>JARJCQ010000021.1:0-1353406 GCA_029281465.1 Mycena epipterygia | reverse complement strand
GATTCCAATCAGCAATTTGAAATGGTACACCACGCGGGCCAGTCACCAGGGTAGTGGTGGGGGACGGGTACCGGTAGTTGACTGGGTGATATAATCTCCTTGAATAGTCCCTTCGCCGAACGTACGGCCACTGCCAATTGAAACTTTGTTCATCGTATAACCGACGTGGTCGATTCCTCGACAGAGGATGGCACCGTTGCCGGTGAGCTTTGTGCAGACTTCTTGCGAGGGCGCCCGCGTCTATTCGGTCGAGCTGTCTCTCTAAGTCGTCAATGCGATGATTAGCTTCCGCGTATCGTCGCTTATGCCATTCGAGGTCATCTTTGACCTCGCCGTACTTTTTATAGAGCTGCTTGTATTTCCTCTGACTTCACCACTTGTAGCTCCGCCGCTTCGCGCATTTTTATGGCGAACTTCATTTCCAGACGCAACCTCCACAACCTCTTCATTGCGGTCCTTCATCTGTCGCTCGGCGCCTTCCAGCGCCTTATGGGTCGCGTCCCTTTCTCCCTCAAGTCTCGCCACTCGTTCTCGTAGCATGATCACCTCATCTTCTCCCCACGACTTCCTCCCGGAGATGTCGTAGAGTGAGTAGGAAGCTGACTCGGGGCCACCGGCCCCCCGTCCACTTCCATCCTCTCGCCTCCTGCATCATCTGACGCTGGAGGCGGAGAGTCAACCACAGCGGTCTGAGGAGCTTTTTCTCCCGGGGTCGCCATCGAGTTTTGGGGCCTGTGCATCCATAATCGACTGGGCTGAGCGCGATGAGATGAAGGTTAAGAGCAGAGTGAAAAAATTAGGTCAGCTAGCCCCGTTTTTTCCTGAGTCTTCCATTTTCACGCGAGGTGACCTATTTATTACCGTCGTTGCCTGGCGGCTTCGATCCCAAATTAGATTCCGCGGTCGCCAATCAAAGTCCGCGGGCACCGCCACACGGCCAATCTTATCGCACCGGCGATCATTTTGAGCGGCACAATCTCTCAAGACTTGGTTTCTTACCAAGCCTCTGCCATTTTTCCACTCCGTGCAGTGCATAATAATCATCCAGCGCACTTAGTAGTTCTCACCGACCGGAAGGACTCCCACGTGGTATCCCCCAGAGTCCACTTTACATTAAACTCAATCCTGGTCCCAGTCCACCGGTGTCCAATAATGGAGTCTACCTGCCATTCGTCTTCGGCCGGCGCGCCAAAATCATAGGGGCCATTCTGGTCCCTATGGGGAACAGCTCGTCGTTGCTCTCAACATATGGCCGTAACAGACTGACATGGAATCAATTATGGACCCGTCTTGACGCCAGAGTTTCCGGCAATTCTAATTCATAATTAGATGTCTCAGGGAACGCTTTTTGCACCCTGTATGGCCCCACGAATCGGGGCAGTAATTTCTTGGCACGGCCTTTGGGCAGTGCCAAGTTCTTGGTGGATAAATACACCAATGTACCCGCAGTAATCACCGGGTCATCCCGGCGATGTTTATTCGCCTGTTCTGCGGAGAATACTCGGGCCTCAATAATCGAATCATGGGCTTCCGCAATATTCAATAGTGCGCGTTCTGCAAAGGCTCGGACTCCTGCAGGTGCGCACGTCGTTCCCTCCAATTCCCTAATCATGGAGGGCATGTGACCGCCCGTTAATTCAAACGGGGCGTATCCTGTCGCCGCACTTATGCTGGCATTAATCGCAAATTCAATCAGGGCCAATTTCTCAACCCAATCCTTCTGGTCTGCGCGCACTATCGATCTCAGCATTTGCCCAATAGACCGATTCACTCGTTCAGTGGCGCCATCCGTTTGAGGGTGGAATGCCGTCGACATTAGTAGTTTAGCGCCCAGCAGGCGGTGAACTTCGCGCCACCATGCCAACGTGAATTTTGAATCCCTATCTGATACAATACTTCGTGGCAGTCCATGAAGTCGCACAATTTCACGGATATAAATACGCGATAGCTCAGTGGCCTTTGTCGTAGTATTAACCGGAATTAAGTGCACAGCCGAACTAAATCGGCAAATAATCACCCATAGGTAATCATAGCCTTGAGACTTGGGGAAGGGCCCCACAAAATCCATGGCAATGGACTCCCAAGGCTTGATGGGAATGGGCAATGAATGCAACTTCCCCGCGGGCATTTGCGTATCCGGTTTATTTTCCTGACATGCCTTGCAGCTATTGCAAAAGGAATGGGTTTGAGCCGACATTCTGGGCCACCAATACCAACACCGTAAATAATCACCAGTCCGTTGTGGCCCATAATGACCAAGGGTCTGATGTGCTTGTTCAATTATTACACCTCGCAATGACCGCTCCCCCAGCTTGGCTGTTGGGACGCAAATCACTTCCTCACCTCCACAATTTTTCATGTATATAATACTGTCTCGAATCGTGAAAGCCTTGTAATCTCCCGGACGCGCGATGACTTTCTTGAAGAATATATCAGAGGCGTAGCCGGTACGTATCGCTTCCCTGGCTGGATCTTCCAATTCAGGTGTCGCATTCACCGTCTCGGTGCGTTCGCGCGAACAATGTATGGACAGGTCGGCTCCGTTATCTGGATACCGCACCTCCTCCTCCATGCCCTGTTCCGCCGCTTTCTCCATGTCCTCGACTTCACGATCACGTGCTTCAACGTTATTTTGAAGTCGCGCACTTCTACGAGGCGGCGACGCCTCCATAGCGCGTAAGTACTCAATCTCCCATTTGCGATCGAATGGTATATCATGCAGGGATGGATCAAGTCGGACATCCGCGTTTACATATTCCGCCTTGTCATGATCTTCATCCCAACTGTCGTTCTCGTAGTATCTCGATAGACAGTCAGCGACCTTGTTCAGTTCACCTTTAACATATCTAATGTCAAAGTCGAACCGCGCCATATATTCCATCCACCGTGTCTGCCGGTGCGATAATCGGCGCTGCGAATGGAAGAACTCCAGCGCCTCGTGATCGGTCACTACATGGACTCGATAGCCCAGCAGCTTGTCCTCCCATTTGAGGAGAGCTTCCAATATAGCGAGCGTCTCATGTTCAAACACCCGATAATTATGTTGGGTGTTAGTGAATTTTTTTGACATAAACCCTGCAGGACGACATGTCTGCCAGGTGGCACCCTGTCCATACATAGCACCCACTCCGGATACCGAAGCATCACAGATTACCCAAATATCCTCGTCCAATGATGGATCAATAGGGCGAAGTATCGCTGTTTTGCAGCATATCAACTTTATGTTGTCAAAGCAAGCTTGGTGAATAGGACGCCATGAGAACGATGCCCCATTACGAGTTATCCCTGCCGTTATATCGGGTAGAAATTGGGCTAAGTATTGCACCAATCCGAGAAACCGCTGTACATCATGATATGTGCGGGGTTCCCTCCAATCACGAATACGATGCATTTTATCCGCATCAGCATGCAGCCCCTTGTCATCAATGACATGGCCTAAACAGTCCATTCGCTTTGAATATAGATCACACTTCTCTTTTTTGAGATAGAATTCGTTCTTTCGCAGTGTATCAAATACCTGCCCAAGATGCAATTCGTGCTCCTCAATGGTGCGCGAGTAAATAAAGATATCATCCAGATATACATGCACGAATCGACCGATGAATTGTTGAAATACCATGGTCATTATTCGCTGGAACGTTGCAGGCACATTGCAGTCACCAATCTGCATTGTGTGGCTTACATACGTCCCGTATATAGTGGCAAACACAGTTTTCCACACGTCTTCCATCACGACGCGTATTTGCTCATAGGCGTCGGACATGTCGATCTTTGATCGTACATTGGCTCGTGCGCAATCCATACGAATTGTGTCTTGGTCGGGAAACGGCGTCACATCCTTCTTAGTGTTTGCGTTTCGCTTCCTCGCGTCCAGTGCAGTGCGCAATAATCCGGTCTTCTTGGGAATACATAACATTGGCGCAGCCTGATTGGTCTGCACCGCTTCCCACCAGCCGGCTCGGGTGTACCGAGTTATTTTCTCCATGAGCTGCTGCTTCATGGCATCGGGGCATCGAGGTAAGTGGTAATGATACACCAAGTCCTCATCAATCAACGGTATTCGGTGGTTAACTGCACGGAGAGGAGGCATGCGCTCTGGCACGCCGGACATTATATCTGTGCTCAACTCCATCCACCGATCACGCAGTCGAGGTATATCCTCTTCTGTGAACGTGACATTTCCTGTCTTTATTTCCCGTTCATGCATTTCCGCGGCAGCGTAAAATACCTCGGTTAAGTGCTTGCGGACTTCGTCGTTCAGTACCAGTTTTGGTTTACTATCCTCAGCCTTCAATGGGGGCGGCACTTTAGCCCTGCTCCCCATCCGATCTTTATTGGGTGTATGTGCATGACGTCCTGGGAAGAACGTCCGCGAAAATTCATGCACCATTTCTGGAAATACATTCCCATCCTGGTCAGTGATTTCTGCCTCTGGAATAAACAACTCCTCCACTTCCAGCCGTAGAGTTGCTCTCATTAAATCAGTGATAGACTCCTCATCCGGTATTTCCTCGCCCTTGACCTGGCCATTCTGTGTGGATATGTGCCTGGATCGTGCTGGTTCGGCCCTGGCCGACGGTCCCGACGCCTGTGGATAGGCAGTTGGTTTCCGGCCTACTGCGGCTAGTCACTCATCAGCTTCAACATGGCGCGCCGCATTTCGACATTCCACCTCGCTAACTTCTTGTTGTGCCGTTAGTGTAGGTGACGGCACTCCACACACCCGAATAGTGTCGAACTCAAAGTCCAGCGAAACCTTATGCTTGCGCATAAACTTCGTTCCCACAATCATGTCGAACCGGTCAAGATTCACTATATCCATGTATTCTTCGGAGTGGATGTCATCATAATCAACCACTGCAACTATGCCATGGTTAATTTTAGAGCAGCTTCCCGCCGTCCCTAGTTGCAGCACAATTTCAGATTCAATTGGGAATACTTCAATGCCTGCAACCCGCGCAAAGTCCGGGCTACAGGCCTCCGTCGTACATCCTGAATCAAATAATGCAAACGCTGCTTTACCGTTAACGCGAACATATGCTGTTAACGCAAAGTTGTCTTTCTTACTACGCGGCGGTCGCAGGCGTACTACCTTTGACCGTTTAAGATACACTGCCCGTTTTGGTACGCGTCGCAATTCCACTGCTTTGACCGTGGGGTCAGCAGCTCGTCCCGCTGCGAAGTATTCAAACATTTCGTCTGCCGAATGACCAGTATATAGCAGATAAGCGGCCATTTCCCGTGCCAACTTATCAACTTCTTTGGGTCCAACAAACTCCTCGTCTGGGAGGTCATCGACCAGGTCAAACATTCCTCGCTCCCGTGCAGGGATATCCCAAACCGACTGCTTCGTCAGCGGTTCCGGCTCTTCCAATGCCGTGAAGAACGACTCAGCGCCAGAGTTGGCTGTCACGACAGATTCACTGTCAGAATACGAGTATTCCGACCCAAAATCAGCCGCATAGTCAGATCCACATTCTGACTCCTCCTGCAATGGGGGTATGTATTCCTCCTTTATATGTGCGCATCGTTCCTCGTTATCACCGTAGGAGTATTCTGTACCCACTTCCTCCTCGGTGAAATCCGAATCATATTGCTCCCCATCTAACGGGTCATCTTCCTGAGGGGGTGATTCCTCCTGTGCTCGTCTAAGATGCTCGCTGGCTGCATCTTGTGGCATCTCAAGGGCCTGACGTGTTTCTTCACGCGCGGCCCTCATTGCTTCCGGCGTCTTTTCCGGTAGCGGACACTCACTTTTATAGTGCGGACCTCCGCAGTTGTAGCATGCAATTCCCGGTTTCACCGGTTTTGATCCTTTGTATCCTCCCCCATCGCGACCTTGAGGTCGCAATGTAGTTTTTGGGATAATACGTGCTGCATCAGGGCGAAAATCCCTTTTTCGTGGCTCGTTTTCAACAGGCTCCTTGCGCACCCAGTGCGCTGCACGTCCACCATAGTCTGGACGCGCTGCGGCCATTCTCGGATTATCCCGAGGAGCGTCGCGCTCACGTGAGTCACGTGTCACTATCCCACTGGGACGATTACTCCGGTCACGCCGCTGCGCGGCATATCGTTGGGTTAAATTCAGTTGCCACTCCCAATTTTGAGCGGCAGCTAATATTGCCCGTATGGTGCTGTACTCAGCTGAAATATTGAGTCGCACTAACTCATTCACCATACTCGCCGGCATCCGCGACATCATTTGCGTTCTAAACGTATAAGAGTCGGGATGCTTGATCATACGACGTGCCGCGGTCATCATGGCATGATACATTCCCATAATTCCCATCTCCGCAGAGTAGGTTACAGCCCAGAACGTATCTGTGGCTTTTTGTATACACGATGTATCGATGAACCTATCGAACAGCGCCAGTATCAATTGACGATATGACCATTTTTTCTTCAGTCGATACAATCCAACAACTTGGTTTTCATACCAGTCTTTCGCAACTCCAGACAGGAAAAATCCATGCGCCACCACGCGCTTGTGATTATTATTCTTTTCGCCTAGTCCCAGCAATTCGAACCACCGACACATTGATATAACATGCTCATCAAATTTGTTGATGTCGGGCGACCCATTGTAGCTGGTAGGTACGGGTATCTTCAGATTACGGTGCTCATCAAACACTGACGATGCCGGCAATTCTTCTCCCAGCGTATCATGGAGGTACTTCTCATAATGATGATGAAGACTATCCTTCCACTTGTTGATATTCTTTTTTGATGCTTTCGCAGAAGCCTCAGCGTCTGGTTCTACACTCTCAAGGCGATGGCCACGCTTGTGGTGCTTACGCCGATTATTCCTCTTCTTCCGTCGCTGGTATGAGCTCTCTGTTTCGTCCGCATATCGTCACGGTGTACGAGCTGAACCACGACTATGTCCCGAGTCTCCATCGCTGGAGTCCGAATCTGAGGGATCAGACCCTGCTCCTCCAGGCGCTGTTCCAGTGCCCATTTTCCTACGCACTCCACGTTTTTTGGACTTCTTCCGCGAACGTTTCAATCTAAGTTTAGACTGGTGTAGGTCTTCAAACGCACTATCCGACTCGCTGGTACTCGACTTCTTGATCTCCCGCTTATAGCGGCTGTCAGTGCCGACGTCGGACTCAGAGGAGTTATCTCCGTCTGACGATGACAAATCGTCGCCTCCAGGGCTCCCCGCTGGTGCGGCCGTAGGTGAAGTACCCGATTTATTGTAGTACTTGTTTTTCTCCTCTTTTCTAGGCAGACCAGGTTTCTCATCTGGTTTGTTACCAGAGCCCGAATGCTCGCCCTCTTGTCGCTGAGAAGATTCGGCTGCAGCGCCTCTAAAGCCCTTGCCCATCAAGTCGCCAGGATGGCTACTCCCATCGGGCAACTTCCCTTTATCTCCAGAACCACGCACTTGTCGCGCATCGACAGTCACATTGGCACCTGGGGATTGCTTAATGCGTCCTCCCCTCGTGCCTACTGAGCTGCCCCGACTGGGAGCAGGTCCCAATTCATAAGGTTTACCCTCCTTATCCCAACTAATCCCCTGATCAACCGTGGATGATTTACCAGTAGTCATTAGATCCTGTAATCTCATACGTTGGAGAATTACTCGGTCTCGAAACGTATGCGTGATTTGTTCCACTGATCTTTCAGGATGCGACTCCCCAGTTATCGGAGCGGGCGTGGCAGATGCACCAGGTACAATATCAGGGCGAACTGATGCTGATCGGGATGCGGTACGGTTCTGTAATTCCACCATCGCCGAGGTCGCCAATTTTTCAATAACCTGCTTTGCAGCCAGTTCACGTCGGCTACGTTCACTGGTTTCACGCTGCAGTCGTGCTGCCTCGAGTAGTGCACGTGTTCGTGCCTCCTGCTGCTCAACTTCCAATGTCGATGTGAGTATTTCGCAAGACAATGTACGGAGGTCCTCCTCCTCTCTCGCAATTTGTTGTGCCAAGGCATGGTCATCAACCACTGCCACATCTTGGGCCAGCAACTGTTCCGCAAATAACCGATCGTCATCTACCCGTAGATTCTGTAGTCGTGCTTCGTTGGCTAGAAAATTTGCATGTCGCTGCTGGTATAATACTGGGTCTGAGAACATTTCTCGTTCTCTGGCAATTGCCGCTTCTGCCACACGCCAATTATTGTCATCCCATTGATTGGGACGTACGGGTTCATCGTTTTTTGACACGTCTGATTCAGACCCCAAGCTACTATCACCCCCGCTTTCTGCAGGGGCAGAATCACGTCGTTTTCCTTCGCGACGCTTGTTCAAATCTGACGTGGGCGCCTCGTCTGCACCATATCCATTCAAAATAGACGACATATGGTAGTGCGAACTCATGCGCTCCGCTGACCGCGTTGACGCCGCGGCCGAGCTGGGAGGCAGTGATGTCGCAAACGGCTGATTATCTGGGACATCTGGGCGTTGAGTGGAGGATATACCTTCCCGCCCTTCTGGAAAGCGTGACGACGGTGCCGTGGGTGCGACCTGTCGTTCCACAATATGATTCAACGAAGCTCCAGATGGATGGACACTTCGCCGCATGTCCTCGTCTACTACCTCTTCGATGGTAGTGTTTCGCCCTCTCCGAGGCGGAGTAGGGCCTTGCAGCAATTCCGCAGGGATAATTTTCACCTCAGTGGTCACTGTGGACACTGTTGTTGCATTGTGATCGCGCTGCGATGTATCCGGCCCAATTGGCCCATCAGCTGCCTGGCGGTTTATCAATGCTCGGTGAAATGCCAGTTCTGCCACTGACGGTGTCAACGACGGCGTGAGAGATGCCATTGATGATCCGAAAGTTAAATTGGGGTTAATAGCCGAGAGCGGAGAGTTTCTCGCGCTGTCTCTGGTTGATGGGCGGTGATCAGCCATCGATCGTGATGAATTATCCTCAACAATAGGGGCACTTTCAGGGATTTCACCCGTTCTCGCGCCACTGGCGTCGGCGGAGCCGCTGGCCTCAAGGCCGGCAGCTTCTCGTGCTTGTTTACGCTGACGTTTTCCCCGTCGTTTGTCACCTCTAGTCTCGACCGGCATGGTTACGACACCAGTAGGCCCAAGCACGGTAAAAGAAGGTTGTGTATGAATACACCGTTGACACGAGCTGACGCTACCAATGGATGGTGGCGTACACGCTTCGCCGTCAAGAATCGCGCAAATCTGCGCTTTTCGACTCGAACGATTTACTGTGAAGTAAGGTTCAAAAAAGTGTTAAGGATGACTTTCACGCTTTTACGAGCGCTCGCGCGTGAACCTGCACAACGTGTATATTCGTTGTATATGAGTCGACGAGTTGGTAGTGTAAAAGGTAAAAGTAAAGAGTCGTAAACAACTGTGCAGTACTTGATATAAGCCTCGTACATACTGTATACCTAACATGCCACGACAACTGTAAGTAAGTAGGTAATCAGGTCTAGGCGTCGTTCTGGAGCCTAACAGGCGAGCACTTCAAGGTGAAAAGAACCATCGGGCACAGTAGAAGGAGGCCAGGTATTTAGAAAAGAATAGAAGCCATTGATGTAATTAGAGGATCGTGTGTACAAGGAGAGGACGTGTTTCTACATGGCTCTAAGCAGACGCGGCGGTTCTACCGGGCTCTACCGAGACACCGCCACCTCTACCACGTGGGACGTACTCTACTGGGCAAAAACCCGTTTCCAGATGCTGACTCACTGTGCGGTCAGAACATCGTGAAATTCTACACCCCTTTCACGATTTTTTATCATGAAATCCACGGTGGTTTGCCTTGAATTCCACTGCCTTTTCTCGGGTTTCATGATGAAACATCGCGAACGAGGGTGTTGAAGTTTCTTGTGGTTATGGGAACATTCATGATGTTTTTTTCATGATGTAAGGTCGTGAATCCCCCACAATTCATACTGAATATCTGGGCTGATTTCCACTGCCAGCTCAGGGCCTCATATTCTTCATGAATCATCACGAAAATCCGATGAAATATCATGAAATTCAGGGGTATACTGATACAGATGGATGGTACTAGATGGTACTACAGTAATACAGTCGCGCCTCTGCTCACGCTCGGTGCACGCACCCTTTATCTCCCTCTCGTCAACTTGGAGAGCCGCCAAACTAGAAAATTTTGAAGTATCTAATACAATGAGTGGGAGGGTGCAATGAACAAAGTTGAATTCCATACCATCATTGCGGGATCGACCATGTCAGCTTCTCATCAACCTTCTCGACGGCTGCAACACGGTCAAGGAAGGGCAATAAATCAGGCAAAACCGACGAGCCGTTGCCAACTTGCACTGGCAACTGCGCCGTCAACTGCGACATCTGGATCAGTACAGGAATAATGGGTAGAATTAGCACGCGCACCTCCTGCTATGGCCACTCTGTCTGCATCTACATTCCCAACATCTTGAAGTTTCGAGACTGGTCTGAAAAAGGTGAGACGGGACACCGCAGTCCAACCCACGGCCGGGTACCGGAAATCCGGGGCAACCGTGTCAGTGGCGACAGTAACAGCGACGGTGGCGACAACAAGAGCCACGGCAACGTACAACTGGGGACGAGGAGGGGAGGGAAGGGTCTGGATGGTGGTGGTTCGAGTCTGAGAGCTTGTGGAGCTTGTGGAGCTAGTTGGTTCCATTTATTTCGGCCGTGGAGCAAGTGACATAATTGTTTAGGGAAAGCTCCGGTAAGTGTTGGAAGAGCCTGCAGCCGGTTTCATGACATATTTTCACGATGAATCAGTAAGAAATTCATGAGTTGAAAATGACGAAAAATACTGGAGAATACAAATCATGAAAGGGCCCTTGAAATTCAAGGTGTATACCTTGACAAAACATCATGAAACTTGAATTTCAAGACAAAACTCTTGAAATTCACAATGAATCCTTTGCACAGTGACTGATCCGCTCAATTTTTGGGGCGGAGCCCGTAGCCAGCGTTCTCAAGGAAGGATCTGTGTTAAAACCAATAGGCCCATACATTGCTCGGGGCGCCGACATTCGCGCCAGTGGCAATGTTGAACGTGTGAGGTATTGACCACGTGTCAGTAGTTTTCAACCACTGCTTGGTCATGTTTGCCATTACCGTTAAGCAAAGCCGGTGTTGTGCCGGGATGCCGTGTTCAACTTTTGTCAACCATGGTCAAGGGGTGGTTAAAACCGGAATGATGGAACATGACTACCCCCTGGTGGTAGCTAGTCAAGTGTCTGGGGTCCTGGCAAATGGCCATTTCGACTGGGTTTTCCATTCCTCATCCATTACAACTGGTTTTGGTGGTTTCGCGACCCATTTCTTATGTATTTTGAGTCTCAGAGTCCGAATATCAAAAGATATTTGAGAAAATACCTGATCTTTTAGGTGCTTTTGGAAGGTTTTGGTGTGTTCGGTATCTCCCGAGGCACGTGAACTGCACGTCAATAAGACGCAGCAACGCGTCATGGTGTGTCGATTGCTCATAATCCGCGATATTTTGCTGATTTTGAGGGTCAGAAGTTGTTTAAAGTGTTATTTGGTTGTTCTATTTGTATGTGGAACCTCCTCTGATTTTTTTTCGTCCTCATTGGAGGTTAAACTGAGCAAATAGGCTCCTCAGATGGCGACTCTAGAGCTATTTTGGTTACCTTTGACCAATTAACGAGTATTAAATCGATTTATTTACATTCACCCACTTCCCGGCCTTCAAGTGGCCCCAAAGACCATAAAGGGGAGGGCGATTGCCTGGTAGGAGGTAAGATGTTCGTCGCTTAGGTGTACGGATCATCGGACCGACTGATTGCCTGCTGGTGGTGGTCAGTCAGGTATTCGGGGTCCCGACCAGGCGGTTTTTGATAGTCACGGTCCAGCAGTTTTTATTTAGCCACCCCTTGACCATGGTTCACTTTTTGTTTGCGTTTTTATTTTGTGATTGATTTTATCCGCTGAGTTCAATAAGCTTATCGTTCAAAGGTGTTTCCAGTCTCAGCTTTCGATCCAATAACCTGGAGACCGCGTCTGAGATGCTTAATACGGTCCTGATTGAACTTCGACCCAGCCGGTGTATTCGCATCTACCGTTAATCTACAGCACACTGCGTAATAAATAGCTTTTATGATAAATAGACAAGTAGCTCCCAATCCCTAGGCCTTCACCATACGCCTCCGGATCATCATCTTCGCCTTGACTGGCACGACGGAGATGTCACCCAACGAAATGTTGGGAGGCCGCGACGGGAACGATTGGATATCATAGTTAAGCAAGAGCTGCGCGAGGATCATCTTGATGTTGTTCGCCGCAAAGAACCGGCCGGGGCTGCAATTGCTACATCAGCATACACATCTCAGGACATATCGACATGTTGACGAACCAAGCATGGATTCCGTGCGAGAAGGGTAGCCAGTGCACGGAGGTGGTGACGAGGTCCTCGTTCGCGCGGGGTTTCTCGCCGTACGTAGGCTCCTCCCGCGGGCGCGAGAACCGGAACGGATCGAACTCGTTCACCCGGTCGTAGTACGCCTCGTCGAAGTGCACACCGTCCATGGAGACACCGAGGGTTGCGTTCTTCGGGACGACGACGCCGTTGGGGAGGGTGATGCCGTCATCCGGGCGGACGCGCCGCGCCATCGCGGAGCCACCGACGCCGGAGATGCGCGCGCTCTCCCGGACGGCGCTGTCGAGGCGGTGCAGCTTTGCGACGGCGGCCTTGGTCCACTCACCGTTGTGCTCGTGCAGGACACGCCCGGCCTCCTCGCGGAGGGATGCAACGATTTCGTCGGAATTGGGGGAGCTCCAGATGTCGAGGAGGGCGTTTGTGCACATGATGGTAGTGGTTCTATAAAGACGAAGGTAAAGAAGACTGAAAAAGGGTGAGAATGATTTTACGAACGTGATGGCTTTAAGGAAAAGCAACGATGTGAATCAATTTTCTCATTCAGGATATATTCGGAAACTCACCTGCGAAATTGAGCAACACAACTCGGTATGCAAGCGCATAAACGGACGACTCGTCCTCAGTATCCCTCTTGAATGACTCGCGAACCATCCAAGTGATGAAATCGTTCTGCCAAAAAACGTTAATAATGCAACACGTCACGGTGTTTCTGCCAGGACGCACCGGTTCCTCCCAAGCATACGTGGGATCCGCTTCCTTGCGCTTCATGTCTTCAATCCTCTCTTTGATGAGAGGTTGCAGGTATTTCATTGCGATTCCAGAATGCCGGCGGTTGGGCATGGTGGCGAACCACGAAACAGCTCTAATTGATCGAATTGATGGTCAGTACGTAAATGTTCGATTAAGAAGACGGACGTTGAACATACGGTTTCATGAACTTGGGGAAGAGATGAAGGATGTAGCTGCTGACGGAAATGTCGCGCGCAAAGTGCGTTCCGGCCATGACGAAGTCCATGTTGGAGCCTGGGGAAGGTTAGTGTCGGGAAATCGGCAGCGTCGGTGGACATCGCGCACATAATTCTTTACCTGGAGGTACGAGTTAGATCTGATGAAGTGTCTGTCAAGAGAAACATTGCTTACCCACGAAGACTCGATTGGCGACTCTTCCAACGGTGCGGGTTAGACCATCAAACACCCCGACCTCTCGCCACTCGCCGTCCGTGCCGAAAATGCCTTCCATGGAGCCATCGATTTCTTCTAGGAGCTCGTTGTTCAAGGTGCCGATGGTACGGGTCAGCTCGCGCTTGATCAGGAGGTCAATCATGTCGTTGGAGGTGATTTCTGGGTGTCCGACGGTGTATGTGAATTGAGCTGGGGAGAAACCAAATAGTTAGCGGAACAAGCACGAATTATAGTTCGACGGACCGGTTTCAAAGGTGCAATCCTTGGCATTTAAGATCGCGTCCGGGCGGGATGCGAGCCAATTCCCCATCGAAGGGGGTAAGACGATTTGAGGGCCCTTAGTCCAGGTCGGCACGACATATATCT
The DNA here is from genome assembly GCA_029281465.1 of Mycena epipterygia. Lineage (NCBI taxonomy): Eukaryota > Fungi > Basidiomycota > Agaricomycetes > Agaricales > Mycenaceae > Mycena > Mycena epipterygia. Next base: position 1,339,529 of record JARJCQ010000021.1, on the reverse strand, counting down.
CGTCGGCCTTGGAGTACTAGACAGTTGGATCAGAAATGTGGTGATAAACGTTGGACGGAAGACTTACTTTGCGATAGCCCTGTGTGTAAAGCGCTATTGAGTCGACCAGTCCACGGAAATTAGCGCGGATAGCGGAGAAAAGCTGGGGCTTGGTGCCCATCCATGGCAGCGCTGATGGCACACTAGCATGCTCTTTGCGCGCTTTCAAGCTGGAGACGAAGAAAAGGAAAACAAAAAGGAGAGAGAGTGGTCCAAAGACCAATGCAGAAAAGACGAAAAGATGGTAAGGAAAGGTGGAACGAAGGTAGTCCAGCATGCTGGGAAATGAAAGGCGAGTGATTTTCCGAGTCCATTACGGCTTTTATTTGTGGTCCGGAATATTATTCTTAATAAAACACCCGTTGGATCTCACCTTCTGTCACATCAAGATTTCGCCGCCCACTTTTACGGATTCCTGTCGATTCTTGAATTCGGCGACCTCGGCGGGTGCCCTGATTGAGCTCTTCAGAGTTTCATGCGCGAGCAACGCTATCGACTGTTCGCCAAGCTAAATTTAATCGAGAACGGCTAGAATGGGGCTGAAATTCCCACGAGAATCCGATGATGTGGAAGCGATCGCGAATCTAGGAATCCGAAAGGGACACAACCAGACACAGCCTCTGATTTTGAACCACAAGTTGTCAACCATCACACCGAGATTCACCGCCGCCGATAGAGTGCGATGCCATTAGAATTGTTTTGCAAATAAATTGGGTCGAAAGGAGAGCCGATACCTCCCATATCAGTTGGGCTGATATCAATGCTTAAATGTAAGTTTCGTGAGACAAATCAGGGCAGCTCTGATGCCAGTCTGTTTGATATGAGTCTCGAAATTCAAGATATCAGCTCCGACAAAATGGCCACTGAAATTTTGCATTTCAAATGCATCAATATGGAATACGAAATCCAAAAATCCAGCTTTAATATCAGCTGAAACCGCTATAAGTTTTGGTGCGGCTGAAACGAAAGCCAATACCAATGGTTTTGAACGGCTCGATATCATAATCTGTGGGCCCAGGAGGAGGGGGCCCAGGAGAACAGGTATCAAGCCGTTCGAAAACATTAGTATCGGCTTTCATTTCGGCTGTGCCGAAACTGAAGCCAATCCTACCAGTTTCAATATGGCCGATATTAAAGCTGATTTTTTTGGTTTCATGTTCCATATCGACATACCTGAAATGCAAAATATCAGCGGCCGTTTTGGCGGCGCTGATATCATAATATTTGAGACTCATATCGAACACACTAATGGGACCGCGCTGAGCCAATATATTATCCTGAGTCTTATCCTGAAATCAAAGCCGACATCTTACATATAGTTTGCCCCGATTTGTATCACGAAACCTCCCCTTTCAGTATTGATATCAGCTCAGGATAAGACTCAGGATAATATATTGGCTCAGCGCGGTCCCATGTGGTGTGGTACATCGCCTTCGCAAAACGATTCTGATGGTATCACACTCAATATGGGCGGCGCCGAAATTGAGTACTCTCGTAACCACAGCTTCCCAATCATCGGAGCCGTCGTTGATCAATCCATTTCTGTAGCGACAGCTACTTACGTATCATTGGTCGACGCCGTGTACGAATGCAACACTGCTAGAATGTCTCATCCGTTGTCTGTTGTTCAGTTGCATCCATCCGAGTCTCAAATGTGCACCAGGTCCGGGAGATAATTTTCTACATTCAAAATCCACCCTACCCCCCTTCAGTTCGTCAAACATGCTGAACACTACTACTCTCATTGCAGCCCTTGCCTTGCTCGTTGGTGTGGTTCGCCTCGCAAAAAGGAATCGGCCGGTATTACCCCGCGTCGGGATGGCTGGACCCATTGGCTATGCCGCTACGGTCCTTCGATCCGTTCTGGATAGCGAGGGCCTAGTCGACGAGGGATGGAGAAAATTCGGTGGCAAACCATTCATTCTTCCGTCGATGAGCGGAGAATGGATAGTTCTCGGGCCGGACGACGTGGAATTGCTTCGCAGGTCGGACGACTCCGTGGTGCGTGTTTTTCAGACTTCAACCAACGGATTAAAGTGACCTGAGACCCGCAGTTTAACGCGCCCATGCGCGCGAAACAGGTGGCGTCTACCTTCTGGAACTCGACCCTCGACTAACCCTAACGCGCTTTAGCTCTTCCAACCGAATGTAATGTTCGGGGACATCACAACGAACCCATACCACCTGGAAACAATTATCCGCTCTGACCTGACGAAGGCGCTCCGTTCGCTTGTTCCGGAGATGCTCGAGGAAGCGCAGTTGGCAATACCGGAACACTTGAAGTTGACAGATGCAACGCCCTCTGTCACTATACCCGTGTTCCCGACGATAGTCCATCTTGTGGCCCGAGTCAGCAACCGCGCCATGATTGGCGTGCCAGGATGCCGCAATGAAAAATTTCTGAAGAAACAAGTCAGTGTCGCGGAGGAAGTCATCCCAATGTCGCAAGTCCTAAATTGGTTCCCAGTGTTCCTCAGACCGTGGGTTTCCTTCCTTTGGAGATTTTCTGTGCTGTATCTGAGAAATCCCTACAGAGCAATATGGAAGTTGTTTTGCGTAACGGTGGGCGCTAAAGACGGCGCCGTCAAACTTGTCAGCCCGTACGTACAGTCACGGATAGAATATGCACAACAAGTGGGTCTTCGTTCCGACGCCAGATTTTTTTTTTCATGTGTGTAACAGGACAATCCGAGCACCATTACCGATCTCCTCCTCCGATATGCGCCCGAGGAGGACCTCAAGGACGTCGCTAAGCTGGCTGTGCGGGTGGTGCATCTGAACATGGCCGCAATCCACACCTCGTTCGTCCGTTTGATCTACATCATCCGCATAAATTTCATCAAGCGATAGCGGGATCTTTACCACGCACGCCCTCTTTGAATTGGCGCGTATGCCGGCGGACCAGGTCGAGGAAATCCGTCGCGAAATCGTAGCCGCCATCGACTCCGAGGGCGGTGTTTGTAACAAGGCCGCGGTCGGGAAATTCCACATGTTGGATTCGCTCCTGAAAGAAATCGGGCGGTTCCATTCTCTGTTTGCCGGTAAGCCTTATTTAATTGATTGCTTCCTGCCGCCGTGCTTAGACGGTATGTGGTAGTGGGCTCTTCCCGTGTCACCCTCCGGGAAGCTGTCATCGCAGACGGCACGGTCCTGCCCAAAGGCAGCGTCGTCGCCTTCGCGCCGAAGCCGCTGCACCACAATCCGCAGGTCTACCACGACCCGTACACGTTCGATCCCTTCCGCTTCGCCAAACAGCGCACGGGAGACAACCCCGCGCGCGACATCCAGCAGACATTCACGCACCTCAGCAACGACTACATCGTCTTCGGGCTCGGGAAGCATGGGTGTCCTGGAAGATTTTTGTACGTACACCGCGGCAGATTTATGCAACCGATGCTGAGATGCGGATTCCCGTAGCGCGGCGCTGAAGATCAAGGTCATCTTGGCGGAGCTGCTGCTCAATTACGATCTTGCGTTCCCGGAGGGCGCATCGACGACGCCCAAGCCGTTCGCGTTCAACATTTTCACGGTCCCCAACCCCACAGCCAAGCTCGTCTTCGCCAAGCGCAAGCTGTAGCACCGTACCACATGCCGTGTTCTGAAACCACCAGGGAATTAGATGTCCCTGACACACACTCATTCGATCTGAACTTGTTTTTCAGTATGGTTGTCTATTTTTATTGCCAGGCCGATGAGTAATATATTATATAAAAATAAATCTTACATTTATTCCGTCCCTTCTTGTCGATCTCGAAGACTGGTACATCACTGATTTGTGGTGGGTTATTCAGAAGCCATCGGAGGGTAAAGGTCGGGACCTATCGGGGTTGCATGCAGGAAAGTTGAAACGCCTTCGGGTAGGTAGCCATATTCTAGCGCGGCCGGGTGTTATTTTTCGTTGTGAGCCATCCAATGATAAGTAGAGTTGCCCGTTTAGGACCGTAGTGAGACCTTGATGGACAGCACACGCCGTATGTGGATTTGAATCTCTGGTATCTGTCGGGCGAGCATCCTTCCAATAGCTTCCACCCAGTCTAGTTGGAGGGATCATTCCTCTACAGCACCCATCTGTGATGTGTGGCCACAGTGTGGAGAATCTTGGACTTGATTGGCTGTCCGTTGCGCCCGGCGTTTTTCAGCCCGGTGTTTCTGCTGAGATCCTGAGATCTGAGATTTTGAGCCTTGAGATTCAGAAAGTGAATTATTTGCCACTACTTATTTGGACGATGTGAACTTACGTAACAGTATCGGTCCGCCCACCCTAAATGATTTCAATCCGGGCCCTGCCGCACTTCCAATTCGCAAGCTTTCGACAGATATTGCTGTAACAACCATCCCGTGTGGTTGACTCATATCTTTATATGAACTAGTCGGCAATGTTCATGTTGCGAATGAAATTCAAATCGTTGCATCAAGATAGATCTAGATAGATCCGAGCACTCGCAGGACGGCAGGATCTGCGCTGGAAAACATAGACAGGATGAAGCTGCAGAGAGTCACCGAAAAACGCAAAGCAATCAATGGCCTACCCCACACTCCCCCAATCCCAGCGCGCCTGGACCTTCTCTTCCTGGGGGCTACCGCGCGAAATCCTCGCGCTCAACCCAAACTATACCGTCCCACCTCCTCCTGGAAAAGCCGACATCCTCATCCGGGTGTCCCACGTCAGCCTCAACCCTGGCTGCTACATAACAATGGCAACAATTCCCCCGCTCTTGCGGCGTCTCGTCTCGGGGAACACGACGTATGTTGCGGAAGGCGAGGTGAATCCGCCCAGAACCCCTTGTTATTTAAATGCTAATCAATATGAACACAGTTCGCTGGAGTCGTCCATCTCGCAGGGCCTGCTGCACCGGCGCACCTTCAGCCCGGCGCGCGCGTATTCGGTTGCTTGCCCGTGCCGAAACTCGTCGGGGGCGCGGGGACGCTCGCGGAGTATTTCGTCATACCGGCGGAGTGCGTCGCGCTCGTGCCGCCGGCGATGGGTTGGGCGGAGGCCGCGGGGCTGGCCGGCGGAGGGCAGACCGCGGTCAACATGCTCCTCGCAGCGAACCTGCGCGCCGGAACGCGCGTATTGGTAAATGGCGGTTCGGGTGGTGTGGGGACTATGGTGATCCAGTTGGCCAAGGCCCAGGGCGCGTACGTCGTGGCGACCTGCTCGGGGGCGAACGCAGAGTTTGTGAAGAGCCTGGGGGCGGACGAGGTAAGGCGCAATTCTCAGCTCTAATAGTCCTTGGGCTAAACTCCAGCGCAGGCGGTAGACTACCGCGCCAACGCCCCCCTGCCCGCCTACCTCGCAAGAACATACGCGACCCAGCCTTTCGAATACATCTTTGACACCATCGGGACGCAGGCGCTATTCACACACTGCCCGCCGTACCTCATGCCGGATGGTCTCTTGGTCAACGTGGGCAACTTTGAGGGCCCTGGGATCACAATTTGGCGCGCAATGCTCAACACTTATCTGCCACGCTTGCTCGGCGGCGTGCCGCGGCGGTACGCGATGATCAGTACGACGCCGAACGGAGAAAAAGCGGCAGGGCTGGCTCGCATGGTCGAGGAAGGGCGTCTGCGGGTTCCGGTGGATGAGGTGTTCGAGTTCGAGGATGCGCTCAAGGTCGGTCGATGCTCTCTCTGACGCACTCAGAGTGTCTCATTCCTCTGGTAGGCGTATGATAGGATGCTAGCACGCAATGCGAAGGGGAAGATCATCGTCAAGGTGCAAGATGTTTAAGGCAGCCATGGAGTGAATTTAAGGTGGGGAATTGTACAATATTAATATTATGGGTCTATGCATTGACGGCACTTATCAAAAGTTGCACCAAGTTCATTGCCAGTCAATTTTAATACGGAGGGTATTGTGGGCTCCCGCGCCGTCCGACTAGAGTAAAACAACGAGCAAGACTCCTTCCGTCGGCGCCGGTGACCTGTACAAGTAAACTGTAACTTGATCCACTAAATAGATAATCGACGCTGATCGATACCATTTTTGCAAGAGGTACATAGTATGCATCACCTCCCTTAATAAAAGATTAGGGGAGGCAAGTTCAAAATACTTGTGCCTCGAAAGTGTGCTTGTGATACGCAAGTCCATATTTGCATATGTTGATCAGCAGCTTCCGCTCTCCGATTCTCCACACTCAACTGAACGTCCACGATATTAGCAGACCACGTCAGTAAGTGCGTTCTTTCGATGGAACCTCGCAAACTTCTGCTCTTCTAGGTCTTGCCTTGTACTTATAATCATAATTCAATCGGCCTCCTACGTCACGCTCACGGTTTACCACCGGCCCTGCCATTTACTCGTTCAGCTCAAGCCACGTCCTTCGGAGGTGCATTCAAACATCCTTCTCATTAACATTCTGTCTTCAATTGTACAACCAGAAACGTATTTGACTGTGTTGAGCAACGGCTTCAGCATAAGCGCGCAACTCGGATTTTCCACGACATTTCACTTTGGCTCATTACGGCCTTGGACAACGATCCCAGCTTGCTTTTGGACCGCGAATTCTGACAGTTGAATCAGAGGTAGGCGCACAATCGCCTCGTGTGCCGTTACTAAGAAAGATTTTTAGCATTCCTTTTTACTATAACCTCACACTGAAGGTGTCTAATCGCATATCTATCATCTTTGCATCTCACGTGTGTTCGCTTTCACTGGTTCTTGTTCATCGCATTTCAACCTAATTGCTCCAGATTATCATCATTGTACCATCCAAGCATGTCTGACTCACCCATTAACTCAATTCCCTCTCTCATTCCCGTTTCGGCATCACCAATCCCCACTCAGTCTGCCACAAAAACACGCTCCCAGTTGGACCGAGAAGCAGAAGAGGCCTTTGACAAGTTCTCCACGTTATTCTCTCCCGCGACCCCTCGCGCGTCGCCCGTACTTGGCGCTCTATCCCTCCCCGAGCATAATCAATTCATATATGCTGCTCCTGAGACGTCCCCCGACTCCGAGTTCGGATCGTTCGTGTCAGTTCCAGCTGAGCAAGACCCGCTGTCGCTCATGACACCCGCGCTCGGCCTTCCATCCCCGATGCACCCGTCCCCTGCGGAATCCGCAGCGCGCCCCGGCCATCTTCGCACCGCCAGCCAGACTTTCTTCGACCAATTCTCCCAATCCGCGAAAGATCGCACAGAGACCAAGCGCGGCCTGCTCGACGAACTGCTCATGCACGAGGACGACCCCTTGTACTGGATAAAAGACCAGTCTACGTCCACACCTGTGGAAGATGATCTTCTGCCCTCAGAGAAGCCAAACTCCTACCTTACCGACTCATTGTCGGATCTCGACTTTGACTTCTTCGCATCCACCCATGCGAAAGGGACCCCTCACCGAAGATCGTCCTCCTCGTCCTCGCTTCTCAGATCCCCCAAGCGTTCGCCGACCGTGACCATTGCCCCGACCCTTGCCCCGCCTTTAGCCTCCACATCAACCTCCGCCGACGCACCAGGCTTCGACACATACTCGACGTCGTCCCCAACGCGCATCCCCACCCCTGTGCGCAGCGGAAGCCTCGCCTCCCTCGCAACCCTCTCCAAGACCTCCGGTGCGAAATGGGTCGCGTCTTTCCTCCCCACCGCGCTCTCGCCGCCGTCTGCCTCCGTTCCCAACACGAGCATGTTCCCCCCCTCCCCCACCGTTTCCGCCTCCTCGTCGCTCTCGAACTCGCTGACGCTTCCGCCCGTGCACCCCGCGCACCCCGCGCACCCCGCCGGACGGGCCCCCGAGATCTCGCACTTCACGCCATTCGCGCCCGCGCACGCGCACGCGAACGGTGCATACGTGCCCCCGAGCGGCGCGCCAGGATTCCGAGGCGCGGCGGCGTACGACTGGGACCGCGGCTTCTCGCACGCGCTAGAGCGCGATCTGGGCGTAGGGACCTCGTCCGTCCCCGTGCCGTATTCGGACTTTGACGAGGGGGATGAGCTCGTGTTGGGCCCCAATAGCGGACAACGCACACCCAGTGCGGATGGACGAGGAAACGGAAACGGAAACGGGGCGCGGACGGACGGCGTGGGTGTGCTGTTGGAGAAGAAGATGAATGGGGTCATTAATCTTGTAGGAAGACGGGAGGGAACAATCGGCGTTTTGACGCCTGAGCTTGTTGCGCTGGTGAGTCAGTCGTCTTCGCGGTGCTGGTCCCTCTCCTTGGCATACATGATTTCTACTATCACCGCCATTTGTGCCTTACTCCTTTTACTTACTTTTCCTTGTACAGATACATCCTCACTTGCCTGCACTGCTACGCCTCCCCCAGCAGTGGACGCTTTTCTACTCGCTCGACCAGCACGGCATCTCCCTCAACACGCTCTATTCGCGCTGCGGCCCGCCACCGTCGACGCGCACCCCGCATCCCAAGGGTGCGTTGGTCGTCATACAAGACGCCGGAAACGCGCTCTTTGGTGCCTGGGTGGCGGATGGCCTGAGGCGCAGTACCCGGGGTGGATATTACGGGGGCGGCGAGTCGTGCGTTGCTCATTCTGATGCTGTAGCCTTGGATTGATTTAGTCCATCTGCCCTGCAGGTTCTTGTGGCGCTACTTGCCCTCTAGCGGCAAATTCGACGTGTACAAGTGGACAGGAAAGAACGATTACGTCGCACTATGCGAGGACAGCTTCATTTCGTTTGGCGGAGGGTAAGTGCATTCCATTTATCTTCCTCTTATTGCACTTCCTTGTCTTACTTCCCATCATCTTCTGCTTCTCGTTCCGTTGTTTCTGCCTCCCGTTCTGTTATTTCCGACGCTGATGCATCTGCTGCAGGGACGGACACTACGGCCTCTACCTCGACGACACATTGTTCGATGGGTCGTCCGCGCGCTGCCCTACGTTCGAGAACGCACCGCTTTGCTCCGGCGCCGAAGTGAAGGGCGGTAACGTCAACTTCGAGTGCGTGGGGCTCGAAGTATGGGGTGTGGGTCCGTAGGCGATGGTGCCTGAGTTACTTCCCGGGACTGCCGTCATCATTCGACTCCGACTCCGAGTTCGTCTCCATCGCTTTGTTCCGCCGATGTCTCATTTGGGCCACGGTCGGGCCGCATACCCGTTGCTGCTATCTTTATTGGCGTAGATTCTCTTAGATTCTTTGCCGTCTCTATATTATTCCCAACACAAGCTATACGTTTTGAGTTAGGGTTTTTTTTTTTTGCAAGGATGTTTGGACTGGACGGGCGAACCACACACACGTCGACAACAACAAACTCAAGGCGCTATTCCAACATTCATCTAAGTCGTCTTTTCGCCACAACCCTGACGATGTCCGGATGCAGCAGCTCATTGTAATTTCCTCCGTACGTGCTTCCATTTCTTGGGGCGTGTCTCTGCCACGTTCCGCCAAAGTTCTCGCTTCTTTTCAACCTTGCTTGATATCGATGGGCGAAGACTCGGATGGGGCCGACAAGCGCTACAATCTGAAAAAGCCAGTCAACATATGATGACCAGACTTGGAGGCTTCATACCACGAATTTTACCGGTTTGCTGGATTTCCCAGCGCCGATAGCGGCCCTCGAGCGTGTTGATTGATTGCAGCTCATCTTATTTGGAGCTGCATCGCGGTACAGACTCGGAAATGCTGGCCCGATAGAAGCCCTTCTGTGAAACCGCGGCGTCATGTTTCTCCCAGGCGAACGCGGCTGTCTATTCCGTTTAATTGAAGATCGACGAAATTGGACGAATGCAAGCTATCTCGGGGAAGGAAGGGCTTCCCTTCCTTCCATGCGGCGATAATATCCAAGACATCAAATCAATAACTCAACCTCGAACTCAGTGCCAGTGCATTATTTTTGCTCTCGGAAAGATGCGCAGCTCGGTCTAGTTCTGGACCAGACAAGTTGTCGGTGTGAGAGACTCGTTGGTTACATCTAAACTTGACTTGCTGTGCAACGGTTTTTTTCATTAAAGCCGAACCAGCCACATGCGTCAGTGAAAAGGTCTCCGGTGTCGGCGCTACATTTTCCGGAGGTAATGTCACCTCCTTTTTCAATGGTCTTTCCTCTGAACAAGCCACATATCAGCGTCCTTTATGAAGAGCCGGAGGTCAGGGCACCTCAAAATTAAACGAACATGCCATGATTTGCGCGCGTCTCGTGGTCCAACTAGGAGCGCGCTTAGGTCCTCTTTTGGGTACTTCCAAAAGGGCCCATGATAGATGTGCCTTGCAGCTGGTGATCCGGACCCCATTCAAATAGGCATGAGGCTTGTCGGCAAATTAGGGGTGCTGCTGCATCTCACGACTGCCAATCCGTGATGAGTATGTGTTGGCTTTCGCCTCCCTGGGCCGTGACGCCCGACGGGCTCGTTCAAATCCCGACTCCCGCGTTTCTCTTGCAACATGCAGAACTTTCCGCGGATTACTAACTCGAAATTACAATAGGCAGTTACTAGATCTCACTTTCAGGAAACTTATCGCGTCGGGACCATCTGAAGATAACGTACTTTGTCTCCGCTTTCCGCTCCCGTGGATTCCTCACATGATGAACCTTCTATTTGCTTATTACTAACTAGATTTCCAGAGAACAATTAACGTTCAAAGTCTTTTGTCTGCCTGGCTTGTCTTCTTTTCCAAGCCCAACTCTGTTTTTCTCGTTCCTTTCTTGGAACTCCGCGATGGACACATCAATGTCGAAAGTAGGCTTCTTCCGTTTGGGGAGACAAGCCTTCCTCATTGAACTTCGTTCTACCACCGATCTGAACAAGTCACGAGTCTACGCTTGCTTCTGACTTCTGACTTGCTGGGGTAGCAAAAATTCTCGCGGATCACTGAATGAGATCCATCTACTCGCGAAACTTCCTGGAAGTCGGACCGATCTCCCCAACATCTCTTCGTTTTAAAAATCCAAGGGGCGACCTCGGGATCTTTAGGATGGTGCACGCAGTAAACGTGACGAGAGAATATCGCTGACAACTTCTTGATATCCGTCGGATTTCCTATTCCTATTCACGTCGCGGGTTTCTCAGTAGAGAGCGGTAGGTCCTTGAATCTATTACGACGTCTCCCTGTTCGCCACCGGGGATACACCAAGGGGGCGCACCGCTCCGTGATTCATCGAACCAGCTGGCCAGAGGCTGTACTCCCTCGTTGTCACTCCTCAAAAACATATCCACCGTCGTCCCACCGGATCAGGTCTAGGGTTCGAGGATCGCGTAAGAAGGACCTCGATTGTAGCGAATGATTTACCTTACTTGCTCAATTTTAAACCTCACGTAGGTGATCTGGGTTTAGGTTCGTCAAACTTGGCAACCCTCTTCATTTTGGACGCTTTTTATGGATGCATCACCTTCAGAGGCTTGTTCCAAGAACTCGTGGCCGCCAACCTATTACCAAATTCATGGATTAGTTGAGTCTTTAGCTCGATCTGAAAAAAATGATGATGTTCAAGATGGGCAATCTTCCATACAGCGCAGGGCGATTCAGGCAACCCGTATGTTGGCAAGGTGGCCCTGCTCATGGCCGATGATGTCGTTTTATTTTCCTGATAGAGAAAGGTGCCGTCTGGTGGCGAGTGCAGGTTTCGTACGTATGAACGCCGCTGCACAGTTTATAAACCCGCGAAATTTTGAAGGACCGTATCCTCAACTCACCAACACACTCTCGACTCGACAACTCACTTCCTCGCCTCCCATCCCCCACGCCGAATTCCATGTCTTCCACCCAGGCCAGTCCGTCTCTTGCTAGGTGTCTCCTAGACGCTGATGCTCCGCACACAGAACAACGCCGCCGTCCAGTACCAATACGACGGGTACTACGACACGCCCCGCACGCCCCGCAGAACCCCTATGGCCTGCCAGTTTTGTCGCGGTACGCATCGCCGTAAAATTTTCCATTCCGTCTTCGCTCACTGTCATCATGTTCCATGCCATCAGCTCGCAAGCTCAAATGCGGTACGCACTCTTGCGCTGTGGGGTGCAGACAGCTGATGCGACCCGCTTTCGTTGCAGATGGAAGCAAGCCCCAGTGCAACAACTGCAGCCGTCGCGGGTACGCGTGCGCCTACATCCCGGTGTACGATCCATCTTCTGCCCACATACCCCGGTTATAACGTCCCGTTTCAGCGCCGCGCAGGGCACCAGATAAGAATCACGCACGAATAAATGACAGTCTGTGAACAACAATCCTGTAGAAATGAGACCCGAAACTAGGAACCGAGTGTAGCGTACATACCTTTCTAATAAATTCTCGCGCTGAGCGCCCTTGTTTTTTTACTTGATCTGCGAGTGTTCCTGCGTGGCATTGAGAGAGATAAGGTTGGCGATGGGATGCTTAACACAAGCCTTCAGGCCCCAGGTCGTAACGCGGCCGCCAGCCGTAACTGTAGCATATGGAATGAAAAAGCGAACTTTATTTCCATAATTTTTACCACTCGCGTCGGCCTTCTTCCGCGATGAAAACTGGTATGGTGAACATTTTAGTACGCTCATTAGCATCCCGGTCCCAGACCGAAGAAAATGATCTAGAGAGTGCGAAAGATCACAAGAAGGTGTACGCAACTTACCGACCCTGACTGGGCCATTGTTCAATTTTGACAGTTGATAGAAAACCATCATCCACGCGGTAGGAAAGCCGGCATTCTACACACTTCACACACTGGCCGCGAAGGTAGCGGGGCCACAGAAAAAAATGCGGGTGCCGGACATAAGAAATTAAGTTGCGATTGAGCAAGATAATAACGTCGCGATTGTTTCCTCGAATCGAAGGCACATGAAATCATTGGGTGATGCAGTGTCAGGGCGATCTCTCGGGTTAGTCCGCCTGCCTGTCCGTCCAACGTCCGTCGCCAGTGCAGGCGCCGCGTGGAGAAATTATTCGCCCTGCGTTTGGTCGGCGCCAAATTTGCAAACGAGAAGAATGCAAGATCAACGGGCAGGCGAACCCTAAAATCGAACAGAGCGAGAGATATAGCACCGGCAACAGAGATGTCGACATTTTTTAGCGCTTGTTGAGGTTGGAATTCAGGCGGTTTGTCGGCCCGCAAACATGATGGGAAAACAACGCGTCCGAGTCGGTGCTTTCTGCATTCACTCCAACTCAAGTCTGGAAATGGACGAAACTAAGACCTCTACGGCTCAAAACTCTCCAGCCATCGACTTGTCGAGTTACCGCATCCCTGGCCACGATGCATGCTATTACCTCCCCAATTTCCTTTCAGTAGGCCTCCTGCTGTTTTCGGTGGCCACGTTCGCCTTGAGGCTTGGATTTAACCCCAATCCAGGAAGAAGAAGAAGAGTATGTGATTCGCAAGATCAAAGAATACCCCCAGCAGCGCTGGAAGCAATTAGCGAACCGCAGGCGTGTTCTATGACCTCCATCCAGAGATTATCGGCTGACGTCGGGTTCAGATTGCAGCTTTGGGGTGGGCATTATTAGTTCCTGAGTCCCTGCGCCCAAAGCCTCCCTGATCCGTACCTTTCGAAGGGGGCGAATTGACGTCCAAAAATGTCCTAATCGCGCAGCCGATGCCACCATGTGTTGAAACGTAGTAAGTCCCTTCACGGCACCACAACAGCTTTGGATGCCCAATTCGCAGTCCCGATATTATCGACCGCCTCAAAGGAACTGGCATCTTCACGGCCTCGCCCCATGGCAGACCAAACCATATAATCATGTCATCCTGCTCCCTCCGTTCCCTGAACGCGACTGAACCCCTTCTTAAGGAATGAAGTTTGTGGCTTTGATCCCTCCTACACCCTTGTTTGATTAAATTTCACGAAATAGTATCTCCCAGGCCAAGGTGAGGTGTCTCGATATCGTTACCTGCATTAATTTACCATCCCGACGACCAAGGAATCATGGTAGGTGACCACAACCCATTCTGCAGCACGCTCGCAGACGGCTAGTTGTTCCCCTTCCGTAACACCAGCCCCACGAAGATGGTCCAGCGTATTTCCCAGTGGTCGCTACAATTTCACTGGGTTCCCACTCCGTCTTTCACTACTACCAATACAAGCACGATGTCGCGGACGCATCCGCAGATGAAGCAGCCGGACGTACCATTGACTCTACCCCCGTTCTGTCCATCCTTCTTGAGCCTCGATCGGTCGTAATTTCCGAGCGCGCGTTGTATTCCTCTCACTTGCACGCGTAAGTCGCGAGCGCGGTAACGTCTCGTCTGCGCTAATGCTAACCTTCTCTGTTCAGGATACGTGAAATTGAAGAAGACACCATTACGGCGGGCAACGCAGCAACCCCGCCCATGCTCGCTGACTTGGGTGCTCCGATTGCCAACTGGAATATGGTGACCGGGGCCGACGCGATTCGCGTCATGTCCGAAGGAGGGGTACTGAAGCGCGCGACTAGGTACAGTCTGACATGCCGGGATGTGGAGAGGGTCGCCCAGCTACAAGCGTTCATGAAGCGCTGATCGCGCGCAGTTTAACGGATGCAGTTTATCATATCGCCGCCTCCTACGGACTGTGAAAGTATAGATTTAATTAACGAACATGTGCGGTGCTGTTTTCGACGGACGTCCCTCACGCTGGAGGGCTCGAGCCGCGTGCAATCGCGTGTCCACACTTGTCTGGTAGAGATCCCCCGCCGCCGCAACCTTAAGGCGTATGAACCGCCCCTCCTCCATACTCCAGTGGAAGATACGACGTACCCCCGCCCACGCGCACCAGTCGACACTAGACAAAGACAATCAATCTCTCGATCCAGCCGCCATAACGAGGCACGACTCACCACCGCCAACACGGTTTGGAGCAGCCGAATCCATCCTTGTTGATTCGGCATACATAGAGGTCTGCTCCGTTAAGTCTCGAATAACGCGACCGACCCTGCTTCCTCGCCGAAGCCCGGGCGCCAGGACAAACACCGTGTCCGTGCTCAGACGCAGCATCTGCCTCGTGAAGCTGATCGTGATTGTAGTAGCGCGGCGGGTAGAACGTGCGCCTCGGCTTCCCCTCGTAAGAAACGAGTTTCGGGGCGCGCCGCCGCTCTAAATCCCTGTCCTGCGCCTCCGCTCGCCGCACATTCCGGTTCTGTTGTTTTTGTCGCGCTACCTCGTTTCCGTGTTGTTGTTTTGGGTGTCGCTGTGCGGTGGCGCGGTTGAACTTGCTTCTTGGGCGCGGGGGCAACGCCACGGGTTAGCTTGAAGATGCATGCCATCTCCGCGTGCATGGACACTGGCGTCCCGTTGCCCGGCTTCTCGTAATTCGGCCTCTGGTGGTTGAAGCCAGTGGATATCACTGAACTGAGTAATAAGTGAAACAAGTCGGGGGTTGGAACGACCCGTAACCGCCCCACACCTTTACCGCCCTTGACCTGGTGGGGAGTCAATAGCAATACATGACGGGGTGATTGGGCGCGTACGAGTGCCGAGCCGAGCTTGTAATACATCGTAGACTACGAAGTGAGCGCGTAAGGCATATCATACGGAAAAGGGAGAAAGCAACGCACCTTGGACGCCGCATCGACGCACTGCGACAGGTAAAACTGGGACTTGTTCATGGTTAATTGGGCTAGGACAGTCGCCAGAAAATGAGACCCCTGTTTCCTTCAAGGCTGCCCAGCAACTCACAGAGTTGGATATGCTTCAAAAGAAATCGAGGATATGTTGCTTTGGGCTGAGAACTTCGAGACTGAGAATCGCTGGTTAACGAGGTGCAAGTTGAGGATCAAGCTGCAAAGGGCAATCAATCATCGTGACTAGGTCGATCACCGCCTCGCATTCATATCATAATCCTGAAATCCATTGCATGTAGTGCGCCCGTTATTTAATTACTAGACTACGTCTAACCCGAGGGGCTCCCAGTTAAAATCTCCTTTGAAAGTAAAATCCGCCTCGCCAACGCGGACAAATTCGCATCCGCCACCACCACCTCCGGCGCATATTCCACATCGAACGTTTGTTTTATCGCGCTGGAGATGCGCCTCGCCTGCCGTTCGGACCAGAACGTGAAGTCGTCCGGGTCGCGATCTTCCGGCGAGTCGTCGTCCTGTTGCGCCGATGCTGCACCCGACGGGCGGGCCGTGTGCGGTGTAGGCGGCACTTTGCACGACAGAGGGATCAAAGATGGGTCCGAGTCGAGGCACAGCGGCACGATGCGCATGAGGTTCTCGCGGACGGACGGGAAAGTGAGGTCGGACGGCTTCTCCACTACGCCGGACGGGTAAGCAAGTGAAAGTCCTTAAAGCACGGAGAACACACCATAGATATCAATCGGCGCCACTAAACCCATAACGTTGTACTTTCCATCGTGGTGATACCGCACCTGCAAACCCAAGTGGGGTCAGAGACACTACTACCAGAGGAGGAAAGGTAGTGAGTACCTCATAACGACCAGCGATCCACGGGAGTGTATTTCCCCTGAACGTGACCATACCGCGCTCCGTGTCGTCTGAGTCCTGGCTGCCGCTGGCAGAAGGGCGAGCCAGACCCAGCGGGACGTCGCCGTCCCACTCCTCGTCGTGTACCGGCACCCACATTCCCATGGAGCTAGTCCGCGTAACCAAACTCGACTTGTTCGCGCCGATCTAATGAATGCTCAATATCTGGCCGGAAATGATGAGGCGCCGCGTACCCTGTAGATGCCGACCCAGTCTTTCCGTGAGTGGGTGTGGGGAACCTCCCACTTGAGCCTAATGGGCTCGCCGAGGTGGAAGCGGAGAGACCCGTCAGGGCTCGGCACGGCTTCGAACTTGTACTTGGAGGTATCGTATAATCCAATGTCATTCGCGATACGGCTTTATCGCACACAGGTCAATGGTGGAGCCAAAGTTTGAATGAGAATGCCCACGTAATAACGAGCCGCTCCCTCGACTGCTGCAACAGCACCTTCGTGTCCTGGACCACTTCGGAGATCCTCGGCCGTGCTGGAAGGAGGAGTAGGGTCACCGGAAGTGGTGAAATAATGAACTCACATTTAGCGAGAAACTCTTCCACGACATCGGCCGTCTCCTCGTACACCTTGTCGAACGTGCCCTTAACCTCTTTTGCGACTTCCTTCGCGACCCGCCCGAGCCCCGGTGCATGCCGTCCGGCGCGCGATTCCAACATGCGCGCGTTCTTGCTCGCGACGCTTTTGATGACCTTGACGAAGCCGGCATCCTTGCGCAGGGAGTCGCCGTACAGTTTCCGCATGTGCGGGCTACGATACATGAGTGCCCGTTGGTATTTGGTGAAAGGCGGCGGACGTACTTCTCGACGACGCTAAGGAACCACCATTGGGCGAGGTGGCGGATGACGGCTAGGGTAAGGACAAGCTTGCTCCCGCTGACAAGCGCCAAGCCGAACCAGGTGCCGCCCATCACTTCAGGGTTATTGAGATACCTACAGGCGGGCCACATGAGGGAAAGCCTCAGAAATGCAGTAAGCTTACGCACCGGTAGATTCCGGTGTATTCGAGGTGTGCAGGGAACTCTTCCATGAAAAAATCGCCAAAGAACCACCCTAGCAAATACGTGAGACCCAGGGAAAAAGGTCAGATGATGAACACACCGAAAAGCCCAAGCACCTCGAAACACTCTAGGGCCGCCCAGATGTGTAATCCAACGAGCATCTGCAGATAATAAATTCACCGAACGTAGCAGGACGAGGGTAATGAGACATACCGCGCCCAACGTGTGCCGTAGTAGTTCATGTCCCACAGTCCAATCGTTCGGGATGGAGTACGTCTGCCAAACTACGCCAATGAACGAAACTGGCAGCTCGTTAGCTTTGGAGATTACAGGTAGTCCGAAGAACGACAAACCGTAGGACATGCACAGGCTCAGGTTGTAGATGGCCTTCCAGTTGGAGAACGCCTCGACGATGGCGCCGGGGTAGACGTCATTCGCTGGGTAGTGGTAGTTCTTCATGAAGTGGCGCACGAGGAATTTGCTCTGGCCCTGTGCACGCAGAAGGAGCCCGAGGCCAAAGCAGTGGAAGAGGCACCACGCGAGCGCGTGCGCGAAGTGCAAGCCGAGCGCCGTGCCGCTAGAAACT
Organism: Mycena epipterygia; assembly: GCA_029281465.1. Taxonomy (NCBI): domain Eukaryota; kingdom Fungi; phylum Basidiomycota; class Agaricomycetes; order Agaricales; family Mycenaceae; genus Mycena; species Mycena epipterygia. The sequence continues at coordinate 1,321,563 of JARJCQ010000021.1, read as the reverse complement.
CGTGGAAGGAGTGAGATCACGAGCGAGTATGTGATGATGAGGAGCAGGGTCGCGTCGTTTGCACGGAAGAGATCGATGTTCTTGAGTACCACCGTGTCGCGCCTGAAATACTTGGTGAACAGATCATGCTGTGACATCGGCTTCTTCTTCTTGGGGGGGCCTGGCTCGAAGGGGCTGCCGCTCGCCTTCTGTTGGAGACCCGGACGTGCGCGCCGCCGGTTCGACAATTCCGCAGCTTCACCTTCGAGTTCAGTCTCGGTCTCGAGGTCTGTCTCAGTCTCGGTGGCAGTGTCGCCTTCCGTGGCAGATGGGGTTGAGGACGTGTACTCATCGAGTTCGGATTGCGATGGGGTACGAGTGGTGGAGGTGCCGGCAATCGGGCTCGTCCAGGGACGCATAGGCGTCCGCTTTGCGATCGCTTTACGCTGGCCATACATACGCTCGATATCTGCACTTTATTAGGGCGACCGAGGAGCTGGGAGCAAAGATGACGCACGAGGGTTCTCGAAACAGACGAGGAAGGCGAACTGGGCTGCATGGCCAGCAAGACTAACAAACAGCACGGCATAACTGCCCGAAATGAGAGAAAGCCCATAATACCCGGCATATCCTGAACGAAAAGTTAGGGCATGTCGTTGGTGAATAGGCGCCACGGACCGACGGAATACATGGGGTGGGGCGCCAGCTCAAAAACCCCGTCAAAGACGAGAGCGCCGCGCTGGAAGAACACATCGCCCCAGTACCACCCATAATCTTTCACGACATTGTGTGCTTCCGTTTTAACCCAGAGGTTGAATCCGATGAGCAAGAATCCGCCGACCCATCTGAAGAACTGTAGATAGAGGTATAAAAACTTGGGTACAGTCCTCACCTCAGGACATGGACGAAGAGGGAAAGACCCTCCGGGACACGGAAGCATGAAAACGCAAACATGCAGTACGCCAAGAAATCACTGTAGAAACATTAGATAGGTCGTCAACCGAGGGAAGCACGGACTTGAGGAGGATTACATCAACGGCTTGCCGAAATAAAAGCCATGTGTTATATTCGAGCGGGAGTTCCTAGCAAGAGTGTCAGGGCTTGTCGTTACTAATAATTTAAGGAAAACTTACGTCGAATGAATAATCCTTGCCCATCTTTCCCACCAGCTGGGCCTTTATCCAGCTGCGGACATGCGGGCGACGACTTGGATCAAGCCATCCCAGCTTCTGCACTTCGCGCACAATCCATTTCTTTTTGCTCTGTTTGGTGAGGACCCATCCGAGACCAGCGTCATACGCACCTCGCCAGAAGGCGAAGTAAAACAAGAAGAAAAGTCTGGCGACACTGCGCGGAAGGACAGCAAATACAACGAGCTGTAGGCCGAGCAGCGCCAAATTTAGTAGATCAAGGTGACTTTTTGGGTACGAGGGATGGAAGAGTGTGAGCACATCGTGTGTCGTCGGAACACGGAATACTATAGAAACATCAGGACGATAAGTTATACACAACTTTTGTGATGTCAAAAACACTCGCCTTCGCCACCGGGTGTTTTGCCCCAAACAACTTCGTCACGTTTTGACCTAGAAGAGACCTCTTCCGATTCTGTTTCTTCAAGTTTCTCTGGATTAGCAGCAGTAGTCCTCTGGCGAAGAAATGTCTGCGGTGCCGCCATCGTGGTCGCAGAGCAACTGATAGTAGGTCCGAGCCGTCGTTTAAAAACACGCGGAAAATCAAACGGGACCAAACAAACGCTCGCTTCCAAATCGGGCTCAAATATTTTGCCAGTCCAGAATTTTGCCAGAATTGGTGGGAATGGTGGCCAGGATTCAAGCTTGGAGGCAGACATCATGCATAATTTCTATTTCTGCCAGAAAACACTGAGAAGCTGCAAGAACCGTGACGCAACTTGAAAGAGAAGACGGGTCACACGACCTCACGCGACCGGTCGAAGGCACGCGTCGCAGGGACCTGAATCGGTCTCAGCGGTTCACCAGTATTTACTTTATGGCCTCCAATAAAAATCACTGGTTCCACGATCGCAAAACTTCTCATGTAAAGTACGCCTCTCCTACTCATTACCCATCGCATACAATGCATCCCGATCTCCTGATTCGTTCAGCAGAGCGCGGAAATGACCACCCTCGATTCCAAGCAGATTTTTAGGACTATCGAATTCGACCTGTATAATCATGTTAAAACGGTTAAATCAATATTTTTAAAAGCAACAAACGATGCGGCCTGTGTCCAACACCATCTATAGAAAGTAAAGATCAGCCAGGCGCGAAGTCGGAGATATATTCCTACAATTCGGTCTGCGTCCATAATGGTTTGGAGCCGATGGGCAACAGTAATCACGGTAACGTCGCTTCCGAGCTCATTCCGAAGAGAATTTTGGATTTGGGCATCAGTCTCGTAGTCTGACAGACGTTAGTCTTATTCAAGGCCTGAAGAGAAGGAATACCGATGGCGGAAGTCGCTAACAAAATTCGAACATGAGTACCACTCGAGTTCGCAAAGCTTCGAACACAGACCTTCGTCAAGAATGAGGAGCTTGGTCTTGCGGGCCATCGCCCTCGCCAGCGCGAGGATTTGTCTCTGGCCAACAGAAAAATTAATCCCGCCGCTGGCAATCACCGTGCTGAGAGTGATATTATTTTCCCCGCCTTCCGTCTGCAACGAAAAAAGACCGGCTGCCCGCAGCGCATCGTTCAACTCGGTATCACTGAACTGATCAAAAGGATCCAGATTCTGCCTCAGTTTACCGCTGAGCAGCTCGGGCTATGTGAAGGTCAGCATCAAATGATGTGTGAGCCTGAGGTGGTCACCATTTGGGGAATAATGGTGATCTCGGAGCGCAGGGCGTCCAGGTTTATAGAGCTGGTCTGTATACCGTCATAAGACACGGAACCTTCCGTGACGATTGCTCGCAGAAGGGCAAGTGTCAGAGAACTCTGTCCCGGGACATGATCAGAATACAACACGACAACTGATTCAGATTCTAACCTTGCCGGAACCCGTCCTCCCGACTTTTTCATGTCAGACCAATTTGGGACAAGGAAAACTTGGTTGCTCACCGACTCCGATCCGCTCCCCAGACTTGACATTGAACGAGATGTCGTGGAGGACATCAGGTCCGTCGCGTGAATATCTTGCGGACAGATTCTCAACTACGAGCTCGCCACTGCTGGGCCATGCTGCGGGAGGCACCCCTTCCGTGGTTGGCTTGGGCTCCTGCTCGATATTGATATATGCCTCAATTCGCTCGAGGCTGAATGAAATATTATCAGTTCAGGCTCCCGTTAGATGGCGGACTGGCACCTGTTCGCTGGGAAATGAAACGCGTGATTAACGATATTGTCCAGATCGAATATGTATCACGCACACATCAGCAGGAAGTCGTTGAGATATCTGAGGCGCGATTTAGTGCTGGAAAACGGGTCATGGACAAGCGAACTCACAGGATCCAGGATGCAACTGCTTCCCCGAAGTTGACTGCTGCGTTCAGAGAGAACCCAGTATTGGCTGCGCTGTGATCTTGGAAGTAGACAAGATAGATGGCGAGGGAAGCCGTGAACAGGTTGCCCAACATCTCGGTCCTGACAGACGACCAGCGGGTGAGGTCAAAAGATAACCTTGCCGTCCGGCTGTGGCGATCAAGCCGATGAAGGGACTCCTTGATGAATGCATCCTGGCATCCGTACGCCCGAATTGAGACTATTGTAATCAGATTCACTTATATGGATAAAAGCCGAATGGACTCACTGAGACCCGAAACTGCGGCTGCGAAACTGAATTCATCAGCAGTGGCTCGTCTATGTTGAAAGAAAAACTCACTGTCCAAGCACCGGCGAGCGGGCATTGCTCATCTCCCTCTTGACAGAGATCCTGGCTGGCATGAATATCCGACCGCAATAACTTCCCAGAATAAACAGAATGACTCCAGGCCCGAGGAAAATGGGTGTGAAAAGAACGATCGCCCCGAACGTGACGGCCATTGACACGGTGTGATTGAAAACAGTCCAGAGGGAGGTTGCAATTGGCCCATCAACCATACCCATATCTTGAGTGGTTCTCGCGATTATGCGAGAAGTGGGAACAGTGTCATACCAGCTAAATTGTAAATTGAGACTCTGAGATTGCACCGAGGAAAGCGAAGCGCACCGAAGCGTCGTTCCGAGCACAGAATCTATAAGTTGGTGGTGGAGTGTTTCCGATGCCCGTAAGATGCCAAAAGTATACAACAGGAAACCACAGGCATAGAAGAAAAACACCGATAGAAGAATCAACCCTGGAATAACACGAGTAAACAAACGTGTTGAAATTGACCAGACGCCAACACCGACCATAAACACCAAGATAACTGTGAGTGTCAGTCATGTATCAATATGAGAGCGGTAAGCCAGCTCACTACAGTGCTGGGACTTCGGATGCGGCCCGGGTGTCGTATTGAGAAGCCCAATAACCCAAGAACCATGTTTGAAGGTTCCCGGCAAAGTTCCGGAGAACCAATCCGACAAGCAATGCCAGGAAGAATAATTGAGGATGATTACCACCCAGGCCATTCAAATATAGGCGTACTGGATGGGTAGTAAGCTACATGAGCCAGTGAAATTAATCAAACTGCACTCACTTGGACTCCAGCCGACGTTGCCCTCGACGATCTCCTCGGCCATGATCAGTTTGCCGCTATCAGCAGGTTTCTCGGCAAATGCGGTAACCGCTTCGATTTTCTCCTCGGCAGATTCAAGACGCGCTTGGTCGTCCGAAGCTTCGACACTCAATTTGGCGTCCTTTTCCAAAGCGGCCTGGACCGACCCTTGGCTGATGATCTGTCCATCTAGACCGAGCGACACGGTGAATCGGGAAATTGAACGCGTAAGGGCAATATTGTGCGTCTAGAAATCGAATTAGGAGCCGAACGGAGTGGGTCTCATGTAAGAAGTACGCACGACCAGCAAAACGGTGCGGCCGGTTATTAAATCCCCACCGAAACACTTTTCGACGATCCATTTGGATGTGTGGACGTCAAGGGCTGATAAGACGTCGTCCAATAGAAGGATGCTCGCTTGCGAGTACCTTTGACGGGGCGATATCAGCCAGGTCTGATATTTGAATATCGTTGAATGCAACTCACACTGCCCGAGCAAGCGTCACTCTTGCCTTCTGACCTCCGCTGAGCGTCAGACCGCGCTCGCCTCCGAGAAATGTCGGCATTCACTCAACAGATAGGAGATGGGGACTCCGTCTTACCAACGACCTGCTCGTCTCCTGCGGCGAAAAGCTCCAAATCTCGTTCAAGGCAGCATTGATGAAGGACCTGAAAGTTCGTTCAAGCATTGATGTTCTCCTGGATGGACACCCGCAGACCTTTCTGTAGCGCTCAGCGTCGAATTCCGCACCGAAAATAATGTTCGCCTAGTTCAACAACCTCCAGACGACGACCAGCTGAAATTCTGGAGACATACTTTGATCGTATCACTCTGCACCCATGATTCCTGCGCAGCATATGCGATGCCGCCGTCCCGCGGGAGATTATACCATGACTCTGGTGAAGAGGGACTGAAATATGTTTCTCCTAGAATACCAGGGATTAAATATTATACTGAAAAGCAAGAGCAATGTACCTAGAAGCGACAGTAAAAGCGACGTTTTCCCCGATCCAGTCTGACCGAGGACCAAGTTGATACATCCTTTCTTGAATACGAGGTCGTCAATTTGCAGGGACCACTTGCGTTCGGAGGGATCTGATGTGCCGTCCACGGGACCATTCGACCACGAGAAACTTGCATTGCGGAAACCGATATCGTCTTGGTTCTCTTCAGGAACTACTACCTCCTGCTCTGCCGAGTAAACGTCAAGAAGTTCGGTCTATGACTGTGCATTAGTACAATTATTGTCGCTCTCCCAAGCACAAACCTTCCGCATAAAGTCGTTCATTCTGTCCAGAGACACTTTGCTCGTGAGGAATTGTGTCCACGAGGAGATTATGCTTTGAATCGACGTCTTGAACATGGAAAAAACCGTCATGGAACTGAACACCTATCGCATAAATTTAATCAATTGAAGGGAGACCTTCAGCAAATACAAAACCAACCTTGGATGCGGTCAAATCCTGTTTCATGATGATTGTCTGGAATAAATCAGCATGGTGAATCATTTCCGTCATGGGGGTATCCTGACACTGCAAATGATTAGAACAGGGTCGGGGGCGGGGTAAATCTTACTTACTATGTCGCATATGTAGCTAGCATTGTTACGATGGGGACGAATATACTTCGAGGGAGATCAGCCCTAAATCCACCAGACAATAGCCAACCCACTTGATGCATCCATTCACGAGGTCTAGGACTTTGCGCCTCCATAAACAAGCGAGTTCAATCTGCCGTTTACTGGCAACCTCCGCGCTCATCTTATTTTCCCAGCCAAATAATTTTATCATTCGCAGGAGGTTGATCGCTAGCAGCAGGCAGATCAGGCAATCGCGACATTCGAGAAATTTGAACTAACTTTCGCTGACGGTCTGTACGCGGGTGTCTCGCTTTTTTGCCAGGTCTCGCTGGACCGTCTGAATCCACTTTCCGACATAGCCTGGAATAGGGAGCATAGCGAAAATTGTCGCCATTCCAACGAAGGCACTGTTAGAAGGAGCTTAACAGGGAGTCAACGTGAGGCCCGGTTAAATTTTTACCTCCATCCCAGTATCGCATACTGGAACCACACGGACAGAATGAGCTGCAAAGGCATGTAAACAAGCGACAGTAGCAGGCTCTTGCCGGCAAGTATGATTCGGATATCATTGGTGATCATGTTGTTTAGTTTTCCCTGCAGATTACGACCTTGTGCAGGGTTTTTGGTTGTCTGTTCCGACTTGAATCTGACGCGCAACGCATGTTCAAAGACAAGCTCGGTCAAAATGGCGTCTGCGCGGACAACGACGCGTGACTGATTTTTCAGTAAGTAATGGTCGTTGACTGCCAGGTAAATAAAGCGCTCACAACGATGAACATGTACCAGTGTTCACCCAGGGTGCAGATCGTAGGACCCCAAAAGAGCCACAGAACCCAAACCTATAACATGCGAGGTATTAAGTTTCCGGCTTTTTATGAGACACTAAACCTTACCCATGGATGAACGGATGCATCTGTACCTTTGGTCTCAATGTAGCTGACGTATCGGTTAGACGCATGGAGTGGCGTTGGCAATGGTTTGAACGTACTGGAGAAGTTGATTAATCCCCACAGGCACCACGAATTTTCCGAGGACAATGACAGCAGATGTAACCAGGAGGATGAAAATATCGAAACGGAACACGCGGACAATTCCAAAGAACAGATGGTGCGTCCCCCTCAAGTGCTTTAATCACTCAGATCATTAGAATATTGCCAGAGGAGGATAACTCACCTGGAAACTCTTGGACTTTAGGTATTGAGCGGAATCGTAATCAGCTAATGGAGGCAGCGAAGAGAGAGGGAGGGGGACGAGTCTGTGCGCCAGGAAAATGGTAGGATCAAGGAAAGTATAGAAAGCGAGTGATAGGATGCTGGCAGTTTGCTCAGGGTTGGGCACTTTCATCGGATTCTAAATACAAGTCAAAAAAAAAATCTCGTAGTTGGGCGAAGCTCACGAGTGGATCGACCGGGGTATACCTCCGAGGGGTCAGCAGGGGGATTAACAGGCCAGCAACGCCAAGAAGAGCGATTCTGATCCACAAAAGGATGCCGTCCGAATAATCCTGCGGTGTGCCGGAGACTGTGCCGAGCGGAAAGACGTCGCGATACATGTATACACCGAATGTCAAAGCAAGGATGATATTCGAGTGCCGAGCGGTGTTGTCGCAAATCGGTGACCGCGCACAAAGAGAGATGGTGACAAGGAGAAAGATGTAGAACTGTGTAGCAAGTTAGACATATGCGGACCATTAATTGCGAACAACGAACATAGGTTAAGCTTAGGCTAGTCTTCACCCAATCCGGCCGCGGCGGTGAGAAGAGTTGAGCAAAAGAAAACCCGTGGTTTTTATCGTCGATACGGATGGCCGAAATGACAGGTAGCGCGAGACAGCACACAAGCCTTCCGACATCAAAGAGCGCTTTGTGGTCTCTGCCCGGCTCTGCAGAAGGATTCTCGGTTCGAGGCGTGGTCTTTTTGGCCCAGACAACACAAACGAAGCCCAAAGCCAACACCCCAGCGGATATAACTGCAGCAGCGGCAGGAATAGCCAGTGAGAATTCGGCTGTGAGTGCGTTACGGGAAGAGTAGGGAAAGTTTCCTGTCCAGTTTTGAAAATGCATCTTTCGGCTATGGGGGAGAAAGGTCAAGACTCGAAAGGCGGGGTCGTCAGTTTTGTGGGTCTTTAATCAGCGGAACAGTGGAGTTGATCAAGATATATTCGTGTCGCCCAATGCTTGTTCTGGATCTCCCGGCATAAAGCGAACTCCGTCGAGATTGAAGTCGGATCACCGCAGATTAGCACTGAGCGCGGAGACACAAATAACATTAAGTGAAGAGAGGAAATGGTAGCGCAGAAACGCAAAAGAATAGACGTTACAAGTATCTCGAGCAGGATTGGTCTTTGGCATGTTGACGGTACTTAAGAACTCGAATGTGACAAAGATACGACTCGGGTACCACGAGTGTTGCCATCACTTTGCCGAATGATTGCCGCAGACATCAACTTTCGGAATGTCCTTCCTTCAGGGTTGAGGCTTGTTCAAGCTCTTATGCCCAGTCAATTTACCACAAATTTGGTCCAAGCGTCCATGGTTCAACTAATTTTATTGTCAATTCGTGTTGGATTCGGCGGTTGAACGTTTAAAGTTGATCTCCTCAACTAATTCAACTGCCTGGTTAATTACTGAAAAAGTGACACTGAAATGCTTCGTCTGAGACCGACAGCGAAAGGACTCCCAAACCCGATTCTTGCAAGAGTCGTTAAATATCTGAGATCAAATCACGTCTTTTGAACAAGGACACAATATATTTTGTCTAGACCAAATCGAGGGCGCCAATATAAGGGAACACTGTGTCGATATGTACAATTCGCCATAGAATTCAGTGGATTTCAAGTAAGTATCGAACAGTCGGTTTTCGAGAAGAATAAAATCGGCCATCACTCGGCAAGTGATGATCACTCGCTTAAACGTTTTCCATAGCCGCCACAACATCGTTGCTTCAATTCCGAATTCGAACATGTAAGTTGCACTAGTTCCAGAGACCTTGTCCAGTCACCTGGCAAGCTACTCCCGGCCTGACTCCCAGCTTGTCAGATTGACTTTATTGGGGACTTCGGGCCGTCCAATGGCCTGGCCAATCATTAGCCTGGAAGTAAATAAAGTGGCGGCAAGTGGCGGCCACCGAATTCCGTAGAAGACCCTAGAACATCCACCCCACACCTTACTTATACGCACCCCCTTCGGTCCTGGACGGTCGCCTCATCGATTCGTGATATCGGTATGCGGTTTGAGCTTCACATTGTACATTCGATTGACAGACCAGTGTCAGCAATGGCCCAATCGTACCCGATCATCGTTGCGCAGTATAAAATACGCAACACGCGCACGGAGCACTGGAATATTGTGGTGCTCAAATCCATCAACAACGCGCTTGTGCTCGAGGTCGTCGGGAATTCAGACACGTTCATATATGTGTCTACCAATATCCACAATTTCGCGAGGTTGAGAGATTTTCGCGGCGGATTATTTGTAGGAAGTATTGCGGAGGACAGGTTGGATTGGCTCAAAGCGCGGTTAGCGACGATCCCCGTCATAAGATATGACTCATCTTTCGATTCCCAAACCTGGGTCTTTGAGGCGCTGCGATTGTTGAAAGATGACGGGGTGGTAACCGAGGAAACGAGCGAGAGATACATTCGAGCAGAGCTCAAACTCGAGGAAGAGCGCTGGGAAGAATCGGAGGATACGGTTGAGGAGCGGCTCTTCCCGCGGCAGTGAGAGAAAACAGATAGATGTGCCATAACACTCCCTGATGTACTGTTAGCCAATTGACTTGACATGCGTTCATATCATAGGGTCTGGGACGTTGAGCAATAATCCGAGAAGCTAAAGTATTTCGCGCACAATACTCACTCCCAACCCCGGTCTGTTAATTACCCATCGAGGGACGCACATTTGCGCAAGGATATAAAAATCTACAAGTGATCAGAAGCAAAATTCCAAGCTAGTCCTGCTAAGCTTCCGGAACAGGCCAGGACGGGCTCCCTCCCCTCTGGCGCTCAGGCAACGAAAACTGAATGATGCTGTCTGCTTCAGCTTCCGTTTGTGTATCGTAAGTGTATGCGACGGACGCTTCAGGCTTCCCGTGGCCAAAGGACATCGTAGCCATTGACTTCGGGTAGGACTCGTTAGACTCCATTCGAAGGCTGGTATCGTGGGCAGCAGTGGCGACAACGTCCACGGCGGTCGCTTTCCGGAGATTGATGAGCATGCGCGTGGTCATGATGCCTACACAGGCGTGAAAGGGGCTGGAAGAGCGAGGGGTTATAATCATCGTTTTTATCAGGGAGTTAAAAAATGGCTGACCCGTAACTGAACCAAGGAATATGGGTCAGGCTCTGTGAGGATTCTCAGCTTGGCACAGTGGTTTTTAGGAGTGTATTGCGTACGACGACCATGAGCTGAGCAAGATTGAAGTTAGTTCAATGTAAAGGTATAATTAAGACACTTGAACGCACGTTGTTGAAAACGAGAAGAGCCGCGATGCTAACGGGCAACGTTGTCAGATAACTGGGATGAAATACACGACGGATGACGCACCCAAAGAAATATATTAGGTTATCGCGGAGAAGGAGCCTGTAAAGGGTCAACCCAGAATTCTTGCGGAAAAGCTCTGCTGCTGAGCGACACGTTTTGAAGAGCGCGAAACCAAACAGTATTCCTTCATAGATAGTTGCTAGACCAGCTTTAGTAGCAGAAATCAGACCGCAATATGTATTCAAATTGCATACCTGGCACCCATTGAGACCACTCTATTCCCGAGTGAACCGTGGGACACCCCGGCAGCGGTAGGTGGATGGCCGTGGCAATGACGTCCGCACGTTTCGAGTGGTTGTATACCAGAATCCACATGAATCCAGCGATAGACCCAGCGAACAACAGGGCGTTGATGACGGCTATCTATCCGTGTTACCCCGCGTGAGTTATGGAACGGCAAGAGGGAAGAAACGGCCAACCCGTTTGGAGCAATTGTACAATGCGTACACGCGCAGCTGCATGATAATCTCGACGCTCCACAGTGATATTGCACCGACAACCCGTATCACAGTATCCATTGCGACGCACCTCGATGGTGAATTTAGCATGACAGCGTCGAGAACAGAGACCGACGTACAGGTGATCCGACGTAATTCCTGGGGTAGCGAAAACGTGAATTTGGATTGCATCGAAAACTAAGAGCGCAATGCTTCAAAGAACAGTCAGATATGAGCACTGATTCGAGAGGGTTTGTTAAACCTGTAGTATCGTATCTGCGAGAACACGTCGATAGGAAAGAGAATCTTTAGGGGTAGGACTAGCCTTACCCATAAAAACATAGCTTTGCTAAAGCTCCGCTTTTGCGACTATTAAATCGTGTTAGATCCATTCGCAAACTCAAGGAATTATAGCGCACCCATATATATCGGATCTACAGGTCGCGCCCGGAAATTAAAACATGCTGCGAATGTATCAGGGACTCGAGGAACATGCCTCATCTTCAACAGTCACGACTAAAGGGATCTCAGAATCAACATGGTAGTCTGATACCTATAACGCACAGTAATCATGTATGATCCATGTTAAACCAACAACTGAACCATACGCATGGTCAGGGCGACAGTTCGAGTCGGCAGGAGTCAGATGGCGACTCACGGACAACTTGAAGAGGTATAAGACTGTCTTGGACCAGATGAATGTAGTAGCCGCTGGCCGGAAAGTCTGACATGCCAGTGGCGCGAAGTGGAAGAGTGTGAGTGAGGCACCCGTATCGTTTAATAGGTTAAACGCGAGAAATTAGAAAATCTCCTATACCTCAGATAACCTCCTAGGCCAGCCTCCTAAGTGAGGTCATACGTAATATGGATCCGCTGAGGCCGCGGGTGAGCTCGCGCAGCAAGACAGAACTTGGCGAGCCACGGACATTTCCGGTAGCGCTGTGTCATCACCGTGACATGATACCAGCGAATACCCTTTTTGGACACACAATTTCCCTTGCCCGTCTGGTGAATGTTCGATATCGTTCGAACCACAGGAGAAAGGCGCATCTTATGGAGCTCTTCCCATCTCAATAGCACGAGAAATGAACGACTTTGGAGGCCTTCTTTCCCGGGCAGGGACTGTCAGCCACGCACTTTGAAGCTTGTCCCTGTTTGCTGCATACCTGAGCCCCCAGCCAGTCACGTGCATTAAGGTAGATTTGCTCGCTGCGCTCGCAATAAGCACGTTACGTGGCTTGGAAAAGGCACCCTTTGTGGAGAGATATTTTTCCCGGTTGACATGGAGGGGGAGCAACAAGAGTTTCTAGGTAGAAACCCAATCCAACCCGCTCCGAAAGTTCGTCAGGACTAGCCCGCCGTAACCAACCCTCCACTGCACCGAGAGATCGGTTATTGGCATTGTGATAATCTGCCGTGGCAAAGGGGAATTCGGGAAAGCAGGGGGAAGAGTTCATATGGTCTTTCGGTCTATTCACAGTATGCCTAGCTATCTGGTTGAAGCTGAGCCTGGTTGAAGTCTCAGATCTCAGCCTTGAAGGTGGCTGACAATGACGGTAAGGGAAGAAAGTCCATCAGTGGCTGTGTAATTCTCGTTCGCCTTCAAGTGCCTTCCGTGAATGGCCTTTTACAGTAAGAGCTCTCAAAACCTCCGTGATTCCGCCTTCAAAACGGACACCGTGGAGTCTGGCTTTCCCGGACGTGAGTTCTTCTCCGCGGTCCGAGTCGGTTCCATGCTGCTACTCCGAACCTCGAGCCAGCACTCGCCACCGATCCCGTCCTCTGTGCAGGCAACGATCTGGAGGCCGTCCCGAACTAGGGTGCATCATGCGAGTAAAGCGGGCCCACCCAGCACTCCGACCGTTCCGTTGCACATTGAACTTTCTAACAGAATACGGTCTCATGATGATTTGACAAGGATCTTTACGCCCTCTCTAATTGAATTTTCAGTCGCGCTTGAGGAATGTCAGCTTGTTCCAAAGCAGCCATCATAAAATGGGCGGATAGGCATCGCACTGAAGCGCTGACCATGGAGAGCCCGCGCAGAAGTCAATTTCTTGGGCTCGTCAACTTGAAGGTCCTGGTATGTCGTTGGCGGATCCGATTTTTCTCTGAGTTCCGGCCGATAGCATAAATATATGAGGCAGGGTTTTTTTTCTGCACGGGGCGGGGCCAATATTTCTCCGTCTCCGTTGCCAACCCAGAGCCCAGAAGGTGCGAGCTATATACGCCGGTCAATTTTTATTTAGAGACCTGATGATTCGCGCAAATCGGCTGTATTATAATAGAGCCCGCGCGGAAGTAGTTCGGCGCTTGTATGTATGTTCTCGTTAAACCAAGAGGCACTACGGCAGCGGAAGGTGCATTCAACCTCGATGCATTTTACCGGAGTGGAGGATGTGAATGTGAATGCTAATTAAGAGTCAAATGTGAATCTAGTCAAGAGTCATCTGGACAAGTAATTTCAAAAACGGCCGGTCCGACAAACAGAATGTACTGGAGTTTCTGCAGAGAATATTCTAGCCATATGCGAAGCGTTCTGTAGAACAAAGGAAGAGTGCGTCCGAAATTGGGTGGAGTGAGGGTGGGTGTAATGAGGGCGACGGCGGCGGCGAAAAATTACTGAAAATTTACGGACGGGCTGGGCGGGCGGCGCGCAGCCAATATCGGACATACTTTTTTCAACTCCCTCCCGATCTGACCCCGACGTCCCCGAGCATCGCGAGTGCATACATGCTAAGCGGACGCGTATCACGGTGAGCCCGCATCGCATCGTCTCGCCCATCACCGGAAATCGTAGGGAGCGCCGCCTCTCGTCTTCCACGCCTCCTGCCGCGCCTGGAGCCCGCGCAGCAATTTAACGAGGACCTGCCGGATCGTGGGCATGAACATGGCCAATAGCTCCGGGGACGGATCCTCCGCGAGGCATTGTTCCAGGACTGTGCGCAGTTCCTGGGGGACGGAGTGGATGTCGCTGCGGAACACGTTGTCAGTGCGCAGTCCGGTCACAGAGAGACGTGCAGGCGCGCAGGCGCGCACCTGAGGTCAATGCGATGGTACGCGAATGCTTGTATCGTGTTATTGAAGTCCTGGCCTATTTTGACGTACACATCGCTGACTTGGGTTTCGGACACTTGGCCAAGTGACCATTGGGATAGTGATTTCTGCAGCTGCTTGGTGGACAGGAGCAGATTGCGAACTGCGGTGGGGACGTCGCCGGGGTTGCGCTGTTCATCAGCGACGGGTGAGTCGGACATGGCGGTAGAGAAGAAAGAGTGGACAGTACCACGGCATAGCCCCCTTGACTACTGTTGCTGGTGTTTGTGCTCGACGTCGAGGTGCGCGAGGCGGGTTGCTGGTGCTGGTAGGCTCCGTACATGCTGGGTGTTTGGGCGGAAATTCGAATCGATAGTAATACAGACAAATGGGTATCCAGCCAACAAAGTGGCGATTGCAAATGAGGATCTCGCGCGAATGGACGCGGGCTTTATAGAAAACCGGGTGGGTCTAGTTTCCCCGCGGCACAGGTACCAAGTATTGGGGTCATAATGAAAGATAGATTAGGAACAAGCTTGAAGATGAAAAAAATTGATTAGATAACAGTCATCAACAACTCAGGTCTCCGACAACACTGATCGTCTCTCCATGATATACGTGCAATACTTTCTCTGCGGTGCCTTGGTGCAGATATCAGCCGACCTGGCGTACAAATCCATACGTTCCTTCATACGTCAACGATCTTCTGTCTAGAAAATCCTGTACGGACACTCGGAGCCACATTGACGCGTGCTCGACAGAGGCACCCGACTTGTGATCATCTGCGCGCGACCTTGCGACTATCTAGTTCCCTTGGCTTCTATTTTCTTGAAACACGAAAGAGACCAACTTTCCAGTGCACTCAGCTCCTCGATTGCAAGCTCCCCTGATAGATGGACCTCTGTCTCTGTCACACGCTCGTGTCCACACCTGGGCTTGATACAGATGGTCCCTACGCCAGGTAGCTGGACACGGACAGGAACATCCTCAATGTTAATCTGCCACGGTGTGACTCACTTCAATCATCCCTCAGCTAGGACCCTGGATGATTTCGTGTCCAGCTACACTGCGTCTCGGGTCTCTAGCGCTACAGATGGCAACTGCATAAGATAAGGGATGCGTTACAGCTACCAGTGATTTCAAGTCGTGTCCAGACACTGCCGCTTCGTCTCTAGCGAAATAGATCTCCCGTACTTGTTCATGAAGCGAGTTGCAAATGTCTCGCACGCCCTCCCCGATGTACTGTACCCCAGTATATATAGCATTCATTCGGCCACCTCGTCTCTGGGAATCGGGCGTCCTGGGAATTTCACAATGTATTATTCAAGGCTGCAATAACGCGCTTGACTCGCAATGCAGTAGCCCGCTTAACTCGAATGTGCAAGGCTGCAATAACTCGCTTGACTCGCAATGCAAGGCTGCAATACAGTAACCCGCTCGCTCCATGCATATGTACACACCACTTGCTCCATGCATATGTACACTTTACCTAGGTCCGTGCCGGCACTTGAATTGCGTGGATCGGCGAAACGGTAAAACACGGATTGCGTGTGTATCACGACACCACGATGCTTCCGTTGACCTGGTGCACGAAATTAAATATCAGATTCTGCTCTGAAATAGACTGAGTCCGACGTGAGACGTGCGCGTATACTATACCATCTCCGCCTTGCTGTTCTTTGACGATCTCATCACATCGTTCGATTTAAAGCACGCGTGGGAGCAGGAACACAATACATTCAGAAGATCAACAACGCATGCATGTACAAGCATTCTAGAAAGCAGTGTATAATTGAAGGACTGTAAGGCACCTCGTAAGGCCGCGCCCCACCCTTCTGGGGCCGACCGAAATAAATGCCTGTCGCTCTGCCCTCGTCTTAGCAACTCTGCAGATGGTAGATGGCCACATGCGGAGTGAATAAATGAGGGCGCGCGGCGGTGGTCTGGTATGGTATGGTATGATAATGACGAGGCACTGACAAACCACTAGAGTGGTAGGAAAGGCACTGATAAGAGACAATGAACGAGAAGAGAGAACGATAAGCTAAGCAGAACAGATTGATTGCAACTTCAGAGGACGCAGCGAGGTGGTGGTCGAGAAGAAAGGAGGAATGAAAAATTTGCTTCGGGCTGATCCGCATTTATCCTGATTCACAGCCACTGATGTGATTGATCTGATGCCGTCAAACGAAGGACTGGCGCGGTCCGACCGCCGATGTCGACAAATCGGTTTTTTTCTTAGTGATTTTTGGAGGGAGAAGAGTACTGCGAAGGCAATGTGCTTTGCATTATGTGTATATATCCTATGGGCAGGCAAGCAAGCACTGAGCAACATCCGAGTAAGTACCCGTGAGTTGAGATTAATGATACTAGAGATACAAATCCAGGCGTCCGTCTAATTTTCATGACGCTGGTGCCGGACCCGTCTCTACCGAGTTCTCCGCCCGTATACGTAAGATGTCCGCGCGCGCGAGGTTGGCCTCGTTGCACAGCGACCGGAATATCGAGTCTTCCTTGTCGAACAGGTTCAGTACCGTGTCATACTCCGCCACTTGGCCTTGATCCATCACGAGGATGCGGTCGTAGTACGCTGAGAAAACCGGGTTAGGTACGTGCGGGAGGAAGAACGGACAGCAGGGAAGCGCACCGATGGTGTTGAGGCGGTGGGCAATGCACAACAGCGTGGCGGCCGCAAACTCCGTGCGAATCGTCCGCTGCAGCTTCGCATCCGTCTCCACATCAACGCTGCTGGTAGCCTCGTCCTATGCGATACGGTTAGTGAAGAAGACCCCATGCGATACGAGCAAGCTTACCAAGACAATAATGGGGCTGTTCTTGACCAGCGCGCGGCAGAGTGCCAACAGCTGTTTTTCTCCAGCACTGTAATTCGACCCTGAAAGACGTGGGGTTAATCGATGATCATCGCCTTGGTAAGGAAGTGACATACCCTCATCCCCGATAGTCGAGTCCAAGCTGAATTTCGAATCGGCTATACGGTCAGCGGGCTCGCCTTCTCGGGGGAGGAGCCATGCCCGCTGGAGTACGGATATCAGCTCCGCATCCGTCTTCAAGTTTTGTGGATCTCTGTACGTAGTGGCGTTGACATGAGTCAGTCCAGCGGGGATGCTGCAGGGACGTACAAGTTTTCTCGCAATGTCCCGAGGAAGAGGACGCTGTCCTGGGGGACGAGGGCAAGTCGGCCCCGGAGCACATCGAGCCCGACGTTGCGGGTATTCTGGCCATCGATCTCGATCTTCCCGGATTGCAGCTCGACCATACTATGAATCAAGAGATTGAGACGAATGTCAAGGATCACTTTGGTTAGGTGCTCACCGGAAGAGGGCTTGCAAAAGCGAGCTCTTGCCTGCAGCAGCTCGTTAGAAGACATTACATATTGTCACGCCAAATACGCACCCGCTCCTGTTCGTCCAACGATGCCGACCTGGGGAAAGGCGAGGATGAGCGACGCACATGAGCAGGGAAAGGGATACATACCTTCTCGCCGGGCCTTATGTCAAAGCTGACATCCTTCAAGACAAGAGGTAAGCCTTCCCGATACGCCATCTCAACGTTCTTGAAGCTAATTTCACCCCGGTCTGGCCATGAGCTTGGGGGGTCATTGGGGGTGGTAGCGGCGCCTTCGGCGGGCAGTTCAGCGTATGTGAGGATACGTTCAACGGAGTTCATGTTTTGCTCGTTTTGGGCGAACAAGGCAATCATTTGCGCTACAATTGGATCGGTGAGCACAAGACATTGGCACTAAGATCGACGTAGACGTACAGAACACCTGGGTTACTTGGACACGATTAGAAATTAAATGAAACATGGTAGCTGGACGTACTGCTTAAGGTGTATGACAACACGACACCGATCTGACTGGGATTTATCGTGTGGCGGCTTAAAACATACAATGAGTCAAAGTGGTCAGAATCCAGTAGAAAACGTCACTCACAAGCCAGCTGCGAAAAGGGCGATACCAAGGATAAGAACGTTCCCGAATACATCTAATCTGAGAGATAGCCAGCATTGAACTGCGGGAGATGAGCGAAAATACGGCAGGAGTGAAAAAATGGTATTACGGGTAATGGTCATTAGGTAAGCTCTGTTCTCCAAATCTAATCCGTAGTCGGCGTGCTTGACAGCGTCATCCTAGTGAGATTAAATTGTTAGGCTTATGATTATTCGACGACAGATGTCACAAACCTGCTCTCGGTAGGCCCTGATGGTTGCCAAGCCCGTTAAAGTTTCTAGACGACTCGGAGTCAGAGTGTGAAGAATAATGAACACATAAAACCCACCAGAGTACGACGCATACAAAGCTGAACGCATCAGGGAGTCCAGACGTTTAGTCTCCACAGATGATCGGCGATAATAAACCGATACGATGTAGTACAACACTGACATCGGCGCGAAAATGATGCCCAGGAGAGGGAAAGTGTAGAAAACCAGGAAGACGGTCCCGACGACCGAACTGAATGTGGATAGGAGCTGCGAAAGCGTCATTGCGAGTTCGTTGTCCAGCGTGTCCTGGTCTTTAACAAGCCGAGACAAGATCCGACCTTGAAGCAAGATGGGTGAGTACTTTTAAATGGAGAATGAAGCAGCACCTACCCATTGGCGTCGTGTCAAAGAAAGAGGAAGGAGAACGCAAGACGTGAGCTAGAGCGGACTTGAAGAGAGTTAAGCTAGCTATCAAGCTCGCAAGGCTGGGTGGACACAGTATTAGCTATAGCAGAATTGGACGAATAACACCAACGTACGCGAAAGCCAAACTCGTCAGGAATTGGAAAATCGCCTGGGCGAGACCCAAAGCTGCATAAACAGCCATATAGTCACCCTGACGGAATCCCTTGAGGCTACTGGCGGTCCAGAAACCGAGGAAAAGATTGTTGCCGACTGGAGTCGCATACGTGAGTGAAACATCCAGATCGAATAACAGAAACTCTCACCTTGAGCAGCCTGCGCAGCCGTGAGCAGTCCCAGAATGACCGGGGCCCAGATTACACCGCCGCCGAATTTCAAGTACTTCCTGTACGTCTCCCACGATACGGCCCCAGTCTGGCGCTCCTCCGTCTGCATCAGCGCTGCCTGATCCTTTTTGGCCTCAAGCACGTCCTTGTCACCCGCCACGACAGCGCCCTTTTCACCCTTGACAGCGACTTGGTCCTCCTGGTCGAGGTTCCCGTATTCGTCCATAAGCCGACAAAACACATCGCCATCTTTCATCAAGGTCTGGAACGACGCATCAGATACGCATCGGGGAAACAGAGACGATGAAATCACGCACATCGTATGTGCCTTCCTCCTTGATAATTCCGTTGTCCATAACCTGGATCTCCGTTAGCCAAAGGCGGATTGGGAAGGCAAGCACACTAACATATATATAATCCGCCTTGTCCAATACGTGGAGGGCGTGAGTCACGAGGATTCGCGTGCGGTCGGCCAACGGCCCATGAAGGATACAGTCCTCTAAGATTGCCTTACCAACGAATGAATCTACAGCGCTGAGCGGATCGTCGAGGAGAATAACATCCGACGTCGAGTAGGCAGCTCTAGCGAGCGACACGCGGGCCTGAAGAGAAGGAAACCAGGAAAGCCATCAGCATCCAAAATGATGACAAGCAAATGGACGTTACTTTCTGCCCACCAGAAAGGTTGATGCCCCTCTCACCGATCTAGTGGCCATGTTAGTACGTGGGCTTCGCTCTATGTGGGTCCACATACCTCAGTTTCTTCCCCGTGGGGTAGGACCTCGAGATCATGCTCCAGACTGCATGCGCGGATGATTTGACGGAATCTAGGCCGAAGTGTTAGTTGACATGTACGACGGGCTGAACATTCCCGGTACGCACTTCTCCTCATTCTCCTCCTGCCCGAAGGTGATGTTCTGCCGCAAGGTGGCGTTACGAATCCAAGCAGATTGCGGGACGTATGCGATGCTGCCGCCAAATTCCACCTAAAGCGAAGGAATAAGAACAAGAAGCGGGTAAAAGGGTGCGCGACGTACCGTCCCCGAGGTCCGCCGCATCTCGCCGATCAGCGCTTGAAGAATCGAGCTCTACGGGGCGCATCAGAAATGCACGCCTCCGGGAACAACCCGTTTCTTACCTTGCCAGACCCAACTCTCCCGACGATGGCCACGAACGCGCCCTTCGGCACGCTGAACTTCAGGTTCTGGAGCTCAAAGGGTTTCTCGTCCTCGACCGGCGTCGCGGTCCCCGACGGTGCGTTGCTGTCGGCGGCGGTGGGCAGCACCGCGCCCTTCTTTCCCTTCGCTTTTCCCTTCGCTTTTCCCTTCCTCGCGCCGCCCCCGCCAGCCCCCGGGCCAAACTTGGGTTCCTCGAGCTTCCCCGCGGTTTCCCACGTGAAGCTCGCGTCCACATTGACCGCGTTCTTGAGCTCATAGTCGATCGGGTACGGCTCGGGCAGCTCCTCTGCAGTCAAGAACTTCCCAATACGCCCCAGCGCCACCAGCGCGTCGGAGAGCGCAGACAGCACGAAAGGGAAGAAGATGAGGGGTGCACGGATGATCTGGAGTCCCGAGAAGTGGGAAAAGAAGGTGCATGGCACAAGTCAATGAAATAGACAATGCGGATGAATGGGGCGCAGACTTACGTTGAAGAACTGCAAAGAACTGAAGATGATGGCAACGTTTAGGTCGTGGCCGCTCAACGCGTACGTGATCTGCAAGTCTCCCCTCAGTCTGGGCCCGCATCCGGCAAGATATCACGCACGAAGGACAGGATCGAGGCGAGAACGGGTATCAATGTCACCAACGCAATAAGCGCTGCACGGGCAATGCTGCAGGCCGGTCAGCGAGTAAAGGCGATGATGGGACTAATCGAAACGCACGCGGTTTTGCGGATAGTGGCGATCTCGCGCTCGCGTAGGCCCCCGATCTGGTGCGTGTAAAAGGCCTCCCATGCGTAATACTTGATGAGTCGGATGCCTTGCAGTACCTGCGCCCGCGCGAGGTAAGATTCAATCCACATGGGTGAGACATTTAGCGGCGCACCTCATTCGAAAGCCGGACCCGCGTGTCGGTGATCTTCACTCCCTTCTTGCGTTGGGTGAACATGATCTTGACAAGGATCGTCTGCAGTGGGAAGCCGAGGAGGAGGACGCCGAGGCCGACGAGGGCCGAATAGCCTAGCTGTGGTAGGAGCCACGAGTCAACGTAGGGGTGGAAGAACATGCTTGGAAACACGTACGTTGCCGATGAGGAGACCTACACCGATGATGATCTGGAGAGAAAGTTGGTACGGGAACGGGTGCAAAAGAGAAGCGAGCTACCTGAATGGGAGAGACCCAAATGCTGCAAGGGGTGGGTTAGCCAAGATAGAGAAAACTGATACCGACGCACTTGTGGCTGAACTGGGAGAATCGATCTAGTCGTGCCGCATCGGTCGATATGATTGTCGTAGTCTGACCGACGGAGTGTTCGAGACGCGCGCGCCCGGACAGACGCATGGACTTGCGGAACACGCTACCAATAATTCCCGTGCGCACCGACAGTCCGACCGTCATCATGTCTACATGGTCGTCATCAGAGAGTGTATTATTGTGACAGATAACGACCGCGCACTTTGGGTGGAATGATTGGTCATTAAACTCGAAACCTCTACAGAAAAAATGTCAGTATAAACATTTAGACAAAGGAGGAACCGTACCTTGCATAGCGAAGAGAGCAAACGCAAGGCCAATTCCAAAACCGATCCCACGCGGTTTCGGGAGGAGTCCGGACGCCTTCTCTGCGTCCGTGGCGTGGAAGACGATGTACGATTCAGTCAGCCATGTCAAGAGGACTTTGGTAACGAGAGGACTCGTGGTTTTGAGCGTGTCTAGAATATGTGCACGTCAGCAGTGTAACACAACGATCGTGGAGTCGTGGTACCGGCGAAGAGTTTGAGAATTCCCCCGATCCAGATGCGCCGGAAAAAAGTGTGATGTATAGCCAAGAAGAGCGACGAGTCAAACTCCTGTTTGGGTTTGCGCTGCCAGAATCGTCTGGGTTTCTCTGCCGATTTCTCTTTCGATGAATCATCTTTCTCCTTCGATGAATCGTCTTTCTTGTCTTTGAAGGTCTGTTCAGAAGCCGTTTCTGCGACTGAGCCGGTCGATTTGCCGCGAAAGGCATTGGGGCGTTTCTCTGGCGGACACCGTGGATAGAAGCTGGCCTCTACAATTTCCGTTGTTGCAGCAGTCAACCGCGCGTCGGGTAGTTCCCATAAATCTGCTTGGCATCACGCACAGCTCCTAGCCACACAACGTTCGACTTACCGTCTTTTTCCAAGGGTCGCGAAAACCCGACTTCGAGAAACGGATTGAGCCACCCGACGACGAGCTGGGATAGGTATCTATCGTCATACAATGACCTCATGAGTTCGGGCCACAATATCTGTGAGGGACAACGCACGAGGACTGGGCCTTGGGTACAGTCTTGCCAATGCCAAAGCCTGGCGGCGCGGGAGGCGGATGGAGCGGGTTGGAGAACAACATGGCCGACGCAAGGTTAACGGCAATCCATGTTGCAGTTTATAGTCAACCGGAATAGAACTCGGGAACGTACCCGAAACTGACTCGTATGTGAGTGGCCGCGGCCAATCAGAGTCTCCGTATTACGTCACGCGTATGATCCAACGGCGCAACAGTTCCGGGCGAAAACGTACGAGTCGAGCCGGAGATATTCTGGCGAGATAAGTGTATGCAGCATTGACGTCGACGCAGCAGTATAGCGGGCCGTCGCCGCAGCCGCACACCACGTAGTTCGATATCGAGTTGTCGGCCGGCGGCAGGGTTACGCAAGGGCGGCAGGGGTACATACGCAAGGATCGCGGCACAGGGGTCCGAAGAAACAGCGAGGCAATTAATCATATAATATAATGTACTGCGCCGACACTCAGGTGAGCGCTGCGCTGTGAGGTGGGAATATCTGATCGACTGCGCTGCTTATTAAAAGCCTGGTTGAATCGGTGGTCTTACCAAGGTCTTACTCAGATTCTTGCACGTATTTATGGCCGGAAGATGCATGGGGCAAAAGCGAAGCGAAAAATTGCCAGGTGGCATGCGAAGAAGGAACTTATTGTCACAGCGTTACCGTCACATTGATGGGATAATTTTCGCTTTGACATCCAACTCTCGTCCCTTTCTTCTAAGGCTTTTGAGCAGAGAAGAAAATGAGTAGCAGAAACAAAGCAGAAAGGTATTTCGCCAAAGTTTTGACGGGCATACACTTCAGTTCGCTCCTTTCTCGAACTTTTCACTTTTGATTTTGGATGGCAAGTATGTTCAAAATCACTCGGATATTCAAGTTGATATAATTAATCTCCCCAATTGGGGTAATACAACAAGATTAATGATTCGTAGATACTTAGCTAGAAAATACAGTGTCTGATCTGTCTGTACACCATACAACTCCGAATATTAACCCCTCACCCGCTCATGAGGTTGCTGGAACGGCACATCCAACATGCGGAATATCTCTTCCTCCGTTTCGGACGCCACCAAATACCCTGCGCTCATATAAGCGTCCCGTCAGATGAAGTAGCACAAGATGTCTGACCTGTGTTCAATTTCTTCGTGCGATCCCTCGGGTCGCGGACTACCCCCGCCCATAGCCCCTTCTGGTTCAACGAATAATGCATTTTCCCGGCCTTGAACCGTATCGCGCGGTTGAACTGGATTTGTTTGCCTTCAGTATGCATAATATTAGAAGGGAAGAGCTGCGGCCCACAATATCATCCCCCGTATAGTAAAGTAGCGCCGCGCCGCGCGACTTCCAAGGAATGGTCAAAAAGTCAATCCTCCGCCGCCGAGACCCGAATTGCGGAAGGCGGCACAGGCCGCGATAAATAGCCTCATCGTCAAAGGGATTTTCAGGGAGCGCAAGATCCTCCGTGATAATCTTGCTGTCGTGCAGCGCCTTCAAGAGACGGTGCAGGATTCCAGCATGTGTCTTGCCATCGTCGGGGCAGCGCGTTATCATTATATCGATGTCTCCACAATCGGCTTTTCCACTGCCAAAACCGTGAGCGTGTTTTCAAACAGAGGACTAGAAAAAAACGAACCGTCGGTAGCTCCCCATGATCTGTATTTCAAGTTTTGGGTCGATGGAGAGCGCTTTATGATTAGGTTACATGACTGGAAGTTACGGCGAAGATTAAAGAAAATACCGATGGGTTTGATGAGCTCGAACAGCGCTTTCGCTTCTTCTCGAGGCATACGATCATTGATGTCTGGCGCCACAAGTCATTCGCGCACGATAGTGGTCTCAAGACAACTAACCATCGTAAAATTTAATGCCGATTTTTTGCGCCGGCGTTAAAGTAACGCCGCCCTTCCCTGCCATGAGGTCATCAAGCGAGCGGCATCCAGCTGCATACCACTTGTAGGCAGTTGATTGCCCTGAGACGATTGAATAGCAGAAATCGGACGTAATTGGAACACATACCCACTCCATAAATCCCGTTGAATATTTTCCTTATTTGAACGTCGGCGGTGTTTTCATATCCTATGCGACGAAGATCACCGGTCTGAATTATTTCCAAAATCTGAATCCCCTTCTATGAGCATCATAAGAATAGCAAAGTCGCAATGACTCACCTTGAGCGCTGTTTTGTCGCCAACCCCCCGGATGCTGCGAGCCTCGTCGTAAGATTTGATCTTCGTTGGATGGTTTCTAAGCGCGCGCAGGCCTAAAAGCAGACGCATAGGTAAAATAAAACATGCAACGATGTGGCACTCACACTTGCTGTAACTAAATGCACGCCAATGATGTTCCATTCCCGCCTTGGCTTTGTGAAGCTCCATCAGTTCTTGCAACTATGATGGCAAAATAAGTTCGAGCGAAAACCTGAACAGACTGCGAGAATTCAAACCTTTTTCACAATAAACTCGTTTGGCCCATTTTTCCGCTGAACCTCCTTGCTATCGCAAGTGAATCCCTTGAACCGCAGATTAAATGAGGAATGTACAGCAAATGACGTCGACGTACTCTCTTTGGCGCAGGACCGGGATTCCGAGGAGCCTCATTGTCGGAGTCCGATGCTTCGTCGGCATGTGCGTTGTCGGTATATGCTTCGTCGACATCGGTTTCATCACCATTTTCTGCCTCGCCAGGGCGCGACCACTTGGATTTTGAAGTTAGAGAAAAACGTATATAGGATTGATTGAACGCACGGCTTCCGCATTTCGGGCCCTGGCCAGATCATAGAATTCTGCCAATGGGTCGGCAGTATTATTGCTCTCAGATTTGACGCGCGACGAGCCTTCGCCAACCTTGCGGCGCGGAGATGAAGGTGGAGAGATGGGGTGACCCGGCTTCTCATCGGGTTCGTCATCATCTTCCGAGTCATGGATGTTCCGTTTGGGTTGCTTTTTGTCCAGAGTGAAAGTACTGTGTGAACGGAAATTGGTCAACTGATTTCTGGAAGGAGGTGCATAACACACGAGATGCGACTCAAATTGGCACTAGCGTCCGGCAACGCCCGTTGTTTACTTTTACCCTTTGTAGTGCGGACGGGCGAGACTTCCGGAACACGATCCTTGAACGCTGCAAAATTGAAAAGGGGTCCCGGGTAGTCGGATTCCATCCCCGACACAACCCAATTCCACCTAATAACCGGAATATGCCTAGGTATTTCCTTCATCTTCTTCAGACCTAGAGCTCGGAGCGTAGGACCCTCAGAGGCTTCTGAGACTATATGGGTAACAAGCGCGGGATCGAAGACCGGAAAGAGATTGCCACCGTGCTTCACGATCTATGGAAAAAAAACAAATCGTTGAGACGAACAAACCTGCGACAATAAAATGAAACGAAACCCACAAGATCCATTCGACCCATTGTGGTCTGCGAAGCCCAAGTCATATCGCCTCCCGTATAAAATATATTTTTGCCTTTGAGAAATTGGTCCACCTTACGACGGGGCTTTTCGGCTGGATCAGGAGGTGCTTCAATCTTATCTTTGAGCATTTGAGCGTAGTCCTTGGGAAGCATCTTTATTTTTTCTTTCTTCTTTCCCTTCTTCGGTGGGGGCTTGGGACGCTCTGCAGGCTTGGGCTTGGGCTTGGGTTTCACGCTCGCCTTGATGGGAAGGATACGATTCGGTTCAGGCGAAGACGGTCGAGATGACGATGAAGATACTGATATGATGGAAGAATCGTCTCCCGAAATAGGGTTGCCGCCATCTTTGCCTGGTCCGGCGACGTGCGCAGCCGCCTTCGAAATTTTGAGGAGCTTCTTCTCACGTTTCATAACCGACTGTTTTGCTATTCGCTCCTTCATCTGGAGGAACATGCTGGGTGCCGCAGCGACCTTCGGTTGAGTCGACGTCACTTCTGGCTCAAAACGGGAAACCAAGACGGAGAATTCTGGCTCCTCGATGGGAGACATGGAGAGGTCAATCGTTTCAGGGACTGGGGCTTGCGGAATCTTCACCGTCGGTCTAACCACCTTATTGGATGACTTGGGTTTACTGGATAGTGGTTTCTTCGGCATGGGCGCACTAGGCAGATTCAACAGGTGGCCTTTGAAGTCAGTTAGCTTGAGGACTCACAGAGAATCTTCGATAGGTGACGATGGCCCAACACTCGGGTCGATCGCAACTTTCTTCCGGGCGGGTTTATCTGGCTTAGTAGGCGACTGTTTTCGCTTCAAAATAGATTCTGAATTAGGCGACTCCGGAATGGAAATTTTGGGGGAGATACGTATTGGGCTGGGGGTATGTCTAAGGGGAGGTGTTCGGGGAACTATCGGAGATATCATTTGCCTGAAAGGATTTCAATACGGAAGATGGGTGATAGATATTACTGTTGGCACCACTAACATTGATGAATCGTGTGCCTCCTTGCTTCGTGCACTGCTCGGGGGCACAAGGAGTTCTGAAGGGGTTGCCTTGCGCGTGGTGCTGCGGTGATGTCAGTGGCATATCTTCGTTCCGGAAAAGGGCTACCTTGGGTGCTGCGGGATCGAGCCAGTCGAACCGGCGAGTTCGTCGTGCGACTGGGGGACAGAATTTGAGGGTGTCTTCTGGCTCAGTATATCGAGAGATTTATCTGCATGATAAAAATCTGGAAGGCTTCGACCGGGTCAGTCTTGGTTTGGAAGTCGAGTGTGTGTGTAATCGTACTACTTTCGCGTTTTGCCCATCCTCGCCAAATAATCGTCCATATCATCTTCGGGTTCGTTCATACGCTGGTCTTGCTCCAAGAAAAACGCGTCGATATCCATGTCGAGCATTGTTTCGCCACAACTTGTGTGAGGGGGTGAGGTAAGGAGCCGAGTCGCGATGTCACGATGTGACTCGACGTGCGGCGCTCATCAACCAAACACAACCAAATCGGATCGGTTAAACGGGGACCCACAAACTCCAGTAAAAACCGTAACTCCCCGAGAAGGAGGCCCGGAAACATGCAGGGAAATTTCCCGCTTTGGATACATCTTTTGAGCCGCCAGCTAACCCTGGGCAATGGCTACCAGGCTTGTGAAGCAGGTATGACAGATTATTACGGCCGGGCGCCTTTGGAAGTCTGGGCTTTCGTTTAGCTGATCATGAGCCACATAAGCTACCTCGCCTCACCTCACTCAGTCTGCTGTGGAGTCGGTCCACTCGGTTATCGTTATATTTTTGGTGATCTTTCGTCTTCGATCGGCGTCTGGGATTGGCGCCAATCTCGCGACTGGACTACGAGTCATGAATCTGATAAATTGCGAGGGACCTTCCAGTCGGGACTTCCGTGAACATCGTCACCTTCCCTCGACTCGCCTATAAAACCACTGCTTATTTTCTGGTTTGCACCATTGGCACAATGCCAGTTCCAGTTCCAGTCCCTCTGGACGAAAACCCCGACCGCAATGGCGCCTCTGATCATGACGGGTCGGACGATGAAGGCCAATTCCCTGGAGCAGAGGCGACTGACCCCGATTTCGAGGAACTCGTTCCAGAGGACTTTCCGACCTACTTTTCCGAACGCAATGGTCGACTCTTCCATTCTCATGGTGGCTCTCCGTATCCTCTTCCAGTGGATACACCCGAGCAAGAAGTATGCCCCTCGCTCTTTGTACTCAGGCGTATCATTAAAATTATTTACAGAGGATGAACGCTCAACATCTGGCGTTGTTCCAGCTGTTGGGCGCGCACTATCCTCAATCGTGCCCAGTGTCGGACGTTCTCGCTCAAGAGGCCGGACGACAGAAGTTCGCGTTGGATGTATGCACGGGAACGGGAAAATGGTATCTTTATCGTGTCTGATAAACTCGCTCTTAGTATTTTCGGCAGGACTATGGAAGTTGCACAAGATTTTCCTCACGTCGCTTTCCGCGCCCTTGACATTGGTGGGCATTTATTCCTCCACTTATCTCAGCGGCGAGCTGATCCCCTCTCAAAAGTTCCGATCGCCACGCGATACCCGCTGCGCAACGTGCAGTTCAGCATGCACGACGTAAACACCCCTACGTCCTGGGCGGCGGGCACCTTCGACTTCATCCACGCGCGCTCTATCACCATGGCGGTATGTCGTGCGCGGCCAAAGTCCCTTCACTCCTCACGCCCCGCAGGTGACTTCGTACAGCAATCTCGTCGTGGAGGTTGCACGCCTCCTCCGCCCGCGCGGGCTCTTCCTCTCGGGCGAGTGGGGCCGCTACCCGGCCTTCCACCCCGACTTCGCGCCGCGCACGCCCGCGACGCACGCCCCTGCGCTGACGGCCTTCTTCGGGCACCTTTACGCCGCGCTCGCGGCGCGCGGCTTGCATCCCGTCTTCCCGCCCATCGGCCCGCTCCTTGCGGAGACGGGTGCCTTCGACGACATCGTGTCGGAGAAGCACTACATGCCGATGGGGCCATGGCACCCTGACGCTGCGGAGAAGGCACTCGGGGAGGCGTTCCTCCATGCGTTCCTCCAGTACATGGCCAGTGTGCGTCCGATGCTGACGGAAAGCGGCGTAGTCTCGGCGGAGGAGCTCGACGACGAGTATGGGCGCGTGGAGCAGGAGGTGCACAATGTCGCGGGGCTGGTCTCGGTTTTCCATACGGTACACGCGCGCAAGATTTAGGTACGTTGTTCCCGCGCCCGAGGAGTAAAGCGACAGAGCGCGCGGATGTCCGAAGAAGAACAGTGGAAGTGGATATTGACAATGACCTTACGACCCAAGTTCCCTTAGTGTCTCCTGTGATAGTGAAAGAAAAATGCTCGATAAAATACATTGATTTGAATATATCCGTGTGTGCAAAAATCCGAGGAAACTGAGGAAATTAAGCAAGTACCAGCCACGTCCAATCGAACTCGGTCATGACACGCCACCCCATACGGCCAACCCAGCAAATAGCGCACCGAGTGACACAACGGCGCCAACAAACGCTGCACCTTGTACACCGACACGCGGGAGAACAAAAGGCGCGTGCAGTACGGCGAGCAGCAGGTGAGTCGCTGTCGCAAAGGCTACCAGGCCCCACGGGTTGGCCCTGTACAGCGACGCGCCAAGGAGAAGGAAAGCCCGATAGAAAGCAGTAGCGAGTTGATGCGCTGGAGGCACGGGATGAATGCGGGAATACGCTGTACGGTGCAATGACGTAAATCATTATGAATTAGCTGGTGGGGAGAGGTACGAACGACGAGTGGGAGGCCGAAGACGTCCTCCAATTCCTCGCGGGCTTTGAGCTCAATGAGTTGTTCCATGTCGCGGTCGAGTTCGGTGTCGGGGTCCGGGTCGGCACGACGCGGAGGCAATAGAGGTGTGCGCTCCGGATCGCTTGGCGGCGGAGAGGGAGACACGAGAACGTCGCGGTAAAGGGCGAGCCCCGCGTAGCCTTGATGCACGCTGACAACGGCGTCTGCGGCAGCCCAGCCAAGAGCGGCCCACCAAACGCGAATGAAAGCGGAGTCCTGCCACGTCGGGTAGGCATATACTGCGTGGTGGCGAACAAGGAGGAGTGCGAGAGTGAAGAGGCGTGCTGCAGTTGACAGAAGGGTGTGCAAGGTAGTCGACAGGAGGGTCGCGGGGAGGGGGTGAGGTGATATTACTAGGATAGCAGAAAGGGTATAGATGGGGCTGCGGAGGAGGTGGGAGAGGGAATACAGGGCTGCTGAGGCGAGTATCTCTGCCAAGGGGAACGGGAGGATCCAAATATATGGATAGGTGGGCGAATGGGGAGTTGGACAGCGATATGCGACGTAGGGGAGGATCGCAAGGAGCGCGAAGGCAATTACCGCAGTCAGAGGAGCCAGCGTGTAGAGGGCAACAAGGCATTTGTACGAGCCTGCAGGCGACGATGAAAAATTCCGAGACTGAAAGAAAGAAAGCGAATGACCTTTGTAGAAACCCTGTGCTTCCAACTCCAACTCTTCCTCCAACTCCCAATCGACATTTTCATCTTGCAGCTCATCGTCCTCAGGGACTCGATTCAGGGCGCCTCCGTTGTCGGCTACACGAATTCTCTCTGGGCTTGACCGCAGTGACGCTGAGGACATGCTATCCTGAGAATTCCAAGGCGCAAATGCGTCCTTGAGCATGGGGGGTAAAGCAAAGGGCAATTGTAAAACGGCCCAGGCGGCCGACCTGAAAAGACGCCAAATTCCGTCATTGTTTGCAGATCACAAGCGATCGTCGGACCTTTTACCAGCTTATTTCTTTCCTGCAGGAGCGTCTCTACCTTCCCGACCGAGTATGAATAGAACGAATCGCAGAAGCAAGTCAAAGGCGAGGTTAAAATGCTGGGGTGATCAATTGGGTATTAGGCCTCACGGTCACGGTGCGCTCAGCTAACGACAAGAGCATGTTGAGCGATTTACTGAGGGTGAATAACTAGTGGGCCTAACCTGCGATTCGAAGCTTGGAACAACATAAAAAGTCTTTCTTGATCTTTTGAGCTAACGATTCGACGCAGTGCGCGACCGGTTTTCGACGTAGGTGCGGGACTCAAGACTCGACATTGGGATTGTCAAAGATTTACGTTGTACGTGCAAAACATCCGACACTGCTCGCCTCCCCGCCGCACCAGCCCCGTTCTCGCCCAAGAATAGCCAAACTGCACTGGGCCCGGCTGCAGTATTCCAAACTGACGTTCGAAATTCATCCCTTCCGCTCCGCGTCGTCTTGGCAGGGATGTAGCTCGAACTTGATCAGCCCTCAGCAAGGTCGGTGCCAGTCAGATTCAAGAAGAAGAAAAACTTGCCTATAACCGGGAACGCGAATTGACACTAGAGCAATCGGAATCCACGAGACCAAGAGAGTTCGAATATTCAGTTGCTGCGTGTTTGTGCTATGAATGTCCCGACGAGCATCGTTAATCTTGGGACTAGTGTTCGCAGCATGTTATTTTCCTACCTGGCTCAGACGCAGGTATGTCGAGCTGGAAAAAATCTCAGCGGTTCTACACTGGCCTCAGGGTCGAGGTCAATGCAGAGGAAGACACAACAGACACGATTTTGGTGATACGAGCGCTCCAAAAAAACAAAGTGGGAAGCAGAAATCTGAGCATTAGACGTCCAGGGCAATGGTGCAGGCCCCGTATCGCAAAACGAACACCAAAAACAAAACGGAGATATATGGTTGAGATTCTACTCCCAGCAAGCGTCACGTTGTGGCCCGTTTTTTGAAAAGTGTGTATCGAGTCCAAAATTTGCACACAAATTTTTCCAGCTAGAAGAATCCGTCACGGGCCCATACTGGGGCCTCCTTTATTGCCTGAAAGTTCAAAGTCAAGCGGCAACTGTATGGTTTGTTCCAAGCCGGGATCTAGCACAGCCACTGATGCAAAACTTTCTTTTAGCATCGGATCAAAACAGGCATCACTCCGAACCTTCATCCGAACCTTCACTTCGCCAAACTTCCCACTGGGCAAGATTTGCCCAAGACGTCAAATATTGGCATCTGGATGTATATGATTTCGGTGCAATCGTGTCTCCGTCTCCTCGAAATCGCCGGCGGCTTCTATCCAGCCGAATCTCTTAGGTTGTGCCGTTCACATCTCAGAAGCATAGGACGTTTTCTGGCCACGTATTATGCCTACCAAACATGGACACCTGTTCAGACACTTCCTCCCTTGATACCCGGTGCAACTACACCAAGTTTAACTCTACGAGTCTGCGAAACCATCGAGGTCTTTACACGCGTGTTTGACAAACCACCGAGGTCTTTGCACGTTTGACAAATGTTGTCCATGTCATAGGCCCGACGTCCCAAATCCATCTAGCGTAACAGGCCCGAACTCGCGAGGGCCGTGCCAGCCAAGGGTCCAGTGAATTTCGCTCTTGAAATTTCTGAGATGCGTGAATTTCTACCTCCGGTCCAAGCTCTGAATAACCAACAATTTTTAGGCCTTTGTGATCTTAAACGGGCCAAAATGGGTTGAAAAGTCGGAAGGTCGCAAAAATCGGCAAGTTCGAAGATCAAAGATTCCTTGTTTCCAACGTTCTGCCATTACGGCCATTTTTGACACAACACATTTCTGACCTTGTGACCTTGTTCAAGCTCCCAGTCGTGAGGCTAACAGCGCGCGGTGCTTCTGCTGCCGGTTGTCTTCTGCCACGATGGACGTATATATAAGGGCCTAGATTTTGGAGTCTCTTCTTCCACCTCATTGAGCCCCACGAATGGACGACACAATCCTTCTCCTCACATACGGAGTCGCCGCGACGATTTCGCTCGCATGGCTTCGTCAGACGCTTTATGGTTCAAAAGTCCGTCGTCCCCGAGCCTCATCATTGCAGGACTCTGATTGTCTGGTAGTACTCGATCCCTGCCATAATCGGCTCCAAGGGCCTCATTTCCTCGTACATGGCTACCTATGAGTTCTATCGCAATCCGGAGGAAGTTGTTCAGCAAGGATATGATCAGTACCGGGACGGGTGGGAGCGTTTTTTTTGAGTCTTTGGAGGCGATCTCATGCGTTTTCCAAGGGTATTCCGAGTGCCAAGGCTGTTCCGCTGGGATTATATTGCAACCGGTTTCAAGCGCGTTGCTGAAGTGGGGGCTGCACCGGACGACGTCCTATCCTTCTATGAAGGGGCAGCTGATGTTAAAACTTCCCACTGTCATTGTGTCAGGGATTTGACAGCTTTTATTTTATAGAGTATTCAAGGAAGATATACAATTGGCAGCGAAACGATGGACAATCCATACCATCAGCTTACAGTGCGGACAAGTCTTACTAGAAACCTCGGACGGCGCTTTCCCGAGGTCAGAGACGAGATCGTATGTTCGTTTGATGAAACACTTGGGTTGGAAGGAACAGGTGAACGCATTCATTTCCCGATTGAATGGGAACATATCTAAACCTTTCAACCCAGACTGGAAGCTTGTTCCTGTACTCCCTAGCATGATGCAAATTGTCGCCCGCACTAGCAACCGTTTGTTCGTCGGCCTTCCGCTCTGTGCGTTGGATTTTCTCGATTGCTCAATAATGACTGACTGCTCGCTAGGCAGAGAGATGGAGTATCTAGTCCTAAACATCGAGAACACAATCGATGTGGTTCAACGCGGCCAACGACTCTCATTCTTTCCGGAATTCATTAAGCCGTTTGTCAATATTAAATATGGATTCCTTCCACTGACGGTGTGTCCAGACTTGTTGCACCGTTTATTGTAACGCGAAAGCAACGCCTGCGCCAAATGCTGAAATTTGTAGGGCCCATAATCGAGGAAAGAATCGCGAAAGAGGATGAACTTGGCCCCGATTGGCCTGGAAAGCCGGTTCGATTTCTATTCCGTCGTATCTCAAAGCCGGGGTTTATGTAATTTGCGAGCAGAATGATCTTATCTCCTGGTTATTAGAACTCGCCAAAGGGGACGACCGAAACGCTCCTGGAATCGCGTCGCGTATCCTCGGGATCAATATGGCTGCTATCCACACTTCGTCAATGGTATGTTCGATGAGATGGGAGGATAAATAAATATTGTGCTCACTCCTTGTCCGTCAGGCACTTACTCATGTACTGTTTGATCTCACCACCCACCCGGAGCATATTCAGCCAATGCGGGAAGAAGCGGAACGTGTAATAAGCGAAGAAGGGTGGACCAAGTCTGCGCTGAATAGCATGCACAAGATCGACAGCTTCGTCAGAGAATCTCAGCGGTTGAACGGAAATGGACCTGGTAATTGAACTCTTTCACGTGTTTTCTCGTTTATAATCTTGTTCGCAGTTGCGATGTTGCGAAAGGTCGTTCATCCCGACGGCTTCAAATTCTCTGACGGCGTGGTAATCCCTTACGGCTCTTTCGTTACTGTATCTTCTCGTCCGGTTCATTACGACCCCGGTACATTATTTCTTCAACCTTGTTGGGAACCTCACTGACGTTCAACTAGCCTTTTACGACCGTGCCGACGTCTTTGATGGCTTCCGGTTTTCGAATATAAGAGACGAAAAAAGCCAGTCACCCGAGGAGGGCAGTGTTTTCAACCGCCACATGGTCTCGACTGGAAGCGACCACCTGGTCTTTGGGCACGGCAAGCATGCGTGTCCCGGGCGGTATGTATTATTTTATTATCTTGTATCATCTAACATCGACCTCGGTCAGGTTCTTTGCGGCTACGGAGCTCAAAGCGATGCTCGCGCATGTTCTTATCTGCTACGACGTCAAGGCCGAAACCGAAGGTGTCAGACCTCCGGATTATCGCAGCGGCATGGTGGCTATGCCAAACCCGCAGGCCGGCATTTGGATTCGGAAGAGGGAGTAATGGGCTCGATTCTGAACATGAGTATATTGTGGTGAAACCTGTATATGCAATACCATCTTGCAATGAACCATGTTTCGTAACGCTTAAAACCCAAAGAAATACATACTACATTTCGTTTCAAAGTTTGTACAATCGCTGTTCCCCTCCCTGCTTCAGCATCAACCTGTTTAACCTCCGATAATATGCAAGGAGGGCAATGCACCCGACTGAGACGAAAAGCAGGAGTGCAGCATTCGTCCAGTGTCCCGTGGGGTACCCCTTCTCTGCTTCGTCGGCCTTGTATATCCAGACGCCTACGATCTGACCGGGGGCACCGAAGGATATGTTCAGCGCGATCGCGAGCCCTGTGACAGAGGTCGAGTAGACGTTGGAAGTGATCCACCCGAGCAGGGGAGGGATGGACGCGAATGACCCCGCGGCTGCTATTATGAGGCAGACGTAGCGCGGCTACACACAGGTTAGTTTGAGATGGCGTGAAAAGTTCGAAAATTGAAGCGGCTTACCACATATGCGTCCGCGGGAAGGAGAGCTGACGCCATGAAACCAACCGCGCCGATGAGCGAAACAACGGCACAGTGAAGCCCTCGACTAGGCAAAAAATTTAGGATCGAATTATGATATTATTGAAATGACGCGCCTGTTGAACTTGTCTGCCGACCAGGATGTCGCGACTGTCACAACGTACGCAACGGCATATGGCGGCACAGTCATCAAGTTGGCCTTCAGGGATTTGAACCCCAGGCCGGCCGTGATCGAGGGCGTGAACAACGACAAGCTAGAGAACGGGGGGGAGACTCCGAAGTAGAGCTAAAGTTCACAGTGAATTGAGGTTTGGATGCGACGAAAAGTAGAGACGCACAGCATAGTGGGCGTACAACCGCCAGTCACTCAGAGTCGCCTTTACATCGACCCATGTCATGGCTTCACTGCTTCCGATGGAGGCGTGACCTTTGAGTCGCCGCTCGGCCAGTTTCTTTTCGCCATCCGTGAGCCAAGTGGCCGTTTCGGGATAATCCGGAAGGTACAACAAGACCAAGACTGAAGACAGGCACGAAGGAAGGCCCTCTAAGGATACGTCAGCACCTGATGAGAAAGGGACTCGACTACGCAACACACCCAGGATAAAAAGCCAACGCCAGGCAGACAGACCGCCGGAACGATTCATATGTCCAACTCCGAAGGCGATTGCTCCTCCAAACGCACCTGCCAGAGTTGCAGAGGCAAGAATGATCGCCACTCGCATAGAACGCTCTTCCGATCTGGCAACAAATAACATGAGCTCGATAGTCGGTGCCCGACGCGCAAAGAAAAACACACCGGTACCAGAACGTCAAATAATAAACCAAACCCGGAAATAGCCCTGATCGAGTCCAAGGTTAAATCGTGTCTCTCAATGAATGGCTCAGCTCACCGGCTTCGAAGGCCCCGAGAAGAAACCGCACAACTGTTACCGCAGCAAAGCTCTTCGTACCCCCGAGTCCCATCGTCAGCGCGCCCCACGAGAACATAAGGAAAGCGATCCAGCGCTGACGAAATAATTAGAGCGTGCCGCAATGCAAGGGGAACAAAACTACTGACACTCGGGCTCAGTTTTTTCAACAGCATGTTTGATGGGACTTCGAATATAGCGTAGGCAATAAGGAAAACCATCAAGGCGATCCTGAACCGTGAAGAGAGTAAACCGGGCATTCCAATGGGTAAACGACACAGGGCTCACGTATATTGGAAGTTCGTCATGTGTGTCTCCGAAAGCAAATCGTTATGGGTCTCCGAGTTCAAAATCTTGGCATTGCCTACAGAGATTCAAGAGTCGGTACGCGAGAGTATCTGGATGGTGCTCACCGATATTGGACCTATCCAGGTAGCACAACAAGTAAATCGCGGCCGACAAGGGCACGATCCGGAGGTCTTGCTTGCGAATAAGGGCCGTTTCGACTGCGACATCGTAATCATTAGTGGACTCCGTCTGTGACGCGTAATCCTAGGTAGTGTGTGTAAGCCTGAGCTCGAATCTGTTCAACTATCGTCGCACCTGTTTTTCGTGGTCCACCTCCTGTATATCTGTCTTCAAGTCCGTTTGCGCAGACATGATGGGAAGAGAGGGCGTGAGGGGGAAAACGTTCCACCGGATTCCGCCGTCCACTACTTAATGCAAAAAACAATCAGGATAAGAACTCAGGATAATATATTGGTAGGGTCAGACGATAATCATAGTCTCGTAAATCAGACCTTACAGCAAGTCAGGCGACAGTTTCACGGAGTTAAGCGAGCTAGGAAGATGCCCCCAAATAGAGTTTTAACACACGCCAGCACACGCCTTGAAAGAGCTATGCATGCATCAAGCATTCATGCTGCGAATTTTGAATTGAAGCAGGCCAGTTTTACATTCCATCTTTCGTAAAAGCCAGTAGCCGGTCATACTTGGACACACAGCTCGCATGCAAATTGAGTCTTCGAAGACCGGTCGAGACCAGTATCACAAGAAGTGCCCACGGGTTTACCTACCCACTGCTTCGCAGAACGTGCCTAGATATCGATCCGTCGGGAGTGGACACGGGTCCAGTCACTTGGCAATATGCGATATGATATGTCCGCCAAGTTCGGGTAGGCCCTCGAAGACTTCCCTCCGCGCGATTGAGAAATGGAAGGTTTGGGAACTTGTTTGGGAAGGTCTGAAGTTGGTTTCAAGATCAGATGACCGCAGGGATCTGCGGGGAGCACAGCCACTCTTTCGTTTTTACTCAGCTACAAGCTTTACGACCCTGCCTTCGGCACGGCCACTCGCTGCGCTCGTGTCCGTCCCTTCGGCGGGTCG
Source organism: Mycena epipterygia (assembly GCA_029281465.1). Lineage (NCBI taxonomy): Eukaryota > Fungi > Basidiomycota > Agaricomycetes > Agaricales > Mycenaceae > Mycena > Mycena epipterygia. The sequence goes on along the minus strand of JARJCQ010000021.1, from coordinate 1,283,852 downwards.
ACAGCTTGTCGGGGCTCTGCCCCAAACCCCGCGGGGACACGGTGGATTCCGAGCTCTTCGCAGACACGGCGGATTCCGAGTTCGGGGGTTCGCCCGCACACGGTTAATTCCGAGTTTCCACGTGCAAAACACGTGACAATATCAGGTGATTTTTTTGGTGGCGGTGTCGACGTCTTTTTGTATATACTGTATTTTTACGTTCAACAAGCTTTACGACCCGTGCCTTCGGCACGGCCGACTCGCTGCGCTCGCGTCCGTCCCTTCGGCGGGTCGACAGCTTGTTGGGGCTCTGCCCCGGGGGGGCTCTGCATCTCAGTAGGAAAGTGAAAATCAAATATGAAAATTTTATCAACAGGATACAATAAACTAATGATAACTACTGAGCATTAATAAATATACTGTGCATCATTCAGTTAGTGCCTTCTGTATGGCGACGGCACAGCTGAATCTCAGTAATAATGAAATTCTGTTTAAAGTGAACATTTTGCACATTAAAATAACTGATCTACACATAGAACCTGTGAAACCACATCAGTAAAAAATGGTATCTCAATCATTGTGAAAATGTGTACTGTTCTCAAAGGAGCACCTCTGGGTAAATGTAACACCCCGTATTACATACACTATTCAATTACTTACCTTTCGTTGCCAATCCGGCAACTACATTACCTAACTTAGGTACTGACTATACCACGTGACTTTGCAGTAGTTATAAAAACCGGACGCCACAGTGGCTGAGTGTCTAACTGACATTTACCCACCTTGACGCACCTGGAATCTCTAATAGATCTTGGGTCAACTCAATTCGGGCTCTTGTTTAAGTTAATAATCACCCTCATTACACTTTTTTGAGTTCTATAGGCTCCTCTCGCAGGAGCATTTCTATTCGAAGAAAATCTACGTGTTACTTAACTACTATCGAAAAAAGTCCACCATGTCGTCGCAAGGCCACGACACCCCCCTGCACCTAAGCGTCCCCGCTGGTAACCCAGCAGGAGCTAGTGCAGGGCCGGACACTACCTCGGGCGGATCTACCAATTTCCTATCCGCCCACTCACGCCACCCCGCTGGCAACGACACGGATGTGGATTCCGCTTCCAGCGGAGAGCATACTACTCCACCTACTGCCCCCTCAGGGCTAAGGGTCAAACTGCACGTCGATGAGCAGGGGATACATTACGTGCGCCACCCTGCCACGGGACTGAGGATGGATATCTCCGATGACGAGGAGATCCCCCTGGACACGCCGCATTACACGCCGTCCGGGACGTACCAACATCCCCATGCCCACCGAGCGACTCCCTTATCCGGGCAAGGAGACCCATCATCGCGATCGTCGCCGTCGACTACCTCGGAGATCCTATTTACAGGGTCCCAAGAGTCGAGCGCCCCGCGCATTCCAGCAGAAAATGTGCTAGACGCACTACTTTTGGAAATGGGAGTTAAGCTATCGCCTGAACAAGAGTGTAAGTTCTCGACCATAAAAGGAATGTTGTCGACAGGACGCACCGCGCTCCTATCAACAACCGCCTTCGTGGCTGGCCAGCGCGTCGCGTTAGACAACAACGCACTGGCCATCGAGAGAGTGCGCCACGAAACTGAGACGCAACTTCTCGGTCTCCACCGACGTGTATCAACGCAAGAAGTGCAAATAGCTCTCACATTGGAGGAAAACTTGAGAGTCCTCCGCACGTTTGGATCCACTGAGGACCAGCTGGAGCAGCTTTCCAAGAGTTTGGCAGAGTACGGCTCTCGCCAATCCCCGAAACCCCTGCTCTCCGTGCTGAAGCGCCCGGTCCCGCATCCAGCCAATTCCCTAGACGATGTCCGGGTGGAAATGGATGGAGCCATGGCACCGCGCGGCGCCAACGAAACAGAGGAGGCATTTTTTAATCGAGGGATCAATACTGTACAACGAAGGGAACGCACCGCTGCATCATTCGCTCCCTCAGGATTGAGGAACTCTGGGGCCCCGGAAGCCACGCCTCCCTTTGCCCGCACGGCCCACTTCGAAGACGCTGGCAGTATATCGACGGCTCATGCGCGTCACTACCAGGATTACGGGAGTGCGTCGAATATTACCCGCACGCACGGGACCATGTCCGCGTTCTCCAATGCCCAGGGGACATCTGCTCCTGAGGGAAGCCTATTCGATAGCTTCCATCAGGATCAGGAGTGGGCGATAAGACGTATTGCTCACCGCGAGATTGGAGAAGTCCTCCGACTCCCCCCCCACGTAAAAATGCCCAAGACGGACCCGCCCACCAAGTATAAGGGCGAGGATGACCTCGACGTGTTCATGAAGTTCATAGAACTTCACTGTACATGGCTGCGCTCGCAAGGATTGGGCGGGCATGACCCCGCGGTGGATTCGTTCTGTATAACCATGCTGAAGGGCCATATTGATGGCGCCGCTCTTGAGTGGTTCATGCAAACCGTTAACAGTGCTCATTTTGCCCTGCAGGAACCACTCACCTTCACAGATACGCTCTGTGCCATGCATCGACACTTTATAACGTCGGCCAATGCGCAACGCGCCATGAAGGCCTTTGACGCCGTTCGCTATGACGATACCAAGGGTCCTGATGCATTCGCTGAGCAACTCCTGAAGCGCGCTGAAACGGTGCCTCTGGCTATGCCTATGAAATATGACTTGCTCTGCTACGCACAAAACAACCACACAACACACACACACTTAATGCACAACCAAGGCGAATTGAGTTCAGGGTCTCGTCGTAGTATGCGACTAAGATTGAATTCTCTGACTTGTAGTTGGAAACTCGCACTTCGAAGTCTAATAGACTCAAAAGAGGTCCTTCAGCAGTGTAACTGACTGAGTTGTCCACCTAAGTACCGAGGTAAATAGGGTATTTGGATAGTTTTAGGGTTCCGCAGAGCTAAATATAGCCAGCGGAGGGTTCCGCGGAGACAGCTGTATGCCTCTGTGGTGGGTATATGGCGCTGAACCAAACTCTCTATGCGAGACGTTCGAACAGTGGACTCTGGCTTCGTTACCAAAGTACCTTTAGGGCACTGACACCGCTACGACGAGCCTGACAGTGGACTTGGGCTTCGTTACCCAAGTGCCTTTGGGGCAAAGTCACAACCTCGACGGGCTTGACAATGGACTCTGGCTTCGTTACCAAAGTACCTTTAGGGCAAAGTTCTCACTCAAAGAGGTTGAACGATGGACTTGGGCTTCGCTACCCTAGTACCTTTAGGTTTTATACGTGAACACTTCTTACGGTGAACAACGCGAGCTTAGGTGCCTTAAAGCTAAATTAAGAGCCAACAACCAAATCTCTGTTAATGAGCAACTACAAACGAAAGATTGTATGATAACAAATCTCCGCGAAGCCGACCAGAGGACACCAACACCGTATAAGCAAGCTTTAGACCGTAGTCACGGCAATACTGGGGGCAAGGATGAACTGAGGCATTGCGGGTTCTGGCAGGCCTTTTATACTACTTCTGATAAATACATGATAAACTGATAATGACTAAATGAGTAGGGATATTTGATATGCGGCAGCCACGTAAACGGATGCCGAGTTGCTTGATGAGATTCTGAAGCCGATCGAGTCATCTTGTTTGACTCGTCAACCTATAAAGGGTATATTTGAATTGCCCGCGGAGCTGCCGACACAATTCGTGTATTGCCGTCCTGACGTTTCCTGCCGGCCTGGTTGGTAAGTATACCAAGCCCTGATAAGCAATAACTGCTAAACGGGTCCGCGGAGCCGTCCTGCCACGCATATGCTATGTCCCAATCTGGTTTCCTGCACTAGATCCGAAATGGATCGATTGTGCTTGTCTTTGTTGTCTGATCTGAGCGCGTCTGTCTCATCACGTGTGGTCTGGGCCCTGCTAGGTATCGACTGTGTTCGATCCTCGCAGTTAGCAATCATTATGAATGAGATAGATCAAGCTGGACATCGAGTTATGGAGCCGCTGAGCTGTCTAAGCCTTCCGCGTGCTATTTATAGCCTCCGCGGAGCCTGCGTTCCATGTATCTCGACCTCTTAGCCTCAGTCTCTCCCACAACTCTGTAGTTGATAATAGATTCAATCTGTCTTTGGTCTGGGCTTTTATGTTTATATATCTCCTTGTTTATGTGTCTAGCCTTTGCAGCGCAATCCGCCCCTACATATAGGTTGTGGACTGAGTCTGGCGGTGCTTCCTAGTACATGACAGCGATCCCGACCCCCAATTGGTAAGGGCCAAGAATCCCACGAACATACACTGATTCACACCTCTCGCATGATTAACACTCAATCAGCAGCTCGGAGCTCACTCTGACTCTCTTATGTATCACCGAACAGGGGTCCGCGGAGCATCATTAGCCTCAGCGGAGCGCCATCCAACAGTCCGCGGACCCATTTCTGGATCCTTAGAAAGTCAAAAATGCGCAATTTCACGGCTGGACTAATCTGGGCCGTATCAGCGCCAACTTGATGAATCACGTACCTGATGAGTTTTCGATAAACCGCAGGTTTCTGGCAGGACTACCCCAGACCGTGAGGTTCAAGCTACGCGTCGACCGCCAGATGACGGCCGAGTACACGCCGTTTGCTATACTCTGTCGCGATGCCCGGCAGCTTTGGAGCACGCTTAATGGGGAGGACGCAGTCGCACCCTCTCGATCCACCGCCTCCGCGCCCAGGGTCACGACGGCCACCGCTGCGGCCTCCACGGCTCCGCGCCGCCATGTGCCTACCACGGAACGATCGGCCCCACGGCACCCTCCCACCGGCGCCACCCACACGCACTCGTCTGGTGATACTGACACCAGGAGTTGCTTCAAATGTGGTGGAATCGGTCACATCGGGAGTAACCCGAATTGCCCCCGATTCAAGGACGCACCTTCGTTCTTCCCTGGGCCCCACGTCGGCGCCCAGCGCGTCCTCGAAAGCTACGCTGATGGAGATAATCCAGATGATGTATACGACCCCGTGGAAGTGGAAGAGCAGGATGAAGGAGATCTTGAAGGGCTCTGGGACGAGCAGCGTGAAGCCGAACGCGATTCCAACGAGGCGCCCAACCTAGCGGACCTGATGGAGTTGGCGCAGAGAGACGCGGTGGATCCAGTACGAGTGGGAGCTTTGCGCGCCCAGTATTACTCAATGCGGATCACCGAGCCGGTTCCGGATGAGGAAACCCCGGCTCCACCTACCACATCAGCGGCAGTGCTCGACGTGGACTTGCTACGATTATTACCCGCTCCTGGAGCTCGCGAATGGACCGCGGAAGCGGAGGCTCGCGAGCTTGCTGAGGCCGCGGCGAATAACCCCTCTGACCCACAACCCGCTCCTTTCCTCTCCCTGCTCGCGACGTTCGAAGCCACTGCCGGACTGGGCCCGCTCACCCTCGAGCAATCTCTGGAATTGGAATCCATCGACGCCATTGGCGCCGAGGAGCACTCGCGCGACGTTTGGCGCCAGCTCATCTCGCTGCAGCCCCCGGTCCGGATGGCTTTCTCCCCCGGATTCCTGCGCACCACCGTGGTAGCCCTAGACTCGCAGGCCTCCCTATTCCGAGAAAACGTGGCAGCAACAAGACAGTATCAGCAGGATCTTTTAGATCTACTGGCTCGTCGTCTCGACTTCCGCACTGAGATCGCCCGGATGACGGCTCTACCTACCGGATCCGATTCTCGCTCCAGCCAGAACTTGGTTCGCGCCGAACGGCTCAATCGCGAGCTCTGCTCCAACATCGAGCGCCACCTCCACCACCTAGAGCGCCGACTACTCGTCATAATCGACTCACAACACGCTATCGATGAGGAGCTTACCCGCCGTATGCTGGCCCGCGAGGAATTTGCTCTCCGGGCTTCACAATCGGCCTCCTCTTCGCCACCTCACCGCGCTGCAGAGGACATACCCGCAGACGATGATGGTGATGACGAGGCCCCTGTGCTCCCTGAAGCAACAATTGGGAACGAGGCCCCATCATCCCCGCTTTCCACCGGATCCACGCCCCCGCCCAGTTACCCCGGGACTCCAGACTCCTCCGACACCACAGGTATGTGGGATTCGTTGCCTGATCACACAGTCGCCATTTCCTCAGCCGCCTCCCTACCTGGGGACGTCCCCGAGGTATGGATAAGTGACTCAGAAGAAGGAGATTCCATCACGCTCAACGCTAACCGCGTGGATATGGACTGCGTCGCGGAGGACGAGCCCGTAGCGCCGGGCTTCTCTTCCACGTCATCGCCCACGATCATCGGATCCCCCTTGAGCAACGATACTCAAGTAATGGATACGTACGATCTATTGGCAAGCATGAGCCCCGAAGACGACGACGAGGACGCCCTCCCCGGATTTCACATCCAAGTAATGGCGCAACAAGCCACGGCTACTCCTCCAGTGGAGCGGCTCTCAAACGTTCGACGAATGGAGCCCGCCAAAACCGTGGGGGTACATGATCAACCGAAGCGTGTACGCTCTAACATGGCTTGTTTATCCGCGCTCCTTTCCATCGGGAACTCGATGGCCTATATGCTATTCGACTCCGGCAGCAACACCGATTTGATCACACCCGAATACGCCCACGCCACCGACTCCCCACGTATCAAACTTGCAGAGCAAATAACTCTTCAATTGGGATGCGTCGGGAGCCGGTCTAAAATCAACTACGGCACCCGGGCACCCATTGACTTCGGCGGAATCAAGGGTCATTTATATCTGGACCAAGTCAACCTCGACTGCTACGACGGGATTATCGGCACCCCGTTCATGAACCGGCACGGGCTTATCCTCGATTTTGGACGCCGGGAAGTTCGCTTCCCCAATGGCAAAGCTATTTCCGCTCTATCTGCCATTGAGGAGGCCTCCATTCTAGTACACCGGCATGACCGAACGCGCCCTCCACCATCGGACCGCCCGCTGATGACGGGTTGACTTGCTGATATTTCTCGGACGCTCTGCGCCCCGGAATCTATCACCGGCATCAAGTTTATCGGCATGGAGGAAGTTGATGACGAAGAAACTGGTACGTTCCTTCCCACTCTTCCTATTGATTACCCCGCAGTGTTTGAACTGGAGTCTTACTTCCTCGACGGCGATTACCCCGCTCTCGAGGAGGACCCCTCCCTTTCTACATTGTCCCCCAAAATAGATATCTACCGACGGGCTACAGTGACAGAGATCGAAGACGAGGACTATTATAATCCTCTACCCTCTCTCCCTCATGATCACCCATCCGTGTTCGAGCCTGAGGTCCGCTTCATCGATCGCACCTCGCACATCCTCGATAAAGTACTCGCTCCTGACGACTCTTCCTATTGGCACCACGCCCCCGATAATGAGGACTTGGACCCCCGATGAAGGCGACGCTCCGCCGCCCATTCACATCTACGCGTGCCATTCGGCACGGGAAATGTTCATGGGCGACTTGAAGCCTCGCTCATCATCTCTGCTCCCAGGCCTCACAAATCGCGACCACGTGTCCCCACACTCTTCTACGCAAGGTGTCCACTGGACAGGCGAAGACAATCCACACGGTCTCTGCGACGAGGCTCTCGAGGAAGCTATATCCATGATAGGAATGCGCAGCGCTCGTATCATGGAAATGACGCAACTCGAGCAGCCGGATCGCATCGACTCGTTGTGGCGCAAATGGTTCTCCGCTTGTGAAGACCTGATGGGTCCCATTCCCCTCATATTGCCTCCACTTCGGGAAATTAACCACGAAATCAATCTGGTAGATGACGCCGCGACCTACAATTACCACATGCCCCGCTGCCCTGAGGTACTACGTCCCAAACTTCGCGAGAAGATAAACCGGTACATACTCGCAGGATGGTGGGAAATGAAGCCAGTCCCTCAAGCGGCACCTTGTTATATACCGAGCCGAAAGGGGACTGTATCCGAACTCTCGGATGAGAGTAATGATCGCCGGAGTAAATACCGGAGCCGGAGTTCGGAGTTACGACAAGGTTAGAACGCAATCACCACAGTAAGGTAAGGGTGAGCGAACTACCTGAGCTGGCAAGACAAAATGATGGACGGAGTTCGGAGGACCGGAGTTGAACGGAGGTCGGAACGACTCAGAGCAAAGCAGAGTGCAAAGCAACGTCAATAATCAAACTGAAGTACATGAACGTAAGTATCGTAACTTTTATAGTAAAGTCCGTTATTGTAATCCTAAATAAAGTAATGAAGCGTTAAGACAATAAACGTGATATATAAATAGAAAAGAAGATAAGAAGTCAAAGTTGAACAATAACGAAGAAGTGAGAATAACGGATAAACGGGAAACGCTCAGTAATCCTTCACTGCGTAGAAAACCCGCCGACCAAGTCCGATGTCCGAGGTCCGGAGTCCGGAGTCCGGAGTTCGGAGTTGCGGAGGAACGGAGTTGGATGCACGAATATAACAGTATCCCCCCTCTTGCGTTCCTTGCCCTCAAGGAACCAAGATCCAAGTCATGATGACCGGAGGACAACATGTCCGAGACAGATACCGTGTGAAGATGAAGTCCGAAAGAATGGCCGTGAAGTCCGAGGAAAGCCGAAAACCGATGAAGTCCGCCAATATCCGATGTTGAGTACCTCCCAGGTAGTGACGTCATGTTGACGTCACTCGTTGTCATGTGCCATGTTGACTTTCGGCGTGACGTGTGAGTCAACAACGATATCCTCCCTCTTCGCCACCACTCCGTATATCCGGCCCATCCAAACAACCCAACCGAGACAAGGGAAAACACCGAGCGACGAGCGCGGAGTTGGCCGCGGATGGCCGGAGGTCCAGACGAGAAGCTTACGATGCCCTTCTCGCTCGAAGAGCAGCGGTCGCCTTGGAGCATGAAGAAGCGGAGCGCAAGGAGCGCGAAATCCTCGCGGACATCGCCCTTCTGCGGGACGAGGTCGACAACGGAGGAGATTTGGTGTCGGACTTCGGAGCGTTGGATGCGGAGCATGACGGGGAATCGCCCTTCGAAAGGCCGGAGACGCCGGAGGTGGATCCGAACGCGGAGGAGGAGGATGAGCCGAATACGGAGGTCGATAGTGATATCGAGCTTCCATCGAGAAAAGGTGTGTCGCAGTCGATGCGACTAGAATTAAACTAACCCATCATTAGTAGGTTGCGAACACTGTATCCGGAAGCGGATCCCATGCGTTATGGAGAACAGCGAGAACTCCAAGAGTACCTCATGCAACATGTGTCGCGCCGCCAAAACCCGGTGTACCTTCAACCCGCCCAGCACTACGAGGGTTAACAAGCACAAGCGCCCGGAGGCGAAGTCGTCGGAGCGCCGCTCCGTGAAATCCTCCGGAGCGGCCGCGAAGAAGATCGTTGTTGTGCCTCGCAAGAGGGCACGACTCTCCAGGAACGCCGACGCCGGACCGTCGGAGTTGCTCTCCGGACCCGCTCGCATGACGCGAGTGGATGATCTGCGCGAGCGGATCTCTATGCTCGAGCGTCAGATGAGCCGCTTCGAGGCTCTCGAGCGGAGGGTCGCCTGCTCTCGAAGGATCGCCAGCACCAACCCCAGCCCGACAAGTCCGACGTGCCGGAAATCTACGGATCGAGGATACTCCCGAGGACTCCGACGAGGACGACGAGGAGGAGGACACGGCCAAGAAGTCCGACGCCGGAGTTGCGGAGCCGGAGGTCGTGATCAAGACGGAGGAGTCGGCCAACGACTGGCCCATGAATTTGGGCACCGCGATCCCGAGATGGGGTTCGTCCGTTATCGTCGTCCATGGTTCGGACTCGGAGGACGAGCGCGACGCCAAGGGAGAAGCTGATGCGGAGTTCAGAGTCACGGAGGGTGGAGATGCGGAGCTCGGAGATGTCGATCTCGGAGATGTCGAGGGTGGAGGAACAGAGGACAGAGGGATGGATATGGATATTGACAAAGAAGAACGCCAACCCTCCTTTCCTCCGATCGTCACCCAGCCGGAGTTGGATTCGGAGAAGGAGTCCGATAAGGACTAGAAGTTTGCTTGAAACGGAATATCTTGGACAATAATTGTAGATAGAATAATTTGTAACTCAGCGAAATTTTCTTGGAGAATCGGATATGACGTGTGAACGACCAATGTATCTAAAAATAGATGATCACGTCAATGATTCGGTCCAGGCTTAGCCGGATAACGCCGATGGAAATTGTCGATGTGATCCGGCGCATCAATGTCGTCCGCACCAACCCAACTAAACTGCTCGTCCGTATTCTCGTATCCGAGCCATTCGACGTAATACCGGAGTTTCGTCCGGAAACGGCGATCGAGTTTTGAGTCGACGATTTGCTTGATTTCATAATGTTCTTCGCCGTCAATGATTTCGACCGCAGCCGGAGGTGGTTCCTCCCGACCGGAGAACGGATTTGGAAAGTGGGGCTCGAGTTGAGATACGTGGAATACCGGATGAACTTGTTGGAGTGATTTCGGAAGACGGATGGTGTAGGAAGCTGCACTAGGTTTGCCGATGACTTCGTAAGGTCCGAGATGTGTCTCCGAAAATTTCGGAGTTGGACGTTTGGTCCGGATGTATTTCGCCGTAATGAAAACGTGATCGCCGATCTGGAACTTGGGGTCCGGAATTCTCTTCCGGTCCGCTGTCTCCTTGTATCGGACTTGAGCATATGTGATCTGCTCGCGGAGATATTCGTGGAGACTTTGTAGATCAACGACGTAATCTTTGGCATACATGTTAGCGACATCTCGTTCCGGATGAATAGTGATAGCCAGATCGTAGCCTTTGTTCGCGAAGAACGGAGAAATTCCGGTGGACGCGTTCGGCGAATTATTGAGAGCGAATTCGGCGAGCGGAAGAAGCGAGTCCCAATCATCCTGCTGGTAAGAGCAATACATTCGGATGTACTGTTCCACAGTCTGATTCATTCGCTCCGTTTGTCCGTCGGCCTCCGGATGATAACCGGAGGTGAAGTGCAACTTCATATTGAGGAGTTCGCCTAGAGAACGGAAGAATGCTGAGACAAACTCGGATCCCCGGTCACAGGTGACATGTCCGGGAACTCCGTGCTTGGAGAAAACGTGAATGAGGAAAAGCCGGGCAAGTTCCAGTGAATCGATGTGCACGTCGCAGGGGACTAGAATAACTTGTTTAGACGCGCGATCAACGATGACAAGAATAGAATCGTAAATGCCGGACTTCGGCAATTGATCGATGAAGTCGATAGAAATAGAATGCCAAGGCCGGAGGGGAACTGGAAGAGGCTTAAGCAATCCGTAAGGTCGGTGCCTGGGCTTCTTGTTGCGCTTGCAGATGATACACGATCGACAATAGTCCCGGATGAAACTCCGGCAGTCCGGCCAAGTGTATTCTCGGCGGACTATGGCAAGCGTGCGATTCTGTCCGAAATGTCCGGAGAGTATGTGGTCGTGCAGATGTTGTAAAACACGTACTCGCAATACTTCCGTCGCAGGTCCGGAGACCAGCGGGACGTAAATACGCTTGTCAAGTCGGAGTAGACCGGAGTGATCGAGTGTCCAGCGCGGAGATGTGCCGGAGTTCGCGGCGTTCAAGCCAGCTATCGCGGCGGGATCGTCGTTGTAATGTGATCGGATGTCGGAGTGTAGCTTCTCGACGTCCATAACAACGGTTGCTCGGAGGACAACTTCTTCGAGGAAAGTTGCGTTAATTGATGCTGACAGCTGATCGTGGGTGAAAATAGGGCGAAAATTTTGTGGGTTCAACTGGCCGTAAGCCTTATCCCCCTCTTTTGGGTAGACGTCCCATCGTCTAGTTAAAGCGTCAGGTTTTCCTCCGAGTTTACCCGGTCGGAACCGGATGACCATATTAAAATGGCAAAGGTACTCGGACCACCGGACTTGGCGACGAGTAAGAACCTTAGTTGTCGCGAAGTATTCGAGGTTCTTGTGGTCCGTAACAACGTCGACCGGAGTACCGGAGCCTTCGAGGTAATGCCTCCATATGGAAAAGGTGTCGAAGATCGCTAGGAGCTCCTTGTCATGCGTGTCGTAGTTGAGTTCCGCCGGACCTAATGTCCGGGAGCGGAACGCAACGGGGTGGATCTCGCCGTCGTCTCCTTGAACTGAAAGAATAGAGGCGATGGCGTAATCGGAAGCATCCGTTTCGACAGTAATTTGCCGGTCCGGAATCCAGTGATGAAGGACTGGCGCTTCCATAAATGCCCGTTTAAGAGTGTCGAAGGCCAATTGACAGCTGTCCGACCAATTCCATTTGATGTTGGAGCGAGTAAGCCGAGTGAGCGGAACAGTGATCTCGGAGTAGCTCCAAATGAATCGTCGGTAAAAGTTACAGAAGCCAAGGAAGGACTGGATGTCCTTCACTTTCCGCGTTGTAGGCCAATCGGTGATGGCCGAAATCTTCTCCGGTGACATCCGGAAGCCGTCCGGCGACAGGATGTAACCGAGGTATTCGCAAGTTGTAACGCTGAACTCGCATTTGGAAAGTTTGCAGAAAAGTCCGGCCTCCCGGAGTCGCCGGAGGACGTTCCGGACATGAGTCGAATGTTCGGATTCATCGTCGGAGTAGATGAGGATATCGTCCAAATATACGACGACATACACATCCAACAAATCTGCAAATAGCGTGTTCAGAAAACGCTGAAAGGCCGCCGGAGCATTGGTGAGGCCTTCCGGAACGACTCGAAATTGGTACGAGCCGTAGCGAGTACGAAAAGCCGTTTTGGGTTCATCGCCCTCAGCGACTCGGAGAAGATGATAAGCGTGCCGGAGATCCAGTTTGGTATAGATACGCGCCTTCCCAGGAGCGTCAAGAAGGTCGGAGATAAGCGGAAGCGGATACCAATCCTTCTTTGTGATCCGATTTAACCCCCGGTAATCGACGCAAAGCCGGAGCGTGCCATCCTTCTTTTTGGCGAATAGGATAGGTGCTCCATGACTCGAACGAGACGGATATATAAATCCGGACTTCAAGTTCTTGTCGATGAACTCTCGGAGTGCGGAGAGCTCGGCGGGGGAGAGGGAATAGACGTGACCGACCGGAGGAACTTCGCCTTCGTCAGTTTCGATCTTCAGATCGAACTCTCGATGAGGAGGAAGATTGTAAGCTTCCTGCTCAGAGAAAACGTCAGCAAATTCGTGATATTCCGGAGGAAGGTTTGAAAGATTATCAGCATCGACCGATGCCGCACGAGCGGAAACTTCGGCCGACGGAGTAGCGCGCAGCGTATATTGTCTGGTATCTTTGTTCCGGATGATAGCGCTATAAGCGGCAGCTGAGACCAGAGACACAAGTGGAGGGGCAGAGAATGGACGAGGCTGTTTGACCTCAACAAGATCCGGAGTCGGACCAAAGTCCGACGGAATACCGGAGGTGTCCATAAAAGGACCAGAGTCTGGGGACGATGTCGGAATCGGTGTAGGCATTACGGTCGGAGTTGCCGGAACCGGAGTTGCCTTGTCCGTAATCGGAGCAACCGAAACTGGATCAGGCGTAATCGCCTGAGGTGTCGACACAGAAACTCCTGCGGGAACGGAGCGGAATGTAATGGAGGCGTCCGACCAGTTAATCAACAGATTAAAGCGGTGGAGCCAATTGTATCCAAGGACCAAATCGCAAGGCGAATCAAGACGGGTGACATAAAATTCCATTGGATGGACGTCGCCAGATGGAAACCGGATGAGCAGCCGGATCTGCTGAGTGATGATCGAAGAAGAGCCATCGAGGTATCGGAGTCTCACCGGAGCAACCTCAAACGGATCAAATCCGTTTGATTCGCAGATGGTCGTCGAAATGAAGCAGTGCGACGATCCGGAATCCACAAGGGTGCGAAGGTGGGAGTTGAATCCCGCGGCTATTCTTGGAACATCGGAAGGGATTATGGTTGAGCATATATCCCGACCGGAAGATATAAAGTCCGGACGGAAAAGAGATACATGTAAATCGAGATAAAGAGCATTAGTAGAGAGAGCGGACACGTTGAGACGGACCTCGGGGAACACCGTAGAGTCAACGCAACTCGGATCGGGTGTTGAGGTATCCGAGCTGCTGGTTATTTTTTTGACTCGGAGTTATCGGCCGAAGCCGCTTTCCCCTGGGCGTTCTCCGGGCGCTTCCGGCAGTCGGCCGCGATGTGTCCGGCACCTCCGCAGTACATGCAGAGTCCGGCCTTCATCCGCCGATCTCGTTCCTCTGATTTGATCTTCCCACTCTTGTTGAGTTTGTCGGCGTAGGGCTTCGCTGTCTTCGACGAAGCAGCCGGAGCCGTTTTGGAAGATTTGCCTTTGACGGCGGTAGTGGAAACGGAAGTGTTCTTGTTGCCGGGGGCCTTGTTTCCGCCCTTCTGACCACCCGACTGGTTGCCGGAGCCCCCGGAGCCGGATGGCGAAGGACCGGAGCCGTGACCGGAACCGGACCCTGAACCCCTATCTCGTTCCCGTTCCCGTTGCTTTTCAGCCTTGCGCTTCCAGTATCGAGCATCGACAGTCCGGGCTACATGTTTAACACCGAGCAAGGTGTTGACATAGCTGTGATGGACCATGTCATCCTTGATACGGCGTGGCAACCCTTCGTAGAATTGATGCCGGAGTGGACTATCGCCCCACTGAGTGAGCGACGCGAGCTGATCAAACTCAACAATGTAAGTAGCGATCCGATCGGAATTTTTCATACGACATAACCGGATGGCATCCTCTGCATCCCCGATGGGATCATGAGGTCCGAAATTGTCTTGAAGCTCCTGAATGAAGCGGGAAAAATTTCCGTCCCATGCCGGAACGAAACCAGAGTTCGTATCGTAGAGGTTGGGCTCGAACCACTGCTGAGCAGTGCCCCGGAGGTACGACATGATGTAGAAAATCTTGTCATCGTCCGTGGAGAAGTCCTGAGCTCTCTCCGCGAAATGAAGATAGCATTGGGTAAGGAAAGACCGGAGTTTGGAGGAATCGGAGCCGTCGAACAAATCCGGATTCCGGAGGTTCGAACGGCTAGAGCGAGGGGCCAACTGATTGGTGGAGTAAACTTGGATTGCATCACGGAAGGACCGAAGCGTATCCAAGAGTAGTTGTTCGTTGGTATTAGGCGGAGTTCCCGGAGGAACCGGGGATTGTGGTTGAGCAGGTCCCAGAGGTCCCGGAGGACCTGGAGGGCCTGGAGGGCCTCTGCCCTGAGGACCAGGAGGTCCACCCGGAGGACCACCACCACCGCCCGGAGGTCCGCCACCTCCACCACCACTACCACCACCACCACTAGGTTCGCCAGATGGATCCTCGTCTGGAGTTCCCGGAGGAGGAGCAGGGTTTTCGCCGGATCCCGCAGCTGGAGCAGGTGCATGTGATCCTGCCCCATGAGCGCTTTCCGAATGATCGGAATCCTCATCCTCGTCGTCAGCTTCAACTTCGACTATAGGATAAGGAATAGACCCGAGTGGATAAGTTCCCCTGATAATGCGTGGATGAGGTGATACTGGATAAAAAGTCGGATTCTCCGGTGTCCGAGGATTGGTGACTAGACCTGGAACATTAACCGGAGTCGAGGTTGCCGGTGCCGGCGCCGATCGCCGTCTAGTAGTGATGGAGACGGATGCCGGATTTGGGTAAGGACCAGAAAAAGTCGTGGGAATGTCCGCCATCGTATGTGTTGGAGGCGAGAGCGGAACAATCTGAGAGTAAAGCCGTGATTCCCGACGATCGCGTCGCTGCCGTTCTTGGATAACTGCAGCTGGAATGTACGCGGAGTCGGAAGAGGACATAACCAGTCCAGGTAGGTGAGTTTGATTATACTGTTATATACCGAGCCGAAAGGGGACTGTATCCGAACTCTCGGATGAGAGTAATGATCGCCGGAGTAAATACCGGAGCCGGAGTTCGGAGTTACGACAAGGTTAGAACGCAATCACCACAGTAAGGTAAGGGTGAGCGAACTACCTGAGCTGGCAAGACAAAATGATGGACGGAGTTCGGAGGACCGGAGTTGAACGGAGGTCGGAACGACTCAGAGCAAAGCAGAGTGCAAAGCAACGTCAATAATCAAACTGAAGTACATGAACGTAAGTATCGTAACTTTTATAGTAAAGTCCGTTATTGTAATCCTAAATAAAGTAATGAAGCGTTAAGACAATAAACGTGATATATAAATAGAAAAGAAGATAAGAAGTCAAAGTTGAACAATAACGAAGAAGTGAGAATAACGGATAAACGGGAAACGCTCAGTAATCCTTCACTGCGTAGAAAACCCGATGTACCGAAGTTCCGCCGACCAAGTCCGATGTCCGAGGTCCGGAGTCCGGAGTCCGGAGTTCGGAGTTGCGGAGGAACGGAGTTGGATGCACGAATATAACACACCTCTACTCTGCCTCCCCAAAAAGGACGATGGATTACGCACCGTAGTGGACGCCCGCCAACGGAATGACAACGCTATTAAGGATGTTACCCCGTTCCCTGATCAGGATAACATCCGCATGGACGTCGCCCGCGCACCTCACCGCTCGAAAATAGACATGTCTGACGCTTACGAGCAAATCAGAATTGTCGACTCCGACGTTTGGAAAACGGCATTTGCGACCCCCTTTGGCACTGCTGTATCGCATGTAATGCAACAAGGCGATTGTAACGCCCCGGCGACATTCCAGCGCCTTATGACCTGGATATTCCGGGATGTTATCGGCGACTTCCTTCATGTTTACCTGGACGACATCTTCATATTCTCCAGCTCTATTGAAGAGCATGAGGCACATCTCAAACTTGTCTTCGACTGACTCCGAGAACAACAGCTGTACCTAAGCAGGAAGAAATGCGACCTGTACTCAAAAGATATGGATTGTCTGGGCCATCGCATTGATGACAGAGGCCTGCACACAGACGAGGATAAGATGGCCAAAGTATTGGACTGGCGCTCTCCCCGCTCGCACAATGAAGTTCTACGTCTATTAGGACTAATCCAATACTTGGCGCACTTCCTCCTGGACATCGCCCACTTCACCTCCCCTCTGGAAGGAATTTGTCGAGGCGGGCAGTCATTTTCATGGCGCCCCTTTCATCAACTTTGCCTAGAGAGGATCAAGGAAATTGTACGGAAAACCCCAATTTTACGCCCCATCGACCCGGCCAACAGTGACCCTATATGGGTAATTGGTGACGCCTCCGTCGTGGGCGTGGGGGCTGTGTACGGCCAGGGGCCTGATTGGCGCACCTGCCGCCCCGCTGGCTTTATATCCAAGAAATTCACGGCGGCTCAACGGTCTTATAAAACCTACGAGCAGGAAGCTTTGGCTATCCTCGAGGCCCTGATTAAATGGGAAGATAAGCTACTTGGGCGGAAGATTCGGATCGTTACCGACCACAAAGCACTGGAGGCTATTAAAACAGCTGCACGCCACAGCTTGAACGGTCGCCTGATTCGATGGGACGACTACTTGTCTCGATTTGATTTCCAGATAGAGCATGTACCTGGGGTCCAGAACAAAGTGGCCGATTGTCTGTCTCGTTATTACGAGAACAACACCGCTGCCGATGTATACGGCCCTTATGATTATGTGCGGGCAGACATTCGACTGGATCCTAACTTGGAGGACATGACCCGAATAAGGACCGAAGAAATCCGCACGCTTCGCCCCGAGGAAATTGTCCTATTAGCGCGCCGCGTGAGTGACCCGCTGGAGGATCGTATTATTGAGGCCGCGGCTCTGGAAGCCCACAGCAAAACCCTGGCTGATGAAGGGCATGACCGCACGGCTATAACACTCGAAGAGTCATTAAAGTCGCGGGAACCTCCTCATTACCACATGGAAGGCGGCTCTGTATTTCTGGACGAGGTCAAGCGAGGATACGCTCTCGATCCATTGTTAGTGAAAGTGCTGGAATCACCTACCACCTTCCCACAATTTAAACTCGAGGACAACCTGCTATATGCTCGTAACGCAGCCGGAGTGTTCTGCCTGTGTATACCACAGACGGCAACACTCCAAGGAAAGCGAGCACTCACCGAGATCATTGTGGACGAGGCACATGCTATTGTGGGGCATTTTGCCGAGCAAAAGACCGCGGACTATGTCCGCCGATGGTACTGGTGGCCAAAGATGGGAAAAGAGGTGGAAAAGTTCTGCTTGAGCTGCGGAGCTTGCACGATGGCGAAATCCCGTAACAGCTCACCAGCAGGACTCCTCCACTCCATGCCCATTCCCGAGCACCCCTGGGATTCAGTTGGGATGGACTTCGTGGGTCCGTTCCCCAGCTGTCTCGGGTACAACTACATGCTAGTTGTCATTTGCCGGCTAACAAGCATGGTCTCGCTCACCCCTATGAAGGTGACTGACACCTCGTCCGATGTAGCCTGGCTGTACTTCCGAGACATTGTGCGGCTACATGGAATACCGCGCTCAATAATCTCGGACCGCGATTCGAAATTCACCGCCAAATTCTGGCAGGAACTCCATCGTCTTGCGGGAAGTAAACTGTTAATGTCTACTTCTTTCCACCCACAAACGGACGGTGCATCGGAACGGGCCATACGGAACGTCTCCCAAATCCTTCGCAGCGTGGTCGACCCCACGCAGAAGGACTGGGTATACCGAATCCCTATGGTCGAATTCGCCATAAATTCTAGCATTAGTGCATCAACTGGTTTCGCACCCTTTGAATTAAACTACGGCTACGTACCAAGAATGACTAATATAGGCAGCATCCCCACGGAATACCCAGGAGTGCGTGATTTCGTGAACAGAGCGCTCGGGAACCTGGCAATGGCCCACGACTCAATTATCGAGTCACGGGTCCGCGCCACTGTCCAAGCGAATAAAAGCCGATCCACAGAAATACCCTATTCCCTGGGCGATCTTGTATACCTGTCCACGAAGAACTTGAACCTGCCAAAAGGACGCGCGCGTAAACTTGCGCCCAAATTTATCGGACCCTATAAAATAATATCAGCCAAACCAGAGACATCGACTTACACCTTGGAATTATCCGCGGATCTCGCTAAACGCAAGATCCACCCTACGTTCCACGGGTCGTTGTTGCGAGCCCACGAAGCCAACGACGAAACCATTTTCCCTAGCCGGGAAGCTCAATGATTCTATGACTTCGGTCAGCCCGCAGAGCAAGAATGGTTTATTGACGAAATTGTGGCTCACACCTGGACCGGGAAGAACACGCTCAAGTTCCACATTAAGTGGACAGCGGGCGACTTTACCTGGGAAACGCGCAAGGCAGTAGAGGACTGCCAAGCTCTGGATGAGTATTTGGAAGCGCACGGAGTGGAGAAGTGGCAGGATCTGTCAAGAGAAGCGATCGCTCCCACGAAACCGGATGTTCGGTCCTAATCGGCCCCAGCGATCCGCGCCGATGAAACGTGGCATCATCTCTCCCTCTTTTCATTATCCCCTCTCAAATCTCCCCCACGTTTTGCTAAAAAGAACGGTGGACTTAGCAGGATGTTGCTTCCAACAACTCTACCCCCCAGAAAACACCCGAAATGAGAAGACACCTCCCCCGGCCAAAGTCCCCCGACCCCCGCACGTATGTTCGCAGCATCTCTGATGCTACAAAGTATTACTATCGGCACCACACCGACGGGTCCTTTGGAGCCGACGGCGTTACTTGGGTACCACCCCAGACAGCGCCGACGGCCCCACCCTCGCCCAACTCAGGTGCCGCCCAGAGCCTGGGGCCCGTGCCGCCGCTTTCTACATCTGGCAGCCCACCAACTACTGGACGCAGCCACAGGACGCCAAGCCCATCCCGTAGGACTCGCAGCCGGTCGCCCCACAGGCGCCAGCAGTCGCGATCCCCGCCGCGGTACCAGGAGTACGAGCACGAGTACGGGGTGCAGAGCCGCTACAGTTACCGCAGCGGCCCCCAGCACTACCGAACCTCGCGCATGCGCTCCCGTTCCCCCGAGCAGGGCCCATCACGGTGGAACCAGCGGAACGATCGCCGTGGAGGGACAGGCAACTTGCGCTACATTAGCACCAGTTACCACTCCCCACGTCGATATTCCACGCAGGCTCGCCGCAGAAACAACACCATCACATTGACGCCGACACCCGTGGACACCGCCACAGTAACGACGCAAGCACCCGCGAGCAACGTCACGACTGCAACAGCGCCCCCCGCCTCCACACCCTCCGCACGGGCCACTGTGGTGCCACCACCAAACCTCGATTCCGCGTCAAGGGATGAACACGGGCACCCCCAGTTCCCCATCAGCAGCGACGAGAGCGACTACGTCGGATCCGACGACTCGGCCACGACAGCAAAGCGCATCGCCACATACGAGAAAAGCGAGTGCAGCCGCGTCAAGCGCCGCATGCTCACGAAACTGGCGAAAGCCCCGCCGCCACCGGGCACAGTGCCCCGCAAAGCTCTAATCCGCAACGCGCTCGCCCTCGGCCCGTGGGCCAAGGTTGAGGTCACCCACCTGGACGACGCACTCAACCTGCTACGATGGCAGGATGCAGGTGAGCCCTACGCTCGCAAGCTTGTCCTCCACCTGGAGCAGGAGTATGGCGTGGGGTCCAGCCTCGCCCGCAACGAGGGCATCGCCCATATCATGCACCAGCAAGCCCACAGCAACGCCACATACCGCCTCGCGACCACAGGGAGAATCAAGGCCACCAAACGGGCCCGCAACGCGTCCCCCTTCGACGACGAGGAGCTCACCACCAGTGACAACCTCGGCGCGGACGGGGATACTGAAATGCCACCCTACGTCGCCTCGTACCTCGGGTCTTCGCCCCCTGGGAATGACGACGACGAGATCCCCAACTCACACCATCCAGCGCACGAAGCCGCTACATTCTTCGAAGCGCTCGACACCGTAGATTGGCCCAAAGCGATGCGCGACGACACCGGGAAGTTCCCCACCTCGAAACACGCTCGCCCTCATCTCAACGATGTCCGCTGCCACCTCACAATGGAGCACCTGAGCCCCGAGCTCGACGGCCACACACCTGTGATCATTGCTCATGCTCAATACGTTGAGCAGTCGATGCTGATGTTCTCAGCCACGGGGATGTATGCACGACACGTCGAAATTGGGCAGCTCCAATTTGATGAGATCCCTATCCACGACCACTACGTTGCTGGCACCCACGTCGACTTCACACATGTCGCTGCCTGGTTCTTCAGCCACGGCCTCGCGCCCCACTCCTCCGACACGCTCGCAATGGAGTCATTTGCGCGATCCTTTCGAAACCGGGTCCAAGGAAATCTCGACCCTGAAAACTCCTCATTCGCTGCTTGGCCCCATGACGCATCCTGTACTGCAATGGTGCCGGCAGCTGATATCATCAAAAACGCCACCGCCGTCCTATACGAATCGGGACCGCTTGTGGCTGGAGAAGACACCGTGATGGGAAACATTGATACACTACCTGTTTAAAAAGTTGTATCGGACTCACAGGTTCGCCCTAGGGGGAGGGGTGTAACACCCCATATTACATACACTATTCAATTACTTACCTTTCGTTGCCAATCCGGCAACTACATTACCTAACTTAGGTACTGACTATACCACATGACTTTGCAGTAGTTATAAAAACCGGACGCCACGGTGGCTGAGTGTCTAACTGACATTTACCCACCTTGACGCACCTGGAATCTCTAATAGATCTTGGGTCAACTCAATTCGGGCTCTTGTTTAAGTTAATAATCACCCTCATTACAGTAAACAATATTTTTGGTGACTGTGGTATCATTCTTGAAAAGCACTTTAATTCTTTGACTTGAAGTGCATTGAGAAAGTGCCACATAGAGTTGGCCATGAGCAAAGACATTGGTGCGGAGGTCAAGACCAACATTATCAACAGACTGGCCCTGGGCTTTGTTGAATGTCATTGAAAATGCAAGGCGAACTGGATATTGGCGGCGCTTCATTTCAAAAGCAAGCTGTTCAGCTGAAGGGGTGATTGAGATCCATGGGATGAAAGCTTTTTTGCCAGTATGTTCACCACTGATGAGGTGAATCTCAAGGACATGGGGAGATATTCTGGTGAGAATTCCTCAAGATCCATTGCAGAGACCATGCACTGGATCTATGTTTTGCAGCATTGACCTGTTGGCCTCGTCTATAAGGAAGGGGCTGAAAAGGCTGGGGGACATTTAATTCCTGTATCTGACACTGGATATCTGCTCTAGTGTTTGGTGTCATGGCTGGCCACGGAGCATGCTGCTGCTGTGGAGGATTGAGAGGAGGGGCATTTGAAGGCCCTGCTGCAGCATTGACCTGCCAGCCTCGTCCATACGGAACAGGGTTCCATTGAAGAGGAGCCTGTAAATGTGCTAGATGCTCCTGTAATGCAGTCCGAGTATTTTGACTCAAAAGTTGCTGTTGGACAGGCTCCCGGACTGGCCCACCACCAAAAATCTCCTGAAACCTGTTGAAAAGGAGCACCTACAGCTTGAGTGCGGGCTTGATCAATTGCATGAGGCACCCGTGCTGAGGGCTATCCAAAACACGATTCTCTGTCGAGAATCATTGTGAGCATGTTGGGGAGTGTTTGGAGGAGTTGGATCCCTGAAGATAATTAATATATATCAGTTGAAAGAAAGTTGAAATAAAGCTTGCATATTTATTGAGAAGTGGCTGGAGAAAAACCTCAGAAAAGCAGAGGTGAACAGCAAGAGAAGTATGCACAAAATCCAAAGATTTGATTAGATTTGGCAGATAGGGGCAAAAGCAGCTTGAGACAAACACCTAAGTAATTGGGGAGGGAAATTTAATATAAAAAGGACTGCAAGCTTCATGAGATGTGTATATTTACCTGGGACAGTGTAGGGGTGAAGTGAGGGCAGGAGTGAAGGAGGATTCATCCAATCCTGCAGGTTGCCTCGAGGAAATCAGGTGGTTGATCAGAAATCGGCCTGCGCACGGCGAATTCCGAGCCGTGGGACCCGGGGCCAACATCTCGACAGCCGGCAACAACATCTCGACAGCATCACGTGAATTTCCAGGTGACTTTCCACATGACTTTTCACATGACTTTCTGTCAAAGGCTGTGCTCATCGTGCTTTCATGTATAGGATAGGACCAGTTTATTCGGACCCGTGCCTTCGCCACGGGGACGCCCGCACACAGTGGATACAGAGCTCGCCCGCACACGGCGGATACAGAGTCGGGGGGTTCGCCCGCACACGGCTAATTCCGAGTCGTGGGACCCGGCGGCAACATCTCAACAGCCGGCATCACGTGAATTTTTCAGGTGACTTTTCACATGACTTTCTGTCAAAGGCTGTGCTCATCGTGCTTTCATGTATAGGATACAAGCTTTACGACCCGTGCCTTTGGCACGGCCGACTCGCTGCGCTCACGTCCGTCCCTTCGGCGGGTCGACAGCTTGTTGGGGCTCCACCCCAAACCCCGGGGGGAGGGGCTCTGCATTTCAGTAGGAAAGTGTAAATCAAATATGAAAATTTTATCAACAGGATACAATAAAGTAATGATAACTACTGAGCATTGATAAATATACTGTCCATCATTCAGTCAGAGAAAGGCTTCATAAAAGAGACTTATAAACAAATTAAAGCAGCACCTCAGGGTATACAATATTTTTTGTGGCAGTAGAATTGAGGTCTTGCTTGAACAGCACCCAGATCCACTGGCTGGATGTGCACCTAGAGAGTGCAACGTAAAGCTGTCCATGAGCAAACACATCTGTGCACAGGTCCAGGCCACCATGGTCCACAGACTGGCCCTGGGCTTTGTTTATTGTCAGTGAAAATGCCAGATGAACAGGGAGTTGACTGGTCGCTTGCGAGTGCTTCTGTTTGGGCTGCTGAGGCTCTCCCCATTCAGGAGGATTGCGGGCTCAGAGTAGCCATTTCCCCCACCCCTCTACATATTTTATATCTCACATAGTACTGAAAATGCAACCATGACCCAATCCGACATCATTTCATAGCCAAGGAAAGCTGCTCTGCAAAGGGAATAATTGTGATACAGGGGATGAATGCTGTCATGCCATTGTGTTCTGCCCCAATGAGCCTGATCTCCAAGACATGAGGTAAGATTTGGGTAAGAATCCCTTGAGAACCATTGCAAAGACCATTTGCAGAGTCCAAGTTTTGGAGGACCATGATTGGACATCCAACTTTCAACTTGGCAAGAGGATCTGAGGGGAAAACACTGCTAGATCTTATTGAGATATGGTGTATTACTGTTTACTACTACTATTACAGGGTGAAAGACAACTATTTCTGCTATTAAGTGTGGGCTTTCAAGAGTATAGTTTTCATGTTCCTGTCTTTGAGAAGCAATCTGAGCCCTCTGTGGAGTATTAGGAGGAGTTTCATACCTTGAGTCCCAAAAAAAACATTAAATCAGTCTTTAAAAGTGCATGGGAGAAAGGAGATTAGCTGTGGCAAATTATCAGAGAGGAACTTGAGCAACACACTAAAGATAAAGCTTACAGAGGCTTTGAGGCAAGGTACAGCAAAGAGGGGAATAGAAGGGCTGAAATCTGAGGGAAAAACATTGCTAGATCTTATTGAGATACAGGCAGACAATAATGTATTATTACAGGCAAAAGATAATTATCTCTGCTATTAAGGAGGAGTGAGAGGCAGTCTATAAGGAAATAACTAATCCTCATACCTTATTGGGCTGGCAGTCTCAGTGTAGGTGGTGTAGAGAAGAGAGAGAATGGTATCAGATGTGTTTGCTGCAGATAGAAGCCTTAGCCGACGCGACGCGAGGCAGTCCGAAAGGCAGTGCAGGCCTTCGGCCGAAGACCTCACGTGCAGAAAACGTGACAAAATCAGGTGATTTATCAGGTGATGCGTTCCACGTCTTTTTGTATATAGGACAAGCTTTACGACCCGTGCCTTCGGCACGGCCGACTCGCTGCGCTCGCGTCCGTCCCTTCGGCGGGTCGACAGCTTGTTGGGGCTCTGCCCCAAACCCTGGGGGGAGGGGCCCCACATTTCAGTAGGAAAGTGTAAATCAAATATAAAAATTCTATAAATGGGGTATAATATTAAAGTAATGATAACAACTGAGCATTGATAAATATACTGTCCATCATTCAGTCAGAGAAAGGCTTTGTAAAAGAGACTTGTAAACAAATTAAAGCAGCACCTCAGGGTATACAATATTTTTCGTGACAGTAGAATTAAGGTCTTGCTTGAACAGCACTCGGATCCACTGATGGAATGTGCACCTAGAGAGTGCAACATAAAGCTGTCCATGAGCAAACACATCTGTGCACAGGTCCAGGCCAACATACTACATAGTCCATAGATTGACCCTGGGATTTGTTTATTGTCATTGAAAATGCCAGATGGACAGGGAATTGACATTGTTTCATAATAAAGGAAAGCTGTTCTGCAGAGGGAATAACACACCTTGAGCAACACACTAAAGATAAAGCTTACAGAGGCTTTGAGGCAAAGTACAGCAAAGAGGGGAATAGAAGTGCTGAAATCTGAGGGAAAAACACTGCTAGATCTTATTGAGATACAGGCAGACAGTAGTGTATTATTACAGGGCAAAAGACAATTATCTCTGCTATTAAGGAGGAGTGAGAGGCAGCCTATAAGGAAAGAACAAATCCTCATACCTTATTGGGCAGGCAGTCTAGGTGCTGTGGAGAAGAGAGAGAAAATGGTACTGCAGATAGGAGCCTTACGCGAGGTGTCCGAAAGGCAGTGCAGGCCTTCGGCCGAAAAAATCACGTGATATAGCAGGTAATTCTTTGGGTGCAGTGTTCGTAGTGTTGTTATATATAGGAGGTTATTCCACACGTGCCTTCGTCACGGAAGTTCGCCGCAGACACGGTGGATTACGTGCTCCACGCAGACACGGCGGATTCTGCGTTCGGGGGTTTCGCCCGCACACGGCTTATTCCGAGTTCTCACATGACGTTCATGTGACTTTCCATGTGACTTATCAAAAAAGCTGTGTCCGACGTCTTTTTGTATATAGGACAAGCTTTACGACCCGTGCCTTCGGCACGGCCGACTCGCTGCGCTCGCGTCCGTCCCTTCGGCGGGTCGACAGCTTGTTGGGGCTCCGCCCCAAACCCCGGGAGGGCTCTGCATCTCAGTATGAAAAGTTTTATCAACGGGGTACAATAAAGTAATGATAACTACCATTCCTTGAGCCACCGGAACTTAATTTGTGAATAACTCTTCATTTAGTCTACCTTTCAGTAAAAACTTTTGATCCAACATCTCTGGCTATCAAATGGTTACAATCTTATTCCTGGTTTTGAAGGAATCGGCCGTGAACTGAATCTAAAAAGTAAATAATACGGTGGCTCAAGGACCGGGATCCGAAAACACCTGTAAACAGACATTTTACCCTGTTTTTGGTGCTCTTCTTTGTTCCAGGTGTCCATGTACTATTAGAAGTGCTACTATACATCAAATAGGATTTTTTGAGACATTTGAGCCCAGAAAGTAAAGTAATGAGATAGAAAACCATTTTTTTAAATGCGGCTCAAGGACTGGGGTTGGCTCAAGGAACAGGGGACACTGTGCTGAGCATTGATAAATATACTGTGCATCATTCAGTCAGAGAATTGATAAGGCTTCATAAGAAGACTTACAAACAAATTAAAGCAGCACCTCTGGGTATACAATATTTTTTTGTGACAGTAGAATTGAGGTCTTGCTTGAACAGCACTTGGATGT
This sequence comes from Mycena epipterygia, assembly GCA_029281465.1. Taxonomy (NCBI): domain Eukaryota; kingdom Fungi; phylum Basidiomycota; class Agaricomycetes; order Agaricales; family Mycenaceae; genus Mycena; species Mycena epipterygia. The sequence goes on along the minus strand of JARJCQ010000021.1, from coordinate 1,257,310 downwards.
GCACCTAGAGAATGCAACGTAAAGCTGTCCATGAGCAAACACATCTGTCCGCAGGTCAAGGCCAACATGGGCCACAGATTGGCCCTGGGCTTTGTTTATTGTCATTGAAAATGCCAGACGAACAGGGAATTGATGTCATTTCATAGCAAAGGAAAGCTGCTCTGCAGAGGAAATAATCGTGATGCAGGGGATAAATGCTGTAGTGTGATTATGTTCCCCCCAATGAGCCTGATCTTCATTGCAAAGACCATTTGTAGGGTCCAAGTTTTGGAGGACCATGATTGGACATCCAACTTTCAACTTGGCAAGAGGATCTGAGGGGAAAACACTGCTAGATCTTATTGAGATATAGACAGAGAGCACAGCAGTAGTATATTACAGGATGTAAGAAATTTATTTCTACTATTAAGTGTGGGCTTTCAAGAGTATGGTTTTCATGCTCCTGTCTTTGAAAATAAATCTGAGCCCTCTGTGGAGTATTAGGAGGAGTTTCATCCCTTGAGTCCCATAAAAAAAAATTAAATCAGTCCTTAAAAGTGGCCAATAGGGCTCACATGGGAGAAAGGAGATTAGCTGTGGCAAATTGTCAGAGAGGAACTTGAGCAACACACTAAAGATGAAGCTTACAGAGGCTTGGAGGCAAGGTACAGAAAAGACAGGAATAGAAGGGCTGAAATCTGAGGGGAAAACACTGCTAGATCTTATTGAAATACAGGCAGATAGCAGAAGTAGTGTATTATTATACAGGGCAAAAGACAATTATCTCTGCTATTAAGGAGGAGTGAGAGGCAGTCCATAAGGAAAGACCAAATCCTCATACCTTATTGGGCAGGCAGTCTCAGTGTAGGTAGTGTTTGCTGCAAATAGGAGCCTTAGCGACGCGAGGCAAACACACGTCCGAAAGGCAGTGCAGGCCTTCGGCCGAAGACCTCACGTGCAGAAAACGTGACAAAATCAGGTGACTTGTCAGGTGATTTATCAGGTGATGTGTTCCACGTCTTTTTGTATACAAGCTTTACGACCCGTGCCTTCGGCACGGCCGACTCGCTGCGCTCGCGTCCGTCCCTTCGGCGGGTCGACAGCTTGTTGGGGCTCTGCCCCAAACCCCGGGGGGAGAGGCTCTGCATTTCAGTAGGAAAGTGTAAATTAAATATGAAAATTCTATAAATGGGGTACAATATTAAAGTAATGATAACTACTGAGCATTGATAAATATACTGTGCATCATTCAGTTTGAGAAAGGCTTTGTAAAAGAGACTTATAAACAAATTAAAGCAGCACCTCAGGGTAGACAATATTTTTTGTGACAGTAGAATTAAGGTCTTGCTTGAACAGCACTCGGATCCACTGACTGAATGTGCACCTAGAGAGTGCAACATAAAGCTGTCCATGAGCAAACACATCTGTGCACAGGTCCAGGCCAACATAGTCCACAGATTGACCCTGGGATTTGTTTATTGTCATTGAAAATGCCAGATGAACAGGGAATTGACATTGTTTCATAACAACGGAAAGCTGTTCTGCAGAGGGAATAACACACCTTGAGCAACACACTAAAGATAAAGCTTACAGAGGCTTTGAGGCAAGGTAGGGGAATAGAAGTGCTGAAATCTGTGGGAAAAACACTGCTAGATCTTATTGAGATACAGGCAGACAGTAGTGTATTATTACAGGGCAAAAGACAATTATCTCTGCTATTAAGGAGGAGTGAGAGGCAGTCTATAAGGAAGAACAAATCCTCATACATTGGGCAGGCAGTCTAGGTGTTGTGGAGAAGAGAGAGAGATAGGAGCCTTACGCGACGCAAGGCACACACATGTCCGAAAGGCCTTCGGCCGAAAGTATCACGTGACAATATCAGGTGATGAGGTGATTCTTTAGGTGCAGTGTCTGTAGTGTTTTTCTATATAGGATGTTATTCCACCCATGCCTTCGTTCCAGAGGCTCGTCCCAGACACGGCAGATTCTCAGTTTCCGCACAGACACGGCGGATTCCGAGTTCGGGGGGTTCGCCCGCACACGGCTTATTCCGAGTTCTCACATGACGTTCATGTGACTTTTCATGTGACTTATCAAAAAAGCTGTGTCGACGTCTTTTTGTATATAGGACAAGCTTTACGACCCTGCCTTCGGCACGGCCACTCGCTGCGCTCGTGTCCGTCCCTTCGGCGGGTCGACAGCTTGTTGGGGCTCTGCCCCAAACCCCGCGGGGACACGGTGGATTCCGAGCTCTTCGCAGACACGGCGGATTCTGCGTTCGGGGGTTCGCCCACACGCGGCTTATTCCGAGTTCCCGTGACTTTATCAGGTGACTTTATCAGGTGACTTATCAAAAAAGCTGTGCCGACGTCTTTTTGTATATAGGATAGGATATATAGGATATATAGGATAGGATTCGACAGGGGGGGTGACGCGTGACACCCGGAACGTATTCGGCAATTCGACAGCCGGAAAAATTGGCGTGACACAACCGCAAATTTCGACAATTTCGACACGAAATTTCGCAAAATCAGCCCTTCCAGGCGAACCTCCGGAGATGTCACGCTGGACCTATTCGACACCCACCCATGTGACGCGTGACACTGCACCAAAATTCGTCGTCGACAACCCCCCCTGTGACGCGTGACTGTCGAATTGAATGTAAAAATACAGTAGCTTCGCCCATACGCGTCTCTCGAGTATATATTGCGTCCCCTTTCATGTTTCCGCGCTCATTGCCGTCCTAGATTTTTTCCGACCCAACCATCTAAGGACCAGCACGGATGCAGAACAGACGCCCTTACTAATCCTTTCACTGGAAATTTCGTTATTCATCTGGGAAAACCTGTGGATGAAAAGGTCCTAGTATCACAAATTATAAAAAGTAGTAGGCATTGCTACAACAGACAGTCCATTAAATAATTGCATGGGCAGGTATTCCTGCCCCACCACGTTATACCTGGCTGACAGGCTCATATCCACCCCGACTGCTTCCCGCCCGTCCCATCCCCATTCCGAGGCCCATAAAGATGCCCTTCCGCCCGCCCTTGCGGCCCCCAGACCCACCGGCAGACAGCCCGTCCTCCTCTTCCTCCCGTTCCCTCCGCCGCCGCGCCTCCTCGAATCCCTCGAGCGGTACGTCATACAGCCGCTCATACTCGACACCGAGCTCGCGCCCGTTCGTCCAGAAGTCGCGGCAGTTCCGGTACGCGCCGAGGTCGAACGGGTTGCTCGCGCGCCCCGCGCGCGCGAGCCCGTCGACGGCCTTGCCGCGCGTGAAGCGGTCGAGGCCCAGGAGGTTCATCAGGAAGCCGCTGCTGTGCGGGGGCCCGCCCGCGCTCGCGCCTCCGGTGTCTGCGTCCGGGGTGTCGGGCGACGCGTGCGCGTGCGTGTGGCGGTGGCCCATCTGACCGTTAAGGCTCGCGCCGCCGCGGCCGCCCATGAAGCCGTAGCGCCCGAGGTTGGATACCTCGAGAGTGGTCATCTGGCGCGCAATCTGCCAGAACTGCGAAGCGAGGAGAACGGAGGTCCAAGAGAGTTGGAGGGTCGCCCACAGCGCGACGGAGACGAGGAACGTGTCGGTTGCGGTGAGCACGCAGAGCGAGGCGGGGAGGGGGCATGAGGAGGAGGGTATGGGGGCAGAGGGATCTGAGGGTATGGGAAGAACGAGGGAAGAGAAGACTGGAAAAAACCAGCTTGTCAGCTCTCCTTCCTGCCAAAAAAAAAGCCGAGACGTACATGCGTATGTTAGATAGTCAAACAGAATGACTCCGAGCACAAGCGTCGACACGAAAATGACGAACTGTCGATGGTTGTTTGCGCCCACTGTCAGTCAAGGTCATGTCAGTGGGCTGTCCGACATGATCTCCCCTCGCGGGAACAAAAATACGCACCGCAGTTCCACACCCAAGGGCAATGACTGCGATGGCTGTCAGTTCCATCTTAGAGGAGATACAGATGAGGGACGTACTGGTCGCTCCGCGCAACGCACTTGTCGCACACCCGGCAATGCTTTGAGCGCAGGGGCTTACGCGCCTAGGCATTTCATCAGCATCATAGCGGGAAATGGTATCGAAAGTCACGCACCATGCATTGGATGCAAAACGTCTGGCCGTTCAGTCGCCCTTCAGATGCAAGGTCTTCGATAATCTATATACGAAAGATACCATCAATACGCGGCACGAGAATAAATGAAAGGAAGGTGGCGCACCGACTTGAGTTCCCCATCGCTGGCGGGCTTGGGGCATGTTCCAGGGTCGAGGGTGACCGCACGGAAAAAGTTGTACGCGCAGAGCCCAACAGAAAGGGCAAAGAGGAGATGTGTGAACGCGTGCGATTGGGTTTCTGCAGGATGGAGATGAGTATCAGAGGGCTGACAAGGAACGATGGGGAGTCAACGGTAAAAGTAAGTGAACGGATGTGAGAGGATGACAGGACGGGATGGGTAAGAACCACGGGTGATGAGTGATTGGAAAAAATGTAAATGTAACGTCAGAGCACCAAGGAGAAGAAAAGGGAGTAGGGAATATACGCACGGTGCACAAGACGGGTTACCCAGCAGTAGAGCACCCAAACCATAGAGCCACAGATGATGCCAGCAAAGTACGGCGTTTGGTTCACGCTGTCGGTGTAGCTGGACTTGTTCAGGAGGACGCGGGTTACGATCTACGGAGTAAGATTAATTGACTAGATAGCCAAAGTGAATTTGAGTTCCGTACGTGGTGCATGCCAAAGAATTCCGCCATTGCGAGCAGGATACCGGTATACCAGGGGAGGATGGCGAGGGTCATGAAGACGATATAGAAGGCGAGGGTGGGCAGGGCGAAGATTGCGATACGGGTGTTTCGCTCGCTCAATGGGCGCGACTTTTTCACACCCTCGTCGTCCCAGCCGCCTTCCTCCAACGCGCGCTTCCATGCCCCAAGGCTTTTGAGCTCCTGGGCCATATCACGCGGGGTACGACCCTCATTGTCCTTCGCATTGAGCAACGCGCCTTTCTCAATCAGCCGCCGTATGCTAACGCGGTTCCCGCGGACGACGGCCCAGTGAAGCGGCGTGAGGCCGGCATCATCCTGGGTTGTGGGCGATGCGCCGTGGCGCAGGAGAAGGTCGACGCTCAGGGCATCACCCTGATACGCGGCCCACATGAGCGCGGTGTGTCCTTGGGCGTCACGCGAGTCGACGTTCACCGGCTGGTGCAACAGATACAATAACGGCATGATGGAGGATGAATGGGTAACGAGATGCAGGGCGTTGTAGCCCTGCGAATCGGCAATTGTAGGGTCCGCGCCATGTGCCACCAAGAGCTGGATGACATAGAGATATCCCCCGCGCGCAGCCCACTGCATAGGCGTCGCCACGAGGTCGCCACCCAGTGCGTCGACCTCTGCGCCGCTGTTTAACAGCAATCGACAGGCAGCTACCTGAGCATTGATGGCAGCCCAATGAAGCGGGGTGATGTTCTGGGGGTCGCGGTCGGTCGCTTGCGCCTTCCCAGAGAGTAGTAGCGCGCGAATGGTTTCTACATCACCACGCTGGGCTGCAACGAAAATGGAGGTCTACAATGATGAGCTATCGAGTGGCAATATATGGAAAGAATGACATACATCCTCCGGGCCAGTCTCATCCAGCGCCTGCGTAAAGGAGAGGTTGGTGGCCGTCGCAGCATCTTGGGAGACGGCCGCCGTCGACGTGGGTGGTGGTGGTTGTTGGAGCATGGAGGAGAAAGGACACAGCCGAGAGATTATATATAATCTAAAGTGACCGAGCCAGCACTGCTCTACCTCTCTGGGCAGTATTAGTGAGTGCAAAAACTTGGGGTATCGAGCAGGACCCTGGTTGGACGTAAAACAAGAGAAAGCAAGTCGTGGCGGCTTTTGGAGGAGGCTTGGAGGCAGTGAAGGGCGGTGGTGGACGTGTGACACGGCGTGACGCCTCGTTCCCCGCCTGGTCGCGACGTCGATGGGCGTTCATCAAAATGACTGCTTGTCAACTAAGCAATTTTTTATCGATATCGTGAAAAAGAGCATGAAAGAGCATGGAGGATTCCAAAAAAAATTGATATCGCACACCACCGTTGAGAACGACTGGATTGGTCTCGCAAAAGATAATTGGCTAGGGAGCCTCTGTACTCACCAATAATTTGGAAACTAGGTATGCTTATGCACAAAGGGACAGGATTTGGTTCAACTTGAAGTAGGGACCGGCATGAAATCCGACGGAGAGTTTGCCGCTGGCATGAAGACTCGTTGGTACTAGATTGAATGGAAAAGATTTACAGATGCAAAGAATACAAGGACCATATGACTGACTACTAGCTCGTATATAAACCCATATTCATCGTACAATATGGCTTCGTGACAACAACCTCATCACGACTCGACCGGCATCTCATAATCCATAGGGACATCCTTGCGCTCGAGCCACGCTGCATCCTCGCCGCCCAGATCGACACCCTTGCCGCAGTCAAGATGGCGCCTGCACGGCAGCTCCTTCAGCTCAACGCTCCCATCCGCGCCGCGCACGACGACATAATGCTCGCCGTGCCATCCCAGGAAGTCCAGCGACGGCAGCGCGGTCGCGACGCTCCGCGCAGACGACGCCCAGATGTCCGTCTGCACCTGCAAGTCTTTCTCCGACATCAGATTCGGCTTCGGTCGGTGCTTCGACGTGTTCTGCAGGTGCAGGAACGCGAGCGAGGGGAACGCGGTGAATTGCTTCGCATATTCGTTCTGTGGAAGTACATGAGAAACGTCGATAGAAAAGCGAGAAAGGGCATACCAGAGGGCGGTCGGAGACGACTGTAGAAAGGTGGAGCGCGGCGATCTCGCTCGGGATAGCATCCACAAGCGCAGAAATCGCCTGCGACGTGAGGTTCGCGATGCGTACGCCGAAGACGCGCAGTGCGACGAGGTCGGGCAGGACGTCCAGCACCATCTCCCATGGGCAATTGCCCAGATCCAGGCGGCGCAGGCGCTTGCGGTGCCGAAGGAACTGTGTCACGGCGCGGTACAACACCGCTTGGTCGTCGTGCCCGACAAGCACGAAGCGGAAGGCTTCGAGCTGCGGGAGGAAAGTGTGTGCGCCGTCGAGGACATGGTCGCTGCCGAACACTACGCCCGCCGCGGCCGGCTCCTCGAACGTCCCGTGGAGAGTAAGGCTTTGCAGGCTGTGGGCGTGCGCGATGCGGGCAAGGACGACGTGCGAGATGCGGGTGTCGACGAGGTCGAGGTGGGTGAGGTTTTTGATTGTGACGCTCTGGAATGCGCTGTCCCAGGAGTGGTGCCGCGCGAGGTAGGCGCCGAGCACCAGATGCCGGAGGGTGCCCACGTTCTGGTCGAGTACCGTGCGTACCTCGCCCATGTCGGCGAAGCCGTCGTCGTCCTCGGCACGCAGTGTGAACTTGCGCAGGTTACGAAACGCGGAGACGCCGACGGCGTCAAAATGCCAGCCGCTGAAAGGAGTGAGTATCAAGTAGGCCCAGTAATCGGAAAGACGACTTACATCAGTCCCAATCCGTGGAGACGCGAGTGGGTGGACAAGACCGTCTGAACCATCTCTGCGCGCATCTCCGGATATCCTATCCATTCAAAGTCCTGCAGGGATTTGAATTCAGGGAGGGTGGAGCGGAATATGCCTAATAAACGTCTGTTAATCCGGGGCGTTACCAAAGACGCTGTGCTCACGAATCATCAAGTCTAGCATATCTCCCTCCTCGTACGCCCAATGCAGCCTGAGAGACTTGACGCGGCTGGCAAACACGGGGTCCGCCTTGACACGATCAAATACGTCGAGGCCGCGGTTTAGGGCGTCTTGATCATCCCCAAAGTAAAGATCCAATGTATGAAAGATCAACCGCACTGCGATGTCTCGATGGAATGCGGATACGAAGAGCCATGTCCGGAGGTGGTATCGGGGGATAAATGCCGCAATCCGCTCCCATACTTCGGCCGGGGCACGTCGGGAGGCTGGCTCATGGGCAAAATGTATTTTCTGGAAATTGCTTAGGACATCCAGGAGATTCGTCGATCAGAAGGAAACACGCACCACTTTGTCCCGGCGCAGGTGGTGCTGGAGCTCGCGGTTCGAGGGATCGAGCTTCAGCACCGCGCGGAAATCTACACAGATCTTCAGTCCAGTTTCCAACATGTTGCAAGAGAATAACGCACCTTGTTCCGCCTTGGCAATCAAGTTTTCCCCACCAGTTTTGCGTGCATTCCCCCGGGCGAGCAATGCCTTCACAACATCGTTGCGGGGCAAATCGGGCGTTCTCAGATAGACTTCCATGTAGTTTTCGACTTCGGTTCCATACCTAGTGTCATAATGAGTGTCTGAAAGGTATGAAAGGCACCTTCCAAGTCGACGTACTGGCCAGCGTTTATGAGAGATAGCGCAGTGTCAAGCAGCAAGTTGGCCTTCCGGGTGTTCGATAGAGACTGTACAGCCCCAAAGACAGTTGCAGTGAGTTCATCCTGGGAGGTCATGGTGCACAGAAGTTCAGTGAGGGCCGCTGGCTAGAAACATCTGGTGGTTTGAAGGGCCGAGCGCAGATCGGGACGTCCGGGGCTGTTGCCAAATTTACGCAAACTTGCCAAGGGCGACTTTAGAACCAACCACAACAGTCCCTTTACAAACCTTCGATATCCTCAAATTTTGCTACATCCGTTGCTGCTCCGATTCTAGCTGAGAATCCCATGAGCTGCGAAGCAATGAGTATCGTTCATCAACCAACATATTATCCTCGGTTACCACCCCGTCATCTTTCAACAATCGCCGCGCGTATTTGAGAATCGAAAGATGGGACATATCTTATGACGGGGACCGCCATTAACCGCGCTTTGTGAGCCAATCCAACCTGTCCTCCGCGATACTCCCTACAAAAAACCCGCCGCGGAAATCCCTCCGAAATTGTGGATATGGCTAGACTCGGACACATGCAAATGCGTCTGAATTCCCGACGACCTCGAACACAAGCGCGTTGTTGATGGATTTGAGGACCGCGATATTTCCAGTGCTCCGTGCGCGTGTTGCGGATTTTATACTGCGCAACCGTCAACGATCGGGTACGATGGAATGTAGAGGTGAAGCTCGAGCCGCATACCAATATCATTAGCTCGCTGTGTAGTGCTGGTATCAAAAACTTTCAGGCATGCGCATCGAAGTGGAGGTGCCCAGAAGGAGACCGCTTTTGGTTGGAACTTTGTCTGGCCTCGGGCCGACATACCCCCGACTCTGACTCGTCCCGAATTCGTCCGCTCTTTTTCTTTCACTCAACGTCCAGTGAATGACCTTTTCTTTACTCTGTCGAGCTGCTCGCCGACAGCTTCATTTAAAGCTTCAAATCTTGTCAAAGTGACATCCTGTCCTGCTGACAGCGGAGTGACAACGGGCGTTGGAATGACACGACGATGTCGGACCCGCAACACACGAATGACTCTGTAGCGCCTCCGAGCTGAATTCAGTGCCATTCACGGTTCCGTGGCTCATATTTAAGCAATGGATGCTTACTTCCAATATCTCTATAAATCTTCTCGCAAAATCATCAGTTAAGCGTCTTTTCCAATGGATCATCCAACCGCCGCTTTGTCCAACTTGTCCGCCTATAAATCTGCCTTGGTGCTCATTCCACCGAGGAAATTCGCGGAACGACTTAATCCTTTCCGTCTTGTACATGATAAAGTACGTTTTCATCAGTAAAACGATCATATGCTCACAGCGTGGCTAACTTGGAAATAGTCTGCTCCTCGATGGTCAGCACATATCACACTGCATTTCTCTTTCGTAGAAGTTCCCAGCTTTCCCGATGTCGTCGCCACCATCGAGCGTCGAATCTCACAGATGAAGCCGTTCTCCTTCAAGTTCGACCACGTCGGTAGCTTTGCGCTGCAGGGATATGAAACTGTTCATCTCGGCACCAGTGATGACGCGAACTTGAAGGAGCTCTATTCCATTATCACAGAAGAAATGTCCTTCTCTGCAGGACGACCGTTTACTCCCCATTTGACTGTGGGTCAAGCCAGCCACGCATCGCCTGGCGCTATCGAATCGCTCCGCCGCAAGGCGCAAGGGCTTTTGGAAAGTGTCAGCTCCCTGGAATGGCCTGTTCAAAGCGTTGTCTTCTTGAGGAAGGACGACAATGATGGAGGCGTTATGAAGCGATGCCATGAGGTCTTCCTCGCAGGACAGTCACAAACCACGTTCGACATTCCTCCGTGGCATCCGACTGTTTGCCATGACGGAAACCAGTGGAAGTTCTGTGATTCCCCAGAGAAAGATGCTCTTCCTTCGAACGTTTCGGTTGCGACGTACAACGTTCTCCACGACGATCTCTTCCCAACTCCGGAACGTCTACCTGCTGTAATCCAAACCATCCTATCCTCCGACGCCGATATCATCTGCCTACAAGAAGTCACCGATGACTCCTTGGCTCCCATCCTCTCATCGCTCTCTATCTCCTCCCGCTTCCCATATTCCAACCGACATCCCTCCATCGTGCTGGAAAATGAGCGCAACATCCTCATCTTATCCCGCTTTCCCTTCTCCTGGTCCAAGCTGGACGTTGGTGGAAAACACAAACCAGCAATACTGGCTTCTTTTACCAACTCCACCGGGGGCCACTTGATTGTCGCTGCCGTTCACCTCACTGCTGGACGAACCGGCTCGTATCTCTCGCAGAAGACTGCCGAGATGTCTTCCCTCGTTAGTCATTTACAGGAGAATTACTCCAAGGCAGACTGGATCATAGCGGGAGACACGAATTGGCCAGAGACGGAACATTCCACGCCGGCCGATGAGCTATTCGAGGATGCGGGTTTGACTGTTCCTCACGGGCCCACGTACGATCCCGATAAAAATCATCTCGCGTCTGTGACTGTCCGACATAGCACGGAGCCTCAGCGGTATGATAGGATTTACGTGAAGCGGGAAGGAGACTGGTCGGTCGCGGAGACGAGGTTGTTTGGTGATGGTCCAGATCCAGCGAGTGACCATTATGGTCTATGTGTCGCTCTACGACCTCGCATTGATGCAGAAGTGCCATCGGCGGAGGATTCTGGGACTACTCCGGCGACCCTCTATCCGCTACCTCCCACAGGGAACCTGACGACCCAGGAACTCCTTGAACTAGCAGAAGCTCGCTCGTGGTTGCCCTCTGCAGAGTATGAAACGAAGATGTCTGCCGTCGTACCTTTATTGCGTACCGTGCTCTGTCCTCCAACTACCGCCGACAGCAGCTCAGCCTCAAATGTCCAAATCCACATTGAATGCATTGGCAGCTATGCATTAGGCGTACACACCTGCGACTCGGATGTCGATTGTTTGGCCGTCGGGAACGTTTCGTCTACGACGTTTTGGGAGTTGGCGAGGGCAAGGATTCGTTCGGTTATGGCCAAGGGGATGGATATCAAGTTGCGCAGATTCGTGAAGGATGCGAATGTGCAGAGTATGGATTTGGAGGTGGGAGGCGTACGAGTGGATATGCAGTATTGTCCCGCGAGAAATTTGACGGGGTCCGAGTACGTCTTCCCCTTCACCTTTTTTTTCGTTTTCAACACAGGAGCTAATTTACTTCACTTGTGTTTTTATAGGTGGAAAAATCTGGGCTCTATCCCGTCAGATAGCCCACTATTCCATCTCCCTGCCTCAAGCCTCGTGACTCTCAATGCCTACCGTGACGTCCTCACCCTTCTCAAGATCCTCCCCTCCCTCTCCAATTTCCGCACCGCCCACCGATCCCTAAAACTCTTCCTAACTTCCCAGGGTCTATTCGGTGCCCGCTTCGGCTTTTTAGGCGGATTCCATCTGACGCTTCTGCTCACTCGCGTAGCGATGATGCTACCTAGAGAGGCGAAACCGCATCAGATTGTGAGGCAATTCTTCGCGACGTATGGCGGATGGGACTGGGAACGGGATCTGGTGTGGCCTATACCGTCCCGGGAGCCTCGGACGGGGAGCGGTTACCGCCGTGTCCTAGCAAAGGAACCCATGGTCGTCCTCTCCATCGAGCGTCCCATATCGAACCTGACGTTTCACGCGAGCCGCAATTCAGTGGAGGTCATGTCAGTGGCGTTTAAGAAGGCGGACCGGATGTTGGAAGATGGGAAATCATGGGCGGAGGTGTGTGGGTTAAAGGAGACGCAAGAGGTTCCGTACAAGGTCTTCCTACGAGGGCACAAGATTTACATCAAACTCGATGTGCATTTCTGGGGCGGGAGTAATCTGAAGGGGAGAGCCGTCATTGGGTGGCTTGAGAGTCGGCTCGTCAGTGTAAGCAAGCTCTTTCAACGAACCTTTTCATTGGTGGATTCTGACGATTCTTTCTAGTTACTGGTACAACTGCGCAGTGCAGCTCCAGGTATCAATGCTCGATTTTGGCCCAAGCGTTTTACGGGCTCGGCAAATGCTAATGTTGATGCCCATGACCCCAATGGCTTCTACCTCTTCGGTCTCTCGCCGTCTTTATCATCCGCAACATCCTCCGACGACCCTTCCAAGCTATCGCAGAAGAATGCAGAAGCTGAATCCGCACTGGCGCGCTGTTTGCGTTCTTTCGAAGCTGAACTGCAGGGAAATACCAAGTTCTACGACCCCAGCAACACCTTCATTTCGCTGAACCTTGTCAAAGGCTCTCTTCTCCCCCCGAACACCGTTCCTGACGCGTTTACTTGGTCGGATAATGGGGTTGATCCGGTTGAAGACGACGAGGACGAAGAAGAGGAACCGATGTCCGACTCTGGTTCGGGCGGCGATAATGCAGGTTCCAAGCGCTCGAAGAAGAATGAACAGGTACTTTCGGCTTCCCAGAAGAAGAAGGCAATTGCTGCAAAAGCAAAGACGACGAGTCATACACCGGCAGCGTCGAAATTGCGGACCAGTGCCGATGTGATGAATCGGCTCTTGTGGGATTCTACGATCTCGCAGGACGAACATGTAGTCGGGTATGAGGACCGTTTCTTGGGTATCAAGGAGTCGCCTCTCAGTAATTGGATCTTGAAGGAGGTTGAGCATGAGTCGTTTGTAGGTCATCTTTTTTGAACAGTTACGGAATAGGTGCTAATACCCTCCCTCATTTTCGTTTATGACAGATCCCTCAACATCGAATCATTTACTTCAAGCGTGTCACTGACGGGGAGATCGTCTGGGACAGGAGGAAGAAGATAGATCTGATATTTGGGAGTGGGCTGGGTGCAGGGTAGTTGTGCGTTTCGCCTACGATGTCTGCTCTCGTCTCTCTCTCTCTTTATGTTAAACTTTTGGACGAAAGGACCGTGGAGACGACCAAACTTCCGCCAGGAGTTACATCTAGGCGTCCTAGTCCTTTTAACTTCTAACCACCCTCAAGGTTGAAAGAACGCCAAGTGTTATCTGAACCGGACCGACACCCGAAATCAGCGATTGGTGATTCGCGGCCGCTAAGTTTTCAACTTCTTTCGCTCCTTCGAAGTCGGCGTCCTGGTTGTAATTTGTGCTATCCCCTTTCCCTTATCCTCCGAATCTTTTACTGCGTGAAGCTCACACAAATCTTATCTGTAGCCACCTTAATGTGCTTGCCTGTTGCCTTGCACCTCAAATTGATTGAGTATGCGCACCCAGTAAAGGATGATGTTGCGCATCGTAATTTTCGCCGAACATATGTTTTTTTTTGACGAAGGCCGATGGGGCCCCGCTTGACTCCATATACAAGCAGACCTGGGACCATCAAAGGTCATCATCGTTCTCGTGATACGCGCTTTCCTTGCGGCTCAGGGTATCTTCCGTTGTTGGAACCCATGACCATGCGATATATAACCATCGCCTCTTGGGATCACCACTGTTGTCGCTCCCGGACGCTAGCTTTTTCGCTCGCAGATGTTTTTACTGAGGTACATTCTCCCCTCATTATGGCTTGGGCTTTCTGTGGCCCAGATGCAACCCCACGGTTCCGGGAAACACCACATTCTCGTCGGGAACTTTGGGACGGGACTACAATGTTACCGCCATGCTCGACGGAACACAGGACGTCGGTAAAGGATTCCTGTACACTCTTGTGGTGGATTCGGATGCCGGGACCCTCTCTCTTAAACACACAACCCCCGCTGCAGCCGCGCATCCCTGGCTCTCCGTCAACGTAAGTCGGGCTCCCGTCGATCCGTAACTGCTTCTCAGTTCCCTCAGCGAAAGGCGGGTGCTATATACGGATCAGGGTGGTCTCCACCCATCAATGGCAAAAGGACGTTCAGTTCGTACTCCATCGAACCTGACTTTTCAGTCTCGTTGATCAACACCGTTATCTCATGCGGGACAAAACCAATCGCCAACGATTTTATTGCTGAGGCCGGAGAACATGGGATGTTCTATGGTCTTGATTTCGTTACACCCTGCGGTGAAGTCTGGACCGTTGATAAGAGGGGAGCGATCGTCTCGAAAACTGAAGCACTGGAGTTCGCAAATGGGTCAACCCTGCACGGGTTCGCGACTACTCCTGATCTGAAATATATGTATCTCACTGTATGATTCTTTTTTTCTGGTTCAAGTCCTTGACTAAGGCTCCCGCAGAACCTGGGTCTCAATACGATTCATTCCTATTCCCTGAACCTCGCCAACGGTTCTGTGACCGCGTTAGGTAACTTCACTCCCAGTGAATCGGGGGCAGGTCCGCGACACGCTGCAATCACGTCGAACGGTGCGTATCTTTACGTGATCGACGAGGAAGGCCTCCGTGTCGACCAGTTCACCATCGACGAAGCGTCTGGTTCGCTCGACTACACGAACGTGTCGCTTGCTGTGACTCCCTTCGGTGACTATTCCTGCCCTCGTATCGAAATTCAACCTAACTTCAACTGCAGGCCTTACCCCGGCCAACGCATCTCTGTACTGGGGCGACGAGATTGTCATTTCTGTAGATGGTCTTACGCTGTATGCGAGCACCCGTTCCCGAGGCGCCGCCTTCCCTGGATACATTTCCGGCTGGTCGTTGAACACCGACGGATCCCTCAAAGATACCCTCTTTGTCCTCCCTACTCCAGAGGCCGGAGGAACGAGCAACATCCTTAGCGTATCCCCTTGGACTGACGCGAGCAAGGATATGCTCATCCTCACTGACCAAGACACAGACTTTGTCGCGTTGTATCAGTTGCAGGGAAAGGATCTGGTTTTGCTGGATAGGGTCAAGTGGGTTAGGTTTTTTCCACCGAAACTTGATTGACTAATTTCATTTCATAGCATAACCGGGACGAATTGTTGTTCTGGTTCAGTGTGGTTGGATTAGTCAGTGGGGCGAGGAACAAGCCATTCTAAGGCTAGCTCAGCCTTTAGAATCGGACAAAAATATTGCTAGTCCAAACGCTTTGTACTGCCGTGGAGTTTTTAGGAATCCGTTCCAAGTCGGAAAAACACACGAGGTTGAACTTTAGAATTGACTGTTTGGTTGAAAGCTTAGTCACACGGATTTCGGGCCGGATCCGATCTCCGCACACTATATTGCCAACTAATCCATGGCCGCCCACCCGACTTTAGCTCAGTTGGTAGAGCGCGAGACTGTAATGGTTACTTGTTATCTCGATGTCCTCCGTTCGATCCGGTGAAGTCGGATTTTTTTGATTGAATTTAAAGGATTTTGCACTCCCGACGTAGCTGGTATTCCTCATTTTTTTTTCTTTCCCATCCACCCAGTCTAATTCGAAACACATTGCAAGGCATTACACTTGGGGTTATGGTACTTATACAAATGGAACCCGTGGATCCCGTAGAGAGTTACAGTAGGTTCTGCATATGCATGCATCCAAAGTCCTTCGACTCAGTCAGTCCATGCCCGCAGCCGCGCCTGATCATGCCTCAGTTGGTCAGGAGATCCGTGTGCCCGCGCTCGCTCTCGACCTCACCCGGGATGTCCTCGAGCTGCATCTCAAATTAGCGTCGTGCAGGCGGAGCATGGAAGACAGATATCGCACCTTGTCGAGATCCGCGAGACACTCGCCGATAATTTTCACCGCGCGCAGCAAGTCGTCCTCCGAGATGACCAGCGGGGGCGCAAAGCGCACGCTGAAAAAAAAGGAGCCAGGATGAGCGTGAAGAGCGCCAGTGAAGAAGGGAGAGGCTTACATGTTCACGTGGGTGGGCTTCGCAAGGACACCGCGGCTCTTGAGGAGGAGGCAGAACTGCCAGGCGGTACGCCCGCGGACGCTCTTCGTCTCGTCAATTACGACGGCGTTCAGCAGCCCGCGCCCGCGCACGGTCTGCACGAGCGGCGAGCGCAGCGCGCGCACGGCGTTGCGGAAGACCTCACCGAGAGTCGTCGCGCGCGCAGCGAGCTGCTCGTCGACGAGCACGCGCAGAGCGGTGAGAGCGACGGCGCAGCCGAGAGGGTTGCTAGAGGGGGGTAAGCGTGATGTTACGAGTGAAAGATGAATGCGCGCACCCGCCGTAGGTGCTGCCGTGTTCCCCGGGCTTAATGCAGAGCATGATGTCACGGTCGGCGAGCACCGCGGACACAGGGTAGACTGCAGGACGGGAGTCAGCGAGCAGCGGGAGGGGAAGGGGAGGATTCGCTGACCGCCGCCGGAGAGTGCCTTGCCGAGGAGGACCATGTCGGGGCGCACGTTGTCGTACTCGCATGCAAGCATCTTGCCCGTGCGGCACAGGCCCTGCGGTGCAAAGGTCTGATCAGCGCCAGCATATGTAGATACCGCGGGGGCGTACGGTTTGGATCTCGTCGCAGATGAGGAGGACATTGTGCTTCTTGCAGAGCGCGTGAACCTTCGTCAGGTACCCCGCGTCCGGGACGACGATGCTGGTGAGCGGCGTGAGCAAAAGCGCGGGCGGAGAAGGAACCCGACGTACCCAGCCTCGCCCTGAATAGGCTCAACGAGGAATGCAGCCACGTTCTTGCCGTTCAGCTCGAGCGCGCGCTCCAGGTCCGTCACGTCATTGAAGCGAATTGTGCGCAATTTCCCGCCATCGAGGAACGTCGGGCCGACGCCCTCCAAGTAGGGCCCAAAGCCTGTCCGGCTGTCGGGGTCCGTGCTCATGCTATACACACATGAGAGCTTGTGGAAGACGGCTCGGCTTTAATACGGACCTGATGACGCCCAGGGTTCTGCCGTGGAAGTTGCCCTCTACGCTGAGCACGACAGCCTTGCCCTCGGGTACGCCCTTCTTCATGTACGCCCACTTGCGCGCGAGCTTAACGGCGGTCTCGACTGCCTCCGCGCCCGTGTTCATTGGCAGCACCATGTCGTAGCCGAACATCTCCGTCACGACCTGCGCGAAGTGACCGAAGACGCTGTTGTAGAACGCGCGCGAGGACAGCGTGAGCTTGCCTGCCTGCTCGCACAGCGCCGCGACGATGCGGGGGTGACAGTGTCCTTGGTTGACCGCGCTGTGAAAAAAATGGAGTCACCGGGCCGTTGAGGGTAAAATAGCAGAAGACGCTGCGCACGAGTAGGCAGAAAGCATATCAATGTACTCATTGCCTTCCGGATCCCATACCCTAATACGGCACGATGATCAGCAGCTGGACTGAGGGCAAAAAACACGCAGCTCACTTTGCGCCAAGCGCCTTGTCGAATACGACAGGAAGGGGGTGATAGCTAGTGGCAAAAACCTCGCAGTCAGAAATAGGTCGCGAAAAGAGTATAAGAAGACGGAACGAAGAACGAAAGATGGTTGACTATTGCTGGCTGTGGTTTTCCCTAGCGTGCTTGTGGCTCCCACCCGCGCCTGTCCAGGACGCAATGTCGACCGGCAAGGTTTCTGTGGGGGCCGTTTGTTCTGTCGGCGACAAAATGCACCTAGAGAATCGATGGGGGCCAATACTCACTTGTGTGCACCGTGCTCGTGCTCGAGCCGTATCACGTCGGCGGACGTCAAGTGGGGCACAGGAGCGGGGCCGCTCTTCGGCTTGATAACCTGGTACTTGCCATTCCCATTGGTCGGGCTTGTTGGGACAGCGGTTGGGGACATGTTGATTTGTTGGTTATTGTGGTAAGTTTCTCTCAAGGTGGTGGTGGTAGGAGTGCAAGGGGTGCTGAGACGTATAAAATACAGTGATCGGCTAAGTACAGACCTGACTCCTCTCAAGCTCCGGTTCTGCGCCGTCAACGCGTCAACGGTCACCGGTCAATGCTCCGTTCTATTCTCCTCTGCATTCCGTCATATGCGGACGTATTGAAAATATCCGGTTTACCTGAATATGGGGCGTCGAGCTTTTAGCATGTACAGAAATTTAAAAGAAATTTGTCCACCCCAAATCCTGCTAGGCGTCCTTCGAGGAACCTACGATGGCTACCATGCAAAGCGCGCCAAGACCCAGTATCGACCCCTCCTTAGTCGGCAGCCACAACAAGGCGTCGTTCGATGGCTCGCATTCAAAGCGCGCCAAGAGCCTTAGCCTGCTTAGTTCGGCAGCCACAACACGAGCCAGGGAGCCGGCGAAGATGCGAACCAAGAGCGATGCCGAGCACCGAGTCGAGGCGATAGCAGCTATAGTTCTATGAACACACAGAAGGCCAGGGGAAACAAAAGAAGCAGCGTCGGAGTCCGCACCGATAGTCAAGATAGAAGGGCAGTCCGGCGAACATCCACGCCCGAACAGGCGACACCCTGTGAGTTCAGGCACGCAGAAATACCTGAGATACACGGATAGCGGATAGCGTGTGTCCGAAGCTTATTCCAGAGGAGGCATCCGTCTAGACCGCGTTCGTCGAGGGGCTTGAAAGACGACGAAGTCGGATGTATGCTCGTATTCTTCATATCGCGCAGCTGGGAAGTAATCGCTGGATTGAGCCACCAGTTCGAACGCCAAATCAAAGCTGTAGTCTTTCTTCAGAGTCGTTCTTCGCAAGAGTATCCGCCTCAGGCTCTGAGGAGGCTCCGAGGCCATGAGCTCGATGTCGGCCTCTTCGTCTACTGTGTGAAGATATCAGAAGATGTCAAGTTCAGAACCTTCCCCGATAAGCCTTATCGAGCACCTCCTCGACCGCCGTATCGCCAGGTTGCACGCCGCAGGCCCGGTGTAAATTCAATGAAAGAAGAAGGGAAGTCACCCCGTGGCTGTGCAGCAACACTTCAACAATTGAACCAAGACGCTAAAATGATATCTAGTGGATGAGAAAATGAAGTTGAAAATGCAAGGATCCTAAAAGCGACCAGGGGTTGTCTACAGCTCTGTAGATTTCGGCGTACCCACGCGGGGGAAAAGGGGTGTCCAAATTATTGTTTGCGCTCTTTCATAGAAAAAACTGAGATCTGTGCCAGAACAGACGTGCAAATCCGACGTAGATCTTCGTGTCCAGGTATATCGTGACGACTTCTGACAAGGGCAAATGACACCAGTGAGACACTTCTGCTAATATTTCTTCTTTCACACGCGCATGGAACTCTCGCTTCTTCCATCAGTGCTCACATTCTCGGGATCGCCTCAGCATCATCCGCCAACAAGCGTGCGAGTGATTTTGGATAGATTTCGGTGGGTGTCGCAATATTCATGTGGCAAATAAATAAACATGATGATGCAACGGCTGGAAACTCTGACTAGGCATGGATGGAGAATACTGCGCGCGACGCAAAAAAATCACCTTTGAGTCCCGACATATATATTTACACCTTCAGCCGTCAGCTCCTCCAGCCGTGGCCGAAATGCGGCGATGACATGGTCCAGATCGCCGCGAATGGCTCTGCTATAAGTGATGCTGCAGTTCCGAATCGGGGTAACTAATTCCAGGGGTGCGGCCAATCGGGAAAACAGCGATTCGACGAGAGCATCCAACGTCCCGGAGAACACGCGGTGGATCTGTAGGGTGGCGATGATATGAGCGGATGTGTGGAAGTCGGAGATTCGAGGGAGAAACAGGGACCCATCGCTCATACGACGGCAGACGGCGGTGAGAACGCCGAGCGAGGCATTCTGCAGCTCGAGCTTCTCGAGGGCGGCCTGGGTTTCCAGAAGCTCGGTGACCTCTTCGACGAGGCTTTCGTCGGCCTCGTGAATCCAGATGGACAGCTCCCGGAGCAGGCATCCGGACTTGGACAGGAACCTGTGCAGGGGCGGGAGATAATAATCGGCTCTGATCAAGATGCGTTTGAGGTCCAATACCTGCAGCGCGGGAGCCGAAATGTGCCCCAGAAGATCCATCACGTTCCACAGATGCGAGGAAATGCGGAGAGTTGTGAGGAACTTGCACGGCGGCACGTCGGGTAGGGCATCCGGTGCAGTGAAATAGATGCCGAAAGCGCACTCCACGATGTTCGGGGTATATTTCAAGACGTTCAAACACTCGTCGGGGCTGAGGGCATCCGACTCGAACGAGGTTAATTGCGTCCACGGAAGCGCTAAATGTTCGGGAAGGACGCTCGTCAAAAGACGAAGGTGCCGGAGGGCGGGCGCATTCCGGAAAGCATTGACAGGATGCTCCACTGGTGGGTGATAGTTCACGGCAGCGATGGCAAGCCGTTCAAGCATAGGGAGACGCAGATCAGGCTCGAACCTATAAAATTGTTCAAAGGGGAGCCCGAGCTCTACGTCGCGCCATGTATGCGAGTGCCGCTGTAGCACGTCGATGAACCGTCCGTCCGATTTAAAACAGTCAACCACCAGGGACAACGGGCAATACCGAGCTCGAGTGAGCCATTTCTCGATAGAGTCGACAGGGCTGTCGCTCACAGCGATTTTCAGTGAGCTCCAGAGCTCGGGTGTATCCAACGAAATGCTACGCCAGTTACTACAGATGCGCCCAAGGAGGAGGGGCGCCGTATCGATTCTGGGAGTGGAAGCAACGTCGGGCAGACAGCGGGCAAATATTTCCGCCGTGATCTCCGTAGGTAGTGCGAGGATTGAGTAACTGGCATTCCGCAGAGGTGGATCATGCTCGTGCCGGATGCCCGGTTGGAACAAGTCCAGCGCTTGTGAGGTCTGGAGAAGCATCCCACCATCGCTAGGATCGGAATTTGGCATGACCTGGGCAGAGTGGAGTGGGTTACAGTGAAGAAGGACAAGTTCTGGGCGACAAATGATCAGCGCTGGACCTGGGTGGCCAAGTGACTTGGGTCGGAGTTTGATGGCGACCGACCCACTTTTCGCTCGTTGCGCAGCCTTGTCCTCGGCCCGTCCATCTTCTAGCAGGCTATTCATAGCCATCCTGTGTCGAAATTATAGTAAGAGATCTTCAAGCAAGTCCCCTGCATATACGCCAGGATCAGTACAGCAGTGTCGATTCTGGGAGGAAGACAAGATGGTAAACAAATGCGTGAGGTTTTCTGCGAGGATCTCTGCAGGGACTTTGGCGATGACCAAGAGAGCTGAGTACTCATCCAGAGGTGTACGGAAGGTGCTTTCTTCCACGTTCTATCTCGAGAAGTGGGACCAAGGCCATCCACCGGCACGGTCTGAAGCAGATTTGGGCAAAGATTTGGGCCCTGCCAATTTTACTTTCAAAAATTTGAAGTCTCCGAAATAAAATGAGTGCGTTCGCCTCCACAGGTGTTCTGTCATATGAAGAGGACAGATTGCGGGCACAGTTTATGCAGATACCTGCGCTCGTGTTCGGGTGGTGGGAGGAAAGTTAGGCGAAGTTTGTGAAAGCTTGGCAAGCGCTTCAAGGAAACCCTCGGAAATTCCCGAAAATGTTCAATTTAATAAAATAACCTGACTGTAACTCCGAACTGGGTGACTTTCCATAAGCATAGATAAATCTTACAGAGTACTTACAAGCCTTGCCGAGGCAGGTGTTAGGACCCCATCAGCTCGGAGACACGAAAACGTACAAGATTTATTCGAATCTGTTCGAGGGGTAAGGACCCCCCTACAGATTTTATTAGATGAATAAACTGTTTTTGGTGGATGATGGGCACTTCGTGCCTTCCCTTGGAATGGTAAAGCAGCCAAATTAATTCCCAACACCTGAACAACCTCCTTTTTGCTGCTGGACTCGGCCCCAGCCCTTCGGCAACCATTGATTTTTAAATTCTTTCTTATGGGAATGAACGCCGTCTACAGAATATTTGAATTTTTCCTGCAGTGATCCCATCGCTGGCACTCAAACAAGCTCGGGGAGTATTCTATGCTTATGGAAAGTCACCCACTGTTGCTACAAATGCCAGGGTGTATAGGTTGACCAGATTAATCTATTAACCCCCCTTGTTAAGAACAACCTCGAGTAACAACCCTATGATTTGTAAGACAAAATCTGATGGCGGGATGAGGCGGGATGCTTTTAATGTGTTCCTAGTGTCACTGAAAGTCTCCAGAAAAATTACCTGAATAGATGGGCCATCTGAACGAGCTACTCGCTATTTTTTCGCGTGTTCTACTGGTCAAAAGTCACCAAAGGTCACATTCAACGCTCTTTGTGCCAAGGATTTGCCGAAAAGTCTACCAAAATTGCCGGAATGAGTCTCAGAGGGCACTTGAGTGCATCCGACACACATTAAACATTGCATGCCCATATTTAAATTATTTTTGACTTCGGGAACGGGCATTAGGCCTGTTATTGGCATTATTTCGGTGATAAGTTATAAGTAGCCAGGGGTTGTTAAATCGAAAATTGATCCAGCAACCCGGGTTGTTTTCAACAAGGGGGGTTGTTAAATAGATTAATCCTAAGTCTCCGTAATTGTAAAGCTTCGAAATCCTTACAAACATCATGACATGCGCAAGGTTCATAAACTGTCACGTTCAAACAACCATCCCGGCCCGAAAGTGTGTAATGCTCTTCGAATTCCTCCGCCGATCAGGTCGCGCAAATAATTTATGCATGCAACCTCTTTTTTAGAAGTGCTGCGAAGTTGCGGAGATCTCAATCATCCTTTATATTCAAAACACTGCGGCGCAGTGAGTAATCGGTGGAAATTTACACCGTAGCAGCTGCGGTGGAAAGAACGGACAGCTCTCGCGAAGTGCACAGCCTGCACGGTGCGAAGATGAATCTGTATGGGGATTCGTTCAATGCTGTGTGCGGGAGGTGTTGTTTAATCCCAGCGCGTCCGGGTCATTTGACATTGAGGAATTAGCCCAAGACCCCAATACATACAGATGAAGCCGTCGAGAGGCCAGAGGAAACAAAAGAAGCAGTGTCTGCACCGATAGCCAAGATAGAATGGCAGTCCGGCGGACATCCAAGCCCGAGCAGGGGACACCCTGTGAGTTCAGGCACGCAGAAATACCCGAGATACCCTGAGTAGCGGAAAGCGTGTGTGCAAAGCTTGTCCCAGAGGAGGTAGCTGTCTAGACCGCGTTCCAGGGGTACGAAGTCGGATACATGCTCGCATCCAAGTTCATATGGAACAGCTGCCAAGTAATCGCGATTGAGGCACCAGTTCGAACGCGAAGTACCCAGAGGTAACTCGGTTCCTCAAGCTCGTTCTCCGCAAGAGTATTAGCCTAAGGTTCAGCCTGAGCTCTGAGCCCATGAACCTCAATCTTCGTCCATTTAATGGAATCACTGGAGATATCAAATTCAGAACCTTTTCCGAGTCCGATAAGCCTTATAGAGCACCTCTTCGACCGCCAAACGCCCAAGTCGTGCAGGAGAACCTCTTAGGCTAAGTTCCGAAAAGCTGGATCCGGGGATATTTTTCCTGATAGGTTTCGACCGGTTCCGGTTTATATTGTCTTCCACAAAATAAGTCCAGAAGCAATACTAGCAAGTACTAGTGTCGTTGAAAGCGAGTTAAGATCCACGTCGAACAGCTGGAGCTTTGATGCAGTCTTAGGTTGTACTAGAAAGAATCCGTCCTCGTGAAGATCCGTGCGATCCAGGCTCACAAATCGGCAAGTTGAACGTTGTTGAAAGAGAACCAATGCCGACTTACTCGGCCGTTCGCCGAGCGCGGCATGGCGAGATCACGTGTTGTAATGGTTCAATTGTCAAAAACTCATCCCCATCCGAAAAGCCAATTGTTCCGAGCAGCAATACATATCTTCCGACAACATTTCACCTAGGTGAGCTCCTGAGTAAGCACTTTATGCGTAAAACTTTTCTTTAGAAGTCTTCAGACGTATTGCCGTTCGGCGACGACTCATCTAAAGACTAAAATGCCTCACTCTTCTAAAATGCCGGCAGACTTGCCGTTCAAGATGTGCTTTTGATAAAACATCGTTCTCCATTTGAACTCGCGGCCGCACTTTACAATTCCGCGGCCGGTAACGCGGAAACACGGAAGTCTGAGATTCTCTGGTGATCGAGGAACGAGGAACAGGGTTTGTGGATTAGAGTTCGCCGCAGCAGGGGCTGAAACACTCTACTTTTCTCCTGCTAGGATGACCTACCTCTCCTTCTTTCTTTGCCCACAGCTCCTTCTATTTGTCATTGGTCTTCGTCCATGAAGTGGTGAGTTTGAACTTTGGTGAGTTGCATCGTCGGCGTTGCGGATATCCGCGAAGCCTTCGGCGTTGAATCTGGGCAGAGACTCGGATTTGGAGCGGATAGGAGTCGCGCGGGCGGCCGGTAACACGGAAACACGGAAGTAAGCACAAGGTACAAATCGTACAAGCTGAAGGCTTTGCCGGCAAGAATCGCCGTTAGCAAGGCCAAATCGCGAAAAGCCCCAAGGGCACCGCCGGTAACGCGGAAACACGGCGGAAGTACGCCATTGATTCAAGGTTCGCCGCGAACTTTTGAAGCCCTTTTCTCAGGCATGTACATAATTAAAGTATTGACCGGCAAGTATCGCCGTTAGAAATAGAAACAACTTTGATTCGGCGGCGGCCCGATAGTTCGAGTATCAATTTTGCAGCGTCTGTTTACAACAGAGTATCCGGAACTTACTCCAAATCGAGCAGAAACTTGCCGCTTTTCGTAAACCGCCTCGTGGCATTTCAATCCAACTGCAAGTGAGCCGCACCCAGAGCATTGTGTCGGAATTTTAAATCTGCCTTCCAATAGGAAAGATCACTTAAAAGCTATTTATAAGGCCGCACGAGGCCCTTTAAGCGATCTTTCTTCATATAAGGCATTTTGACCCTGTTGGAAGGCCTTCCAATGCCGTTACAAAGCGCTATAATGGGAAATAAGAGGAAAAAGGCATAAGAGCAAAAATAAAATTCCGACATTTACAATGTGGCTCATGACATGACATGATTGCCTGCGGCCCTGCACTTGTGTCAACGAACGGGTCCGGGTAAGAAAGCATGGCTAAATCTCCTTCGGCCACGGATGACTCCCTGCGCAGCTCGTCAAATGGAGAGTGGAATAGTCGAATAACCGCGTTACCGTTTCCTTAAAGCCAGTGTCTTCGTCGTGTGTTCCCCACCAACTATTTGTCGGCCGCCCCGCAATGCGTTCAATCAGTTTCGCCCTCGTTCTCGCAGCTGTTTCGGCATCGAATACCTTGGCATTTTCTCCTTCCCAGTTCCCATGGATGGCTCCGACGTCCACCGATGCCCGGTCGCCCTGCCCAGGACTCAACACGTACGTTGAACCTTGATTCATCTTCTCAGCTGACCGTCGATTAGCCTTGCGAACCACGGGTTCCTTCCGCGCAACGGGAGAAATTATACTATTCCAATGATTTTGGACGCTGCACTCGGTAAGGAGACGGTGATATACATGCAGACGGATTAATTATTATAAACGCACAGTGGGGTTCAATGTAGGATCCGACTCCATATTGCTAGCGGCGAAGCTCGGTTTATTCGCAGGAGACAGCCCCACAACCATGGATTTGGACGCGCTCGCCTTGTAAGTCCTATCCC
This sequence comes from Mycena epipterygia, assembly GCA_029281465.1. NCBI lineage: Eukaryota > Fungi > Basidiomycota > Agaricomycetes > Agaricales > Mycenaceae > Mycena > Mycena epipterygia. The sequence continues at coordinate 1,231,668 of JARJCQ010000021.1, read as the reverse complement.
CTCACGGCTAGGAAATCTTGTTGACCACGAAAATACAGGCATAGCCTGATCGAGCACGACGCGTCCGTTTCACGTCAGGACTTCGCGGTTGGGGATAACCTGCACTTCAACGAAACCATCTTCTCCACACTCGCCAACTCCAATCCGGGTGTGGATTACTATAACGCGACCTCTGCGGGCCACGTCCAGGCCGCGAGGCTCGCCAACTCCTTGGCGATCAATCCAAACGTCACCAACACGCTCAAGGAGTTCGTCTTGCGCACTCGCGAGTCCGCTCTGCATCTCAGCATATTCGGCAATCCCGCCACCGGTGTCGCCCCCAAGGAGTCTGTGACCCACTTCCGCTTGATTTCGAACGAGGTCTGATATACCTTAATCTCAGGTTCGTGCAGATCTTCTTCAGGGAGGAGCGGCTTCCTATTGAGGAGGGGTGGACGCGCCCTACGACGACGATTACTGCCGAAACCATGGATCCCATCCAAGATATCATCATTGCGGCATCGAATTGGACCCCAACCCAGGAGTTCGAGGCCCTTGTCCTCGGTCCCGACACCGTCCTCTAGTTGCGGATTATGCGCCCGCGTTCGATGTGTTTGAAAGTACATTCGTCGCGGCGTGCCTGCTCGAACTCACGGTCGAGATCTCCCGGGCCCACAAAATAAGCATTAAATTTTCCTCCTTGTCATTGGTTGTGTAGAGAAAGTTACGGTGTATGTGTTATGTTAACGGAGGCCCGAATATGAATTTTCTGGTGTGTCCCACAAATTGCATGAATTCAAGTCGAATTTATTCCACCGGTGTTTAATATGCAATGAGGAGCACCTACGTTTATTAGGTTAGGCCGGCGTGCCTGGCTGAGATCGGAGAAGCAGTTCTGTGCCTAGACCGCGCAGTATGAATTTGGTGCCACTGTTCGGTAACAAGGGAAAGAAGCCATTTTCGAAAGGAAGAGGTATGAATATATACATCAGCGAATGAATCAGGTTATTATTCCCCCCAAAAGAAATCCCTCGTCGAAACATTCAGATTCGAACCCAGGATTCAAGTTGCCTCGAATAGTGTTCTGACTTTTCTTACATTGAGAGGTCGTGTGACCACTATTACGCAATATCTTCAGATCCATTGTTTTTCCACGTCAGCGGGACGAAGGAAGACAAGAGGAGGAAGCAATGTGAATTCGAACTCCGCCGGACGTTGCCGGATGTTCAATCAACCAAGAGGCTGGAGCGCGCATTATTGTCGTATCGTTCGATTTATTGGGAACAAACGAATGTGGGAACGTGCCTGCAACCTGTCTCTGGGACAATTTCACGCAGATTTTTGAGCTCCAACTCAGGCACGCAAAATAAAAATCTCTGTCTGGAACACATTGCTGTATTAATGCGGTACTACAGTAAAAGCATGCAAATGGGTTGGGCCAGGGAAGGGCATTTCTAACCACAACCACAACCGATGTAGGTTCGAAACCCGCCTGTCTCACGTAGACCGAATCCACGAGAGGGAAAGAACACGAATAGATAGTAGAAGGAAACGACTGTTAATATTCTCCCAAAGAAAATGTACCCGAAACATTCAGATTTGAACCCAGGATTGCCTTGTATAGCGTCCCGATTCTTCTTACATTGGGAGGCCGTGTTACCTATACAAAATATTTTACATGCTTCGCTCGACGTCCAGTGGTTTATCTACGTCAGCAGAAGGCAAGAAAACGAGAGGAGGAAGCAATGTAAATTCGAACTCGGCCGGACGTTGCCGGGTGTTCAAAGTGCACGAGGATTATTGTCGAAGTGAATCGTGAATATACATATCATACGAATATACAAACGAAAGCGTGCGAGTGTGCCTCTGGGAAAGTTTGGCGCCCGAACTGGCAGCTTGAAGTCATGTTCTTGCGTTCCAACTGAAACCGTCACCGAAAAAAACCGTATCCTTGTATTGCGGCGCAAAAAATCCGACTTCACCGGATCGAACGGAGGACATCAAGATATTAAGTAACCATTACAGTCTTGCGCTCTACCAACTGAGCTAAAGTCGGGAGAACAACCAGCCACTAGTTGGGCAATTTAGGTTGAAAGGGTCGGGAGATCGGACCGAAGCCAGAGCAAAGTCGTTGAAGTCCCTTTTTTCGACTTCCGTCACGATAATTCATCTTTACGCCTGCGGACGAGGCTCTAAGAGGAGATCAGACTTGTCGGACATTGTTTCCCCATCGATTGTAAGAACTAGCCTGCGGGATCTGTTAAAAGACAGCAGAATTTGTGTGCGTCTCCGATTTGAATCTGTGAAATTACGCCTGATGTTGAGAATCGATTATGATGAGAAGTGTCAACCGAGGCCTACTCCCGATTTATTTAGTTGTTGAGGCGGAGTAACTGGAAGGGCCGTTCGAGGTGATTGTAAAGCCGAAGCGGTCGAACTACGCGATTGTGGAAACAGTGAGGATAAAACACACCTGAGCTAATGCACAGAAAGGACATTTCGATCTGAGCAGATCTCCGCGTTCGATTACATCCATATTTTTACATTGGAGAAGCGGGTCGGTATTTGTACATTCACATATCGTGTGTTCGACTCGGGGCCAGTGTTCATCCGAGGAAATCCGTCTCGCCCTTCTTGATCATCGCATCCAAGCCCTCCGCAATCGGCGTGTCGCCGCCTACCATGTCGATCGCGAGACCTGCTGCATCGTCCCGCTCCAAGAGAAGCGCTAGAGCAGTCGCGACGTCGTCACGCTGTAAGGCATCAGATGTAATCCCATCCCGACGAATAAGATAGAACCACGCACGGAAATCGCAGGGGTCATATGGGTCCGGCCAATGGACGCCTTCCCCGTGCCTGGCTCGTTGTTGAGTCCTCCGGGGCGCAAGATCGTCCACTGGAAAGCGTCGCGCTTCGCAAGGTTCTTGTCCGCCTCGTATTTCCACTTCATATACGCGGCGATGTGCCCGCGCACGCGCGTAGCGATCTCAATATCTGCCTCTGACTGCGCGCGTCAATGGTTTGAGAGAAACCGATATTCGACACACTCACGTAGTGCGCTGGAATTTTATTCGGATCCCGGACATCGAGAGCGGAGACGAGGACGAGGCGCGGGCGAGTTCCCTCCACGGCCTCAATCGCATCGAACACCTTCAGCGCGCCCTCGTAGTCGACGGCCTTTGTGCGCTCCTCCCCACCTCTGCCACCTGCGCCGGCACTGAAATACACGACATCCGCGCCCTGGAAGGCTGCGGTGAATTCGGAGACCGCCGAGTCTTCGAGTGAGAGGATTAGGGGTGTCGCGGAGGCGGCTTTTATGTCTTCCTCGTGCGCTGGTGTGCGAATAATAGAGGTGACGGAGTTGGAGGGACCGATGAGACGCGCGAGACGTAGGGAAACCTGCTGAATTAGTTGAATGATGCAGATTAGGTTGATATAACACACATTTCCGTGGCCACCAACGATGACTACTTTCTTGGGCATTGTGAGCTCGAGACGAGTCGGGAGTAAGAGGCGAACCGGCCCGGCATACGTGATGGCCGAAATTTCACACGCTGCTTGTCTCTAACCAACATGCCACTCCTCTTCGCTGTCTTCCCACCGCGCGAAGCGAATTCGCCGACTGCTATGTAACTTCATGCTCGAACTCGTGCGTCGCATGCTGTTGTCCGAGCTGGCCACGAGTCGTACTCAAGGGCCTCCGAGTTTTCGCTTGAAGTTCAAGAAGTTCGCCAGATGGCATCTGGACCTTGGACCCTAGTGAGTCTTTTAAAGTGCGGGAACTTAGGTAGTGGAAAGCTCTACCAGGCAGCGCCTGTAGGATAGGCCATTTTTCTGTCACACTACACATGAAATTGAGACGAACGAAACTCCATCTTGATTTGCGGCCAGTCTAACTTCATAGGCGCAATTTCGTTCACCACGGCTGCACGAAATATTACGGAAATCCAATAAACGAATGAATGTGTGTACTATATTTACACTGCTACAGAATCAGTTCTTCAAACTATTAACCCAGACCATATCGCAGACAACAAATCAAAACCTGTTTCCAATTCTTCTCCTTCAGCCCAATACCGAATTTATATCACTCAGAACGTCGCCGCCGCCAAATTCGTCTCAAAGTGCGCATCGATAAACGGTACGATTGCGCTCCCGAAATCCGTCGTAGACAGTGCCGACTGTGCAACCGCGGGGAGGCTCTCCCATGCAATCAGCGGCTGTGTGCCGCCAACGGTGGTCGTGAGCCCCATCGAGTGGTCGACAGGCCATATACTCTGGTACTTGATCAGCGGGCTGGTCCCCGTTAGCGAGTAGCCGTCGGTGCTGCAGTCCCAGCCTCCGTGCGCGGACGGGCACACGGCGAGGATGTTCGATGCGCTGGTTCCGGTCGCGGAGGAAAGCCACACGATCACACCCTCCCAGTCGTGTCGGTGGCCGAGGCCCGTAGAGGGCTCGTCCTTGGGCATGTACCATGAGTACATGAGCGCGGCGTTTCCGCCAGAGGCGCCGCTGCGGACGTAGATCTGCCCTGTGCTGCTGCTGCAGTCGCCGTCGGAAGCGCCAGTAGGCTGCAGACCCGCACTAATGGATGTAAGTTTCGACACAGGCACAGATGCGTGCGAGCGAAAGCGTACTTCGTGTTCCCGGAGGCATCGACGGCAGGGAAAGGTACGCAGCCGTTGACGACATAGAGGTGTGGCTGGTATGCCAGGTAGACGTTCCCGATCGTGCCGCTCGGGACCGTCTGTGGGAAACCTACGACCTGGTCGGAGTCGATTGCAGCGCGTTCTTCGAGTGGTATCGCGCCAACTGCGGCAAGAGCCAGGAACCCGATGCTAATAGTGCGCTTGGAAAATGCCATGACCAGGAGAATGAATGAAACGAGAGACGACTTGAAGGAGAGAGTGTAAGTTGGTTCTTCTGCTGCGCGTTCCATGTCAACATACTTATATTGCAGATTGGCGCTCTCGCATACCCGACTGTTCGCATATTTGCAGTCTTTCTTTCGGAGGCTTTAGTTGCAATGGGCTATTTTGGGATTGGCTGGACAGCCACCGATCTGCTACCGGCATCCGGATAAAACAGTCCCGCTGATCTTACCACATATTACTCCAACTGCTCCCACTCCCTCTCCGATTTGTTTCCGACATCGGTTGAACCGTTTGTAGCTCTACACCACAAGAAAAACTACATCAAATGCGGAACAACCTGAGCAACATGTGGGTACCATAATAAACTCGTTCAGTTCAGTCCGATCCCTACATTTTAGTTCGGGAGGACCATGTGTTGTCTGATCTGCTGCTCCAAGCATATCACCAGATTTGTTGCTACGTGGTCGGTACCCACTCACTCAATCAACACCCAATCACGCTAGGTCGCCTGCGTAGACTCGAGGCCGTTTTGGCGGGCCGTCCGAGGTTGTCCCAAGGGTTGTCCTGAATACATCGACGTCGATTCGCTGCCTACCCAAGCGGGCCGGATCATGAATTCACTCCCGAATAGCATCCTCTAGGGAGTAACTATGGATAATCCGCCGGGCCCCGTACGATCCCAAGACGAAGCTCGTGGCTAGTTAGGTAGGTATGAATTTCCGGCGTGGTAGGGTATAAAAAACGAGGTTCCAAGCAATCCCGAACACCGCTTTCCTTGGCAAAATCATGTTGGGCGCATTTTCTCTCTTGGCACTGGCTCTTCTCGCGACTCCCGCCGCTGCGTTCATCGAATGCAACGTGCTGGATTACGGTGCCGTCGCGGACAACACCACTGACCTCGGTCCGGCGCTCACTGCCGCGTGGACGAAGTGTGTTATCCCGCAGGTCACGACGACCGTGGCGGACAATGTTCTGCTCTACGTTCCCGCTGGCAACTTCCTGCTCGAGTCCAACGTCGTCTTTGACGATGCCGCAAACTGGAACCTCCACATTGCGGGCAACATTTACTTGCCGTACAATCCAGCGCTCACGGGCACTATGCTCACCTTTGAGGTTACATTTTATTTGTATTGCGCGCGACGATTAAGCTGATAAAGGGCATAGAACTGCCAAAATATCCTTCTGAATGGACCCGGGTCTGTCCTACCATGTGTGTAACTTTCCCTTTTGCGGCATGACACGGATACTGACGAGATTCGCAGAATCTTGCGTGTCTCACGAACTCAAATATTCCGTCAGCGCCATCTTCGGGAATGGATACCGGTACAGACCTGACGGCGATGTAATTTTTTCACGTTGAACACTCGACAGTTTCGCTGACGTTTTTTCGTAGCTCACGCTGAACCCAAGCCGCCCGCGTCTCATCCGGTTCCAGAACTGCAACGAGTATGTATCCGCCGCCCTAACGTGATTCAACTCAATAAATATACGCTTGTAGCTGCGAGATCACAGAGGTGACGCTTTACGATGCACCCCAGTTCCATGTCACTATTATTGGCAACAAGTAAGATCGTTATGCCCTTTTCATGGATTTCCCTGATTGTGTGCATAGCAACGTCGCGCACGACATGGCTATTATTGCGAGCCACATTGGTGCGTTAGCCGTGGGTCATTATGGCTTTTATTGACAGTATTAAATGCAGGCGAGACTGATGGCTTTGACATGAGCGGGAACAACAAGTGCGTCTTGCACTCCGCCTAGCTGTTGGCGTGCATCTGATATTTCACAGCTACGTACACGATGTTTCCGTCGAGAACGGTACGTGCCCTTATTTTTAACCATGCACGACGCACTGATCCTTAGTTCAGGGGATGAGGTCCGCATTGTATTTGGCAAGTGATCTGCCCTGGCTAAATAGTTATCCATAGTGTGTCACGGTCAAGACGCCGACGAACGTACGTGCCTGTATCCTTTTTCCCTGCCGACACCGCTCATGACGGGGCATGTAGGGTTTCGTCGCTGAGCGGATTGTATGCAAATTCACCGCGGGGTGCAACATTGGTTCATTCGGCGCCGGTGAGTACACTTCCATCTTCCTGTTCGATCGTGCTTATTTCTGGACGCAGGTAACACGGCCGTAAACGTGCAGAACGTGTTTTACAGCGACGTGACCGTCTCGAACTCGGACGCGGGTATCATGATCAAATCGTACCCGGACAACGTCGGGATTGTGAAGAACATCACGTACACGGACTTCGTCTTCGTGCGTTTATCGTTTCATAGCTCTTATCCCAACACTGAATGTCTGCCACACAGTCTGCTGCCGCCTATCCGCTCTGTAGGTTCCATTTTCCTTGAGCATAAAAGACTGACTAACCGTGGCAATAGACATCAGCGTCTTCTGGTGGGTGTTTCGTTGGCAAATAGCGGGTCCAGGCTAAATCTCCCTGCCAATAGGGCCGGCGACGGCGTCGACACTGGTAAACTGGAGATCTCGGATGTGACCTACAACAATATCGTCGTGCGTTTAATTTATTCTCTCTTGTGGCCGTGAAATCAATGACGGTGTTCAGGGAACCGGAACGCCGACGCGTCCCGCTGTGCTCTTGGACTGTAACAAAGCCACACCATGCGAGAACATCAAGGTATTGCAAAATTGATAAAATCCCGCAGCATAATTATTTATATCACGCGCAGTTCACGGGCGTCACCCTAACGGACACGGAGGCCAATTCGTTCACGAACGCGTGCGGGTCGGGTGTTACCGGCATTCCCGCCTGTTGAGGTGCCTGTCAGAACGATACCCTATTATTTAATTTATTATGACATGCGAACTGTGCTACTTGTCCGTACGCGATTCAAAAATTGCATTCGGTTTCGAACTCCTTGTCTACCCGGCCGGCCCCGTCGCGTCGAGCCACCTGGCTAAGAAATCTGGACACGGGTGCGTCATGCTGACCGCGCTGATGATTAGTGAACCCATGCCCCAATAGAGACTTCACTGAACCCTACTGACCCCGAGCGACGAGCGGCTGATATCTAAATTCCCCCCACGCCAAGCAACCCGCATATGGAAAAACATTGGAGACGCAATTCGCCGGGAAGTATCCTCGTTCCTGTATAAATGCACGCGCGATTTCTGAGGGTCAATCAAACCTCAACTGATGTTGTCCCATATACTCGCCCTCGCCGCCCTGGCCCTGCCGGCCGCCGCGTTCATCGAATGCAACGTTCTGAACTATGGCGCCGTCGCAGACAATAGCACCGACCTCGGCCCGGCGCTCACCGCCGCATGGACCAAGTGTGTTATCCCGGCGGTGACGACCACCGTGGCGTCCAATGTTCTGCTCTACGTCCCCGCTGGAAATTTCCTGCTCAAGTCCAACGTCGTCTTTGACGATGCCGCGAACTGGAACCTCCACATCGCGGGCAACATCTACTTGCCATACAACCCAGCGCTCACGGGCACTATGCTTACCTTTGAGGTTACATTTTATTATTGCGCGCGACGATTTAGCTGATAAAGGGCATAGAACTGCCAAAATATCCTTCTGAATGGACCTGGGTCTGTGCTATTATGTGTGTAACTCTCCGCTTTGCGGTATGATACGGCCACTGATGAAATTCGCAGAATCTTGCGCGTCTCACGAACTCAAATGTTCCGTCAGCGCCATCTTCGGGAATGGATACCGGTACAGACCCGGTGGCGATGTGATTTTTCACGTTGAACACTCGACAGCTCCGCTGATCTTTTCTTTGTAGCTCACGCTGAACCCAAGCCGCCCGCGTCTCATCCGGTTCCAGAACTGCAACAAGTATGTGCTCGTCTCCTTAACGTGACTCAACTTGAACCATGCACCGTAGCTGCGAGATCACAGCGGTGACTCTCTACGATGCCCCGCAGTTCCATGTCACTATCATCGGCAACAAGTAAGATCCTCAGACGCTTTCCAGATGAATCTTTCTGATTGCGTTCATAGCAACGTCGCGCACGACATGGCTATTATTGCCAGCCACATTGGTGCGTTGGCCGTGGGTCACCTTTCTGTAATTGACTATCCGATGCAGGCGAGACCGATGGCTTCGACATGAGCGGAAACAACAAGTACGCCTTGCATTCCTTCTGGTTGCAAGCATCTGATATTTCATAGCTACGTACACGATGTTTCGGTTGAGAATGGTATGTTCCCTCGTTTTCAACCACACACGACGCACTGATGCTTGGATCAGGGGACGAGGTTCGCATTGAATTTACCAAGTAATCCGCTCTGGCTAAATAGCTATCTATCCGCAGTGCGTCACAGTCAAGACACCGACGAATGTACGCGCTTGCATCCTTCCGTCCTGCCGACACCACTGAATATGCTTATCAGGGTTTTGTCGCTGAGCGGATTACGTGTAAATTCACTGCGGGGTGCAACATTGGTTCATTCGGCGCGGGTGAGTGCCCTCTCAATCTTCTTGTTCGATCCTGCTTATTCTGGACGCAGGCGACACGACTGTAAACGTACAGAACGTGGTTTACAGCGACGTGACCGTCTCGAATTCGGACGCGGGTATCATGATCAAGTCGTACCCGGACAACGTCGGGATTGTGAAGAACATCACGTACACGGACTTCACCTTCGTACGTTTGTCTTTTCAATAGCTCTTGTGCAGTACTGAACGTCGGTTGCACAGTCTGCTGCAGCGTATCCGATTTGTGGGTCCCAATTTATCTTCTCCGTACAGGTTTACTAACCGTGGAAACAGATATCAGTGCCTTCTGGTAGGTCCTCCGCGATAAATAGCTAGTACAGACTAAATCTCCGCGTGAACAGGGCTGGCAGCGGGGTCGACACAGGAAAGCTGGTGATCTCGGACGTCACCTTCAACAATATCGTCGTGCGTTCAATTTCTTCTCCCTCTTTTGTGGCCGTGAAATCAATCGTGATGTTCAGGGGAGCGGCACACCCACGCGTCCCGCTGTGCTTTTGGATTGCAACAAGGCCACACCATGCAAGAATATCAAAGTATTTATTTAGTTTCAAAATTCCCGCCGCGTAATTAATTATATCGCGCGCACAGTTCACGGGCGTCACCCTCACGAATACGAAAGCCAATACGTTCACGAACGCGTGCGGTTCGGGTGTTACCGGCATCCCTGCCTGTTGAAGTGTTCCAGTCAGGACGGGTCCGAGGTATACCCTATTGTTATGCGAATTGTATCACCTGTCGTCCGTACGCGATCCACTTTTTTCGTACTACCTATTTTGCGGGCCGGCCCCCGTATTGAGCCACCTGGCTAAGAGATTAATCTGTACACAGATGCGTCATGCTGACTGCGCCGCTGATCAACGAACCAGAGACCAAAATTGTTGAAGACTCCTGACTCCGGCAAGTTCGAATCCCATTGCGAGGCCCATTTCGCCTGGAACTCTCTTCGCTCATATATATATACGCGCCCGGCATCGCCTTGCGCTCCATTCCCGCTCGAGTCTTCAACGGATCTGGTGGTCTCCCAAACGACATCAGATGTGATGTCGCTGACAGCCAACATCCAGTCGATGATAAACGCGCTATTGGCACAGGAAATAATTTACAAAGAGCCGAAATGGAAGGTCTATCGCAGAGTGACACCGCTCGCGGCCTCTATAGAGACTTCACCGGATGATTAGATACCGCCCACTTGAGAAGAAATCATCATGTGATACCGTCCGGACTTTCAGAGAATCGGTCTAATTGACTCTCTTCATCCAGCGGACAAAGGCGTAAGTATTGTGAGGCATTTCATCTCAACATGATTTTTCTTAGATTTCAGACGATTCTAGGTCTGAAATCAACCCCGGCAGGAGACCAACTGATCGTCATCGAGACAAGCCCGTCAAAGCTGTTCTAAGCGTGCTATTCGGCGGAAAATAGGCTACAGCTGTTGTAACTTGTTCCGATCAAAATTGGAATGAGATGCTGCCTGGAATCGGCAGTTCGAATATCAAGCCGTCATCCCCATCTGGCGCTAATGATTCTGTGGGTCCAGGGGCAAACTGGGCACATTTGGTCGGTAACGGTAACAATTATCATATCATCCCGAAACAGCAACCCGGTCCGAGACGGAGTAGCCTGAATGGACATTTAAGCCTAGTCCAACTCTGCTGTATCGGACTACACTGCGGCCATTTAAAATTGGTTAGGGTCGTCTGCACGGAACATGGGAAACTCTTTCTGTTAAAGGAATTCTGGATGCTGAAACAAGAGGTGAACACTTGCCCTGGGACTTACACTAGAGAGCAGACGAGGGAAGGGTGGTCAGTAATACTTACTCGAATTCAGCTAACAAAATTCGATGCTGTATTGAACCACAGTTCACCGGTTGGATGGTCGAACGAAAATTCAACCATGGTTCAATAATACATATAGCCCGCAAATGTGCGTGTCTGCAGATGCACTGGAACACTGACTTCGGTCAGTGTTATTGATTCAGAGCCGTTAAACCCTCCTTTCAAGGCAAGGAGAGGGTGCACTTAATCTGTGTCTGAGGGTGGAAAGAAAATTCCAGATTTGAACATGTTTTACGGTAGGCGAGAGCTACGCGGTTCGATTTCAAATGAACTGCGCAGCTCGGCTACTTTCGGCGGGTTGTTCCGATACCACAGCCACCTTTCTCGCCTCCACCCGCTTGTCTCAAGCTCCTCTATATCTGACTCAGTGACTGGTTCAGGGCTCAGGGCTCAGCCCTGGCATCTGCCGTAGACTGAGGTACCCCACAAGACCCCGAACACAGACTTACAGAGACTATCCCCATCAATATCTTTTCCGCCATGCGCTACTATACATGCGGTGAAATCGTTACTGTATCACCAGCCGCCAAGTACGATGCCAAGCCAGTGGATATTGCTATAAAACAGCTGACATTTCCTCTTTTTATCTTGCTCCCTTCCTGGCTGTTTCCAATGGACGCAGCGAGCATCTCTTTACATCCCAACCTATGTCATGTCCCTCTGCGTATTCCCTGTCGTTGTCGTGCACAATGGGCCCTTTGCCATCGCATACATGTTCTATTCTTTGTCGACTCGAGCTCGGGTGTTTGCATGAGCGACTGGAGCTGCACATACGCGAATGTACTTCTTTCTCAGTCAATATACACTTTCCTCCTGTCGTTCGAGCTCTCGCCACTCAAGCACTCTGATATATTCTCCGGCAACCGTTTTGTAAATGTCGATGGCATTAGTGGGAATGGTAAGGCACTGCTATAGTAAATGAACCCCCAATTCCTCCATTGTAGCGGACATATGTTTGAATATTTCCCAGCTGTTTTCGAGAGTAACCTTTGGCGACCCCAAGGATTGATGAACCTCCTCTGCAATTTTCGCAAAATCGTCGCTAACCCATGACAAATGCTGCTCTCTCGGCCCCACTTCCTCCGTTAAAAATGCCCGGAGCTCCTTGATCGTATCCAGCGGGACTCGAATGAAACAGTTGATTCCGCCATAAAGTTCTGGATGCTCCAATGCGTCGGCTGGAACATGACCAGATGGCATGTTTTTATCTGCCTGAGGTCGGATTTTGTGCTGGTTCCAATAGGTACGAAAGTCGTCAAGTTCGGCTTGAACCAAAGGTGGAAAAATCCAGTTGAACAGATCCCTATTGACACAAGTGAATCAGCTAGATCAATGGTTCGAGTAAAGGCTCAAACCGATGAAACGCAACATTGGGATCAAAAATATGTTCGAGTTTTCCGCGCAAGATGTGGTCTCGCAAATTGATACCACACTTGAGACGCAGCCAGCGCCAGAATGCTTCAATGACTGTATTATGAACACTTTTGATACCAGCCGTTGGTGGGTACACGTCAGGATCTATATCAGGAGCGAATGTCTCCCTGTAACCGATGTCAAGATTTACTATACGACACAGTATAACCAAGAAAATACCGCAAAACTGTTTGAATAGCATGTAACCAGCCGACCTCTGATCCCAGATCTGTTGTTTTTTGTAGGGCAATACCTGTATGTATAGAGTTGTACGACTCTATAAGCACTTTAAAACAGTGAGCTAGCTGACACACCTCCGATTTCCTCTAGAAAATCCAGGAACAAATGCCCAATTGCAGCGTTGGTCCGGCAGTTCGGAACTACATTTATTTTGAGAAGGTCCGCCGTCCATTTGTCTTTGAAAGCATAGATTGGGAGCCCGACGTCGCCCATTTTTAGTGCCTGTTGACCGAGCTTTTCGTGTCCATCGGACGACACCTCGTGGAATGGTCCCAGTGCAGAAAGCGGTCGGCGGAAGACCTTCTTCTTGTTGTTTCCTGGGAATCGATGCTCAGCACCGAGCGGTTGAAATTGGTGCATCAGCTCTCGTATGGTATCACTGTCGTTGTCGGATCACACTGTTCTAAGGATACAGACAGCACATACCGTTTAACCATTATCAACTGATCTTTCAGCCTCGACTTCACGTAGTTGGGTCCATTGCCTTGCGACACATCCCTATCCACTTCATCGGAGACAGCCTGCGCTGCAAGCTCTCGGGGAGCTGGAGTACGACGAACAGAGGGAATTTCAAGCTTCCTTTCCAGTTGGTTTAGTTTAGTCGTTCTAAAGTGGTGAGTGTTGGAGCGATGTTTGACTGATAATCCTACCGAATAGAAAGATTATGGTCCTTGACAAGGCGCTCACACTTCTGGTCTTGAGTAAGCCCTTGTCGTACATATTTCAAGAGAGTTTCTTTCAGCTCTGGATCCGGTGGATCTACAAAGTTCGTGTTCAAGACTTGTCAATGTTGCGCTTAGAATTAACTTACAGTTTTTCGGCCCTGAGCCATTCTTCCCAGTGGTATTGGGCATCCTGTAAGGATGAGGGCAAGACAATGATGTGGAGCTCCGGAAAGTGGATCGACAATCCTTGATTCGAATGTTGTGGTGAGTCAGAATAATTGGTTCTTCACAATGTCACCTCTCAATCTGGCAAGAACATTCTCGCATATTCCCTCGGTGCTGACAAAATATCTACTTTAAATAGACGGTGAGGTTCAATTCAGAGCCCATACCTCTAATACCTCTAATACGCTCATTTTATTACCGACCACTTTTTTCGCCACTTCTTTTTTCAAATACTCTGCCTCAATGCCCGATGGTCAGAATGAGTGTGAGGACTGTGGGCAGTCCTTTCCTCTTCGCGAAGCAACTGGAATTTGCCCCAAATGCACAAAATTGCGCCCACTTGCTCATGGATCGCCCGAATACCAGGATATCTCTGTATGTTCAATTTCACTACTGGATCACTGGCACTCATCATGTCTTCAGCGTTGGCCTCAATGCAGTAGCTGCGGCATTACGAGGCGAAACATGGTCCCTCCTCCACCAGGCTCGACAATCCAAACGTGTGGGGCTGCTTCCTGCAACCTTGCAATTACTTTAGGTACATTTTGTTTGTCGTTACATTCTTATTACTGAGTTGTGTCCAAGTTCAACCCACTGGAACGGCGCCTCTCAGGTCGTCGCATTCAATCAACACCCAAGAGGCTCACATCATTCGTACAAGTGCACTTCGCGAGCGCCTCAAGCTATCGGCTGCAGGCAATGGTTCTCGCAACAATTCTTCCGGAACCCAACTAACTACGACTACTCTCCTTCAACATGAACATGGCGGTGGCCTCCCTGGAGATGCAAAGACTATGGTCTGTTGGCAGGTATGTCATTTCAATTTCTTAATTTTACTACGCGCCTCTTAAGATTCTCAGGTTCGAAGAGCTAAAGCCAAAACGTCCTATATTGATGCAAACCTCGGGAGTTCCTCCAAGAAGTGGTCTAATTCGCTCTTTTTGAACGGTGAGTTCAATCTCCTCTTGTCTTGAACGTTGCACATTTGTATTCATACTGGATTTTTTATGGACAGATATCAAGGCGGATATAGTTCAGACAATAAACATTGAGTGGACCAAAAAAACCCCAATTCCTCTCGACGAGTCAGTCAGATTTATATTTATATCCGCGTTACTAATATCCTTCTGTTTTAGTGAAGCTGTCTCATTCCGTTGGAGTGGGGGACGTCTTTTAGAAAGAGATACTTCTGGCATGACACTTGGAGAATTCTATGCCTACCACAGTACTCCATCTAACTCTTCAATTTATCTCCAAAACGTTCCGGTGATGTTCAAACACTTTTTGAAGACTTCCAAGGCGCAACCATTCATCTGTCTTGAGCTCTATCTTGGTCATATTAAAGAAGTGAAGTGTTCAAACTGCAGCTGGAGCGTACAACTTACTGTTCTTTTATTAGGGCGATAAGTCAGGCAGTGAGAATCGTGGTACAGATGACGAGTCGGAATTCTCGACACAGCCCCACTCAGCCGCCGTTAGCACTACTAGTCATTCTCGGAAAAGGGGTCGCACCGAATCAAGCACTTCTTTGACAGGAAGTGTAGCCAAGCAGTCTCGTCTGATAGGTATGTGTTCGCGCGAATTATAGTCTGTTTCAAATCACCGATAAATTATATTCAGTCCCGCACTCTGAATTCTCTCTCTCAACTCGTCGTGGCATGGTTGTGCAGAAACGGAGCGAGATGACATTCAAGAAGATCAATTGCATCATTACGATCGCAACTGGAGAGTGCAGCTTAGTTAACACTGGTGAAGTCCACCGTGGATATATTTTGGACAAACCTTTCGCCAGCGGGCGGATGAAGCATGCATATGATGTAAGTTTCTCAACGTTCTTTTGCCAAATTAATTGATACTACCTAAATATCTAGTTCCAACTCACCAACGATGAGCAATCATATGTTGCCAAGCGTTTCTACAAGCTGAACGAATACGATGATGATGATAGTGTTCCAGTCGACAAGAACAAAGTGGAGATTCAGGGCGAGCTCATCCGACTTGCCTTAGGCAAATGGTTCCTCAACTGTTTTTATCGATTCTGCAAAACCTACAAAGATTCAGTTTCTGTCGACTTGAGTACGCCCCCTCCGTCCGTCCTGATATAGATCAACGACTTAACTAATTATATTTTTTGTAGATATCGCATTCGCCGATGCATTTTTGGCCCTCGAAGTTGATCGGCCCTCGACTGCATCTGGTGTTCCAATTATCACTGATGAAGATGAGGGACTGACATGGTTGATCGAGCGGAAGCGCCCATCTACTGTTATCAAGTTCAGTGGTACTTTGAACCACCGTTCGGCTCGCAGGGATATGCGCAGTGCGACTATTTCTGCCTTAGCTCATTTCGTGTTTGGTTATAGTAAGCATGAGCTTGTGTTTGCCGACCTGCAGGGTACGCAACATTATTTCTTCCTTTTTTTGTGATATTAACTTGAAGTCGCCAGGAACTCCATGTCAACTCCAGACGAGAGATGGTGTAGGGAAGGATGGACTCGTTCTTTTTGATCTCATGACGCATACCAGAGCCGGGTGAGTCAGTTAATATTGAGGTATGGAATACTGATTTATTTTTTCTGCAGGGATTCAGGTGTTGGTGATTTCGGCGAAGAAGGAATTGAAACCTTCGTCAAAGACCATAAGTGCAACGAGATTTGTCATGGGCTCGTGTTGCATGAGGCGTACCCACTTGTGATGGAGGAGAACGGTCAAGAGGACGGAGAAGACGGCACCAAGGACAACAACGACAAGGAAGAGAACAATGGAGATGACGAGTCGCCCGAGCGGCCCATTCAAGTTCATGATTAAGGACTACTACTTCGCTCTTATTACCAGTCGTTACTGCAGAAATTTGAATATCATATTTGCTTTCCTTTGCGATGTAAGAAGACATTAGTAGCAACAAAACTATTGTTTCGTCCTCCAGTCCTAATCTGGACACCGGTGAACTCAAAATTGCCCTATGTTCTGTTTCCGCGTCCTTCGGGGACCGAAAACCAGAACATAGGTAAGTTGTTGAAACATCGAGAGCTCGAAAAAAAGGTGAATATATATTTATTGGCGTACATTGGTTACTGCTTATATCTACCCAAAATGTAGCTGATTTAGGCGACCCAGGGTTGGGGAGCGTGCTCGCGCATTCGATTAGGTATGACTGCAGTCCGCAATTTGTCCATGAGGTTCTCGGTATTAAACAATGAACACCGTGTGGCCGTCCTCCAAGTTGCAGCGGCTGGTCAGCGCTGGACACAGAATAATAAATAAATGCAAGGTTGAAGCATGGGAAGACGCACCAGTGCCCTCGTACACCTCCCACCCGATGTACTCATCCCTGCACGCCTTGCCGAACCCTTCGCAACACGCTTTGTGGCCCTGGGCACAGCGGGCGAAACACATGTAGTTGATCCACAAGTTGGAGTATCGCTTCTTGCGTTCGGTGAGCTCATCTTAGTTTATGGACCCGCTGCCTTCCTTGGCCTCGGTGCCATTGGGGTCGGCCTGAGCGGGTTCTTCGACGGGCTCGTCAGCGGTGGGGGCAGGAGCGGCGGGGGGCAGACAGGTGTGCGAGATTGGCACGCAGCACGATGCTGAGTATTTCTGTCATGTACTGCAAACCTTTCAGGCCCACACTGAAGACGAGATAAGGTGGCAGCAGAAGGGAACTCGTTGTTGAGGAGCCCGCACTTGTGTTTCCAGAGGTGACGGCAGTCAGGGTGAACGGCAATGGCGGCAGTGGCGGTGACAGCGGCGGCGACGACAACGACGGCGGCGACGTGATCAACGGCGAGGGACGATAACAGTGGGAAAGACAGCAAAGCACCGGATAATATCGGAACGAGTAGCCGAACCGCGTGGCTCGTTTTGAAATCGAACCGCGTAGCTCTCGCCTACCGTAATGTTTTCAAACTCGAACCTAAGCTCACTTCTACAACATAATATATTATTTGGTGACTCTGTTCCATTGAACCAAGTTGAAAGTGATGTGGTCTGTTGGTACCTACCTGGTCCTACTTTGTGGATTGTTTAAAACATACTATCCCCCCTGGGGACCTCGGACACCTAAACAAAATTGATGAATATCTCCTTTTCTAAGGGGTTTCACAAGGATCCGAGTACACAGATCAATTGCAATCCGTCTTTTACATAGGCTGCATATAAAGTTTTTGAGGTCGAGGATTAGCCATAAGGGGGAAGGTTATCCACCTCCTGGCCGATCTCTCTTAGAGTTTGGACCGTAATATTAGAGTCAATACCACTATATAAGTCTCCCTGGACCCGCTGGATTAATCTGATCAACTGAACCCGTAGGGCCGTTCGAGCCTTACACTACCTGGTCCTACTCTGTGGATTGATTACAATGATTTCAAGCATAAGTCATGAGCATCCACCTCCACCGACTCTGTTCCTTTACTCCGTGGATAGACTACAATGATTTCTGGCATGTGACCAAGTTCGGTAGTCTCCCTTTTTTGCCTAGTGAATTGAGCCCTTTTGACTTAGCACAGTTCAACGATTTTGTGGTTCCTTGACCTCAATTAGCTCAAGATGGCTAAGGCTTTCAACACACCAATGGTGAAGTGGTTATTATGCTTGCTGTGGGCCGGCAGTGCAGCAATGAAAAGTAATCACAGCAATGTTGAAAAAGAAGGTGGAATGGCTGCTGCTACTTTACACTTATACAGCTACTACCTAGATTTGAATCAACTCATGCAATTAGTCTCGTTCAAACCGAATTGAACCAGTTCAAGGTTCGGAAATGCTCTGAACCTAAACCCATTTGGCTTGAGTTTGGCAAAGACCAAAAATTTCCGTGAATGTGTTTGAACCCAGACCAGCTTCTCCAACACATTTTGGCCAGTCTTTTGGTTACATCAGGTTAAAAATTTCTTCTCACGCATTATAATGGCTTTTCAACAATTTGAAGGTTTGCCTTTGGTAAGTACAATAGATGGAGAGTCTCCGAAATTTTTAGACCATTGGAGTGGGGCGAGCGGGTCCAAGGCACCGGGAGGGTGCAGGGAGCAGCGGCACGGGTGGTGCGTGGAGGTCGCGGTCAAGGATGCATGATCTACACTATGACACTGATGCCTAACACGACCACACAGGCCCTCGGCCCGATCCCCGTCTCTGAGGACCAGTCCCACTGGTCCACCATCTTTATGCAGGTAAGAGGCAATTCGCTGGCATTTGATGGAAAGAAGATGTCTGAACCTGAGGTTCAGGTTCAACTTCAACTTCTTCAGTTGAGAAATTATGTGCCTCAAACTACTGTACTCAACTATTGAATTTCATCTCTTGCCCTCATACCACTTCACTCTCCACTAGTAGTACCACTTGACATCCTCAACGGTGATACTGTTGAATTGCGATAACTGAGACCCTCACTTGCCCAACATGAAATATTATTTGTTGTGACTGTGCCACTGTTCCATTGCATCACGTTGGAAATGGTATTCATTGGTGCCATCATACCTCTGGTGGTCTGCTAATGTAATCGTGGAATTTTGGCTCCAGTCGGAATGTTCCAAGCGAGGGGGGGATTGAAATAGGTTGGGTTACAAACCAGTGAGGCTTGTACTACAGGTGAACTACCTTTATATACATGTAGCTAAATCAAATAGATAATGTGATGCCATGGTGCATCGGTGTTCGAGGAGACTTCGGCCAGGGGTGAAGTAAGTAGATTGAGGGTGCTGCCAACTCAGGCGCACTCCTCAGACCCGTAGAGAAAGATAGCGAGAGTAAGAGGGAGTGGTCTCCCAATACAATGTGACCCGTCGCCGGGATCCTGTCACCCGGGACCGGGGATCTCGATGGCACCGAGTCGGGTGGAGCAGTATACGGATGCTCAGCCATCGGGTGCGTCCTGGGCGTTGGCCTTCGGCAGTAGCGCTGCCGCTCGTGTTTGTCTAGCCATACATCGAAGTCGAGAGTAAAGATAGATAGATTATGTAATCTATCGACATGTAATTATACAGTGCACACGTGGGAATACAAGTGAGTAATGGGCACTAGGCCGTGTAAAGTAAGTAGAAATATGTAGGTGTCACAGATAAGGAATATCAAATAGGACAGTCAACATGAGTCAGACTATGAAATATAATAATGTGAAGGCATGGTAACAGATAACGAACCACATGCTCACCATATGCAAACCGCATGGTCAAGCTTGTATTTCCAACAGTAATCCCCACTCCATGGGTTGATTCAAGCACACAAGTTGATTTCACTTCTGCCGACTCTGCTCGTACTCCCTGGACTGACTATGCAATCATGTGACCAAGTTTGGCAGCTCCTTTTCAGTGAATTGATCTCCTTTCGACTTGGTGCAATTTTGCCAATTTGTTGAGCCCCATTCAACTTGATGCAATTTAACGATTTGTGATGCTTTAAGGACTACATGCTCAAGATGGGCATGCTCTCAATACACCAATGGTGAAGCGGTTATCATGCTTGCCTTCCACGTGACGCGTTGATTATATAATCGCTCGTAATACCGTTAGCAAGCGGCAGGGGTTCGACTCCCCTTTGGTGTATCATTTTGCTTTGGCTCATTTCGCTATTTTGTTTACCCTTCGTTGTAAATTCCCTCACTCATCTTCTGCTGATATCCATAGCCTCCCTGTCCCTACTACACCTTTCTGATCCAGTGATTATATGTTTAAGTGGGAGGAGGAAAAACCCTGTCCCAGGTTATCACAATTTGCAATGATAATGTTTGTCCCTGAGGGAAAAAAGACAACAAGTCTGAGCCTGCATGAATGCGAGTTCAAGCCAGGCTACTGGCAGCATTTTATCCTACTTGAATACCAGTTAGAGACCCTCAGAAGGGTGAATAACATTCATTTGCAACCCAGTACTTAATGGCAAAAAAGTTGTTGTAAAACAAGTGGAAAGTGCTGCAACACCTTGTTTGCTCATGGCTCCTATGAAAAATGTATTCTGCTCAGCTCTAACCCATGCACCAACAGAACTCCCTCTTTTTTCTTCAGGAGAGGCCATTATTATTGCAAATTGCAATAATGTCAAAATTGCTATGAGACACTTGCAGCAACTGTCAAGGTGGTGCACATCTCAGCTATAGCTATGAGATATCTTGACGAAGAAATAATAGTGTCAACATGTCTGTACATGCTCCATGATCACAAGGAGCTGCTCAAAGATCACCAGCCTAGGAAGATCACTGTTATTCTGTGGCACTACCTGGAACTTGTAATGAAGGAGAATCACTGGAAGGCACTGATACATTTTCTGACAAGCCAACATCCATTGGCAGTCGAGCACATTTGCTATAAGCACTGGTATCATTGCGAGAATATTCTGAGAGATCAGTATGCATCCTACAAGAATTCCAGAGGCTCACATAAGAAGGTTCAGGCATCTGGTAATAAAGTTAGTATAAGTTTGAGATTCAGGTCGGTTTCACTGTGGAACAAGAACCCAGTGAAATTCATCAAAGTTTTCACCTCTTTAGCAGAGGTATTTCACCCCTAAAGACCCGTGAATTTCATGAGGGTGCAGTGATTTTCACGGTGAGGCACAGTGAAAATTTTCACATACAAAACATACATTTTCACCTGGCTTCCAGAGGGTGAAAATCACCCGTGTCTGGGGTGAAATCCATGAGCCAAAAAAAAAGAATTGTAGGTCTCCGACCATCATTCAATGAATGATCAAAGCTCACTGACTAGGACATGATTGGCTTAGTTGGTGATTAGCTTAATTGAATTGCGACATCAGGAAAAAAATTTTAGGAAATATCTCGCCGGCTATCTATGGAGAGACAAATAGCGGTTTATAGCCGTAGTAGCACTGGCCACAGCTTTGTAGCTCTACAGTGTCAACAGTAGCTTCAAGCGAGCACTACAGAGCTCACCATACCTGCCAACAAGTGGTACATTGAACTATATATATTCGTAAGTAAGCTATGTTGTAATCTGTATTCTCTGCCGCCTGCTAGATAAGCCTGCAGAAGCTAAGAGATTTAGTTGTGCCGCTACAAGTTGAACAGCCTACAACGGATGAACTCCGCCAAAAATATTCTGTAAAGATAATGAGGCTTGCAGAAATGTAGAAGTCAGTTACCAGCTTCATATAAACATAATGGCCTAAGGTCCTCGGTCATTGTATTCAATTGAGCTTCAGTGTTTCACATGCTCCGCTTGCTCACCAGTAGACCACAATCAGTGTTCAATTCACATACATGCATTCCGTGTAACACCTGATTGGGAAGGATACGGACTTGATGAAAGATAAAGCTTGAGTGCTTGATTAGTGCGAGTGAAATCCTCCAAGAGCGAGTTGATGCTGATCATGAGTTGAAGGTGAAAGAGACAAGTCATTCAAACTCTGCCTGATGCAATGTCGTGCACCAAAATGGCGTGATTTGATGGCAACAATGGTTGGTTGGCAACTCGCCTCTCTCTCTCTTTCCCCCACCACCCACCCCTTCCCTCTGCCAACAATTCTCTTCCCACTCTCGAAACCGGTCTACTTTGTGTCTCATATCAATCCTATGTGACCCCATCGTCCTACGTCACATTCTCGGCCTTTTGTGGCCACTTTCATCTGTGCTGTGCTGCATGCCGCTGTCTGTGGAGACTGTGCATTGTCTTGCACCACCACTGCTGCTTGTGACCGTTCATCTGACCCTTCTCTGATATTAGCTGTACAGCACCCCGATGATAGACAATTCAGATGGACAGTAGTTGGTGAGTCCGCATCGCCTTTGCGGAATACAGTTGCTGATTTGTCCTTAGTTACAGTGTTCTCGCCGACTCCCCCATGTTGTCTGCTTGTTTGTAGGTAAGTGATCATGTTCTCTATCCACCTGGGCCGCCGCCTTACGCTTCGAGTTCAAGGTTACCGATGTCAACGTCTCGGGTGTGTGAATCATTTGTGACCATTGATGATGGTGAGTACTCGACTCCCCCATCTTGTCATCCTTTCTGATATTTTACTATCAGTCATACTTTTGTGCTATTAGTCGCCACGTCTGCGGCAATGGATGATTTCGTACAGGTTACCGGCATCTTTCGATTACATGTAATATTTATTTGAATCAATAAATGTTTTTTTTTTCTTTTCTTTTCTGTATACTGGAGCATAAATACATTGAGCTATGAGCACTATAGGCTGCTATGAACCTCTATTATGCTATGCATCTACGCGTCTATTTTAGCCACATGGATTGCTACAGACGGCTTTGTAACAGTCTGTAGCTGACCCCTTCAGCTACAAACCAGAGACATAGCTATTTTACTATCACAGCTATTCCAGCTTTATTGTGCTATAGAGCCAAGTACTTTTTTCCTGATGGAGTTAGATGTCAGAAGGCTTAGAGTTGTCAGTAGTGGCATAAGCATGCAAAAGCTTGGTATACTTCTATGAAAATATTAGGTAGTGACCAACAAATTTATGTACCTTGTTCAAGACACCGGGAAGATGGGGTGAAAAACCAAATTCACCAACCTTCTAGATGAAACATATTTTCACCGGCATGCCTCTTCGCAAGAAGGGATTTCACCCAATCCTCGCCTTGTAGGTGAAATTTATTTTCACTGTGGAAAATGGGTGAAAAGTGAATTTCATCGTCTCATACTGTGAAATTCACTGGGTTCTGGTTCCACAGTGTTTCAGTGTTCACCGCTTCGGAGGCGGACTTGTCGATTTTGGAATGATCAAACTGGATCAAACTCGAGGTTCAAAGCGTCCTCCAAGCTCAACAGCGACTGAGGGCGAAAATTGAACCAAAATTGTACATCTTTGTTACAGATTGTTGATGCGTATTTGGATGATTCGTGACTGATGTGACCTCTCTTCTTTGAACTGGACCTTGACTCAAATACCCCCCCCCCCCCCCCCCCCGCTATAATTGTTTTGGATCTCAGGCTATTGAGGGTGGTCTTCTGCGCAAATTTCACCGTTTCGGTCCTCCAGATGGTCTTTGTCCTTCCTGAGCTGGATTGGATTTACGACTAGCCAAATTCCATGCATGACTGCAGCGCACGAGTCGCCTGCCTCTGCCTGTATCTGGTGTCCATCCACCAGTACAGTGAAGGGTGGTATACAACACAGTCGGACTATATGGTACGAGAGAATTTTTACAAAGCAAAACAACAGGCAATGGCACAGCTATAACAGGGATGACAATTTCTCGACACTAGAAAGCAGGGGCAACTGGCCCGGCTGGTGACGGAGCTACACGCTACTCAGGATATTTGTCAGTAAATCGACTGCTTTGTTCTGTCGGCTGCTCACATATAGGATTCTTGGAACAAATTGCCGTTGGACTGAGCGCGGTGGCTGGTAGGGTGTACGTGACCTGTAAATTCCGTGAGACTGAGAAAATACGGTATAAATTTCGGTTCTTTACGAGTCGGGGAGCGAAGGGCCTCGATGACCTCTCTTGCCTCTTTCATAGCCTTGAATAACTTGTGTCGACGTTCCTCCTCGATGATGCGCTAATTTTTTTTTCAGAATTCAGAAACTTCGTCGATCTTGGCTACGAATATGCTTACCAGCGTCGAGATGTGAATATTTTCCACCTCTTTCCTGCACTTTGTGATGCTCATCGTAATCCCTCTAATATTCTGAAAATATTTCTTCAAGGATCTGTAGCAGGTTGCTATACGGGTCGAAAGGCCGTTATCGATCATGGCGTTGGCTTCGAAGAGCGGGGACACTTCGCCTGCATCCAACATCTGGGATTGGATCTTGGAAGCCGAAAATTTTGCCCTGGAAGCAAAACCGTGTTACTCGTGTCTTGTCGTAACCATGAACATGATACAACTTACTGCAGCAAACGACTCTCGACGTCCAACAGCTCGACGTGGTCCCTCGCACAGTCCGATTTTGCGCGTTTCAAAAATCCCTCGGCGACCTTTATCCCATCTTCAAGTCGAGCCAACTTCTTGGAGGGAAGGTGGTAGCAGGCAACATAAATCGCCAAGGATGCGCACGCGAGGCCCAGACATATGTAGCCGAACATGTTTCCTGACACTAGGGATAGTGCACTGAATATAATTGAGGAATGCAGGGTGGATATGGCGTCGCACATCGTGATGTGGTGGAGTGAAAGAGATCGATATGATGTGTATGTGGGCGGGCGGAAGGTGAGATGTCACTCACTTTATACCCAGCGGCCACAAATAAGAGCGCTGTCTACAATTCCGAAAACGGATATGCAGAAGGCGGTGCAGTGACTGGGCGTTAAACAAGCTGGCCGAAACACCGGTCTAATCTAAGAACTTTGGCCTCGTTCTCGGATTGCACCCGGCATTTCAGCATTCTCTTAACCTCGGTGACCGTGTCGGTGGTGAACTGACTTCCTGCAAGTCAGGACGGATACTCGAGCCCTAGGAACGGCGCCCCGGCTGCAGGAGGACGACGACTGCAATCATCGCTTGTGGCATGCGCCTGACTTACATGAGGTCCTTTTCGGCTTCTTTTCCATCACCCAACGCCACAGCGAAGGTGAAGTCCATTTCAATGGAGAAAAACTTCCGATCCCGCGATTTAGGTTAGCTCCATCATCGCTTGTGACATGTGTCTGGCTTAGATGACCTCCTTTCCGGCTTCTTTTCCATCACCCGACGCCACAGCGAAAGGTGAAGCGGATTTCAAGGGGGGGATAGGAAAGGATAGGATAAGATTGCCGACACCAGGTCCCGAATCGGAACGGCCGGATACCGTCTACATACACAAGGCGTAAATGTATGCTACGGATGTATCTAATCTCCACCGTTGTGAACTAGCCCGCCTCGTATGTGTTGCTTTCCCGACCAATGCGACAATCATCAAACATTAAATAATTGTCATCCACAGGCAGGATGATCAGTGCAAACCTGGCCGTAGTCGGCCAGGAGTCAAGGGCCAGTTCTCCGACCCTAGACAAAAATCACAGACATCCAGAAAGCCACAAACATATGAGTGAACCGTCTCGCGATTTCGACTCGGATACACGAAATATTTATAGAACAACTGGACCATTACATTCTGCCAACCGAGGTTGAAATGCTCTGTCAGTACCCACATCGTGTGTCAACGTCACGTCGCAATGGGGAAATGGCGCTCATGCCGGCTATTTCAGGTGAAGCCGATCCTCAAGACTTTTTCCACCAAGGGCCCCGAGAAAATCGCTGGCACTTCACCAGTTTCCGTACTACAAGACCTTTTCAGTGGCGCACTGGCCAGTTACTAGTCCAGCCTCTTTTTCGTCTTTTCCAACCAACACGGCATCAGCAAAACCTGGTCCCACTCCAGAGAACTCCAGAGTGCCCAAAGTAGCCAGAGAGCCAGAGGGAAACCCCCTCTTGTGAGTTCTCCAGAGCAGCTCAGAGTAGCTAAAAATAGCCAGAGTGCGCCAGAGAAGCTAAAATAGCTACTTTGGTGCTCCAGAGAACAAACTTCTACTCTCGGTACTCTGGCTAAAATCAGGTTTTGCTGATGACTCCGCGGCCCGCCGGCTGATGCGGCTCCACCAACTTTCTTCCAGGTTGTCCGGATACTTCGCTGGCTGTACTGGTCCAGCATCTTTTCATTTTCTGTCTTTTCCAACCAACACTCGGCGACCTCGGCGATGCAACTGGCTGTGAATATCCATTTCTCTCGTGTTCCTTCCTGATTTCGTATCTCGCGCTGTAGAGTTCGTTTATGTTTACTCTGGCTCTGGTCCGCGAAATCGGACTCAACTTGGCTGTTTCGTGATGCTCGTCCATGATGCGATTTGGGATTTCTCTTCTATTATTCCCACTGTCCCTCCAAGTACTGGCGTTTGTACCTACACCTCTGTCCGGTGACGCGTATATGTACCTGATACCCCACCCAATGCAGCACCTTCCTGATGCACATTCGCGTTCCTAACGATGCGCGTCAGTTGCCCGTGTTCCGTGCCTCTGATCTCGCCTTCCCAACAGCTCCAATTGAACGTCCCTAAGGCTTGTTTCCAGTGATGGCCTGATTTGGGAAGGCGAGTGATGGTGGGGAAGGCGAGTAATCATCGAGACCTCAGCGGCTATTCTCGGATTTCGGGCCAGGAGAAGTATTGACTGAGTGGAGGTCTGTTCCCTCGCTGTTCAAAGATACATATTTAAAGCTCGGCGCTCATCAAGTGACCATCGAATGAAATTTAACGTTACATCTGAATTTCGACCACAGTTCAACTTTGGGGACAGCGCATTTAACACGCGAGGTACGAACGTCGTATGTTAATGTGTCGGTCTACGAGAGACTAGACAGTGCATTACTCTCGATCGAAGTGCATATTATATTACGAGCCGCGAGTGTTTGGTTTCACCGACGGGATTTAGTTCAACGATTGGCGGGATGCGTTGAACTTTAAGCATACTTATGCGTCCGGGACTTGAGTGACTTGTGGAAGTTCAACTTTGGTTCGGTTTCTCTTCAGGTCATTTGTGGACCAGAATATGGCCTAGTATGTATCGACTACGGAAGAGTATTCTACCCGATTTTCATGCTGGTTTCAAAACTCGCGTCCTTTGTTGATGGTCAGTCACCCCGGGCCGTTCGGGTACATTTCCGACGAAAGGCCAGACTTCTCCTACACTCTTTGACCGCCTGAAACACGCCGACTTGGCTGGGTAATTTCTCCCTTATAGACTCCACTGCCGTGCGACGTCCCTCGCTAAACAGTTAATTTTAACATACCATTTACGGACCTTCGACCTTCCGTTCACCTTCAAGTTGTGTCATGGCCACGTTTTTTATGGCAGCGCTTCCTCGCGGGCCGCATCGTTTGTTGGTCCTTGTCAATCGGACGGTTTCTTATTCGGTAGAGTACTGCACCCCGTACGTCTTGGGTGGCAATCTAAACTTGGCCGGGACCTGTCGATCTAATTTGACCGTTGATTCGGAGCGCCTTGCCAGCTATCCACTCGCATCATCTCGCTGATGCGCACAGCGAGATAGGCCGGATTTCCGGCAACAAGAGCTATCGTTAGATTTCAATTTCTGTTGGCTGAATGGTCCGTACAATATCCCTGAAGCAAGGTCTATTTCCCTGGCTGTTTAAGGATATAAGATCGGCGCCAAAACAACCAGCAAGCATTCTCCCTCCATAGACCCGCAAATAGGACCCTATGGCTCTGTCAGCTAAATTCAACGTTCCATTTAAATTTCAACAACAGTTCAATTCTGCTGTCGTTTTTCACAGATATCTCATGCTCGGCGTTAATACAACTATAAAATGTTCGCCCGCCATAGCCTTCTCAAACCGTTGAAATCAGCGTGCAACAAGAAATATTGAGGGAGCAGTAGTAGCCGGCTACATTTAAGGTTGCATTTCAATTCTGGGGAAATGGCATTACTTCGATTAAAATGCCATATACTAGCATTATATTGTCGAAACATATACATATATATGTGGGAGAGATTAATAGTGTGCAAGTTCAACTCTGGTTCGGTTGTTCGGCACTGGGCAGGCCGTTTGGGGAACAGAAAATGACCCCACTGTATAAGCATCGACGGTGGGTACATACTTGGTGGCGTGGAGAAGATTTTCACAGCGCAAATACGAGTTTCTGTTAATATGTAATAGAAAATGTTGCCCGGGAAGGTGCATAGTGCCTCGCATTTGAATTCGTCGTGCCTATGTTTCTCCTTACCCTTATGCCATTACCGAGATATAAATCTGAATTCTTGGAAGGCTCATGAAGCCTTTCGTATGGAAGCTGGTACATAAGAGTTGAGGGCATCGCGGAAGGGAACCAGGGGCGTCAAACAGTATGAACGGGAAACATGGCGTTGTTTAGTAAATAGGGGCCTCGCCGCTTCGAAAGGTGGTCCGGCCAGTGCAACATTCCGCGATTGTTTGGAATTCAAACTTATAAATGAATTAAAACTAGAGGCCTAATACGTCGAGCCAAACTGTGACTGACGGTGATTGAACCGAAATTGAACAAGACATTGGTGATGTTTGGATGCTTCGTGACTGATGTGCCATTTCTTCCTTAGACTCTGCCGCTACAATCGTTTTTGGATCTTCCGCTCTTGAGGTCGATCTTCTATTCAAACATCGCTTCCATAATTCTCCAGATACTCTAGTTCGGCCTTGTATCACGACTACCCGTTTTTCGTGGCCATCGCATACAGCGAAGAGCGGTATAAAACAGTCGGAATTATATGGTACGAGAGATGCTTTACAAATAAAACAACAGGTAACTGCGTAGCTATAACAGGGATAACAATTTCTTGACAGTGGAACTGGCCCGGCGAGGGGCTACACGCTGCTCAGATTTTTTTGTGAGTGAATAAACTGCGTGTTTCATGTCGGCTGCTCACATATAGAACTCCTGGAACAAATTGCCGTTGGACTGGGTGCGATGGCTGGCAGCGTGCCCATGACCTGTAAATTCCGTCAGACTGAGAAAATACGGTATGGAATTTAGGTTCCGTATGAGTCGGCGAGCGAAGGACTGCGGTAACCACTCGCGCCTCTTTTATGTCCTCGGATAATTTGCGTCGACGTTCGGCTTGGATGATGACCTGAAACAATATTTTGAATAATTCGAACAGATCTTGGGGCTGATGCTCACCAGCGTCGCGGTGTGGATTCTTTCGACCTCCTTCCTGCACTTGCCGATACTCTTCGTGATTCCTCTAACACCCTGCAAATATTTCTTCAAGGATCCGTAGCAGGCTGATATACGGGCCGAAAGGTCGCGGGCGATCACTGCGTTGGACTCGAAGAGCGTGGACAGTCCGCCTGCCTCCAACATCTGGGACTGGATCTCGGACGCCAACCATTTCGCCCTGGAAATAAAATTCGCGTTACTCGTATCGCAATCATGAACATGACACAACTTACTGCAGCAAACGACTCTCGACGTCCATCAGCTCGAGGCGGTCCCTCGCACAGTCCGCTTTTGCACGTTTCAAAAGTTCCTCGGCAGCCTTGATAGCATCTTCGAGTCGAGCCAACTTCTTCGATGGAAGGTGGTGGTAGGCAGCATAAATCACCGGCGACACGCATCCGAGCCCTAGACATATGTAGCCGAACGTGGTTCCGGACACCAGGGATTGTGCGGCTACAATTGATGTTTGGATGGGGGGGACGGTGTCGTACATCATGGTGTACCGTGGAGGCTAAGAGATATGCAAAGGTAGGTGGGTGGAGAACGAGACATGTTACTTGCAGTTACTTATAAGTATGGAGCGTGTATAAATACATTGCAATTCTGACAAGGGCAAGCGCCTACAGCCAGTGTATAGCCACGGTGTCGGAGACAATTTTCCGCCGACATGTCAAGCAGCTGAAGAGGCCACCGCACTGCCACCACACGGACCAAAACATTGTGTGATCTCCGTCTTGACTAAAGCGCGGTCTGTCAGTCGGCAAGACTGCGGATGTAAACTTGACGAAAGCCCTGACCACCAGTGAGTTCTGCTTGGCCTACCAAGATACGATCCGTAGCAACCCGAATTGACTGGGTACTTCTTCTTTTTGCCTACATTTACTGGCGCGGCGTGCGACACCCTTGCCAAACAGCTAATAGGTACAATACTAAGTTTAACCCCATCTTCGGTTTATCCTAAAGTTGGGTCATACTATGGCAGTGGCTCCTCGCGGGTCCCATCGCTCGACCGTCCTTGTCAGCCCGACGCTGTCCGAAGACGACTCGGAGCATCGGAGCGGGAATTGGGAAGGGCCTCTTTAACGGACTTAGATAGGAGTGATCATCGCGGGATGCCGTGGCTATCCCGCGCACAGCGAGACACGCGGATAGACGGCCAGGAGAAATATCGTTGCACTTACATAAAATTCTGCTAGCTGAATGGGTCCACGCCGCGGAAACAATGTTCCTGATTCAGAACGCCGAGGTCAAGTCATTCTGGCTGTTCAGCGTTATTTAAAGCTTGGCGCTAATACAAAGATCAAGCATTCTCCCGACGCGGACCGCTCAAATATGACCTGTGGTGTTAATAAATGTTGAGAGCGGGCAGCAGAATTGTAGTCGGCCAAATTCAATGTTGCATTTGAATTTCAACCGCAGTTCAACTTTGAGGAAATTCCTCTCGATTGAAGTGCGGAGTATATTACGAGCGCTTGGTTGCGCCGAGACAATTTAATTCAAGATGGGACGTTAGAACTGGGATGTGTGCAGACATCTGTGTCTCGGAGTGACTGGCACTACAGTGGAAGTTCAACTCTGGTTAAATTGTTTGGCAGGCCATTTGGGGAACCAAAATAAACTCGCTACATGTATCGAGGGGTTTAGTAACTTCCGACCCGATTGGAGAGCGGTCTACCTGTATTTTATTTTGATTTCACGTCGTGCATATTGCAGAGATTAGGTCGGAATTGGGAGGGGGCAGTGGTTAATTGGTGGTTAAGCTGTTTCTTTTCTTTCTTCCCTTTTTATTCAAAGAAAGAAAAAAAGAAACTTGGACCATCTTTCCTACGACCGATGGATAATGTGTGCAGCAAGGATTACTGCGCTCAAGCCAGAGCCGGCGCCTACAGTATTCTGCGTGGCCAGGGCTTGTATCACTCTATCGCTCATCTTCTTCCCGGCCCTGACTCCCTTGAGTCACAGTGACAGAACCTTGGCACGCCACTGAGTGACTCTTCCGCACTCGATAGCCATCGGAAATACAGCCCTGCCGACGACAAGCTCGCGCTGATAAGTCCACCGTCTGTGGAACATACCTGAGGCACGCTACCGCCCGCGAGCGCCGTGAGACCCCAACCAGGCTGGATCATACGTAGACTTGGAGCTACGAATACCAACTTAGTACTAGGTGCCTCGGAGTTTAACATATTTGATGGGCTTCCGTTAACCGAATTTGGGACACGACAAGGTCCCTTTTCTCCTTGCGAGATATTCTCGAGAGGGCACTAGCGAGACGGAGTGAGAATTGCGAGGTAAGTATAATAGTAAGTGACCATACCTGGCGAGACGGAGTGAGAAACGGTGAAGACACCGACTCCGCCTCGCCAGATTAAAAAAGAAACTGAGTGCGCTCATGTGGCACACATTAAGGCCCAGGTGCCTTGGCCTTCATTCGACCACTGGGGTTGGAGGTCAGCACTCTGGGCGAGGCGGGCAGCTTGAATCGTATAGAACGAGACAATTCGGACTTACTCCATGGGACAAGACCATTTGCGACCCGGAGGTAGGTCTCATCCTGCGTTTCACTTTCGACCTGAGAGGTGGAAACGGAGGGTAAGATTTTGTGCGGACGATGCACGCGGGGAACTCACCTCGCCGATTAGACCTGAGTAAGCAGCTTTTTAAACCTGAATGGCTCGGAAGTGTTGATGTTCCGCTTGACAACGCCATCACCGCAAGTGTTAATGCTCCGCTTGACAACATCATCGACGCCTGTCTTATTATTTAAATATTTTTCTTTACATACCTCTGGCAGCAACATTCGTGGATCCGGTTGCTGACTGTCCTCTAGCTCTGCCAACGCCAGTGTTCGCAAGCGTCAGAAGTTTGTGTCAAGTCGACGGAGAACTGTGTATATCACCTCATTCTCTGTCTTTCTCTCCTCCCAGACCTATCCTCCCCAATCCGACATATGTAGTATTAGAATTACATACGTGCACCCATCCGTCCGTCCAGATCCGCTCGTGTCTATACCGTCTATATCCCCGCATAACGATAAGTATTAGCATAAGCAGTCAGTTGGCCCGTCTCTCCCCTCAGTAAATAAGTCATCAACGCCCAGGGGTACGAAGGGTACTAAATGGCACCGGGAGCCCTCGTGCGTCATACCCGCAGCGCTACCGCAGCGCCTCGGGCCACTCGCTCCGCCGCCGCCAGCGCCCGTCCGTGTCGAAGCGCGGGTTGGGGCGGTAGTTGAGGCCGTCGCTGAGCGGGCCGCCGATGGGGACTGGATAGAGAGCGTGCGTTGATTAGTGTCGATGAAGATCAGGGGGAGGGTAGACGATGAGAAGAGTATTCTACAGAAGGGGAGACTAAACGAGTGGGATCAAGGAATTGGAGTGACGGGGACCCTGTTATGAGGAAGAGAGAAGGGAGAGACGGAGGGAGGGAGGGAAAAATGTCGAAGCAAGGAAGGCAAGAAAGAAAGAGAAGCTCGAAAAGACACTCACAAATCCACCCCCACACGCTCCGCCCCATCACATCCTCCCACCCCGCGCGCGCAGACCCCGCCCACCATACGTTCCCCTCCGTGTCCGGCGCGCCCCACTCCTTGTCGTACGTCGCGATAGCGCGACGCTTGGCGCTGTGAAGGGTGTCAGTCGAGTCAGGGTGGTGGGGAGAGTGAGGAAGCAGGCGAAAGGGAACTGAAAACGACCGTCTTGACACGCTTAGCGCCAGAGGCAGCCGTAGACGTTGATTGTGTAGCTCGAGGTCCGGGCGCCACGTCTGAAATGTGGCCGCGCTTCGCCTTCCACGACAATACATTCGTCCCCCATCCAATGCCAACAGATGGGCGATCCAGGACCTTCGAGGGTCGCACGTACTGTGGAGAGAAGTCACACAGTACAGGGCGACGATCGCCCGCAGCCAGACGGCGCGTCCGCTCTGACCGCGCCGTAAGCTCAGACGAGGCAGCAGTTAGTGTACCCTGCGCCGCCAGCCGCCAGCCACCACCCCGCGCTCGCCTCCGCCCCTAGCGAAGCCTACACCCCAGCAGCTCCCGCTCGCAGAAGGGAAACTCCCCACACTCCGCACTCTAAGGTACCGCGGCTCTCCGCTCTCCAAACTACACTCTAGCGTACAACGAGCACGCAAGTCCAGGTGCGCCCGTAGGCAAGGACCTACTCCACGCCCGAGGAGGCGTGCAGCTGCTCCCCTGCTGCCAGTGCCTCCCCGGCTGCACCTCCCCTCCCTTCTCCCAAAAAGAAAAGGTAAGAACCCGCGAGAAACATAGAAACCCCCCGAAATCCAAGAAAAACTTGAAAGAAACCCACTCACCCAACCTCCCAGCACCTCACCCCCGCCTCCTCGAGGCCCGCCCGCTCCCTTTCCTTCATGCGCTGCACGCCCAGGCTCTCGACCGTCGTCTGCGAGAGGAGGATGAGCCGCGTGTGCGCGACGCCGAGCGAGGCGGTGAAGAGCGCGAAGAGCGCTGCACTGGGGTAGGTGTTAGTATGCAGTATTGTATTGTTATTGGTAGGAGGGGGTGAAGGGACTAAGAGACGCACAGCGCAATAATAACGACCTCCTGCGGGTCGACGCTCCGCCCGCCGTCCGTCTGCGCGGGGACGTTGAACGCGACGAGCGAGGCAAAGGTGTAGGAGGTGAACGCGAGCGTCGCGAAGGAGAAATTGAGGAAGAACTTGTGGTTGCGCGCGCCGACGCATTGGCCGATCCCTGTGAGTGGGTTAGTAGGGGGTTGGTAGGCCGGGGAGAAGATGGGAGGGGGGGAGGGAGCGGGAGCGGGGATGGAGACGAGGGAAGAGACTCGTAGAGGGAGGATGGTACTGGCGCCTTAAGGGAAAGCAGGAGCGAAGGAAGGGGGTAGAATGCTATAAATAACGATGGGCAGGAACACGCACAGGGACAGTGGTGGTCGAATTTGAGGACGCACTAAACGCGAGGGGGGAGGAGTCAGTATTCGATAGTGCTCGATTAGCAAAGACGCTCACAGTCCCACAGACGCGACAATGGTGCGCCCGATACGGCTTCACGATCGCGCACCGCGCGCACCAACGATGCGGGGGGAGCAATGGCGCCGTCGTCGGCGGGAAGCGGCCGCGCGGGATGCGCCCCTCCTTATCGCTGCGGCGCGAGGATTCCCGGCGCGGTGGGGGCCTGGGTGTGGCGGCGTCCCCGTTTGTTTGCGAAAGAGGCAGAGGTATCGTCGTCCCAGGGACATGGGCCGCAGGAGGAGCTGCAGGCGAGTTGTCGACGTTAAGCTCCTCGTACGCGGGGCCGCCGATGCGGCCTGCTTCGATGTCCGCGAGCGCGGGGTAGTTGTTTGCGGCGCGGGTATCCTCGTGGTCTTGCGCCTCCCACTGTGTGCGGGGGAAGAGCGGTTGCGGCGTTTTGGGGACGTACTGCCTTGCAAAGTATGAGAAAAACGTGGTGAGAACAGAAAGCGGAATAACGCACGTCGCAGGCGTTGCCGGGGGGCGTGAAGATTACCTGGGTATGAGTTAGTCGGATTTTAGGAAAGTTTGGAAGCAAGTTGCACTGTAAAAATACGGATAGACAGCTCACCTTCAAATATGCCCACACCATCCACGCGTACAGCACAGACCAGCCCACCAGCAGCCCAACTAGCCGTTGATCGTCAGCATATCCATCCAGCCCTCTCCTCGAATAACTCACCTCCCTCCCCACGCCGTCCGCTGTGCATCAGTCGGACTGAAAATCGTCCTGCATAGACGTACGCCGTATATCCCATGATGCCGAG
Organism: Mycena epipterygia; assembly: GCA_029281465.1. Taxonomy (NCBI): domain Eukaryota; kingdom Fungi; phylum Basidiomycota; class Agaricomycetes; order Agaricales; family Mycenaceae; genus Mycena; species Mycena epipterygia. The sequence goes on along the minus strand of JARJCQ010000021.1, from coordinate 1,196,600 downwards.
GGTGAACACGACCATGAGCTTGCGTACGACCCAGGGCTGGGGCTTGCGTGCGCGAGCCTCACGACGCTCGCGGGCAGTGTAGCGCGCCTCGGATATTGTTCCACATAGTGTGGGCTTGTCCAACGCGAGCTTGTCGTCGGGAGGCGCTGCATTTCCGGTGGGCATCGAGTGTGGCCAGAAAGAGGAGGAGCGATGACGTAATACGACGTCCACATCACAACAAATACCCAATAAATACCCGCTGCAGAGAAGGTGCACATTGGGTGCACACGATTATGTCCAGGGAAGCATCAATTTTTCTTCTTCTTTCTTTCCGTTGAACGCAGAAACCACGAAAGAAAGAAGAAAAAACACATCGCAATCCACCGCTGTAAGGCCACGGCCAACCCCGTCTCCGAACTTGAATGACCTCTGTACAACCTCTGCAATAAATGTATGATCTGAATTTGAAGCCGGCATGCAATGCAGATAGCCATCCTCCCTTAAACAGCATCTGTTTCTCGATTTCACTACAAGGCATGCCGAATAATTGAACCAGATCTGAACTTCCACGACGACGAATCTCTCCCAGATATATATGTTTCAACACATCACGCCAATATTTAATGCCCCAACTTGAAGTAGCTGTTTGCGGTGACTCGTATTCGATTATACTCTGGTCTTCAATCGAGAGGAATGCAATTTTCCCAAAATTAAACTGTGGTTGAAATTCAAAATACAACGTTGAATTTGGCCGACTACGATTGCTGCCGCTCTCAGCATTTATTATTACAGAACCAAAGAGTCCTTTGGGCGGTCCATGTAGGGAGAACGCTTGATGACTGTATTTAGCGCAGAGCTTTAAATATCCCTGAACAACCAGGAAACAGACCTGGCCTCAGGAACAGTGTTTCTCAGTCTTTGAAATCGAAATTAAAATCCAACGATACTTATCCTGGCCGGGAATACCGCGCGTCCCCCTTACTATGCACATCAGCCGTGTCAAAGGGCTTCACTGTCCAGCGCCTAACTCTTAGGACCACCGCAGTACAATAAAGCGGGTAGGGCCGATGAGCGGCAGAGCCCGGTAACTTACTCCCTCAGTAAGTATAACACATCAGTGCTACATAAGCATATTTCTTCTGTTTCTAGTTTGTTTGTGTAATGGTTTCCATGAAAGGTTGTATGTCCAGGTGATCTCAGCACTGGAGGTTGTATTAGTTCAGGGTATGAATTCCACATTTCAACATGATTTCTCAATGCCATGGTATGTTTAGCTGCTGTCGCAGAACGAACAGTCGGATCATGCCGAAGTAATTCATGTTCTGCACCAGGCCTCTCCACTTATTCTACGTGGTCGATGTTTTCTCCTGATGTTTATTTGGCCTGGGAAGCAACTCACTGTGAGACACATTATCTTGCTTGATTTATACATGCATCGGAAATGGGCCTGGCTTGAAACCGGTGTTTATGGTCGGTCAAAAAGTAGAGTCTATTGCACAGGCCCCTGCAACCCAATGTGACCATCTTGCAAGCTCAAAGTTTCCATGCAGATACATCCTTGAATGTTGGATCACGGCCAAGTTGTATAAAAAAGATTGTCCAGGAATTCACACAGCAAATATTTTGACCTTGCTTCGAAATCACTGGACTGATCACACGGACTAAGTGGCAGTACGATCCCGTATTTTCATTCCCATAAAAGCTAAAATCTGTCAGTTCACTGTGTATCTCTGCGAAAATTGCAGAAAAGAAGGTTCAAGATCCTCTTACAGATGAACCTCCCCCCCTCCCCCCCCTTAATGCAACCTCAGACATGAGATCACCTTTGAGAGGATGTGACGGTACCCAGGTCTACATATCGCAAACCATCGAGATTTTTCTTTCATTGTAAAAAAAAAACCATATACTGAAAGTCCAATTGCTACTGGTACTGAAGACGGGTCTGAATCAATTGTGAAATTTTGGCAACGTGGTATAACCCGGCCGTGGTTCATCAGACAACTCTCATGCGTAAGATTTCCGGTTTGTCTGGACTCTGATTTTTGCACCAACCATTCACCAACCCCAGAGTTGATTTTCTTTGGTCTGGAGTTGACCCTCAATAGGCCTAACCTACAATCACATGTGGTACACACATCCACATTTGTAGTGTCTGTTTAAGAGACCAAGTAGGTCTCACCGCTAGTGAGTGGAACCGTACGAAACGGGTGTGATGCAGAATTAGGAAAGATCAAACAGCTGCTTCGGCATGCACCTCGGCCCGAAGCATTTTGGGCAAGGAGGAGGAGGAGGAGGAGGAGTGAATTAACCGCGGTGGTCCCGTTGAGGAACGTAAGTGCTTACGCAAAAACAAATGACAAAAATGTGATCGTCTGCGAGTCCTGAAAATCAGGCGCTATAAGACCACGTTACTGGGAACTTCCTCCCCTTCTGGTTGCCTAAAACAGAACTTCTGGTTGCCTAAAACAGAAAACAAGGCCCAGCAGTTTGGCTCAGCAGCGTCCATCTATTGCTCCCGGAGGTGCGATCGTGATGTACCTGTACCACAATTCTGCTTTTTTTGGATTATCGACGCCGTGTTAAATGAGGTCAGGGAGTCGCGGACATCTCATCCTCCCCCCACATACATTTACACATCGCGTCGATTTCAGCCCCTACGCCACATCAAAATGTGCGACACGATTCCCATCCCGCAAACATCAATTGCAGCTGGGACACAATCCCTAGTATCGGGAACTACTTTCGGCTACATATGTCTGGCGGTCGGAGGCGCGTCGGGGGCAATTTATGCTGCCCACCACTACCTCCCCTCGAAGAAATTGGTTCGACTCGAAGACGCGATAAAGGTCACCGAGGAAACTTTGAAACGCGCAAAAGAGGATTGTGCGAGGGACCACGTTGATTTGTTGGACGTCGAGAGGCGTTTTCTGCAGTAAGTTGTGCAATCTTCATGGCCGCGATGTGGCGCCCATGGCCGTCTTTCCAGGGCGACAGTGTCGGCTTCTGAGATCCAGTCTCAGGTGTTAGACGCAGGCAAACTCTCCTCGTTCTTCGAGTGGAACGTCGCGCCCAACCGCGGCCTCTCGGCTGGGTCGGCCCGCATAGCCGGCTGCTACCGATCCTTGAAGAAATATTTGCAGACCGTTAGAGGGATTAAGAAGAGCATCAGCAAGTGCAGCAAGGAGGTCGAAAAGATCCAGACCGCGATGCTGGTAAGCACATTCGCAGCCAAGATCCACAATTTCCGCATTCTGAAAAAATAATAATAATATTTTAGCGCATCATCGAAGAGGAACGTCGACGCAAGTTATTCGAGGCCATGGAAGAGGTACGAGAGCGAGAGGCTATCGCGGTCCTTCGCTTGCCGACTCGTACGCAATCTAAATTTTATACTGCCTTTCACTCAGTCTGACGGAATTTATAGGTCATGTGCACGCTGCCTGCCACCGCGGTCACTTCAGCGCGGGCAATTTCTTCCAGGAGTCCTACACTATGTGAGCAGACGAAATACAGCATACAGTTGATTCACTCACATTTCCAAGTAGTGTGTAGGCCCGTCACCGACCCTAAAAACTTCCAATCCCTCCCTCTCCGTGTTATACTTGACCTGTCGCTCTTCAAGAGCTTTGTTTGTAAAGTCTCTCTTGTACCATATAATTCCACTCTGCTGTATTCCATGTCGCTGTACTCGATGGATGACCAAATGGCCGGTGACACCTGGCAGTCGTGCACGGAATTTGCCCAGTCTTGATACCAATCAGATCCCAGGAAGGAGACAACATATCTGGAGGACGAAGCAGGCGACGTTTGCGCAGAAGACCACCCTCAACAGCGGGAAATTCAAAAACGATTGTAGCGGTAGAGTTTAAGGAGGAGAGGTCACATCAGTCACACAGCACATTACAAATACATATTGCGGACAAGCGCACGCGGTTGCGCAGGCTCTCTCGTGCTGTGAATCTGGACTTCAATATATTCATTTCTATTATAACAAGATGGGTTACACTAAACTCCCTGCACCTCATCCCGCGTTCCCCAGGCCCCTCCCTTCCTTCATCCGCTGCACGCCGAGGCTCTCGACCAGTGTCGTCTGCGAGAGGAGGATGAGCCGCATGTGCGCGGCGCTGAGCGAGGCCGTGAAGAGCGCGAAGAGCGCTGTACTGGGGTGGGTGTTAGCGTTGCGTTATATGAATGGTGGGCAGGGAAGGGAAGGTGAAGGTGTGTATGGGATGAAGGAGAGGACGCACAGCGCAATAATAACAACCTCCTGCGGGTCGACGCTCCGCCGGCCGTCCGTCTACGCGGGGACGTTGAACGCGACGAGCGACGCGAACGTGTAGGACGTGAACGCGAGCGTCGCGAAGGCGAAGTTGAGGAAGAACTTGTGGTTGCGCGCGCCGACGCATAGGCCGATCCCTGGGCATGGTGGGTTTGTCGGCGGGGAAGCGAAGAAGAGGGATTGGCTGGAGAGAGGATGATGGATGCAGGGTGAGAATGCGCAAGCGAAGGAAGGACCGTGGGGGACGGTGGGCTCGAGTATGGGGAGGTAAAGAACGCAGATGATCAAAGGAAGGAAGGATCGTAGGGAGAGGTAGAACGACAGAAATAGCGATTTGCAGGAACACGCACAGGGGTAGTGGTGGTCGAACTTAAGTATGCACTAAATGCAAGCAGGGTGATCAGTATTCGATTATCAAGAGGACGCGTCATAGAAAACCACTCACAGTCCCACAGACGCGACAATGGTGCGCCCGATACGACTTCACGATCGCGCAGCACGCGCACCAGGGCAGCAATGGCGCCGTCAGCGGCGGAAAGCGGCCGCGCGGGATGCGCGCATCCTTACCGCTGCGGCGCGAGGACTCCCGGCGCAGCGGTGGCCTGGGTGCGGCGGCGTTCCCATTCGTTTTGCGAGAGCGGCAAATCCCGGGGACATGTGCTGCAGGAGGAGTTGCGGGCGAGTTGTCCACGTTAAGCTCCTCGTATGCGGGGCCGCTGATGCGGCCTGCTTCGATATCCACCAGCGTGGGGATCGTCGTGATCTTGCGCCTCCCGCTGTGTGCGGGGGAAGAGCGGTTGCGGCGTTTCGGGCACGTACTGCCTTGCAAAGCATGAGGAAACCGTGACGTGGTCAGAGCAGAAAGCGGACGCACGACGCAGGCGTTGCCGGGGGGTGTGAAGATTACCTGGGTGTGAGTTAGCCGGATTTCAGAAGGACGCAAGCTACCCCCCTCCAGGATTTTCGTCTATTCGAGTGATGCAGAATAAAATGTGTCCGCTTTGGGGAGACCGAAGTGGTCCTGACAGGTGCCTCGGCATCTCGCCGAAATATTCCCCCAGAATAGATTTCCTTACGGGAAGTCACCTACTGTGGTTGAAATTTAAATGCCACATTATTATTATTGAATTTGCCAGCCGGCCATTGAAGTTCTGCGCTCTGCACACTCTCAGCATTTCTTATGCCAGAACCGGAGAGTTAACGTTCTTGAGTGGGAGAACGCTTGATGGCTGTATTTAGCGCCGTACTGTACTATTTCGACCGTAGGTTCATCAATTTCCGAAAATTCTCGTCCGAGAAGACCGATAAATTTTGTTTCGATTTAAGGCGATTTTTTCACACATCAAAAAAATACGAGTATCACCCGTCACTGAGCTTACGGTCGAAATAGTACAGTATTTAGCGCCGAGCTTTAAATATGCCTGAAAACAGACCTGGGCTCAGGAAACGTGTTTCTGCGTATTCAGCCTTTGAAATAGCACTTAAAATCCAACGATACTTCTCTTGGAAGTGACCACGCGCGTCCCCCTCACTATGCACATCGGCGAGCCGCCGTGTAATGAGCAAGGCCGTTAGTGCTCAAAATTATTGGTGCCGAGGCCGACAGGTTTGATGAGATCGATCGGGAAGTTGACATCGCCTCAAATCCTGTGGCGATCAGCCACTGGTGGTGTTTGGTGGAATGTGTAGTGGAGGCGGCAAGCGGCAAGCGACAGTCACAGGAATGATTTTGATTTTTCGGGCGTGTGCGTGCGTGCGGTGGTGGCTATAATATCAAGAAACATAATCCATCAAAGCCCATCAACTTTTCCCGCTGGGATCCCTTCCCCTCGTTCATTTGCCATTGTGCGGATCGCGACCACTACGCATCAAATGTGCGACACCATCCCCACTCTACAAACATCAATTGTAGCTGGGACACAATCCTTAGTGTCCGGATCCACGTTCGGCTACATGTGTCTGGGGCTCGCGTGTGCATCGCCGGCGATTTATGTTGTCTACCACCAACTTCCCTCAAAAAAATTGGCTCGACTCGAAGACAGCATAAAGGTCGCCGAGGGGATTTTGAAACGCGCAAAAGAGGACTGTGCGCGGGACCACGTTGATTTGCTGGATCTCGAGAATCGTTTACTGCAGTAAGTTGCTCCTTTTTCACGGTCACAACACGAGTAACGCGAATTTTATTTCCAGGCTGAAATTTTCAGTTTCCGAGATACGCTCCCAGATGTTGGATGAACCCGGAGTGCCCTCGCTCTTCGAGTCGAACGTTGTGCTCGACCGCGGCCTCTCAGTCCGTATAGCCGGCTGCTACGGATCCTTGAAGAAATATTTGCAGACTATTAGAGGGATTACGAAGAGCATCTCCAAATGCAGGAAGGAGGTCGAAAAGATCCATACTTCGACGCTGGTGAGCATATTCGCAGCCAAGATCAACCATTTCGCGAATTTTGAAAAAAAAATTATTATTATTTTAGTGCATCATCGAAGAGGAACGCCGACGCAAGTTATTCGGGGCCATGAGAGAGGTGCGAGAGGTTATCGAGGTCCTTCGCTCGCCAACTCGTACGGAATCTGAATTTTATGTGCTCTTTTCTCAGTTTGACGCAATTCACAGGTCACGTGCACCTTGCTTGCCACCGCGGTCAGTCCAGCGCTGGCAATTTTTTCCAGGATTCCTATACGATGTGAGCAGTAGACATCCAGTATGCAATTGATTCACTCACTGGCATTGCTAAGCAGCGTGTAAGCCCGTCACCGGCCCTAAGAACTTCCAATCTGTCCCTGTTTTGTTCGCGTTGCACTGCTCTCCGTGTTATAGTTAGCATGTCGCTCTTCAAGAGCTTTGTTTGTAAAGTCCCTCTTGTACCATATAATCCCACTCTGTTGTATTCCATATCGCTGTACCCGATGGATGGCCAAATGGCCGGCGACACCTGCTGCAGTCGTGCACGGAATTTGCCCAGTCTTGATATCGAACTGAGCTCGGGAAAGCGCTAGGATGAATAGATGCGATACTTGAGTAGACGATCGACCTCAAGAGCTGAAGATCCAAAAACGATTGTGGCGGAGAGTAAGAAGCGCGTCACACATCGCATCCAAATCAACAAATCTGTGACAAGACAATTGGTTCAATTTTCACTGTCAGTCACTGTGTGGCTCAGCAGAGTTCAAGTTATATGCTGTTTAATGTTTGGTATTCCAAGAATTCAAACTGGCGGGAAGTAACTCTAACTTCTACGTAAGTAACTTGTAAGTACAGTAACTGTTTACTGTTCGAGGTAACTTAAACTTGAAGGTTCAATACTGTTTCATGGTCCTACGTTCAAGCCCTGGACTCTGATTCCCGAACTCATACTGACTTTGATGATGGAAAGCAATCAAGGAATCCCATGGCTAAGAAGTTGTTGAAATTACACGAGACATGAATTATAATTCAGGTTGTGCATGTCCCTGCTCTACCGTATCTTTAAACAGATTCAAATTATCCAAGCATATTTCCCTGCCCACAATTTCGGTCACCAGGTTTCAGCTTCGTGCTAGCAGAAATACAACCCGAAAAAATTCACCGCAACTGGACTGTAATAAAGTAAGTATGCTGTGAAGTTGTAAGATTGGCAAACCAGGCTACAACGCGTCTTTGAAACCCAATACGACATCTTGAGCTTCGATCCTCGGGTGCGATCTCTTGAAATACAATACGGAGCGATTGCGAACTGGCCGAATACCCTAGGCGTGAGCACTTCACTCCGGTTGCGTCGTTCTTCGAGACGGATACAGAGCGCGCGGTGTGGAACGTCGGCGCCATACCGAGCTCGCTGAAGCGACATACCGCACTCGTGGGGCCGCGCGCAGATTCTGGGCCAACTGGCTGCCGAGAGCGACACCTTGGGAATCCTGAAGTACATGACTACGGACAACGTCGTGCGGGACATGCTACGCATCACACAAAGTTCGGCTTTGAGAAGCTGCAGTACTACGGGCTCTCGTTAGTTTTTCTCTCTCTGATCTCTATTTTGGTCGTATTCAAAGGATGTACGCGTTATACTTAAGTACGGATCCATCCTCGGCGCGACGTTCGCGGCGCTCTTCCCTGTGAGTAGTTTAGGTATATTTAACCAATTGAATCTCGTGAACAGGCTAAGGTTGAATGCATCCTCATCGATGGTGCGCCAGATTCTACCTCTCTTGTGCTAGGGCAGCTAAAGGTGTTGACCATCATAATTTAGGCGTGCTCGATAATGTTTTTGGAGGAAGATTGGATAGTACTAGCCGAACAATATATAATTAAAACCCTGCCTCCAGTCGATCAACTACGGATTTCTTTCACCGCACATAGAGCTTTTGTTGTATGCTACCGTCGCGATCCGCAGCATATAATACCTAGACAGGGTCATTTTCTGTCCCACAAATCACTTGCTAGACCACAGAACATAGCCGGATCTTGTTGAGGCCGCAAGTATATTTGCTAATACCTCATTTATCACCAATCAAAATTCCCTCCTGAGAGTTAAACCGAGCGAGTAAACAATATTTCCTCTTCCACAGATTTCCCATTTCAGAGTCAGAAGACAATTGTCTATCCTTGGGGCAACCTAAAGATCACTGAACAGCCAGAGGCGGCAGAAACTCTGATTTCTTGATATTGCTTGCTGTAAGCCTCGTGGGTGGGCTTACATATTGTGCTCGGTAGAGCAGCGGTCGTTGATTTATCCAGCAGATACCTAAGGGACGTGACAGTCAATTTTAAATGGACGTCGGGGCGGTTCCATAAACGTTAATAATAATTAAAATTTCCAAACACTGCAAGGAGATAATCAAGAGGGTATTAGGGTGCTTGCAAATGTCACGTTAGATCGGTGTTCAGGTAACTTGGAATTGGCAAGACTACAGATTGCCTCGCAAGGAGAGTATTCCCTAAAAACGCAGCTATGACGCAGTTAAATATCAGTGGTTCAACCTTTTGGGTTGTTGCGCATCGTATTGAGGGGGGCTGCGAGGTCAAACTCTCAGGCAGTCAGACTGTTCGTCGGAAATTTAATCCACAACGACCGCTTGCTTGGTGCACGGTCAGCAGTGCCGATATTATATAGGACCCGGGACAGCGAGGCCAGAATGGAAAAGAGGATGACAGCGGGCCGAGAGCTTGATCTCGGGTTTGCCGTGCATTCATCGTCGGTTGATATAGTTCGTTTGTGAGTTCGGGTTTCTCCACGCACACGTGAGACGGTGATTATTCCCGTGAAGCGGCTGCTGTAAATTGAGGGGCAGCATCTGACTGATACGGATCCCGATATGGATCCCGGCTTTCTCCTCGGTGTGAAAGTAGAGGCTTCGAAGGCTTGCGGAAGGGTGCGCCAGGGTGTGGCGCTAAGATACACATCCTAGGAAGATAACGAGGCTGTCACTGGGAATTTCCTACATAGATCGTTGCCCGCTAAGATACAGCCGTTTCGAAAATAGTATACGGGTTTTGATGGTGTGGTGCTCACTCGTTTTTGCTGACATTTGTTTGTGACAGAATCTCTGGCCCAACTCTGGCCACTCCTCGAAAACAACCAATGGGCTCTCAAAACTTTGGCTTGCACTTCCTTGAGTCTCTTTCCCTTTAGTTATTCAAAATCACCGCTGAAAGCAAGCCAGCAGCCAACGAGGCAGGCACAACACGAATTTGCAGAGGTGGAGCTGGGGCTTAGCCGAGCTTAACCGAGCTTAGCCGACGATGCGGCTGCAAACAGCGGTAAGCACAAATGAAGGAGCACCACAGCATCAAAACCCGTATACTATTTTCGAAACGGCTGTACAAATCCCAGGAAGATAGAGGCTGTCACCGAGGATTTCCTAGATAGATTGTTGCCCACTAAGACACAGATCCTAGGAGAATGACGAGGCTGTCACTCAGAATTCCTAGGTAGATCGTTGGCCGCTAAGATACTAATCCTAGGAAGATCAAGGCTGTCACTGAAAATTCCCTAGATCGTTGCCCGCTAAGATACAAATCCTGGAAGGATAACGAGGTTGTCGCTGGGCATTTCCTATATAGACTGTGGCCAGTGAGATACAAATCCCAGGAGAACAACAAGCAGAATTTCCTACATAGAGTGTTGTCCGCTAAGACACAGATCCCAGAAGACGAGGCTGTTACTGAGAATTTCCTAGGTAGATCGATGTCCACTAAGATACAAATCCCAGAAGGATAACGAGGCTGTTACTGGGAGGTTCATCGGTAGATCATTGCCGGTCAGTATAAGTAACGTGGTTTTTCTTCCTCCATGGTGCATTTGCGCATCGTATCGTCAGCCACCATCAAGATGTGCGACATCATCCCCACCCTGCAAACATCCTTCGTACCCGCACAATCCCTAGTGTCCGGAACCACCTTCGGCTACATATGTCTAGGGCTCGGATGTGCGTCGCCGGCGATTTATGCTGCCTACCACCACCTTCCATCGAAGAAGTTGGCTCGACTCGAAGATGCGATAAAGGTCGCCGAAGGAATTTTAAAACACGCAAAAGAGGACTGTGCGAGGGATCAGGTTGAGTTGTTGGATGTCGAGAGTCGTCTGCTACAGTAGGTTGTGTCATCTTCTTGGCCGCGGCACGAGTAACACGAGTTTGCTTTCCAGGGCGAAATTTTCGGCTTCCGAGATCCAGTCCCGGATGTTCGAGGCAGGCGGATTGTCGCCGCTGGTCGAGTCCAACACAGTGATCGTCCGCGACCTGTTGGCCCGTATAGCAGCCCGTTACGTATCCCTGAAGAAATATTTGCAGGATGCTAGAGGAATTATGAAGAGCATCTCCAAATGTAGGAAGGAAGTCGGAGATATCCATACCTCGACGCTGGTGAGCATATTCGTGCCAATATCAACAATTTACGAATTCTGAAAGAAATTAGCGCATCATCGAAGAGGAACGTCGACGCAAGCTATTCGAGGCGATGAAAGAGGTGCGAGAAGTTATCGAGATCTTTCGCTCGCCCACTCGTACGACACCCGAATGTTATACGGTCCTTTCAAGTTTTCTGACGGAATCTTGTAGGTCACCACATGCACGCTGCCCCTGCCAGTCACCGCACCCACAGCGGAGGTGTTTTTTTCCAGGAATCCTATATGTGAGCAGCGGACATGAAACATGCACTTACCTAACATTTCCGAGCAGCGTGTAGGCCCATCGTCGCCCCTAGTTTCAAACTGTCCCTACTTTACTCGTCGCGCCTGTTACTACTGTCCCGTTAGTTTTCAAGTTGTTTTGCAAAGTCTTTTTCGTACCATGTAATCCCGACTCTTCTTGTGTTCCATAAACATGATGAACCTTTGCTGGACCCCGATGAATGGACGGCTGCCAGATGATGCTCATTGCTGCACGGAATTTGGCCACTCGTGATAGTACCGATTCAATCACAGGAATGAGGCAGATTTCAACTTGAGGAGCTTGATCGACGTTTGTGAAGGATATCGACCTCAAGAGAGGTCATTCAAAAACGATTGTGGTGGTCGAGTGAAGGAGCTGTAAGTCACATGATCATGCGCGCCTCACAATTCGATTCCGCGCTCAGCTATTGCCAAATCCCGGACAGACAATATTATTTGGCTCAAGTGGCAAGGGGAAGAAGCCCCACTCAACAGCCTCCCACCGTACCCCCCGCGCTGTTCTTCCCAAATATATTTATTGATCATTTCTACTACAAGACAGTGGGCTACACTATGTACACTCCCCGTATCCGACCTCCCAGCACCTCACCCCCGCCTCCTTGCGTTGTTATTGGTATGAATGGCGGGGCAGGTAAGGAAGGTGAAGGTATAGATGGATGGATGAAGGAGAGGACGCACAGCACAATAACGACGACCTCCTGCGGGTCGACGCTCCGCCGGCCGTCCGTCACGTTGAACGCGACGAGCGACGCGAACGTGTAGGACGTGAACACGAGCGTCGCGAAGGAGAAGTTGAGGAAGAACTTGTGGTTGCGCGCGCCGACGCATTGGCCGATCCCTGGTGTGGTGGGTAGGTTGGTGGTTTGGTCGTGCGCGGAGGACGGAAAGGGGAGGGGCAAGGGTGCGAGGAAGAGAAGAGGGTCGGAGGCGAGGGAAGGGATTCGTGGAGGGAAGATGGTACTGGCGCCTTAAGGGAAAGCGGGAGCGAAGGAAGGGGGTAGAATGCTATAAATAACGATTGGCAGGAACACGCACAGGGACAGTGGTGGTCGAATTTGAGGACGCACTCAACGCGAGGGGAGAGTCAGTATTCAATAGTGCTTGATTAGCAAAGACGCTCACAGTCCCACAGACGTGACAATGGTGCGCCCGATACGGCTTCACGATCGCGCACCACGCGCACCAACGATGCGGGGGGAGCAATGGTGCCGTCGTCGGCGGGAAGCGGCCGCGCGGGATGCGCGCCTCCTTATCGCTGCAGTGCGAGGATTCCCGGCGCGGTGAAGGCCTGGGTGTGGCGGCGTCCCCGTTTGTTTGCGAGAGCGGCAGAGGTATCGTCGTCCCAGGGACATGCGCGCCAGGAGGAGCTACGGGCGAGTTGTCCACGTTAAGTTCCTCGTACGCGGGGCCGCCGATGCGGCCTGCTTCGATGTCCGCGAGCGCGGGGTAGTTGTTTGCGGCGCGGGGATCCTCGTGGTCCTGCGCCTCCCACTGTGTGCAGGGGAAGAGCGGTTGCGGCGTTTTGGGGACGTACTGCCTTTCAAAGCATGAGAAAAACGTGGTCAGAGCAGAAAGCGGAATAACGCACGTCGCAGGCGTTGCCGGGGGGCGTGAAGATTACCTGGGTATGGGTTAGTCGGATTTTAGGAAAGTTTGGAAGCAAGTTGCGATGGAAAAATACAGATAGACCACTCACCTTTAAATATGCCCACACCATCCACGCGTACAGCACAGACCAGCCCACCAGTAGCCCAACTAGCAGTTGATCGTCAGCATATCCATCCAGCCCTCTCCTCGAATAACTCACCTCCCTCCCCCCGCCGTCCGCTGTGCATCAGTCGGACTGAAAATCGTCCTGCATATACGTACGCCGTATAACCCATGATGCCGAGGGTGAACACGACCATGAGCTTGCGTACGACCCAGGGCTGGGGCTTGCGTGCGCGAGCCTCACGACGCTCGCGGGCAGTATAGCGCACCTCGGATATTGTTCCACATAGTGTGGGCTTGTCCAACGCGAGTTTGTCGTCGGGAGGCGCTGCATTTCCGGTGGGCATCGAGTGTGGCCAGAAAGAGGAGGAGCGATGACGTAATACGACGCTCACATCACAACAAATACGCAACAAATACAGCCGTTTCAGAAATAGTATACGGGTTTTGATGGAGTGATGCTCACTCGTTTTTGCTTACCGTTGTTTGGCGCTGAGTCTCTTCTGGCTCCACGGCTCCACACACTCTATGTGACGCAATGGGACTTTGCTCACTACTACCACTCATGGCTCGAGGCAATACGAAGAACATTTCCGACGAAACCAAGAAATATGTCATCCATCTGCACTAAGTACAACCAGCGCCGGAAGCAAACAGATGTTCACCCATCCTGTTGTCGAGTGTGTTCCTGATAATGAGACAAATTTCGGTTGTTAGATTGCATGTTGAGTTCGAAATAGAGAGCAAAGAATAGCGAAACCATGTTGAATCGCTCATATAAATGTGTTGGGTACGTTGGGTTGGAGCCATGGCGGAGTCACAACACCGTGTGGTGGGGGTATGACATATGTAGAACGTGGAGCGGAGGGAGACTCACCGTCAATCAGAGATAAAAAAAACGAGCGAGAACCACTCCATCAAAACCCGTATACTATTTCCGAAACAGCTGTAACTGGCATTTCGGCTGTGGTTTCTGCCTGCACAGCCTACTAATTAATGGGAAATCGGGCCACTGTGGCAGAAACTGAGGGAAAGCTGTACACATTGAAGCTGTTTTTAGTTAGAAGGCACTCGAAAAGGAACCATTAGGCGCCCAAATGGCCAAACAATACACAGGTCCATGGATTGAACAATACAGGGTAGTATAGATATAGGGACGTGGCAACGAGCATTAAGCATCGGTATCTGCCAGCAGCCCCAAAAGACTACCACCCTTGAGTGTCCGTCGCCGGCGATGCAGCCCGCAGCTAGTTTGGTTTTCTTCGGGAATCTGATCCTCGATCACTCACGAGAAGCATCAGTGCAATGATCTCTCTAATGCTGTTATGAGGTTTTTTTTGGCCCGTTCGTGGAAATTGAGCGGATGCATCATTAGCTTTTAGTGTTGGCAATCGTTGTGTTTTTCGGACCTAGTCTCATCCTCCCTCCTCCTCGTAACATTTGCACATCACATCGATTTCAGCCACTACGCCACATTAAAATGTGCAACACCATCCCCACCCCGCAAACATCAATTGTAGCCGGGACACAATCTTTAGTATCGGGAACTACTTTCGGCTACATATGTCTGGCCCTCGCGTGCGCTTCGTTGGCGCTTTATGTTGCCCGCTACTACCTTCCCTCGAAGAAATTGGCTCGACTCGAAGACACGATAAAGGTCGCCGAGGGAGATTTGAAGCGCGCAAAAGAGGATTGTGCGCGGGACCACGTTGATTTATTGGACGTCGAGAGGCGTTTTCTGCAGTAAGTTGTGCAATCTTCATGGCCGCGATGTGGTGCCCATGGCCGTCTTTCCAGGGCGACAGTGTCGGTTTCCGAGATCCAGTCTCAGGTGTTAGACGCCGGCAAACTCTCCTCGTTCTTCGAGTGGAACGTCACGCCCGACGGCGGCCTCTCGGCCGGGTCGGCCCGTATAGTCGGCTGCTACCGATTCGTGAAGAAATATTTGCAGACCGTTAGAGGGATTACGAAGAGCATCAGCAAGTGCAGCAAGGAGATCGAAATGATCCAGACCGCGATGCTGGTAAGCACATTCGCAGCCAAGATCCACAGTTTCTGAAATCTGAAATAAATAAATAATTAGCGCATCATCGAAGAGGAACGTCGACGCAAGGTATTCGAGGCCATGGAAGAGGTGCGAGAGCGAGAGGCTATCGCGGTCCTTCGCTCGCTGACTCGTACGCAATTCAAATTTTATACCGCCTTTCACTCAGTCTGACAGAATTTAAAGGTCACGTGCACGCTGCCTGCCACCGCGGTCACTTCAGCGCGGGCAATTTCTTCCAGGATTCCTATATGATGTGAGAAGCCGACGGAACAAAGCAGTTTATTCACTCACTGACATTGCTAAGTAGTGTGTAAGCCCGTCACCGGCCCCAAGAACTTCCAATCTGTCCCTGCTTTGTTTGCGCTGCACTGCTCTCCGTGTTATAGTTGGCCTGTCGCTCTTCAAGAGCTTTGTTTGTAAAGTCTCTCTTGTACCATATAATTCCACTCTGCCGTATTCCATGTCGCTGTACCCGATGGATGACCAAATGGTCGGCGACACCTGCTGCAGTCGTGCACGGAATTGCCCAGTCTTGATACCGATCCGAGCTCGGGAAGAAAGAATTATATCTGGAGGACGAATGGATGCAATGCTTGAGTAAAGGATCGACCTCAAGAGCGGAAAATTCAAAAACGATTGTAGCGGTAGAGTTTAGGGAAGAGAGGTCACATCAGTCACACATCAAATTACAAATATTGCGGACAGGCGCAGACTCTCTGACTCTGAGTCTCGCGCTGCTAAATCTTGACTTCAATATATTCATTCATTTCTATTAGTACTATTACATGGGTTACACTAAGCTCCCTGCACCTCATCTCGCCTTCCCCAGGCCCCTCCCTTTCCTTCATCCGCTGCACGCCGAGGCTCTCGACTGTCGTCTGCGAGAGGAGGATGAGCTGCGTGTGCACGGCTCTGAGCGACGCAGTGAAGAGCGCGAAGAGCGCTGTACTGGGGTGGGTGTTAGCGTTGCATTGTTATTGGTATTAATGGTAAGCAGGTAAGGAAAGGTGAAGGTGTGTATGGATGGATGAAGGAGAGGACGCACCGCGCAATAACGACGACCTCCTACGGGTCAACACTTCGCCCGCCGTCCGTCTGCACAGGGACGTTGAATGCGATGAGCGACGCGAAGGTGTACGAGGTGAACGCGAGCGTTGCGAAGAAGTTGAGGAAGAACTTGTGGTTGCACGCGCCGACGCATTGGCCGATCCCTGTGGGTGGTGGGCAGATTAGATGGCTAATATTTGGAAGGATAAGGGGGGCGGAGACGAGGGAGAAGGGGAAGTAGCTGCAGGAAGGGTGATGCAGGAGGGAAGGACCGCAGAGAGCCCGGGCGTGGGGAGGCAAAGTGCAAAAGGATAATAGGAAGGAAGGACAGAAAAAAACGATTCGCAAGAGGGCAAGAAAACGCACAGGGGCAGTGGTGATCGAATTTGAGGATGCACTAAAGCGAGGGGGATTCAATATTCCATAGTGCTCGATTACAAAGACACTCACAGTCCCACAGACGTGACAATGGTGCGCCCGATACAGCTTCACGATTGCGCAGCGCGCGTACCAACGATACAGGAGCAGCAATGGTGCTGTCGTCGGCGGGAGGTGGCCACGCGGGATGCAAGCCTCCTTACCGCTGCGGCGCGAGGATCCCCGGCATGGTGGAGGCCTGGGTGTGATGGTGTCCCCATTCGTTTGCGAGAGCGGTAAAGGTATTGTCGTCCTGGGGACATATGCCGCAGGAGGAGCTGCGGGTGAGTTGTCCACGTTAAGCTCCTCGTATGCAGGGCCGCCGATGCGGCCTACTTCGATGTTCACGAGCGCAGGGTAGTTGTTTGCGTGGGATTCGTCGTGGTCTTGCGCCAGGCTCGCACTGTGTGCGGGGGAAGAGCGGAGCAGAAAGCGCAATAAAGCACGTCACAGGCATTGCTGGAGGGTGTGAAGATTACCTGGGTGTGAGTTAGTCGGATTTCAGAAGGACGCAAGCTGTGGTCGGAAAAAGATGCAGAGACTACCAACCTTCAAATATGCCCACACCATCCACCCGTACAGCAGAGTCCAGCCCACCAGCAGCCCGACTAGTCGTTGATTGTCAGCACATCCATCTAGCCCTCCTCAAATAACTCACCTCCCTCACCGCTATGCATCATTCGGACCACAAATCGTCCTGCGTAGACGTACACCGTATATCCCATGATGCTGAGGGTGAACACGACCATGAGCTTGCGTACGATCCAGGACTGGGGTTTGCGTGCGCAAGCCTCATGGCCGGGTAGTGTAACGCGCCTCGGATATTGTTCCACATAGTGTAGCACGAGCTTGTCAGTCTGTCCAATTGACCCAGCAGATTGTTACGGGTAACGTGATCTCGTCCTAATATGGCAAGAAAACATATATCAATGCATTCTACATCGTTCCTAGCACACAACACAAATGTATGCACCCTATAACTCACAGTTTAATATTTACAGTGATCCCAAAAAATCCAAGGGTTTTATGAGTCATAGTTAATCCGTTATGAATTTTTTCTCGAGCATGAAGTGATCCGGAGCGTAGCGACATATCTTGCCTTCCAACCCAATGTCTATGTCCTCCATGGCACAGTTGGTTTTGTGTCTTCCGTTATTTTCCGGCTGTTGGTCGCAGGTTTTTGGTTTCGAACCAGGCTGCAACTGTTATTTCGTTTTTTTTTTTTGCGCCCTGTGCACGGGTTCCTTTCCGCCACACTTCAGACGGTTCTTTCTCTCACTAAGTTGTTTTATTTTCCCTCGCTAAGTTCATTTACTCAGATAGAACAGGGGAAGTTACACCATTTGAACTCTACACTGAATCATCAAACCCCATGGTGTTCGCAACCCGACGGTTTGCCTCCGGGTCACCTTCTTTACCCCACGTATTGTCCCTGTTGCGACGACTAGATTCGTATCTCCGAATGTCACCTACCATCAAGCTTACATCTTGCCCTACCTTCCGCCGGATGATGCTGGACATCCAGAGCCTATTTTTAGCCTCTGCTTGAGTTCTGAGAATCTTCGCAGCCTTCTCGAGATCATCTGCAAGGTTGAACATCTTCTGAGACTGTGCCTGCACCTAGAATGGTATAAATGAAGTCCAGCCCAAAGCGTTCAGAATATCTTCCTCACCTCGTCTTCATTATCAGAGTCAGACGAAGAGAAAAAAATCCGCCGCACTTCCCTCTCCTCCTCCGTATCGTCAGAGTCGGCGGAATCAACCTGAGATTCTCGACTGCGCTTGCCTAGCAAACCAGGTGTACTGAAGTCGAAATCACGCCATCCTCCTCCCCCTTCGAGAACGGCATGACTTCCGGACCAGGCGTGGTCATCTCCATCTGTGATGTTGCCGTCGGTAGGTTCAATATATTGCCCGGCCTCCTCTTCAATCCCCATCAATGCAGGATGTTGGTAAAGAGGAACAGTACGGCGACGAACAACTTGGCCCCAGAAATATGGTGGGGGTGGCGGAACAGCCTGAACAAGATGCTTGCACAAATGGCAGGAGTGGTATTTGAATGCCTTGCATGTGCATGTCCACTTGGCGACACAAATAATGTATTTGTGCTCCGCATCGAGGCTGATTATCAATTTTGCGAGGGCCAGCCACGCAGCCTTGAATTGTTTCTGGAATGGTGTGAGTGGCTTGGGGCGACCCATGCGATAGCCATCATCAAGGAGCTGTGAGCGAGCAAGATAGGCTGGCGTAACTTTGGTGATTAGAATCCAAATGAGAAGGTCGAGGCGTGGACGAGGATGATTGTGAAGAAATCCATGTTTCAACTGCTTCCAGAAATTCTCGACATTCATGGTCGTGCGGAGATGAGAGACATAGGGCGAAGTTGAGCGGGCCCATAACTTCCAGCGCTTGGGAGCATACCAAGCTGTCCAGAAGTATCCCCATGCCTCGCGCAATCCACGTTGTGAACAAAACATGTACATTTCGTGCACGGGCGTCTCGACGGATTGCTTCTGCTGTTTGAGTGCCATCTTGTTTCGGAAATGAGGGATGCTGGCAAAAATGTTTAGTGAAGAGTCGGAGTAGGGGCTTCCGATGAGGGGCAGGGCAAAATGTGTAAGTTGCGTCCTTCGATCTCTTCTCTCCTTCTTTAAACATCCAGTCTGGGCCATCCTCGGCATCCTCGTCGTTGTCCTTGTCTAAAAAATTCTCCAAGTCATCAAGAAGGCCCCCTTCACCGGCATTCATCTCGTGTTGGTCTTCGTTCTCCAGTGGCAGAGGATGTTCAACCCAAGTTGTGGGCTGACCGTCATTCTCTGAGCGAAGTGGTCGCGGAACAATGGCTCTCACTACACCATTCAAATGAACGGTTAGAGACGGAACATCGGGGGGCGGCCTGGGAGCAGAGGACATCGGGGTACCCTGGAATCGAACGGTGAGATGGGGAATAGCGATTTGTGCAACGTATAGATCCTGTGCAATTTATGAGATTATTTCGGGCGATTGGTGATAAATCAGACTTACCGTTTGTGTCTCTTGGGACTGTCCAATGGGCACGAAGTTCAAGCTGATCCATTCAAACTCAGAATGTGCCGATTTGACATCATAATGCGCTGGCATTCGACGTAGGATTGCAAGTCTTTTCTTGATTGCACGCAAGGCATGCCAGAAGCACAATTGGTGCTTGGCCTCGGGATATACTGCCATGAATGCATTGATTTCTGCCCAGTCTTTATCTGTGAGTGTGATGATAGTTCGGACCTTCCAGACACGACGGAAATGGGACAAGAACTGGCGAAGGAATTGTTCCTTCCCTCCAGCAGCTGCAGTGGATGATGATTGAATGAGAAGGTATCCCAACGGCATCCCCGATCCGTAGACCTCTCCAAGAATGGCGAATACCTCGTAGTGCGAGCCATTGGTGTCCCCTAGGCACAATTAATACACTGAAGCAGCTGGAGATGGGAACTCACAAGCTGAATCTAAAGATAGCTCACGTACTCGGCCGCCAACCTCGCGGAGAATTTGTGGAAGACAAAATGCAATCGTGGTGAACCCAGGCTCCTCCTGCAGAGGAATGGCTTCAACACTATAAAGTGGTTTCTTCCCCGTGTTTGGGTCGGATTCAGACCGTCCAAATTCCTCGAGGAGTATTTTAGCAGATTTGAGTTCGTCCGGGTCACGTTTCCACTCCGTGGCGTTGATGCCGGACAACATGGACATAATAACTTTGCGAGTAAAGGGCGGTCTCGGGATTATCTTTAAAATCTCGTTCCAGAGCTAATAGCTTTGGATGAGATCATTTAAAGCTCTCATAGTGCGAAAAACTGACCTGTGTCGGAGTCAAATTGTGGTTTTGGTGCACGAAATCGACGATGTGCGGAGGTACGTCGATTGAATAATATGGGACATGATCATCCTTGTGTGAAATCTTGACCCATGCGACATCGTCCCAGTCGTTCACAGTAATGTGCAGCCATCCCTTGCATGGAAAGCTCTCCATTGCGAGTTTATCGCGGGATTTGGCGCCTTCACGTTCCGTTTTCTTTGGTGCGTGCTGCCGAGACGATATTTGTGCGCAATGATACATGAAGCGTGATGAATCTGTCCATTTGTGCACATATTTACTATGATATCTATTAAAATATCAGTTCCGAGTTGTACCGCCATGGCCAGTGCACGCACACAAAACGGTAGCTCCTGCGTTTCCATATTCCTTTCGCAAGTTCATCTGCCCGGTCACGCCGAGAGCCAGATAGGGAAGACAGGTCAACACGCGCCTCGAGCTCGAGATTGTCGTCCTGTTCCGTGATGGCATCAAAGAAGTCCTTGAGCGGGAGAACACCTAGATCTTTCCCGAAGTCGTCCTCATCGGTGTCTGCCGGTTTCGAATTCTCCTTCTCGCCTGATCTACGTTGTCGATTCGCGTCTGCAGTGCGCTTATTGCATGGAAGGCAGGTTTTATTGCGGACTCCGTCGTTCTTGAGGCGGAACTCGGTTATGTGTCTGTTGGTCTTGCAGGCGCTGCAATAGCGTTGCTCCTCGGAGTCGGACATCAAAGATGCACGTGTAGGTACGACGTGAAGGGAAGAGACACGACGTGGGCGCGTTGTTTGGCTATGATATGGTACATCCGTAATTACTTAAATAGGAAGGCCGGCCGGCAGATCACATGGCCCGTAACAACCTGCTGGGTCAATAGCGTTTTCTGAGCTTGTCGTCGAGAGGGGGGATGTCGTAATATGACGCCTGCCTCGGTTCCGCCAAGAGATTCAGACCGATGTCTCCCTGACACTTGGGCTGTCCTTTGTGTGGTTGGGGTCTCTGTGGCCCCCAGACACTCCGGTCTGTGCATGCAAACACACACAACCCCTTCCGACGTGGGAGTCCACCATCACGAACTAACATTGACCAATATTCAGTCGAATCCGAACAACGCCGTTTCGCCTCCTTCTGGGATGCACACCTCCTGATAATTGGCACACCTCGACACGTTGTGTTGTTGCCGTTTTTAGCTGGATATTTGTTGTGCCAATAATTGGCACACCGTTTTTGATGGACGATCGAGCAAAAACGGCAACGATCGGGAAGTTGGATCTGGGACATCGCCTCAAATCCCAGCACTCCCCATCAACTTTCCGCTCGTACTCCCCCCGTCCATTTACCGCGTTGATCTCTGCCACTACGCTACATCAAATGTGCGACACCATCCCAACCCTACAAACATCTATTGCAGCTGGGACACAATCCTTAGTGTCTGGAACCACATTCGGTTACATATGTCTGGCGGTCGGGTCCGCGTCGCCGGCAATTTATGCAGCCCACCACTACCGTCCATCAAAGAAATTAGCTCGACTCGAAGACGCGATAAAGGTCGCCGAGGGGATTTTGAAACACGCAAAAGAGGACTGTGCGCGGGACCACGTTGATTTGCTGGACGTCGAGAATCGTTTACTGCAGTAAGTTGCTCCTTTTTCACGATCACAACACGAGTAACGCGAATTTTATTTCCAGGCTTAAATTTTCGGTTTCCGAGATACGCTCCCAGATGTTGGATGAACCCGGAGTGCTCCTGCTCTTCGAGTCGAACGTTGCGCTCGGCTTTTCGGCCCGTATGGTCGCCTGGTACGGATCCTTGAAGAAATATTTGCAGACCATTAGAGGGATTACAAAGAACATCTCAAAATGCAGGAAGGAGGTCGAAAAGATCCGTACTTCGACGTTGGTGAGCATATTCGCGGCCAAAATCAACCCTTTCGCGAATTCTGAAAAAATTATTATTATTTTAGCACATCACCGAAGAGGAACGTCGACGCAAGTTATTCGGGGCCATGAGAGAAGTGCGAGAGGTTATCGAGGTTCTTCGCTCGCCGACTCGTACGGAATCTGAATTTTATGTGTTCTTTTCTCAATTTGACGCAATTTACAGGTCACGTGCACGTTGCTTGCCACTGCGGTCAGTCCAGCACTGGCAATTTTTTCCAGGATTCCTATATGATGTGAGCAGCCGACATCCAGTATGCAATTGATTCACTCACTGGCATTGCTAAGCAGCGTGTAAGCCCGTCACCGGCCCTAAGAACTTCTAATCTGTCCCTGTTTTGTTCGCGTCGCACTGCTCTCCGTGTTATAGTTAGCCTGTTGCTCTTTCAAGAGCTTTGTTTGTAAAGTCCCTCTTGTACCGTATAATCCCACTCTGTTGTATTCCATATCGCTGTACCCGATGGATGGCCAAATGGCCGGCGACACCTGCTGCAGTCGTGCACGGAATTTGCCCAGTCTTGATATCGAACTGAGCTCGGGAAAGCGCTAGGATGAATAGATGCGATACTTGAGTAGACGATCGACCTCAAGAGCTGAAGATCCAAAAACGATTGTGGCGGAGAGTAAGAAGCGCGATCACATCAGTCACACATCGCACCCAAATCAACAAATCTGTGACAAGACAACTGGTTCAATTTTCACTGTCAGTCGCTGTGTGGCTCAGCAGAGTTCAAGTTATATGCTGTTTAATGTTTGGTATTCCAAGAATTCAAACTGGCGGGAAGTAACTCTAACTTCTACGTAGGTAACTTGTAAGTACAGTAACTGTTTACTGTTCGAGGTAACTTAAACTTGAAGGTTCAATACTGTTTCATGGTCCTATGTTCAAGCCCTGGACTCTGATTCCCGAACTCATACCGACTTTGATGACGGAAAGCAATCAAGGAATCCCATGGCTAAGAAGTTGTTGAAATTACACGAGACATGAATTATAATTCAGGTTGTGCATGTCCCTGCTCTGCCGTATCTTTAAACACATTCAAATTATCCAAGCATATTTCCCTGTCCACAATCTCGGTCACCAGGTTTCAGCTTTGCGCTAGCAGAGACACAGCCTGACAAAATTCACCGCAACTGGACTGTAATAAAGTAAGTATGCTGTGAAGTTGTAACACTTGGCAAACCAGGCTACAGCGCGTCTTTGGAACCCAATACGACATCTTGAGCTTCGATCCTCGGGTGCGATCTCTTGAAATAAAATACGGAGCGATTGCGAACTGGCCGAATACCCTAGGCGTGAGCACTTCACTCCGGTTGCGTCGTTCTTCGAGACGGATGCAGAGCGCGCGGTGTGGAACGTCGGCGCCGTACCGAGCTCGCTGAAGCGACATACCGCACTCGTGGGGCCGCGCGCAGATTCTGGGCCAACTGGCTGCCGAGAGCGACACCTTGGGAATCCTGAAGTACATGACTACGGACAACGTCGTGCGGGACATGCTACGCATCACACAAAGTTCGGCTTTGAGAAGCTGCAGTACTACGGGCTCTCGTTAGTTTTTCTCTCTCTGATCTCTATTTTGGTCGTATTCAAAGGATGTACGCGTTATACTTAAGTACGGATCCATCCTCGGCGCGACGTTCGCGGCGCTCTTCCCTGTGAGTAGTTTAGGTATATTTAACCAATTGAATCTCGTGAACAGGCTAAGGTTGAATGCATCCTCATCGATGGTGCGCCAGATTCTACCTCTCTTGTGCTAGGGCAGCTAAAGGTGTTGACCATCATAATTTAGGCGTGCTCGATAATGTTTTTGGAGGAAGATTGGATAGTACTAGCCGAACAATATATAATTAAAACCCTGCCTCCAGTCGATCAACTACGGATTTCTTTCACCGCACATAGAGCTTTTGTTGTATGCTACCGTCGCGATCCGCAGCATATAATACCTAGACAGGGTCGTCATTTTCTGTCCCACAAATCACTTGCTAGACCACAGAACATAGCCGGATCTTGTTGAGGCCGCAAGTATATGCTCCTTCGTGCTAATACCTCATTTATCACCAATCAAAATTCCCTCCTGAGAGTTAAACCGAGCGAGTAAACAATATTTCCTCTTCCACAGATTTCCCATTTCAGAGTCAGAAGACAATTGTCTATCCTTGGGGCAACCTAAAGATCACTGAACAGCCAGAGGTGGCAGAAACTCTGATTTCTTGATATTGCTTGCTGTAAGCCTCGTGGGTGGGCTTATTGTGCTCGGTAGAGCAGCGGTCGTTGATTTATCCAGCAGATACCTAAGGGACGTGACAGTCAATTTTAAATGGACGTCGGGGCGGTTCCATAAACGTTAATAATAATTAAAATTTCCAAACACTGCAAGGAGATAATCAAGAGGGTATTAGGGTGCTTGCAAATGTCACGTTAGATCGGTGTTCAGGTAACTTGGAATTGGCAAGACTACAGATTGCCTCGCAAGGAGAGTATTCCCTAAAAACGCAGCTATGACGCAGTCAAATATCAGTGGTTCAACCTTTTGGGTTGTTGCGCATCGTATTGAGGGGGGCTGCAAGGTCAAACTCTCAGGCAGTCAGACTGTTCGTTAATCCACAGCGACCGCTTGCTTGGTGCACGGTCAGCAGTGCCGATATTATATAGGACCCGGACAGCGAGGCCAGAATAAAAAAGAGGATGACAGCGGGCCGAGAGCTTGATCTCGGGTTTGCCGTGCATTCATCGTCGGTTGATATAGTTTGTTTGTGAGTTCGGTTTCTCCACGCGCACGTGAGACTCTGATTGTTCCCGTGAAGCGGCTTCTGCGAATTGAGGGGCAGCATCTGACTGATACGGATCCCGATATGGATCCCGGCCTTCTCCTCGGTGTGAAAGCGGAGGCTTCGAAGGCTTGCGGAAGGGTGCGCCAGGGTGTGGCGCTAAGATACACATCCTAGGAAGATAACGAGGCTGTCACTGGGAATTTCCTACATAGATCGTTGCCCGCTAAGATACAAATCCCAGGAAGACAAAAGCTGTCACCGAGGATTTCCTAGATAGATTGTTGCCCACTAAGACACAGATCCTAGGAGAATGACGAGGCTGTCACTCAGAATTCCTAGGTAGATCGTTGCCCGCTAAGATACAAATCCTAGGAAGATCAAGGCTGTCACTGAAAATTCCCTAGATCGTTGCCCGCTAAGATACAAATCCTGGAAGGATAACAAGGTTGTCGCTGGGAATTTCCTATATAGACTGTGGCCGCTGAGATACAAATCCCAGGAGAACAACAAGCAGAATTTCCTACATAGATCGTTGTCCGCTAAGACACAGATCCCAGAAGACGAGGCTGTTACTGAGAATTTCCTAGGTAGATCGACGTCCGCTAAGATACAAATCCCAGGAGGATAACGAGGCTGTCACTGGGAGGTTCATCAGTAGATCATTGCCGGTCAGTATAAGTAACCTTCCTCCATGGTGCATTTGCGCATCGTATCGTCACCCACCATCAAGATGTGCGACATCATCCCCACCCTGAAAACATCCTTTGTACCCGCACAATCCCTAGTGTCCGGAACCACCTTCGGCTACATATGTCTAGGGCTCGGATGTGCGTCGCCGGCGATTTATGCTGCCTACCACCACCTTCCATCGAGGAAGTTGGCTCGACTCGAAGATGCGATAAAGGTCGCCGAAGGAATTTTGAAACGCGCAAAAGAGGACTGTGCGAGGGATCAGGTTGAGTTGTTGGACATCGAGAGTCGTCTGCTGCAGTAGGTTGTGTCATGTTCTTGATCGCGGCACGAGTAACACGAATTTGCTTTCCAGGGCGAAATTTTCGGCTTCCGAGATCCAGTCCCGGATGTTCGAGGCAGGTGGATTGTCGCCGCTCGTCGAGTCCAACGCAGTGATTGTCCGCGATCTTTCGGCCCGTATAGCAGCCCGCTACGTATCCCTGAAGAAATATTTGCAAAATGCTAGAGGAATTACGAAGAGCATCTCCAAATGCAGGAAAGAAGTTGAAGATATCCATACCTCGACGCTGGTGAGCATATTCGCGCCAATATCAACAATTTACGAATTCTGAAAGAAATTAGCGCATCATCGAAGAGGAACGTCGACGTAAGCTATTCAAGGCGATGAAAGAGGTGTGAGAAGCCATCGAGATCTTTCGCTTGCCCACTCGTACGACACCCGAATTGTATACGGTCCTTTCAAGTTTTCTGACGGAATCTTGTAGGTCACCACATGCACGCCGCCCCTGCCAGTCACCGCACCCAGTCCAGCGCAGGTATTTTTTTCCAGGAATCCTATATGTGAGCAGCGGACATGAAACATGCACTTGCCTAACATTTCCGAGCAGCGTGTAGGCCCATCGTCGCCCCTAGTTTCAAACTGTCCCTACTTTACTCGTCGCGCCTGTTACTACTGTCCCGTTAGTTTTCAAGTTGTTTTGCAAAGTCTCTTTCGTACCATGTAATTCTGATTATTCAGTGTCGATGAATCTTTGCTGTACCCCGATGAATGGACGGCCGCCAGATGATGTTCATTGCTACCTGCACGGAATTTGACCACTCGTGATAGTACCGATTCAATCACAGGAATGAGGCAGATTTCAACTTGAGGAGCCTGATCGATGTTTGTGAAGGATTCGACCTCAAGTTTCAAGAGAGATCATTCAAAAACGATTGTGGTGGTCGAGTGAAGGAGCCGTAAGTCACATGATCATGCACGCCTCGCGCCCAACTATTGTCAAATCCCGGGCAGACAATATTATTTGGCTCGAGTGGCAAGGGGAAGAAGCCCCACTCAACAGCCTCCCACCGCACCCCCCCGCGCTGTTCTTCCCAAATATATTTATTGATCATTTCTACTACAAGACAGTGGGCTACACTATGTACTACACTCCCCGTATCCGACCTCCCAGCACCTCACCCCCGCCTTCTCCAGGCCCGCGCGTTCCCTTTTCTTCATACGCTGCACACCGAGGCTCTCGACGGATGGTCGTCTGCAAGAGGAGGATGAGCCGTGTGTCCGCGGCGCCGAACGAGGCGGTGAAGAGCGCGAAGAGTGCTGCACTGGGGTAGGTGTTAGTATTGTTATGAGTGGCGGGCAGGGAAGGGAAGGGAAAGTGAAGGAAGGTATGGATGGAAAGGGAGCATCAAGGAATACGAGACGACGCACAGCGCAATAATAACAACTTCCTGCGGATCGACGCTCCGCCCGCCGTCCGTCTGCGCGGGGATGTTGAACGCGATGAGCGACGCGAAGGTGTATGACGTGAACGCGAGCGTGGCGAAGGAGAAGTTGAGGAAGAACTTGTGGTTGCGCGCGCCGACGCATTGGCCGATCCCTGTGGGTGGTGGGCAGGTTAGATGGCTAATATTTGGAAGGATAAGGGGGGTGGAGACGAGGGAGAAGGGGAAGTAGCTGCAGGGAGGGTGATGCAGGAGGGAAGGACTGCAGAGAGCCCGGGTGTGGGGAGGCAAAGTGCAAAGGGATAGGAAGGAAGGACAGAAAAAAACGATTCGCAAGAGGGCAAGAAAACGCACAGGGGCAGTGGTGATCGAATTTGAGGATGCACTAAAGCGAGGGGGATTCAATATTCCATAGTGCTCGATTACAAAGACACTCACAGTCCCACAGACGCGACAATGGTGCGCCCGATACAGCTTCACGATTGCGCAGCGCGCGTACCAACGATACAGGAGCAGCAATGGTGCTGTCGTCGGCGGGAGGTGGCCGCGCGGGATGCAAGCCTCCTTACCGCTGCGGCGCGAGGATCCCCGGCATGGTGGAGGCCTGGGTGTGGTGGTGTCCCCATTCGTTTGCGAGAGCGGTAAAGGTATTGTCGTCCTGGGGACATATGCCGCAGGAGGAGCTGCGGGTGAGTTGTCCACGTTAAGCTCCTCGTATGCAGGGCCCTACTTCGATGTTCACGAGCGTGGGGTAGTTGTTTGCGTGGGATTCGTCGTGGTCTTGCGCCAGGCTTGCACTGTGTGCGGGGGAAGAGCGGAGCAGAAAGCGCAATAAAGCACGTCGCAGGCATTGCTGGAGGGTGTGAAGATTACCTGGGTGTGAGTTAGTCGGATTTCAGAAGGACGCAAGCTGTGGTCGGAAAAAGATGCAGAGACTACCAACCTTCAAATATGCCCACACCATCCACCCGTACAGCAGAGTCCAGCCCACCAGCAGCCCGACTAGTCGTTGATCGTCAGCACATCCATCTAGCCCTCTCCTCAAACAGCTCACCTCCCTCACTGCGCCGTCCGCTGTGCATCAGTCGGATCACAAATCGTCCTGCATAGAGATACGCCGTCTATCCCACGATGCCGAGGGTGAACACAACCATGATCTTGCGTACGATCCAGGACTGGGTTTGCGTGCGCAAGCCTCATGGCGCTCGCGCTGTCGCCTCGGTTCCGCCAAGAGATTCGGACCGGCTTCCCCTTGTGTCCAATATTCAGTCGAATCCAAACAACGCCGTTTCGCAAAGACCTACCTCCTTCTGGGATGCACACCCGTGTCTGGATGTATCCGACTCAGGCGTCAGGCTGACCCTGGATCTACGCCTTCAGCTGTGATATTATGCATGCTGCCGATGATACCTCCTGATAATTGGCACCTCGACACGCCGTGTGCACTTTGACCGCTGCCCACGGTCGTTGCCCTTTTCGAGTGCTGTTGGCAATTTGGTGCCGTCCATCAGACTCCGGAAGCTATGTTCTCCACGACATGGTGGGAAGGGAACACAAAATGACGAGATCGGAGAAATGTATATACAATGCGCATCACGAGCCGCCGTGTCAATGAAGGGGGAAGGCATTGCTGGCGTTGGCGATTCTTACTTTAGATCGGTGGGAACGACCTGCAGCGTAACCTCCGAGACTATGAGTTACACGACCCGAACTGGCCCAAACTCACACCCTAAACCAAAAATCTTAATATTTGCATGCATATGTGTGCGCTTACGTTTTGAGTTTATTTTCGTTTGATGGACGATCGGGATCGGGATCTGGGACATCTGGACATCGCCTCAAATTCAAACCCGGGTCCCCTTCAAAGTGCATAACTTTACTTCGTCCGTGCCCCCATATCAACTTTCGTCCCCCGTCCCAAAGTTTGGAGACTTCAAATGTGCGACACCATCCCAACCCTACAAACATCTATTGCAGCTGGGACACAATCCTTAGTGTCTGGAACCACGTTCGGTTACATATGTCTGGCGGTCGGGTCCGCGTCGCCGGCAATTTATGCTGCCCACCACTACCGTCCATCAAAGAAATTAGCTCGACTCGAAGACGCGATAAAGGTCACCGAGGGGATTTTGAAACGCGCAAAAGAGGACTGCGCACGGGACCACGTTGATTTGTTGGACGTCGAGGACCGCCTGCTGCAGTGGGTTGCGCTTTATTTACGGTGGCGCCACACGAGTACTTAAGGCGGATTTTATTTCTAGGGCTAAAGTGTCAGCTTCCGATATCCAGTCCCAGATGTTGGAAGCAGGCGGAGTGCCCTCGCTCTTCGAGTCGAACGTTGTGCTCGACCGCAGCCTCTCAGCCCGTATAGCCGGCTGCTACGGATCCTGGAAGAAATATTTGCAGACGATTAGAGGGATTACGAAGAGCATCTCCAAATGCCGGAAGGAGGTCGAAAAGATCCATACTTCGACGCTGGTGAGCATATTCGCAGCCAAAATCAACTATTTCGCGAATTCTGAAAAAATTATTATTATTATCATTTTAGCGCATCATCGAAGAGGAACGTCGACGCAAGTTATTCGGGGCCATGAGAGAGGTGCGAGAGGTTATTGAGGTCCTTCGCTCGCCGACTCGTACGGAATCTGAATTTTAAGTCTTCTCCCAGTTTGACCCAATTTACAGGTCACGTGCACCTTGCTTACCACCGCGGTCACTCCAGCGCGGGCAATTTTTTCCAGGATTCCTATACGATGTGAGCAGCCGACATCCAGTATGCAGTTCATTCACTCACTGACATTGCTGCACAGCGTGTAAGCCCGTCACCGGCCCTAAGAACTTCCAATCTGTCCCTGTTTTGTTCGTGTCGCACTGCTCTTCGTGTTATAGTTGGCCTGTCGCTCTTCGGAAGTTTTGTTTTGCAAAGTCTCTCTTGTACCATATAATCTCACTCTGCTGTATTCCATGTCGCTCTGCCTGACGGATGACCAGATACTGGCAAGTGGCCGGCGACTCCTGTTGCAGTCGTGCACGGAATTCGACCAGTTGTGATACAAATCAGAGGCCAGGAAGAAGGCACTATATGTGGAGGACGATGTATGCGATGTTTGAGTAGAAGATGGACCTCAAGAGCGGAAGATCCAAAAACAATTGTGGCGGCAGAGTCCAAGGGAAGATGACACATCAGTCACACATCACTAGTCTCTCTTGACAGACGCTTTATCGATTCTAGCTTGTTCCTCGCTCGATAGTGTTGTCCGCGATGTGCGCGGTGGTGCGGAACACGCTGGCAACGCGCGAAGCCAGCACCGGGCAGCCCCAGACCATGATACAACCCCACGCTCCGGCATGCGTGCCTTTTTCCAGCGAGGTACACCGCTTCCGCTTGCGTCGCGGTCCTTTGGTGGCTCGCCGCTCCGAGACGCGCTAAATTGCTCGCTGCCGTCCTCCCATGGCCCCTTTTCAACCATGATTTCTGCGCGCGCCTCTGACAACCTCTCTGGCCCTTGTTCTCGCATCTGTGCGCTCCGATTCACATGCTCCAAGCCTGACCATTACCCAAGTGCACCTATGCAGTGATGACCAGCTGTACGTCCTCGCTGCCGGCCTTCTGGCCGGAACCGCTCGCCACAGATCTGCCTGCCGGCCCGTTCCGGCTGCAGGGGACTGGGTGGCGGAGGAACCCGTCCCCGCCGTTTAGGCACTCGAACGAGCATCTTTCGCCGTCATAATACAATTTTTTTCATTGGAAACGACTTGTGATACCGTATTGAATGAGGAAAGCTCCAAAAACTGATCTGTATTCCGAACATGTAATTTCCTGTAAATAATACGGATGCCTCTCATCCTCGTTGTATACACCCCGGATATATTTTTCCCATGTAATATGTACTGAATCTGAGCCATGAATATGTGTTTTACATCTCACAGGTCGGTTGGTTGGCCAAAATCTGCATAATGACCGATAATCTTATTTTCACAAATATCGCTAATTCGGATGACTTCTGGTGTCTCCAAGCACAATAAGATGTTGAATTACGAAGCACTGAACTATATGAAACCATTCGGGCCTGGATTTTTTTATTTGAACTTTAGAGAACACGGAGTCCAGAGTACCATATTGTGTTTACACTTGTGAATGGACCCCTTTCGTGCAACTTTTCAACCACTACCCCCCACTACCCAAACGTATATATATATTCGGGAAGGTATCAACCTACCGAGACCGTTTATGATCTCAGATCACGAATATTATTTTTTCTGGGTCCGATCGAAGCTATTTTTCATGCTGTGATTTAGTTTGCGACTGCTTGGGATAGGTTTTACGACCAGTTCACGACCGCAGTCACACAAATTTACGACCAGTGACCGAATACGACCTAGAGTCACACAATTTTGCGACCACAGTGACCAATACGACCTGAATCACACAAAAGTTGCGACCACCGTCCCAGGAAATTTGCAATATTTTGTGTTCAACCCCAAACTTACTGACAGGTAACTTTTGAGCTGCCATCTTAATGTCCATTACCAGTCCGATGTAAATAGAATTTGCGAACCAGAGAGCACCCACAGTGTTGGGTGGTTGTATTTGCGAACCGGAGAGCATGGGTTTTTGGGTTGTGGAATCTGTGAACCCAGGAGCCTACTGTGCTGGGTTGTGGAATTTGCGAACCAGAGAGTACTTATAGTGCTGGGTGTTTAGATTTTCGAACCCAGGAGCCTATGCTCTCCGGTTATGGAATTTGAGAACCGGAGAGCATGGGTTCCTGGATGCTTAGATTGCGAACTGGGGAGCTTACGGTGGTGGGTTGTGGAATTTGAGAACCTAGGATCCTATGCTCTCGGGTTGTGGAATTTGAGAACCAGAGAGCACAGGCTCCTGGGTGGTTAGATTTTCGAACCAGGGAGTTTATGGTGCTGGGTTGTGGAATTTGAGAAGTGGGGAGCTTACAGTGCTGGATTGTGGAATTTGTGAACCCAGGAGCCTATGCTCTCGGGTTGTGGAATTTGAGAACCGGAGAGCACAGGCTCCTGGGTGGTTAGATTTGCGAACCGAGGAGCTTACGGTGCTGGGTTGTGGAATTTGCGAACCCAGGAGCCTATACTCTAGGGTTTTGGAATTTAAGAACCAGAGAGCCACAGGCTCGTGGAGTGTATAATCCTGGGTTGGTCCTCGGTGGTTGGATTCGTAAACCGGGCCTCTGGATCCTGGGTCGTTGGATTTTCGAACCAGGTAGCATGGGTCTTGGGCCACGGAATTTAGGTTGAAGGATTTGAAAATACAGAGAAATCATAATGAAGTACTTAGGCATCTTGTGTAGTTGGATCTGAGCACCGAGCAAAGATTCCGCCAGCGGAATCCCATCATTCCGCCGGCGGACACCTTGATTGCTCACCGGCAGCATTCGTTTACCGCGGGGCACATGCTATCTATTTCAATATTCAGTTGAATCCGAACAACGCCGTTTCGCAAAGACCTATCTCCTTCTGGGATGCACACCCGTGTCTGGATGTATCTGACTCAGGCGTCAGGCTGACCCTGAGTAGATCTACATCTTCAGCTGTGATATTATGCATGCTGCCGATGACACATCCTGATAATTGGCACCTTGACACATTGTGTGGACTTCAACCGCCGCCCACGGTTGTTGTCCCTTTCGAGCGCTGCTGGCACCGCGGATCTCCGGCGCGGGCGCGCGCGGCGAGATTTGCATCATTTTACTTGGGGACTTCTGGGTGCTGTCTGTGGGCGCCTCGCGTGAGGCACTTGACTGCTTGTAGGCGCAGGCTTCCCATATGAGGTATATTGTGCTGTCGAGCGGCGAGTCCAAAATCCTGCACAATATTACTCTTTTCAATGCCGTCTTAATGCATCTCTGCGCCACTGTAGGCGTTCCTTGAATCCTCTCACCTTATCTCCCTGCGTCCCGGCTCGTCTACTAAATATATATACATTTCTCGTCATTTTGTGTTCCCTTCCCACCATGTCGTGGAGAACACAGCTTCTGGAGTCTGATGGACAGGTCCATATATTGTTGTGGAAAGTGGAAGCAAAAAATGCTTGATTCCCATAATTAACCCGCGCAACTCAGCAGAACTCAGCTGAACTCAGCTACATTAAGTGGACAAAAGTGATGACCGATCGATTTTCTCATCATATCTCGACACTGAGCGGACATTTTTGGGTCAACTAAAGTGTAGGATCATGGAGAGGGACCCTCCCGACCATTCTGTCATGGTTGGCAGATCAAGATATGTTGATGCGCCATCAGTCGGGGCGAAATACGGAAAAGACCGGAAAATCACATTTTTCAACTCGGGCTATAAGTTTTCTGAAGACAAACTGAGTACACCAGAGGCGAAATACGGAAAAGACTGGAAAATCACATGTTTCAACTCAAGCTATAATTTTTCTGGAGACAAACTGAGTACACCAGATTACCCCGACTGATGGCGCATCAACATATCTTGATCTGCCAACCATGACAGAATGGTCGGGAGGGTCCCTCTCCATGATCCTACACTTTAGTTGACCCAAAAATGTCCGCTCAGTGTCGAGATATGATGAGAAAATCGATCGGTCATCACTTTTGTCCACTTAATGTAGCTGAGTTCAGCTGAGTTCTGCTGAGTTGCGCGGGTTAATTATGGGAATCAAGCATTTTTTGCTTCCACTTTCCACAACAATATATGGACCTGTCCATCAGACTCCAGAAGCTGTGTTCTCCACGACATGGTGGGAAGGGAACACAAAATGACGAGAAATGTATATATATTTAGTAGACGAGCCGGGACGCAGTCGTCCCCCGTCCCAAAGTTTGGAGGCTACTACGCTACATCAAATGTGCGACACCATCCCAACTCTGCAAACATCAGTGGTAGCCGGGACACAATTCCTAGTGTCTGGAACCACGTTCGGCTACATGTGTCTGGCGGTCGGATCCTCAGCGGCCGCCATTTATGCTGCCCACCACTACCGTCCATCAAAGAAATTAGCTCGACTCGAAGACACGATAAAGGTCGCCGAGGGGATTTTGAAACATGCAAAAGAGGACTGCGTGCGGGACCACGTTGATTTGCTGGACGTCGAGGACCGCCTGCTGCAGTGGGTTGCACTTTATTCACGGTGGCGACACGCGTAACACGGCCGTCATTTCCAGGGTCAAAGTGTCCGCTTCCGAGATCCAGTCCCAGATGTTGGAGGCAGGCGGAGTGCCCTCGCTCTTCGAGTCGAACGTTGTGCTCGACCGCGGCCTCTCAGTCCGTATAGCCGGCTGCTACGGATCCTTGAAGAAATATTTGCAGACTATTAGAGGGATTACGAAGAGCATCTCCAAATGCAGGAAGGAGGTCGAAAAGATCCATACTTCGACGCTGGTGAGCATATTCGCAGCCAAGATCAACCATTTCGCGAATTTTGAAAAAAAAAAATTATTATTTTAGTGCATCATCGAAGAGGAACGTCGACGTAAGTTATTCAGGGCCATGAGAGAGGTGCGAGAGGTTATCGAGGTCCTTCGCTCGCCGAATCGTACGGAATCTGAATTTTATGCGCTCTTTTCTCAGTTTGACACAATTTACAGGTCACGTGCACATTGCTTGCCACCGCGGTCAGTCCAGCGCGGGCAATTTTTTCCAGGATTCCTATATGATGTGAGCAGCTGACATCCAGTATGCAGTTGATTCACTCACTGACACTGCTGCACAGCGTGTAAGCCCGTCACCGGCCCTAAGAACTTCCAATCTGTCCCTGCTTTGTTCGCGCCGCACTGCTCTCCGTGTTATAGTTAGCCTGTCGCTCTTCAGAAGTCTATTTTGTAAAGTCTCTCTCGTACCATATAATTCCACTCTGCTGTATTCCATGTTGCTCTGCCCGACGGATGACCAGATACTGGCAAGTAGCCAGCGCCAGCACCTGCTGCTGCAGTCGTGCACAGAATTTGCCCAGTCTTGATACCGATCCGAGCTCAGGAAGAAAGCATTATATCTGGAGGACGGATGAATGTAATTCTCGAGTAGAGGATCGACCTCAGAGCTGAAGATTCAAGAAAAGGAAGCGCGATCATCACATTAGTCACACATCGCATCCAAATATCAACAAATCTGTGACAAGACAATTGGTTCAATTTTCACTGTCAGTCGCTGTGTGGCTCAGCAGTTCAAGTTATATACTGTTCAATATTTGGGTATCCCAACATTTAAACTCACGGAAGATAACCCTACTGTACTATTACGACCAAGTGTTCATTAATTTCGGAAATTTCACTCACCGAGATGGCCGATAAATTTTCTTTTGATTTATGGCGATTTTTGAAAACCTCAGAAAAATTGGCCATCACGCGTCACCTGAACACTCGGTTGTAATGGTACAGTAACTACAAGTAACCTGGAACTGTTTACCGTTCGAGGTAAGATTCAATACTGTTTCATGGTCCTGCGTTCAAGCCCTGGACCCGGATTCCCAAACTCATACCGACTTTGATCACGGAACACAATCAAGGAATCGGTGAAGTTACAAGAGACATGAATTATAATTCAGGTCCTGCTCTACCATATCTGTAAACACATTCAAATTATCCAAGCATATTTCCCTGTCCGCAATCTGGGCCACCAGGTTTCATCTTTGCGCTAGGAGAAACACAGCCCGACAAAATTCACCGCAACTGGACTGTAATAAAGTAAGCATGCTGTGAAATTGTAACACTTGGCAAACCAGGCTGACAATGTTTTTGGAGGAAGATTAGATAGTACTAGCCGAAAACCCTGCCCCCAGTCGATCAACTACGGGCTTCTTTCACTACGCATAAAGCTTTTGCTGGATGCTACCGTCGCGGTCCACAGCAAATAATACCTAGCCAGGGTCGTCATTTTCTGTCTCACAAATCACTTACTAGATCAAAGAATCTTATTGAGGCCACAAGTATACGCTCCTTCGTGCTAATACCTCATTTATCACCACGTACTTCTGTACTTTGAACAAAATTCCACCCCAAGAGTTGGACCGATTGAGTTTGGTGAGTACTGCTAGCCACACAATATTTCCTATTCCACAGATTTCCCATCTCAAAGTCAGAAGACAATTGTCTATCCTTTAGTAGCGGCGAGCCTACAAAATCACTGAACAGCCAGAGGTTTCAGAAACTTTGATTTCTTAGGCCTGTTCGTATTGCTTGATGTAAACCTTATGGGTGGGTTTATTGTCCTTAGTAGAGCAGCGGTCATGAATGTATCCAGCAGATACCTAAGGGACGCGACAGTCGATTGTAAATGGACGTCGGGGCTCCATACACATTAATAATAATCCAAGAATACCAGACACTACGAGGGGATAGTCAAGGGGTATTAAGGCACTTGCAGATATCACTTTAGGTAGGTGTTCAGGTAACTTGGAATTGGCAAGACTACAGATCGCCGCGCAGGGAGAGTCTTCCCTAAAAACGTAGCTATGACGCAGTTAAATATCAGTGTTTCAACCTTTTGGGTTGTTGCGCATCGTATTGAGGGGGGCTGCAAGGTCAACTCTCAGGCAGTCAGACTGTTCGTCGGAAACTTAATCCACAACGACCGCTTGCTTGGTGCACGGTCAGCAGTGCCGATATTATATAGGACCCGGGACAGCGAGGGTGAGAATGTAAAAGAGGATGATAGCGGGCCGAGAGCTTGATCTCGGGTTTGCCGTGCATTCATCGTCGGTTGATATAGTTCGTTTGTGAGTTCGGGTTTCTCCATGCGCACGTGAGACGGTGATTATTCCCGTGAAGCGGCTGCTGTAAATTGAGGGGCAGCATCTGACTGATACGGATCCCGATATGGATCCCGGCTTTCTCCTCGGTGTGAAAGCAGAGGCTTCGAAGGCTTGCGGAAGGGTGCGCCAGGGTGTGGCACTAAGATACACATCCTAGGAAGATAACGAGGCTGTCACTGGGAATTTCCTACATAGATTGTTGCCTGCTAAGATACAAATCCCAGGAAGATAAAGGCTGTCACCGAGGATTTCCTAGATAGATTGTTGCCCACTAAGACATAGATACCAGGAGAATGACGAGGCTGTCACTCAGAATTCCTAGGTAGATCGTTGACCGCTAAGATACAAATCCTAGGAAGATCAAGGCTGTCACTGAAAATTCCCTAGATCGTTGCCCGCTAAGATACAAATCCTGGAAGGATAACAAGGTTGTCGCTGGGCATTTCCTATATAGACTGTGGCCGGTAAGATACAAATACCAGGAGAACAACAAGCAGAATTTCCTACATAGATTGTTGTCCGCTAAGACACAGATCCCAGAAGACGAGGCTGTTACTGAGAATTTCCTAGGTAGATCGATGTCCACTAAGATAGAAATCCCAGGAGGATAACAAGGCTGTCACTGGGAGGTTCATCGGTAGATCATTGCCGGTCAGTATAAGTAACCTGGTTCTTCTTCCTCCATGGTACATTTGCGCATCGTATCGTCAGCCACCATCAAGATGTGCGACATCATCCCCACCCTGCAAACATCCTTTGTACCCGCACAATCCCTAGTGTCCGGAACCACCTTCGGCTACATATGTCTAGGGCTTGTTATATCCGTGCATCTACTCCGTTCCTCCGCTACTCCGCAACTCCGAACTCCGAAC
This sequence comes from Mycena epipterygia, assembly GCA_029281465.1. NCBI lineage: Eukaryota > Fungi > Basidiomycota > Agaricomycetes > Agaricales > Mycenaceae > Mycena > Mycena epipterygia. The sequence continues at coordinate 1,158,400 of JARJCQ010000021.1, read as the reverse complement.
TCCGGACTCCGGACTCCGGACATCGGACTTGGTCGGCGGAATTTCAGTACATCGGGTTTTCTACGCAATAAAGGATTACTGAGTGTTTCCCGTTTATCCGTTATTCTCACTTCTTCGTTATTGTTTAACTTTGACTTCTTATCTTTTTTTCTATTTATATATCACGTTTATTGTCTTAACGCTTCATTACTTTATTTAGGATTACAATAACGGACTTTACTATAAAAGTTACGATACTTACGTTCATGTACTTCAGTTTGATTATTGACATTGCTTTGCACTCTGCTTTGCTCTGAGTCGTTCCGACCTCCGTTCAACTCCGGTCCTCCGAACTCCGTCCATCACTTTGTCTTGCCAGCTCAGGTAGTTCGCTCACCCTTACCTTACTGTGGTGATTGCATTCTAACCTTGTCGTAACTCCGAACTCCGGCTCCGGTATTAACTCCGGTGATCATTACTCTCATCCGAGAGTTCGGCTACAGTCCCCTTTCGGCTCGGTATATAACAGTATAATCAAACTCACCTACCTGGACTGGTTATGTCCTCTTCCGACTCCGCGTACATTCCAGCTGCAGTTATCCAAGAACGGCAGCGACGTGATCGTCGGGAATCACGGCTTTACTCTCAGATTGTTCCGCCCCCGCCTCCGACACATACAATGGCGGACATTCCCACGACTTTTTCGGGTCCTTACCCGAATCCGGCATCCGTCTCCGTCACTACTAGACGGCGATCGGCGCCGGCACCGGCAACCTCGACTCCGGTTAATGTCCCAGGTCTAGTCACCAATCCTCGGACACCGGAGAATCCGACTTTTTATCCAGTATCACCCCATCTAGGGAATAGCACGAGTATATATTCGCCGACACCTGGAGATTGATACTCGCATTCGTACGAATATTGATCACGAATATTCATTGCTTAGTCAGCGATATTCGCGAATACTCGTGAGTGGCAACTATTTACATTCAGCGAGTTTGAATATTCGTTAGTTGCGAGTTATTCACGAATAGCATACATATAAAGTTCAATTTCAGCTACTGAACTACAAGCTGGTGTCTTCAACAACAATAACCTTAGATGATCCCTGTGCCTCAGCTGCATTGGGTACTCTCCGCTTCTTTTTGCATGTCCAACCCTCAGCAAGCTGGCTTTCAAACTCGTCAACTGCAATGAGGTCCGGGTCGCTTGCCCACTGGCCAACCATCACAGCGGAATGGGCAGATTTCTCAGACAGCTGGTTGCGAAGTTTCGATATTGTCCCTCCTGAGAAGGAGAAAAGCCGTTCAGCATCAACAGAGGTTGCTATAAAATGGAATCAGTATCAGAAACTCGAGGTGCAAATGTATTATACCTGGGGCAGACAAGTAATCGAGACACATTTGAGCAAATGCTTCCGCCTCAGGGCTCTGTCCGGTCTTTGCTGCTTCGCGAGCTGTCAGCGTTCAGAAACTCCGAAGATACTCAGGTCCTCTTGACAGACGCCAGCTGTAGCATGGAAAGACAGAAGCTCACCTCACGATCCGTTACTTCCAGATTAAGCATCATATACTTCCGATTTTGACAGATTGACAGATGGACATTAAATCTGCCAAAATACAGTTGGTTCTCTCTGATCCGAGGTTGTTCTCTTCCACATCAAATAACCTAGGATTACCCGACGAATATTCGCGAATATTAACTTTCACAGAAACTGATACTCGCATTCGCACGAGTAGCACAGCCACAGCAACTCACGAATACGAATATTCGCAATTCGCGAATGGCTTGGCACGAATATTCGTGATACTCGCTACTCGTGCTACACTCTAACCCCATCCACGCATTATCAGGGGAACTTATCCCCCCGGGTCTATTCCTTATCCTATAGTCGAAGTTGAAGCTGACGATGAGGATGAGGATTCCGATCATTCGGAAAGTGCTCATGAAGCAGGATCACATGCTCCTGCTCCAGCTCCGGGATCCGGCGAAAACCCTGCTCCTCCTCCGGGTACTCCGGACGAGGATCCATCAGGCAAACCTAGTGGTGGTGGTGGTAGTGGTGGTGGAGGTGGCGGACCTCCAGGCGGTGGTGGAGGCCCTCCAGGCCCTCCAGGTCCTCCGGGACCTGCTCAACCACAATCTCCGGTTCCTCCGGGAACTCCGCCTAACACCAATGAACAACTACTCTTGGATACCCTCCGGTCCTTCTTGATGCAATCCAAGTTTACTCCACCAATCAGTCGGCCCCTCGCTCTAGCCGTTCGAACCTCCAGAATCCGGATTTGTTCGACGGCTCCGATTCCTCCAAACTCCGGTCTTTCCTTACCCAATGCTATCTTCATTTCGCGGAGAGAGCTCAGGACTTCTCCACGGACGATGACAAGATTTTCTACATCATGTCGTACCTCCGGGGCACTGCTCAGCAGTGGTTCAAGCCCAACCTCTACGATACGAACTCCGGTTTTGTTCCGGCATGGGACGGAAATTTTTCCCGCTTCATTCAGGAGCTTCAAGACAATTTCGGACCTCATGATCCCATCGGGGATGCAGAGGATGCCATCCGGTTATGTTGTATGAAAAATTCCGATCGGATCGCTACTTACATTGTTGAGTTTGATCAGCTCGCATCGCTCACTCAGTGGGGCGATAGTCCACTCCGGCATCAATTCTACGAAGGGTTGCCGCGCCGCATCAAGGATGACATGGTCCATCACAGCTATGTCAATACCTTGCTCGGTGTTAAGCATGTAGCCCGGGCTGTTGATGCTCGATACTGGAAGCGCGAGGCTGAAAAGCAACGGGAACGGGAACGCGATAGGGGTTCAGGGTCCGGTTCCGGTCACGGCTCCGGTCCTTCGCCATCCGGCTCCGGGGGCTCCGGCAACCAGTCGGGTGGTCAGAAGGGCGGAAACAAGGCCTCCGGCAACAAGAACACTTCCGTTTCTACTACCGCCGTCAAAGGCAAATCTTCCAAAACGGCTCCGGCTGCTTCGTCGAAGACAGCGAAACCCTACGCCGACAAACTCGACAAGAGTGGGAAGATCAAATCAGAGGAACGAGATCGGCGGATGAAGGCCGGACTCTGCATGTACTGTGGAGGTGCCGGACACATGGCAGCCGACTGTCGGAAGCGTCCGGAGAATGCCCAGGGGAAAGCGGCTTTGGCCGATAACTCCGAGTCAAAAAAATAACCAGCAGCTCGGATACCTCGACACCCGATCCGGGTTGCGTTGACTCTACGGTGTTCCCCGAGGTCCGTCTCAACGCGTCCGCTCTCTCTACTAATGCTCTTTATCTCGATTTACATGTATCTCTTTTCCGTCCGGACTTTATATCTTCCGGTCGGGATATATGCTCAACCATAATCCCTTCCGATGTTCCAAGAATAGCTGCGGGATTCAACTCCCACCTTCGCACCCTTGTGGATTCCGGATCGTCGCACTGCTTCATTTCAACGACCATCTGCGAATCAAACGGATTTGATCCGTTTGAGGTTGCTCCGGTGAGACTCCGATACCTCGATGGCTCTTCTTCGATCATCACCCAGCAGATCCGGCTGCTCATCTGGTTTCCATCTGGCGACGTCCATCCAATGGAATTCTATGTCACCCGTCTTGATTCGCCTTGTGATTTGGTCCTTGGATACCATTGGCTCCACCACTTTAATCCGTTGATTAACTGGTTGGACGCCTCCATTACATTCCGTTCCACTCCCGCAGGAGTTTCTGTGTCGACACCTCAGGCGATTATGCCTGATCCAGTTTCGGTTGCTCCAATTACAGACAAGGCAACTCCGGTTCCAGCAACTCCGACCGTTGTGCCTACACCAATTCCGACATCGTCCCCAGACTCTGGTCCTTTTATGGACACCTCCGGCATTCCGTCGGACTTTGGTCCGACTCCGGATCTTGTTGAGGTCAAACAGCCTCGTCCATTCTCTGCCCCTCCACTTGTGTCTCTGGTCTCAGCTGCCGCTTATAGCGCCATCATCCGGAACAAAGATACCAGACAATATACACTGCGCGCTACTCCGTCGGCCGAAGTCTCTGCTCGTGCGGCATCGGTCGATGCTGATAACCTTTCAAACCTTCCTCCGGAATATCACGAATTTGCTGACGTCTTCTCTGAGCAGGAAGCCTACAATCTTCCTCCTCATCGAGAGTTCGATCTGAAGATCGAAACTGACGAAGGCGAAGTTCCGCCGGTCGTTCACGTCTATTCCCTCTCCCCCGCCGAGCTCTCCGCACTCCGGGAGTTCATCGACAAGAACTTGAAATCCGGATTTATATATCCATCTCGTTCGAGTCATGGAGCACCTATCCTATTCGCCAAAAAGAAGGATGGCACACTCCGGCTTTGTGTCGATTACTGGGGGTTAAATCGGATCACAAAGAAGGATCGGTATCCGCTTCCGCTTATCTCCGACCTTCTTGACGCTCCTGGGAAGGCGCGTATCTATACCAAACTGGATCTCCGGCATGCTTATCATCTTCTCCGAGTCGCTGAGGGCGATGAACCCAAAACAGCTTTTCGTACTTGCTACGGCTCGTACAAATTTCGAGTCGTTCCGGAAGGCCTCACCAATGCTCCGGCGGCCTTCCAGCGTTTTCTGAACACGCTATTTGCAGATTTGTTGGATGTGTATGTTGTCGTATATTTGGATGATATCCTCATCTACTCCGACGATGAGTCCGAACATTCGACTCACGTCCGGAACGTCCTCCGGCAACTCCAGGAGGCCGGACTTTTCTGCAAACTTTCCAAATGCGAGTTCAGCGTTACAACTTGCGAATATCTCGGTTACATCCTGTCGCCGGACGGCTTCCGATTGTCACCGGAGAAGATTTCGGCCATCACCGATTGGCCTACACTGCGGAAAGTGAAGGACATCCAGTCATTCCTTGGCTTCTGTAACTTTTACCGACAATTCATTTGGAGCTACTCCGAGATCACAGTTCCGCTCACTCGGCTTACTCGCTCCAATATCAAATGGAATTGGTCGGACAGCTGTCAATCGGCCTTCGACACTCTTAAACGGGCATTTACGGAAGCACCAGTCCTTCATCACTGGATTCCGGACCGGCAAATCACTGTCGAAACGGATGCTTCCAATTACGCCACCGCCTCTATTCTTTCAGTTCAAGGAGACGACAGCGAGATCCACCCCGTTGCGTTCCGCTCCCAGACATTAGGTCCGGCGGAACTCAACTATGACACGCATGACAAGGAGCTCCTAGCGATCTTCAACGCCTTTTCTATATGGAGGCATTACCTCGAAGGCTACGGTACTCCGGTCGACGTTGTCACGGACCACAAGAACCTCGAATACTTCGTGACGACCAAGGTTCTTACTCGTCGCCAAGTCCGGTGGTCCGAGTACCTTTGCCATTTTAATATGGTCATCCGGTTCCGACTGGGTAAACTCGGAGGAAAACCTGACGCTTTAACTAGACGATGGGATGTCTACCCAAAAGAGGGGGATAAGGCTTACGGCCAGTTGAACCCACAAAATTTTCGCCCTATTTTCACCCACGATCAGCTGTCAGCATCAATTAACGCAACTTTCCTCGAAGAAGTTGTCCTCCGAGCAACCGTTGTTATGGACGTCGAGAAGCTACACTCCGACATCCGATCACATTACAACGATGATCCCGCCGCAATAGCTGGCTTGAACGCCGCGAACTCCGGCACATCTCTGCGCTGGACACTCGATCACTCTGGTCTCCTCCGACTTGACGAGCGTATTTACATCCCGCTGGTCTCCGGACCTGAGACGGAAGTATTGCGAGTATGTGTTTTACAACATCTACACGACCACATACTCTCCGGACATTTCGGACAGAATCGCACGCTCGCCATAGTCCGCTGAGAATACACTTGGCCGGACTGTCGGAGTTTCATCCGGGACTATTGTCGATCGTGTATCATCTGCAAGCGCAACAAGAAGCCCAGGCACCGACCTTACGGATTGCTTAAGCCTCTTCCAGTTCCCCTCCGGCCTTGGCATTCTATTTCCATCGACTTCATCGATCAATTACCGAAGTCCGGCATTTACGATTCTATTCTTGTCATCGTTGATCGCGCGTCCAAACAAGTTATTCTAGTCCCCTGCGACGTGCACATCGATTCACCGGAACTTGCCCGGCTTTTCCTCATTCACGTTTTCTCCAAGCACGGAGTTCCCGGACATGTCACCTGTGACCGGGGATCCGAGTTTGTCTCAGCATTCTTCCGTTCTCTAGGCGAACTCCTCGATATGAAGTTGCACTTCACCTCCGGTTATCATCCGGAGGCTGACGGACAAACGGAGCGAATGAATCAGACTGTGGAACAGTACATCCGAATGTATTGCTCTTACCAGCAGGATGATTGGGACTCGCTTCTTCCGCTCGCCGAATTCGCTCTCAACAATTCGCTGAACGCGTCCACCGGAATTTCCCCGTTCTTCGCGAACAAAGGCTACGATCCGGCTATCACTATTCATCCGGAACGAGATGTCACTAACATGTATGCCAAAGATTACATCGTTGATCTACAAAGTCTCCACGAATATCTCCGCGAGCAGATCACATACGCTCAAGTCCGATACAAGGAGACAGCGGACCGGAAGAGAATTCCGGACCCCAAGTTCCAGATCAGCGATCACGGTTTCATTACGGCGAAGTACATCCGGACCAAACGTCCAACTCCGAAATTTTCGGAGACACATCTCGGACCTTACGAAGTCATCGGCAAACCTAGTGCGGCTTCCTACACCATCCGTCTTCCGAAATCACTCCAACAAGTTCATCCGGTATTCCACGTATCTCAACTCGAGCCCCACTTTCCAAATCCGTTCTCCGGTCAGGAGGAACCTCCTCCAGCGGCAGTCGAAATCATTGACGGCGAAGAACATTTTGAAATCAAGCAAATCGTTGACTCAAAACTCGATCGCCGTTTCCGGACAAAACTCCGGTATTACGTCGAATGGCTCGGATACGAGAATACGGACAAGCAGTTTAGTTGGGTTGGTGCGGACGACATTGACGCGCCGGATCACATCGACAATTTTCATCGGCGTTATCCGGCTAAGCCTGGACCGAATCATTGACGTGATCATCTATTTTTAAATACATTGGTCATTCACACGTCATATCCGATTCTCCAAGAAAATTTCGCTGAGTTACAAATTATTCTATCTACAATTATTGTCCAAGATATTCCGTTCCAGCAAATTTCTAATCCTTTTCGGACTCCTTCTCCGAATCCAACTCCGGCTCAGTGACGATCGGAGGAAAGGAGGGTTAGCGTTCTTCATCGTCAATATCCATGTCCACCTCTCCGTCCTCCGCTCCTCCACCCTCGACATCTCCGAGCTCCACATCTCTGCCCTCCGTGGCTCCGAACTCCGCATCAACTTCTCCCTCGGCGTCGCGCTCGTCCTCCGAGTCCGAACCATGGACGACGATAACGGACGAACCCCATCTCGGGATCGCGGTACCCATATTCTTGGGCCAGTCATTGGCTGATTCCTCCGACTTAACCACGACCTCCGGCTCCGCAACTCCGGCGTCGGACTTCTTGGCCGTGTCCTCCTCCTCGGGAGTATCCTCGATCCGGAAAGCCCTGGCACGTCGGACTTGTCGTGCTGAAGCTGGGGCCGGCAATCCTTCGAGAGCGGCGACCCTCCACTCGAGAGCCTCGAATCGGCTCATCCGACACTCGAGAATGGAGATCCACTCGCGCAGATCATCCACTCGGGTCATGCGAGCGGGTCCGGAGCGCAACTCCGACGGTCCATCGTCGGCGTTCCTGGAGAGTTGTGCCCTCTTGCGAGGCACAACGATGATCTTCTTCGCAGCCGCTCCGGAGGATTTCACGGAGCGGCGCTCCGACGACTTCGCCTCCAGGCGCTTGCGCTTGTTGACCCTCGTAGTGCTGGGCGGGTTGAAGGTACACCGGGTTTTGGCGGCACGACACATGTTGCACGAGGTACTCTTGGAGCTCTCGTTGTTCTCCATGACGCATGGGAACCGCTTCCAGACGCAGCGTTCGCAACCTACTAATGATGGGTTAGTTTAATTTTGGTCGCATCGACTGCAACGCACCTTTTCTCAACGGAAGCTCGATATCACTATCAACCTCCGTATTCGGCTCATCCTCCACCTCCTCGTTCGGACCCACCTCCGGTGTCTCCGGCCTGTCGAACGTCGATTCCCCGTCACGCTCTGCATCCAGCGCTCCGAAGTCCGACATCAAATCTCCTCCATTGTCGACCTCGTCTCACAGAAGGGCGATGTCCGCGAGGATTTGGCGCTCCTTGCGCTCCGCTTCTTCGCGCTCCAAGGCGACCGCTGCTCTTTGAGCGAGGAGGGCATCGAAGGCCTCTCGTCTGGACCTCTGGCTATCCGCGGCCAACTCCGCGCTCGTCGCTCGGTGTTTTCCCTTGTCTCGGTTGGGTTGTTTGGATGGGCCGGACATACGGAGTGGTGGCGAAGAGAGAGGATGTCGTTGTTGACTCACATGTCACGCCGAAAGTCAACATGGCACATGACAACGAGTGACGTCAACATGACGTCACTACCTGGGAGGTACTCAACATCAGATATTGGTGGACTTCATCGGTTTTCGGCTTTCCTCGGACTTCACGGCCATTCTTTCGAACTTCATCTTCACACACGGTATCTGTCTCGGACATGTTGTCCTCCGGTCGACATGACTTGGATCTTGGTTCCTTGAGGGCAAGGAACGCAAGAGGGGGATACTGTTATATCCGTGCATCTACTCCGTTCCTCCGCTACTCCGCAACTCCGAACTCCGAACTCCGAACTCCGGACTCCGGACTCCGGACATCGGACTTGGTCGGCGGAACTTCAGTACATCGGGTTTTCTACGCAATGAAGGATTACTGAGTGTTTCCCGTTTATCCGTTATTCTCACTTCTTCGTTATTGTTTAACTTTGACTTCTTATCTTTTTTTCTATTTATATATCACGTTTATTGTCTTAACGCTTCATTACTTTATTTAGGATTACAATAACGGACTTTACTATAAAAGTTATGATACTTACATTCATGTACTTCAGTTTGATTATTGACGTTGCTTTGCACTCTGCTTTGCTCTGAGTCGTTCCGACTTCCGTTCAACTCCAGTCCTCCGAACTCCGTCCATCACTTTGTCTTGCCAGCTCAGGTAGTTCGCTCACCCTTACCTTACTGTGGTGATTGCGTTCTAACCTTGTCGTAACTCCGAACTCCAGCTCCGGTATTAACTCCGGTGATCATTACTCTCATCCGAGAGTTCGGCTACAGTCCCCTTTCGGCTCGGTATATAACAGGGCTCGGATGCGCGTTGCCGGCAATTTATGCTGCCTACCACCTTCCATCGAGGAAGTTGGCTCGACTCGAAGATGCGATAAAGGTCGCCGAAGGAATTTTAAAACACGCAAAAGAGGACTGTGTGAGGGATCAGGTTGAGTTGTTGGACGTCGAGAGTCGTCTGCTGCAGTAGGTTGTGTCATCTTCTTGGTCGCGGCACGAGTAACACAAGTTTGCTTTCCAGGGCGAAATTTTCGGCTTCCGAGATCCAGTCCCGGATGTTCGAGGCAGGCGGATTGTCGCCGCTCGTCGAGGCCAACGCAGTGATCGTCCACGACCTTTCGGCCCGTATAGCAGCCCGCTACGTATCCTTGAAGAAATATTTGCAAAATGCTAGAGGAATTACGAAGAGCATCTCCAAATGCAGGAAGGAAGTCGAAGATATCCATACCTCGACGCTCGTGAGCATATTCGCCAATATCAACAATTTACGAATTCTGAAAGAAATTAGCGCATCATCGAAGAGGAACGTCGACGCAAGCTATTCGAGGCGATGAAAGAGGTGCGAGAAGTTATCGAGATCTTTCGCTCGCCCACTCGTACGACACCAGAATGTTATACGGTCCTTTCAAGTTTTCTGACGGAATCTTGTAGGTCACCACATGCACGCTGCCCCTGCCAGTCACCGCACCCAGTCCAGCGCAGGTATTTTTCCCCAGGAATCCTATATGTGAGCAGCGGACATGAAACATGCACTTGCCTAACATTTCCGAGCAGCGTGTAGGCCCATCGTCGCCCCTAGTTTCAAACTGTCCCTACTTTCCTCATTGTGCCTGTTACTACTGTCCCGTTAGTTTTCAAGTTGTTTTGCGAAGTCTCTTTCGTACCATGTAATTCCGACTCTTTTGTGTTCCATAAACATGATGAACCTTTGCTGTACCCCGATGAATGGACGGCTGCCAGATGATGTTCATTGCTACCTGCACGGAATTTGGCCACTCGTGATAGTACCGATTCAATCACAGGAATGAGGCAGATTTCAACTTGAGGAGCTTGATCGACGTTTGTGAAGGATATCGACCTCAAGAGAGGTCATTCAAAAACGATTGTGGTGGTCGAGTGAAGGAGCTGTAAGTCACATGATCATGCGCGCCTCACAATTCGATTCCGCGCTCAACTATTGCCAAATCCCGGACAGACAATATTATTTGGCTCGAGTGGCAAGGGACAGAAGCCCACTCAACAGCCTCCCACCGACTCCCTGCGCTGTTCTGCCCAAATATATTTATTGATCATTTCTACTACAAGACAGTGGGCTACACTATGTACACTCCCCGTATCCGACCTCCCAGCACCTCACCCCCGCCTCCTTGCGTTGTTATTGGTATGAATGGCGGGGCAGGTAAGGAAGGTGAAGGTATAGATGGATGGATGAAGGAGAGGACGCACAGCGCAATAACGACGACCTCCTGCGGGTCGACGCTCCGCCGGCCGTCCGTCACGTTGAACGCGACGAGCGACTCGCGCGAACGTGTAGAACGTGAACGCGAGCGTCGCGAAGGAGAAGTTGAGGAAGAACTTGTGGTTGCGCGCCGACCCATAGGCCGATCCCTGTGGGTGGTGGGTGGGTTAGTGCCTTGGTCGTGCGTGGGTAATGGAAAACAGAGGGGAGCGGGGTGGGGTGGGAAGGAGAAGGGAGAGACGGAGGCGAGGGAGTTGTAGTGAAGATGGAAAGTGGAAGCGAAGGAAGGACAGCGGGCAACGGAGGGCTCAGGTGTGAAAAGGTGACGTGCATAGGGAAGGAATGATGGGAGGAGATGGGTAGAATGACAGAAAGAACGATTTGCGGAGGGGAGGAAAACGCACAGGGACAGTGGTGATCGAATTTGAGGACGCACTAAAGGCAAGCAGGATAATCAGTATGTGGTAGTGCTCAGGTATCAGAAGGACGCGGTATTCGATCCTACTGGCTCCAAGTAGCCGCAAGGAAATATAAAACCACTCACAGTCCCACAGACGCGACAATGGTGCGCCCGATACGGCTTCACGATCGCGCACCGCGCGCACCAACGATACAGAGGAAGCAATGGCGCCGTCGTCGGTGGGAAGCGACCCCGCGGGATGCAAGCCTCCTTACCGCTGCGGCGCGAGGACTTCCGGCACGGTGGTGGCCTGGGTGTGGCGACGTCCCCATTCGTTTGTGAGAACGGTAAAGGTATTGTTGTCCTGGGGACATGCGCCGCAGGGGGAGTTGCGGGCGAGTTATCCACGTTAAGCTCCTCGTACGCAGGGCCGCCGATGCGGCCTGCTTCGATGTCCGCGAGCGCGGCGTACATATTTGCGGCGCGGGGGTCGTCGTGGTCCTGCGCCTCCCACTGTGTGCGGTTGCGGCGTTTTGGAGACGTACTGCCTTGCAAAACATGAGAAAAATGTGGTCAGAGCAGAAAGCGGAATAACGCACGTCGCAGGCGTTGTCGGGGGGTGTGAAGATTACTGGAGTGAGTTGGTCGGATTCAAGAGAATTTAGAACAGAAGGAAGAGACCACTCACCTTCAAATATGCCCACACCATCCACGCGTACAGCAGAGACCAACCCACCAACAGCCCGACTAGCCGTTGATCGTGAGCACATGCGTGCAGCCCTCTCCTCAAACAACTCACCTCCTTCCCCACGCCGTCCGCTGTGCATCAGTCGGACCGCAAATCGTCCTGCATAGAGGTACGCCTTATATCCCATGATGCCGCGACCATGAGCTTGCGTACAATCCAAGACTGGGACTTGTGTGCGCGAGCCTCACGGCGCTCGCGGGCGGTGTAGCGCGCCTCGAAAATCGTTCCACATAAGGGCTTGTCCAGCGCGAGCTTGTCTTCGGGAGGCCCTGCCAGTGTATTTCCGGTGGGCATCGAGGAGCGATGATGTAATGTGACGCCCACACCAAATAGGCGCCGGTACCGGTTCTGTCGGCGCACACGATTACGGCGATATGTCTAGAACTAGGAAAAAGAACAATAAAAAAAGCTAGTTCAAGTTTCTCTCTCTGTTTCTTTTGAAGAAAATAATGAAGAAAGAAGACCCACGGCCAGCCCTGCAGTCAACCCCGGGCCCGAATGACCTCTGCACAAACTACAACAGAACTTGAAGTACAATCTAAATTTGAAACCAGCATGAAATCCAGGTAGCCATCCTTGCTTACAGTGATACACAGTGCGATCATTTTTTGTTCCACTATGAGGCCTGCCGAATAATTGAACCAGAGTTGAACTTCTGCTCAGTCAACGCTCAGTAGTCTCTCCCAGACCAACACATGCCAATAGTCAACGCCGCAACTTGAAGTCCCTGCTCTCGGTGCTCAAACCCTCGTATTCGATCATACTCTGGTCTTCAATCGAGCAATGCAATTCCCCCAAAGTTGGACTGTGGTTGAGATTTAAATGCAACATTATTTTGGCCGACTACGATTGCTGCCCCTCTCAGCATTTCTTATTCCGCCGCAGGGTCAGTCCGTGTCGTTGATGGCTGTATTAACGCCGAACTTTAAATATCCCTGAACAGCAAAATGTTTCTGATGCGGGGACTATTGTGCTACTTGACAGGAATTGAAATCCAACGTCTCTTGGCCGGGAATCCCGCGCGTCTGCGCTGCGATGCGCATCATTGGGACGGTGAGGGGATAGTTGTCAAGGCGCTAGACGGTGGCAATTCTTATTATAGAGCGGTGGTCTGGAAAGGTTGATATTGGCAAGATGTATAGGATACAGCGCTATTCCGAGCAAGAGACCATCTCCGGTGATCAGTGCTTGCCTCGAAAATTTACATCCGCAGCGAAAACGCTATAGGATTCTATACAAGCTCTATACACCTTTTAACTGAACAAGTTAGGAAGAACGGCAGAAAAGCCGGACGTGCCTCGTGACTCGGAATGTACTAAAGGCGCTTATATGCTCGGCCTTCCGGCCAGCGCGAGATTGTAAGAAGTCGGGAGCACAGCATGGATCCTGGTATCTGGCACTTGGCCGCCATCCCACTTCCAAATTAGGAATTGGGGGCACTATATGTTCTGACCGCTTAGGCGTGTCTCCCTCCACGTCCATCTGCTCGATCTCAGTCTCTCCAGCCACATCGCGATGTGCGACACGATCCCCATCCCACAAACATCAATTGCAGCTGGTCCACAGTCTCTAGTGTCCGGAACCACGTTTGGTTTCATATGTCTCGCGGTCGGCGGCGCGTCGGGGGCGATTTATGCTGCCCACCACTACCTTCCCTCGAAGAAATTGACTCGACTCGACGATGCGATAAAGGTCACCGAGGGAACTTTGAAACGCGCAAAAGAGGACTGTGCGCGGGACCACGTTGATTTATTGGACGTCGAGAGGCGTTTTCTGCAGTAAGTTGTGAAATGGTCATTGCAGCATGTCCGCCCACGACTGACGTGGCGCAGGGCGACAGTGTCGGCTTCTGAGATCCAGTCCCAGGTGTTGGACGCAGGCAAACTCTCCTCGCTCTTCGAGTGGAACGTCGCGCCCGACGGCGGCCTCTCGGCTGGGTCGGCCCGTATAGCCGGCTGCTACCGATCCGTGAAGAAATATTTGCAGACCGTTAGAGGGATTACGAAGAGCATCAGCAAGTGCAGTAAAGAGGTCGAAATGATCCAGACCGCGATGCTGGTAAGCACATTCGCAGCCAAGATCCACAGTTTCCGAAATCTGAAATAAATAAATAATTAGCGCATCATCGAAGAGGAACGTCGACGCAAGTTATTCGAGGCCATGGAAGAGGTGCGAGAGCGAGAGGCTATCGCGGTCCTTCGCTCGCCGACTCGTACGCAATCCAAATTTTATACCGCCTTTCACTCAGTCTGACAGAATTTATAGGTCACGTGCACGCTGTCCGCCACCGCGGTCACTTCAGCGCGGGCAATTTCTTCCAGGAGTCCCATACTATGTGAGCAGTCGACGGAAAAAAGCAGTTGATTCACTCACTGACATTGCTGCACAGCGTGTAGGCCCGTCACCGGCCTCAAGAACTTCCAATCTGTCTCTGCTTTGTTCGTGCCGCACTGCTCTCCGTGTTATAGTTGGCCTGTCGCTCTTCAAGAGCTTTGTTTTTAAAGTCTCTCTTGTACCATATAATTACACTCCGCTGTATTCCATGTCGCTGTACCCGATGGATGGCCAGATGGCCGGCGACACCTGCTGCAGTTGTGCACGGAATTTGCTCAGTCTTGATACCGATCCGAGCTCGGGAAGAAAGCATTATATCTAGAGGACGAATGGATGTGATGCTTGAGCAGAGGATCGACCTCAAGAGCTGAAGATTCAAAAATGATTGTAGTGGCGGAGTTCAAAGATAAGATGTCACATCAGTCACACATCGCATCCAAATCAACAAATCTGTGACAAGACAATTGGTTCAATTTTCACTGTCAGTCGCTGTGTGGCTCAGCAGAGTTCAAGTTATATACTGCTTAATGTTTGGTATTCCAACAATTTAAACTCGCGCACGGTACTATCCCTGACCGCCGGGCCGGACAAACCTACAACTCGGACACTCGGCTTTTTCTTGATCATTTCTGGACCGTTTTTCAAGATTCTTGTTTTGGTATATTCTCTAGGGTGTGGTATGCCACCTAGGATAAAGTGTTCCAGGGTTGTGTCCACCATTAAAGTGTTCCAGGGTTGTGTCCACCATCGTGTCATTTGACACTAAAGAAATCGGAAGGTAGTGTGAAATTGCCAGTTTTCATATGTTTTTTGAACTATCAACACCAATGGGAGGCAATGACCATCTGAGAGAAATTTAAATTGTCTGTTCTATGTGATATTTGTGTGTATACCAAGTTCTGTGTATGTCGATGGCTTGTAACTCTCGCAATAGACCGAAAGTACAGGCTTTTATTACCAAAAATGTGATATTGGATGGCGACGTACTTGAGGAACAAATGATATGCCCTGAAACCCTTCCATTTTTTCCCTCAACTCCTGGTGCATGTTGGCAGCACATACGATGCATATGAACTTGAATACCAAGTTTTGAGGTCTTCCGATGTGCCGGGACACCGTGGCAAGGCCGGCAATCAAATTTTGATGTATTACCTACAACTCGGACACTTGGGCCCGGCCAAAAGAATGTTGTTATTCATCGACGAACTGACCGTTTCTCACAAACTAAAATCGTACACCACACAAAAAGATGGTTCCGTGCCAGATGGTATATTCGGATCCTGATAAAAGCAACTGTATGAACCGCTATTCAATTTTCTTTCTTAAGTGTCCGGAATGACCGTAAGGGATAGTAACCTTAACTTCTACGTAAGTAACCTGTAAGTAACTGTTTACCGACAACTGTTCAAGCTCGAGGTAAGGTTCAATATTGTTTTATGATCCTACGTTCAAGCCCTGGACCCTGATTTACTATCAAGGAATCCCATGGCTAAGAAGTTCGTGAAATTACATGAGACATGTTGGAGACATGAATTATAATTCATGTCGTGCATGTCCCTGCTCTGCCGTATCTTTAAACATATTCAAATTATCCAAGAATATTTCTCTGCCCGCAATTTCGGCGACTAGGTTTCAGCTTCGCGTTAGCAGAAATATAACCCGACAAAATTCACCGCAACTGGACTGTAATAAAGTAAGTATGCTGTGAAGTTGTAACACTTGGCAAACCAGGCTACAGCGTGTCTTTGAAACCCAATACGACATCTTGAGCTTCGATCCTCGGGTGCGATCTCTTGAAATACAATACGGAGCGATTGCGAACTGGCCGAATACCCTAGGCGTGAGCATTTCACTCCTGTTGCGTCGTTCTTCGAGACGGATGCAGAGCGCACGGTGTGGAACGTCGGCGCGGTACCGAGCTCGCTGAAGCGACATCCCGCACTCGTGGGCCCGCGCGCAGATTCTGGACCAACTGGCTGCTGAGCGCGACACCTTGGAAATCCTGAAGTACATGACTATGGACAACGTCGTGCGGGACATGCTACGCATCACACAAAAGTTCGGCTTTGAGAAGCTGCAGTACTACGGGCTCTCGTTAGTTTTTCTCTCTCTGATCTCTAGTTTGGTTGTATTCAAAGGATGTACGTGTTATACTTAAGTACGGATCCATCCTCGGCGCGACGTTCGCGGCGCTCTTCCCTGTGAGTAGTTTTAACCCATTGAATCTCGCGAACAGGATAAGGTTGAACACATCCTCATCGATGGTGCGCCAGATTCTACCTCTCTTGTGCTGGGGCAGCTGAAGGTGTTGACCATCATAATTTAGGCGTGCTCGATAATGTTTTTGGAGGAAGATTGGATAGTACTAGCCGAACAATATATAATTAAAACCCTGCCTCCAGTCGATCAAATACAGATTTCTTTAACCGCGTATAGAGCTTTTGTTGTATGCTAGCGATCTGCAGCATATAATACCTTGATAGGGTCATTTTCTGTCCCACAAATCACTTGCTAGACCACAGAACATAGCCGGATCTTGTTGAGGCTGCAAGTATACGCTCCTTCGTGCTAATACCTCATTTATCACCAATCAAAATTCCCTCCTGAGAGTTAAACCGAGCGAGTAAACAATATTTCCTCTTCCACGGATTTCCCATTTCAGAGTCAGAAGACAATTGTCTATCCTTGGGTAGTGGCGAGCCTAAACATCACTGAACCGCTAGAGGTGGCAGAAACTCTGATTTTCTGGTATTGTTTGCATATTGTGCTCGGTAGAGCAGCGGTCGTTGATTTATCTAGCAGATACCTAAGGGACGCGATGGTCGATTTTAGGACATCGGGGCGGCTCCATACACATTAATAATAATAAAAAATACCAGACACTCCGAGGGGTATTAAGGTGCTTACAGATGTTCAGTTAACCTGGAATTGGCAAGACTACAGATTGCCTCGCAAGGAGAGTATTCCCTAAAAACGCAGCTATGACGCAGTTAAATACCAGTGGTTCAACCTTTTGGGTTGTTGCGCATCGTATTGAGGGGGCGTGCAAGGTCAAACTCTCAGGCAGTCAGACTGTTCGTCGGGAATTTAATCCACAACGACCGCATGCTTGGTGCACGGTCAGCACTGCCGATATTATATAGGACCCGGGACAGCGAGGGTGAGAATGAAAAAGAGGATAACAGTGAACCGAGAGCTTGAGCTGGGGGTTTCCTTGCATTCATCGTCGGTTGATACAGTTCGTCAATTGCGAGAGATTTCTCCGTGCACTCGTGAGACAGTGATTGTTCCTGTGAAGTGGCTTCTGTAAATTGAGGGGCAGCATCTGACTGATACGGATCCCGATATGGATCCCGGCCTTCACCTCGGTGTGAAAGCAGAGGCTTCGAAGACTTGCGGAAGAGCGCGCCAGGGTATGGCACTAAGATATAAATCCCAGGAGGATAGCAAGGCTGTCACTGGAATTTTCCTAGATAGATCGTTGCCCGTTAAGATACAAATCCTAGGAGGATAACGAGGCTGTCACTGGAATTTCCCTAGATAGATCGTTGCTCCGCTAAGATAAAAATCCCAGGACGAGGCTGTCACGGAGAATTTCCTAGATACTTCCGTGCCCGCTAAGATACGGATCCCAGGAAAATAACGAGGCTGTCACTGAGAATTTCCTAAATAGATCGCTGCCCCCCGAAGACATAAATCCCAGGAATATGAAGGCTTTCACTGGGAATTTCATAGGTAGATCGTTGCCCGCTGAGACACAGATCCCAGGAGGATAACGAGGCTGTCAGTGAGAATTTCCTACGTAGATCGATGCCCGCTAGGATATAAATCTCAGGAAGATAAAGGCTGTCACTAGGAATTTCATAGATAGATCATTGCCCACTAAGATAGAAATCCCAGCAGGATAACGAGGCTGTCACTGGGAGTTCGTAGGTAGATCTTTGCTGGCATCAGTATAAGTAACCTGGCTCTTCTTCCTCCATGGCGCTTTTGCGAATCGTATTGTCAGCCACCATCAAGATGTGCGACGTCGTCCCCCCCATGCAAACATCAATTGTAGCCGCACAATCCCTGGTATCCGGAACCACCTTCGGCTACATATGTGTAGGGCTTGGATGCGTGTCGCCGGCGATTTATGCTGCCTATCACCACCTTCCATCGAAGAAGTTGGCTCGACTCGAAGATGCGATAAAGGTCGCCGAAGGAATTTTGAAACGCGCAAAAGAGGAATGTGCGAGGGATCAGGTTGAGTTGTTGGACGTCGAGAGTCGTCTGCTGCAGTAGGTTGTGTCATGTTCTTGATCGCGGCACGAGTAACACGGGTTTGCTTTCCAGGGCGGAATTGGCAGCTTCCGAGATCCAGTCCCGGATGTTCAATGCAGGCGGATTGTCGCCGCTCGTCGAGTCCAACGCAGTGATCGTCCGCGACCTTTCGGCCCGTATAGCAGCCTGCTACGTATTCCTGAAGAAATATTTGCAGGATGCTAGAGGAATTACGAAGAGCATCTCTAAATGCAGGAAGGAAGTCGAAGATATCTATACCTCGACGCTCGTGAGCATATTCGCGCCAATATCAACAATTTACGAATTCTGAAAGAAATTAGCGCATCATCGAAGAGGAACGTCGATGTAAGCTATTCGAGGCGATGAAAGAGGTGCGAGAAGTTATCGAGATCTTTCGCTCGCCCACTCGTACGACACCAGAATGTTATACGGTCATTTCAAGTTTTCTGACGGAATCTTGTAGGTCACCATATGCACGCTGCCCCTGCCAGTCACCGTACCCAGTCCAGCGCAGGTATTTTTTCCCAGGAATCTTATATGTGAGCAGCAGACATGAAACATGCACTTGCCTAACATTTCCGAGCAGCGTGTAGGCCCATCGTCGCCCCTAGTTTCAAACTGTCCCTACTTTCCTCATTGTGCCTGTTACTACTGTCCCGTTAGTTTTCAAGTTGTTTTGCGAAGTCTCTTTCGTACCATGTAATTCCGACTCTTTTGTGTTCCATAAACATGATGAACCTTTGTTGTACCCCGATGAATGGACGGCTACCAGATGATGTTCAATGCTACCTGCACGGAATTTGGCCACTCGCGATAGTACCGATTAATCACAGGAATGAGGCAGATTTCAACTTGAGGAGCTTTATCGACGTTTGTGAAGGATATCAATCTCAAGAGAGGTCATTCAAAAACGATTGTGGTGGTCGAGTGAAGGAGCCGTAAGTCACATGATCATGCACGCCTCACAATTCGATTCTGCGCCCAACTATTGCCAAATCCCGGACAGACAATATTATTTGGCTCGAGTGGCAAGGGGAAGAAGCCCCACTCAACAGCCTCCCACCATACCCCCCGCGCTGTTATTCCCAAATATATTTATTGATCATTTCTACTACAAGACAGTAGGCTACACTATGTACACTCCCCGTATCCGACCTCCCAGCATCTCGCCCTCGCCTCCTCCAGACCCTCCCGCCCCCTTTCCTTTATCTGCTGCACGCCGAGGCTCTCGACCGTCGTCTGCGAGAGGAGGATGAGCCGCATGTGCGCGGCGCCGAGCGAGGCGGTGAAGAGCACTGCACTGGGTGGGTGTTAGCATTGCGTTGTTATTGGCATGAGGGGCGGGGCAGGTAAGGAAGGTGAAGGTATACATGGATGGATGAAGGGAATAAAAGAACGCACAGCGCAATGATGACGACCTCCTGCAGGTCGACGCTCCGCACGCCGTCTGTCTACGCGGGGACGTTGAACGCGATGAGCAACGCGAACGTGTACGACGTGAATGCGAGCGTCGCAAAGGCGAAGTTGAGGAAGAACCTGTGGTTACGCGCGCTGACGCATAGACCAATTCCTGGTGTGGTGGGTAGGTTAGTGGTTTGGTCGTGCGCGGAGGACAGAAAAGGGAGGGGAAAGGGTGGGGTGGGAAGGAGAAGGAGCAGGGAGGGGCGAAGGAGCTGGAGTGGGGATGGCGCTCGCGCTTCAAGGGAAAGTGGAAGCGAAGGAAAGACAGCGGGCGCCGGAGGGCTCGGTTGTAGGAGGCGAAGTGCACTGGAAAAAGGATGGAAGGAGATGGGAAGAATGACAGAAACAAGATTCGCGAGAATGCAGGAAACGTACAGGGACAGTGATGGTTGAGTGCGCACCAGCGATGCGGGGGAAGCAATGGCGCCGTCATTGGCGAGAAGCGGCCACTCATGGAAAAGTTCAAGAAGTTCAAGTTTCTTTTTCTCTTTCGAACTTGAAGTCCTTGCTCTCGCTATCAAAGCGTATTCAATTATACTCTGGTATTTAGTCGAGAGGAATGCAACTTCCCCAAAGTTGAAAGGCTGTAGTTGAAATTTAAATGCAAGATTTCGCTGACTACGATTGCTACCCACTCTCAGCATGTCTTATCCGACCGCAGGGCCATACTTTAGCTTAAATTTTAGCCGTCCGTGTCGGGAAAATGTTCGATCTTTGTATTAGTGCCGAGCTTTAAATATTTTGAACAGCCAGGATACAGACCTGGCTTCAGGAAGAACTGTGTCTGCTGCGTTCAACTAATGGAATTAAAATCTAATGACACCAGGTAAATGTTAACGGCCAGCCAAACTGCGACCTTTGGACCTGACTCCAAGAAAATATGATGCGCCATATCCCGTTTGTGATGAAATGGCTGTACATCAGTTTTTTTAAGCTGGCACTTTCTGATCGTAACGAGACATTTGCACGTGGCTATTGTGTATTTATTTCATTTGTTACACCCGTGACCCACACGGCCTTGAGGAGTTTAGGTGATGTATAAGAATCCGTCACGGCTATTTACACAACCACTATCCAGAGCAAAATGTGCGACATTCCACAAACATCAATTGTGGCTGGTACACAATCCCTAGTGTCCGGAACCACGTTCGGCTACATATGGCTGGCGGTCGGGGGCGCGTCGGGGGCGATTTATGCTGCCCACCACTACCTTCCCTCGAAGAAATTGGGTCAACTCGAAGACGCGATAGAGGTCACCGAGGGAACTTTGAAACGCGCAAAAGAGGATTGTGCAAGACGCCACCGTGATGATTTGTTAGACGTCGAGAGGTGTTTTCTGCAGTAAGTTGTGCCATCTTCATGGTTGTGACACAAGTAATGTGGCAATATCTCCAGGGCGAAAGTGTCTGCTTCCGAGATCCAGTCCCGTATGTTTTTATTTATTTATTTATTTTTAAATTCAGTTTTATTTCCCCTCTGCCGCGTACGGTATAATAGGGACCTCGCGTGATCGTATGTGAAAGTAAACTAGAAGGTATAGTACGAAAGTTTGGTATTCAAGCGGCATCACTCAGGGCGCGCATAGCGCGTCCTCAGCAGGGAATTCCTGCGGTCTAAAGTGGGAGGAACCCGAATGTAAAGTAGAGTAAGATGTTAATAAGTGAGATGAAAAATGTTGCTACTTGGGTGGCGCCCAAGTCAGGTCTGCTCCTCGCGGGACATGTACCGGTGCGTATGGCGCGTCTGCGGCCTTGCTGTCCGCGATCGCTTTCGCGAGGCGTTCGCGCGGCGTGGGGCCATCAAGAGGCTCGAGCGTGGGGAGCTCCCCGAACACGGTGCGGAAACGGCCCGAGCGAGCGATGAACTGGAATAGAATGGGGAGGAGCTTCTCAATGACTCTGGCGTCACGTCCTCCGAGGCGCTGAAGTTCCGCCCGAGCGGTGGCGTGCGCTGGACAGTGCATAAGGTAATGAAAAACCGTCTCGTCTTCCCTGTTGCAGCACGGGCAGACAGGAGACTCGGCACGCTTGATCTTGTGCAGGTGTTTGCCGAGGATGGTATGGCCCACTCGCAATTGTAGGAGGATCACCGCAAGTTTTCGTGGCATAAGATCAGCGCGTCGCAGGTATTTTGAGGAGGGGAAGGATGGATCGTAATGCTTGATACGATGATATCGCGAGGACTTCCTCCATTCTTCTGCAACACGTCGTTTGAGCTGCGCATTGTAGTGCTGTTTGCGCGCGGAACGGCTCCATGGGAGAACTCGGTCGCGGTATGCCATAGGGATTGAGGTGCTCTCAGAGGAACCCTCCTGAGCTGCCCTTTTCGCCTCGACATCCGCCCGTTCATTCCCTGCGATGTCGCGATGTCCCGGCGCCCAGCGCAGTGTGAGCCGTATGCGAGGGTGTTTGCGCTGCATGGACTTGACGTGCTTGTGTATCGTATCCCAGATGTAGTGGGATGAGTTGGGGTACGGGCTCCCCGTGGCCTGGATGGCCGGCTTGCTGTCAATGATCATCGAGGTGTCACCCTCCACTTCCGGTTGCGCCCAGAGCAAGCCCAAGCCCAGGCTGCCGCCCACACCCTCACTCTCATAGACCGTATGGTCTGTGTCTGCGCCGAGGTGCAGCCGCGATGACCGTACCTCCACGCCATCTCGAAATAGCACGGCTGCCGCACCTATCTTTCCATCAATCCCCGACCCGTCCGAGTACACTTTCCATCGTGCTTTGTCCTCCTTCTCCGCCTCCATCGCCTCCTCCTTCGAGCTCCGTATGCTCACGGCCAGACTCGATTCCCAATTTGCACTGAATCTCACCGCCTTCACCTTTTCCATCCGACTCGGCTTTATCTTGAACTCCGACATCAGCTCGTGTAACGGCGTGCGGTGCGTCTTCGGCGGCTTCTTTGCAGCCTTGTCAATCTTGTTGTGGAGCGGGTGTGTGATGTCCAGGGTCGCCAGTCGAATGGCGGCGTTGTGTCGAGTTTTCTCGACGAGATATTGGACAGGTAAGAGATTTGCGTAAGCATCCAAGATGTCTGTTGGTGTGGAGGAGAGAGCCCCTGTCATCGCCAGCGCTGCGCGGCGCTGAATGGTCCGGAGCTGAGCGAGTATGGCCCTATTTTTGGAATGGCGATATTTAGCATTGTGCGGATTGAGGAAAACATCCGCGCCGTATAGCATTCGCAGAATGCATGTAGCCAGGTAGAGCCGCCGCATGGGCCCCGCCTTGATCCCTCTCGAGGGTCGCGAGAGACGTGCCACCTGTGCTAACCACCCCTGGCCCTTGGCCAAGGCTGCAGCCCCTTGCTCCCGCCATCGAAGCTCACGATCTAAGTGAATGCCGAGTAACTTGACCGAGGGCGTGGACTTGACTACGTGTGTCCCCAGCTTCAAGCCGAACCGGGGCTCCGGTACCCTCTTCTTGGGCTGAAACGGTGGTGCGACTCGGCGTCTAGAGGCGTCCAAAAGTTGATCCTTTTGCGGTCCAAATTTGGTGTTGTGATCATCGGCCCATTCGTTTATTCCGTCTGGTCGCTGGATGATGTCACGGAGCTTGCGATGTGTCTCGTGGAAGTCCCTGCCAACTGTGATGAGTGTCTCGTCGTCGACGAAGAGCACCCCCTCTTCGCCCTTGCTCCTCTTTGGAATCTTTGCCAGACCGGAGTTATACATCAAGTATAAGATCCCGGAGGGTGGGTCGCCCTGATCCAGTCCACGGTCGACGTCGAACGGCTTGGAGATGTAGTCATCAAAGACAATACGGCTGCCTCGTCCCTCGTATCGCCTCTTCATCCAGTCAGTGTATTCCCACGGGACGCCCAACATACGCATGTCATACATCAGGCGATCAAGGTCGATGCTGGGAAAGGCACCCTTGACGTCCATGCACAGAACGCTGGCCACTTTGCCATCGCGCCAGGCGTCCTTAACAATTGTCACCACCTTGTGCAGGGCATCTGTGGTTGAGCGTCCCGCACGCGCCCCGTAATGATTGCGCGGGAGGATTCCCGCCCGCTCCGACTCCGTCGTCAGCTGCGCCGTCTTGGCTGAGTGATAGAGTCGAGCGTCCCCAACTGTCAAGCAGATCGGCCGGAAGGCCGACGCATCCGTGTAGTTGGCCTTCCCCGGCTTCCGCAGCACGATGCTGTCTATGAGGTTCCACCCCAAAGGGTAGTACTCAAGAGCATCCAGCGCACGATAGATGGCGCCATAGAAGGGAACTAGTAAGCTGGCATTGTAGACATACACGCAATTGGGGAAGGATCCCACGCGGGTGGCCTTGTAGGGCTTCATGCGCGCAATAACACGATGCAATAAGACATCAGATATTGGTTGCCACTTGAACGCTGGAGGCGGGAATATGGCGTCCTGTGGAACGGAGGAGGTGAGCATCTTTGGGGGAAAGAATTCTCTGTAGAATGCATCGCTTTTCTCCTTGTTCGTCACCGCTTCCGACACCTTCCGCGTGAGCGGGTCGAGCACTTTTAGTGTGGGGACTCGTGCACGTCCTCCATCGGAGGAGCCCCCTGCGACCATCTTCCCCGCCGCCCACACCTCGTTAGGGTTGATACTGCCAAGCCCCTCCAGCCATGCGATCCAATGTACAATCTTGGCCGTCTGGACGGCTTCGGAGTACTCGTTGCGCACAAGGCGCGCGGTTTCATGTACTGGGTGCTCTGGGATGTACCGCCGCAGGTACGACTCCTTGCGGAGGCGCTGGCTCACCTTTTTACTCTCTGCCAGCATGGCCGACCACCACCGCTTTGAGTGTGGAGAGGGTTTCGACATCTCGACATTGTCATCGATAGCGGCCTGAATCGCTGCACAGAGCTGTAGTATGGCTTCGTCAACGTCTTCCCGCGTAAGATATTCGCGTGGCGGCGGTATGCCCTGGAGCTCGGTGAACAAGCTAGAACGGAACTCATCCCAATCCATCTTCTTCCACATTGGCTTCGGTACGTGCTCCATCTTCACAGGGTGGATGTCGAGTTCGTAGACAATAGGGATGTGGTCGGTGTTGATGGGGCGTATCCCTGGAATGGTGTTGCACGAGACGAAGGAGCATAGGAGGGGACTGGTGCAAAAGACGTTATCAGTGCGGGTGTAGTTGCCCCCGTTTGATGCCTGCAGAGTGGGGATGTCCCGAGGGAGGGCCATCTTCATGTCGAACCTGGCTAACATGTCTAGGAGTGGCTGAGTGAGTGTAAGGTTCTTATTATTGAATAAATGCCAATTTCGTAGCTCGTCCCAAAGGAGGTGATGGCGATTAAAATCACCGCCCCAGATGTACTGGATGGGGTGTCCAGGGAGCGCCGCATTAGCTGGGTCTCTGAGGTAACGGAGCAGGACAGTAAGGGAGTCGTTGTGTTCGCACGCGTTGTAAATGTTGATGACTCTGATAATACCGAAGAGTCCGCGCAGCTCAATGGCAGTGATGTCGGAGGAGTCGATAGGAATAATGGACCATGACGAGGAGGAAAGACTGGTGTTGACGAGGATGAGGGAGCGAGTAGCAGCCGGCGCCTCGGAGTGTCTTGTAGGATATACAGCCGTGAATCGAAGATTCGTTCTGGATTTGCCGAACTGGATGGTCGGCTCTTGGATTAGGGCGAGATCGTATTTCTGTGGCTTCAGTGACTCCAGCATATCCAGTTGTGCACCCAGCGACTTGTTCAAGTTCTGCTGCCATACACGCAGATAACGCATGGGGAGTGTGGGTGGTGGGGTGGGTGTACTCATTGAGGTCCATCCACGGGCGCACCCGGGTGTGTGAAGCCCCCCAGAATCCCAGCCGGTGGCTCGTAGTCGTCCAGCTCGGGCACCACCTTCCTCAGCATCAACGGCATGGGAGCAGGTTCATTGTCATCCGCGAAGGTCATCTCCTTGCGCGGCTGCGCCGCGTTGATCGCTCGACGGACCCAATTGCGCGTCCGCACCTTCTCTGCCTCCTCTTCCGCCGCCATAGGCGGCTCCAGCTCCAACTCGGGCTCATCCTCTCCCCCGTATCCCTCCAACAGCGCAGCCAGGACCCCGTTCGCTGACTCAACTGTCAAGACCGACGTCACCCTCGAGTTGCGCGCGGGTGACATGCTGCTCTCATGTCCCCCGTTTGCCCGTCTAATCGGTGTCTGCCCCCGCATGGGCCCGTCCACCACCTCCGCATCCCCTCCCTCGGCGGCGTCTTTCGCTTCCCCATCAACCCCCGTTGGCACCCCGTCTGCCACTAGAGTCTCTTTGGCTTTGCTCACCGCTGCTGCTGCTGTGCCCCACCCAGTCACTGCAGCCTCATGCAGCGTCGTCTGCCGCATGAGCGACCTCGTCCCCCAACCTTCGTCTGGGATCCGTGGCGTTCCACGCACCGCCCCCATGCGATCGCGCACCGCCGCCGCTGCCGTAGGCGGCAGCCCCGGTACTTGTCCCTTGCCTCTGCCCGTCTTTCCATCCGACTCCGCCCATCCCCCTCGCCACGCGTTCCCTTCTTGCCAAGTGGCGGCCTGATTGTTGAGGTCGCGTGCAGGCGCTTGCGTGTTCTCCCAGGTATCCGGGTTATCCGTAGGAAAATATCTGTAATTAGCCTCCGGATTTCTCTCCAATGCATATTGCAGCTTGTCGACAAAGACCGGGCAGCCCCGATCCGCCGCGCCATGTCCATGGTAAGAACGTTTCGCAGCCCTGCAGTTGGAGCAGGCTCTCTCTGCATCCGAAACCATGCACGCTCCAGTGCGATGCATCTGCCCGCACCGCGCGTAGACGTCATGTACAGACGGGCACGACGCCGCCGTGTGGTTAGTGCCGATAACTTGACACTTTAAGCACCGTATGGGCTCTGTGAGAAGCTTTTGCGCAGACACCCTCTTCCCATCCACAAATATACGGTGCCTAATGGCATGATTCGCGGCTTCGCGACTGGCGAAGCCAAATATGGTGTGCGCCGTCCTCTGCCCTTTGTGCCTTCGCTCCAGCGGCTTAATGTAGCGCGCTTGAGTGAGCTGCCCTCGTTCGATCCCATTCGCATCCTCTATCATCGCGTATCGAACGAGACAGGGACGAATTCCACGACAACAGAAAAGGAGCGAGGTTTAAAGACAGACGTACCTCCCATTCCCGCCAGGAATGCATCCATGCGCCTCAGGAGGCGTATCCACTCCGCTGCAGCCGCAGTCGTGAGATGGAAAACCACTGCGCCATTGCGCACCCGGTGTGCGCCAACGAACGCGGTGCCTTCTGGTGCGGTGTTGTCGTCCGTGGCCGTCTTCGCCAGAACGAGCGCCATGTTCGCTTTCTCGACCATCTCCTTCTCATTGAGCGTCGCGAGGCCATAGGTCTCGACCATAGGTGACTTATGCACTAGGATCTGACGATCCCATGCGTGCGAGTTCGCCACTGCTGCGGCGTGGCGCATGGGCATCGCGCTCTGCCCCGTCGCCACCGCCCCGGCGTAAGATCCCCCTCCCCCTGGCGGGCGTCCACCAGGAGATGAGGTCGCAGGTGGCGCCGAGGGCGCCTCTCTCCTCGCTGGCGCAGCCTCCGCACGCTCCAGCAACCCTGTGAGCTCCTCCTCCATTCGTTGTGTTAGCATACACATCTCTGCGCGCTGTTCCTCCACCGTGCGCATGAGCATTACTGCCGCCGCACGCAGCTTGCTCACCGCGCCCTCATTGGCGGTGCTTTCTTCCATGGGGTCGGGGCCCGACGCCTCCGAGTACGCCAGGACTTTCTGTACATCGTTGGCGACATCGTCTAGAGCCGTGGCGATTTCGCTCAACAAGTCGGCGCAGCCTTCTCCCAGGAGGTACGCCACTGCCCGCGTCGCCTCCTGCGCCACAACCGACCCCCCTTGCGCCATTGCAATGCGCAGTAGCACAAGCGACAGTGTCTCCAGGGACGGATTCCAGTCACAATCCATCGCCAGGTATCCCTTCGATATTAGATAGTCTCGCGCACCTTCTCTAGCTCCCAGTTCCCAGTCTATAGCGCTCATCTTATATAGATCGACTCTACTCTTCCCCTCGTGCGCGTTGACTGAGTTGTCTGGCGTAGCCCGAGTGCCTGTGCGAACTACGGGTTTGGTCGTCTCCAACGGTTTCGAGACCGATTTTGGTTGGGCTTTGCCCGTTGGTGCCCCAGGGGGGCGTTGCATTCAAGAGAGAACGTATATAGATAGGTTTTGTATTAAGCTGAGGACCACTACTAGCTAGGATGCGCGCCCCGAAAATTTTTCGAGGTTTTGATCCGTCGCTTGTTGTGGTTTGTTGCCAAGAGCCTTTTTTAGTCCCGTATGTTGGATGCAGGCAAACTCTCCTCGCTCTTCGAGTCGAACGTTGCGCTCTACCCCGGCACTTCGGCCCATATAGCCGCCTGCTATGGATCCTTGAAGAAATATTTGCAGAACATTAGAGGGATCACGAAGAGCATCGCCAAATGCAGGAAGCAGGTTGAAAAGATCCACACCTCAATGCTGGTGAGCATATCGTAGCCGAGATCGATTTCCGAATTCTGAAAAATATTATTTTAGCGCATCATTGAAGAGGAACGTCGAAGTAAGTTGTTCGAGGCCATAGAAGAGGTGCGAGAGCGAGAGGCTATCGCGGTCCTTCGCTCGCCGACTCGTACGGAATCTGAATTTTATCATTATGTGGTCTTTTCTCAGCTTGACGCAATTTACAGGTCACGTGCACCCTGCCCGCCACCACGGTCAGTCCAGTGCGGGCAATTTTTTCCAGGATTCCTATATGATGTGATCAGCCGACATCCAGTATGCAGCTGATTCACTCGCTGACATTTCTAAGCAGTGTGTAATCCTTCACCGGCCCCAAGTCCTTCCAATCTGTCTTTGCTTTGTTTGCGTCGCACTGCTCTACGTGTTATAGTTGGCCTGTCGCTCTTCAGAAGTTTTGTTTTGTAAAGTCTCTCTCGCGCCATATAATTCCACTCTGCTGTATTCCATGTTGCTCTGCCCGACGGATGACCAGATACTGACAAGTGACCGGCGCCGGCACCTGCCGTCGTGCACGGAGTTGCCCAGTCTTGATACCGATCCAAGCTCGGGAAGAAAGCATTATATCTGGAGGACGAATGGATGTGATGCTTGAGCAGAGGATCGACCTCAAGAGCTGAAGATCCAAAAACGATTGTGGCGGAGTTCAAGGAAAGCAATGTCACATCAGTCACATAGCACATTCAACAAATCTCTGACAAAGGCGACGTTTCAACTTTGGTTCAATTTTCATCGTATGACGGTATGGCTCAGAGGACAAATTCGTACTGAGGTTGATTCAGTTCCCGAAAGATTGCTCCTTCCAAAACTCCTGGAATAAAACACGGGCAGGACCCCTCTTCAAGTGGTGAAGCCCCTATTCAAACCTAACCTGTTTGCTGTTCAATACTGTTTTAGGGCTCTGTATCCCCTTCCCTGATTCCTTCAAACTCATTCCAGCTCAATAATGGAACATGTCATGTCCCATCAAAAAATTGATGAATCTGGATAAAAAGCCATCGAACTTGAACTGACACGAGACGTGAATCGTATTTCGGCCATGGTAGCGACCCACTGTGTGCATATGTCCATTATCATGCGCTGGTTTGTGACCTAGGCAAACCGGTGCGAAGTTCTGTCGAATTGCTAGGATTCCACCAGCCTTGAAGAGTATACAAAAAGGGAGGCGTGAGTGATGTGAAGCTTATGGCTCCGACGTGTTCACCCACAAGACTGAGTGGCCTAAGGCACTGTGGAATTTTTTGTGTAAGTCCTGCCTGATACGACTCAATTTACCCAACCTATTTAAGGAGTGCTTGCTATTACATGTAGTTTGGTCCCCCACACCAACTCCAAGTTCTATCTGTAGGACTAGTCCTTCTAATGGTGCTCATAGGAGTCGTTTGATTTTGTCCTCGCCCGAGGATGATATTTTAAATCGCGCACAGTCAAAGGGAGAACGACCGAGTAATGTCGGCAGCGGTGGATGTTCGATATGGCAAGGATTGGTCATCCCGTCGCCAGATGATGGCGTCTTCAAGGGTTGCAAAAATCGCTTGAGTTGTTGAACAATTGAACCATAGTTGGATTTTGTTGACGCCATAAGTTGAGTATACGGTCCTCGCTATTCCAGCACTTTCAGTTCAATTGAGAATGCCGGATTTTCCCAAGAGTTGATCTGTGATTGATTTTAAATGCAATGTTGAAACCATAGCCTACGGCCCATGTCGGAAGACGTTTGATCGTTGTTTCAGTACATATCTGAATAGCCCAAGGAAATAGACAGCGTAAGGAAAAATTATTCCGGCCGCGGCGGACGAGATTCAGCCAACACAGAGTCTAACATCACTTATCCCAGCCCAGGAGTACAGCAGGGAAAACCTCGTTCGTCTTTTCGCTGCGCACTTCTGACATCATCAGTGATTGAGCTGTCACTAGCAGTGGATCTTTCTGTTTACCTGATGCCCAGCTCGTAAATGCCTAAAGGGCGCAAATTTCAAAAGTTGTGTAAATAAACTCGGGTGGCTCTGTACCTGTAGCAGGTTGCCGAGTTGTGAGAGATAGCCAAGGCGCTACTAGTGGTCGCTCTTTTCGTCAGTTCAGCGTTTGATTCAGGGATTCGGAATGCCGGTTCCGGGCGGGGTTGGCCGAACTAACGTGTATGTAATACCGACAGGTATAATCATATCGCGGGGGAAAGGGCAAACCTGTGCAAGTTGATCTACGCAGAGTACGGCCACAGCAAAAGAAGTGGAGAGTGCGACATGACTCCACAAACGGCATACACCAAGAAGTAACGTCGGAGCCAGTCCATAAATATTTCGGAGGAAAAGCCGAGCGGCAATCGCGACATCGGGTCGAAGATGGCATTCAGGTCGCGCGTCGCTCTGGTGCCCAAATGTTTGAGGAGCTGCTGCGGTTTAGCAGGTGAAACCATATGGAGCTCGACTGCGGACGCCATCGCCGGAGATTTGGCAGCAAGGACCTGAGAGGGTTACTAAGTGTCAACAGGAGCAAATATGGGCCAATATATTTACGAGAAAAGACATGACTTGAACATGACACACCAGTCAGAAATTTGTGGCCACCGATGACTGTCTCAATGTCTGCACTGCGCCGTCCTGACGCGTAGATCCGGCCTGCTATGCATAAAACTACGCCTTCAATGCATCCTCCTCGCCACTACTTAGCCACCCACCAACATCATGACGGCTCAGCAGCAGCAAGCGATCATCATCCCCGCTCCCAAAGCACCGTTTTCTCTAGGTCCTCGCGACATCCCTTCCCCGCTCAAAGGCGAGGTCTTGATCAAGGTCATGTCTGTGGGCTTGAATCCGGCGGACTGGAAGCAACGCGAGTTCAATATGATAGATGAATTTCCTGCGGTTCTCGGCTATGACGTCGCGGGTGTGATCGAGACACTCGGCGAGGGCGTGGAGGGATTTAAGAAGGGCGACAAGATGTATTGTATCCTCCCATCCTTCGCGACATCAATGTTGCTAATCTACTCCCGACAGATTCGCCCAAGCTGACGGCGGTGGATTCCAACAATATACCACAATTCCTGCCGCTATCCTCATTCGCGTATGGGTCATATTAACATTGATTAACATATCATTTACCTTCACGACTATCGTTCAGATCCCAGAAAACGCGAGCTTTGATGGAGTGGCTACCTTTCCTGTCACGTTTCCCACAGCTTGCATTGGCTTGTTCGCTTCTGCACCCATTGGGCTCGGACTCAACCCCACGTTCTCGTGGGACAAACCTCAGAAGGGTGAATCTGCACTCGTAATCGGGGGCAGCACCTCTGTCGGCCAATTCGGTGAGAAATTTCTCTTCCCCGTATTTGGAACGGTATACATATTTGTAAATTCCAGCCATTCAACTCCTCAAATTCCTCGGTTTCACACGGATAGCTGTGTACGCGGCCAAGGTCCACTTTGAATATCTCGAAAAACTGGGCGCGACTGAATGTGTCGATCGCGCTGTCGTCCCCGTTGACTCCTTGGCTACCCTCATCTCTCCAGTGAAAGTGGTATTCGATGCCACCGGAGCACTCAACGCCGCATATGACTGTGCGATGGATGGAGGGAGCGTTGTGACTGTCCGCCCTGGCATAAAGTGGGACCGAGAGGGCAAGAAGCTAACGCTGGTCAGCGTAATAGGCTATTACGCTGGCCCCGATGTCGTGAAAAATAAAGACAACGTCCCCGCATTTGCTGCGAGGAAACCAGAACATACAACATTTGGGAAGCTAATCATCAAGAATCTACCGGAGATGTTGGCGAAGGGTGTTATCACTGTATGTGGCTGTTCACTGTCGTCCACGATTTGGTGGCTCACTTCTTTTAGGCAAATCGGTGCGAAGTGCTGCCGAATGGTCTGGCCGGGATCCCACCAGCATTGGAGAGGCTGCAAAAGGGAGGCGTGAGTGGCGTCAAACTGGTGGCTCATCCACAGGACTCGGTAGCGTAAAGCATTGCTGGATTCGCGACGTGGTGTAAGACTCTCCTGGTACGGCTCGTACACTTTAACTTACGCTGTTACCTCGATTATTTCCAGGCAACGCTTGCTATTACATGTGCCTTGGCCTCACACTAACTCCCACGTAACGATGTTCTCCTCAAGAATCTGTAGGACTAGTCCTCCAAATGGTGCTCATAGGAATCGTTTGACTTTGTCCTCGTAGCATTTTAAATCGCGCAGGGTAATGTCGGCAGCCAGTGAATGTTCGATATGGCAAGTCCAGAACAAGGGTAGGTCCCTTCCCTTCATCGGATGACGGCGTCCGCAGGATATGCACCGCGCAGTGGCTGTTTTATGGTGTGTTTTCTGGTGCACAAATCACTTGTTGAACAATTGAACCATACTTAAAATTTGTTGCCGCCAAACGCTGCCGTTAGGTATACGGCCCTTGTTATTCTGGCACTTCCCTTCAACTGAGAATGATGGATTTTTCCAAGTTGAGCTGTAGTTAAATGCACCGTTGAATCCAGCGGCCCATATCGGGAGAAGTTTGGTTTTAGCGCCGAGCCTCACATATCTGCTCAGCCTCACCTATCGCAATCTTGATTTCACTGCGACCACCAGTCTGCCGATCCCCGACTGCGATAAGGAATATTCTCCGAGAAGGACCATTAGAGCCAAACATGTCGCTCGGATTTACTACTGCCCACAGCGAACGGCGGGTCAAGATTCTCAACACCAATACCTCGTTCAATAGAAGTCCTCCCACCGTTACAGACTACAAACATTGTGCGAGATCTTTAGTGAGTTCGAACCCTGCCTTGATTAAATTTCGTCATCCTTGCTGTCCTTTTTTTCAACGGCTCTGATGCGATCTCAATCTTTACCTAACTATCGCGGGCATAAAGCGCCTTGTACCAATTTACCACTCGGCAAGACGCTCCCAGCGGCGGTTGTGGATCTAAATTTCCGACGAAATGCCTGACCGCCTGCGAGTCTGGCCAGGCAGGCCTAAATACGATCCGCAACAAGCTAAATTGACTGGGTTTTTTTTTTGCCTACCCTTACGGGCGTGCGACGTGCTTCGCCAAACAGCTGGGTACAGTAATTTTAACCCCGACCTTCGGTTTACCCTCGAGTTTCGCCATAGCCACGTTTTTATGGCAGCGCCTCCTCGCGGGCGAAACCTTGTCCCATCACTTGACCGCTCTTGTCTTCAATCGGATGATACCTTGCCTAAAAAAGCCCTGCACCCTGTCATACGTCTTGCCCACAAGTTAACCAGAACGCTGATCTAATATAAGAACTCTCAAGCGCCTTGGCTATCCCTCACGTCGTCTGGCTTTTCCCGAAGCCACTCTCCAAAATTTGCTATAGAAGTATAAAAGCCGCTACACCCAACATTCATTACCATCAACTTTCGCGTCCCGTTGTCCACGCCTGCGCAGGTATAAGAGCATCTCTCATCCTCCCCCCTCCTACACATCGCGTGGATCTCAGTCACTACACTACATCATGAGGCACGACACTGTATCCACCCTGAAAACCTCGATCATATTCGGCGCACTATCTCTGGCGTCAGGAACCACGTTCGGCTACATATGTCTAGCCCTCGCATGCGCATCGTTGGCGATTTATGCTGTCCACCACCAGCTTCCCTCGAAGAAATTGGCTCGACTCGAAGACGCGATAAAGGTCGCCGAGGGTGTTTTGAAACGCGCCAAAGAGGACTGTACGAGGGACCACGTCGAGCTGATGGACGTCGAGAGTCATTTGCTGCAGTAAGTTGTGTCATTTTCATGGTTGCGACAACGAATAACACGAATTTTATTTCTAGGGCGAAATTGTCGGCTTCCGAGATCCAGTCCCAGATGTTGGAGGCAGGCGGAGTGTCCCAGCTCTTCGACTCCAACAGAGTGATCGACGACGGCCTTTCAGCACGTATAGCAGCTGGCCTCGAAATCTTGAAGAAATATTTGCAGGATGCCAAAGGAATTAGGAAGAGTATCAGCAAGTGCAGGAAGGAGGTCGAAAAGATCCAGATCGCGGCGCTGGTGAGTGCCAAGACCAACAGTGTTCGAATTGTTCAAAATATTGTTTCAGCTCACCATCCAAGCGGAACGTCGACGCAAATTATCCGAGGGCATAAAAGAGGCGCAAGAGGTTCTCGCGGTTATCCGTTCGCCGACTGGTACGGAGTCCGGATTTTATGCGGTCTCTGTTCTGAGGCAATCACATAGGCCATGTATACCCTGCCCGCCACCGCGGCCAGTCCAGCGCCGCCAATCTTTTCCCGGAATCCTATATGTGAGCAGCCGAAATAAAACCCGCAGTTCACTTACATAAATTTCTGAGCAGGGTGTAGGTCCATCGTCGGCCGAGTCAGTTGCCCTGCTTTCCATTGTCGAGCTTGTAATCCTGTTATAGTTGCGCAGTTGTCTGTTGTTTTGTTGTGTGAAGTCTCGTACCATTATGTATTTAAGACTCTGCTGTATTCCATCAAGGTTCGGATGGCCGTCAAATGCTGCTAGCATGCCTCGTGTTGCGGAATTTGGTCGCGGGTGATGCCAGCCCGATCGCAAGAATGCAGAAGAATATCCGGAGGACCACAAAGGCGATGTTTTTGAAGAAGAACGACTTCAAGAGCAGAATATTCAAAAAACAATTGTGATGGTCGAGGTCAAGCGGGGAGTCACACGTCAGTCATCGCATCCAAACATTGCCAAATCTCGGCCACGGCGATATTCAATTTTTTAGTTCAATTTTTCAATTATGAGAAATCAGTTAGCGTATCTGAGTTCTAGTTTCTCTTTCAAAAAAACTCCCATGGTTGATGTTTAACCCTCGGCCTGAGGGCCAGTCTATCCGATGAAGTTGCACCCAGCTTGAACGGGTTGAACCAGAACGGTTGAACCAATTTGGAACCCAATGCTCCAACCTGAGTGGCCTCTGTCTACCTCTGTGGACCAACTGTGGACGATCCCTAGTTCGGATTTCAACTTTGGAGCTGATTCGTACTAAATGTAGCGAAATTCACTTCGATTCTTGCCAACATCAGTGGTGCAAATCGAATAATACCTCGTTGAGAACACGAGTCCCCTTCAAAAAGAAATTGCTCAGGCCCAAAATTTGATCATAGCTAGGAGAGTAGCAGTCGAACATTTGTGGGTCTCGGCTTGCAGACGTGGGAATTTGATTCAATTTAAATTGATCCTCGCTCAGAGCGGCGCCCTGAGCCATCACGAACGTTTGCGATGGCGGATTGGAACGTGGAGGTAAGTCTGCCCAAACTGTCACCCAGTTCCCGGCACCCGCCATACTTGGATTATTAGTAGATGCCTGGCACCTGCTAGATGGACGGAGTCCGCCATTTGGGGTGTGACGTTCTCAATGAATACACAGCCTGCGGCGTCTTCTTCAAGCGGCACGCGACGTACAACTTGGAGAGAATACGAGCCTCGTACCGGTTTGGCATTCCCAGTTATGAACGGCACTCAGCATTGTTTAATGATACATTTGCCCACAGACACTGTTCTCATCGCGTGCACGGGGTCGGATCGATCATAATTTAATTGAGCGAACAACCTCGGGAACAAGATAGCAAGTATATTTGAAGCTAATGTTGAATGGGTCGGTCGCCGTTTTGGCGCACCGTCACCGGGATCACGTCCATCGGAGCATATTTTGCTCCGCCGACTCGACGGGACCAGAAATAGAAACAGTTCCCGCATAAGATCCACCTGGACCGAGAAGCGCCCGTATTCCACAAAACCGTGATTGATTTACGCAACCCTTTCGTTTGCCCATCATGTCCGCCCCCTCTCTCAGAGAACGCCTGAAGGCTGTATCCCTCATTTTCGCGTGAGTAGCCAGTCCGGTCACTGCGCACACTCGTCCTGATTCGTCTTGTATTCAGCTGCGGAACTGCCTTGTTCTCTGATGGTCCTCAGAACATCTTAAGACGAGCGCGATAGTACTGATACATTTCCAGGTTATGCTAACGGAATTATCGGAAGCGTGAACACGCTTCTAAGGCACATCTATGGGACGGAGACTTTCCCCTCGAATTACAGCACCACTCTCAACAGCGTGGTATTCGTCGGGACCATTCTTGGCATGTTGGCTTTCGGTGAGGCTTGCTTGCGTGCACCATGAACGATTCTCAATCCATAGCTAGGATGGATCTCGGATAAGATTGGACGGAAATTCGGGATGGCAAGTGGAATTACTATCTTGTTGCCATCGTCGCGCTAAGATTAGATTTCCCTCAGATGACTGCCGCTGGTATCGTCGCCTTCTTCTCCGCCCTCTCTGCAGCTTCGTCCGGCGCGAACCACAGTGTCCATGGCCTCCTTGCTATGCTGATTACTTGCCGGTGCGTCGAGGCAAACGTCTGCCCCGAATCTCGTCTTTGATACCCCTTACAAGCTTCTTCCTCGGCATCGGTATTGGTGCGGAGTACCCCTGCGGATCCGTCTCCGCCTCGGAGCAGACGGAAGGCAAAGCTATCGCCAAAAATGCGCAGCACCGGTGGTTCGCCCTTGCCACAAGTACGTTCCTCAATGTTTCTTCCCCGCTAATATATTTTGATGGTTTCGCAGACTGCAGCATTGACTTTGGGTGGTGTGTTTCGGCCTTTATTCCACTCCTGATGTTCTGGATGTAAGTCGTCTCCTGCCTTTCCCCCCCCATTCCTTACATTTCCCGTCGGCAGCTGCGGCCCTAACCATCTGCGCGCTGTCTGGCGCCTGTCGCTCGGCCTCGGCTTCTTCCCCGCCATCGCTGTCTTCATATGGCGGTGGACAATGGAGGAACCTGAACTTTACAAAAAAAGTGCGATGAAAGCGGTCAAGATCCCTTATAGGCTTGTTTTGCGCAAGTACGGAGTTCGGCTCGCAGCTATCAGCTTCACATGGTATGCCCTGCTACCAGACGTTCAATATCGATCCGTTGATGTCTGTATCCAGGTTCCTCTACGATTTCATTGCGTACGTCTGTTGCCCCACCGCCTCCGACATACTTGACTGAACGATATCTGCACACTAGCTACCCCGTGAGTTCTAATGGGTGTCGTCCATCTCAGCGAACTAACTCGCTGTAGTTCGGAATCTACTCTTCCACGGTCATTGACACGTACTATATTCCTCCTCACGACTCCAGCCGCCCGTATCTGATGTGTATCTCAATAGCATCACGAACGACAGCGCGTCTCTCACCGTTGTTTTCGGCTGGAACGTGGTCCTCAAGTATATTCCCCGAAATCTATTCGATCCCTGATACTGATGTCCCGTTCAGTCTTTTCCTGATGCCCGGGACGATCATCGGCGCCTTCGTCGTCGACTACCTCGGGCCTAAGTGGACTATGATCACCGGCTTGTTGTTCCAGGCGTTCTTCGGCTTCCTCATGAGCGGGCTTTACGAACAGTACATACCCTTCCCATTCCTCCAAAGCTACGTCCTTAATGTGTCTACAGATTGAAACAGCACATTGGTGGCTTCGCTGTGCGTATCCCCTGGCGGTTTGGAATGATTGCTGACTGCGGGTATAACAGGTGATGTACGGTATCTTCCTGTCGTTCGGAGAGTTTGGTGCGTCGGCATTCTTGAGTCATTGTGCCGTTGCTAATTGCATGGATTTACAGGTCCCGGAAACAACCTTGGCCTGCTGGCGAGCAAGAGCAGTCCTACCGCCGTTCGGGGTCAGTTCCAACTGGGACCTGTGTTTAATATAATATATTGAACTTGAGCCAGGTCAGTTCTACGGTATAGCCGCCGCCATCGGCAAGATCGGCGCTTTTGTATGTCCACCCATCCCTTCATTTTGCATAAATAATGCTCACTCGTTGTTTCCGGTAGGTCGGAACTTGGGGTACGTTGTCACGATACCCGCTCTAATAACGACACTGATGTAACACCCTCAAGCCTTCCCGCCCATGATTGCTGGTACGTCATTCCACTTTTATCCATCATCTTTCTGGCTTATATCTTCCCAGCTTTTGGTAAACACAACTCAGACAAAGGCAACACTGGTCCATTCTGGGTCGGTAGTGGTATGTCTCGCCATTTTCGGGGATTGCATTGCAGCTCATGTGGTCCGCCTTATCAGGTCTGGCCATTATCAGCGCCCTGGTCACGTACTTCTTCATCGTCCCCTTGGACCACGATGGTATGGCCAGGGAAGATGTCATCGTGCGTGTCTCCCGCCAGTGTTCATATATGTTCTCATTTATGTCACAGTTCCGCGAATACCTTGAGGCAAACGGGTTCGATACGTCAGGCATGGGCCTGATTGACGCTACTGAGACCCGCGCCTCGTCCATCCCGGAGGAGCTAAGTGAGAAGGAGAAGGTTTAGTTGGTTCTTTCTAGGTTATGTACGATTTTGATGATGAATGCGATGACATGCACACTGCTTACTGACGAGAGCGAATGTTGAGGCCCATTCTTGCAAGCGCGTTTCACGACTCACCACACTAAAGCTCATGTGGTTGAGTTCAATAACGCTTGAAGAGTATATTCATGACTGGCCTGCTTTACTTTTGAAGAGTGATGGGTTTTGAAAACAGTTGAATATAATACGCGCCCACGGTCGTGGTCAGTTATTCGTCCAGAGGTTGTCTCTTTTCGGCTATATAGTGGATTTAACCGAGTCGCTTCGGGAATGAATTGAGTCTGAAACGTCAAGTAAAAAGTATTCGGGTGTTCCTGACCGCCTGAGACACACTACCTAGCGCCGGGATGTTAAACATCTTTCTACCTAATATCCGCATAAGCGGAGGCCAAAGCAGTCAGTGATAACGATAAACAGTTACCTTACACCTTCCTTTACCCAAAAGTGCGACCGCTGTAAAGGAGCTTTCAGCGTAAAAACGACCTACTTGCTCCATTGGGTCAATTTCGCTCCCAGTTGCGCTTAACAGCGCTAAATTACGGGTTCGCATCAATAAAAGAGGCATGGAACCTGGTGGAGCCCCACATTACGTGTAGGCAGATGCCGTTAACCCTCTAGAGCGGATTATGGAATGGCCTGGGAGTATATAAGATCGGTCTCGAATTCGAATAATTTCAAAATTGACAGTTGACACCCACCACCTCCACCATGCACGCCTTCCAAATTTTGTCGTTCATGCTCGTTTCTGCATTCACTCTCGCGGCCGCGAATCCTTTGGTGGCCGAACGTCAGATCTGCGGCTGCGAGTCGCCCACTGGATGCCCCGGTCGCTGTTCAGGGAATTCGGAGTGTGTCGGATACTGTGGGTTTAACACCACCGTTGTCTGCAATGCCTGCGGGGATACGAGCCTGGGGTGCATCCTCGACGACGACGGGACTTGCTTCACGGGTGAGCCTGGGATTGAATTCGTACGACGAGAGACTGACGATGTCGCCCAGTCAACGAGTGATTGAAATTCCAGAATCCAAAAGTTGGAAGAATTTGCAGAGTAGACACTGTGACCGATGGCGGCGATGAAATGAGTGCATGACTTCTGGGCTGTCGGAAACTTCGATTATCGAGATTCGTCCTGTTCAGATAGTCTCATGAAAGTTGATACTGACTCCAGTGCGCACTGAAGCGAAGGCTAGCGAAGCGGCCAGACCGAATGAAATATGGTGAATTGGAAGGCATATAAAGATCGGAGCTCATTTGGCTGACCAGTCGTCGGTGAGAGGCCGGGGAGACAGGCAACGTAGTGGTTGGAGAAAAACCGTGACACGTGCATGCAAACCAAACTCGAACCAAACATTGGCTTTTCTCGAACGCTGCACTGATCCGAACCCGACTTTCTGCTTCGGTCCGTTTGTGTTTTGAACACAAACTCGGTGATGAAAAATTTCGCCAAGTTGTCTCTCGTGCAGTGCTGTTGCTGGAACCAAGACGGCGGTTTGCCCAGATTCGCAGCCGGGCCTGCGATAGACCATACGCATGTTGAAGCCGCTTTGGCCACATGCAAGACACTCCGGTAAACCCTAGCATTCTCAACTGTTGTCCTCGTTGTTCTGCGGCTAGCCTTGACGCACAACGAGAACATCGGTTGGTATACAAACTCCGAGTCTCAGATTTCGCCACAGTTACTCTCAGAGTCTCTGGGTTTAGTACACACGGACAATATCATGGCAACCGAAAAACAAGACGCGCGGCTTTCTTGTGGTACGAATTTGGCTTCTAGTCTCCGTTCCGCCACAAAGACATCTCTGTGTGGCGAATCACCTCCTTCCTTCCTCCCAATACCTCAAGGGAAACAGGAATATCTACAGATTGCCCCATCCTTGTCTGGATGATATCGTTGAATCGGGAATATACACGCGAGGTAAGTTCTTACATTCGATATCGTCCGTCCGCTGTTGAACCGTCCTTGCATAGGGATACAACGCGTGCCACAAAGTCGTCGATGACTGCGTTCAACATATCAAGATAGCCGATAGCTTTCGTGAGCTCTCTTCGGACCTCATTTTTGCATGGTTCTCATCTGCGCCCCAGGGCAAGTTATGACCCACATGCTCCCCCTGCTCATGAGGCGCCACAGACGAATACCGCGGGCGAAGTGGCGCGACTTCATCACGCCGAACGGGAAGCACTGGATAGAGCAGGTCCGTCGCGCCCCGCTCACCGCTCGTCGCTCTGACCCACAGCCTAACGCATACATAACTTAGACGCCAGACGGCATGCCGCCCGAAAAATTCCTGCATTCGATGATCGGATACCATCTCGCGTACGAGACGTCACTGTGCGGAATGGCCATGACGCGGGGCATCCAGCGCAGGGTCATCAACATCGGGCTCGGCATGGAATACATCGCCGTCGAGCGCGGCGTCTCCGTCAAGGCGTACACGGAGTCCATGTCCCACGAAATGTGTCCCTCGTCATCTCCGATTTCGCTGGCTCACCCCCGCCCAGCTCACGCCGACGGAGATGCAGCTGATCGCGCCGGAGCTCGGCGACGAGATCGTGCTGCGACGGCTTTGCATCATCCTCACGTTGAAGCAGGCATATATCAAGGCGATCGGGCAGCCGACGGGCTTCGACTGGGCACGCCTCGAGTTCAACATCCCCGCCGAGACCGCGCTCGGCGATAGGCTTCCGCTACAGGGCTGGGAGTTCCGCGTCTTCAAGGCGAGCCTCGCCGTCGCCCGCAAGGATATGCTCGTCGAGGAGCACTACCAGTGCGTTTGTGCATTTTCCCGCGGCATCAAGGACAGCACATTCGTCTGGCACGAGACCGCGAGAGACCTTGTAAGTTGGGTTCAGTTCATCAACATCGACCAAATGGTGAAGGTCATTCTGAAGTTGACTTTGTAGTGTACATGTTAGCTTGTTACTCGGTTCCTTTTCCTCTGCTCAATGCAGTTCTACCGTTCATCCCGGCTCGTTAGTTAAAATACATTGTCGCCCACTGTTCAGAGCCCAGACTCTGTCGATTCTTCAGCATATTGTAAGTTTCCTGAGTCCCAAAAATTGCGAATTTCATTCCACGCGAGTTTGCCCTTAATGTACCCTTACTCTATTCAAAACAACTGGCGACATGTAATCAAATCCAACAATCCGATTATCGCAATCGGATTATCGACCTGCCCTAAAGCAGACGCATCAACGTTAACGAGTCACGCTGATTGTGACTCACCAAATTTTTCATCTCCTCCCATCCTACTCTCATGTCTTCAGCTGGCACTCTCTGGACTATCCCTGTCCAAGCCTCGGGCAAGGCCGTGCGTTTCTTCTGTCCTCCATTACCTTTCGACATCGCGTTAACTGGTTTGGTTTCCAGATCAGGGCGATTGCTGCCCTGGGTGGTGTCGCTCTTGACCTCCCGCAGTCCTACACCCACTTCGAGGACAACAAGAAGCCTGAATTCCTCAGCAAATTCCCCCACGGGAAGATCCCCGCCTGGGAAGGCAAAGACGGCTTCCTACTTTTTGAATCCGTAGCGATCGCCCGATACAGTACGTGTCCATCCTATATCCTCTTGGGCCAGAGCACGATTTTCGAAGATGAGAGTATATACCTTTTTCAGTTATCCCTGTCTTAACATTTATGTCGAGATCTTGAAAATCTGATCCTAGTCGTTGCTCTGGCCCA
Organism: Mycena epipterygia; assembly: GCA_029281465.1. NCBI lineage: Eukaryota > Fungi > Basidiomycota > Agaricomycetes > Agaricales > Mycenaceae > Mycena > Mycena epipterygia. The sequence continues at coordinate 1,115,911 of JARJCQ010000021.1, read as the reverse complement.
ATTTCCCTCCCTCCGACACCACATCTGACCTTTCCCCCAGTCGCCACCCTCGCTCCCAAGTCCGGCCTCCTAGGCAAAACCACTGAGGAGGCTGCCCTCGTTGACCAGTGGGTGCACGTCATGGAGACGGAAGTCGATGCCTTCACTTCGATCATCGGTGGCCTTGTTGCTGGTCGCATCTCTCCCTATTCCAAACCCGTACGTCTTTCAGCCTTGTCCTTTGGCGTCATATCTCATGAATGTAGATCCACACCAACTTCCTTGAGCGTCAGCTCCGTGGTCTCTACACTCTCGAGAAGCACATCTCGTCTCGCACGTTCTTTGTTGGCGAGCGCATCACCTTCGCCGATATCTACATCGCCGCCATGATGCAGCGCGCTTGCGCGTCCAACATCGACACCCCGACACGCGCCAAGATCCCCAATCTTATGCGTCATGTGGAAACCGTCATTAACCAGCCCGCTTTCGCCAAAATCTTTGAGCCCACTGTGGTTCTCGAGACGGCCCCGGTGTACGTCGCCCCCAAGAAGGAGAAGGAGGCCAAGCCGGCGCCCGCAGCTGCGGCCCCCAAAGCCGAGAAGAAGCCCAAGCCCAAAGCCGAGGAAGACGACGACGACGACAACCTCGTCCCTGAGGAGCCCAAAGCCAAGAACCCCCTCGACGATCTGCCAAAATCCACCCTCAACCTCGAGGACTGGAAGCGGGCGTACTCTAACAAGGAGACCCGAGGAGCTGGTGGCGCTATTGAGTGGTTCTACGAGAAGTGCGTGTCTTACCCTCCGTCCCGAAGAAAATACTAATTGATTGTGTCTCTCAGCTACGACAAGGAGGGCTACTCCCTCTGGCGTGTGGACTTCAAGTACCCCGAAGAGCTCACGCAGACCTTCATGTCCAACAACCAGATCGGCGGTTTCTTCAACCGTCTCGAGGCGTCGCGCAAATACCTTTTCGGGTCTGTGGGCGTCCTTGGGACCCCCAACGCGTCCCTCATCTCTGGCGCCTTGATCCTCCGGGGCCAGGACGCCATCCCCGTCGTCAACGTCGCCCCCGACTGGGAGTCGTACGCCTACACCAAGCTCGACATCTCGAACGCGGCAGATAAGGCCTTCTTCGAGGCCGCGTTGGCGTGGGACCTGGAGATCGACGGCAAGAAGTGGGTCGATGGCAAGAACGTGAGTTTTGTATTTTTCCTTTTCTCGCCTGCACAACGCTGACGTGGCATATCTCCCATCCTCCAGTTCAAATAATCTTGTCACGGTCGCTGCTGCCGTACATATTTCCTGTCCCTTTGACTACTGACCCCTGCGTGCTCGATGTCGGAATAAAAGAAGCGTTGCATTATCATTGTACAGTTGTTGTATACGAGGCGATGTTTAGATCAATATTCTTTTGGTCCGTTAACCTTGTTCGCGGCCCATCGCGTGATGAACGACCCCGTAGAAGAAATGAGAAACGTCCAGTCGAAGAGGGAGCCGAAGACCTGGAACTCCGGGATGGTGGAGAACAGATTCACTGGGGCGTCATCTCCCGTCGGGGAGGAAGGGACTGCTGGTGGGGGTGGGAACGACGCTCGCAGCTGGACGATTGTGGAGAGGAGGTAGATTACCTGCGCCGGCATCAGAGCACATCAGAGATAAAAGGGGCAGGACAGACCATGAGCTGCGCGAGGAGCAGCAGCATGAGCGATGCGCCTAGGTTCCTGCTCGTTACTCGTAGCGCCTGCAAGGATCTTCAGGCGATGGGCACGATCGACGAGGAGCGCTTACCCGTGTCACCCCCTGCAACACGAGCCGGATGCTAGTCAGGATAATGACGCCCACCAGCACCAAGCTGACGTGTCGCGTCGCCCGCGCGACGTCGTCGAACTGGACTCCGGGCGACAGCTTGCCCAGGAGCTCCGCCACCGCTTCCGTCACCACGTCGGGGTAGCTCGCAGTGGACGATGGCGTTGCGGGGTGCGGGAAGAAGATGTTCACGACACACTACATGGACAGCCTCAGCGCGCGACGGGCAATCGGGGCTTGATGCATACAGTGAGGTAGCGCACGAGACAGTAGGCCGCAAAGAACCGCCCGCCGATGTTGACGAGCCTGCCCCGGAAGGTATTGCCGTACCTGGCGGTGGCACGTCGCCGACGAAGATCTTCCAAGCTGCGGCCCATTTCGTATTCCAAGGCTTCAAGGCCCTTCAGTTCTTGCAAGTCTACGAAGGGCTTGGGTTGTTGAGCGGGAGGAACCAGGAAGACGACGCACGCTCATCTCCACGGAAGCTGGGCATCACGCGCGATATCCATGTACCTTCCGCTTGCTGGAAGATTCGTCAGCGCAGAATCATCTGGGAATCAGCGGGAAAGACCTGGGCTGCTGCTCTTCGTGCAGCTTCTGCTTGGCGACGCTCTAGATCGTCTCTAATGCTGGAAAGTGCATATTCTGCAGAGACGATGTCTTGCTCTGTAGGCGTAGTACTGTCAGCGACTCTAGTTAATGGGCTGTATACGTGGGAAAATGTACATCATACATTGTTTTCTTGGATGGTATGAACTCCCAGGAGCTGCTGACGGCACCAAAACCAGCAAGCACGCCGAGCACAATCGTACCGAGTACGACGAGACGCGATAGCGTGGCAGTCATTCGATCCGACGCGGACAATGCATCTGGGAGCGGGATCCAGGACAGCGCAAGGAGATAAAGGGCCACAGAAATCGTGCTGAAAACAATTCTCGGTAATGTAGATCGAATGTGGGGAGCTGGCAGATTAACATGAGTTGTAGGGAAAAATGTATAGAACTGAACGGACCTGAATCTGGCCCGACGGTGAAAAGAAGACTCAGGAGGAAGGGTATTAGAACCAGAATGCAGGTCAGGAGAAGGAAGAGGGAGAGTCGCCAGTTAAAAAGTCGAGTGCTGTGAAGATGAAAATTCAAGACCCGACGCTAATTCACAAAGTTGTCGCAACGAACCTGGGGCTGAAGATGCTCAAACCTTGAAGGATGAGGAGAAGGAACAATAGGCAGCTCTCAGAGAAACACCCGGCAAAAATATTGCTGGAGAGCGTAGAGTATAATATCTCCGTCTGGCCGTGCGGTTTCCGTAAAGACTCTTTTGCGGTTTGTGTAATGGGCGACGGAAGTGGATCCCGCATGTACTTTGAGGAGTTACCAGCACCAGAAAGATCCTGCAAGTCCGAATAGAGACTGCGTAGCAGATATTTTCGACATGAGAAAAACACAGTGCCTCTGCGTTTATAAGTGAAGGACTGTGCCAGATAGCACTGAGCATACCTCAGCAATAGAAGGATACCCGTCTCGGTGAGCATTTCCGCGCTCATCGTCGATGGCACGTAAGTGGTTTGGTCGACGTCGGACGCGCAGGGAGACGCGTGTCAATCCATCATAATTACGTACTCAACCCACCTTTGCACTTGCCGCCAACTTACCGCGCCGATAATCCTTGCGACTGGCTCGATCCGACTCTGTTACTGAGTTGCGGTAGGTGGAGGTAACATTACGCGGCACGGGCCAACTGATTAGAAATCTGTGCAGGCTTGTCGGCTAGGCATGATCCATCGCGCTTGATGGCTTCAATAGCCAAGGCCATGGCACTTGAAGGATTGGAGTCCTTCCTATAGGATTCCGCGTCATCTTGAATCCCTCGGAACGCGCAGACAATTCTCTCTTCCTCCTCGTGCAGGTGCATGTCTCTCTACTTATTAACCGCCTTGCCTGAGGTAATGACCGACGAAGCCTTGAAACTCCTTCAAGTTGGAACTTACGCGGCTACGCCATCGAAGCTTGTGATTGTCGTCGCAAACTCTTTCAATGCCCCAAGGTCGGACCGTCCCTCTGAATTCCCGTGCTCGTCTTTCTTTATCGTTCTTGGGGACCTCTCGTTATGATGTTTCTTGCATGTTCCGTACCATGGTGACTCCTATGCATGTTTCACAATGTAAGTATGACGCGAAGAACTCCTTTGATCGGAATGGGGTGGGAAAAGCCACTGCTTTGTGACATTTTCGCGCTTCAGGACCTTGTCTAACCGCGAGCAGCGGGCTCCTCTAGCCGCAGTGGAGCCGCTTCCGGGAGTATAAAGAGCCTTCGACATCGACACGATTCAGCACTCCAGGGTGGTTCAGCACTTCAACTTGACCCCACACTTTAATTATCCTCTCAAAGCACTTCGACATGTTCAAACTCTCTGTTGCCGCTTTCCTCGCGCTGGCCTCGGTCGTTTCCGCCAACGACATCCAGGCTCGTGATACCCTCTTCCTGTCCAACGGACAGAATGTCACCTTCGAATACTCGGACTCGATTGTAACCGGAAACAACCTCTTTGGGATGGGTCTCCTGCGAACCGGTGCCGCCGTGCCCGAGAAAGTCACCTCCGATGGGTAGGTCGCTTCTCCATGACGAACGTTTTCATTCCGTCAACTGCGATTATCCAGGTGGGAAGGCCCCGTCGTTCTCAATATCGATGACCAAGACGTCATTCCTGCGACCTACGTCCTGCAATATCCGTTCTTCCAAAACGGTTCCTCCTACAGTGAGCTATCAGCTCCATTTTTTTGTGCTTCGCTGAAGACCCGACCTAGCTGCCCAACTCTTCCAATACGACACCACTACCCTCGAAGTCGTGCTGCCCAATATTCATAGCACCACCTTCGTCTGGATCAACCAACCCGGTCAGAATGTGTAATTAGGAGTCGTGATATGTGGTTGCGATGGATATTGGCCAGTATGATCTTGGACTATGTATGATAGTATCATTAATCGACTTTCCTCTCACTTGTTGAAATTGTCAAGTCGCTCTCGCACTTCCACCCTTGCCTCGGATTACATTTTCCCGTTGTCCCTCACTTCCATCGGCCAGTTGTTTTCGATTATCAAGGTTGTTGCTTAGACTCACCCTTTAAGCTGTAAACCTTTCTCAACTCACAGTGTTCTCTCGCATTATCGCTACGCAGCCTTCTATTTTTTTTCACTCTGGCAGTTCATTCATCTACCAAATTACGAAACAACATATGGGTAATTTAAAAGTGTGCTTTGAACTATCCTCGAACATAGCTTAAACATCCTCGAAAGCAGATCGTTTAAAGTCCATGTTTCCCATGTTTATTGCTCCGTTGCTGTCAAGTTGAACATCGGAGTGAATGTTGGTGCCGCGCTGACTGAGGAGTGTTTCCGTTGGTCCGGACCTCTTGCTGCCAGAAGCCCACTGAACGGTGCTGCCAGCAACGCCGTTCGAGTTCAGCGTGACAGAGGGGTGATCCTCCCAGATAGTCTGATGTAGATTTACGATGACGATAATGAGTGTGGGGTACATGCCCGAGATCTGGTCTCCCATTCCGGCGAAGAGCTGGTAGACGGCATAGATCCCGGGCGTATCTCTCGAGATCGGGAAGAAAAGGATGAGCTGTGTAAGCTAGTTGCAAAGAAGGAAAATTGATTAATTGAGGACGCAGCTTGAGATGGTTCACTTACCCAGAATAAACAGTAAATGAAGCCGGATTCCACAAGGATAGAAAGCAGCTTGTCGGTTGACAGCCTGCGAGAGGTTCCCGAGATGTTCAGCGCTCTCATCGACCTCCGATGGTGCCTGTCCGCATCGTCGTAAGCAGGGGAAAAACCAACTGCTGTCAAATACTCACCATGCCTTGTACCCGATCAGTATTGTGCACGATGCATTTGTCACCAGGGAAAAAGCCCATGCCATGAGTTCGGCATGCGTGCAAACTGCTCCGCCGCCTGCAATAGCCGACTGGTTGCTGAAGCCTGCACCCGTGAGGCAGATTAGATCAATAACCGCGAAAACTGAAAAGAATGCAAGGGATATATTAGACGCTGTAAGTGTGTGTCCGTAATATGACTGACTGAACGACATGAGGAGCATGATGCAAGGGATGGACACGACCCAAAGGGTCCTCTGATAGAGAACCCACGCTCGCCAGATGACGACACTGTCCCCAACCATCATCTAATATCAAGAGAGTGTTAAATAATTCCAAACAGCGGTCGACTGGTTAATACGCACATTGAACATGAAGAGCGCTTCCATTGGAATCCCGAGTGCTTCGACATTGATATTTGCCTGGGCCGCTCTATCGATCAGGGGCAAAGTGGGGTAGTCCATCAACAGAGCATGTGCGATTTTGAACCACTGGGTGACGTTCAAGGCCCACAGAGTCAGGGAAGTGGCGTATAGATAGACCACAACGAAGAGCATGGCGATGGAAGTGCGCGACTTGAGTCCTTTACGGCTGTGTGTCAATGCAAAAATCAGATTTTTAACATGTTACAAAAGCAATGAAATAAATTACAAGATGGAATAGACCGCGACCGCGAAGAAGACCCCGTATGCGCCTAATAAGGTAAGAAATGGTTCAAAACAATGGCCGGAGCGCTTACTCATAAACATGGTCTCCCAAATGATACCAACAGCATCCTGAGTTACGTCGCGACCATAGCGGGTGAGAGTTTGCGCGTCTGTATCCGACAAAGGAGCCGATCCACTAGGGTCCGAGGGAGACGACATGGTCGTAGCAAGTGTGGTTCAACTTGGGCGACCGCTGGTGAAAGGAAAAGGGTCGAGCGAGTGGGTGATGTTCTGTGCTGTCAGGGCCCCAAGATTGAGGAGGCGGACTCTCCCGGTGTAGCCTTTAAATATATATACCAGGATCCATAATTAGCGTCAGCGCCAGCGCGAATGCACGTAAGATGCAAACACTGCCCGTCAAACTATGGAAGTGTTGAGCAAGATAGAGGAGAAAGCAGTGAAAGGATCCGTCCGAACCTAACAGTTGTTTGACTGCGATGCTGTGTCCCGTCTGATTAAAAATATTTTCAAAAGGCGGGAAAAACATAAAGCCTCAAGAGGTGAATTTCTTTCTTGGAACCGCGGACCTTGGAAGACAGCGCAGAGTTCTTATCGCCAGGATATCGGATGCTGAGCGTGTATGTATGATTCCACTTGGGGGTCGAAGAAACTTTGAGTAGCATGGCAACTGGACCCGAGCAGGAGCTGACCAGAAGAGCTTTCCGCATACATCGCGCGTGTCATTTAAGTGCTCCCGGGCCCAAAGTGTTGTCTCCTATTGGACTGCTAATTCAAGAGCATGAGAATGGAAGGCCTATATGGTGGAATGAGGAGGACCAAGAGGATAGCGGAGTTTCAACGTACTTCGGTCCCGATTCCAGCCAGGTTAATTTTGAGCTAGAGGAACAGAAAGTCCAAATCCGACACTTTCAGACCCTCCTCGATGAGTGCAGTATGTTTGAACTAATGCCCATCGGGAGGTCCGAAGTACTATTACACATACCTTCTAAGTATACGAAGGGCTCGACCTCATCTGAAGTAGCTCAGCCTGAGGCCAGACGCTCACTCGGTAGGAAAGATTTCTTCCAGAAAGCGGAGGCTTGGCTGAGGTTACGTTTCCCGGTACTAGTAGAGCCCTACTCGTATGTGGCACCATCACTGTTGGGATTCAGATGATAAAGATCGTGATAATCGCACCTTTCAGTGGGATGCGTTGTACTTGAAGGCAGAATATTGAGGAGGAAACAATGAATGCTGACTACGCCAGAAGTTTGAAAGAGACATTTCATTGGCCGTATAATATTGTTGAAGGGACGCTCCCCAGAGACCGGAGTTGGTATGGACCGAATTTTCATCGAACCAATCCCGTAATGCACTGCTTTGATACTAATAAGGCTAAAGTTAATTTAAACGAATTAAGTGGATTGAGACCGAATATACCCATACGGACGACCAGGAAGAGGATTGCTGCATATAATTGATAGAAGAGCGCGTTCCTCCCGGTACTTCGTCTCGGGAGGCAACCTCCTGGCTATGATGTGGCTCCACGTCGACGGTACTTGCCCTGAAGCGGCATGTTCCGAAGCGGAGAAAAAGGCTTCAGACTATGAGATTTTATGAAGAGAGAGAGGAGGGCCAGAGAACAGATATTGAGGTGCCGGCGCCGGGAGAAACTCTTTTAATCTAAAATTGGGACTGGGGCCATGCATACGCAGATCCGGAGGCCCGGGTGCATTCTTCAACTTCAATCGAAAGAGAGGACCACGCCTGGCACTAATGAAAAATAAGACAAGAAAGCAAACCCGGGTGCGAATACCACCGCTTTCTGGGCATTCAGCAAGCTCCAGAGTTGGGCGGCGCCCCGAATTGAAAACGTCAGATTGGATGAACCGGATGGTGGTTGCCAGGAAAGAGTCACGATTGTGACGTAACTTCAAGACGCGACTCGGAGTCTGCCGAGTTACCCACGCCTCGTTCTTTCGATTTAGTTCGATTCCAGTTGAACCAAGGCGGGGTTTCTTCGTATCGCCGATTTACGGTCTCACTGACCGCTTTCGAATGTATTTTCCCTTGTTCATATTTTGACGGCAGTCGTCTCCGACATTTTATCCACCGGTGGGTGGCAGCGCGGACTGAAAACCACTATGCAATTTACTCTTCTCCGAGTCGTCCGTTGATCAGACTCTGCGTGCATGATCGTGTTAGTGGACGAATGAATGTTTCATGCACCCACCAACATAGCTCACCGTCTCGAAGCAAGTACCGATTTCAACTTGCGATTGATCTGATCTGATCCCGAAATCTGATTCCCGATTCAAGCAACTAGGGTTGATTCTAGTTGATTTCACCACCCAAACTTAGACTCAAGAAGTCGTTGTTGATGGTCTTTTGATGTAAAAACTACTACGTACATAACGATCGCTCTCGGGTGGAAAATCCTCGGAGTCAGCTTAACTGAAGCCCGGGCACACTCGATAGCGAGGACGAGTGTGCATTCAGCAAAAATTGAACCGAGCGTACCCACATCACCCCAAGTCTCTGTCTGGAATTTTTTCATTTTCTTTAGGTCAAACCCCGCTGTGTGTGAACTTTTTCTTGGAGTCTAAAGCTTCTTCACGTCAATTCCAGCTCAGGCTTCCCAAACGGGCTTCTCAGCTTCCCAACAAATTTACTGCATCAAAGCGCGGGAGGCGCATCCTATAGACTTGAAGTCTCATTTGGTCTAGAATCTCGAATATGAAACTATATTTGATCCACGTCTTCGGCCCCTTCATGAAACGGTTATACTTAGAGTATGAACCCGGCGATGCATATGTGAACTTCGATACAAAAAAAGAAGGTGTGCTAGTAGACAAATTAGTTATTGGCTACGCACGAGCAACCTGATAAAGTAAAGCAAAATCGACAGTTGCCGAAGAGTCGAAACAAAAGGTTAGTCCGTCGTTGGCTCCAAGGTTTTTGCTCGGGCACAGACCGAGAAGTGTAATGGCTTCTACCCGGTTCACACTTTAGTCAATGAGAATCCCACCGCATTACGGCGTTGCTCAGGAGACTAAGATCGCGAGGAGTTACCGAGGCAATACTCGGTACGCATGTAGCCACTCGTCCGAATAGGCCGATTACTTGAACCGTATGGACGAAGTCAAGAATTTGAGACCACCTACAAAATTGGGGCTGGGAACTCGGAAATTTCTGGATTTCTTTCCGGGATTATTATCTGTCCCGTAAGCTATCGCACGAGTACTTACTACGAATTTCTGGTACACCGTAGAAGCTCGATGCCTGGCATGGAAATATTACCCCAGCGCTCGCTTCAAGAAAATAAAAGGACGCACCTTCAAGCTCAAATGACTTTGAACTAAACGTGGTTGCAAAATTCGGGGGAAGATCGGAGTTTGAAATCTTCGGGTCTCGCCGTCAACACTTTGCAAAGAGTCGTCAAGCCAAATCATCCAAATCTGATTCTTGTGCAGGGGCTCGGCCTGTTGACCCCAGATCTTGGCTAGATTCTTTCTCTTCGGCTACAGCCCTCCCATTTCGTACGGATTGCTCATCTTAGCGTGCGTTGTGCGGCGGCGGCAACATGACGGTGGCATTAGTGTGTGCCATTCGATTCGTCGCCTGAGGCGACGGCTAACTTACTTGCGGATTCGTGGCCCGTCACTTTGAGCTCTGGGCTCCGGCTGTTTCGACTCGACTCTTCGCATTCTCGTCTCTTGACGCGTCACGCTACTCCTCAACGGCAGGCTGCTATTCTCAAGCTGAGGTTTCAGCGAAGCACTGGCTCTGTTCAAGTTCCGTTCCGCAGGCTGTTCACTTACATGGTGATTATGCATCTTCTGATACCACGTCAAGGAAGAAGGACGCGGGCAAGATTCAGACAGATTCAGACGCGTTTTCCGCACCTTCAGGACTCGTCGCCGGATATGTGCTCGCCGACCCGAATGCCAGGCGCGCGACCCTTGCAGGTAACTATGCCCGTTGGAGCGTTCTCGAACCATGGTCCATGGCTGTTTAATTGTTCACCGTTGACAGGTTACGCATTGCGAACACACCGACACGGAAACTTCCCTCGGCAAGCTGACGTTCAAGCTGCAATGCCGGCATGGCTCCAGCTTCTCTATGTTTTCCTTATCTCTGAGATCCGGCTCCGATCAGGGAAAAACATGGGTTCTTGCAACTGCACATACCTGCGCTTCGCCGTCAGTCTACTCTCCCCACGGACGCTCCATTCGTAACGACGGGAGGAATGCTATGGCGCTCGCCCGACTTTACTGCGCACGAGTAATCAAGTTTTGATTTCTAGGAAGTCAATGGTCAATGCTCATTCGCCCGGGCACCCTTCGCACTTCCCGACCTGGCGTGTACGGCACCCATCTACCTGCCGTCAGCCTTCTTCTTCTGGGAACCCAGTCCAACACAGACAGGAACCGTGGCGGCGGCCTTCCATTCCATCTTCCATGTCTCTCGGCGATTGTATGTCTCTGGCAGTTGATTGTTTGCACTTACAACAGCCAAGTTCGCATATGCGTGTCCTTTTCTGTCCTTTTCCTGCTCTTTTTGCTATGGGACTCCGATTTCATTGACATCCCGGCCCCTTCGACGCTGCGTCAAGTATGCATCAATCCAGCATCATTCATTGATACTCGCACACCGACTCCGCACCGAATGCGGTTACCTGCTGCTATTGTTCAGGCCCACGATCCATGTATCTTTCTCCTTCCGTCGCCGCTTACTCCCGACCTCGCAGATCCATGCGGCGCGGTGCAGCTGGATCGGGAACGTGGGATCCTGGTGCGGAGAGATCTGGGGTGCATGGGACCTGAACAGACTTGAACGAGCCTGAACGGCAATACCTCACTTTGCCATCGATACCGCACGCCTGGGTCGACGGCCCGTCCACGGTGCTTCAATATCCACAGTCGTGGGTTAAGTAGCGCGTAGGGGCCCGCGGGGCCCGCGCCCGACCGCGTAAATAAATAAAAGTCGCGTCCGTGCGGGCTGCGATCTTTACTTGCTGTCGCGCCACCGGCGTCCGGCGCATCTTCTCTTCCATCCTCCAGACTTACCGTGTCATCGCGTCTACGCCGCCACCACGCATCTGCCGTGTCTCTTGTCTTCTTGTCTTCTTTCTCCGAGTCTTATGCCCGCCTCTGCGTCCAGTGCGGCTTCCTTTTGACATCGCAGTCCCGTCCCCGCAGGCGCGTGCCCCCAGCCTTCTGCCTCTGGTTCTTCTCCCGCGCCGCCCTCGTCTTTCCTCGGGCTCCAGCATTTTACCCACATCCTACAGCCTCACCCGGTGCATCTATGTACACACCCGCTACACAATTCCTTCCCTTGCATCCTATGTCCTCGGGCTTGCACACTTCCGTCTCACACACTCCCTCGGCGCCTTTCCGTCTCCGTTCTCGTCGATGATTAATTGCGTTCCGAATCCTCGCATGCAAGAGAGCTCTACATCATCCGCCTTCTCTCGTCTATCTTCCAAACCACACCCGTCCCATTCGCCTTCTTTCTCAGGTCGTGCACGCCCCCTCACTTCCCTCCAGGTCTTTAAAGTATTTTTGTCCACCCTACATAATCCGTCCCCTCTCCGCGCGTGCCTCGTTCGCCTTCCTCATTGACCCACCTTTCGCCGCTTGCCTTTCCCAAGCACGCCCTCCCTATTGATCTTCTGAATCACTTCCTCAGCGCCGGACTCGTGTCGCCTATCGCTCGACTCGCCTTCCTCTTCGTCCCTCCGCAAAACGGCCGCAAGACATGATCCGCAGGCGTGTTCCTTTCGCCGAACGCCGCGCCTCGTATGCCTGCACCCCGGAAGAGTATTGTCCACCGCGCACAATCCGCCTCGCATCTACATGCCTCCCTCATCCGCCGTGCCTTTCGACACCACACCTGCCTCCGCTTTCCTCAACCACTTCCTCGATGCCGGGCCCTTCCTTCGCAAGACATGGTCCACACACGCGTTTTCGTCGATGATAACGCCTTCACCACTATGTACCAGCCCAATCGTGTCCTGCCCTACACTACCGCCGTCTCGCCTACTCCACAAAAAATCACAAATTCCCAAATTCACCTCCTTCCTCCGTCCCTGAATATCAATCTCGGCTCCAGGCTTCAGGCGTCTTCCAGCAGCCCAATACATACCCTTGCGCCTGTAACACACCAGGTCCCCAGCCCTCATCATCCTCGAGTCCTGATACAGTATACCATATATACGATGTCTCTTAGTCTATATACTACAAATCAAATCGCCTGCCTACACGTATATTCTCCCGCTATAGATGCCCGCTTCCTGTATTCGTCTTTACACCACCCCCACTGCCTCTTGCCTTCCTCGCCCTGTCGCCCGCCCTGCCTATAAACGAGAGCAGCCGACGGACGAAAGGAAGGGCAGCAGGCAAGGAAGGCCCCAGCGCGCCGCTAGGACGCCCCCGCAGCGACCCGCGCCCGTGCCCACTCGACAAAGTCGTCGATGGTGGACGGCCACGCGGCCTCCATGTCGTATGACGCGAAGCGCGCGTCGGTCGTGCGGATGAAGTCGAGGAACTGGGGGTGGGCGTTAGCGTGGGTGTAGAGGGTATGAGGGACGGGGAGGGAGGGCGACCGTGAAAGAAAAGGAAATGGAAATGGGGAAGGGGGAGGAGGCGGGCGGGTCCTCGAAGAAAACGAGGACGACAAAAAAACTCGAGCACCACAAAAGGAAAAACTCACCATAACCCACGTATCCTTACTAACCCCCTTCCCCCCGCGCTCGCTCAGAAACTCAAACCACCAGTCGATGTGCTCCGCGCGCAGGCCCCCGCTGCCGCTCATATCGACGTCCCCGTCGCCGTCCCCGTCCGCCGTGGGCGTGTATGCGAGCGCGCCGCCGGCCATGCCGTGCGGGAGGAGGAGCGCCCAGAAGGCCTGGGCGGTTTCGATGCCTGGTGGGGAGTTAGTGGGAGTGTGCGGAGTAGGAAGGGGAGGGAAAGGGAGGAAAGGGAAGAGAAGAGAAGAGAGCGATAATGTGTTTGTAGTACAAGACAGAAAGAAACGCGACCGGTGCAAATAGAGAGAGAGAGAGACGTGGCGATTGATAACTCGCCCGCCGTATTGTATAGTAGCGAATGCTTCGCGCGCCCTGCCCTGCCGCAACTACAAGTGCGTCCGCCCACCTTCATAAGAAAAGGGGCGCCAAAGCAATGATTAGCGCCGCCGGAGCGAAACGAAAATGCTCCAGCGCCGGGGAATGCACAAGGTGGGAAATCCGCCAGCGCCGCCGGGGAAAAGGCGTCGCGGTGGAGCAAAAAATGCGCGAGCGTTACTGGACGGAGAAACCCGTTCGCCGCCGCTGCAGCGATAAAATGGAATGTGATCGCCTATGCCTCGCTCAACGACAAAAGCATCCGCATTCATATAAAAAAAGCGCCACTGGAGCAAAAAAAGATATGCGCCGCCGCCACCGCAGACACGAAAATGCGCCGGCTGCGATCAGAGGAAAAAAGGGCGCCGCGCTGGAGACACCCCGCAAGGAAACTGTAGAGACACGCCGTGCAGACGACCTGCACAGAGCATCGCAAACGCATGCAAAGATACGTCGCCGAAAATGCAAAAAATGGAAGAATAAAAAGCATGAAGGCAACGTACCGATACTGCGCTGCCCCTCTTGGCGCGCAAACTCGAACGTGTGGTTGTACACCTTTGTGAAGTACGCCGCGTCCGAGCCCAGTCGTGTCCTTAAGCGCGTGAGCGCGGACTTCATCGTCGGTAGGGTGTCGCAGCTGGTTTGGGCGTTAGTCTCCATTCATGACCACCAACTGACGATTAAGGAAAGGGAGAAGCGAGGGGGAGGGAAGTGGAAGGGAGGTCGATGGTAGGGATCGAATGTGAATGGATATAAGCGAGTAAACGCACCCAATACTCTTCCAGCCCTCGAGCCACCCCGCGCGGTTCCACTCGCCGACGCGCGGGGACTTGAGTTCGCACGCGACCGCGAGCAGGACAACGTCTTCCGGGTCTACGCCGAGGTCCGCGCACAGTCGCAGCGTCCCGTCCACCGTGATCTCGTCCCCGTCCGGATCTATCGTGTCCACTGGTTAACGAACAAGACCTACAAGAGCACAAGAACCCATAAGAGGGCAGGGCCAGGTACGCACCCTTATACTTGTCGAACAGCGTGTTGAGCTTGCTAGATGATGCCGCGGCGGGCGCGGGCGCGCGTGTCGGGGTCGAGGCGAGCGCGGCGGGGTCGCCATAGTAAGCATCGATCGCGACGTCGACGCGCTTGTACTTGTCGAGGAACTTTTTCGCGTCCTTCACGCTGCGAATCGTATCGAGATGATCATAAACAAATCAGCCTCGTGTACCGGGGAAGGGAAGAGGGGGGGACGCACGAGGCGCCGGTGACGCCGCAGAACTGGGCGATGTTCTCTTCCATCTTTCTGTCGACCATCGCGGGGGGCTGGGGGCGAGGATTGCGGTGGATTGCGAGTTTGGTGGTGTTGAGTCAGTCATCCGGAATTCGAATATTGGCGGGAAAAGAGAGGTGAAATAGAGTAAGTGGGATGTAAGTTGGATTGAGTACGGATATGGCGGGAAGGAGGGGGCTTTTACTGACCGTGTGTGTGCGGAGGAAGCAAGCGTAGAGGATAACGGTGCAGAGGGCTAGAGCAGCGCACGTCGGCCACAGCGTCGGAGTCAGCGTGATGTATGTGACGTCACGTCACACACCGCTCAACCACAACTCTCAGGCTACACTTGGGCTACATCGCAGAAAATTGAACATCGGACGCTTGCTCCACGCTCAGACTCGATGGGCATCTGTTTGAGCATCCGCAACATGTTCAGCCCCGCAACATGGTCCGGCGCAAATCGCGACCAACAATCCGGAGGCCGCCACCCCCGTCCCGGTCGCTGGCTGCAATTATGGATACTATCATCTTGATACTGTCAATGTCATCGCGCGTAAATCCCCCATTGATCGATAGATGCTTTCTCGGTCCTCGGAGTCGGAGTCGGAGTCTTTTGCGTTTGACTTGCTCTCTGGTTTGACTTGACCGGTCACCGTCGCTGATAGCATCCCGCCCTGCAACGGACGACGGACAACAGCGGCAGACAGCCAGATCTGGAGCAGTGACACCTTCCTTCAATCCAACTTCAATCCATCCATCTCCCGCATCCCCGCGTCCCGCTGATCGACAGATGCTCTCTGTGCTGGCTTGACGGGAGATGCTCTCTGCGCTGACTTTTGTGATATATCACGCCTAGTCAAAGTCATTCAAGAATTTAAAGATCATATCAGCTCCATTAACACTGACACAACGCATCCGGCTCCTGTCCCGTCCTGTCCCAAGTCTTGAACATTCGTGTCTTGTCCTGAACGTTCGACGGAACAGTGATGGTTGCCTCCTCCAGGCAGGCACTGCGCATGGTGCGTCTATCTATCATCTATCTAGCGTCACCGTTGACTTACAACTCCGACTTCAACTCCAAATCCAACTCCAAATCCCCGATCTAAAATTCCAACTCCAGTAATATCTTCCTACAGAATGAATAACGATCTCTGAGTCTACAGCTCCAGTGACGCTTCAGTATGCAGATACATCTGCAGATACAGCTCCAGGAACACCAAAACCGATATGGATATCCGATCTACAGCTCTTGCCTGTCGTTCGGACCGTAGCGCTCGGTCCGGGTCTACAGCTTTTCGTGCCTCTGCCGCTAGAGCCGGAAAAAATATACATAGGATACCAAGCATAGTACAACCCCGCCGACAACGCCACGACAAGACAAGCATCAGTGCGAAGCAGCGGACGCAGACGCGGACGCGGACTTATGATGTGCGATCCCGCACGGACTCCCGCGAGGACTGCTGCGTAACGGTAAGCGCATCTCGTAAGAACGCAAATAACCTCTTTCGCAGCAGTTGATTTTGAACCATCAGGTCTAGGCTCATCCGTAATTAACCACAAAAAACATCCGAGTCCCGTACATCGCCAAATCTGGATAATAGCCTTAGGTGGGCACCTACACAAATACCCAACAGGCAACTGACAACTATATACGCAAAACTCCGAGTCTACATTCCGAAACTCCGAGTCTGCATCTCGTACCCCATCCCGCATCCCGTAACCACACACATATCTATACCGGTGGGCCACTCACTTCCCGATGGGCAGGCGCGGACTCTTCCCGGTGGCGAGGTAAGTAAGTACATCCCCGATGGGCAACTCTGCTTCCCGTAAATCACTGGGTTTTACAGGATGCACAGATCGGGCAAACGTCACCGTAACCAGATCCGCAACAGGACCCGTACCAAATCAAAGCTCACCACCTATGTCGTAACACTTACAAGGTTAACCGCTGCCTCGTAACAAGGTTCACCACCCACTCAAATCAGGGCCATTCCATTTCCCGCTTGACAGGCGACGCCATTGCCCACTCGGCAGTTCTACCATCCTCCAATCAAGGTTGGCACTCGACTCCAATCAGGGTTGGATTTCCTATTTGGATCCCGTTCAAAATCAAATCAAATCAACGCGCACGAATCAAAATTGAGATCGGTCCCCGCGCAAAATCAAGTCCCCGCCGAGTCTTCTCTCGGTCCGCGGACCCTCTTAGACTTCCGCTCGGGGCTCTTCTCCGAGCGCGGACCCTTCCTCAGCTTCCCCGAATGCACTCTTCCCCGAATCGGTGGCACCTTCTCGCATCGTCGTCACCTTCCCGAATCGCCTTCCCCGAAGCGCACCCGCGCCATGGAATCGGGATTTGGGCGTCATCGGACTGGAATTTGAATATCACTTGGGCGTCGCGCAGCTGCCAGTAAGTCGCCGGCCCAGCGTAAAGGTACGGGGTTACTCGTCGGCGCTGCTAAAGGACCGGGCTAAAGGTAGAGAGAGGCGACTTGGTCTTCTATCAGGCACTCTCTTCCTCCGATCCATAGTCACATCCTCCACCGATCCCTTGTCAGATCCAATCGATGCTCCTCCCACGTACCGAGTCGCCGTGATGCATTGTAAACTGTTGGAGACCCAGGATATTTTCGTCGGCGCAGGGGAAGTAAGTATCCCGTCGGCCACTGGGAGGGTAGGTATTCCGTTATTCTATTATAATTATGTTCTATCCTAATTCTGTTCTTGCCGCGAGGAGCTCAAGTGCCACAAGTCAGGTTATTCTTATTCGCCCGGCCTTCGTGGAATTTCCAGGTCCAGGTCCAGGCACTGCCTACCCTCCCTAGCTTATTCTTTTTATATTAAATACCTTCAACAGTTGGCTGTTTGCCTTACTTTCCTTCCTTACTCGACCCGACCCCTGACTTGACTTCCCTACTCGACTCGATCCCTAACAGCTTCCTTTATTAAACACCTTATCCCTTACCTTGTCCCTCATCCGCTTGTAAAACCATATGCCGCTGAATGGTAAACTTTGAAGCCAGACCCAGACCCCTGGCAACTACCCAGTCGAACGAATACACTCGAAACTCATCATCGAACCATAAACCATAAACTAAATTTAATTAAGGTAGGTAACCTTGTCAGTTCTAGGTCTAATAGCCGGCCAAATAAGAGTAAGAGTAAGAATAAGGTGCAAGGTGTAGGATTTAGCTATAGCTATAGGCTGCTGTCCGAGTCGAACTTTGCGAGCAAGGCAGTGACTACGTATACTGTCGAAATCGAAATAGAATTCGCTGAAGTGCTTGAAGTATGCTGGCAACGGAAAGAGTAGAACAGAATAGAAGGCGTAGTAGCTATAGGCTGCTGTCGCACATGCTGTCGGCGAATACAAGAGGAAGAAGTAAGGCGAACATGTACATAAGACAAAGAAGTGTCTGGGACGGATCCGCCCGCGTGCCCGAAAATGACAGGCAGGCATTCTGCCTGCCTGTTTGAATGAATGACTCAAAATTGCCCGCCCACCTGCTTGTTTGACTGGCGGGCTTCTTATAAACTGACAGCCTTCTCATAATTACACACTGACTGAATAGCACAATTCAAAACAGCGGCCTGTCGCTCGGAGTTCTTGCGTGCCTGCTTGACTGAATGACTCAAAACACGACCCGACAGTTTCATTGACCGGATGAGTCAATCAATAATTGTTTATTGTCAATGCTTGGATTAAAACCTTCTCTGTCGCTGATTGACTCGGAATGAAATACACACGGCGACTCGAACCCAGGCACGCCAATATTAATATTTATCATTCCCTCCGGCCACGCATGACCACCACTTCCGCACCCACCAGTTCACATACCCAATTCCGCAGTCCAATTTATCCGATTCCACAGTTTAATCCAGTTACCCATGGCTCGATTTCCCTACACAATAAACTGAATAAACTGACGGACTACTTATAAACTGACTTCTTATAATTATAAACTGACTGAATGACTCAACTCGATTCAAAGCCGCCCGAAGTTCTTGCCTGTCTGCTTGACTGAATGGTTGAATGACTGAATGACTCAAAACTACACAACTTACATGCCTGCCTGCCTGCCTACCCGCCTGACTGACTGACCGAATGAGTCAATAATCATTTGTTCCGTTGGCTCAAACGCTTCTCTGTC
Source organism: Mycena epipterygia (assembly GCA_029281465.1). NCBI lineage: Eukaryota > Fungi > Basidiomycota > Agaricomycetes > Agaricales > Mycenaceae > Mycena > Mycena epipterygia. The sequence continues at coordinate 1,097,059 of JARJCQ010000021.1, read as the reverse complement.
ATTGATTGACTCGGACTAAAAAAGAACCACAGTCGAACCGCGACTCGCCGTCGTCAGGCACCCACCCCCGAACCCGAGCCTTCCTAGTAGTACCCACAGTTTATCCACAATTCATCTCCATTCAATCCACACGAGAAGTTCAATCCAACGCACGAGTTCAATTTAACCCACACGAGTTCAATCCAATCCACACGAGAAGTTTAATTTATCCACAACTGAATTTATCACCTACAGTACAGTGTGGTTCCATTTTCCTACGCCAACCCACGCCCTCCCAGGCCAAGACATGCAACGTAAACCCACAATGCAACCAGAACCAAGGCACGCGTGATCGCCGCGGGAGAAATCCTCGCGAGCGGCCCGGAGCGGGGAGGAATGCTTACTGCCCGCACGCTCATCATTTGCGCAAAAAACGCGCAAGACACGGATGTATTTTCCTCCTCAATTCAATTCAATTCAAAATTATTATTTTTCTGCACACCTGACCCTCCAATGCATAATATATACCGTTTCCTCCGTCCGAGCGATTCCACGGTTTCGATTTACCCCTCAATTTATCCTATTGTGAAAAATGCACCGTTCGATTATCCTACGCAGCTCGCACGCCCTCCCTTGCAGTGCGCACGCGCAAGACATGTACCGACAGACGTGTGACGTAAAACAATAATGCAGCCGAAAACGAGGACGGGATAAATGATATGCTTGTAAGCGGGAGCGGACTTGCGAGAAGGGTATGTACATTTATTTCATCGTTCCTCAAAAAAAAAAAGCACCCCCCCCCCCCCTCCGACGCGCGCACACTTTAAGTAGCTTTATTCACAACCCAAATCCACGCGTGATCATGATCATGCGCCGCGGGAATTGGTTGGATTGGATTATCTAACCCCAGTTTGAACGTTCTGTGCGCAGAGTTGAGTGCACGAACCGGATCTGGTTTTCTTTTCTGCTTCTTCTTTTTTTTATGTACGGCTGTCCATATATGTTCAACGTTCAACGTCCACTGTGTTGAAAATTTCAGTATTGTTTTACGCTCCCTGCCTGCTGGCCCAGTTGACTGAATGTGAAATCGGAATTCCCTGCTTGCCTACCTGCGTGCCCGCCTGCCTAGGCCTGCTTATTTGAATGACTCAAACCCGCCAGCTGTATTTAAATCGGCTTCTCGACTCGTTGACTGACTGACTCAAAACCAACACACGCGTCGTCAGGCACCCCTCGCCTTCCTGCGAGTCTCCCTGTTCCTACTTTGCACTACCCTCAATTCATGGTTTACTTTACCTACCTAAATACCTATGGTTCAATTTTCCGAAGCCGACCCACGCCGAGCCGGGCGCCCTCCCACACAATACGCGCAACGTAAAATGAAAGGAGGAGTATTTTACTTGCAACCCCACGCTCACAGCATTAAACATTTATGCAACTCAGCATACACACCAGGACACATTCCCCTTTCCTTCCCCCTCGAAATTTTCTCTCGCGCATCGACACTCTTTCTTATCAACAATTTTTTTTCCACGCACGCACCTACTCCTATCTCAGCCTCCTATCCGCGTTTCCGATCTGGTCTCGGTCTAACCAAATCCAGCCTGTTTGATTCCTGATTCCTGATTCCTGATCATGATCGAAAAAATCCAATTTCCAATTTGACCTAGCACTAGATCCGGACCCGGACTAGGCCGGTTTGCGATTTGCCGGGCCTATACATATGGATTTGGGCCTACATGTACATATTTGGAATTAGATTTGGAATTTGAATTTTTTTTTCGGAGGCGAGGCTGATCTTACGGCGTACGGCTTACGGTTTCGGGTACCGGGCCCTTGAGGCTGATTGGATTTGGATTTGGGTTTTTGGAGTTGGAGGAACGGATTTTTTTTTGGGGAGACTAGTACTTCGACGCGAGGCTGATCTTATGGCTTACGGTTTCGGGTAGCCCTTGAGGCTGATTGAATTTGGATTTTTGCAGTTGGTGGAGCGGATTTCTTTTTTTTTTGGGGGGGGGGGGGGGGGGGGCTTGAGCTTCGACGCGAGGCTAGTTCATTTTAATTTTGGGAGTTAGTTTTTCCCCCTTTATACGCACGCGTCCATAAGCTCCAAATTCCAAAAAAAATCTTGCGGCTCGGAGGGCGCGAGGCCCACCTCATGTTCATGTTCATTCGCCCTGCTCACCGGCGGTCGGATCATCCTCAACACCCTTCAACTTGGCGAGGCCCAGCCTTTCATTAGTTCTTCACTGTCAGTATCACCTGGCAAATTCTAAAAAAAAACTTGCCGCAGATCCCGAAAAAAATAGGCGTAGGACGCGAGGCTCATGTTAATTTTTCATTTATCCTGCCTCCTGTCACTCGCGGTCGGATCATGTCCATCCATGGCCACCTCTCAGCCTGATTGTCAATTGGACACCCTTCACCCTTCAACTTGGCGAGGCCCAGCTCATTGTCCGAGGCCCAGGCCCGGCCAAGCCGATTAAAATTAGACGCAGACGCGAGGTTCACGTTCATTTAGCCTACTCGGTCTTGCCCAGCCGCTGCGGTTGTAAACACCCTTCACCCTTCAACTTGGATGATGGATCATCGCAGGCCCAGGCCAGCCAAGCCGATTCCGACCAGTTCCAAGGCCAACTCCAACTCCGTCCTCAAGCCGATCGTGATCCCGGCGACTCGGCAGGCCCGCCCCACGCCCACGCCCACGCCCACGCCATGCCCAAAAAGTTAAAACGAGCGCGCCCAAAACTTTCACCTTCCAACTCCGTCTCGAAGTTGATCGTCGCTCTGATCCCGGCGACTCGATCGCGAGGCCCGGCCAACTCCAACTTCCAACTCCGTCCTCCAGTCAATTTTGATCTCCGCCCACGCCACGCCTAAAAGCGGTCAAGCCGATTTCGGCCTCCGCCTCCGCCTCAACTCCGCCTCACGCCTCACTCCCACGCCCTGCAAAAATCACGCCCACGCCACGCCCAAAAACAGATACAAGACCAAAGCCCAAAGCCATACCCAAAAACAGACCTCGCCCAAAAACGGCCAATGCCGATTTCGGCCTCCGCCTCAACTTCGCCTCACGCCCTCCTAAAAGCGGCCAACTTCCAACTCCGGCCTCAATAATTTTGATCTCTCTAATGGAATTTTGAATTGAATTTTGATCTCCGCCCACGCCCAAAAACAAAGACCAATTCGCAAAAGCCCCAAAACGACCAAAGCCCAAAACCGGACGAACCCACCCACGGCCTCCGAATCCGATTCTCCCCGACTGGCCAAAAGCGGAGGGGCACGCCTGCTTTCGATTAAGATCGGACGGATTTGGCCATGCCTGGTGATGGACGGATTTGGTGATGGTGATGGATGATGGACGGATTTGGCCGGGTCTTACTTTCCTGTACTGATTACTGATTTTTGATTACTTGATTACTTTATTGATTGAATCATAATCATTTTTTTTGATTCGCACATATATTTGGCCCTTGGGCGCGGAGCGAATGTGGATATGCATGTACGGCAGGTAGGCGGGCAATATGAGGGCCGAGGCGCAAGTATAGTATAGTATAGTGTGGTAAGTATGGTATCAGGTATCAGGTATCACGCAATGCGGCGAGTCCCGCGTCTTCGCGTCGGGGACTCCCGACTTCGCTGAGTGATAGATATAATGTGTCAAGGGAGGTCGTGATTGTGCACCGAGGGCCCGTAGCTGAATGCGGAATCACACCACACTGCGCAGAAAGCCAATGTTACAAAGAACTGCGAGGAAACCCATATTACAGAGAACGCGCATACATCGACGGGGGATGTTTGTATTGTACACATAGATAAGTTATTCCAAGCGTTGCATGTATTAGTCGATGCGTGTGTGGTCGAGGTCGTAGCGATGCCACACGCGGTGGCGATAGCCACACGAATAGCGTAGCGTGGGGTAGCGATCGCGACGCCAATACAGGATGGTACGGGATAGTCAGTCAATAATGGGGACGACGATAGGTGGTGGTAGTGAATATGCGTGGGTAGGGTATGGATGATATGGTACGGTCAAGAAATGGGCTATGCTACCAAAAGTGTCAGCATAACACAAAGAAAAGGAGGAGGGGGAGACGCACAGATGATGAGTCCCCGCAGACGCAGCGCGCCGGGGCGGATGAGTGAAAGCGAAGGCGAAAGCAAAGACAAGGCACACGGCTACGTCCTCACGACGACGCGCCGCGTATGCTTCCCCGCGCGGCGGCGCTCGTTGTACGGCATCGGGCGGCGCCACGCCTCGTCCGGGTCGTCCGTCCGGAACTCGTCCCCGCCCCCATTGCTGTTGCCCGTGCCGTTGGTGTCGGGCGGCGGCGAGCGGTGGTGCATATTCGGCGTGGGGTGCGGCGAGGCGTGTGGCGGGTGGTGTGGGTGGGGGTGGGCATGTGGGTGTGGTGCGGGCGGGAAGACGGGTGTGGCAGGGACGCCGCCCGACGGGGCCCGTGCGTGCGTCGGCGGGCGCGGCGGGGCGTAGAGCGTCGGCCCGGGTGCAGGGGACGCGGGCGGCCAGGGGCGCTTGTCGCTCTGAGCGGTGGCGGCAGACGGGGGCAGGTCGACGTCGACGCGCACGCGGACGATCTCGCGGCCGGCCTGTGCGAAAAAGGCACGCTCCTGGCGCTGGAAGTAGCCGGAGGTGGGGCCGGGGCGCATCTCGGAGAAGTTGTCGGGCGCGGCGGGGGGGAACATGGCCATCAGGTCGTGCCCGGTGGGCGGGGCGGGGTAGCGGCGCGGGGGCATGTCGGGTGTGTGTGTTAGGTCGACGTCTGGGGGAGTTGAGTAAGGGAGCATGAGAAGAAGAAGAGACGGACCTCGCAATGAACTAGGAGACAAGGGACGGCGGGAGCGTGGGGGCGGGGGCGGGGCGGGGCCCTGGCTGTCCGGCGAGCCCGAAGCAGTGGGGGACGGGGACGGGTCTGGGTCGTTCACAGGACGCAGGCTGAAGCTGGGCATGGATTCGGGCGTGTGGGGCTCGGTGGCAGATGTTTGCAAGTATATATATTCGATATCTGTGTCTTCTTCGAAGCGTGGGCAGCGATTTTCATGCTCTTTGCGTGTTTGTGAGTCGTTGGCAACGCGAATATCCGATTTGGCAATTTGGCGCCTATCACGATCACGGCACGCCCGGATGTACGGAATCAAATCTGCAATCGCGAATCTCGATCGCGCGTCACGGCATCCACGTGGCCCGTCCCTTTCCGGCTTGACAGAAACGCTCAAGCCACAAGATCACATCCGCCGCCGTCCCCGTCGGTCCACACAAGCAATCAGAGTTGGAACAAACTACTTAATAACCATCATCCATTCCGGCCGCCCTGCTTCCTATCCCCGCCCGTCCCTGCCCAATCCTAATTCCCTTCCCCTTCTCTTTCTTTTCCCTTTCTTTCTTTAGATCCTTGAGATCTTTCCATCTTGCTCTTCAAATCTCCCCCCCACGCCCATCACCCCTACTGGATCCGGCGATGAGGTAAGATTTGCTTCCCCACCCATGCCATGCCATGCCACCGTCCGTCCACCACTGCCAGCCGCGCTCGGTCGTTTTACCGCTATTCGTGCCCGTTGGAGCCACCCACGCCCGCCCGGCTTTTCCCTGATTCCCTGCTCTTTCGTGCACTTTTTGCCTCCCAGCCGACGTCCGGTCCCCCGACGCTGAACGTCCCGCGGAGTCCACTCGCCTTGCAGCCAGTTGTGAACAGTCATCCAGCCGTGAATAATCCCACTCTCCCATGCCAGATTCCCACGGCCGGCGTAATGAAATCGCCATCCATCCATCCATCATCGCCCCGCTTTTTCTTGACGCAGAGGGCAATCATCCATGATTAATCTCCGCCTCGCTTGCCTAGGCCGCCGTGCTGCTGGGTCGCCTGCGGGCCCGTGTCTCGTCTGTGCCTGCTGCTTATATTGCCCCCGCCGCCGTCTGCCTGGGCGTCGCTGCCGTGAATATCCAAACTAATTCAAACGAGCCTGAACCCACTGTCTCTCGTCGGCGGTCTCCTGCTCTGCGTCTCACGATTTTATCACCTGCATCCAAATCACCATCCAGTCATCCGCGACAGTCTCTGTCACAATACACATGGATCCGTCCCTGCACGTCTAGTCTGGCATATCATCTCATCCGCCCGTCTCCCGTCGCGGCTGGCACATCACATCCTATCAGATATGGTATCAGATATTAAATATCGAGTCTGTCCCTCCGGCCCTGATTTATCGCTCGCCCTGGCAGTCTCTGCCATATGGACGCTGCGCTGCACGACGTCTCCCTATGACGTCTGCGCACTGCCGTCCTGCCTGTCTGCTGGCACATCATATCATATCGACATCTAATCGCGACAGCTGTGGAGCAGATTTCTGCTCGACGATACACAAGACAGCCGCGATGCAGAGAGAGTCGACGGGATGCAGAGAGGCGACAGCTGTGCGGATCCCCAGGTACCCGGATAGGGCAGCTGCGCGGATCCCGGATGCGGAGCAGATATCTGCTCGACGGGCACGATGGCACTTCGATGCGGGATACAGTACTGTACGCAAGACAGCTGCGATGTGCGGATGCGCGGATGCGCGGATCCTCAGATGCCCGGATAGGGCAGCTGCGTGGATCCCGGATAGGCCCGGGGCAGCTAGCTATGCGCGGATAGGGCATGACTGCATGGGCGTGGATGCGGAGTGGAACTGGATGCACAGTCGACAGCCAGCGTCTATGTATGATGCGTCGATACGACCCTGCATCGATCCGAGTGCATATATATCGACATCGGAGATGGTGGGCGCGAGCCCCGGTGAGCGCTGGCGATCGCGTTCGGTCCCTTCCTTGCGAGCTCCCGACGCGTCGATAGAACTGCGCGCCGCAGGCCTCTATGCATAGCTTTCTTATGCATCCACCATTAATTGTGCGTCGCGATTAGAAATCTGATATGATACGCCAGCAGAGACATCACTGCAGGGACGACAGAGACTGCCAGGGATGAGTAGGGAGATGCAGGCGCGATAGATGCGACATCCGACATACGACATCGGAGCACGGTAATCCCGGAATAATTGAACACCGACCACGGATCCATTCGTCCACCGACCCGGATCACCGACCACCGACTACCAACCACCGACCACCGACCACGGCTCGATTCAATGCAATGTTGGCGTCCCGCACGTCGGGAGGTATGTATTTTTGCTCGTCGCAGTATGTGTATTTTTGCCATCGGGAGGTATTTTTTGGGCGAGCGCTCAGGCTCAGGGCGGCTCGCAATGACGACTATTAGTAAAATAAAACGAGTGGGAGTAGGGATCAAACACAAGTTTTAAAACGATTAGGAATCACGATTGTAATCACTTTCTGTCTGTCTGTCCGTCTGTCTGGCTGTCCGTTGGAGCCCGGCGTCTCCTGATCTTCTGCATCTTCTGTCTTCTACGAGTTCTGCGGGTTTTTCTTCTACTCCGACTCGGACATCTTCTCCGTCGTCCGTCGTCCTGCATCTCAATCTCATGCTATACGTCGTAATGCTTATTCTGCCGCGGTGCCGTTCTTCGGTTCCGTTTATTTTTGTGCCGGTGGTGGAGCGTTGTTCTTTGGTTACGGCAGTTGGAGATTTTGTTCTGTGTGAGCGGCAATTCGACACTTTATTCTGTATGAGCGGCAATTCGACACATCGACGTTGAAGACGACGTATATATATGCAATTGCGTGTCCTGCGGTCACAGGCAGCACTGCAACATCCGTCAATATCAGCTGAATTATTATTAATTATAGATTCAACCTGAACCTGAACATCGAGGGAGGGAGATTGAACTTGGGTTCAACAGGGAACAGGAGCGGGGGAATCAACAAGGAATCAAACTGAACAATCCCTGGGGTGGTGGGTAGGGGAGGCTGCGGGTGCGGGGATCGCGTTCGGGCGCTGGCGTTCGCCTTCGTGCGAGCTCCAAACATTCAAATTTGACCTGAACGACGTCAAAAAACAATATTCAAAACGCTGTCCGGAAATGCTGAGATGCGCCCAAAACCGCTGGCTAATTCTTGGACTCAGCAAATCCCAGCGTGACCTAGGTATATAGATCTTACATCGATTGTGGGCCACGATCGTGATCGAGTGGAGTGGTGTACGAGATCAAAAAAATAATTGATAACTGCATCCATGTCCAAGCATAGCGGTCTCGATTAGATATCTGGTATGATGTGCCAGCATATAGTAAAGACGCCACTGCAGGGACGCAGAGAGTGCCATGGATGAGTAGGAGATGCAGGCACGAAATATATGCATACGAGATACGACATCGGAACACGGTAGTCCCGGAATAACTGAGCACCGAGGTTGTATCCATGCATCGATGGGGATGGTGGGTGGGGAGGCGATGAGCGCTGGCGATCCCCCAGGGTATCGCGGTCGGGCGCCGCAGGCGGTCCCTTCTTTGCGAGCTCCCGGCGAGCCGGTGGAACTGAGACGGCAGCTATGTATGGTTGGGGATGGTGGGTGGGGGAGGCGGCGGGCGCGAGCCTCGGCGAGCGCTGGCGATTCCCGCAGGGGATCGCGTTCGGGCGCCGCAGGCAGTCCCTTCCTTGCGAGCTCCCGGCGAGCCGGTGGAACTGAGACGACAGCTATGTATAGTTGCATCCATGTATGGTTGCATCCACGCATCCACGCATCGATGCATGGCGGCTGCACATCGGTGCATAGATACGAGATCGCAGGGGAGGTACATAGATGCATGCACGCATGCATACGACATCGCAAGAGAGGTAAATACACGACATCGGAACAATTGTTGGCGTCCCGCACCCGCACCGGGCATGATAATTGAGACTCCAACTCCAGATGATAATTAAGACTCCAAATAAAATGCTATTTAGGACTCCAGGTACTAATTAGGACTCCAAATTGCGGCTGCGGGTGCGGTGCGGGTGCGGGTGCGGGTGCGGTATTTCTATTTCTATTTCTATTTCCACGTGCGCTCAACATTGGTTGGAATCGAGATCAAGAATGAAGATTGAAATCAATGAACTGTCTGTCTGGTCCCGCTGAAAAGATGCCCGTGTCCCGTGCAAAGATAAGAGATCTGGCGCTCAAAAGAACAGGAACGAGAACAAGAACGAGATCCAATACCCAATACCGTCTTCCGCTTCTGCATCTTGTAGATCTTCTCTGCGTTGTCACCCGCGGCCTCCACATACGGCATTCAACTCACGGCCGCCTCTTCCTCTATTCGTTCAAAAAAGAATTACGGTCGGCCCTTCTGCAGACTACAGTAGGGGATGGGGGTGGGGGAGGCCGTGGGCGCGAGCCGATAGAACTGCCCGCCGAAGGCCCCCCAAGCGCCGGCGAGGGAGGGCACGGTTGCAATCGAGCCATTCTTCTCTCTTCACCTATATTTTTATTTTTCACTTTTATATTGTATTGACACCGGCCTGTCTTCCCGCATCCCGATTCCCAGGTTCGCCGCTCTGGAACGGGAACGGCGAACTAAACCAGTGATTAGCATCTCGATGGAGTGCCGTTGAGTGTGCCTTGAGTTGTAGGCATCTTTCGTCTTTCTCGGCCTTCTTTTGCTTTTTCTCTCTCCGATCTGATCCCTTCCATTCTACCACTGGGGGCACATCATCGGTAAATTATCATCGGTCCATCAGTATAACATTCCCGTTGCCGTATATTTCGTGTCTTCTCGCGCCAAGTTCAAAATGCAAGTACGTAATCTCGACTCGGGGGAGGCGGCGGGCGCAGGCAGTCCCTTCCTTGCGAGCTCCCGGTGAGCCGATAGAACAACAACAGGCATCCGTCGATGATGCACACGAAATCGGAACAACAAACAATTTTCGGCGTCCCGCAGCCACGGCGGTATATGCTAATTACTACGGCTTCAAGGTGTTTCTAATTTCGACGGCGCTCGCTTTCAAGTCGTTCTTCTCTCCGACCCGCTTGTTCAACAAAAAAAGAAAAACGCACTTGCTTTTGTGAATTGGGAGGGGGGGGGGGGGGGGGGGGGGTTACATAAAACAACTCAGACGAGGCCCTCACCCATGTCCTACAACCGACCATTGGCTTGTATATGCCAACTTCAAGTGCGTCTTTTTAGTGCCTACAGTAGAACCTTTTTTTCACACAGTTTGAATCTGATTTAGTACGAGATTGAAAATAATTGATAGACGATCCACCGCACGATCCACCGCGTCGCGTCCTAGGCGCTTGTGGGCTCCACAATAGATTATAGATCTTCCTCAGTGAGCGATCCTGGATCAAAAATAATTGATGGACGATCCACCTCGCCCTCCGCGCGCGCGTACGTATGATGTATGTACATGGTTGGATTCGGGATGTATTCTCACGCACTGAGAATATTCACGCATCGTGTGAATATTCACGAGTACGCTGATTCAGATTCAGATTCAGATTCAGATTCCGATCCGCTCTCCGGATGATTCAGATTAATATCCCAATTTCAACATCGCGAGCGCAAATCCAATATGAATATGAATATCGCGATCGGCGCGTGTATATATTTGACTGAGTCTGAGACAGAACTGGTAGAGTGATCCATCTTGAATATCCTCCCATGCGTGTGTTGGTCTGCATCATGTACATCGGAGCCCCCGCCGCGCGGCGAAAACTCCGCGACCGCGCATACAATAACGCGTATATTTACTTATCAATGCCTATCAATGCAATAATGAAACCGGGCGGCACATATGGGCGAGTGTAGGCGAAACCGGACGACGCGTATAGGCGGCATAACCGATAATGGAACCGTGGCAAGCGACGTCTGCCCTTATATATTATAATGTGAACCCCTGTAACCCACGCATGCCTAAGCGAGACACTGACACTTTCCGCCGACACGGAATTATTAATTTGGTGAGCTCCGTGATGCTGTACTTACAGGTACTTACTAAGTTGTGAGTACATAGGCGAGACGTTTTCCGTACACGAGGCGAGACACTGACACTTTCCGCCGACACCTCACATAATGCTGTAAGTTGTGAGCTACATAAGCGAGACGTTTTCCGCACACGCGTAGCGTAACAGCCTCATGTCATTTAATTGCCGAGTTACGCGACCCGGACCGTATGTAATTGACGCAAACGGGCTTGTCTCTCTTGACAGTCCAGACGCTGTACCAGCAAAACGCCCGTGCCTCGGTCGTGCAAACGAGCTCCGTGGGGTAAGCTGCGATTTTGTAATTTGTATGTTGTCAGAGGTCGGGAGTTAGTTAGGAGCCCGGGAGCGGGAAGCGGGGGGATCTCTACCATCCGGTTGGTTTGTGTGGTACACGCCATTTAATTTTCAGTAGGACGAGGTATGCGTTGCAACATTGTCTCCTGGGTTATATGCCAGTTCAGTTGTGAGTTTGATTCCTTGTTCAAGTTTGATTCCCTGTTCAAGTTCTAGTTTGATCCCTTGTTGATTCTCTATTCCTGTTCAAGTTTGATTCCATGTTGAATTCAAGGCAATTCCCTGTTGAATTCACGTTTATTTTCCCTCCCTGCTTTATCATTCGATATTGATAAGCTCGAGTTGAAGTTGAAACCGTGCGTTGATCTAGGAGTATCGCCAAGGTTGAAAATCAGCTTTTGCAAGATCACACGAGCGCATCCAGTTTTCAAGTTTTGTCGATCAAGACTTTCCTCGAATTCGAACCGAGGATACACGGCGGGCGCCTGCCAGTGCGCGGTGATTTGCATTCTCGAGTTGATGCGAAAGTCAAATCTGCATGACCCCTGTCGAAATGAACACTGTCATACTTAAGTGCAATTCCTTGGCACGGCACGGCATTCTTCAGTCGCCGTGCAATACAGTAATGAGGGTTGCGGTTGATTCTTACACATCCGATTTCCAATCTCGAGATCTACTGCATACAGATCCGAACAGATACTGTTCATCGCCTCCAAAAATTCGCCGACCCAAAATTCTCCTACCCTCGCCTACATACATAACAGCTCTCTCCCCACGCCACGGCGCACTCTGACACTGATGAGCCCTTATAACGCCCGGAGCTGGCCCACGGCCTACAGGACCAATGATAATAGCTGATCCACAGGACCAATGATACCGTCTACACAGGACCAATGGCAATAGCCTGATCCTGATTAACCCGCCACGCGGCCCCGCGCGCCCGATCATGATCGCTGCGCAACGCGGACCCAATTTGAATTACTTATCTTGGGCGATGCAATTGATCGCGGCGGCGGAGGTAATTTGAATTTTCTCTCATTTTCTCGATCGCATTCAGTCTCAGATTTTGTGGGGGGGAGGGGCGTCATCAGACCTGGGATTTTATAAGTAGTCTCGGTATTATTTATTGGATCGTAGACGGTATCTGGAATCATGAATCTGGTCATTCGTAGGGCTGGGCGCCGGGCTCCGCCGCGGGCGCCGCCACGGTTCGAACTAATTTCGAATGCGTATGTATTATTGCTATTAAATGACGCTGATGCTCCTCCTTCCTCTTTCACGGCATCGCAAGGCGGACGAGCGGACACGGATCGACGGATCGGGAAGGCTCGAACGTCGACTGGGAATTAGTTATGGCATTTAAGGGAGTAGTATGGGAACTCGAAGAGAAGTAGTATGGGAACTTGAAGAGAAGTAGTATGGGAATATGAAGAGAAGGGAAGATGCTGTAAGGGAAAAGGGGAAGGAAGATGTGGAGAGGGAAGATAGGGAAAGATGCGCGCGGTCGAGGGAATCTGTCCGGAAGATCCCAGGTCGCCGTGTGCTCGAGAAGCCATTGACAACGGAGTCGGTTCTCATGCTGACCAGAATCCAGATAAACATTACCATACCGTAGGCGGCGTATCTACAACTGTTGCAATAGGCGGGAACTAAACCGTGGGACGAAATTTTAAAATCGGCGCCCCGGAAAACAGGGTGCAATTAAAACTATGAGATAAACAAAGAAACCGCATGCAAAAGCAAATTCGGTGGGAGAAACAGGTTTTTAATATTAATAATGATAAACACCAGGGTGCAAGACTCGGCGGCGGAGGAGGCCCGAGCTCCCCGAGCTGTATCCGAGACCCCGCAAGGGCGCATCGACGGTGAATGGATCAGTGATTGGGATTCGTTTTTAATTTTCTTCACGCGTAAATCGCGCGAACGAGCCGCGTAAATCACCTGCGTAAATCGTCCGAAGAAAATCTGCGGAAGGCGGGCCGGGCGTATCCACGCGTGGTTTGTTGTGGTCGTGCGTCCCCTGTTGTGCGACACCGGCGTTATGTAATCGGCCTCGCTTTTTCCCGTGCCACCAAACTTCCGAGGCTTCACGCTACACGCTCTCCGCGTCAAACCTTCATCTTCATCCTCGTCTTCAGCCACAGGGCGAATACACCACGCGACGATGGCGACCACGGCGCCGAAGACGCTCAGTACGAGCACGCTGAGCCTCAAGTTCATGCAAAACGCGCACCGCGCGCGGAACCTTACGACCGTCGAGCTCGCGCAGGCGGCGGTCAAGGACGACGGCGAGTGGGAGGTCGCGCAGGTCGTACGCGACGCCTGGGGCCCCGCGAGTGCCGCCGCCGTGCACGAGGCATCCTACCTCCCCTTCCTCTTCGGCGCGGACAAGGACGACGCTGGGACGAGTGCGGCTGCGACGCTGAAGGGCCGGCGCGCGTTTAAACGCGGGAGAGAGGTTGCTGGAGATGAGGTGCGCTGGAAACGTCCTGCTGGTTCGAGTTGATATTGATATTGGGGGCGTGCAGTACCAAGCCGCGCCCGTGCCCCCCGTGCCCGCCGCGTCGTCCTCCAATTCGAATTCGAAGCCCGCGCACGGCGGCAAGCCCAAGACGATCTCGGGGGCGTCCTCGACCTTGAGCGGGCGCCCGAGCCCCAAGGGCAAGGCGAAGGCGCGCAATAATAATAACGCGAATATGAGTCCCGGCGCGCCGCGGGGGCGGACGGCGCGCGAGGCGGTACGGGATAATTCGGGCGTCGGCGCGGACCTGCGGAGCGTCAAAATCGAGGACGATGCGGATGCCGGCAACAGCAACAGCAACAAGATTAACAGCAATCCTACTCCCAGCGCACCCGCCGTGTTCCTGAAGCCCGCGGGCGTGGATGACCCACGCGCCACGGCGCCTGCACCGAAGGTGACGCGGCGGTCCTCGGCGCCGTCCTCCGACTTCCCGTCTAAGGACGCCGACGCGTCCGGGGGCGATTCGAGCGAGGGCAAACCCAAGGGCAAACGTGCGCGCGACCCAGCGTTAGACGGCGACAAGAAGCGCAAGAAGAAGTTGAAGAAGAGTGAATGAGGGCTTCCTCCTTTGCCCCACTTAGTTTTCTATTGGGGTGGGCTGATTCGCTGTTCCTCGTGCGTCGCTGCCCTGCTTTGATCTGTCCGACTTGATACGTGATGCGCCTACTTTCAAAACATGATGCGCCTGCTTATGGTTAGCCCGAGCGCCGGACGAGGAATGATTGGAGTGTGCGTTAGATTGGTCCTTAGATCTTGTTCAGGGCGTTGTACGTATATCCATATGTTCATATGTCGTAAATTATGCAAATCTCCGTCGTCCCTGACTCCACACTTCGCATGACTCACTCGGTCCTACTAGCGTTACGGAGGACCCCTGATAATAGGTGGGAAGGCCTGAGTTCAAAACGGGAAATTCGTCAGGATTCGATTCCAGCAATTGCGTCAGGATTGGCACAGGCCTGAGGCCCAAAATCGGTCCAAAATCGTCAGGATTTCGCCCAAGAGGCTGTTTTAGCGAAAATTTCTCCGTCGCCGGAGCAATTGCGTCAGGATTTGACCAGGTCAAACGGCCATTTTGGCAGGATTTGGAGCACCCCTAGGAACCCAAATCGCCCAAATTCGTCAGGATTTGCATCAGGGATTTTGACCCATTATCAGGGGTCCTCGTTACGGCCATTCGCTCACCTTTGCTTTTTGCCCAGGCTCCGTTACGGCTCTCACGTCACGCATAATTATTCTCCCCCAATATGAATCGGATATCCCACTGACTCTTTTGAATCTTCCTTCCTCCATCCATCCATCTTTCTTCCAACCATGACATAACCTACGTACGCTTCTCCCGCTTTTTAATTGTAACATATCATCTGTTCTCTTAACGAATGGATGGTTTCGTTTCCATCACTTGTTCATCTCCGCCCAGCGTATCCCCTACTACCGCTTCTCTCCTCCTCCCTCCTTCGACCTCCTTCGACCTACAACCCAAAGTAAACTGCGCTTTAGTTACACAGCATTGAAAGCAGGGCTAATTCATCCCCATACGAATGGTATCATTCCCATTGTGCCTGAATTTCCCGAGCTGTGAGCCTTGAGGAGCCTGGACCCTCAGTGCCATTACCAGAATGTGAACTGCAGCACCCCTTTCAATGTGGCAAGGTCATCGGTCCTGTGCATTAACAGCAGTCCTCTGCTGTTGAAATCTTCCTGGAATGGGTTATGTGCTGGAGTGAAGCCAAGGCAAATTAATGATGACTGCGTCTTTCACAGGAGTCGCTTCCACTCGATTTTGGAAAAAATAGTTTACACTGGTTCGATTTATAAATGTACTTACATATGTCGAAAATATTGGACGGATGTGGGTGCCGCAAAGATAATTTTAGTGTACCTTTACCGGGAAGCTTTGTAGCAGCGAGACGAGGCACGACACGGCAAGAGGGGGCCACAGCTTGAAAGTAGAAATGCAGAACCAGCTATAACTTGAGGGAATAATTGATGATCCAGGCCACAGAGATATTGAGGACAGGATCACAGAAAGCGGAGGGTACAGAAAACGAATTGTTGGAAGACCGGGAGGGTGCAAGATTTTATAACCAACCTTCGAGATGGCGGCAAGCGTGCGTCGTCGCGGCATGAATGATAACCATCTTCGCGCAGTTCAAGTTGCCACTGCAGTTCGTGTCCCTCCCGGTGCTGTGCTGATTGTGTCCTCAGCGCGCAGCTCTGTGGATAGTCGGCTGCTATGATTATTAGTAGTCTGTTCAGCCCACAGAATCCTTTGGACGGAAAACGTTGAGTGGGGTTTAATTCCAATATGGTTGAATTGTGCTGCGCGCTCGAGTGGGCATTCCGTGGTCCGTAGTTGTATCAATGGCAACTTGAACCTGGAGGTTGTGCAGGAACGACGGGCACAAGGAGGGACGGGCTGGGACGGGACTCTTCAATTAAAACATGACGAGCTATAGAGTCTCGGCAATCATCGGCGCCGTCGGCGCCGCCGCAGCGAAGTGTTTACGCAAAACCGCTGACGAAAATGCAACTTACTCCAGGCCTCCGACGTGAATCCATTCAGTCGGCGGTATGCTGCTATGCTGCCCAGCGTCGCAAGCGTTCCCGCAAGCTGCATGGCCCAACATTATAAATACGCGCGCGCGACCTTGGAGAGGATCACTCACCCAGCCACCCAACCGACTCCACCATGCTCTTCTACCGCTCTTTGCCTCTTTTCGTCCTATTTGGCGGGACGTATGCCTCGTGCAAAGACTTTGGCATCCCCCCATCCCTAGCGACCGTCGATGTCAAGGTATTCAATCCAGGAAACATCACCATCGTGAATTCCAGCGACCTGTTCACCCTGCCCGTCCTCCCAGGACACGAGACTGTCAAGTTCGCCATGTATTCCTTCCTCGTGGAACACAACAAGACCCAGAAACGTCTCATGTTCGACCTCGGCGTCCGTACAGACTCCGCAGGTCTTATTCCCCTCTTTGCCAACGCGGTCGCCTCCGGAGCGTTCAAATTGGAGGCAACCAAAGATATTACGGAGCTACTTCAGGACGGGGGAATCTCCCTCGAGAGTATTGATACGGTCATTTGGAGGTGAGCTGCCTCCCGATAAAAATCAGCCGTCAGCGTCTAATTTATGCCCGCAGCCATGCACACTTCGATCACATTGGTAAGAAATCCCCTTCTGGTGCCTCGAAATTCGAGCTTGACCGAAATTCTCCTGTCAGGAGACATGTCGAAATTTCCCAACACCACCGGCCTCACAATTGGGCCTGAAACGGACACCACGACCTTTCCGGAAAATCCCAACGCTACATTGCAAGCAAGTGATTTCGCGTGAGTTGCCCTCGATTTCTGTGGACTTGCCGTTGAAATCATCTGTAGCGGGCACAACATCACAAAACTGGATTTTTCGGCCACGAATCTCACCTTCTCCGGCTTGAAAGCCATAGATTATTTCGGTGATGGAAGTTTCTATCTCCTGGACACGCCTGGTGTACGTGTTTTCGCTCCATGTCCATGCCGGTTTTCTCATCCAGCGCGAATCGCAGCACCTACCAGGACATATAAGCGCCCTCGCGCGTGTCACACCCACAACCTTCGTGTCTTTGGGTGGAGATACGTTCCATCACGCTGGACAAGCCCGCCCGCGGCCAGCGTTCCAGGAGAATTTTCCCTGCCCCGCGCATCTGTTGGAGGAGACCAAGACGGCCGTCTCCACCGACTTCTTCTGGTCCCCGAAAACGCGTGTTGGCGTGTTCGACCTGCTCTCGCGTGTCCAGCAGTTCTTCTCCATCTCGGACATCCCGGGCTCATTCTACGCCGACCCTGTGACGGCCCAGGTGTCGCTCGAGAAGATCGCCACATTCGATGCGGACCCGGACTTTTTCGTGATCGCTGCGCACGACCTCAGCTTGGTGTCGTCACTCCCGTACTTCCCCGCGTCGCTCAACGGCTGGAAGGCGAGCAATCTGAAGGAGTCGACCGTGTGGAACTTCGTTAACACGACGAACCTTGCCTTTGCGTTGGGTCCAACGTCAGAGGCGTGAGTGATACTGGTCTGCGTTGACGTTACTTTCGTATTCCGTTATTCCTATATGCGTGGATTTCGGTATTCCCATATGCGTGTTGCCTCGTGTGCTATGTTAGATTCCGTCATCCCTAGATCCGCGTCTTCCGTTACTACCCTTACTCGAATTCCGTTATCGCGTTATGTTATTCTTATTTGCGTATATACGCGTCTTCCGTTATTTCCTTATTTGAAAATCCTGCAGTAGTACTTCCATATTTCGTTATTTCAACATACGTTATATAGCGTTATATCAGGTTATATCTGCCTGCTCATCATTTCGTCGTCCGCCGCCGCGGTAATTGTACTAGACAACGGCAACGGCCTTCTAAGTACGTTCTCTTCTCTTATAAGATCAGGTAAGATCCTTATGAGAAGTGCAGGGTCCTGCCTGATTCAAGGATTCTTGATTCCTCATAATTCTGACTTCTGAGATCCGAATTGTGGCGCGATGTCGATACATCTAAATTCTGACCTATAATTCTAAATTCCTTCGAATTCTGAATTCCGCCCATCGGATTCCTTCACGGCGATATGTATTATCGCGGCGATATGATGCTCTCCACTCCGACGTCGGAGATCCCGGGCCTAGGCCTGAATGTTAATTCTGACTGGATTCCATAACTCACCGGTCCCACCCATTTTGAACTCCAAAATCCCGACTTACCTCCAACATTCCATCTTCCTCCGTGATCTGTCATAACGTCGACGTCAAACTCTCTATGACTTATTAGATATCTGCGTTCAAGGGTATTCGGTTTTCGCGGACTTCCAAAAATAACTTGAGGCGGGCCTGGACCCTACCTAGTATATAATACTCGCAAGTATTGGTTCTGTGAAAAAAATATGTTCACCGAGACTGCCAAAAAATCGGGTTCATCAGGTTCAATGGATGGAGCATTCATACAGTACGTAGACCATCTATCCAACGATCCGTGCTGTATGTTCAACAACAACTCAAACAACGGGATTCAAGTCGCCAAACAAATTAAACCTAAAATTTAAAAGATGCCGTCAACTCAACGTCGAGCTGCCACACTGGAATGAAGCGGATTTAATTAATTCGACGGTGCGCCACGCGGCTAATTAACGGCGCGTTTTGGCAGGGGGCTGGCACTGGTACTGGCACCGAGACCCAGACTGACCTGGGTGACTGCACGGGACAGAAAGACTGTCTTGAAGCGTCCGTCATATGTCGCCGCATATGCTTTCTTCCGTCGACTTCAGTGCCATCTTCCCCACCGTCGACTCACATGCCACCTGCCGTCGACGCTCTTATCTTTGCGCTCCATTGCCATCGCCTCTCCCATCTTCCATTTTTCGCGCTCCCCCATCTTGTGTTCCGCGCTCCAACCGCGTTCCAACTTTTTCATTTACCTGCCACTCCCAGGATCCGACTTCCGAGCCCCATCCGTCCTGCGGTCCATTATAGGGAAGTGCTTACCACGGGTGGGCTAATTTAAACGCGTGTCGTGTGCCCAGCCGGATGAGTAAAATCCACTTCAATCTGGGAGTGGATATTCACCGAGACACACATGGAGATCCCCTTAAATATTACATTCCCGACAACGCGGAGCCGGACCACCCGAATTGTGTCATCGAATCCCGACCGTCTCGAACGAAACCATCCATCTCGCACAAAATCATCCGCCAGGCAACGTGGCCGATCATGATCAGCGCGAATATCACACTGTTAAATGCGTCGGATATCCAATATTCGACCGTTTCAGAGTCAACATATCTGGGAGCTGATACAAATCATAGGGCTGAAATAGGGGAGGGAGGGATGCACATGGCTCTGACACTTGGATGAAATCTTCTTCCTCCTCCAAATATGGTCCTATGCGTCTTCCAATTTCGACGTTGAGAACTTGGTGAGATTTGACACCCAGCCTGCACCACAGGAATTGTCACCGAGTCTTCGCTGTGCCACAGCAAGTCGTTCTATGCCACACCTTTATGCAGTCTCTTCCCTGTCTGATGCGCGTCGCCCGTAGAAAGCACATACACGCACGTCACCGAGAGATCGACGGGCGAGATGGTGTTGACCCGGAATATAATTATAAATATCATCGGGTCGAGGTTGTCCGGGTGTCGAGTGGAGAGGCATCAATCAGGTCCGAGTCGAGTGGACATGTCAATCAAGATCAGGCCCCAGGTCGAGTTGGATAAAAGTAGCGATGTCGAGTTGGAGTGCATGCATTATCAGATTAATCACGTCGCGTCGGGTCGGTGACATGTACAGCCCAGGGTAGTCGGGATCTGCCAATTCTTTTGGAGATCAGCAGATGCAGATGTATAACACGCCGCCAGGCGACACAGGAACGGAAGTGCTGTTGAAGAGGCCTGGGCCTGAGGGTAGTATCACCGCACGAGGAGGATTGGGCGGCTTGTGGGGAGGTAAGGTTGACTGTGGGCGTTAAGGTTGACTGTGGGGAACGTGGAGGTGGTAATGGCGGCAGCGCGGCCCCGGGCGCTTTCAGTCCGCGCCGTAAGCCGCAGAAACGCACACGCTGTATACGAGGATCTGCGCTGGGAAATTTAAAGGCCGGTTTTCCCCCGAGCCACGACGGAAGATTTTAAATAAACAAGGTTTCAGAGCACACACGAAGGCACGGCTTCTGTCCTTCTCGGAGGAACACGCACCCACTGAGAACAAGGCCGGGTATCAGACGTGGTTGCATGACGGAAAGGAAGGAAGGGGCTGGATCGAGGCTTCGAAGGCGGTTGTGGGATAGGGGTGTGGGTAGGGGATCAATCGCGGAGGTTGCACGTCACCTGTTGTGCTGTGGGAATAAATTACCATTCGAGTTGCTGCGGACTGCGCGGAATTGTTGTGGAGATTTGCGTTCGTCAGCCCGGCGTGCTAGTGCTTAATTAATGCTGCATTGTAGGATCGTATATACGCGGCAAGGCCGCAATCAAGTGGTAGCAGGGGGTTATTGCGCAGATAGAGGCTAGAACATAGGAGGGTGGCTGGAACGGAGAGGCGATAAGCACATTTTTTTGCACACCTTTATGCACAGCCGGTTCGTTAGACCCATTCAGCTGAGCAGCCCCGAGTCGGCCGACGCTGCCATAAGGGTGGCGTCATGGAGTCGTCTGGACTCAGCGAGCAGTGTTTGAATTGAATTATCGAGGGCGGGCGCGCATTTCGGCAGCGCGCATTTCGGAATTGTCTGGCGGCGGGAGTTAATTGACTGCAATTAAGCTAAGTGGAAGGTGGTAGAACGGCAGCAGTGGAGGCTGCAGCCATACATGTGCAAATACCATCATGTCTTGATGTCCCTGCCGCATTTGTAATTCGCAGGGCGCGTTACGGACTTCAAACTCGTTTGGCTCCAACCGTCGTGGTGGTCCCGTTTTTTCGACATTCTACCCTTTGTAACCTCCGCGACAGTACATTTTATTGTCCCCCTCTTTCCTTGGTCCATGTATCTCGCGTGCCGCGTTTATGGCTGCACTCTACCTTCATAACTCGATATGGGTCCCAGATGTTGCCGAGTCACCCCAGGGTCATTCACCTCACACGCGCACCATTTCTTCCGCTACCCTTCAGACCCTCCCGATATCAGACCAGTCTCATACTACCCAACCACTCCTTCATTCTTCGACTTCCGAATCCGTCGCGTACTTGGATCTGCTATCTCGTCAGCCGACGCACCCCAATGCCCCGCGCGGCTCAACCCCCGGCCTCAGCTTCGGCGGCGACCCCACAACCATGCGGGAGCGCAAGGGCTACACCGATAGAATTGTCCGACGGAGGCTCAGGAGGCTCAAGGCAATGATGGCGGTATTAGAGGTTATCATGGGTGAGTTATTTTTGAAATATTTACTTGTCCGCGTCTTATAATACTTTCTAGTTTGCTGGGCGCTGTACACGACGGTCCGCTACTTTCTGGCGTTCGCAGTATACCAATCAAGTACCGGACAAGTGGTAGCACTTGTTCTCGCGACCGTCGGCTCCGTGTCTTTCGCCGTCCTCTTTGCCACCGCCGTCATTCCCTTCCTGCAGCTTTATCTGCTCGGGCGAAATATCTCTATTGATGCCCTCCTAACCGTACGTATGGTCCTGCGCTACATCTCGTCGGTTCTTCTTTTGGGCCCTGCTGTCGTAAACTTTGCGCTCGTTTTTGCATGGAGATCATCTTCGGATGTCGCGCTGGACATGGGCAAGCGCTGCGACGTCGATATAGACGTCGTTTGGTCTATACGATCTCACCAGTCCTGCCCCATTCCGTCATGGGGAGCATGGCTAGCGCTTTCAATTGCCCGGCTGCTTGTAACGCTTGCTGTTCTCGTACGTGTTCTTCTGTCGCAGCTATCATATGGTGCTTATTGGGAACCAGACCATCTACCACATCTCGATCGCATCCTACCGCCATGTGCGCCGCCCCTCGCGCCATCGACACAACGCCTCCTCGACATCGGAATCCACTTACTTCGGCTCCCCTCCCGTGTCGCTGTCGGGCACCCCGCTGCCGTCTACGTCCGGCCACCACCACCAGATCTCCAGCTCCACCATCGGCTCGAACTCGCGGCCTGCACTCGACCGTCGTTCCCTGCGCAGCTCGCGCGCCTCTTCCCTGCAGCGCCAGTCCCCGGCCACACAGGACAACCTCCGCCTCCCGCGGATGTCGAGTGATTCCCCCCGCTCCTCAGAAGATGACGAGGAATTCAATCCGTACGCCAATCTCCCCCCGCTGCCGGCCCCAGCCACTCCCGCTCCACAGTCGGAAAACGACCGCGAGCTCTACAGCTTCGTCGACCGCTTCCGCTCCCTCGTGTCCCAGATCACCCGCGAGGCGGAGGACGCGGCGTACATCGGGGCGGGATCCGGCTCAGACGCGGGCAGCTCGCCGTCAGAGACGTCCTTCCTCTCGCACACGCCGACACCCTTTGTGGGCTACGACGAGTCCGGGCGGCCGTACCCACCCGACGAGCACGTCCGCATCCTCAACTCCTACATCCGGCGCATGCCGACCATCGAGTCGATCGGCTCGCGCGAGATGGCCGGGACGAGCGTCGCGGCGTCGAGCCTCTATCACGAGCAGCTCGCGAGCCTGCACTCGCTCTCGCGGCCGCCGACACGCGCGATGACGGACCGTGCGGCCGGGAGCGAGCCGCCGAGTCGCGCGGGGAGCCTCAGCCTCGCGGCGGTGGAGCTCATCAACGCGATGGGGCCCGACGGCGTCGTGGATCTCGGCGAGCTCGTCGACCGCGTAAGGCGGAACGGGAGCGTCGGGAGCACGAGCAGCCACTACTCGGCGGCGGGGAGCTCGAGCTATTACTCGGCGGCGGGGACCGGGACGGGGCCGGGCACGGGGAGTACGTCGGCGGGGACGAATGCGAGCGGGGTGTCGTATTTCCCGAATGGGTCGCCGATGCACACGCCGATTGTCGAGGAGCCGCTGGAGGGGCTCGAGAATCTCCTCCCGCCACCGCCGCCGCCCGCGCTGCGGCCCTTGCCCCGCCCGCCCTCTCTCCCCCGCGCTGACTCGGTGTGAGGTGTGAGGTGCGAGTTGTATGATTGCGGGGTGCGAGTTATATAACTGCGAAATTGCATCATTGCGCGCGACTGGATTCGCCGACTTCCGCTTCGTGAACACTGGGACTTGTGTGTCTTCGTATTATCCGTATATTACTGCTATTGCATTGCATACATATATATTGTCATGGCTAATCGTAGCTAACCACTACTATAGAGAGTAGTGGGTACTTATGCATCCCTCGAGGTAATTGTACGACTACGTGTAGTACTTATGCTTGTACTTATCGTTATCGGTGCTTGTACTTGTCACAATCGTTGTTGTTTCGTTTCTGGGTGAGGATGGAGGTGATACGCAACAGAGGTATGTATTTGTGGACGCCCGGCCGGGTCATGGCACTTTAGGCTGACAGGACGACTTGGTTCTAGTACGGGATCGCTACCTCGGAGGAATAAGTGACCGGCAGCGACACCGAACGCGGAGCCTGTGTGCACGGCTTCATCTAAGCATCCGCTGTGTGCGAGGATCTATAAAGGATCGGCGGGATCTCCCTCGGCGACTAGAACTCGATGCTATAGGCTATCAGCGAACCAGGGGGATCTGCGGTTGTTGGAGGCCATCCCTAAAGTGGCGAGTCGTCCACCAGAAGGGAAGGCAGGAACGACGAGGCTTTGATGAGCTCTAGTCGGGGGGAAGAAGTCGACGCGACGATCGACGCTAGAACTCGCGTCGCGTCTTCACTAAGCATACGAGATCCACATCGTCATCACACGGCACGGCGGCGCGAAGGAAGCAACAAGCGCACCCATTGTCGACGCGGATGAGGCCACGTCCCGTCGCGGTACCCACGGTCTTGGCGACCCACAGAACGTCGAGGTGCGTGCCCGACGCGGTGAGCCCGAAGGCCTGGCCGATATTTTCCTGGAGGGCCTTGCGCAGCGTGAGCTCGTCCACGTCTGGGGAGGTGCGGAGGAGGATGTATTGCGCGCTCTGGGGCAAGTCAGACGCCATTTTATTGGAGGTTTGAGTCCGAAAGAGGAAGGCGTTGTGTGGTCCTGCTTGGATTCTCCGTAACTGCCACGTGAACTGTATCTCGTTTGACTCCGCCTTCATTCAAGTTCAAGCTCTTTGCAGCTGCTACCCAGATTCGTCCATAGATTCGGAGGGGAATGAATTTTAGACAACGGTGCGACCCGTGGGCCTCAAAATCCCAGATGCGGGTAACGATTCTGCCACCAGATTCAATCGCCAAGTTGGCGGTCATGCGATGAACCACTCGAGGCCATTGGATAAGCGACTCAAAAGCAATCCCAGATGACGCTTTAAATATGTGCACGTCACCCATGAACTCAACTATCCCCCCGCACCTGTCCTGCGGCGCTCTGAAGTTCTTCGCTCAATCCATCGAAATGACCCGAAATACGGACACTGGGGATCCACTAGTCTCTTATAAACAGACACTATAACAGTTCTAACTCGTACCTCGTTTGTTATAGTCTGTCAGTAAGGTCGATCGAATGATCGGTCGCGCCGTTATTATATAATCACAAAATTTTCAGCTGCCAATAAAGCTTTTTGGGACGCGTCTTTCGGAGGTGTAGGGCTTGGGAACGATTTTTCGAAGTAAACAGTTCAACCTGATCACCGAAGGTGGTGATAAAGGTCCAGAACAGTGATGCCGAATTTTGATGGCCCGGCACGCGGAAAATCCCGAAGATTCGATTTGGCTCAAAACAGGTGTGGAACATCCGTTCTGAAGGATTGGGTCGGTTTGGAATGATTATACAAAACATTCTTTCTCCAAATTTTAGTGGACTGAGCAGCCGGAAGGGCAGAGTGGTCCTAGGACTGATTCAAACTCCGATGATTATGTAATAACGGCGCCACTCATACACGGTGGCGCGGTTAACAACAGACTAGGGATCCACCGGCGGCCCAGATTCCAACTCGGATGACGATTCTCCGGGCGCTGGGGCGCTGAACCTCAAGTCGCCAGAGGAGGTTTTCCTGGAGAAAGCGCTGCTTAATGACGCATCTGTGGTATTTTGCAAGGCCGCCATATCACTCTTGGCAGTTCCACGGACTTTTCCCGCACTTCAGTCATTTATCTGAATGCATCTGCATGTTCTATTCGCTTTTCTTCAATGTCCCAAAAAACACATCACGGCACGTCGACTCAAGAGAACGTCCCACATGGCCAGACGGTGAACTTCAACTCGGTTTAGGCTGACTTCTTTTGTTTGTTTTTCATTGTGCTAGGCGAGCTCCCCACAAATTCAAGATTCACGCGACACCCCCGGGTCTGCGGGTGCAGAAATGCCGTTGCGAAAATTCATGCTGCCAGCGTCACCTAATTGACATACTAGTATTCGGGCGGCTAGAAGGAGAATTGCCTCTTAGTATGTCCTGACACATATATCTTAATTCGTTCAAATTAACTTAGCCTTGGCGATAGCAGTGCATTACGGCACCATCCCATACCAGGTCTCGGGGCTACATGAATGGAATGTAGTTCCAAATTTCTGGGTAGTCGGCGTTCTGTGTTACCCGTCTTTATCGGTTTATAACGCATCGGGACCTGGTGTCGGCAATCCTATCCTATCCTATCCACAAACGGATGCAACGATCTGATCATACGGCTCCCAGTAATGGTGTCACATGAAAGCAGGCTATGTCTCGCGCAAGCCTGTGCTTGCTAGAAGCCTTCAAACTCTAGTGGGTGAGTCCTTCATTCACCGCTGTTCTAAGGCATGTTGGATTCAGAGCAGCGTTTCGACTTCCCGGAAGGTGGGAGGTGGTGCAATTATACTGCATTCATCGAGTCCCCTATGTGAAGGGACAATCTCGTAATTTCTGAAAGTGTCGGTCCCTCCTCTCCTAGCTCAAATATTGAATCGATACCGAAACGCGCTACATATTTCTCCATGTTATCTGCTCTCCTCCTGGTCCTGTGTCTTAAATCCACCGTTTAGGACTTCGATTCTGATGCACTTGAATTAGCAGTCCAATACGGGAGAACAATTCGGACCCGGGAGCACTTGAATCACACGCACGATGTATGGGGAAACCTCTTCTGGTCAGCTCTTGCTCGGGTACAGTTGCCATGCTACTCAGTAGTTTCTTCGACACCCAAGAGGAAGCATACATACACGCTCAGGGATTCTAGGGCAATAAGGATTCTGTGCCTGTCTTCCAGGGTCCGCGGTTTCAAGAAAGAAATCCACCTCCTGTTTTCCCCGCCCTTTGAAGATCTTTTTAATCAGACGCGACACAGCATCGCAGTCAAACAACTGTTAGGCGTGGACGGATCCTTTCACTGCTTCTCTATCTTGCTTCAGACCTTCATGATCATCCAGTTTGCCGGGCAGTGTTTACATCTTACGTGCATTGGCGCTAATTATGGACCCTGGTATATATATTTGAAGACTACACCAGGAGAGTCCGCCTCTTCAATCTTGGGACCCTGATAGCACAGAACATCGCCCACTCGCTCAGCCCTTTTCCTTTCACCAGCGGTCGCCCAAGTTGAACCACACTTGCTACGACCATGTCGTCTTCGGACCCTAGTGGATCGGCTCCTTTATCGGACATAGACGCACAGACTCTCACTCGCTATGGTCGCGACATAACTCAGGATGCTATTGGTGTCATTTGGGAGACCATATTTATGAGTAAGCGCTTCGACCTTTGTTTTAAACCATTTCTTACGTTTTTAGGCGCATACGGGGTATTCTTCGCGGTCGCTGTCTATTCTATCTTGTAATTTATTTTGTTGCTTCTTTAAATGGAAACAAAGCTGATTTTTGCTTTTACGTACAGCCGGAAAGGACTGAAGTCGCGCACATCCATCGCCATGCTCTTCGTTGTGATCTATCTATATGCAACCTCCCTGACTCTGTGGGCCTTGAACGTCACCCACTGGTTCAAAAGCGCACATGCTCTGTTCATGGACTACCCAAGTATGCCCCTGACGGATAGAGCGGCGCAGTCAAATACCGACGTCGAGGCGCTCGGGACTCCAATGGAAGCGCTCTTCATGTTCAATGTGCGTATTAATACGTCGATCGTTGTCTGTGATTAAACACCCTTGGTAGATGGTGGTTGGAGACAGTGTCGTCATCTGGCGAGCGTGGGTTCTCTATCAGAGAACCCTTTGGGTGGTGTCCATCCCTTGCATCATGCTCCTCATGTCGTTCAGTCAGTTATATTACCCACACACCTTTGCAGCATCTAACATATCCTTTGTTTTTTTTTCAGTCTTCGCGGTCATTGATCTAATTTGCCTCACGGGTGCAGGCTTCAGCAACCAGACGGCTATTGCAGGCGGCGGAGCAGTGTGCACACATGCTGAACTCATGGCATGGGCTTTTTCCCTGGTGACAAATGCATCGTGCACAATACTGATCGGGTACAAGGCATGGTGAGTATTTGACAGCAGTTGGTTTTTTCCCTGCTTACGACGATGCGGACAGGCACCATCGGAGGTCGATGAGAGCGCTGAACATCTCGGGAACCTCTCGCAGGCTGTCAACCGATAAGCTGCTTTCTATCCTTGTGGAATCCGGCTTCATTTACTGTTTATTCTGGGTAAGTGAACCATCTCGAGCCGCGTCTTCAATTGATCAATTTTCCTTCTTTAAAACTAGCTTACACAGCTCATCCTTTTCTTCCCAGTCTCCAGAGATAAGCCCGAGATCTATGTCTACCAGCTGCTGGCCGGCATGGGAGACCAGATTTCGGGCATGTATCCCACACTCATTATTGTCATCGTAAATTTACACCAGACGATCTGGGAAGATCACTCTGTCACGCTGAACTCGAACGGCGCTGCTGACAGCACCGTTCAGTGGGCTTCTGGCAGCAAGAGGTCTGGACCAGCGGAAACACTCCTCAGTCAGCGCGGCACCAACATTCACTCCGATGTTCAACTTGACAACAACGGATCAATAAACATAGGGAACATGGACTTTAAACGATCTGCTTTCGAGGATGTTTGATTTATGTTCGAGGATGATTCAAAGCACTCTTTTAAAATTACCCATATGTTGTTTCGTTGTTTTGGTAGATGTGCGCGTCTGAGAGGTCTACAATGATCCATATTATTCCACCGCTGTGATTCCAGTCAGCAGACCGCAATAGCTTAAGATCAATACGAAAGGGACGAGCTACCATGCACCGCCAAAAACGGTGTCGTACGGATTTGTAGTCGATGGAGGCGGCCCCTCAAGCAGCGAATCGTCCACTAACAAGCAATACAGGAAATGTCGAGGCTCTGATGAGCGCGAGGGCGACGCAACGATCGACCCTAGAACTCGAGTCGCAGCTTGCATAAGAGGCGCGAGTGAGGAAAAAAGCAAAACTGCGCCCGTGGATGTCGAGGTGCGACATGGGTGCCAGACGCGGTGAATTCGAAGGCCTGGGCAATGTTATCTTGCAGGGTTTGGTAGGGTGAGCGCATCCAGGTCTGAAAATGTGCAGAGACCCCTGGCGCACCAAAATGCCTGTCCATCAAAAATTTGAATTCGGATAAAACATGCCCAAAATTCGCTTGATGCCAGGCCTGTTTCGGATGCAAAATTGGGCCTTGGACCCATGGAATTCCACAAATTCGGATAAAGTGCAGGGAGTCGGTGGTGAGGCCAGGTCGGATTCGGATATTTTTTTGATCGAGCCGATGGATAATCTCCAGCGTATTTTGTGTTGCTATCTCATGCCAGCGGGTAAAATCCGATGCATTGTCGATATAGAGTCAAGTTTACATCAGGATGCACTAGAAAATACAAGTACACACCGCCTTTCCTCGTCATTCTACGCGCCGAGACATGGTCATAATCCGGATAAAAACTCGAGAAAACGGAGGCCAGGGTCGAATTCGGATAGAGATCGCGCGGTGCGGATAAAAACCAAAAAAGCCTGAAAATTTTGGACATGAATTTTGATGGGGCTCCTAGGAAGACGTACTGGGCGCTCTGCAGCAAGTCACTCGGATGCCATTGGAGGTTTGAGTCGAAGGCCTTGTATGCTCTTGCTTGGTTTCCTCCCGATTCGGTGACTACCACGTGAATGCAAGAGTTGGTTCTTGCAATTGGGGATGAACCTCGGAAAACAGCGCGACCCGTGGGTCCCACACTCCAGATGCGGGTGCTCAGTCTACCATCAGATTCACTCGCGAGAACTTCCAGATCATTCGAGACCATTGACATGCGATAAGGGAATCTCAGGGGATCTCCGACGAAGGCTTTCTACACGTCGCCCATGAACTCCAACATCCCTCCGCAACTGCGCTACGTCGCTCTAAAGTTCTTTGCTCAATCCATCGAGAATCCGAACGACCCGAAACACTGCGCCGTATGCCTGTTTGGATGCTGGGAATCCATCGACGGTCCAGATTCCAATTCGGATGACGAACCTCCGGATGCCGGGGCGTTGAGCCTTAGCTCGCGAGAGTGGTTTTTATTGGAGAAAGCGCAGCTTAAGGACGCATTTGCGGTCTTTTGCAAGGCCGTCGTATCCTTCTTGACGGTTCCACGGACTTCCCAGGCCTTGTCTGCGCTCCAATCGCGCTTATCGGAATGCACCTGCACGGACATCGCGCTTCCCTATAT
Source organism: Mycena epipterygia (assembly GCA_029281465.1). Lineage (NCBI taxonomy): Eukaryota > Fungi > Basidiomycota > Agaricomycetes > Agaricales > Mycenaceae > Mycena > Mycena epipterygia. The sequence goes on along the minus strand of JARJCQ010000021.1, from coordinate 1,067,225 downwards.
CTCTCACTTCCACCAACGCGGTGCGAAGGTGGTGAGCGAAATATGGCGCGACAAACCCGCAGGCTCCATGATTATTGTCCATCTCTTCGACCGTCTTCATGACCAGTTCAGACAAACGAGCACAGCCAGAGTCGCCAAAGGAGAGAGGAAGAGTTGGCCTACGTGCGTTGCCGACATCATGCCTTTCGGTCCACAGGCACTTGTCACAGCAGTGGGCCAATGGATCCTTCTTCTAGACGAGCCATCCATGCCGCTGGATTTTCTCGCAGCTGCTCTACCTGTTTGCGGTAGACCGCTTTTCCTGGCGGTTTCCACCTCGCCTGTCTTCCTGAAACAGATGATAATTTCAATGAAGGCTGTGAACAGACGTCTTCGCGATGGGTCAAGTGGCACGACCGATATCCCTTGGTCAAATTTGGAAACCTTTTGAACGCCGTGATGTTGTGTCGTACCTCCCAGGCCAGCATCATGGTGTGGACGTCGGGGCACGAAAATCAGCTCTGGACCGTTTTCTCCGATACCATCAGCGTAATGCGGACTCTGGAATCGGAGGAGGACCGCGAAGCAACGGATGAATTAGTGAAGAACTTCCGCAACCTTATCTCACAGTTCTCGCCCGAGGCCGCCCAACCTCGAAATATCCATCCTGACCTCTACATCGCGCCCGGTTATATGGGCACCCCTGCCCCATCGTACACCAAGGACGGACTGTTCGACTTGAGCATATTCCTAACCGATTTGAAGCGCCAGCGGCACTGTTTTGTGCCGAAATGTTCCCGGCCCTTTCAAGAAATCGGGACTGCCTTTCAGAAGTGTGCCGACTGTGGTATAATGAGATACTGCAGCCGCGCCTGCCAGGTCGTTGATTGGAAGGTGCGCTCTCGTCCCTCTTAGCACCAAGTTCATAAACTAATTCTTACGAAGGACGCGCGCTTTCCGCACAAGACGTTCTGCAAGAAGTTGCAGGTTTTCCAGAGTGCAGGCGGGGGGACCGAATTCGAGTTTTTGAACTCGAAGAACTTTGTGGAGAGATTTGATCGCTCTTCCTTGCCTCAGGGAGACACCACACTTCAAGACATTGAGAAGTGGGCGAGGGCTCGGAGGGCCAATGTAGAAGGGTGGGATCTATGTGAGTTCGTTGGATGATTTGATAGCTCTTCTGACCTTGCTATGATGCAGTGCGCGCGACGTCAATGTTGCTCCGTGCCTGAAAATCAGTAACCGTGAAACCGCCTTCTTGTGCCAAACTAATAGTGCTAACATGAACAAAACATCTACGTCATACGAGAAGAGCTATTTGCACCGGGATTTCAGGCAAAGCTGCCCGGGCTGTCCAGCAGTCAAGCTCGAGAGTCATGATTTGGGAAATCGGGAGACTATCGTGGAAATTTCGGGAGACCAATATCTTGACATTTCACTCGCCGACCCAAAACTTTGCAAAGGCGAATATCTACCTTCAACTGGATCTTGCTAGGTTTGGTTGCGTTTTGGTCCAAGTTTGGTCAGAAGTTAAACCTGAGTGTGACGTGACGTGACCCGCTCTCATTTCAACCATCATGTCGGATCCCCCCAAAAAAACGCATGAGGATGAGGCAAAGAGTCCACATTTCCGAAGTTGAGGAGGTGGAGAAGGCGTCTGTATTGTTCCTGAATCCTGATTTTAGAACGCGACACAATCAAAATGGCCCCGCCCCTATCAGTTGTATCTATCCCTTTTCAACCAATTCACTGTCAAGGGTTGACAACAGCGGACGTTACGGCTTCTATGCAATGGAGCCGATGTATTCTTGTCCCAACCTCTGGGGTCGGTAGGCAGCGTCACTTTGTTACATCCGTATTCTGACCGGTTTTTGGTAGACAACGACGTGGGCATTATCATTTCAGTCCCGACGGAACAGGGTCTCTACCTCCTGGAATATTTTAACTCGGGGAGCTGTTCTTTTTCTCGTCATTAATGGGCGACCTTTTGTGAGCTGAGCACTGTGGCAATAGCCGAAACAGTTCTAGTGGAATCCAGTACGTTGAATGCACACTCCACCTTATCTGCTATCCTCTTGGTGCTCTCACCTCAACTCGCCTGTGCTCGAGTTCCATCAAATTGGTATACCAACGAAGGAGAGCACTCCGAAGGCGTTAGGCGTCCAGCTGCAATGCTAGCTGTTCAAGAGTTCTTGGACACCACATCAGAATTTTACATCCACGTTGAATAACAGTAAGAGTTACTCCTACTTGTTCCAACTTCCAACCTTCGCGGTTTAATAGAGCAATTCACCTCTTGAGGCTTTACGTCCCCCGCCTTTTGGGGATGTGTTTAATGAGATGCGCCACAGCAGGCCACAGCATCCAAGGCACGGATAGATAATTTCACGGATTTCGTTATCTCGTTCAAGACCACCATTCAATTCACTAGGCAGTGTCTCCATCTTACGTGCGTCGACACTTACGCTAAATATAGATATTGATATATATTCGAGGACTACACTGGGAGAGCCCGCTTCCTCTCAGTATCGAGCCCCTCGTACATTGCACTCTTACTCTGCAGTTGTTTTTCCACCCGCAGCTGCCGAAGTTGAACTCCACTTGTCGCAAGATATCTGCGATCATGTCGTCTGGTTCAGACCCGAGTTCGGTTCCTCTTTCAGCCACAGACGCGCAGTTCCTTTATCGCTACGGCCGCGATGTAGCTCAGGATGCCGTTGGCGTCATTTGGGAGACCATATTCCTGAGTAAGTGCTCTGACTTGTATTTTGTACCCTTCCTTATCTTCCGCAGGTGCATACGGGATATTCTTCGCTGTCGCTGTCTATTCGATCTTGTAATTTATCCAAGTTCTTTCGTTACATGTTAACATACTGACGTTTTCAATCTACAAAAAGTCGGAAAGGACTGAAGTCGCGCACGTCCATCGTCATGCTCTTCGTCGTGATCTATTTATATGCAAGCTCCCTCACTTTGTGGGCACTGAATGCCACCGATTGGTTTAAAACCATACATTCTCTGTTCATGGACTACCCCACTATGCCCCTGGCTGATAGAGCGGAGCAGGCGAATATCGACGTCGAGGCGCTCGGAACTCCGATGGAAGCGCTCTTCATGTTCAATGTGCGTATTAATCCGACCATTGCTGTTTGTGATCAATTATTGAATATTCTTGCTATAGATGGTGGTTGGAGACAGTGTCGTCATCTGGCGAGCGTGGGTTCTCTACCAGAAGACGCCCTGGGTTCTTTCCATTCCTTGCACCATGCTCCTCATGTCATTCAGTCAGTTATATTGCACACATGTTTTCTGCATCTAATATCCTTTTACCCTTCAGTTTTTACGGTCATCGATCTAATCTGCCTCACGGGTGCCGGTTTCAGCACCGAGTCGGCCATTGCGAGCGGTGGAGCAGTTTGTCCGCATGCTGAGCTCATGTCGTGGGCATTTTCTCTGGGGACTAATGCGTCCTGCACAATACTGATTGGGTACAAGGCCTGGTGGGTATTCCGCAATACTTGAAATGATATATTCCTGCTTACGAAGATGCGGACAGGCACCACCGCAAGGCGATGAGAGAGCTCAACATCTTAGGAAATCCGCGCAGGCTGTCAACCGACAAGCTGCTTTCTATTCTTGTCGAATCCGGTTTCATTTACTGTTTATTCTGGGTAGGTGGACATTGTACTGCCACCATGTCCTCAACTAATCAACTTCAATACTAGCTCACACAGCTGATCCTATTCTTCGAAATCTCCCGAGATTCTCCGGTCATCTACGTCTACGCACTGCTTGCGGGCATGGGAGACCAGATCTCGGGCATGTACCCCACTCTCATTATCGTCATCGTCAATCTACACCAGACTATTTGGGAGGAGCCATCCTCCGTGAAAACCAACATGGTTGCTGGCGGTACCTTACAATGGGGTTCGGGCAGCAACAAGTCAGGGCCGACAGAAACTCTCCTCAGTCAGCGCGGCGTCAACATTCGCATTGACTCCAACGTTCAATATGAAGGCGGCGGCGGAGCAGTGATACACATGGGACACATGGGCCTCAAACAGTCTGCCTACGAGGCTGTTTAATCCATGGTGCGGAGTTCGAGGGTGGCTCAAAGAACACTGTTCAATTCCCGATATGTTGTTGGTAATTATAGTTTTGGCAGATAATCGAAGGGTGAAGAAAAAAATTGAAGGTTGCGCAGCGGACGCAGTAAATTTTAACGCAAGAGAAACTGTGGGTTGAGAAAGGTAAACGGCGGGTAAAAAAACCATGATCAGTCTTACAACTTTGATAATCCAATAACAACTGGCCGAGTGAAGGTGAGAGAACGCGCAAAAAGATAATGCGAGGTAGTTTAAGAAATGCATTTAATGATAGTATTATGATCCAAGATCGTACTGCTATTCAACGGACAATTACTTTCAATTTAGGAACCAATATCCATCGTGCAGCTACGTATCACGACTCCAATGCTAAATTAAACATTCTGACCGGGCTGGTTGACCCAGATGAAGGTGGTGCTGTGAACATTGGGTAACACGACTTCGAGAGTCGTGGTGTCGTATTGGAAGAGTTGGGCAGCTGCGTAACTTCCTCAGCAAAACACAATAAAGTTGGAGCTGACAACTCACTGTAGGAGGAACCGTTCTGGAAGAAAGGAAATTGCAGGACGTAGGTCGCAGGGATGACGTCCTCGTCGTCGATGTTGAGGACGACGGGGCCCTCCCACCTGGATAATTTACGATTAACGGAATGAAACAGCCCGCCATGGAGGAAGCGACCCACCCAGCGGAGGTGACTTTCTCGGGCACGGCAGCACCGGTTCGCAGGAGACCCATCCCGAACAAATTGTTTCCGGTGACAATCGAGTCCGAGTACTCGAAGGTGACGTTCTGTCCGTTGGACAGGAAGAGGGTATCGCGAGCCTGAATGGCGTTGGCGGAAACGACCGAGGCCAATGCGAGGACAGCGGCAACAGAGAGCTTGAACATGATGGAGTGTTTTTAGAGAATGCGAGTGTTTTGGAGAATTAAAGTGGGAGTCAAGTTGATGTGTTGAATGGTGTCGGAGTCGAAGGCTCTTTATACTGTTTACACTCCGCGAAGCGGCTCCACTGCGGTCAGACGAGACCGCTGCCTGCGGTGAGACATGGTCTTGAAGTGTGTGAACGTCGCAAAAGTATGGCTTCTCCCACCCCATTCCTACGTACTTACCGATCAAAACGTCGGATCGCAAGTTCTCCGCGTCGTACATTATGCAACATAGAGTCGTAACCGAGCATCCAAAGGAAAACAAGAGGTCCCCAAGAATAAGAGTAAGAGGACGATGAAGTAAGAGTAGCACCAGAATTCAGAGAGGACGTCTCGGCCTTTGTTGAAAAGCTCGAGTCGGAAGACAATCAAGTAAAACTGGAGGTAACGTTACAGTTACCTAAGTTCCAAGAAGTTTCAAGGTCTCGTCGGTTATACGGGCGGTCGTTTGAGCCAAGGCAGTGAATAGGGTCACCCACGAGAGTTTCAACATAGAAATGGCCACGCGGAATCCTATAGGAAGGATCAATCTGATTGCAACGGAGAGAGAAAGACACGTGTGGCAAAATGGCAGCGCGATGGAATATGCGGAAGTGGCGGAGAAGTGCCCGGCCCCGGGGTCGGAGCTTGTACACCGGAAAACGAAGAGGGCGAAAGCGCGCATGGTTGGTTTGTACATATCGACGAGTTGAAATGCGCGACGATGTTGATTCCGAAACCTGATTTTCCGATTTCGGTCCTCCACTGCGCACATGGACCATCTAAACCAATACATTTAACATTGCGCGAATTGTAGTTCCGTGGCATCGTCCTGCAGGGATCCTAATATGACCGGGTACATAGTCCTAGTCAGACATGCTGGGCTCTACGATCCAAGAGTAAAGATTATACGGTTGCTTTGGAGTCTGGTGTCTAGAGCCTTAGTTCCGTGGACAAACCTACCAACCTTTTAGAATGAGCACTGAATCAGTGTACATACATGACACGCACCTAATATAAAAATTAAATCCAGCGCCCGTGCGGGCTTTCGATACATAGCTCCATCCCATTCGCCGCAAGCTCCCGCCACCGCTGTCGAATCTCCGCGCTCGGGGTGGGATCTGTATTGTCCATCCACAAAGCAAACGACTCGAGTCGCCCCGACCCTTGAGACCGCAGCTCAAGCGCCTCCGTCACCACGTCAAACACGACTTGCCAGTGCTGGTTATCGTCGTGGATGCAACGCAGTGCCATCCTCCGAAGATTCGGGAGGATAACCCCATCGCCACCGGGTTTAAGTTCGCGCAAAATCGCGGTCCCGATGTCCGCCTCGGCCAAAGTTAATTCTACCGCCGACAGCGACGGCAGGCAGCGCAATAGCAATATGGTCTGCGCCGTCATGGCGCTTCGGACGTAGAGCTTCAAGTCGCGCAACTGGCATTCGGAGCGGCCTATGAAGTGGAGGAGCTGTGCGACGTTTCTCGGGCCGATTGGGGATCTGGTGAGATCCAGCTTCTCCAGTACTGGCATCACTAGATATCGGAGCATTCCCCAGCCCGCCGGGCCGGAGAAGGTGAAGGAGCGGAGTGAGAGCAGGGGTGATCCGAGAGCTAGCCCGTGCGAGGCAAACTGGATATCCAACACGCAGCTCGCGACGTTCGGAGTGAGCCGGAGGAGCTCGAGGCAGTCGTCCGCGCTGGCGCCGTAGAATTCCAAGGTCGTCAGTTGTTCCCAAGGCAGAATGACGTCAGAGGGATGCATCCCTGCCTCCAAACAAAGGTGGCGTAACATCGGTGCGTGGCGGAATGCGGAGATGGGGTTGATCATGTCCGGGGAGCCGTGCGCAGAAAGGGTAAGACGCTCGAGCACAGGCAGGGAGGTGGGCGCGTCGAGCCGGGAAAAGTGATTGAAGGGGAGTTTGAGCGTCACATCGCGCCACCGCTGCGAGTGCCGGTCGAGAACATCGACAAGCGTCTCGTGGGGATCTGTGTAGCTGCGGTTGCAGATGGTGACGGAAAGTGGTTGGGGCTGTGATCTATGGAGCCAGATATCCAGAAGAGCAACCCATTTCGCGTCAAGATGGCCCCGCCCATCGTCTGAATCGAGGTCAATATGGACACGGTTCCAGAGCGTCGATGTGGATATTGCGATTTCGCGCCAATCTCGGCAGACACGGGTAAAAACCAGAGGTGCTTCGTCTTGTGAAGGATAAGGACGGACAGCGTCATCCGAGTCTTCCGGGAGGCAATCCAAAAAGATTTGGGATGTTATCTCGAATGGCAGAGTTAAAACGGGATAGATAAGTGATTGGCGGAGCTCTTCCAAAACACCTCTCCGCTCCTCCTGGAGCGAAGGTAAGGCGAATTCGTGCTGGGCGATCGCCTCCCGGAGCAAACGCAGGGATACCTCGTGCTGAGATATCTCGGCATCGAGGCGTTGTAGACGCGCCCGTAACTCGTTGGCCGTGATGAGCATTGGGCGCGCCTAGGCTCTGGGGTGAGGTGTGGAGCAAAAGTGATCCGCCCACGTGACACACTAATTCGAAATTCCACTGTTTGATCCGCGTTCGAAAAAAATGATGTCAGGTCTACACTTTGAGCTCTGTAGCACAGATTAATTAGCCCATTCTAATTAAATGACCGGGAGGAGCCGCGAGCTGCACCTCGCCTTGGCACCTTTTTCTGAGAAACCTGCAGATGGGTTCGATTGAGTCAACTCTGATATTTCCAGGTCCGCGTGGTCACAATTCAGATCGGAAGCGGCCAAATAGCCCGAAAAATAATGGAGAACACCCAGACAACTCCCGGCTGCCCGGCGAGATCCAAGTCGATGCGGCGCCATGTAGTGAGTCAAAATCCAAGGCATCACAAGCTTTGATGCAGCCTGCAGGGCGACAGTCAGACAAGACTACACATCCATTGGTTGCACCGAGGGCCGTCCTCGTGAAGAACTCTGATAAGATCCAGGCTCTTCACCCCATGCAACACTTTGCAACCGAGCGCGGCATCCCGAGATCACGTGTTGAGTTCTGGTTCAACATTATGATTCTGAACTTCCATTGCTTAGGCATCTATCTCCTGAAAAGCCAATTTTGGTAGGTAATAGCACCTACCTGGAGACCCACGGCTACCTACCAATTATCAATGCAGGCACGTTCTGGAGACACGTCCTTTGCGTTTGAAATCCTTATTTAGAAGTGCTGGGTTTTGTCATCTAAAATATGCCGACATTGCCGCTCAAATTCTGCCATTGGTTAAGGATCGCTGTCAATTAGACCTTGAAGGCTTGGGCCGCGCTTTTTCTGAGAAGGAGAACTTACGCCACGACCGCGGACAAATCTGAGTCCGGTAGCGCGGCAACACGGTAGTATTCCCTGTCCAAAGGGGTTACATACTCGTACAGAACTAAAAGTCTTGTTATGAAGTATTTCTGAATCCGTTAGAGACAACTCTAAGTCGGCGGCCGGATAGTTCAACTCCTGAGCTTGCATGCAAACATTCGAGGTACACCTCAAGTTCGTAGTATGTGTTTATCAGAGACCACCCGAGCACTTGACTCGTCATATGATTCCCTGCGCTTAAGGCTGCCATCAGCGAACGGGTGGGAAAGGAAGCTGAAAATCTGGGAGAACATGCATGCTTTACTAAATAAATTTCTCCGCAGTTCGTCGTCAGTCATTGGATAGTCGAACTACCGCGTTGCCGGGAGTCCTTAAAAACAAGGTTCTTCATCGTCTATTCCTCAGCAAGTAATTTTCGGCCACCCCAGATCCAAAATGCACTCCACCTTCTTCACCCTCGTGCTCGCCGCTGTTTCAGCGTCGAATACCCTGGCATTTTCTTCCAAAAACCAATGGATGGCTCCGAAGTCCACCGACGTCCGGTCGCCCTGCCCGGGACTCAACACGTACGTTAAATCTGCTTTTATTCACCTCTTGCTGATCATCGATTAGCCTTGCGAACCACGGGTTCCTTCCCCGTAACGGGTTCAATATTACTATTCCAATGATTTTGGACGCTTCAATCGGTAATGAGACTATGGCATACCTGCAGACAGTTTACTCATTATAAACGCACAGCGGGATTCAATGTCGGACCTGACGCCATATTGCAAGCGGCGAAGTTCGGTCTGCTCTCAGGCGACGATCCCGTCACTATGAACTTGGACGCGCTCAAGCTGTAAGTCCCATCCTTTCATGGCCATGAACCCTGGGTGACCATGAATAACACAGACACAACTTGATCGAGCACGACGCGTCCATCTCACGCAACGACTGGGCCATTGGAGATAACCTGCACTTCAACGAGACGGTCTTCTCCACGCTCGCCAACGCGAACCCCGGTGTGGATTATTACAACGCCACCTCTGCCGGCCAGGTCCAGCACGATCGGCTCGCCAACTCCGTGGCGATCAACCCAAACGTCACCAACACGCTCAAGGAGTTCCTTCTGCGCAGCCGGGAGTCCGCTCTATATCTCAGCGTCTTCGGTAATCCTGCCACCGGTGTCGCCCCCAAGAAGTCTGTGTATTTTGCTAGCTTGATTCTAACTAACGGCGTCTGACATCTCTGCATCTCATGATAGGTTTGTGCAGATCTTCTTCAGGGAGGAGCGGCTTCCCATTGAGGAGGGGTGGAAACGCTCGAAGACGCTGATCACTGCCGAGACCACGTCCCCGATCGAAGATATAATCCATGATGCGTCGAATTGGACACAGAGCCAGGCGTGCGAGGACCTCGTCATCGGTCCTACCATCACTATCTAGTTGCTGGTGAGAAGATTATGCACTCGCCAATAAAGAGGCTTTCAATTTTTCCTCTCAGTCGTCGTGGAGCATGTTACCTAGTATATTTCCGGTTAGCAGAGGCTTGAATATTATTTCCCCGTGTCCATAAATTCAACTTGGGGTACACGCGTAGTGCATCGATGTCACCAACAGTGCTCAGTCAACCTATCAATCTACTGGATCCTCCCCATATCAGAGAAATACAATCATCATGAGAATTGAACATGTTGAATACATTGAAACTCTGCCATTACTCGCGGGAATTGCCGATAGAAGCACAACTTGACTAGAATTTCGATGTTTCTGCAGTAGAAAGGTTGAGGAATACATGGAATGGATACTGGGTGAGATAGGCATAACCCTTACCAATTCAAAACTCAATGGGCCCTCTTAAGCGCAGGGAAAATGAACCCGTTCAATGGCCGTGACGGTCGTCTTTCGATGGGCCGTCGGACTGCTAAACCGTGCCGTGACCGTGCCGTTGACCTTAACTCGAAATCTCGGACGGAACGGGAACGGCACCCGTTCGATGGGTGCCGTTGAACCGTCGCGACGGTCACGGGTGGCAGCCCTACAACTCAGAGCTCCGCCTCCAAATTTGGCATGGACGAGCGTCAGAGGTCATACTCCCTCCCCCAAGTCCAAGTTATCAACATTCCCCATTATCCAGCCCTATATTGATTAGGTGGCCAACTAACCTGGATGACCAGGTAAGCAATCACATACAGTACCGTCATCTCGAAAACATTGGGCTTATCGATCGGATTTCAGATTCCTCTGATCTTTTTATTTGCATCATGCTACTCTATCTTGTTGCTCTACGTAGAGCCTGAAAACGAGTCTACAATTAAGTTAACCCTGGTGCATACGCTTGTACTACCGTGCGGGTTGCAGATGAGATCAAGGCGCGGTGTCGCCGGCCTGCGAATCGCCGAGTTCGTGAACAGCTGTCGTACCACATAATTGATTTTCCTGAGAGAATGGGGTCTCGGATGCGTGGGATGTTTTCAATGGGCTTTGGTTCGATACTTACCCGTTGAGAATTCAATTAGGAAGGGGAGAGTTGGTGAAGATATTGCACTTTGTGCCCGAAGTTCGGGCCTCGACCTTGCTGGGCTGAAGGGCACTGAAGACTGAAGCGCCCTGGACTAAGGTGAACATAAAACGCAGTCGGCAACATGGGAATGAAGATTTTTTTTCCCCCCTTTCCTTTAACCACTCACGATGACGCGGTCCGGAGGCTTGAATATGACTTTCCAGTTGAACTTATTCAACACATGTTTACCATTCAATTCCCACCTACCGCATTTACCAGAACCCAAAGATCTGGCGGGGATTAAAGAAACAGATTAATTCAGAGGAAATAAGTTTTAGCACCCTTGCCATGCCGTTAAATCCCTCTTAAAATGACGCATGCTTCGCACATTGAACCTTATCCTCGCACTTAGTCTTTCCGGCTTATTGGATACTGTTGGAGCTCTTTCTATACATTGCGGACCTTCTCGCGCGGATTGTTTGAGAGAATTGATTGATTGGTTATTCAACCCAGTTCAACGCAGAGTTAGAATTCGGCCCGGACTCCGATGTCACGGAAGCCAAATACGACCATACCGTTCCTCCTTCCTTGTTCCTTCCACCTTCGGGCCTCAAGTCTGTTTTTGATGTGCGCAAATGCTCCCTGTTCGCCGATTCGATAGGCCACTTTCCACGAGCCCGTGTTCCCGTCAATTAAGATCACGGGCTCGTGGGATGGCCGCATGGCGCAGACGCAAGAATGTGAAACTGCCAATTTCAGGACTCCGAGTCGTTTCAGCGCAAATGGGTCGTTGAAGGCCCGCTGGGACGCATTTTTTCGCCTCCACAGGCTGTATCTCTCCTGTAGATTCGCTAATGCTCTCAGATCAGCTTGGAACGTCGTCTTGATTTGTCCGTTGTAACGTTGCCCTCGGTCAATCAAAGTGCACCAATCATTCTGACTGGTATGTGCTTTTCTAGGTCTTTCCCTCACGCGGAAATTTTTTCCTTACATCGCCCCGCATGTGAGGGTCTGAGATTCTTTCCCCCCAGATCTCCATACGTAAGACGCACCAGAAACGCGGGGGCACCACAAGTCCAGGGGTTGGCCGAAGCGGCCCAAAAATGTAGTGATTGCAAACCGTTCAAGCATAGGAAGACGCAGATCAGGCTCGAACTTATAAAATTGTTCAAAGGGGAGCCCGAGTTCTACGTCGCGCCATGTATGCGAGTGCCGCTGTAGAACGCCGATGAACCGTCCGTCCGATATAAAGCAGTCGACCAACAGGGACAACGGGCAACGCCGAGCTCGAGTGAGCCATGTCTCGATAGAGTCGACAGGGGCGTCGCTTACAGCGATTTTCAGCGAGCTCCAGAGCTCGGGTGTGTCCAGCGAAATGCTGCGCCAGTTACTACAAATGCCCCCGAGGAGGAGGGGCGTCATGTCGATTCCGGGAGTGGAAGCAACGTCGGGCAGACAGCGGGCAAATATTTCCGCCGTGGTCTCCGTAGGTAGTGCGAGGATTGAGTAACTGGCATTCCGCAGAGGTGGATCATGCTCGTGCCGGGTGCCCGTTGGACCAAGCTCAGCGCTTGTGAGGTCTGGAGAAGCATCCCACCATCGCTAGTATTGGAGTTTAGTGGGTTACAGTGAAGAAGGACAAGTTCCGGGCGCCAAATGGTCAGCGCTGGACCTGGGTGGTCAAGTGACTTGGGTCGGAGTTTGATGGCGACCGAACCACTTTTCGCTCCTTGCGCAGCCTTGTCGCCGGGCTGTTCATCATCTTCTGGCAGGCTATTCATAGCCATCCTGTGTCAAAATTATAGTAAGAGATGTTCAAGCAAGTTCCCTGCATATGCGACAGGATGAGTACGGCAGTGTCGGTTTTGGAAGGCAAGATGGTAAACAAATGCGTGAGATTTTCTGCGTTGGCGATGACCAAGAAAGCCGAGTACTCATCCGGAGGTGTACGGAAGATGCTTACTTCCACGTTCTATCTCGAGAGGTAGGACCCAGGCCACCCACCGGCACGGTCTGAAGCAGATTTGGGTAAAGATTTGGGACCTGCCAATTTTACTTCCAAAAATTTCAAATCTCCGAAATGACAAGGTCGGATCGACTCCACAGGTGCTCTGTCTAGGTTAGGGTTACAAATCCCAACGTGTATAGGTTAGGTCGCCGTAATTGTAACGCTTTGAAATCCTTACAAAGCATCATGACATGCGCAAGGTTCATAAACTGGCATGTTCAAACAACTATCCCGGCCCGAAAGGCTAATTGTGCTGTGTAATATTCTTCGAATTCCTCCGCCGACCAGGTCGGGAAAATAATTTATGCATGCGACCTCCTTTTTAGAAGCGCCGCGAAGTTTCGGAGATCTCACTCATCCTTTATATTCAAACTACTGCGGCGCAGTTGGTAATCGGTGGCCCGGGACATTCCAGGGAATTTATACCTTAGCAGCTGCGGTGGAACGACCGGACAGCTCTCGCGAAAACCACAGCCTGCACGGTGCGAAGATGAACCTGTATGGGGATTGGTTCAATTGCTGTGTGTGGGAATTGTTGTTTAATCCCAGCGAGTGCTTAAATCTAACACCTCGCTTCTTTGAATCTCCCGGACTATGATCTACATAGTATCATTCATACATGCGGAGAGAACATCAGCCACCCGTAGATTCGGGTGCGCCACTAATTGTAGCGGGGGTGCGTACGTCCGGGTCATTTGACATTGAGGAATTAGCCCGAGGCCCCAAATAAATACAGATGAAAGCCGTCCATCTCGTGAAGAGAACGGATAATGGCAGTCGGCGGACATCCAAGCCCGAGCAGGCGACACCCTGTGAGTTCAGGCACGCAGAAATACCCAAGATACACTGAATATCGGAAAACGTGTGTGCAAAGCTTGTCCCAGAGGAGGTAGCCGTCTAGACCGCGCTAGAGAGGTACGAGGTCGGATACATGCTCGCATCCAAGTTCATATGGATCAGCTGCCAAGTAATCGCGATTGAGGCACCAGTTCGAACCGCGAAATACCCAGAGGTAACTCCTCGGTTCCTCAAGCTCGTTCTCCGCAAGAGTATCAGCCTAAGGCTCAGCCTGAGCTCTGAGCCCATGCACCTCGATCTTCGTCCATTTCAAGGAATCATTGGAGATGTCAAGTTTAGAACCTTCTCCGAGTCCGATAAGCCTTATAGAGCACCTCTTCGACCTCCATAACGGCCAAGTCGTGCAGGAGAACCCCTTAGGCTAAGTTCCGAAACGCTGGCTCCGGGGATCTTTTTCCTGACAGGTTTCAACAGGATCCAGTACTATCCCCCCCCCCACCGGTCCGGACTTACCTAGTACTCGGACAAACGCGAATATCTCTGCCAATACTTAACCGATTTCCAAGATTCTGGACTTGATAGATTCCTTGGGATGTTTTCTACGATATCTGAGCTAAAAGTCCGGGAGTTGGATGCCTTGTGTATTTCTTAAATAATTAAAAAGTTGCTGAATTTGAGATGTTTAGCTGTTTTCTTCCTGATCATACCCATGAGATGAACATAAACATGCCAAGACATGTTCAGACTATGAATCTACCATATAGTTATGTTCATGCAAAATTTCAGGACTGTATATGCCCTACAGCTCCCGCAATAGCTGAAAATGTCAGTTTTCCCTGCCAAAATTACCTATTTTAGTAGGCTATGTACCCCCGACAAAAATAGTGTCTATGGATATTTTTCCAGGGAAGTCCTGGACTTCTGGTACATGTGGGAGTTAAATAGGATGCATATGTGCCTCCGTGTGGAATTTGGGGGTTATGCTGTGAACCGTGCCTGTGGGAATCACATTTTGATGTTTACCTACTACTCGGACAACAAGACTCAATAAAACTTTTAATGTCGTTCGACGGGAAATGGGCGGTTCGGGTCAAAACTTTATATGTACCCTATGTAAAAGACGGATTGCAGTCGATCTGTCTATTCGAATTCCTGTTAAACCCCCTAGAAACGGTGATATTCGCTGTTATTGCTTAGGTGTCCGAGCTCCCCGGGGGGGATAGTATATATTGTCGACAAAATGGGTCCAGAGGTGGTACTATCAAGTACTCGTGTCATTGATTCCACGTTTAACTGGAGCTTTGATGCAGTCTTAGGTTGTACGAAAGAGTCCGTACTGAAGATCCGTGTGATCCAAGTCACAAACTGGCATGTTGAAAGAAAAAGAGAGCCAATGCCGACTTGCTCAGTCGTTCGCCGAGTGCATCATAGCGAGATCACGTGTTGTAATGGTTCAATGTTCAAAATTAGACAATGACAGTCATTGTCAAAAATTCATCCCCATCCGAAAAGCGGGTATCTTGCGACAAATTTTCACGCAGGTGAGCTCCTGAGTAAGCACTTGATGCATAAAACTTTTTTTAGAAGTCTTTAGACGTGCTGCGGTTCGGCGAAAACTCATCTAAAATGTCTCACTCTTCTGACATGCCGGCAGATCCGCCGTTTAAGATGTACCTTTGGTAAAACATTGTTCTCCATTTGAACTCGGGCCGCACTTTACAATTTCGGATGCGGCTGGTAACGCGGACACACGGAAGTAAGCACAAGGTACACAAGAATCGCCGTTAGCAAGGCCAAATCGCAAAAAAAACCCCAAGGATATCGCCGGCAACGCAGAAACACGGCGGAAGTACGCCATTGATTCAAGGTTCGCCGCGAACTTTTGAAGCCCTTTTCTCAGGCATGTGCATAATTAAAGTATTGACCGGCAAGTATCGGCATTAGAAATAGAAACAACTTTGATTGGGCAGCCCGATAGTTCGAGGATCAATTTTGTAGCGTCTGTTTACAACAGAGTACCCGGAACTTACTCCAAATCGAGCAGAAACTTGCCGCTTTTTCGTAACCCGCCTCGTGGCATTTCAATCCAAGTGCGTGAATTTTTCCCGCACCCAGAGCACTGCACCTCATGACATGACATGATTGCCTGCGGCCCTGCACTTGTGTCTGGATGGTGTCAATGAAAGGGTCCGGGTGAGAAAGGATGGTTAGAATCTCCTTCGGCCACGGATGACTGCCGCCGCAGCTCGTTGAATGGAGAAAGGCATAGTCGAACTACCGCGTTACCGTTTCCTTAAAGCCAGTGTCTTCGTGGTGTGTTCCTCACCAACTATTTGTCGGCCGCCCCAGAATCAACCACAATGCGTTCAATAAGTTTCGCCTTCGTTCTCGCAGCTGTTTCGGCATCGAATACCTTGGCATTTTCTCCTTCCCAGTTCCCATGGATGGCTCCGACGTCCACCGATGTCCGGTCGCCCTGCCCAGGACTCAACACGTACGTTGAACCTGCTTTTATTCATATCTTCTCGGCTGACCGTCCATTAGCCTTGCGAACCACGGGTTTCTTCCTCGCAACGGGAGAAATTACACTATTCCAATGATTTTGGACGCTGCAGTCGGTAAGGAGACAGTGATATATATATACATGCAGATGAATTAATTATTATAAACGCACAGTGGGGTTCAATGTAGCACCTGACACCATATTGCTGGCGGCGAAGCTCGGTTTGTTCTCAGGAGACAGCCCCACGACCATGGATTTGGACGCGCTCGCCTTGTAAGTCTTGTCCCCTCACGGCTAGGAAATCTCGTTGACCACGGAAATACAGGCACAGCCTGATCGAGCACGACGCGTCCGTTTCACGCCAGGACTTCGCAGTTGGGGATAACCTGCACTTCAACGAGACCATCTTCTCTACCCTCGCCAACTCCAATCCGGGTGTGGATTACTACAACGCCACCTCTGCGGGCCACGTCCAGGCCGCTCGGCTCGCCAACTCCTTGGCGATCAATCCAAACGTCACCAACACGCTCAAGGAGTTCTCCTTGCGCACTGCCGAGTCCGCTCTGCATCTCAGCGTATTCGGCAATCCCCTCACCGGTGTCGCCCCCAAAGAGTTTGTGTCCCAATTTCGCTTGATTTCGAACGAGGTCTGATACAGCTCAATGTCAGGTTCGTGCAGATCTTCTTCAGGGAGGAGCGGCTTCCCATTGAGGAGGGGTGGACGCGCCCTACGACGATGATTACTGGCGAAACCATGTCCCCAATCCAGGATATAATCGTTGAGGTATCGAATTGGACCCCAACTCAAGAGTTCGAGGCCCTCGTCCTTGGTCCCGGCATCGTGCTCTAGGTGCGGATTATGCGCCACATAATAGGCGTTCCATCTTTCCTGGTCGGTGATTGTGTCGATAAAGTTACGGCTTATGTGTTATGTTAACGGAGGCTCGAATATGAATGTTCTGGTGTGCCCCAAAAATTACATGAATTCAAGTTGAATTTATTCAACCGGTGATTAATTCACATGTTCAACAGCAATGAGGTGCACCTACTATGATGCGCCTCGGAGGTAACGGTGCTGCGGCCAGAACGTGGTGAATTCATGAAGGCGGGTTGAAGAGTTCGAATGACACGTGCCATCAATCTCTCCTGTTTCAAATTTCAACCCAACCTGAATTCCAACCAATTCTGAGTACGGCAAATCCTAAGTTATTTCTTTGCTCATCGCCCTTCTCTCCAGAGTACCGAGCGTAAAATTAAAATTAAGCAGTCGCACACGGACGGTCCCCGTTCGCCCGCTTCGGTAACGTGAAGTTTGTTGGGGAGTCTGTTGCCGGTAGCCACGTGTCTGCCGATAATCATCGCAATGATAATTATAATCAACGAAACTTGTTTACGACGGCCCGGGAGCCGCGGCGCGTCGCTCGGATCACAGAGTCTCTCGCGCGTCTACGTCTACATCTAACATCAAGTCTTTCGTCTGCACCACCCGCAGTCACCCCGCGCGCCGAAGCCGACGACTACGACGACGACGCCCTCGTTTGTCAAAATCGGAGCAAACTCGGAGGACACACGAGGAGAGGATTGACTCAGAGCATTGAGGATTCCAGATACAGGGAGACGTTGAGACGGAAACACACAGAGACAGGTGCGTGGCACCGCGCGTCGTAGACGGGCGCGGGCTGACGGCGTATAGATCCGACGAGCGAGACGATGAGGAAGAAACAGCACCAGCAGCAGCAGGGGAATCGGACACACGCGCCTGAGGAGATGAACGCGGGGACGGAAGGAGCCACGAGCAATGGGACCGGGGACACCAACACGACCGTGCCGGCGATGGAGACCAGGCAGCGCTGACGGTGGCGGCGCTGGCGGCGAGGACTAAGCTCATCGCAACGGCGAAGGAGCTGTACATGTCGCTCAGTGGAGGCGAGTCGTCATCGGGGACCCGGGACGCGGAGGCGGAGGTGATCCTACCCATGGTTGCGGACGTGGGGAGTCCAGGGGACCTCAGCAGCGCGAGCGCCAGTGTCTTTTCATTCCCTTTCCTCTCGTTTTGCGTCCCCTTTCTTACTTTCAATCCATTCCCATCGTCGCCGCCCGTCAGCTTTATTCTCTGCCCGTACCCACTGTACCCTTGCCCGCGCCATCCTCCACGTGCACCACCGGGATGTTAACGCTGTTAACTCGGCGATTAGAGTCGGGGTTGCATGCTCCCCGAGTCCATGTGCCCGCCTTCCGACGAGCAGGCGGGGGCTTTCGCATCCGTTTGCCTTCTCCGTCTCGTCTCTCGGCGCCGCAACGCTTAAACCTTTTCCTGCTCTCCGTCCCCTCTTCCCTTTCCTCCCCCTCCCTTCGTTCTACCCCCATCTCCCTTCCCCCAGACACGACCTCAGTATCAATTCCTGACCGTCGCGGACGCCCTTCTCAAGAACGACGGGTAGCAGCGTTCTCGAGATGATGGAGCAACTGATCTGTGTTTTTTTTTTTGAATATTTTTTCTTTCATTTTGTGCGTAGACGCGTGTTTTTTTTGGGCGGAGACGGGTTTGCGCATCGCGGTCCCGGAAGCTTCCATGCATGCCCGCAAAGCGTGGGCGTTTTTCGGGTTCTTGCGCGGGCGTTTTTCTTTGGATTTGGCTTACACCCTTTTCTTCCCCTCGGGTTTAGGCTTTATTTGCCTTCTCCCTGGCCTTGGTTGACGCGCCGACACCTTTCTTCCCTTCAATTAAAAAACTAACCCACCTTTCTCCCAGGCGAAGAATTTGCAAGTTGCTGCACAGACGAACGGGGTTGGAGAAATCCAGAGCGGCAGCCATGGCTGTATGTACGTACGCCTTTTCTCACTCAGTTCAAGCGATTATTGAAATGATCGCGATGCATTGCTAGTTGGCAACGCAATCCAGGGCTGTACATATCAACGTGCTGACCCGTTCTTCGGCAGGGAGAATGCGGGTCCGGAGCTAATCAAGATAAGGTGCGTGTCCCGCCGCTTTCATTTTCCCTAGGCTGCCCCTGTTGAATATATGAATATGGTTGGATAGTGCATGAATGTAACGGGCGGCGGAACGCCGACGGCGCACAGTGCATCTTCGTCACAAACTGGACCCTGCAATGGGCGGGCACGAATAAGTGCCTCGGCCTTACCGGGGGAAACATTTCGGACAGAAACCAATTGCAGATCTGGACCTGCGACAGGAATAGTAACCAGCGCTGGGGCGGCGCCACAACCCCAATGTCGTGATAAGTGACTTCTTCCTTGTCTCTACTCCCTCCCTCCCGAGGCTCAACCCGTTCTCGGCATCGCCCAAATAAGACTTACCGGTACGTCGATTCCTTCGCGCGCGCTTGTTCCTGACTCCATCTGCGCGCTGGTGCTCCGCCCGGCCGCACGCATCTCCGCCTCTGTCTCGGTCCTTAATACATCAGCACCAACCGTCTCAAGCCCCCAGCCTTCGAGTCCTACCCAAAAAATCCACCCCCACGCATAAGAACCGCTATTGAAACCAGTCACAACCCCTCAGGAACGATCGCAGCTCTCTCGCACTCCTCACTCCGCCCTGAACTTACACGCTCGCTTGGCGACTAATTTTTATTTTAACCCTCTAGATCTGCGCACGGCCCACCCACTCCCTCGGCACACACCACCTCACATACTCGTTCCGAAACACGGCCTCGGGATCCACCTTGCGTATCACAAGGAGGAAGTCGTCGAAGCGCTGCGGGCAGTTCGAGTAGAACGGGCAGGTTTCTTGATTTGATTTGTAGAAACTCTACGGCTGCACCCCTGCAAGTCCTTTTTTTGGGGGCGGGAGCCAACGTTCTGATTTCATCTGCTGTGTTGTTCAATCTGAGCCACTGGGCCAACCAGCACGGCGACTTCAACCCCAACCAAGATTCGATCCCACGTGTCGCCGAGCCACCGAGATGAACGAACACGTACCGGTCGGACATGGACAGCAGAGTAGCCGGGCTTCAGGACCGAGTCGGCCATTGCGAGCGGTGGAGCAGTTTGTCCGCATGCTGAACGCATGTCGTGGGCCTTTCCCCTGGGGACTAATGCGTCCTACACAATACTGATCAGGTACAAGGCCTGGGACAGGCACCACCGCAAGATAAAAGAGCTCAACATCTTGGGAAATCCGCGCAGGCTGTCAACCGACAAGCTGCTTTCTATCCTTGTCGAATCCGGCTTCATTTACTGTTTATTCTGGGTAGGTGGACATTGCACTCCCACCATGTCCTCAACTAATCAACTTTAATACCAGCTTACACAACTAATCCTGTTCTTCGAAATCTCCCGAGATTCGCCGGTCATTTACGTCTACGCGGCCAGATCTCGGGAATGTACTCCACTCTCATTATCGTATCAGACTATCTGCGAGGAACTGTCGTCCGTGAAGACCAACATGGTTGCTGGCGGTACCTTGCAGTGGGTTTCGGGCAGCAACAAGTCCGGGCCGACAGAAACTCCCCTCAGTTCAACATTCGCATTGACTCCAATGTTCAATATGAAGACAGAGCAGTGATATACACGGGACACATGGGCCTTAAACAGCCTGCCTACGAGGTTGTTTAATCCATGGTGCGGAATTGTTCGAGGGTAGCTCAAAGAACACTTTTTAAATTGTCGATATGTACTGTATGTTGTTTCGTAGTTTTGGTAGATAATTGAACGGGCTGAAATAAATAAATAAGGCTGCGCACGCAATAAAACTTAATTCGAGAGAATACTGTGGGTTGAGAAAGGTGTGGAGGTGAAACAGCGGGTAAATCAGTCTTACAACTTTGATAATCCAATAACAACTGGCCACAAAAAAATATAATCCGAAGTAGTCCTTCAAGAAAGGCATTTAATAATACTAGTAGTATTATGATCCAAGATCATACTGCTAGTCAACAGACAGCTGCGTTCAAGTTCAGAGCCAATATCTATTGCAACTATGCATCACGACTCCGAATTACAAATTCTGACCGGGCTGGTTGACCCAGATGAAGGTAGCGTTGTGAACATTGGGCTGCACGACTTCGAAAGTCTGGGTGTTGTATTGGAAGAGTCGGGCAGCTGCGTAACTTCCTCAGAAAAACACAATAAAGTTGGAGCTGACAACTCACTGTAGGAGAGACCGTTCACGAAGAAAGCATATTGCAGGACGTAGGTCGCAGGGATGCCGTCCTCATTGTCAATGTTGAGGACGACGGGGCCCACCCACCTGGATAATCGCAGTTCACGGAATGAAAGCGTCCATCATAGAGAAGTGACATACCCATCGTCGGTGACTTTCTCGGGTATTTCGATACCGGTTGGCAGCAGCCCCATCCCGAACAGATTGCTTCCGCTGGCAATCGAGTCCGAGTATTCAAACGTGACATTCTGTCCGTTGAACAGGGAGGGGGTATCGCGAGCCTGGATGGCGTTGGCGGAAACGACCGAGGCCAATGCGAGGAAAGCGGCAACGCAGAGTTTGAACATGATGGAGTGTTTTTAGAAAATGCAAGTGTTTTGAAGAATTCAAGTGGGACAAGTTGAACTGTTGAATGGTGTCGAAGTCGAAGGCTCTTTATACTGTTTACAATCTGCGAAGCGGCTCCACTGCGGCCAGACGAGACCGCTGCCTGCGGCGAGACATGGCCTTGAAGTGTTTAAACGTTACAAAAGTATACTTCTCCCACCCCATTCCTACGTACTTACCGATCAAACGTCGGTGCTCCGTCGGAGTATATAAGTACGAGAAGAGTGGGAGTGGGACTCGCCGTCATTAAGTGAGTCCCACTAATGATGAGCGGGCCGACAGCGCCCATCAACATATCATCAATCGGCAACTCTCGGCATTCGTGCTGGGGGAAGGCTCCCCCAGGCCCCACCCTTTCGTTAGCGCTGTCTTTACCGCTGGCGCGGGGCCCTTTCGCTGGCACGAGGCCTTTCTGGCGCTGGCCTTTTCTATTTTATTTTATCCTATTTTCTTGCGGTTAGATCTGACCCCCCCTTGACGCTCGCCACTAGGCCATTCAGTGTGCAAGAGCACAGAAAATGAGTTTCACCCGGTCCGAAGAAATTGACGCGCCAGGTGCGCACTGACGCGCACTGACACGGCACCGGCACGCATCGGCGCGGCGTTGACGTGGCAATTTTAGAACTTGCTGCTGGTGTTTCACGGTGTCAAGTACATAGTACTAAGAACACTCAAAGTAAGACTTACATCAGAAAAGGAGGATGTTCAAGTCCAAACTACAACTATTCTAAGTGAGAGTTTAGTGTGTCCTGTTGCCACAGACATGATTTTATCATGTAAACGGACCAGTGAGTGGTTGTTGGGACGTTTAAAAGCACCTTAAACTTGACGGGTTGCCGCGTCGATGCCGCGTCAGTGCGCGCCACTGCCGCGCCGATGCGCGCCAATACCGCGCCGGTGCGCGTCGACGCCCCGTCAGTGCCGCGTCAACACAGCCACCGTCGCGTCAATGGCACGCTTACCTAGACATTCAACCGTGTTACCTACCACTGATCTACATTCATTCAAAGGTGGGAAACACCTTTCATTATTGTTTCACTATGCATTAATTCATATCGTCACACCCAAAGCAGTCTTCCTACCCGAGGCTTTATTTCAGAGTTTAAATATCCAGGTTTCATGCTATTCGTCTAGGGAGATACCTGAAGAATCTCAAGTGCTCCTGCCACTCAATTCTCAACCTAGGAAGCCGGTTCCTCACGTCAGAATAATGTTGCCTTTCCAAAGTGGATGCCTTCACTGTCGCTGGATGATGGTATCCAGTGAAGGATAGCATTCGTTGCATCGGTTCGTGCTTCTATTCTAACAATTTTTCACACCACTCTCACGAAGGAAATCATCTGAGAGGAAAGAAATATTTAAGGCGATGTCTTTAACAATCAGCTTTCAGTGTCATGCTCTGTCCAATGAGTGGCTCTGGGTCCTGTCCTGTCCGTGATTTAAATATGATGGTGTCTTTTCCTGTAAATTTTCAGTTCAATCACTCGCAATACAAGAAACCGCAGTCTGAATCTGCTTGCTCATTACTTATACGTCCATAACTGAACTGAAGTCGAATTAGCTAGTTGTTGCCATGTGCTGTACATGTCGTGTGTTTTTAGGTCTATCCATTACCCTGTTTTCTTTTCGCTGTGATCGATGTCTGCGTGCTTGCGACTCTTAGTTAGCAAAATGCCGGACCCTCTGAATCTGTAAGGGATAGGCGGCCCGTCTGTATCCGAGATACCACATGATGAGTTGAATTTATGAATGTTCAACGACTAAGGTCGTTGTTCCATTTTAGGTACTGCGTTTCAAGTCCCCTTCATTATATACAAGGTCGCGTAGCTCTTAGAACAAGGTCATAAAGTATAAGGACAATTAGATTAGTATTTTAAAGTTGTCGGTGAGTAGGTAGTTCGGCAGTTCTCTGGAATCCAACACCTCACCCACTCACGTTTTGTATGGTCTACGTGGTTTCTTGACGACTCACGCGGGACAGAATCTCCCACGGTTGAAAATGATAGACAGTGGACTCCGTGCCAAATTATATTGCAATCCACTGAAGTACCATGAAAAATCACCTGTAATGTCTTGCCAGTGGTAATTCGGTAGGGTTATGCAGGGGTATTCATAGACCAAGTCAGACTGTTTGGTATTGCCGTGCACGACCACAGTTGTCCATATTCTCTCAATTTTTTGATGTCGAGATCGAACTGGAGCCGTTGATGAATGCACCAGAATATCTTATAGTCTTTATTGGAGAACCAGTCTAGCGGCTCTTGTGTACACATCTGAATTCCAGCTGGGCTATTATAACAAATTGCGAGGTTAACTTCCAATCTCCTGGAGCACAAGAAAACAATGTTGAACAAGCCAGGTACGGAGGGAACTTTGAACTTGAGAGTCCGAGAGCCTGAGCAGGAATGTGAGATTCAGAAGATCCTTCAAAGTGATCAACACCACAATTTAACCTATCTCGATACAACCGACTATATCTTCGAGGTTTATGGTTTGCTGGGGCATAACCATGTGGAGCCATCATGAATGTGGTTGTTTAGGCCGGAGTGACATGGTCTCGGGTCCGATGCATTTCGGCTATGAAATGCTGTCCGTGGAGATCTGGACCTGGGTAAATGTCTCTGAGATACAGGCTGTACACCGATAAATCAGGCACAGAGCTGTACCGTACACCAAGCCCACTTCAGCCATGCAATAGATCGTCTCAGCTATAATTTTTTTCCCTGCCCGCTGTAGTTTTGAGGCACAGTCTGGGTCCCAGGAAAGCAATTGGGAGGATGGAGATAATACAGATTACAGCTCTTTGCAGAACTTAGGGCGCAATTCAAAAAAAAAAATTCACTTTTTTGGCATGTCGAAAAAACGGGCTGATGCTTGCAACAGATTTTGACGGAATATAACCTTGCAACAGCATATATTGGGCTGACTGGGTGGATTGGATTGGATTGCAAGTCGTTACAAGACATCTAAATCTATATGTACAGTAGTAAGGCGGTGTAATCCATACAGTGGCTTACAACGGTTTAGGGTGGCCTTAGGAGCCAATTTTTTCCAGCGCTGGTTTAGATAGTTTATTCTATATTATTAAGATGAAGATACATGTCTTCATCAAGACAATCCATGACTTAAAACACCTCACGTGGTGTGTTGCATATCATCTTGTGGTGGGCCAGGCCTTTGGTGAGCTCTTGGCTGCAGATTGGGAACTCGGCAGGATCTTTGGGTGTAGGGGGTTTGCAGCGTGCACATCCCTGCCCTTTCGGAGGCATAGTGGAGGGGCGAAGGAGAGTGTAAGTCGCAAGCCCACTGCAGGCCATCAGGAAAAATCCGGGTAGATATGACACACAATGTAGTCCATGTAGCGCTCGTAGTACTGTCGTTACCCCCCTAAAATACAGGATGATGTAGCTGAGAAGGACAACTATAGATTGCTATGATAGTCATCATAGTCACGCTAGTCATCTACAGAGTACTGTAGATCCATAGTCATGTAGCCTACATAGGTTAAAGTTGTATGTTATAGTTCAATTGCAAGCTAAGAGTTTTCCAGGCATGTGGACCAAATGCACGGGAAAACAATAATATTGTACTAGCTGCAGGATACAGGCTACATACATAGGCCTCCAACTCTGGATCGCCCGTGCACGTACTCGAATGGAGATGGCCTGATACCTGGGAACACAACTTCCCACAGATGCAACATGCAGACACAGTTAGGGGGATGAGGAAAGGGGGTGGACCCAAGTGTAGAGTTGCACCACATCCACGGGTGGGCTCTGCGTGAACGACAGCTGCTTATGAATAAGTGTCGCTGAAGTAATGGACACATGCACGCACCTCTATCACGACCGTACTCCCAGTGATGGAGAAGCACACAGATGGCGAGCAGAGCCACAGGAAGGTGGGACTGGGTGGGGATTTGTGGGGCTTGAAGGGACGATGAAGAATTCCAGCAAGAGACATATCTGAGACATAATGGTTTGAGACTTTGAGGACGTGGGATATCTGTCGGAAAATCGTAAGGATGGTTCTAAGACGTCATAATTACTTGTAAGGCTTCAAGATCACGTTACATTGGAAGCGCCTTGTCACCTGAGAGTCGTCTTGGAAGGGCCGACCATTGAAATGCATTGGAAGGCATTGAAGTCAAGATAAGGAATTGTAAGGTGCCCTTAGATTTTTAATGACTGCCAAAGAAAAATTAACTAATGTTCTCACAGTGTACTTACTGCCCGGGTTGGACCCAGGACCTCGCCAATACTATGGTAAGTAATAGAAGTCGCAATAGCCAACTAAGCCATCCTGCCATTATTGTAGCTGTTTGTGAGCTCTATTTATGTAGGTCTTGTCCGGGACTTTTTCACTAAAAAAAAAGTTTTGCGCAACTGTCGCTCAAGAAAGTGGCTAGCTACGGTACATATTAGGCCTTCCTTTTCTCCTTCCCATTGGCCTGACTCCCAGGTTGGTGGCTGCTGCGTCTAGGACGTCCATCAGCCAAAAGATCCAGCTACATATTCTTGAACTTGCGGCAGGCCGTCGGCAAAATGGACCTGGTGCAAGTGGCTGGGGCCTGGGATGGGGTGCAGATCACAGGCGGGGACATTGACAGGAAGATTTTAGCTACTTACCGTCTGCCAATACTGCCCTGTTCCCATCAGATTCATTGTCGTCGTCGAAATCACCAAATGCCAAGCGGTGCATTGCGGCATTAATTTCGTTCTCGACATCCTCATCCTCATCCACCTCGTTCATACTCCCTGCCGTTTTAGGGAACCCAGCGAATACATCCTTGTTGAATGTTTGGAAGATATTTTTGATGGAGGGGTACGTTGGGTTTAGATGCGAGAAGCTTTCAATATGTGTGATAGTCGTCTTCCCAGTTTGTCTCAGTGATAGCGCCGCTGGTGCCGACCCAGCACTTGCTGAGCAAGCGGTGCACCTCCTCCTCGAAGCCGAATCCATTGTCACCGCTCCTGCCGAGGCCTCACTCGCGGCCCCAGACCCTGTGCGTGACGTACACGGCGCCAAGGGCCGCGCACGAGGGGCAACCGGGCACGCGCGCATTGCGGTGGGGCACGCTCTGCGCGGAGGCGGTGGTGGGGACGAAGATGGGTGTGTTGAAGATGTCACAGACGAGGTTGTCGCCGCTGGGGAAGTTTGCGGCGGTGCCGGTGGCAAGGACACGCATGGGGAGCAGTGCGGGGTCGTAGGATTGAGCATGAGGCCGAGGGCGCTGGGGATGAGCAAGGCAGGACAGGGCGCATAGTGCTGCGCATGGGGATGAAACTGATGGAGGCGGAGAGCGACGAGGCAAAGGAGCCGACAAATGGGACTGTGTACACGCCAGAAGAGGCCTACTTCTTCTGCTGCGACTTGATCACCTTCTTGACGAGTTTAGCTTCCACGACTAGGAAGTTGCGCAGTATGCTGAGTGGGTTATGGTTATGAAAACGAGGCAAAGAGGGGTGCAGAGCATGACTCACTAGATCTTCACGCATTTGCCACACCGTGAACCACCGTATGCCCGGCGCACAGTCTTCTGGCGCTTGAAGATGGTGGTGTATTGGCAGGGAGGGATCTACAAGAAAGGTCAGGATCAAAGAAAATGGGTGAAAAAAAGGAGCAAGATGCACACCTGACACCACAGTCACCGCATTGGGGGATGAGGCGATCTTTTTGAGGTTGTGGTAGACAAGCTTCCCACCGGGGGTCTTCACCACTCGTCTGCCCAGTCGTCTGTCCCGCCACTAAGGGCCTCGATGGATGCGCCGGAGGTTTTGCGTGAGTGGTCGAAATCAAGTCGAAATAGGATGAGATTGCCGTTTGATTGCCGTTGAATGATGAAGTCGATGTCTTCACTCCACACAGCTGTCCGGTTAGAGTTCATAATTAAAACCTAGGAATCAGTAGTACAACACGGATGGCTAACTGAGTGCCCGAGGCCTGGGATTTAAAGGTCTTGAAACCGTGAGCAAGCATTGAAAGGTCTTGCGAGAAGCGGCCGAGGCTTGGCAGCCGGTCCTGGCCTCGGCATTGCCTTCCAAGGCAGTGCCGGCGCTTCGAACGGCCCTGATAAGGTCATTGGAAGGCTTATGTATTGGAAGGCCATTTATGTTTTCTGACATCTTGCATGGGGGGAGGTTTGTGAGGTTTGAGGGCAGCGATAGGGTGTTACAGGTGCAAATACTTGGCATGCGATGGGATAAAAGAAGACTGTGGAGTGCTGCCAGCATGCAGATTCGGGCAAAGGATGGTAGGGATGACACCCTGGTGTTGAGGACAAAGACGGTGTCGCCAGGATAGGAGATTGTGGTGGGGAAGAAGAGAGAACGATGCCATCAATATCAACCATCGAGCTGAAATGTGATGCGCCCGTCCGCAGTTGATGGCGGACTTTCAAATGGACTGGGAAAACTTTTGCGTTTCCAACGTACACTCTGTTTCACCCCCTATTTTTTGAATACTGTGAAATTGAGATTACTGGTACTTTATACATCAACTGGTACCCCAGAATTCCGGATTTGACTGAGCTTGTTTAGCAGATAAAACTGTTACAAATCGGGAATGTTTTTGCTTTTAGTCCAAGTTACTCCCAATGTGCAGCACACTTCGGTATGTGGCCGCAGTAGCTTGACGTAGTCTTGGCGCTCCGAGCCATAGCTTAACATATCTGCATCTGAAATCAATGATGTGCTACAGATGATTCAGTGGTTGCTACAGAGACTACAGGGTCTACATACACAACAGTAAAGTTATCATACACTATGCTCTACAATATATTCAACTAGGCAACAAATTCCTGAGGGGTTTTTCCTGATGGCATGTGATGGTTACATTATGAGATCAACGTAATCTGCATCGCTTTCTTGCTTGACACTGCTTCAATTTCTTTGCTCTTCTTTGACTCTCCCTTTCACTTCGTCCTGAGTCCTGCTGCCCTTTGGTCCCCGAGTCAATCACTCTTGAGACCTTTGTTGACTACAAGTCATTTTCAAGGATGTATGCGTACAGGTCTTTGTGGGGCGAATGTGGGGCCTGTGAGAGCTTCAAAATTCATGATGTGAGTCATTGTGGGTGCTGTGGAGCCATGGCTCAGCGCCAAGTCACATAGATAAACAACTCCTTCTCTCCCACCACCACCAACCTGCTCAACGACACTCTACTTGACTCTACCATCAACAATGGCCCCGCACAATCACTCACACAAGCCAGGCTCCCCCAAACAGCCTACCACTCCGACTCGTGGTGCCCTGGAAAACTGTTATGATTCGGTTCAGCTGCCTGGATTAACCTGCAGGTAACCCGGCCACGTGACACCCCATCAACTATCGCAAACCCGATTGAGACACGCGATCGTGGTAGTTCCGACCTGCCCCTACACGTCGCAACTACCCCTCTCCGTTCTTGGCGCGTCACTACGCCCCTGCGTTCCTTGATTCTCCTCAGTGTCGTATTTATCACATAGATACTCTCCTGACCATCAAATAGTATATAAGTAGAGTAGAATCTCCCTGTACAGTAGATTCTACCTCGTCTATTCTCCGGCCTTACCTTGGCCTGTTACTCTGGACTTGTACTTGCTTGAAGGCTCCTTCACTTCAGCTATCTCGTTGACTCAGGTTCTCCCTCGCTCTGCTCGTCATAACCCTTGTCTCCTATTCTCGACCCCTATTCTGAACTTCTACTCCGACTTCTGTCTTCAGTCTCAGTACAGGCTCAGTCTACAACGTCCTTGGTGGTGGTTATCTGGTTGTACCCAGGCCTCTAGCAGACCCCTGCAGAGTACCATTGTTGGGTCCGACTCTGCGGGCTTAATGCACGCTAGTCCTGGATGGTTCGGGTTCTTGTTACGAGACAACCACCACCCTTCACCACCCATCTCTCCTATGTCTCTCGATCTATGGAGCATAGAGTTCGAAGGAACATCTGTTGAACATCCGGAGATCCATCATTCACTCGCCTGACAATAATCCACTCCTGTTCAACTCACTATGCCCCTTCGGTAAACCCGGATTAATCCCAGGTTAATCCCATTGGGCCACCCGGAACTCTCACGGTTATTTGCCATGCCCCTATCCGGACTAGTTGAACCACATTACATGTGCTTGGTTCAACTATTGCTGAATGGATCTTCGGCCGCCAGCCACTCGCTGTGGCAGTTCCTCTCAACACCTGGGCTAGGGCTTGCTGTGATGGTCGCAATCAGGCTGACCTAAGCGCCGTCGCTGACACAAACATTCTCAATTTTACCTAGAAAATCACCCTGTGCAAGGACTCTGCGGCGCTGTGCGCAGGTGCATGAATCATCACTCCAGTCCCATGGCTCTAATTAATGCCCCAGCTTTGTGCTGACATCCAAGCCATGTGAACAACGTCGATGAGGACCATCGCACGCTGACTCACCGCATCACCAACCTCAAGAATCAAGCGAGCTCGTTTCCAGGCTATATGGTTGCACTCGGCCGACACTGAACTCTTCCAAATCAGCCAGAAGACTGAGATCAACTATGTTGTGGAACTCCCACATGTGCTACACCCTGCACAATGCACCATCTCCCATCCAAGCCTTATTCACAAACTCGCTTCAATGCCCAATCCAGATTTATACATTCCATTTTAGGACAACCACGTCTCCACTTCGAATTATTGTATTTGCACTACGACCTCGGATGACACGTGCCTGCAGACTGTCACCGCCTTTCACCACGCTGAGAGGGTGGGTCTGCGCCTAGGCGTGTAAACCAGCTATTTTGTCGCTCCTAGGAACGGCTTACCTTCCTAGGAACATCTATAAGGGAACAGTCACCTTTCCTAGGAACCCTGTATGGTGATATACAATTAGAGTCAGAGTGAGCTCCGAGCTGCTAATTGAGTGTTAATGATACAAGAGGTCTGGAATAGTGTATGTACGTGGGATTCTTGGCTCTTCCCAAATGGGAGTCGGGATTGCTGTCATCTACTAGGAAGCACCATCTGATTCAGTCCATAACCTATATGTAGGGGCGGATTGCACGGCAAAGTTAGACACCATACCAAGGAGATATGCCAAAGCCCAAGGCAGACAATGAGGATTATATCTGGAAACAACCCAAAAGACTGCACAGTTGAGGTTTATGGCACGGTGTTGGCCCTAAAACAGGATAATTATCCTTCCTATGGGACATCGTACACATGGATAGCTGTATGCCTAGGATGGTCAACCATCCTAGGAGCAGTAATTACTATTACGACTAAAGTGGCGCACCCTACCTAGGGTCACTTCAAACGGAGTACGAACCACCAGGCATAGCCCACGGGACCTGGCTATAGGTCTAGAACACACGTGACACATGCATCGCGTTGCAAAGGCAAATACAAAGACAAAGCAACCGTATTTAGAATACATATGGAAGCTGGCTAAGAGAGAGATATACCCGAGCATGCTGCGTGGCTAGTCGGCGCCACGGCATGGCTGAGCAACAACGAGATGACACAAGGCTTGGTGTTACAAACCAAACCGCACCAAAATGTCCTCACGGCGGCATACGTGTCGGCGCGGCCATCCCTAGGATAAATCAAATATACCCAATATGACTCCTAGGAGTCATTGCAATGACTGTTTCGGCAGTTTCAGCTACGAATCATGGCGGCATAACCGGCTGTCTCTCCAAATTTCCAATACTCCCTACTCAGTTACTCATTTTGTATTATTTCTGTTTACTCATATCTCACTGTCATGTATTCTCAAAGTAGTATAAAACCCCAGCTAGATCCTGCGGTTCAGGCGCATATCACACCCCAGTATTGCCTAGACTTTGGTCGCAGCATTGCTTGTCAAGGCATTGGTAGACTCTTGGATTGGCCACAGAGATTTTTTGATATAAAACATCTCATCTCTTCTGTACCTGTTCAATATAAGACCTTTGATTGTTGGCTACCTTTGAAAGCTTTAAGTACCAAGCTCGCTTGTAGCTGCAGCTGTTAGTGCAAAGGTACCTCGGTTTGTATACTGAGGTCTGCTGTTGGAATCATACAAATTGGTGTGGTCGCAGTACCCTAAAGGTACCTTGGTTTGTATACCAAGGTCTATTGTTGGAATCATATGGATTGGTGTGGTTGCAGTACAAAGGTACCTCAGTGCCTGAGAGCCGAGGTCTATTGTTGGCATTCTACGAATTGGTAGCATCACAATACCGTCTAAAAGGTACCTGTCATTTGTACACACATGTCGTCTGTTGGAACTCCACGAATCGGTGTGGTCACAGTCCCCTATACCCACTCTTAGTGATCGCAGTAGCGTCCTAGGAACACATAAAACCCATATAAACCACATTGCTTCAGTAACTTGGTAGCCCATTTCAGTTGTTTATCAACTATTGTTGCCTCCCACAAGTCCTAGACAGACTCTGAAGTTCGATTCGTCCAAATATCAATAGTGTTGGTTCAATCTTAGTCGTATACTGCGGCGTAGACCTGAACTCAAGTCCACACTGTGTGTTGTGTGTGTGTTGGTTGGTTGGTTTGTGTTTTGCATCACTCTATATCAGTCCTAGCATAGGCCGCGCTCGAGTGCACCATTTCAACGCCATGACCACGCCGCCAGCAAGGACTCGGACCTGTAATCTAGGGACTCGGACTTTGAATCGCTTGATGAATGCCAAACTCGGCTCGCAATCCCAATGCAAAATAAGCTATTGGTCCCGTCACACTTGAAACAACGGTTCCGCTCAGCTCCCCCTGTGTTTACGGTACCGAGGACCAGGCAGGAAAGGTATAAAAAGTGTAGGAACATAGGACAGTAGTCAGTCAATCAACGGTGTACTTCCCCTGCTACCTAGTTCATCCCTTGGTACCACACACACCATCTCAATATCAATTGGCCACACACACCACACACATATTTGCCCACAGCATCTCATCGACTAACACCCTTCTTTTCGCAGCTTAAGAAATAAGCTTACGTGAACTCACTCTCTCCAACACACACACACACACATCTTTATTGACCGCACACCTTCCTTCACGAGCCTAGTGCCCTGTAGAAGTGGGAACACAATAAAGAACCTTGGCAAATCATCTACAGTGACCTCCGTTTACAAGCGAGCATAACTGCACACCCAAACAAAGAATGCAGTCGACGTCAGGGAGTTTCTGCAGACACAGCCCCTTGGCTTGTACCAGTCAACCAACTACGAATGATCATTAGGGGGAAATTTTGAAGTGAGGTTGCAGCAGGATCTCTGAATAGTAACAAGTAGATCAGTGGATTGCTAGCTTGGAGACGGTATATTTTTCCACCCACACCTATTTTTTACTGATCAAATTTAAATCACCACCTCAAATAAACATTCCCTTACAACAAATTGTGCATTCCTGTCCTACAAACTGACTACTTTCTATCCTTAACACCCCTTTGGACGAACCAGCTGCCAATTGAGGAATAAAACTCCACATAGCAGCCCCGCAGTCTGCATCACAACGTCAAGTGCTACAAGATCTACCTGGAGCGGATCTGTCTCGGTATGTGCATGCAGAAGAGGTGGGCTTGAGACCTATTCACTCACTGGTACAGCATCCTGTTCCCCCATTCCGAGGACTCACTTGGTGGAGGTTTACCTGCTAACCAACAAGCCGAGCAGGATGAACTCGACAAAGCCATGGATATCTTTGACAACACACCTTCTGTGCAATTGGTACATTGCTGTTAACATTCTGATGTCTATCCTGTTAATCACTCTCTAGTCCCTGCATTGAGTCCAACAACACTGCCTCTGCTTGCGGCTTGATGCCGGAGTCACCAAGCCCAGAACACCCACACCCTTCCAGCAACAAACCAGAAGCAGCAGTCTCCAATGCTGCCATCACCAACGCTGCCTGTGCCGAATGCTAATGGTGACCGCAACGTTGGAAGTGGGAATGTGCATGCACGTCAAAAGCGAAGATGATACATAAGTTGAAATGTAACCCCAAGTAGCATAGCTGCAATATAATTATTTTTTTTCGCTCTCATTGTGTGCCCAGCTGTAATGGATTATGGCTTAGTCTGTGCTAAGTGACAGCTGTCGAACTGTAGCTCAAAAAAGCGTGATCAAAAAATGACTGCACGTGGCCCTCGTGACTGAACGATCGGGTCAAATTATTGGTTATGTGTATGAGAGATGCACTACATTGGCAGAAACAGACCTGGAAGTGCAAGAATAGTGATATAATGTGTCAGAGAACTAAGGGGAATATTTGGATCTGAAATGGTCGTGATAAGATGGTTTTTCATTAGATTTCAGCAGATTGAGTATTACCATGGGCGTAGAAAAGTTTGGAAAAATGGCGCAGTGTTTAGGCAATCTTAAAACAGCATACTTACTATAAATTTGCATTTTACTGTGGCTGGATTGCCGTTGTGGAATATATTTCGAGCCCGATCACATTGCACGTGCCAGCGTGCAGTCACGGGTTGATCACGCTTTCTGAGCTACGGGTTGAGGCCTATCACTTCGATCAGACTCCAACATAAACAAAAATTATCGACTATCATAATTTTTTTTTGTTGGAGTCTGACTGTGGGAGACTAGATTATGGCTCAATAGCAGTCATAACTGGATATGGCTCTCATACAGTTACAACAATGAATCGGTGTTAAGTGGGTTGTAATCCACCAAATGGTTTAGACATGTCTCGTTACAACATAAGGAATGGAATATGACCTCGTAACAGCTTACAACGGCTCCCATACCGTTATGTGCAATCCAGGATTTTACCAACACACTTTTTGATGGTTTGGACCAGGACAGCTGCCCTGGCCTCAAATCTAGGCCGTTCGCTCGGGAACATGCTCAATCGATTCGCATCCCGAATACGCAGTCACCCACCTCCTCAGAATCTTTATGTGACACCGAGAACTGCTTTGTGAGCAGTGAAAAAGCAATTACTTTTGATCATTTTTTCAGCAGGACAGCAGTTCTACCCTCAGTTCTCAGCCTTTTTCTTTGAGAGTAGGCTCAATTGATTTGTATTTCAAATGCACAGTCAACTGCATCCTCAGATTTACGACCTGACCTCCAATACAGCTTCCTGGTAGATGAAATCCTTGGTAGGTCATCACTTTTGATCACCACTCAGCAGAACAGCTGCTGTGGTCTCAGATCTTAATCATTTGTTTGGCTTATAGGGTCAATCTCTTAGCCCATTAAATCTGCAGGGCAAACCACCCTTAGATTTCACAACTGGCTCCCACGGCGTTTTGTTGGTACAAGAGTTTGTTTCTAAGCAGGTTTTCATGTAGGACAGCTGTGAGCTGCTTTTGAGGCACCCACAAACTATTATTTTGTTGAAATGTCGTACTTTACTCTATTACCTGGCCTACTGTGCAATTGTATTAGGATAATACACACTATAGACGTTCACTGTATGTTTTCACCGGGAGAAGGTAAAAAACTAGAAATGATATTATATCTATAATTCTGTATTCTGAGTCGGCAGTTGCCTGCGAAGGGGGAAGACGAGTAAAATGAGCCTATAAAAACGGAAAACAGTCAGGGACTGAGGCCGCAGTAGCTGTTCTGCCGACTAGTGATCAAAAGTGATGACCTACTGGGGATTTCATCTACCAGGAAGCCGTATTGGAGGTCAGGTCGTAAATCTGAGGATGCAGTTGACTGTGCATTTTAAATATGAATCAATTGAGCCTACTCCCAAAGAAAACTAAGGGTAGAACAGCTGTCCTGCTGAAAAATGATCAAAAATGATCAAAAGTAATTGCTTTCACCGCTCACAAAGCAATTCTCGGTGTCATATAGAAGTTCTGAGGAGGTGGGTGACTGCATATTCGGGATGCGGATCGATTGAGCATGTTCCCGAGGTGAACAGCCTAGATTTGAGGCCAGGGCAGCTGTCCTGGTCCAAACCATCAAAAAAGTGCCAAAAAAGGGGGAAAAAAATTGAGTCACACCCTAAGTTCTGCAAAGAGCTGTAATATCACTGAAATACATCAGCTTTCCCCTGGGAGTAGATTGATATTTCAATTGCAGTCGAAGCAGAACTGATTCAACAGGTGAAAGGGGACAGACATAATGTGTACTCTTGGTTTAACATATTCAACACATCCAAACCCGCCCAATTTAGGCTTGGGAGACCTAAACAGGGTGGGAGAAAGTTAGGTGAAGTTTGTGAAAGCTTGGCAAAGTACTTGAAAACCCTCGGAAATTCCCGAAATGGTTCAATTTAATGATGAAAAAAGGAATTACCCATGGTTTATAGGTCAAGTCCCCGCACATCAGGCAAAAAGTACTTGACTAGCACAATATAGCTGAAATAGCTGTGGTAGTAAAATAGCTATGTCCCTGGTTTGTAGCTCAAGGGGTCAGCTACAGACTGCTACAGAGTCATCTGTAGCAATCCATGTGGTTAAAATAGACGCATAGATGCATAGCATAATAGAGGTTCATAGCAGTCTAGCTCAATATATTTATGCTCTAGTATACAGAAAGAAAAGAAAAGAAACATTTATTGATTCAAATAAATATTACATGTAATCGAAAGATGCCGGAAACCTGCACGAAAACATCCATCACTGCAGATGCGGCGACTAATAGCACAAAAGTATGACTGACAGGAAAATATCAGAAAGGATGACAAGATGGGGGAGTTGAGTACTCACTATCATCAATGGTCACAAACGATTTGCACACCCAAGACGTTGACATCGGTAACCTTGAACTCGAAGTGTAAGGCGGCGGCCCAGATGGGTAGAGAACATGATCAATTACCCACAAACAAGCAGTCAACATGGGGGAGTTGCCAGGAACACTGTAACTAAGGACAAATAAGCAGCAGTATTCTGCAAAGGTAATGTGAACTCACCAACTACTGTCCATCTGAATTGTCTATCATGAGGGAGATGTACAGCTAATATGACAGGAGGGTCAGATGGACGGCCACAAGCAGCAGTTTTGGTGTAAGAAAATGCGTGGGCTCACTTGTTTCACACTCAGACAGATCCACCAAGCCTTGAGTCAAGCCAAAACACCTGCCAGCCACTTCAAAGTCCCACGGATATAATATCCATGGTCAAACTGAGCCAAAATCATGACTTTTGTGGGCATTTCCTCTCCGGCAATGCAACAGGGGCATGGATTTCTGGTCTGTGTCTTGTTTCACACTCACACAGATCCAAAAAGCCTTGAGCCAAGCCAAAACACCTGTCAGCCACTTCAAAGTCTCATGGATATAATATCCGTGGTCAAACTGAGCCAAAATCACGACTTTTCCTCCATGGGGAGCCAACAGGGGCATGGATTTCTGGTCTGTGACTTGTTTCACACTCACACAGATCCACCAAGCCGCGATCCAGGCCAAAACATCTGTCAGCCTCTTCAAAGTCCCACGGATATAATATCTGTGGCCGAACTGAGCCAAAATCACGACTTTTGCATGTGTTTCCTCACCGGCGAGGCAACAGTGGTATGGATTGCTGGTCTGTGACTTGTTTCACACTCACACAGATCCACCAAGCCTTGAGCCAAGTCAAAACACCCGTCAGCCACTTCAAAGTCCCGTGGATATAATATCTGTGGCCAAACTGAGCCAAAATCACAACTTTTCCTCTCCGGTGAGGCAACGGGGGCATGGATTTCTTGTCTGTCACTTGTTTCACACTCACACAGATCCACCAAGCCTTGAGCCAAGCCGAAACACCTGTCAGCCACTTCAATGTCCTATGTGAATTGAACGCTGATTGTGGTCCACTGTGAGGAAGCAGAGCATGTGAAACAGTGAAGCTCAATTGAATACAGTGACCGAGGACATTAAGCTATTATGTTTATATGAGGCTGATAACCGACTTCGACATTTCTGCAAGCCTCATTGTCTTTACAGAATATTTTTGGCAGAGTTGATCCATTGTAGCGGCACAACTAAATCTTTTAGCTTCCGTAGGCTTGGTATCTAGCAAGCGGCAGAGAATACAGATTACAGCATAGCTTACTTACGAATGTATATAGTTCAATACCATTTGCTGGCAGGTATGGTGAGCTCTGTAGTGCTCGCTTGAAGCGACTGTTGACACTGTAGAGCTACAAAGCTGTGGCCGGCGCTACTACGGCTATAAACCGCTATTTGTCCCTCCATAGATAGCCGGCGAGATATTTCCTAAAAGTTTCCTGATGTCATTGTAAAGCTTTGAAATCCTTACAAACATCATGATGTACATTCGCAAGGTTCATAAACTGTCATGTTCAAACAGTCATCCCGGCCCGAAAAGCCAATTGTGTTGTGTAATACTCTTCGAATTCCTCCGCCGACCAGGTCGGGCAAATAATTGATGCATGCAACCTCCTTTTTAGAAGTGCCGCGAAGTTGCAGAGATCTCACTCATCCTTTATATTCAAACCACTGCGGCGCAGTTGGTAATCGGTGGCCCGGGACATTCCAGGGAATTTACACCTTAGCAACTGCGGTGGAACGACCGGACAGCTCTCGCGAAAACCACAGCCTGCACGGTGCGAAGATGAACCTATATGGGGATTGGTTCAATTGCTGTGTGTGGGAATTGTTGTTTAATCCAGCGAGTGCTTAAATCTAACACCTCGCTTCTTTAAATCTCCCAGGACTATGACCTACATAGTGAGAACATCAGCCACCCGTAGATTCGGGTGCGCCACTAATTGTAGCGGGGATGCGTACGTCCGGGTCATTTGACATTGAGGAATTAGCCCAAGGCCCCAAATACATACAGATGAAAGCCGTCCATCTTGTTAAGAGGGATGATGACAGTCCCGCGGAGATCCAAGCCCGAGCAGGCGACACCCTGAATAGTGCAAAACATGTGTGCAAAGCTTGTCCCAGAGGAGGTAGCCGTCTAGACCGCGTTCGAGGGGCACGATATCGGATACATGCTCGCATCCAAGTTCATATGGAGCAGCTGCCAAGTAATCGCGATTGAGGCACCAGTTCGAACCGCGAAATACCCAGACGTAACTCCTCAGTTCCTCAAGCTCGCTCTCCGCAAGAGTATCAGCCTCAGGTTCAGCCTGCGCTCTGAGCCCATGCACCTCGATCCTCGTCCATTTAAAGGAATCATTGGAGATGTCAAGTTTAGAACCTTCTCCGAGTCCGATAAGCCTTATCGAGCACCTCTTCGACCTCCATAACGGCCAAGTCGTGCAGGAGAACCCCTTAGACTGAGTTCCGAAACGCTGAATCCGGAGATCTTTTTCCTGACAGGTTTCAACCGGATCCAGTATATATTGTCGACAAATGGGTCCAGAGGCGGTACTATCAAGTACTCGTGTCATTGAATCCACGTTGAATAGCTGGAGCTTTGATGCAGTCTTAGGTTGTACTAGAAAGAGTCCGTACTCGTGAAGATCCGTGGGATCCAGGTCACAAACTGGCATGTTGAAAGAAAAAGAGAGTCAATGCCGACTTGCTCAGCCGTTTGCATAGCGAGATCACGTGTTGTAATGGTTCAATGTTCAAAATTAGACAATGACAATGTCATTGTCAAAAATTCATCCCCATCCGAAAAGCGGGTATCTTCGGACAAATTTTCACGCAGGTGAGCTCCTGAGTAAGCACTTGATGCATAGAACTTTTTTTTAGAAGTCTTTAGACGTGCTGAGGTTTGGCGAAAACTCATCTAAAATGCCTCGCTCTTTTTGAAATGCTGACAGATTTGCCGTTCAAGATGTGGCTTTAGTAAAACATTGTTCTCCATTTGAACTCGGGGCCGCACTTTACAATTTCGGATACGGCTGGTAACGGGGACACACGGAAGTAAGCACAAGGTACACACGAATCGCTGTTGGCAAGGCCAAATCGCGAAAAAACCCCAAGGATAGCGCCGGTAAGGCGAAAACACGGCGGAAGTACGCTATCCGGAACTTACTTCAAATCGAGCGAAACTTGCCGCTTTTTCGTAACCCGCCTCGTGGCATTTCAATCCACGTGCATGAATTTTGCCCGCACCCAGAGTACTGTGCCTCATGACATGTCATGATTGCCTGCGGCCCTGCACTTATGTTTGGATGATGTCAAAGAACGGGTCCGGGTGAGAAAGGATGGTTATAATCTCCTTTGACCACGGAGGATTGCCGCCGCAGCTCGTCGAATGGAGAAAGGCATAGTCGAACTACCGCGTTACCGTTTCCTTAAAAGCCAGTGTCTTCGTCGTGTGTTCCCCACCAACTATTTGTCGGCCGCCCCGCAATGCGTTCAATCAGTTTCGCCCTCGTTCTCGCAGCCGTTTCGGTGTCGAATACCTTGGCATTTACTCCTTCCCAGTTCCCGTGGATGGCTCCGACGTCCACCGATGTCCGGTCGCCCTGCCCAGGACTCAACACGTACGTTGAACCTGCTTTTATTCATATCTTCTCGGCTGACCGTCCATTAGCCTTGCGAACCACGGGTTTCTTCCGCGCAACGGGAGAAATTATACAATTCCAATGATTTTGGACGCTGCACTCGGTAAGGAGACAGTGATATATATACATGCAGATGAATTAATTATTATAAACGCACAGTGGGGTTCAATGTAGGATCTGACTCCCTATTGTTGGGGGCGAAGCTCGGTTTGTTCTCAGGAAACAGCCCCACGACCATGGATTTGGACGCGCTCGCCTTGTAAGTCTTATCCCCTCACGGCTAGGAAATCTCGTTGACCACAGAAATACAGGCACAGCCTGATCGAGCACGACGCGTCCGTTTCACGCCAGGACTTCGCGGTTGGGGATAACCTGCACTTCAACGAGACCATCTTCTCCACGCTCGCCAACTCCAATCCGGGTGTGGATTACTATAATGCCACCTCTGCGGGCCACGTCCAGGCCGCTCGGCTCGCCAACTCCCTGGAGATAAATCCAAATGTCACCAACACGCTCAAGGAGTTCTCGTTTCGCCTTGGCGAGTCCGCTCTGTATCTCAGCGTATTCGGCAATCCCGCCACCGGTGTCGCCCCCAAAGAGTTTGTGTCCCAATTTCGCTTAATTTCGAACAGGGTCTGATACAGCTCAATGTCAGGTTCGTGCAGATCTTCTTCAGGGAGGAGCGGCTTCCCATTGAGGAGGGTTGGAAGCGCTCTACGACGACGATTACTCTCGAAACCATGTCCCCAATCCAGGATATAATCGCTGAGGTATCGAATTGGACCCCAACCCAAGAGTTCGAGGCCCTCGTCCTCGGTCCCGGCATCGTGCTCTAGGTGCGGATTATGCGCCACATAATAGGCGTTCCATCTTTCCTGGTCGGTGGTTGTGTCGAGAAAGTTACGGCTTATGTGTTATGTTAACGGAGACTCGAATATGAATGTTCTGGTGTGCCCCAAAAATTACATGAATTCAAGTTGAATTTATTCAACCGGTGATTAATTCACATGTTCAACAGCAATGAGGTGCACCCACTATGATGTGCCTCGGAGGTAACGGTGCTGCGGCCAGAACGTGGTGAATTCATGAAGGCGGGTTGAAGAGTTCGAATGACACGTGCCATCAATCTCTCCTGTTTCAAATTTCAACCCAACCTGAATTCCAACCAATTCTGAGTACGGTAAATCCTAAGTTGTTTCTTTGCTCATCACCCTTCTCTCCAGAGTACCGAGCGTAAAATAAATATTAAGGAGTAGCACACGGACGGTCCCCGTTCGCTTCCGCTTCGGTAACGTGAAGTTTGTTGGGGAGTCTGTTCATTTTACAGCCAAGGACAGTACCGAAGGCGCGACCAAAAAATTTCCATTTTTGGTCATTTTTGATCCCCGCGAAAGAATTGTCTCTAGCTCTCTCAGCTTTGGGCGGATCGAGCTGAAAACTAGATAGAACTGATGTACTAATTCATGCGCAATTATTGATAGAGCTAATTGTGCGAAAATGTATTTTTTGATGGCCTGGTAACTACAGCCCTCCCGCACATGAATGCTGTTTAGTGTGTCCAGGTCACCTCCGATCGGGCTGAGTTTTTGGGAGGGGTGATTCGTAGCGTATATCTCGAGCGTGATAGAGTCAGAAATTTCGATTTGTGTTTTTCTGGCTGCTGGTGGCTCACTCGGATACATCTCAAATAGGAAATAATGAATTGACTGTATTTACTTGAGCCCTTGGCCAAAACAGTTGGAATAATTGCTCAGGTCAACTTATCTAACCAACTTGCATTGCGACAAGATCCTTCTGCTAAACAAGGCATGTCTAAAGCATCACAAAGTGATGCAAGTGAGCACAAAACATACATATTTGACTTTGTCTTTGGCAACGAATTGTACATTCAACATGTCAGATGGGCTATGGCGGGCTCCCATTCAGGTAGCTCAAGAGGTCTTGTGACATGATCAGAACCAAAAACTAGGCTCAGGGAGATTCAGAGGGATGATGTTTGAAGCTGGCTGACAGCCTGAGTTCTATCTGCACTCACTAGGTCTTGTTTGTGTTGTCTAGCTGCTGCAAGACTCCTTTGGTTGGGAATGTACCATATGAGGGAAGGAGTGATGCGATGCGTGTCTGGGTTGTGGCTGCACACGGTAATATGGCGGTGATATGATAGAAGTATTTGATGATGCCGAGCTTTGGACAGGACATGCTGATATTTGTTCTAGAGACGCGTTTTTTTGGCGGTGGGTCCTTTTCGCTATAAATGGTGGTCGAATATACTGGCCTGGGTAAATTTCCTGACTATTTTGACCAAGGGCTCAAGTAGATACAGTCAATCATTATTTCCTATTTGAGATGTATCCGAGTGAGCCACCAGCAGCCAGAAAAACACAAATCGAAATTTCTGACTCTATCACGCTCGAGATATACGCTACACTTCTATCATATCACCG
Source organism: Mycena epipterygia (assembly GCA_029281465.1). Classification (NCBI taxonomy): domain Eukaryota; kingdom Fungi; phylum Basidiomycota; class Agaricomycetes; order Agaricales; family Mycenaceae; genus Mycena; species Mycena epipterygia. Next base: position 1,024,816 of record JARJCQ010000021.1, on the reverse strand, counting down.
CCATATTACCGTGTGCAGCCACAACCCAGACACGCATCGCATCACTCCTTCCCTCATATGGTACATTCCCAACCAAAGGAGTCTTGCAGCAGCTAGACAACACAAACAAGACCTAGTGAGTGCAGATAGAACTCAGGCTGTCAGCCAGCTTCAAACATCATCCCTCTGAATCTCCCTGAGCCTAGTTTTTGGTTCTGATCATGTCACAAGACCTCTTGAGCTACCTGAATGGGAGCCCGCCATAGCCCATCTGACATGTTGAATGTACAATTCGTTGCCAAAGACAAAGTCAAATATGTATGTTTTGTGCTCACTTGCATCACTTTGTGATGCTTTAGACATGCCTTGTTTAGCAGAAGGATCTTGTCGCAATGCAAGTTGGTTAGATAAGTTGACCTGAGCAATTATTCCAACTGTTTTGGCCAAGGGCTCAAGTAAATACAGTCAATTCATTATTTCCTATTTGAGATGTATCCGAGTGAGCCACCAGCAGCCAGAAAAACACAAATCGAAATTTCTGACTCTATCACGCTCGAGATATACGCTACGAATCACCCCTCCCAAAAACTCAGCCCGATCGGAGGTGACCTGGACACACTAAACAGCATTCATGTGCGGGAGGGCTGTAGTTACCAGGCCATCAAAAAATACATTTTCGCACAATTAGCTCTATCAATAATTGCGCATGAATTAGTACATCAGTTCTATCTAGTTTTCAGCTCGATCCGCCCAAAGCTGAGAGAGCTAGAGACAATTCTTTCACAGGGATCAAAAATGACCAAAAATGGAAATTTTTTGGTCGCGCCTTCGGTACTGTCCTTGGCTGTAAACACGTTATTGATTGCATACTTGCAGATAATAGAAGGGAACAAGAAGAATTTATGCAGGCGGCAGCCCTGATCAAGCCATTCTTATTGCATTTGTGGTCTTTTCTTCGCGCAAGGCTGTTCTATTTTGCGTCCGACTTTGCTCTTTCTTGCAATATTACGGACTCGGTGTGGCGAAATTTGTTACCTACAGTATAGGTCTGGGTTGAGGATAATGACGGGGTGCGTTGAATTCCTGAATCTGGAACCGGAACCGTGGAACTGGGCTGTTATCCATGCATTACAGCAATTGGCAGTACCGAAGGCGCGGCCGAAATTTTTCCGATTTGGGACGTTTTCAAAGAATTCCCCGTGGCTCGGTCAGTTCTTCACCGATTTGGATGAAACCATGCTAGATCTCTCGGGGTAACTCAGACGGAATTAGTGATAGAGACAAACCTCTAAAAATACATCATATTGTATGATGTAGGTTTTTGCACCCCCTTTTGAGATAATTGTGATCTAGCGAGGTCCAGGCATGTTCAAACAATGTGGTGTTTTGCAACAGTCAGCCGGGATGGATTTTGAAACATGTGATAGAGTCATAACTGTAAATAATTTGGTCTGTGGTGCTTGCAGTCATGTCGAGATAACAGGCAACCCAGCGGGATCTGAAATATTACCGCGATTGAAACATACATGAGATGTGATATACTTTTGACTCTATCACATGTTTCAGAATGTTGAGAAGTCTTCCCTAGACAAAATCCAGGCCAGGAGTACATGAATTGGATATGCCAAATCAGATTCATTGCCAAAAAGCCTCAAAAACCTACATCAGACAATGTGATGTATTTTTACAGGTTTGTCTCTATCACTAATTCCATCTGAGTTACTCCGAAAGATCTAGCATGGTTTCATCCAAATCGGTGAAGAACTGACCGAGCCACGGGGAATTCTTTGAAAACATCCCAAATCGGAAAAATTTCGGCCGTGCCTTCGGTACTGCCAATTGCTGTAAGCTGTAGGTGGAAGGCAATGCCGGGCAATTGTATGGGAGTGAAGGCCGACAGGGACCAACGGAAGTAAGGGGAACATCATAATGGCACCTGAAGGAACCACGCACACGTTCTAATTTTTCCTCACTCCCGCGGGAAAACCGTTGAGTGATAAACGAAGATAGACAATGGGTTCGCGTGAGTTTAACTCGTTGGGCTAAGCTATAGAGGTGACACACCGAGCAAACCTCAAGTTCTTTAAGATGGATAGAGATACACAGGTTCAACTTGAGCGCAACGGTATCTATCGTACGGATATTACCGCGTCATTTGTTTTGGTGAATAGATGCAGTAGATTCGTATGTAGTATGGGTCCACTCGTTCGTTATATCCGAGCCTGTGTCAAGCGGAAACCTTGGTCGGCGAAATCTTTATTTGTGAGTTCTCGGTATTTTTGAACGGTATGAACCATCAGGTTACAGGACTTTGCGTGCCCACACATGCACATATAGTACGTCTCCTTATCCATCTGGAGCAGTATATCTCATTCAGGTTGTGAACCTATCGAATTAACATTTCTTTACCGGTAGCCTTGCGGTTACCTGCCGGCGATCAAAATACATTCCGTGATTTGCATTGACTAGATTACTTTCGAATTTACACTGGAATCCGACGATAATTTTTCCCATTCACCCTCATTTAAAAACTAAATTTGTGGCTGGGTTAATCTCCTATGGGAAATCGCCGTAACTTGAAGTCGCGACGCAGCCACCGCCTCGCACCTACCACGCGCCTGCCTTGCGCTCTCCCAGCATCACTTCCAGCCACCACTTTCGAGTCTCACCAGCGATGAACGGCACTTGTATCCCCCCTGATCCTGATATCTCGGGCATCGGCGTCCGCGTGGCAATATATGCCCAAAATCTCCTTAGCTTAATCATTCACCCGCATGGCTGGGTTCGATGCTCAAAATATCTCTCGTGGGAAGTCGCCGTACTACTGCCGATGCCACCGCCTCACACCTAAGTATCACGCGACGAGTGTCCACCTTGTTCTCTCAATACCATTTCAAGTCCCACCAACGATGAACAACATCACTTGCATCCATCCTGACCCCGATATTTCAGGCATCGGCGTCCGCGTAGCAATCTACGCCCAAAATCTCCTTAGCTTCATCCCCGCCCTCTGGGCTATCTGGGACGGAGAAGTGTCTGCCGAAGGACTCGAGTCTGTTGAGAAGCAATCGACCACGATCCTCATCACTGCTTTCGCGATCTTGATTGCCGCCATGGCGGAGGCCCGAACGACGGGATTGTCGAATTTCCATGCCAGCATCGTGCTCAGTCTGAGCTGGATGAACAACACGAACACGTTCATCTACTTCTTACTTTATGTTCAGCACAAGAGTCAGCGGGGACTGGAGCACGTCGAACCGACCCTGGGACATTGGACCAGGCACATTCGGGGGCGCCTCTCGTTACAATCCACTTTTGGCCAACTCACGCCCAACGAAAAATCCAACGGTAAGTATCTTGCCCTTCAGCATGTAAAGTCTCAACGGTAGTGGCTAGGAGATCGGGTTATACATGCTTTCACCAGAAGGATCGTCCTTTTTCTCGGCTCCCTTCACCTTTCCCTCATGGCCGCTCTTGGGCTCTGGCTGTGGAGTAAACCACGGGCGTTCGGAACCGCAAACTCCTGTGCCATCGATTCTGCATCTACCGTCATTCTAGGAAATCGTGTCCGGCTTCGCTCGCCTACATTGCGCGCGTGGTCAATTGCCATTTATTCGCTTTTTCTCGCCCCCGGACCCAACCTCGTTCTTCCCATGGGACTCTTCCTCGTGCTGATAATATACACACACAGATGGCAATCAACGTCCGGTTCTGAAATCCCGAGCAGAGAAGCACGACCTCTATCTCGGGCAACATGGAAAGCATGGTATACGCCGCTGCGCTCCTCACCTGGTATCCTCGCCATCTTCGCCGGCCTGTTCATCCTTTTCGTCATCAATCTAATCTTTGTATTCGATATTGAACTTACCCTCCGACAAAGCCGAGGCCTGGAGGGCCCGGGCGCCGGTGAATCCGCGTGGACGTTTGGTCAAATTCTAGCATTGCTTTTACTGGTTCTCCCACTCCGTGATGTGTTGGAGACTCTGCTTGTGCGATATAGGCAGCGACGCGAAGAGGAACATACTACATCTTTGACCAATAACAGAAAAGCCTCCTGGGAGAATGCCATGAAGGCGGGGCTGTCACCTAAAATAATCCTAGATTTGTTCAAAAACGGTGCCGACGTCAACCAAAAGCTTGAAGGTACGGAACCCTCCAAGCGAAGGAAATTCTAGACTCAAATTTTACACTAGATCCCCAGTTCGCAAGTGCACTTCAGGTAGCCACATATCGGTCGGACACGGAGTTGGTGCACATTCTTTTAACTCTGGGTGCAGACCCCAATATCCAAAGTGAGAGCATTTCTTTGATCTACACAAACTGATGTTGGGAATCATGGGCTCAGGCCATAAGAATGAGACAGTACTCCAAATTGCATTACGTGCCGGGAGTTGGGATGTTGCCCGGCTTCTCCTTGAATACCATGCAGACCGGGATGTGCCGAGTGGGACGATCCTCTGCATTTTTTTACAATAGTTTGACTTTCTTCATTTAGAGTCTGAGTTGGCAACTGCACTCAAACTAGCAGTATCCCAGTCAGATGTGAAGGTGTTCAAGATGCTAGTTGATCTACGTGGAGACCCGAATATCCGAGCCGATGATATCCGTGACCTAAGCCTTCCATCCGCGTCAGAAAACGGAAATTGGGATGTCGTCAAACTCCTTCTTGAACTTGGAATGGACCCAAATATCAGGGGTGAGTATATTTTCAATGGCGAGAATATCTAACTGAAATGGCACTAAGGTGGCATATTATATGGGACCGCACTCCAAGCAGTGTCCTATAGTGGACATCTGGAAATTGTCAAGTTGCTTCTGGAACATAGAGCAGACCCAAATATCCAAGGTGAAGATTTTGGCTGCAAACATCTGTCGCTTATATGGTACTTGCAGGGGGATACTACAAGACCCCACTCCAAGCAGCGTCCTATAGTGGACATCTGGAAATTGTCAAGTTGCTTCTGGAACATGGAGCAGACCCAAATATCCAAGGTGAGGATGTTTTTGACCGTGAACATCTGTCACTTAGATGGTACTTGCAGGGGGATACTACGACACCCCACTCCAAGCAGCATCCTATAGTAGACATTGGGAAATTATCAAGTTGCTTCTGGAACATGGAGCAGACCCAAATCCAAATATCGGAGGTGAGGATGTGTTCGATGATGAGGATATGTCACTGAAATGGCACTCCAAGGGGACTATGGGACTGTGCTCCAATATGCATCTGAGGGTGGAGACATGGAGATTGTCAAGCTGCTTCTTGAACATGGAGCAAACCCGAATATCCAAAGTGAGGATATTTTCAATGATGAGGATGTGTCACTGAAATGGCACTAGAAGGCGGCAGGTACGAGACCGTGCTAGAAGCAGCGAGGCAGCGTGGAAATCAGGAAATCATTGATCTCCTCCTTCAAAATGGAGCTTTGAGATGATATTCAGCCAGCAGGAGGCACTTTAGCCCAGCTCTCTGTGATGATCTCTTACCGTACTTATACAATGTTTCGAGCATTTATTTATTTTGGCCATTCTCACCTGATGGCTGATGGATTTGGTTCACCGGTTTTTCTACTTTTATTCGGAGTCTTTGGGGGTGAAGCAATTGCCACATATGTAGACAGAATTGAAGTAGGGAGGGAGTTGAATAAAATCTGGAATACAGCCACATAGGTATAAGTATGCATCCGGTTAATCTCGAGTCCTTGGTACATATACACCCAGATGCAGGCTGAAGGACACAGACTTGATGGTGTAGTGCTAACGCTTGCTCAAAATATCATCAACGTCCATTTAAGCGGGAGCCCCTCGTTCGAACCGGGGTCAGGTCTTGTGTGGCATTCTCGACTTTTTTGACATTCCCTACATATTCTCTTGATATTTTGTACCATCCTTATATGGGGGTGTGATGCGCTCAGCTTTTTATTTATAAAACAGATGAGATTCCGGTTGAATGAATTCTTCAACACAAATTTATATCCGAGGTTTGATCCCAAGTTATTAATTCCTGATACATATACACTGACATATAGGTGGAAGGAAGGACCTGGTGGTGTAATGGTTAACACATCTGTTGAGTTTTACAGTGATGCCTGAAGATTAATATGCAGGAGATTTGCGTTCGATCCGTGGTCAGGTCGCGTGCGTCGAGTTTTTTTTCTTCTGCCTTTGAGTGAAATTTCCCAAGTTATTCTCACTGCTGCTCTTGATTGTTTTTTTATCACTCCTTTAAGATACTCTAGTGACTCAGTGACGCTGGCTCAGGAACACTGCCTGGCTACCAATGTGAGGGAAATTGATCGCATCACCGTGCGTTCCCAATTTGGAAATCCCCGAGTCCATGTGCCTGCCTTCCAACGAGCAGGCAGGGGCTTTCGCATCCGTTCGCCTTCTCCGTCTCGTCTCTCGGCGCCGCAACGCTTAAACCTCTTCCTGCTCTCTGTCAGTATCAATCCCTGACCCTCGCGGACGCCCTTCTCAAGAACGACGGGTAGAAGCGTTCTCGAGATGATGGAGCAGCTGATCTGTGTTTTTTTTTGAATGTTTTTCTTTCATTTTGTGTGTAGACGGGTGTTTTTTTTGGGCGGAGACGGGTTTGCGCATCGCGATCCCGGAAGCTTCCATGCATGCCCGCAAGCGTGGGCGTTTTCCGGGTTCTTGTGCGGGTGTTTTTCTTTGGATTTGGCTTGCACCCTTTTCTTCCCCTCGGGTTTAGGCTTTATTTGCCTTCTCCCCGGCCTTGGTTGACGCGCCGACACCTTTCTTTCCTTCAATTAAAAAACTAACCCACCTTTCTCCCAGGCGAAGAGTTTGCAGGCTGCTGCACAGACGAACGGGGTTGGAGAAATCCAGAGCGGCAGCCATGGCTGTATGTACGTACGCCTTTTCTCACTCAGTCCAAGCGATTATTGAAATGATCGCGATGCATTGCTAATTGGCAACGCAATCCAGGGCTGTACATATCAACGTGCTGACCCGTTCTTCGGCAGGGAAAATGCGGGTCCGGAGCTAATCAAGATAAGGTGCGTGTCCCGCCGCTTTTCATTTTCCCTAGGCTGCCCCTGCTGAATATATGAATATGGTTGAATAGTGCATGAACGTAACGGGCGGCGGAACGCCGACGGCACACAGTGCATCTTCGTCACAAACCGGACCCTGCAATGGGCGGGCACGAATAAGTGCCTCGGCCTCACCGGGGGAAACATTTCGGACGGAAACCAGTTGCAGATCTGGACCTGCGACAGGAATAGTAACCAGTGCTGGGGCGGCGCCACAACCCCAATGTCGTGATAAGTGAGTTCTTTCTTGTCTCTACTCCCTCCCGAGGCTCAACCCGTTTTCGGCATCGCCCAAATAAGACTTACCGGTACGTCGATTCCTTCGCGCGCGCTTGTTCCTGACTCCATTTGCGCGCTGGTGTTCCGCCCGGCCGCACGCATCTCCGCCTCTGTCTCGGTCCTTAGTACACCAGCACCAACCGTCTCAAGCCCCCAGCCTTCGAGTCCTACCCAAAAAATCCACCCCCACGCATAAGAACCGCTATTGAAACCACAGTCACAACCCCTCAGGAACGATCGCACTCGCACTCCTCACTCCGCCCTGAACTTACACACTCGCTTGGCGACTAATTTTTATTTTAACCCTCTAGATCTGCGCACGGCCCACCCACTTCCTCGGCACACACCGCCTCACATACTCGTTCCGAAACACGCCCTCGGGATCCACCTTGCGTATCACAAGGAGGAAGTCGTCGAAGCGCTGCAGGCAGTTGGAGTGGAACGGGTAAGTCTCTTGATTTGTGGTGGAAATTTGACGGCTGCAGCCCTATAAGTATTTTTTTTTGGGCGGAAGCCAACTTTCTGATTTCATCTGCTGTGTTGTTCAATCCAAGTCGCTGGGCCAACCAGCACGGCGACTTCAAACCCAACCAAGATTCGATCCCACGTGTCGCCGAGCCACCGAGATGAACGGTCGGACATGGACAGCAGAGTAGCCGGGCTTCAGCACCGAGTCGGCCATTGCAAGCGATGGAGCAGTTTGTCCGCATGCTGAACTCATGTCGTGGGCCTTTCCCCTGGGGACTAATGCGTCCTACACAATACTGATCAGGTACAAGGCCTGGGACAGGCACCACCGCAAGATAAGAGAGCTCAACATCTTGGGAAATCCGCGGAGGCTGTCAACCGACAAGCTGCTTTCTATCCTTGTCGAATCCGGCTTCATTTACTGTTTATTCTGGGTAGGTGGACATTGTACTGCCACCATGTCCTCAACAAATCAACTTTAATACCAGCTTACACAACTAATCCTGTTCTTCGAAATCTCCCGAGATTCGCCGGTCATTTACGTCTACGCGGCCAGATCTCGGGAATGTACCCCACTCTCATTATCGTCATTGTCAATCTCCATCAGACTATCTGCGAGGAACCGTCGTCCGTGAAGACCAACATGGTTGCTGGCGGTACCTTGCAGTGGGTTTCGGGCAGCAACAAGTCCGGGCCGACAGAAACTCCCCTCAGTTCAACGTTCGCATTGACTCTAACGTTCAATATGAAGGCGGCGGAGCAGTGATACACGTGGGACATATGGGCCTTAAACAGCCTGCCTACGAGGTTGTTTAATCCATGGTGCGGAGTTGTTCGAGGGTGGCTCACATCAGAGTTTTGACAGATCCCTGGTGGACCTTGTTTCACCTTGTACAAGGTCAAACAAGGTCAAACAAGGTCTAAAAAGGCCGCAAGGTCGCAAGGTCACCAGAAAGGTAGTAATTTTCACAAGGTCAATATTTTCTTCAAAATTTTTTTTTTTCTAGCGTTGATCTGGGACTGGTGGTAGAATTCATGTGGGGTGTTTTTTGACTCCCGACCTTTTTTGACCTTGTGAGCTTGTCGAAAAGCTCGGGACAAGGTCACAAGCCCAAAAAGGTCACCAGATTTTTGTCAATTGGCTGATGCAGAAAACACTTTTAAATTGTCGATACGAACTGTATGTTGTTTCGTAGTTTTGGTAGATAATTGAACAGGCTGAAAAAAAATATAAGGCTGCGCACGCAATAAAACTTAATTCGAGAGAATACTGTGGGTTGAGAAAGGTGTGGAGGTGAAACAGCGGGTAAATCAGTCTTACAACTTTGATAATTCAATAACAACTGGCCGCAAGAAAATAGAATCCGAGGTAGTCCAGTTCAAGAAAGGCATTTAATAATACTAGTAGTATTATGATCCAAGATCATACTGCTAGTCAACGGACAACTGCGTTCAAGTTCAGAGCCAATATCTATTGCAACTACGCATCACGACTCCAAATTACACATTCTGACCGGGCTGGTTGACCCAGATGAAGGTAGCATTGTGAACATTGGGCTGCACGACTTCGAAGGTCTGGGTGTTATATTGGAAGAGTCGGGCAGCTGCGTAACTTCCTCAGCGAAACACAATAAAGTTGGAGCTGGCAACTCACTGTAGGAGAGACCGTTCACGAAGAAAGCATATTGCAGGACGTAGGTTGCAGGGATGCCGTCCTCGTTGTCGATGTTGAGGATGACGGGGCCCACCCACCTGGATAATCGCAGTTCACGGAATGAAAGCGTCCGTCATAGAGAAGTGACATACCCATCGTCGGTGACTTTCTCGGGTATTTCGATACCGGTTGGCAGCAGACCCATCCCGAACAGATTGCTTCCGCTGGCAATCGAGTCCGAGTATTCGAACGTGACATTCTGTCCGTTGAACAGGGAAGGGGTATCGCGAGCCTGGATGGCGTTGGCGGAAACGACCGAGGCCAATGCGAGGAAAGCGGCAACGCAGAGTTTGAACATGATGGAGTGTTTTTAGAGAATGCAAATGTTTTGAAGAATTCAAGTGGGAGTCAAGTTGAACTGTTGAATGGTGTCGAAGTCGGAGGCTCTTTATACTGTTTACACTCCGCGAAGCGGTTCCACTGCGGCCAGACGAGACCGCCGCCTCCGGCGAGACATGGCCTTGAAGTGTCTAAACGTTACAAAAGTATGCTTCTCCCACCCCATTTCTACGTGCTTACCGATCAAACGTCGGTGCTCCGTCGGAGTATATAAGTACGAGAAGAGTGGGAGTGGGACTCGCCGTCATTAAGCGAGTTCCACTAATGATGAGCGGGCCGACGGCGCCCATCAACATATCATCAATCGGCAACTCTCGGCATTCGTGCCGGGGGAAGGCTCCCACCCTTTCGTTAGCATTGTCTTTACCGCTGGCGTGGGGCTCTTTCACGACGCTGGCGCTGGCCTTTTTTATTTTATTTTATCCTATTTTTTTGCGGCTAGATCTGACCCCCCCTTGACGCTCGCCACTAGGCCCGCTGTGTGGAGCTTTTTCGCTCGCCGCTGGGCCCGCTGCGCGTGGAGCTTCATACTCGCCGCAAGGCCCACTGCGTGGTGCCGGCCAATGAGCGGGGTTTAAATCGAACTGATTGAATGATGGGTGCTTGTGAGCGAGTCCCATTCTTGACCACTAACGGTCATTACCCGACGCTAGCCGAGCCTTAGCCGAGACCCACTCTTCTCGTCGATGCTCCGTCGGATCGCAAGGTAGGGTTTCAACATACGCGGAATCCTATAGGAAGGATTAATCTGATTGCAACGGAGAGAGAAAGACGCGTGTGTGTGGCAAAATGGCGGCGCGATGGAACATGCGGAAGTGGCGGGAGCTTTGGGGTCGGAGCTTGTACACCGGAAAACAAAGAGGGCGAAAGCGTGCATGGTGGGTTTGTATGATTTTCCGATTCATTGCTTTTAGTCATTCAATAGCCACGGCCATGGGTAGCTTCGCACGCTGTGGCTATATTTAGTCTAGGTATGGCTATATAAATAACCAGGGTCATCTACATATAGACGGACCCTGGCTCAGGGCTGTTGCACGCTGATGCCGAACTCGCGTAGCCGCACCGTGGGCAGGTCTGGTTTTTAATTCAATTCAACAGTCACGCGTCACAGGGCCCAGGGGTTGTCGAATAGGTTCGACGTCTCAAAATTCTAAAAAAAAGTGCCTTTCAGCAGCGAGGAGCCATAAATAAATCTCTTTTGCATCTCCCACATCGAAACTGGCCACATCTTCTGTATTTTGTCAATTTTCAACTTGATATCAGCCTAAACACAATAAAATCTCACAAAATCACTGGGGAAACCACTCCGGAGTAATTAATTTAAACAAGTATCTACCTGGCTTTCCCTGCTCCCACAAAAGAACCCAAACAACTCTACGATGTCGCTGCATCGTTCTGGAATGGTGTCGAATTTTTGGGGGTTGTCATGGTCCAACCTGGGCCCTGTCGAAGTGTTGAATATGTTCCAGATGCCCCCCTGTCGAATTGAATTAAAAAACACAGTACCTGACCATACCGGCTAGTTGTAGCTCTGGCTATGTCCAGCGAGGCGTTAGTGAGCTCTTTACGATCCAAGAGTAAAGATTATATACTTGCTTTCGAGTTTGGTGTCTAGAACCTTGGTTCCTTGGACTTCCGTCCATCTACCAACCTTTTAGAATGAGCACTGAAGCAGCGTACATACATGACACACACCTAATAAAGAAATTAAATCCAGCACCTGTGCGGGCTTTCGATACACAGCTCTATCCCTTTCGCTGCAAGCTCCCGCCACTGCTGTCGAATCTCTGTGCTGGGGGTCTGATCCATATCGTCCATCTACAAAGCAAACAATTCAAGTCGCCCGACCCTTGAGACCGCAGCTCGAGGGCCTCTGTCACTACGTTGAACACGACTTGCCAGTGCTGGTTATCGTCGTGGATGCCACAGTGCCATCCTCTGAAGATTCAGGAAGAAAACCTCATCGCCGCCGGGTTTAAATTCCTGAAAAATTGTGGTTGCAATGTCCCCCTCGGCCAAAGTTAATTCCACCGCCGACAGGGATGGCAAGCAGCGCAGTAGCAATAAAGTCTGCGCCATCATGGCACTTCGGATGTAGAGCCCCAAGTCACAGAGCTGGCATTCGGAGCGGCCTATGAATTGGAGGAGCTGTGCGACGTTTCTCAGACCGATTGGGAATCTGGTGAGATCCAGTTTTTGGAGTGCTGGCATCGCTAGACGCCTTAAAGATCAGGAAATTATTGATCTCCTCCTTCAACACGGAGCTCTTTGAGATGATATTTAGCCGGCACAAGAGACATTTTAGCCCAGCTCTCTGTGGTGATCTTAATTGGACTTACCGTACTTATATAATGTTTCGAGCATTTATTTATTTTGGCCATTCTCACCTGATCGCTGATGGATTTGGTTCACGGGTTTCTACTTTTATTCGGAGTCTTTGGGGTGAGGCAAATGTCACATATATAGGCAAGATTCAATCAGGGAGAGAGTTAAATAAAATCTGGAATAGCTACATAGGTATATGTATGCATCCCGGTTGATCTGAATTAAACTCCTTGGTACATACACACTCGGATGCAAATCCGAGGAAGACCTGACGTTGTAGTGGTAACATGCTTGCTCAAAATAGTTGTAAAGTCCATTTTCGTTCGAACCGGGGTGAGGCCATGGTCTCCGTCTCTTGTTTTTTGACGACATATTCTGTTGATTTTTTTATATTTCACTTCAGTTTTTCGCCAACCTCAAATGGGGGTGATGCGTTCAGGTTCTTCATTTACAAAACAGATGAGATTTCCGTTGAATGAATTCTTCAACACAAATTCATATCTGAGGTTTGATCCCGAGGTATTAATTCCTGGTATGTCATACATAGCAGACATAGCAATGGGTGGAAGGAAGGACCTGGTGGTGTAGTGGTAAACACGCCTGCTGGTTTTAGTATATCTCGAGATTAATGTGCAGGAGATCTGCGTTCGATCCGCGGTCAGGTCGTGCTAGTCTCATTATTTTCTTTTCTTGATTTTTTATTTTTCTCTTTCTTTTGAGGTCCCTCATTTAGAAATTACTTCTCGGTCCTTTCAATCCTCTCGTTGTCCTCAACAACCATCCTCAGAACTCAAAACGCAAGCTCAGGCACGCCGATAATCGCGATCGCAATCAGATTAGCCGATAAGGCGGCGATAACGATGAGCCAGGTGGCAGATTACACGTAATGCGTTTGCGCTTGTTTACGACGGGAGCCGCGGCGCGTCGCTCGGATCGCAGAGTCTCTCGCGCGTCTACGTCTAACATAACTCTAACATCAAGTCTTTCGTCTGCACCACCCGCGCCTTTCATCTGCATCACCTGCGGTCACCCAGCGCGCCGAAGCCGACGGCTACGACGACGACGCCCTCGTTTGTCAGAGTCGGAGCAAAGTCGAAGGAGGACACGAGGAGAGGATTCACTCGGGATTCCAGACAGGGGGAGACGTTGAGACAGGAAGACAAGAAGACAGGTGTGTGCTACCGCGCGTCGTGGGCGGGCGCGGGCTGACAGCGCACAGTTACAGCTTAGGTCCGACGAGCGACCATGGGGAAGAAGAAACAGCACCAGCAGCAGCAGAGGAACCGGACGCACGCGCTTGAGGAGACGATTGCAGGGCACGCGGAGACGGAAGGAGCCACGAGCAATGGGAGCGGGGACACCAACACGACCGTTCCCGGCGATGGAGACCAGGCAGCGCTGACGGCGGCGGCGCTGGCGGCGACGAACGAGCTCATCGCGACAGCAAAGGAGCTGTACATGTCACTCGGTGGCGGCGAGTCGTCTTCGGAGGACGGGGATGGGGTGGAAGGGGACGCAGAAGCGGATGCGGGGGTGGAGGAGATCCTGGGTGCAGACGCGGCGTATTGGCGGGCGTTACCTCGGAGCGTGCGTGAGTTTGTCGGAGGGGTGTACAAGATGAAGGGTGGGGGCGGGGAGGAGGGCGGGTTCGCGCGGTCGGTCCGGGAGGCTGGTGGGTGGTTCAAATCGTGCATTGGGAGAGAAGTGCTGACGGTCGGCAGCGGCGGCATTGGTGCCGAACGGCGTGCCGGGTATGATCCGATTTGAACTCCGCTCGCGTCCTGCTGACCAATACTTTTCAGCGGCGTCGCCTCCCACCTTTTCATCATCAGTGTCAGCGTCGTCCGACATGGGCCCGCCGCCGCCTCCACCGTCCAGCGTCTCCATAGGAAAAAAGCCCATGGGCTACCAGCAGGCCGCCGCGCCCCCGGCACCCCGCAGTGCTCGCGCACAAGCAAAGGCCCCCGTCACAAGCTACCCCCAGGACAAGCCAAAGCCACTCCCGAACAACAAGATCTGGAGCACATCCTCCAGCGAGGAGCGCGAGCGTATCCGCGACTTCTGGCTTGCCCTCGCAGAGGACGAACGCCGCGATCTCGTCAAGGTCGAGAAGGACACCGTCCTCCGCAAGATGAAGGAGCAGCAGAAGCATTCGTGCTCGTGCGCCGTCTGCGGCCGGAAGCGGTGTGTGCTCTCCCTTTCTCTGCATTCATTCCCCCTCATCGCACCCACACAGAAACGCAATCGAGGAGGAGCTGCAGGTGCTCTACGACGCGTATTACGAGGACCTCGAGCAGTACGCGCTCTACCAGCAACAGTACCTCTCCTCCAACCGCACCCTCCCGCCACCGCCTGGACCTGGCCCCTTCCCCGGCAGCGTCGAGGTCGACCGGAACGGCACCGTCGTAGCCGGTGTCGGCTACCCGCCCGCGCCCCATCACCGGCGCCCGCCGGGCAAGAATGCCAAGCCACGGAAGGAGGAGCTCGACGTGTACGAGGAGGAGGAGGAGCCGAGCGCGGACGAAGACGAGGACGACCCCGACGGCGAGGACGGGCCGCCGAGTCTGAATAGTAACAACAACAATGCGAACCCGCAGAGCCCGCAGGCGCCGCCCGCGCCCGCCCCTGCGGTCAATGGCCGCGGGGGGCGTGCGGCGCGCGGAGGAGGGAGGGGTGGGGGAAGGGCAGGCGTCGATATGAAGGGCAAGATCACTGCAGGGGTCGGCGCGGGCGTCGGAGGTGAGTGTCTTTGTCTCGTCTTTTCTTTGGGGCCGTTTCCTTTCATTGCGCGCCGCTTGCTTTCATTCCGTCCCCCTTCCCCGAGTCGGCGCCTTTGTTCTCCGCCCGAACACGTACCCTTATCTGCGCCATCCGTTCCACGTGCTCCACTCCATCGCATCGGGATGTGTTTCGCATTGCCTCCATCGCATCGAGATGCATTTGGATTCGTCCATCGCATCGGGATTTATTCTCGCTGTCGACTCGGGCTTTTGGGGTCCGAGTTGGGTCGGACGTGGTGTCTTGTGCGCGTTTTCCGATCGGTGGGCGGGGCACGTCCATCCATCCCGCCATGCGATATCGCATCGCCCAACTCCGTATCTCGCTCCACCCGCGCCTAGTCCCTTCTCTCCCCGTCCTTTTCCTTCCTCGCTCCGTTTCCCGCCCACTACACCCACGCCTCGTCCCTCCCGCCGTCCCGCCTGCTCATACGTCCCCGCCCCGCCTCGTTCTGCGCCTTCCGTTCAGACGTCCCCATTGTTCACTCCGTTTCCCTCCTCCGTTTCCCGCCCGTCTGCGTGCTTCCCCAAAACGGGAGGAGAACGGGGTGGTAAGCGGAGGAGGGGCGGGACGTAGGCGTAGGACATATGAACGGGACGGGTGGGGGCGGGGAACGGAGACTAGACCACGCCATGCATTCCCGTTCCTCCGTCTTCTTTCACCCGCCCTCCTTCTACTTCTAACCCCATACCTTCTTCCACCATGCCTTTTCCTTTTCGTTCTACCCGCCGACGCCATATCCTCATCCATCTTTTCGCGCCCACTTTCCTCTTCTGTTCTCTTGAACCTTTCTCTTTCTGCACCCACCCGCCGTACGCCAACTAACCCCCTTACCCAGGTCCGGGCTCAATCCTGACGGTCGCGGACGACCTGCTCAAGAATGACGGGCAGAAGTTTCTCGAGATGATGGAGCAGCTGGTGGGTTTTTCTATGGATTCTTCTGGGCGGGGCGTTTTGGCGGGGTTGTTGGTGTTTTCTTGCCTAGGGGAGGACGTGCTTTTTAGGCGACGGTGCACCCGTTTACGCTTTGCAATGCATGACCGCGGGGCATTGGCGTTGGCGTGGACTTTTCCGGGTCTCGGCGGCGTTTTTTGGATTCGTTTTATTGGGCCCTGTTTCTCCCCCATTCCTTCCTTCGACTTGACTTATTTGTTTTTTCTAAGGCCGAGCGGCGCATGCAGCGCGAGGAGGAGGCAGCGGGGGGCGTGAGCGGGGACGAGGACTCGGACGCGGAGATGGATGGGGAGGAAGAGGAGGGGAGCGTTGATGGTGCGTTTTCTTGTCGTGTTTTTTGGAGAGGAAAGAAGGAGCTTCTGAAAGACGGGGCGGGGTGTCTTTGAAAGACCGTCGGCTTCCGCGTTCCTTCCTTCCTTCCTCTCCCAAACTCCAAACTCTCTTTTTTCTTTCATAACGCACGCTAACCCTCCTCTCCCCCCAGGTTCCTCAAACTCGGGCTCAGACGACGGCTCGGAGGACGGGGACGGGGACGACGAGGAGGACGGGGAGGACGGGGAGGATGATGGAGGGGACGATGGAGGCGAGGAGGAGGATGGGGAGAGCGAGGAGAGTGGGGGGGAAGAGGTGGGTTTTCTTTTTTCTTGCGTTTTTTTCCCCCCTTCCCCACCTTACCCGCCTGCTTTACTCGCACCACTTTCTTGCCCGCACCGTGCACCTACTCCTCCGGCACCCATTTTCCACACCCTCACTTCCTGCACCCTCTCTTCACACTTCTCCACGCTTTATTCTGTCAAGTATGAGGACTAACTAACATGCTCCTCCTAGGTGATGACGGAGGAGCAAAAAATGGAGGAGGGCAAGCGCATGTTCAGCATCTTTGCGGCACGGATGTTCGAGCAGCGCGTGCTGCAGGCGTATCGCGAGCGTGTGGCGCAGGAGCGGCAACTGCAGCTGTTGCGCGAGGTGCGTGGATCCTCGATTTCAAGCCTTTTCATACTCAACGTCCTTCTTTTTCGCCCCGCAGCTCGAGGACGAGGATGAACGAGAGCGGGAGAAGGAAGCGAAGAAGCAGACGCAAAACCAGAAGAAGAAGGATAAACGGAGGTGAGTTTTCCTTTGTTTTTTTTTGGGGGGAGGGGATGTTAACGATGGTTTGCGATGCACAGACAGCAAAAGCAGGCAAAGGAGGAGAAGGAGGCACAGAAGGCGGCCGAGAAAGCGGCCGAGGAGGCGGCGGTCAAGGCGAAGCAGATCGCGCTGGAGGAGGAGCAGCGCAAGCGCCGCGAGGAGGAGCGCGTGCGCCGCGAGACTGCGCGCAAGGCGCAGGAGGAGGAGAAGACGCGCAAGGAGGAAGAGCGGAAGCGGCGGCTTGCGGAGGAGAAGGAGAAGGAGGCTGAGCGCGAAAGGAAGAAGCGCGAGAAGGAGGAGCGCGGGAAGGCGGAGCGGCGGGATCGGGAGGAGCGCGAGCGGAAGAGTCGTGAAGAGCGCGAGGCGCGTGCGGCCAAGGAGCGCGCGGCGCAGCTTGCGGCGGCGAAGGAACGTGAGGAGAAGGAGCGCGAGCGGAAAAAGGCGGTCAAGGAGCGCGAGGAGAAGGAGGCGAAGGATAAGGCGGAGAAGGCGCTTGCGGCGCAGCAGGTGCAGCAGCAACAGCAGCAGCAGCGTGCCGCGGCCGCAGCGAAGAGCGCGAACAACAATGCGCGCGCGGCTGCGGTGACGTCGCCCACACCGCCGCGGAACGCCAACGCTGGCTCCAGCTCCAGCGCCAATACCAATGCCACCGCGTCCGGGTCGAATCAGCGCGCGCCTGCGCCGACGACAAACGGGAATGCCGCACAGCCGAAGAAGATCCTCAACAAGCTGTCTGCGCCCGTCCTCCCCCATGTGGTCGTCCCCGTCTCGCCGCAGGTGCAGAACGCCGCGCCGGCGGCTGCGCGCCACATGTCGCCTCCGCAACAGCAGCAGCCGCGTCCCGTGCCGCCGCTGCACGCGCATTCGCTCTCAATTTCGCACTCCCAACCGCAGACGCCGCTCACGCCGCAGATGCAGCACATGCCGCCCACGCCCATGTTCCCGCCACAGCAACCCATGTCGCCGCGCAGCCCGTACGTCCCGCCGCCGTACGGCTTCGGTCCGGGCCCGTCGTCCATCCAGCTCGCCCAGCAGCAGCAACAGCAGCAACAACAGCAGCAGCAGCAAGGCATGTCCCCGACGCCGCGCGGTTTCACGCCCGTGTCCGCGGGTGCGTTCGACCCCAGCAGCAACGCCGCGTCCGCGCCCTTCCACCGCGGGCTGCCCACGTCCGCGTCGCTCCCGCTCGCCTCGCCCATCGGACCCCCGCCCAAGCTCGCGCCAGGCTCCGGTCGTCGCGCGTCGCTTATGGCCGACCCCGGGCCCATTGGGCGCCCATCGCCCATCGCGCGCCCCGCACCTGCAGCAGACAACAGTGGGAGCGGCAGCGGCTCCGCGTCGCCCGCGCGCCGCTCGCCCAGCCCCAAAGGCGTGCTCGGCTCCGCCGCGCTGCTCGCGGACGACGACGAGGTCGTGCCTGCGCGCCGTGTGGTCAGCGGGGGCGCGGTTGGCCAGGGCTGGGGTGCACCCGGGTCCGCGGGCCGCGGGGCCCCTGCGCCGTGGGGCGCACCGGCGTTCAATGGCATTGCGGTTGGTCGGGGGCAGGCGCCCGGGGCGCTATGGGGGAACGCGGCGGTGAATAGCGGGGGGCAGCCGGAGTGGCATCCCACGGCGATGGGCGGGTTCTACCCGCGCGCGGCGTACCTCGGGAATCCCGCCGCTGCGTCGTCGCCGCCGCCGCACTCGAACGGGGGTTGAATTGAACATCTTGTCGCCCTCCGCCCACACGTCCTTCTTTCTTCGTGTCTGCTTTTTACTACTTACTAGCATTCTCTTTCTTTACACTGACATGATTGATTCCATGATCTAATCGCCAAACCAATACAATTTACTAAAGATTCATCTAGCGAGAGAAACATAAGTGAAAAACCTGGGCTGAAAAATGGCCGAATATGGAATTTTCAGGTTTGTTGCTTGACGCTATTTGGCTGGGGCGTCTGCATGGAACCTACGGTCGACCTCTACCGCCCGCTGAAGGCCGCGCCCGTCAAGCTCAAGCTCACCGCGGCGGACCCATTCACGCCGAAATATGTCAAGGAGATCGTCTCGCAGGCGTCCAACCCTGGAGAAATCTATGCAAGCCGCGTGCACGGGCGCATGCTCCTGCTGGAGAACGCCGCAAAGGACAGCCGCGAGAAGAAGGAGCGCGAGGAAAAGAAGGCCAAGGTGCGCGCTGCGAAGGAGCGCAAGAAGCTCGGTGGGCTCGGCAAGCGCCAGGGCACCGCGCGCGAACTCGGGCTGTGGGGGTTCGACGCAGCCCAGGCAAAGTCCGCATCTTCTTTCTCTACGTGAATATATGCTAACCGGAGATCCTAGCTTTGCGCTGTTCCTTCCGCTCCACCATCTTTGGATGGGGTACATGTCCGAGCTGCTCAATCTCCCGCAGCGCACGGCCGCCCCGCCGCGCGCGCCGTCCGGCGCGTCGATACACCCCAAGCTCCTCAAGGCCGATTTCCACGGCTCGATAATGACTGGTGCGTCGTCCCTCCTCGTCTATTCACCGCACCCCTCTCAAGCAGCGCAGTCCACCAGAGCAAAAACACCGCCATCCTCGGGATCTCGGGGATCGTCATCCACGAGACGGAGGGCACATTCAAGATCGTCACCAAGGAGAACAAGCTTAAGAGTGCGTTTTTTTCCTCTCCCCGCTCTCCCCACGGCGGTACTGACGCAGGGGCGCAGTCCTCCCGAAGCAGAATTCGATCTTCACATTCGCTGTCCCCGTGTTCTCGACGCTGCCCGCGACGCACGACGCGCGCGCGGCGCCGCTGCCCATTCCGGAGCCCGGAGATAACTTGCAGACGGTGCTGGACGGCGCGCACGTCCGGCTCGAGCTGCATGGGAACCAGTTCTGCTTCCGCTCGGCGGACCGAGCGGGGAGGAAGTTTAAGGCGAAGGAGAGCATCGAGCTGTAGGCGTTGAGGAACTTAGCCATAGGCGCCGAGATCTGGCGTCTCTCTCCCGGGCCTTCCCTTATCGTGGATGTTGGGCTGTCTCTGGCAACTTCCGGCGAAATCCCCACGTTGGTGTGTTGGGTGACGATTCTGGTCAGTCAAGGAACTTTGACCAAGATTCCGCGCGTACGCAAACGCTGGGGTCCATAAAGCGCTGCGACTGCAAGGCCAGATTTGGATACTAAACGAGCGAAATGTATTTGGACGCAGTACTTAGCACTACTACGTCGATCACAGCCCTCCCATTAAATACACGTGGCTTGTGTTTGTGTGCTCTTTCCCAGTTGCTTTTACAGGTGTTACAACTCAACCTCAAGAATACACACCGCCCGATTTTTGCTCGCAAAAAATGAATCACTCAGCGGCTGCGTGAACCCGTCCTCTACCTTGTATGCTATTTTGTGATCTGATTGCGATTTCGTGTACTATTATTCTTGAGAAGAGAAAAGGAGTGCTTAAGTCTAAGAGGCGTGTTGACTACATGGCTCGATATTCCGGGTATCGTGCAGAAAGCGGCGGCGGCGTGCATTTATCTGGCGCATGCGGTTTGCATGCGGTTGGTGTGGCAATGTGCTCGTCACGATTTTGCCAATCGTCGGGAGACTGGTATTTGGCCAGTCCTCATTTTGGCACAAATAGAATCTTGATTGAGTCACTTGGCGTCCATTGTATAACGAGCGAGGCACGAGCATTTTGTTAGTACAGCGTCTGTCAAGAGAGACAACGTCGTTATGTCCATGCCAGTAACGCGAAATCTCCCCGTTGTAGCTGTGGTAAAAACATTCACCTCAGGCGAGTCGAGGCACTAGTGTTGTTCATCATTGGCGTGTCTTGCCAGAGATACATATTATGTATGGCGAATTCCAATCTAAATCGTCAGAGCCGTGCTAGAGTGTCTCCGGTTCCAATTAGATATTACGTTAAAGATCGGAGTCAACTCCAATGATTTCAATGATTGTCTCATCTCGGCGCCTCGCTGCCTTGAAGTACTGGTTCCCCGAACAGGCCACCTGCCAGTGCCATCTCAGTGACAGATCCTTACCATTAGAAATATCTTCACCTTGGATATTCGGGTCTGCTCCATGATCAAGAAGCAATTTGAGGATTTCTAGCTGTCCGCTAGAGGATGCTGCTTGGAGCGCCGTCCCGTAGTGCTCGCCTTCCTAGTGCTACTTTAGTGACACATCTTTACGGTCGGAAATATCCTCACCTTGGATATTCGGGTCTGCACTCTGTTCAAGAAGCAGCTTGGTGAGTTCCAGATGTACAATATAAGATGCTGCTTGAAGTGCCGTTCCGTACCGCCCGCCTTCCAGTGCCACTTGAGTGACATCCTCATGATCGAAAATATGCTTACCTTGGATATTCGGGTCTGCTCCATGTTCAAGAAGCGATTTGACAATTTCCAGACAGCCATTGATAGATGCCGCTTGGAGTGCGCTTCCCTTCTGTCCTCCTTCCAGTGGCCAATTCAGTGGCACATCCTCATGATCAAAAATATTCTCACCCTCAATATTGGGGTCTGCTCCATGTGCAAGAAGCAACTTGACAATTTCCGGGTGTGCACCAGAGGACGCTGCTCGGAGCACGCTCTCATACACACCACCTTCCAGTGCTACTTCAGTGACACATCTTCATGGCCAGAAACATTCTCACCTTGGATATTTGGGTCTGCACTCTGTTCAAGAAGCAGCTTAACGATTTCCAGGTGTCCAATATAGGACGCTGCTTGGAGTGCTGTCCCATACCGCCCGCCTTCCAGTGTCATTTGAGTGACACATCCTCATGATCAAAAATATGTTCACCTTGAATATTCGGGTCTGCTCCATGTTCAAGAAGCAGCTTGACAATTTCCAGTTGTTCATTAGAGGATGCTGCTTGGAGTGCAGTCCCCTTCCGTCCTCCTTCCAATTCCATTTCAGTTACATGTCCTCACAATCAAAAACATTCTCACCCTCAATATTTGGGTCTGCTCCATGTGCAAGAAGCAACTTGACAATTTCCAGGTGTGCACCAGAGGATGCTGCTTGGAGCGTGCTCCCATACACACCACCTTCCAGTGCTACTTCAGTGACACATCTTCATGGTCAGAAACATTCTCACCTTGGATATTTGGGTCTGCACTCTGTTCAAGAAGCAGCTTGACAATTTCCAGATGTCCAATATAGGACACTGCTTGGAGTGCAGTCCCGTACCGTCCACCTTCCAGTACTATTTCAGTGGCACATCCTCATCATTGAAAATATGCACACCTTGGATATTTGGGTCTGCTCTATGTTCGAGAAGCAATTCGACCATTTCCAGTTGTCCATCAGAGGACACTGCTTGGAGTGCAGTCCCGAGTGCGCCACCTTCCAGTGTCATTTTAGTTATATGTTCTCATAATCGAAAACATTCTCACCCTCGATATTTGGGTCTGCTCCATGTGCAAGAAGAAACTTGACGATGTCCCGATCTCCGGTTCGTGACGCAATCTGAAGTGCTGTCTCGTGGCGGTTGTCTAGTTCATCTAGCATCAGGCCTGAATGACTGCTATCATCAGATCGGATATTGGGGTCTACATGTAGATCGTTGAATAACATCTGGACCACCTCCACATCTGACTGGGATGTTGCTAGCTTGAGTGCAGTTGCCAACTCAGACTCTAGATGAAGAAAGTCAAACCATTGTAACACAATGCTGAACATCGTCTTACTCGGCACATCCCGATCTGCGTGGTATTCAAGGAGCAATCGGGCAACATCCCAACTCCCGGCACGTAATGCAATTTGGAGTACTGTCTCGTTCTTATGGCCTGGGAGCACAATTTGTAATGACGTCTCGCGTAGAACAAAGAAATGCTCTCACTTCGGATATTGGGATCTGCGCTCAAAGTCAAAAGAATGCGAACCGACTGCGTGTCCGACCGAGAGGTCGCCACCTGAAGTGCACTTACGAACTCGGGATCTAGTGTAAATTTTCAGTCTAGACTTTCCTTACTCAGAGAGATCTGTACCCTCAAGGTTTTGGTCTACGTCGGCGCCGTTTTTGAACAAGTCTAAGATTATTTTGGGTGACAACCCCGCCTTCACGGCGTTCTCCCACCCGGCCCTTCTGGCGTTGGTCAAAAATGCAGTATGCTCCTCTTCGTGTTGCTGCCTGTACCGTGCAAGCAGAGTCTCCAACACATCGCGGAGTGGGAGAACCAGTAACAGCAGTGCTAGAATTTGACCAAACGTCCACATAGATTCCGCGTCACCTGCGCCCTGTAGGTCTCGGCTTTGTCGGAGAGTAAGTTCGATATCGAGCAGAAATATTATATTGATGAGGAAAAGGATTAACAGGCCTGCGAAGATGGCGAGGATGCCGGGAGAAGAGCGCAGCCGCGTATACCATGTGTTCCATACCCGAGATAGAAGTGGTGTTCCTCTCCTCGGTACTTCAGAACCGGACGTTGATTGCGGGGCTCCAAGTTTCGGAGATGGTGCTGGAGCGTCACGATTTCTGTGCCATCTTTGTGCACTTATAATCAGCCCGAGGAAGAGTCCCATGGGAAGAACGAGGTTGAATCCGGGGACGAGAAAAAGGGAATAAATGGCAATTGACCACGCGCGCAATGTAGGCGAGCGAAGCCGGACACCATTTCCCAGAATGACGGTAGATGCAGACTCGATCGCACAGGAGTTTGCGGTTCCGAATTCCCGTGGGTTACTCCAGAGCCAGATCCCAAGAGCGGCCATGAGGGAGAGGTGAAGGGAGCCGAGGAAAAGGACGATCCGTCTGGTGATAGCATTTATAAATGCCCGTTCTCCTGGCCACTACTGTTGAGAGTTTGCATACTAAAGGGCAAGATAGCTTACCATTGAATTCTACGTTGAGTAATTGGTCCCGGGCAACCTCCCTATCCTTATTATCTGCAAGATAATCATCAGAAGTCCGACTCAGGCCAGAATTCTCCACAAACTCTGTTCAGCCCTTTCTCGCTCTTTCTCACTGACGGCTGCGTCGGGGATGTCGGCTATATCAAAGTTCAAGGCCGGCGCGGTGTGGTGAGTATAAATGATCCTTACCGTATCTCCCGGCATACGCTCGGAGGAGTAGCTTGAATTGGCCAAAAGTGGAATGTAATGAGAGGCTGCCCCGAATGTGCTTGATCCAAGGCCCCAGGGCCGGTTCGATGTGCTCCAGTCCCCGCTGACTCTTGTGCTGGACATAAAGAAGAAAGTAGATGAACGTGTCCGTGTTGTTCATCCAGCTCAGACCGAGGATGATGCTGGCATGAAAATTCGTCAATCCCACCGTTCGGGCCTCCACCATGGCGGAAATCAAGATGGCGAAAGCAGTGATGAGGATGGTGGTCGATTGCTTCTCGACGGACTCGAGTTCTTCGGCAGACACCTCGCCGTCCCACGGTGGGGATGAAGCTAAGGATATTTTGTGCGTAGATTGCCACGCGGACGCCGATGCCCGAGATATCGGGGTCAGGAGGGATACAAGGCATCGGTGGGACTCGAAGCGGTACTGGAAGATGGTGCTGGGAGAGCGCAAGTTAGACGCGTGGCAGGTGCCAGGCGGTAGCGCCGGGACTTGCGGCGACTTCGCACGGGAGATATGCCTGCATCTTCAAATGCGGCGAATGACAACAAGGAACCACAGCCTGAGTGCAGCTGCGGTTAATAATCGGCGCTCGTCCACCGACTCTCCGGGGGCCACCGAATATTGAATCTCGTTCGATACTCGGGGATACCAAGCTACCAGTAGCGCCCAAAACGCGGGTGCAATGTAAACAAGAGTGACCATTGTGGGAGCTGTCACATAATGTACAGGTCCGATTGCGCGTATCCATTCATTCATTCAATTGATTCAATGGCGAGGGGCATGGGGCACTCAACGACGCATTAACGATGAACGTTCAAGCGGGAGCGTTGAGGTCGCGGATACTCCAATCTTGGTCGGGGTAGAAGTCGTCGTGTTGGTTGCAGCAGTAACAGAGTTGAAGCTGATTGACATAGAGGAAGAATTAGAACGCTCGTTCCGCCCCAAAAAAAAACGTAGAGGGATGTCGGTCGTCGAATTCCACCAGTTAAATCAAAGACACTGCGTTCCGACTGGCCCTAACCAGAGGCTGCGTAGCTGCGCTTAGCTCTGCTTAGCCGACGGCTAGGTCTGCTTAGCCGGCTGTTGATGGTCTGTTTAGCGACCTAGCCGTCGGCTAAGCACAGCTAAGCGCAGCTGTGCAGCCTCAGGTTAGGGCCGGTCGGAACGCAGTGAGAAAACGCTTGACCCTTCCGGTTCACTCGAGCTGTCTAGAGCGAGTGATCTAATTTGGTCTGGAGCTTGATGGGTCGAGCCTGTCCTCGTCGGCAGACGCGGAGATGCAGGCGGCCGGGCGGGACACTAGCGCACGAATGGAGTCAGGATTTGAAAAGCGCGCGGGAAGGTATCGACGCAGCGGCGTTTACTTGGGCGGTCCTGAGAACGGGTTGAGCCTCGGGAGGGAGGGACGGGAACAAATGAAGAACTCACATATCACAGGATCGGGTTGTGACGCCGCCCCAGCGCTGGTTGCTATTCCCGCTGTCGCAAATGCAGAGTGTGGATATATTATAATACCATGTCGATGAGTGAATTATTTGCGGCATGGCGACCGACCTGTAGCTGGTTTTCGTCGGAAATGCCTCACCCGGTGAGGTCGAGGCGCTTGTTGCGGCTGCCGATTGTAGGGTCTGGTCTAGTCGTGATTCGCTCTGGACTCGCATTCTCCCTGTCAAAGAGCGAGAGGGTCCGGTGCACCGGCGTCGTCTGGCACGCTGGTGCAGCCCTGGATCCCTGGGTTGCCAACTAGTAATATGTCGCGATTAGTTCAATACTCGATTGAGCTCAGGAACAACGTACAGGAAGGGTTGAAGCACTGGATATCGGTGTTAGTCTGTGTAGCAGCCTGCAAATTTCCGGTCGCGCTGCTCGGCCTGGGAGAGAAATTTGGGTTAGGTTCTTAGTTGAAGGGAGGAAGGGCGTCGGTGGGTTAATTAAGGTCGAGGAGAAGAAAATAAGCCGCAAGCCCAAAGTCGAGGGGAATAAAATAAAATAAAAGCAAACCGATTCCAAAAGAACGCCCGCTCAATAACGCAAAAAAGAGCCCGCGCTGCGTGCATCTAAGCTGCAGGGACCGCGCTGCGCAAACTCATCGCTGACCAAACCTCCCAAGCAAACGCTCGCCAAGAAATAGAAAACGCGAAACGCAAGGAAACGCGCGAAGGATAACAAATGCTCCGCCCACAATCCCCATTCGAAAAAAAAAGTTCGCGCACACCAGCTATTCCACCATCTTGAGAACATTGCTGCCCGTCGTTCTTGAGCAGGTCGGTGGTCAGGATTGAGGTCGGGCCTGGCCATGAGGGAGGGTTAGTTGAAAATTAATAATTAATAAGGTGCAATTAAATCCTCCACTGAGGCGGAGAAAGAGAAGTGGTAGTACAAAGATGGGATGAGGACGCAGGGTAGAGAGAGGTGTAGGCATGGCGGCGCCGCGAGACGAGACGGAAAGCTCCGCCTGGACATCGAACGGTGGCACAGCAACCCTGCTCCCCGTCCCCGGGCACGGGCGCTGCGAGCTCCGCGCTGGTGCCCCTGTTCCCGTTGGTCGTTGCTCCGTCCGTCGCCGCGTGTCCCGTATTCGACTCCTTAGGCGCGTGCGTCTGGTTCCTCTGTGCTGCCTCTTCCCTCCGATCTAGTGCGCAGTCAGCCCGCGCCCGCCCGAGACGCGCGGTGGCACGCACCTGTCTCTGTATATATCTTCCTCTGTCTTCGCTCCTGTACTAAGTTCGATCTTCTCCTCTCCGTTGATTCACGCGGCCGCCTCCTTCCCGTCCAAATAGCTTTGAGATAGAGGGCGTGGGCGCCGGCGCACTGAGTGACCGCGGGTGGTGCAGACGAGTCGGTTTGCTTTGGTGTCAGAGACTTGTAGACTTAGGCTAACGCGATCCGAGCGACGCGCCGCCGCCGCGGCTCCGGTCGTAAACAAGCGCAAACTCATTCATCACCAAAAGCGGAAAAGCCTCGAAAGGGGCTCTCAACACACTTGCGAGGGTCTCCAGGCCTCACGAGGGGGACCGAGACCTCTGAACGCGTCCCAAGGCAGTTTGAAGGGCCTTTAAAAAGTCCCGAGGCCTCACGAGGGCATCCCAGGCTGGCGGAGCTCGCTAGGCCTCGAGGCCCTCGCAAGGGTGCTCGAGGCCTCCCATCCCATTTCATGTACCTTGCTCCAATTCAAATATAATAATAAAACAAATCCATTCAAGTCGTAGTGGTACAACATGAGTAATCTAAGGCTACAGCGTGGGTCTAAGAAGAAGCCGTGTCAGGATTGCCAATGGTGTGCAAGCGGCGGGCGGCTTACTCTGATGCAATGCGATGGGTCAAGTCTCTAAAAGAGGCGGAGTCAGTGACGGCACCAAAATGAATGCGTTGGCTTACATGTGGCGGTCGGACGTCGGACATCTAAGGAACCTGTCAGGTGGCGCAGTGTCAGCAATTGGCGGAATGAGGATGAAAGAAGAACCTACAAGGAATTGGAGCGACGGAGTAGCGACGGTGGGAGCGAAACACTGAAGAAAATGTCAGCTAATGTGGATTGGGGAGGTTTGGTCATACCTTCGAGTGGGAGCGAACATCTATACCGAACAAAGCAGTCAGAAAGTGGGTGAAACGCGAAGAGAATTGACGTACAGAGAAGAACTAAGCTGTATGTGATGCATAAGTCGCGAAGTCCACTGCAAGTTAAAGAACTTAGCTACCTAAATAGAGGCGATGCTGCGCGAGTAATGGAATTACAATGATTGACTATGCAGAGAGACGAGTCTGTAGAAGACGTAGAGTTAGTAACGGCACCGATATGAATGTGGTGGCGTACGTGCAGTTGGAATCTAAGAAGCCTGGCGGGCGCAGCGTCAGTGACTGGAAGAATGCGGGCAAAACAAAGACCTACAGGTGACAGAGAATGAATAACAGAAAGTGCATGTCTATGTGAACAAAAAGTCAAAGAATCGAAAGCAATACAAGTGAAAAAAACTCACGCAATTTGAAGCGAGGATCGGGTCGGAACGTGGCCTGCGTGGCGCGGTCAGCACCTAGGAAAATGAGGCCGAAAGAAGCACTTACGATTGAAAAGCAAATGACGGCGGCTGCGTATCTGACCACGACCGTTAGACAAAAAAAGGCAAGGTATAAGAAAACTTACGGGTACAACTTGAAACGGATCGAAAGGTTGATAGAAATGTGAGTTGGTGCGGAATGGGAAGTTTAGTCATACCTTCAAGTCGAAATGATGCCAGGCCTATATTCCCCGAGCCGAGCAGTCAGAAGCTGTGAAACGCCAGGGTATTTGACGTACAAAGAGGAAGGATTGAAGCTGTATTGTGATGCATAAGTCGCAAGCCCAACTAAACTGGAAGAACTTACCTAAGCGGCGGCGGCGGCACGACGAGCTGCGCGTTGTTGGAGGACGGTGGAGGAAGCGCTGGAGGTCGGCTCCGACGGGGGCTGCAGGTCGTTCATGATACCTTCATAAACCATTCTGCCAAAGTTTGGTGAGCAGGAATTCCTGACGACGAAGGACATTACTTTTGATACCACGCAAGCGTATCCTTCGCCCAAGGGTCTTCGGGGTCTTCAAACAGCTGGACAATGGAAGTGAAGAGGGCCTCGTAGTCGAAGGAGCCGTCGCGAGGTTTCCACTCCGCTGTGCAAAGCATCGTACGGGCCTACCAACGGTTAGTAATGACTCATTTGAGCAAGTGATACGTACCTGGACGCCGGTATATCCCACCATCTCGGGGACGACGACGACAGCACCGTGCAGCCGTGCGTTACAAATGGTTGGAAGTCGTCCGTCGCTTAGCCCGAACAAGGCAGACTTGGGCGCGGTCCAAATATGACGAAATACCTGCGGAACGTCAAGCACAAATGACAAGAAATGAAACGAGTTCTCACCCGCAGCATGAACTCTCCTCGTAGAAGGCCCTTGTCAAGGTCGTCGGGGTCGAAGGAGCCCTCGGCGTAGAAGAACGAGGGAAAATCGTTTGCTGTAAGCTCGATGTGGTTCGCGACCATCCGTTCGAGCAGTCTATGGCGTAGTTAGGTGAGCCTATTCATGTATAATCACTTACTCGTTGCGCGCGACGGGCACCGTCGGCTCCGTCGAGTCCCCACCGACAGGTTCAGGAACCACCGGCTCCACCGAGCCTCGACCATCGGCAGTACTGTGATAAAAATCAGAATATATGCGCGTAAATTGGTGACAAAACGCACGGCATTATGAGCGGTGGAAGCTGGAGTCGGTCCTTCCACGGGAGAAGAAAATAGCGCAACATCGCGTGGGCTAAACCGCGGTCGGATTTGCTTTCCGCCTTGGGGATGGGTGGCATCAAAACATGCTTGGTGGGGTCCGGGACGACATAGTCGAGGCAGTGTTTGAGCCCTCCGGTGTCTGATGTACGCGCGCTGGTAGCGGCCTTCTGTAGCTGAAGGGAGATCAGAAAATGACACGGTTATGAAGGATAACGACGCACCATTTTCACGAGAGCATTCCATCGTTCTGGGTTTGACTGGATTTCAAGAAACAGCTGCTTGATGACTTCCAGGAGGTCGGGGGCGAGAGCAAACATTTTGTCGAAGGCCGTGATGCAAAGCTTTTGTCGCGCAAGTTCCCTGTACACACATATCAGTCTGGCGCGAAGGATGTAGGGAAGGGACTCACGATGCAGGGATGACGACAGTGTTGGATGGATCAGTGACATCGGGGGCACTCCAGTGGTGCTCTGGGCCATACAGCATCGGCTTGCTGACATCCATGAAAGGATGTACAGCTCGGACGAAATACTTCCCAATAGAAACGAGCCGCTCTTCGATAGTGGGCACAGCACTGTCTGATATGAGCATGAGAGAGGCGGTAGGGCATGGGACGCACCTAGGAGCCCGTTTGCGCCGCTTTGCTTGAGCTTGTCCTCCCACAGTGAGTGTGAGTGCAGCAACGATGTCGTCGTATTTCCGTTTGAGCGGGGCGGACATGGTAGTAGTAGAGGCTGTAGGGACCGTGGGGGCAGAGGCTGAGCCATAAGGCGGGTCGGTGGGAGGGGCGTTGGAGGACATGGTGGGAGGAGGAAGAAGTGATGCGCTTTTGGGGCGCGATGGATTTTAAAGGCCGCCGAGTCACTCCGTCACGGCACACGTGACTCGTCACGAACGCGTCGAACTCTCTTTACTCGTCGCGACAGGTCTTCAAAAATTGCTTGCATATACAAATAAATTAAATAGTTCAAAGGGTGTCGTACCCAGCCTCATCAATAATTTCTTCGTCGTCTTTAGCCGCCCCTGCGCCATCATCATCAATTTCCTCTTCATCATTTCCCTCGTTTTCTGTATCCACACCATCGAGCTCATCTTCCTCATCAGAAGACTCCGATTCCGATTTGTCGCCCTCCAGGTCTTCAGTAGGATCATCGGGTTCCGGTACTTCTTCTTCATTCGCGGGTTGAGTTGTTATTGCCTCTTCTGGATCAACGTCCATCTCGTCGTCCTCCTCGACCGTCGTAGACCTCCCAGGAGAGGAATTAGCAGTTGTTTTCATCGTTTTATGGCCAATTGCGTGATCGCAATATCGCATAAACATATCCCGGTCGACGAAACTACACAGACTTGAGTATAACACCGTTCACGAAGGTGAATGACTCACCAATTAACATAATAGTATAAATAATCTTCGTCGTTCTCCTCTGGTCGCCGCGCAATGGATTTCGGTAAGAGTTCGGAGGTTCGGCCATAGTGGAAGGCAGGAATGATATGGGCCCCGCGGATGACTTCGGCGGGGTCGAGAAATCAAAAGGCACCACCATCAGCAGAATCTATGAAGCCGAGGCGGTGTAGACGCTTGGCCTTCCACCCGGCTTTGTACGAGAGGTCACGGCCGAACCAACGCACCCACAGGAACTCCATACGGACAGGTTTTCGACTTTTTGATCTCGGTCCGACATGGCGTACCTCCGCATGGAATATCCCTATAACCCGCGCGTACCAATATGGGTGAGCGTCAGAGGCCATGTCATCCTCGTGCGCGAGTACCATCAGGTCTGAATGGGTACGCGGGTTGATAGTATCTTGATCTCTTTGCAGGTCATACGTCGTAAAATTCACGCGCATCACCTTATGAGTGTACAGGCGGTCACCGACGATGGTAACATCCATAAGCTCTTGAGGCGAGAATTCTTGCTCGTCGCCGTCGTAAGGGAGCCCAAGCAAGCGGCTCAGCAGGTGCTTCCGGAGGTTTGACAAGAAATTCTAAAATGAAAAAGTTAGCGAATAGTGCTATGTATGCACCGAACACTTGCCTCGACAGCGACGTCTCCAGCCATCAGGGAGGGGAATTCATATGCGTGCAACCACGTCCTTTTTGACTCCGATATGTGATGGTGGTCGCGCGGCGGTGTTCGGGGCAAAACTTCACTGCTCGGTCGCAGACTCTCGGCGAGCGGATTTGTTGGGTGTGCTGGTTCAGCATGCTGTTCGTCCGCAGAAGCTGCAGCGTGCGCGGCTTCAGAGGCTGCTGCGTCGTCCATGCACCGGTTTATGCAACGTAACATTCGTTGCCTACGCTCGTGCGCTGCGATTTGCTGCCCATAGTTGCGTCGATTCGTACGTGCATAGAATCTCTTGACAAGGCGATGGGCCAGCTTGCCCTGAAAATATTCAAGCCGTCGTCAGTTCCTGGAGCAAAAAAAGAGATAAATCTCACAATTTGAGTGGAGTAAGAGTCTGTCGTGCCCATTTGGATTATGGTATCGGGATAATCACCGAGAGAATGAATTTTTAGGTCGAAATATTCCATGACTTGCGTTTCTTGGGCCCATTACTCGCCTTCTTTGCGGACGCAGATTTTTTTGAAGCTTCTCGTCGTGCCCGCCGCTTTGTCTCCTGTGGTAGCTCGTAGGTCACGTATGTGTTGCATGTCGTACGAATGAAGTGCCGGGCCTTTGCGCCGAGCTCTGTGGTGACGGCTCTAAAGCATTTGATGGTGGAGGAGCTGTGAAGTCGAAGTTTGGCATAGGCATGCCATGTCGCCAAGACAAACCACAGCGTGAGCACAATATCGTTGTGAGTTTCAGGGAGCAGCCCTTCCAATGCCGGGAGCATGCACTGCTCTAAATTAGCGGAAAGTAGAACAATGTGAACGCACTCGTTACCTGGAGCATATCCTCAAAATCACGTGCTGCGAGCTTCTTCATCTCGGAAACATTGGTGTGGAAACGCCGAATTGTGCTCCGTCCAAAGGGTGGAATTTTTCGAAACCTGTGGTGCAATAAGTGACTAAGTTCAAACACATGGGACTGAAATACCTCTCGTTGAGCTTATCCACGGAGATGGGGTTGCACGCCTCGAGAATCCGAATGGTATGGATGAACAACGACTTGACCACGCCAAGTTCAACCTCGTGCAGGAGGTCGGGAACGAACATGGAATAGAAGTTGAAGCCAAACTCGGCCAGTTTCGAAAACGCGTTCTATTTGTGGCGACGGTGAGCAAGCACTTCGATAGACAAATTAAATAGGACTTGCCCGGGTCGGTACCCAAGACTTTGGTTTGAGCAGCCGCCCAATAGCCTCGCCGGCGACAAGATGCCCTTTGAATATCCATTTTCTTGCCAGATCAATTTTGCTCCGGAACCAGCTCGTGTCTTCACGCCTATTTTGACGTCGTCGCATGTCGACCTTGGTACCCATTTCCGAGATTTGATCTTTTTCTATAAAGCAGCGCGGGCAGGGGCAGCCACCGAAATATTTGATTGTTGCTAGTAGCACCCTAAGGTCGTTAGCGCAAAAAACCGCAATAATTATAATAATATTAAACCAACTTCTCGGGGTAATCAGCACCGTACGTGAAAAAACGCGGAAACACTCGTCGCTCGATACCATCGTAGCACTTGATGATAATTCCGTGGACGTAGGCGTGAATGAACTCCGGAGTGAGCAGGAGATCCCAAACGGCGTGCATCAATTCACGTTTCAGGTGAGCGAGTACGTCCGTTGACGGGGCAATTTTGAAAATGTTATGGTAAAAATCTTTGATTGAATCGGGAAGCTGCAATTTGACTTGGCAAGGATGTACAACAAGAAGAGGGCAAACATACCGAAGGAAAGTAGGCCTGGTGGTGTCCAGAATTCGAGTTGGGCTTGCCACGGATGTACTTCGTTAGATTTCCAAAGTAGGTGTAGAGGCGCCACAAAGACGCGTCTCCAAAATTAGCCAAGTGCGTCGAATCAGACCAAAACATATATGCCGCGATTATTGTCTCGAGATGCGGCTCGGCGGTTCGAGGTAGCTCGTTATGTGCTTTCAGCATGGAGGGAGATGTATAGATTTCTCCATACAGCACCTCATGTCCCATGGGAAGCGGAGGGAGGCCGTTCTCGTCGAGAGGAACATCAGCTTCCTCCAAAACTGTGTCATTTTCGGGGTCGTGGTTAGGGTCGTAGCGACTTTCGAACGGAGTGAGTTGGAATTGCATGAAAGCAGGACTTTGAAATGCTTCAATCATGACGTCGAGAAGCGGGTGGTAAATGATGCCTGTGACTTCAAATTCTGCAGCGTCTTGCTCCGGCACACAAACCTTGGAGGCAGGAAGCTTGAGCTTCACGGACCCGGTTTTCCAGCCACTGGGGGGTTCTCCTGGAAGAGCGTTTGTGACATCGTCGAGCCGTTTATTTTCGCGTGCAGCACTAAATCCTTCTAGGTGTTTTTTGTCGAAATCCTCGTGCAAGATAATATTGTTTACGAGGGCGTCCAGCTCCGCAATGGATTTTAAATTGGACCCGGTGTGAAACCAGGTCATCAGACGAGCAACAGTAGAATTGAGAAAGGGAAAGCAGGGAGGGCAGCCAGCAGTCGACGGCGCAACTGCGGGCGTGGGCGTGAGCAGATCCGACGAACGGCAAAGATCGTCGAGGGAAATCGAATCTTCGGGATCGTGGGTTGGACGATTCGGGAACACCTTGTAGAGACCGTGCGCATTGGGCTCTGTTTTTACCCAAGTTCGTACCGGAATTTCCGGGGTCGGTTCCGCAGGAGGGGTGGGCGCGGGAACCTCGGCCGGTGCTATTGGCGTAGGCGGCTCAGGTAAATCATCACGGTACCGAGCGGGAAGGCGAGTTCGACGACGAGGGCGACCAGAAGGACCGGGGGGGAGAGGGCTGGGTTCCCGTGGAATTTCGGGCAGCATCTATGGAATTTACATTAAACGAAAAAGAAATTATATCGCCGGGGGGAATATTTGCCTCTGGGACGGGATTTTCCTCCGCCGGTGGTAGTACCGCACTGGCTGCGTGCACGGATTCTATGCGAGTTTGTTCAAGTTCTACTGCGCGGGCGGACGACTCCTGCAGGCGTTTGGTCTTTTCTCGGCAAGATTTCCGATGCTGGCCCATGCCACTGGTGCCAACGGACTTCCCGCAGAATGAACAGAAAGCCATGAGAAGGATAATAAATAGTAGCAAAAGCCGTGAAAGTTTCATGAGACGCGCCGTGAAGCGAGACGGGTGCGCGAGAGTCGCGACCAAAAACGGGTTTGCTGGCGAAGACTCGGATGGATGGGTCGAGCCTGGAACGAGCCTTCAAGGAGCCTCGGAAGGTGATACCAGCCTGGGATCGGCGTCGCGAGCGCTGCGTAGCCTGGGAGCGCCCTGGGAAGGGCCTTGGCAGACGCGTCCGAGGGCTGGTTTTGCCTTGATGGCTCTTGTCAAAGTCACGAGGCCTCGCGTGGTTTGGACACTTTTGGTGATGCTTACATAGATGTAACCAGTTTATTCGGACCCGTGCCTTCGCCACGGGGACGCCCGCACACAGTGGATACAGAGCTCGCCCGCACACGGCGGATACAGAGTCGGGGGGTTCGCCCGCACACGGCTAATTCCGAGTCGTGGGACCCGGCGGCAACATCTCGACAGCCGGCATCAACATCTCGACAGCATCACGTGAATTTTCAGGTGACTTTTCACATGACTTTCTGTCAAAGGCTGTGCTCATCGTGCTTTCATGTATAGGACGCCCGCACACGGCGGATACAGAGTCGGGGGGTTCGCCCGCACACGGCTAATTCCGAGTCGTGGGACCCGGCGGCAACATCTCGACAGCCGGCATCAACATCTCGACAGCATCACGTGAATTTTCAGGTGACTTTTCACATGACTTTCTGTCAAAGGCTGTGCTCATCGTGCTTTCATGTATAGGATCTTTGTGTAATCTGCGACTTTATGGCTCGATAATAACTGGTGTGCCGTCCTTCCTCGTTTATTCACTACGCCCCTCGATCAAGCGGCGCAGTCCACTAGAGCAAAAACACCGCCGTTTTCGGGATCTCGGGGATCGTCATCCACGAGACGGCGAACGTTTTGAAGGTCGTCACAAAAGAGAACCAACTCAAGAGTGCGTGTTCCCCCTCCGCTCTCCCCATGTCACGGCCGTGCGGCGCAGTCCTCCCGAAGCAGAATTCAATCTTCACTGTCCCCGTCTTCTCGACGCGGTGACGCACGACGCGCCCGCGGCGCCGCTGCCGATCCCGGAGCCCGGAGATAACTTGCAGACGGTGCTGGATGGCGCGCGCGCCCGACTCGAGCTACATAGGAATCAGTTTTGTTTCCGCTCGGCGGACCGGGCGGGGAGGAAGTTTAAGGCTAAGGAGCATTGAGCTGTAGGCCTCGAGGAACCGAGTCATAGGCGCCGAGATCTGGCGTCTCTCCCCCGGCCTTTCCTCATCGTGGACGGTGCTCTGTTGCGCTGTCTCTGGCGGGAATGTGCATTCCACAATGTCGGTGTGCTCCTGGTCAGCCCGCACAATCCGGCGAAGATTCCCCGCGGACGCAAACGCTGGGATGCGACGGCAAGGCCAGATTCGGATACTAAACGAACGAAACGCAGTACTTTGTGTACGTCGGTCATAACCCTTTCGCCCAATGCACCAGTTCGATCATTCAATATTCAGACGTGGCACCTGTTTGTGTGCACTTCCCCTACTTGTTTTTACCAGCTACCGAAACTCACAAGAAATAGGCATCGCCCGAGTTTTGTTCAGTGTAGACCCTCCAATAAATGAAAAAAGCCATCGTCTCCGTCTGTCGTATGAGCGAGGTTTAAAAGTGAACGAGACTATTGGCTGAGCGTATGCCTGCGGTTTTGACGATGGAACGGTTTCCTCCAATCCAGCCGCATTCCAATAGGAGCAAAGTGCCAGGCAGTCCGTTGCATACCACTTCGCCTCAATTAGTAATTGGTTCAAATCAGCACCAGTTCTCCACGTAGCCTTCCTCTTTCTCCTGCAGACAGCCGTCGGGCGAGACGGCGGCAACCAACATGATCTAAGAACAGCAATTGTCCAGCCGTCAGAGAAAATCAGGATAACCTTTGGTGTTTCTCTCGGGATGGTAGTAAGAGCGGTTGAAACAGCACCAACATATTATACCATAACCAAAATATCAAATGAATGAGACCCTTTTCTTTACCGACAGCGAGAATGGAGCGTCGTTTCCATGGGGCGCTGAGGCGGTTTGTATTGAACCGTTCTACTGAAATGGGCGGTCTGCAAAGGACGGATGATCATCAGTTTAGCTATTGATTCGGAGATTCGGGGTGATTCTTTTGGGCCGGGTTGGCCGTAGAACCATGTCGCATGGAAAGGCCGTGCACAAACCTGTGCAACTTGATGTTTTTCAACCTTGATCTGCGATTTCTGCTCTTGGGTATATATAGCGATTGATTCAACCAGTCCACGGGCAGCCTACTACTCGCATTAAATGACAGCTCGAGCCTGTAGAATACATATGGACATAGGGAAGGTACGCTTTGATCCTTCAAGTTGTACTAGGCCTCACTACAGTAGCCCAATTTAATATAGACTGAGTGATTCTGGATGACTGTAGAGTTAATTCCCGTTATGACGGATCACTCACATTTTGTCTTGCCTTGGGCGACTTGACCGGATCCAAAACCGACTCCATTCCTGTTACTTATTACAATTCTCAGTTGGTCGCTCCCTTCATTGCTAGCTTTCCCGTACACAGCAATTTTCCAGAAACCTCAGACGCCAATATTTATAGATTTCACTCTTTGTATGAAGCTACCAAGGCTGTCTTGATCCTTCCATCTACGCAGTCTCGATTTGATCCTTGCATCTACACAATCTCGATTATCAGATGGTCAGGCCTCCAGGCGTTTATCATTCGGAAGCCCATCGCAAACGGCATCAGGATTCAAACTACAGCTGCGTCAATTGCCGCGTTGGACCCAAGTCATCGAAATCAGCTAATATTTTGCACGGTAGGATCACAATAGCCTCCCAAGGCCTTTATAAGAAGGGCATCCGTGGGGAAATCCTTCGTTACTCAAAGGCTCCTCAGCGGTCCATTGCCTGAAAAGCGCTGCACCTGTACGTCTCGTCAGTCTCTAGTTAGCCGGAACGCTCATCTAATATAAGGACTCACAAGCGCCTTGGCTATCCCCTCACGGCGTCTGGATTTTCCCGCCCCATTCTTCAAAACTTGCTATAAAGCCGCCATACCCGACGTTCATTGCCATCAATTCTCGTGTCCTTGTCCCCACCTACGCAAGTATAAGAAACATCTCTCATCCTCCCCCCTCGTACATTTGCACATCGTGTGGACCTCAGCCACTATCCCACATCACGATGCACAACACCGTATTCACCCTGCATTCCTCGATTATATTCGGCGCGCTATCCCTAGCGTCAGGAACCACGTTCGGATACATATGTCTAGGGCTCGGGTGCGCGTCGTTGGCGATTTATGTTGCCCACTACTACCTTCCCTCGGAAAAGTTCGCTCGACTCGAAGACGGGATAAAGGTCGTCGAAGGGAGTTTGAAGCGTGCAAAAGAGGACTGTGCGAGGGACCACGTTGATTTGTTGAACATCGAGAGTGGTTTGCTACAGTAAGTTGTACCACGCTCATGATGACGACACGAATAACGCGGTTTTTATTTCCAGAGCAAGCTTGTCGGCTTCCGAGATCCGATCCCAGATGTTGGAGGTAGGGAGAGTGTTCCCGCTCTCCGAGTCCAACGTCGTGATCGATCGCGGGGTTGTAGGCCGTCTAGCAGCCTACTGCGGAGCCTTGAAGAAATATTTGCAGGATATTAGGGAAATTACGAAGCACATCTGGAAATGCGAGAAGGAGGTCGAAAAGATCAAGACCGCGACGCTGGTGAGCATATTCGCAGCCAAGATCAACAATTTACGAATTCTGAAAGAAATATTATTTTAGCGCATCATCGAAGAGGAGCGTCGACGCAAGTTATTCGGGGCCATGAAAGAGGTTCGAGAGGTTATCGAGGTCCTTCGCTCGCCGACTCGTACGTAACCTAAATTTGATACGGGCTTTCTCAGCTTGAAAGGAATTTACAGGTCACGCGCACGCTGCCCGCCACCGCGGCCACTCCGATGTGGCCAATTTTCTCCAGGAGTCCTATACTATG
Organism: Mycena epipterygia; assembly: GCA_029281465.1. NCBI lineage: Eukaryota > Fungi > Basidiomycota > Agaricomycetes > Agaricales > Mycenaceae > Mycena > Mycena epipterygia. Next base: position 986,330 of record JARJCQ010000021.1, on the reverse strand, counting down.
CGAGTAGCCGACATCCAACATATAGTTGATTCACTTACAAAGACTTTTGACCAGTGTGTAGGCCTGGCATCGTCGACGGGCCAGTTGTCCTGCTTTTCCGAGTCATTGTCGAGCTTGTTATCCTTGTTATAAGTCCCGCAGTTGCCTTTTGTTTTGCTTTGTAAAGTCTCTTCCACACCCTGAAATTCCATTCTGCTGTATCCCGTGTTGCTGTACCCGACGGATGGCCAGATCCTGGCAAATGTCCGCGGAGTCGGGGACTCCTGCAGTCGTGGGCATAAATTACTGGTCTTGATACCAAACAGATCCTAGGAAGGAGGTTGCATATCTGAAGGACCAAAAGGCAACTTTTGCGAAGACCAATCTCAATAGCCGGAGATTCAAAAACGATTCACGTAGTGGCGGAGTTCAAGAATGAGAGGTCACATCAGTCACACAGCGCATCCAAACATCAACAAACCTCTGACAAAGACAATGTTCAATTTTGGTTCAATTTTCACCGTATTCACCGTATGACGATATGGCTGAGAGGAAGCCCTAGCCTCGGGGTTTATTCAGTTCTCGAAAGGTTGGTCCTCCTAAAATCTCAATTTCTCGTGGAATGAAGTGGCACTGGCCGGGACCCGGTGAAGCCTCTATTCAAAGTTTCAAACACGTTAATTTGTTTGTTGTTCATAGCGCTTCACAGCTCTGATTCATTTTTCCTGGTGCCCAAACTCATACCAGAACGTTCCGAGTCTTCAAAGAATTAATGGATTAAAGTTGTTGGAGTGGAAGAGCCACAGATGTTCGTCGCCAGGAAAGTATAGGAATAGACTTCTGGAGTTGCGTTGGAGTCAGAGAGTCTGCGTAGAACAGTCACCAAGCATAACATATGGCCTTAAGTCGATAAATGTCCCAAGCCGGTGAGCGCCAGAAGCTGATCGATTACATGATGAATGAACACCGTGCCACTATGTGGACTGTCAGATGGACAGGATGAATTTTGCGTGTTGAACCCATGGCTAAGATAATCGCCGCACGGTGACAACGTCTTGAAACTAATATGGATCCGCTGTGTTCGCGGAGCAGCACGTCTGGACCGGCCCAGAATGACCCTTTTCCTGTCCTCCGTCCGAACCGCGCTGGGATCCTCGTCGTCCTTTCAGTAATACCAAGATTGAACGATTTTGGAGGCATTCTTTCCGATCCTCGAAAACCCGTGCCACATTAGAATATGAAGACGAAAGGGGAGAATATGACTGGCCTGGATGTGCGACTTGATTGAGGCAAGGATCAAGTGCACTAAAAAAAGTGGTGGCCTCCGCGAGCAGAAGCGTTTTACTCACCACGAATGTGCACAGCTACGATCGACCAGCATCGATGCAGTGCGAAGGTAGTGTCGATCGCGATGCAGTGCGAAGGCAGTGGTCGCACGCAAAGAAAATAATTCCGCAGATCAGTAGGGATTTCCCCTCAGACGCATGACGCACCTGCATCGGGTGACCGGTGAGCACCGAGAATGTCATGGCGACGCGACGCGTGCCCCAGTCCGCTGCGCACGGCCGCTACAGCCGCCTGTGTCCGCCCCGAATTCTCATCGGTGGCGGGTTTCACTGCGCGACGAGCAGACACGGCCGTGAGCCGCCGCATGGCTACCAAGGCACCGCGATGAAGAATGTCTCACTCCGGGTCACTCGGCGTTTGAGAATGGGGATTCCGAGTCGGGGCTTGTATGGCTGTATGAAGGTTATTCTGTGACGGGATACGGATACGGGGTGACAAAATATCCTCATATCCGTCGTAAAAGTCTAGAAGAGAAGAAAAGATGATTGATCCTGTTGTGGGGCGGGCTCACGTGTTGTAGCCACGCGACTGATCGAGTTCGGCCAGAAACTCTTTCATCTCGTTGCACCGTCCATGTCCCGTGGGCAATGGAGATCCTCAGCACCTTTCCGACGCATCAGCATGCTTGAGCAAAGGAATTAGGGTCATTCACAGTTGCCATTTTTCCAGTCATTTTTTGCTCCCTTTTTATTCCCATTTTTCCGACACAAGCTCTTGCAGCAGCTTTATGGTTAGCATGGAGGCAGACATTATTGGACATTCAACCCACTGGTGCCGTGGACATTGACCATCAGTCTAAGAGATGAACAAGCTGAAGGTTTGAAAGAGGGATTAGAAAATGAACTTACACTTCCGTCACCTCCAATTGCTTGCATCATCATCGCATCCTCCTCCATATACCCCACGATCTAGCCCTACATCTACATGACTTTTCGCCGCGGACACATCCCTAAATCTCCCTCCTCCTCCTCTCTGCGTTACCTGCAAAATGACCCTCTCATTCTATTCTGTCCCCACTCACCCACTCCGCTCCTCATCTCATTCCTCGCCCGTCCCATGCCCTTCCCGATTTAGCGTGTCGTTTCAATTGCTGCCTACCAAGAATTGGAATGCCGGATCCTTACAAAATCTGGATTATCATCTCAAGTCAAATCTACGGGCAGAAGAATTCAGCCCAGCGTCTCAATATTGCTATAACTATTTGACAATCCAACGAACGAACCGCAAACCCTTGATTATCGAGTCTTCGGCTGGCTTCCTGCATCCGCTGATTCTGGTCTCGCCCTTCACTCAATCGCCCAGCCAGTTGAACGCACGCACTTGCGTTCCTTCTGTTTTGCGACAACTGTCGAAATCGTTCAGCGAGTCCACGGTAGTGCTGCCGCGGCTCGGCTACGGCTTTTGATGGCTTCGAAATCATCAAATGCTTCAGCCGAGCCGAGCCATTTATAGTTGGCTGGCTCTCACGGCTCCGGCTTAGCCGTGGCTGAGCGCGGCTTAGGGCGTAATATTGCTGTACACTTGCTCCGCCTCCCTACTACCTTCCAACTAATTTAATGTGCACTAGAGCATATCTTGGACCTATCCCAAGCTACAACAAGCAATACCGGATGACACTACAAAATGATTTGTTGACGCTGTCTGATCATGACTTGAGATATCAGATAAAATTTGGATAAAATTCGAGAAGACTATAGAGGTCAGAGGGAGTTGGTAAAATTGGTAAAACTTGGATACAGTGTACAGATGGTCAGTGAGGTGTATGAAACACCAGACACTAGATACAGCGAAGCCAAGGGCCCCACGGCGCGCATTCTATTTATGGTTGTAAGCCGAATTGGGCTGCGGCTAAGCCATCAAAAAGCCGGCTGAAGCCTGAGCCGAGCCGCTGGAGCCGCCCATCAATCCGCTGGCTGCGGCTGGCTTATTTTTGGCTCGGCTCTCACGGCTAGCCGAGCTGAGCCGAGCCGCGGCAACACTAAGTCCACGGGCAGCCTAGTCGCATTAGATGTCAGCTCGGGCCTGCAGAATGGACATCAGGGAGGTACTCTTTGATCCAGAAATGTTTGGGTCGCTTTCCCTGGCCCCCGGCCTTTGAGGAGGACTTAGCCATAGTAATGGACGTCGACGTGGCTGTCACTCGCTGAAAAAGGAACAAAAAATGTGACAACCATGTGTACTCGTGTTTGTTATCTTCTTCCGGGCCTACCCACTGCTAGCCCCGTCATCCGCAACTCCCTATCATAGCCCTTGTAGGCCTCACTCCAGTAACCCAATCTAATATCATCATCAGCCGACTGTTCTGAGGCAAGAGCGGTACACAGTGTTACTTCCCGTCTTTGTGCAGCCCTTTAACGGATTACTTACATTTTGTCTTGCCTTGAAGTTGACCGGATCCAAAACTGACTCCATCCTGTTATTACAATTCAACGAGCGGACAGCCGCTCAACTGATCTCAGTTGGTCGCTCCCCTCATTGCTAACTTCCCCATGCACGGCAATCTTCCAGTAACCTCGCACGCCCATATACATAGATTTCACTCTTTGTATGAGACTACCAAGGCTGTCTCGATCCCTGCAATCTCAATTATCTGATCGTCAGGGCCTCCAGGCGTTATCATTTGGAAGCCAATCGTAAACGGCATCAGGATTCAAATTAACTACGGCTGCGTCAATTGCCGCGTTGGACCCAAGTCACCGAAATCATCTAATATTTTGCGCGGTAGGATCACGATAGCCTCCCTGGGCCTTTATAAGAAGGGCATCCGTGGGGGATCCTTCTTCACTCAAACTCTCCTGTCTACTTCTTCCTATAAAGCCGTCATACCCGACGTTCATTGCCATCGTTTCTCGCATCCCTTGTGCACACCTACGCAAATATAAGAAACATCTCTCATCCTCCCCCCACGTACATTTGCACACCTCAGCCACTATCCCACATCACGATGCACAACACCGCATCCACCTTGCATTCCTCGATTATATTCGGCGCGCTATCCCTAGCGTCAGGAACCACGTTCGGATACATATGTCTAGGGCTCGGGTGCGCGTCGTTGGCAATTTATGTTGTCCACTACCACCTTCCCTCGGAAAAGTTCGCTCGACTCGAAGACGGGATAAAGGTCGTCGAAGGGAGTTTGAAGCGTGCAAAAGAGGACTGTACCAGGGACCACGTTGATTTGTTGGACATCGAGAGTGATTTGTTGCAGTAAGTTGTACCATGTTCATGATAACGACACGAATAACGCGGTTTTTATTTCCAGAGCAAGCTTGTCGGCTTCCGAGATCCGATCCCAGATGTTGGAGGTAGGGAGAGTGTTCCCGCTCTCCGAGTTCAACGTCGTGATCGATCGCGGGGTTGTAGGCCGTCTAGCAGCCTACTGCGGAGCCTTGAAGAAATATTTGCAGGATGTTAGGGGAATTACGAAGCACATCTGGAAATGCGAGAAGGAGGTCGAAAAGATCAAGACCGCGACGCTGGTGAGCATATTCGCAGCCAAGATCAATAATTTACGAATTCTGAAAGAAATATTATTTTAGCGCATCATCGAAGAGGAGCGTCGACGCAAGTTATTCGGGGCCATGAAAGAGGTTCGAGAGGTTATCGAGGTCCTTCGCTCGCCGACTCGTACGTAACCTAAATTTGATACGGGCTTTCTCAGCTTGAAAGGAATTTATAGGTCACGCGCACGCTGCCCGCAACCGCGGTCACTCCGATGTGGCCAATTTTTTCCAGGAATCCTATACTATGTGAGCAGCCGACATCCAACATGTAGTTGGTTCACTTACAAAGACTTTTGAGCAGTGTGTAGGCCTGGCATCGTCGGCGGGCCAGTTTTCCTGCTTTTCCGAGTCATTGTCGAGCTTATTATCCTTGTTATAAGTCCCGCAGTTGCCTTTTATTTTGCTTTGTAAAGTCTCTTCCACACCCTGTAGTTCCATTTTTCTGTATCCCGTGTTGCTGTACCTAACGGATGGCCAGATCCAGACAAATGTCTGGGGACTCTGAAAATTCTTTCAGTTTGGCTCACACTGAGTTTAGTAGAATAATCAAAATGATTCAAGCCTGGTGGGGCTGCGCCGTCCCCTCCGCCCTATCAGCTGTATGTAGTTCAACACCTGTTCAAACACGTTTTCCTGAGGCCGACAACACAGACCTTCAAGCATTTGGAGCCCATCTCTCAAGTCGACGTCCCTGAGTCTGAGTATTCCCTAAAGAATGGCCGAAAATTAGCGGAAAGAAATGGCGCGGATGGTTTCAAAGCAGAAATAAACTATCAACCAAGAATCCTCCCGGCCCCGAATCGAACGGACTGTTTAAATAAACTGCATGGCCGCATTATTTCCGTAATTCACTCAATCCAACCAATGAACGCGCAGGAACTCGCTCTCCCTCCGTGCTCTTGATTTCGTTATAATATTTAACGGGTTTCTGCTGGGGGGGGGGTGGGGATAAAAGTTCAAGTTAGATCGATAGAATGTGTGTGTGGTTACTTCTTCCCGATCCGAGCACCTTCCGCTGATTTGTGTTGGCCTTCGACCACCCACAAAAGCACGTACCTCTCTTTCTTCCGTTCTGCGGCAACTGCGGAGATCTTGGGGGCGTATGGTAAAAAATTGGAGGACGACCTCCCCCAATCTCGTTCGGAGCTTGCGGATACCAAGTCACGAGTAGAGCCCAGAACGCAGGTGCAAGTTAAACGAGTGATACTCATTTCACGCTAAGTAAACGAGTGATTATGGGAGCCTTGACAGAGCTAGTAATGTCCAATCGGTACGTATCCGATCATTTAGGAGGGGCGTGGTACAGTTAACGACGAAACGTTCAAGAGGGAGCGTTGAGGTTGTTGACTTCCCAGTCTTGGTTGGGGTTGAAGTCGTCGTGCTGGTTTGCGCAGTCCCAGAGTTGGAGCTGATCGAAGAAGAAAAATCAGAACGTTGGCTCCCGTCAAAAAAAAAATCACTTACGGGGGTGCCAGTCGTCGTATTCCCACCCGTTAAATCGAGACACTTGCCCGTCCCGGCCCACTCAATCTGGGTGCTGTTGACGCGGAACATCTGGTTCGTGTTGCCCTCGAAGCAAGTCCAGATCTGGAGCTTAACGCCGTTGGTGGTCGAGCCGTTCGGCACGTCGATGCACTTGTTGTTGAACGTCGTGATGGGGCCACTGAGCGGCGAGACGGGGACGGTGAAGGTGATGTTGTTGGGGAAGGCTGAGCCGGCGGTTGAGTTGAGGCAGGGGACGATGACGACGGACGCGCCGTCCTCATCAGCAGAGGCAGAAATGCAGGCGGCGGGGCGAGACACTAGGGTGCGAATGGAGTCAGGATTTTACAAGCGCGCGGGAAAGAATCGACGCACCGGTAAGGCTTATTTGGGCGGTGCTGATAACAGGTTGAGTTTCAAGAAGCAGAGAAAAGGACCAAGGGAAAACTCACATCACGGCATCGGGGTTGTTCGCACCCCCCCAACGCTGGTTATCATTCCCCGTAGCGCAGGTCCAGATCTGGAGTTGCGTGCCGTCTGTGATGCTCCCGCCAGTGAGGTCGAGGCACTTGTTCGTGCCCGCCCACTGCAGGGTCTGGTCTGTGACGGAGATCCACTGCTGATTCGTGCTGCCGGGCACACAGGTCCAGATCTGCACCTTCGTGCCGTCGGCGTTGACGCCGCCCGTCACGTCTATGCACTATCCAACCACATTCAGCAGATGCAGTGAAAAGCGGCGGAACGCGCACCTTGTCGCCGAAGATCGTGATTGGCTCCGGACCCGCATTCTCCCTGTCAAAGAACGAGAGGGCCCAGTTCTGGTTGGCGGTGTCCTCCGTGTTGCAGTTGTGGATGACGACGGGTGCACCATCCTCGTTGCTCTGCGCGCTGACGCAGCCCTGGATTCCTGCATTGCCAACTGGCAATCCTTCACGGTGAGTTCAATACTACTTGACTAAGCGCAAAGAAAACGCACAAGAAGGGTTAAAGCTCTGAATCTCTCCGACCCCGTTCGTCTGTGCAGCAGCCTGCAAAGTAGCCGAAAGAACGAAGGCAAAGAGAGTGAAGAAAGTGGAACGCGACATTATGAGTGGTTGAAGAAGGGGGGAGGGAGGGGGAGAATAATACCTGATGGATGTGTTGCCGACTGCATTTTATGCGATTCCTTGGCGGCCTCAAGTCCCCGCAATATCAGCACGAAGATCAGCTGTGCATCCGCATCAGGTTACTGTGGATCATACGTTTGATTGATGATGTATCCCACGGCAATTCAGCGGTCCGCTTCAGTTTTTAGCACAGTGAGTTGGGGGCGGAATTCTAGGCGCATTCCTTATTGCAAGTGCAATCTTCTCCAGCGGGGAGTGTTTTCTTTCCAGACCAGTTCAGACTTCCGTCATAATATCTAACCAAACTTACAAGTTCATTGAAACCTCTCGCGCTGTTACGGCTGTCGAGCCAAATGGCCGAAAAGATGAAGGTCAAGAGAGTGGGAGTAGTAGGTGCCATGAGAGAATGCCAATGGTTCACTGCCCACTCTCCTTTCAGTATCTGGTGTTTCTGACGTGCGGTGTTGCATGGCCGAAATCATTGAACCAAGTCAAAGATCGCCCCATATGTCTCGAGCACAGCCCGCGAAGGCGAAAACATGCGTTCCAGCGGGCCCATTTGCGTTGAAACGACTCGGAGTCCTGAAGTTGATGGTTTCACATTCTTGCGTCTGCGCCGTGCGGCCATCCCACGAGCCCCCCGTGATCCTAATTGACGGGAACACGGGCTCGTGGAAAGTGGCCTGTTGAATCGGCGAACAGGGAGCATTTGCGCATATCCAAAACAGATTTGAGGCCCGAATTGGGCCCGAAGGTGGAAGGAGGAACGGTGTGGTCGTATTTGGCTTCCGTGACATCGGAGTCCGGGCCGAATTCTAACTCCGGGTTGAACAACCAATCAATCAACCCCCTCAAACAATCCGGTCCGCAATGTACAGAAAGAGCTCCAACAGTATCCGATCAGCCGGAAAGACTAAGTGCGAGGGTAAGGTTCAATGTGCGAAGCATGCGTTGATTTAAGAGGGATTTAATGGGATGGCAAGCGCGCTAAAACTCATTTCCTCTTGAGGTGTCGGCCTTCCGCAAATGATCATCTATCTTACACACTGGATTAATCTGTTTCTCTCATCCCCGCCAGATCTTTGGGTTCTGGTAAATGTGGTGGGTGGGAATTGAATGGTAAACATGTGTTGAATAAGTTCAACTGGAAAGTCATATTCAAGCCTCCAGAGCGCGTCATCGTGAGTGGTTAAAGGAAAGGGGGAAAATAATTCTTCATGCCCGTGTTACTGACTGCGTTTATGCGTTCGTTGGCGGCCTCGAGTCCCCGCAATTCCAAGTGCAACATTGACCGCAAAAATCAGCTGTGCAACTCCACATCAGGTCAATGTTATTGGATCATACGTTTCATAGATTTTATGTTCACCTTAGTCCAGGGTGCTTCAGCCTTCAGAGCCCTTCAGTCCAGCAAGTTCGAGGCCCGAACTTCGGGTACAAAGTGCAACATCTCCACCAACTCTCCCCTTCCTAATTGAATTTTCAACGGGTTAGTATCCAACCAAAGTCCATTGAAAACCTCCCACGCATCCGAGACCCCATTTTCTCAAGAGAATCAATTATGTGGTCCGACAGCTGTTCACGAGCTCGGCGATTCGCAGGCTGGCGACACCGCGCCTTGATCTCATCTGTAACCCGCGCGGTAGTACAAGCGCATGCACCAGGGTTAACTTATTTCTAGACTCGATTCTAGGCTCTACGTAGAGTAACAAGATAGAGTAGCATGATGCAAATAAAAAGATCAGAGGAATCTGAAATCCGATCGACAAGCCCAATGCTTTCGAGGTGACAGCAAGTAAGCAATTCAACCAAAATTCAGCTACTTAACTAGCCAGATTTTTTTTCGAAATGCCAAGCAAATTCGAGACCTACATATGCTATTAATGGATCCAGACACGGATCAGGATCCTCGAGATCTGCGAAATCGCGGAGCAAACCAATTATTGTGATCGGTGGGGGAGAAATCATGCGGATGTTGTCCAACGAATTCAAGTTGGATCGTGTTGAAACGTTGGTGTCTCACTCCTCAGGCCTCAGCCGTCGACATTCGTATTCGCAGAGAGGTAAAGGAGTAGACTATAACTTAAGATGGGACAGTTACCGCGCCACGTTCACGTTCAGATCCAGGAATTAAAATTTCCGACCAGCATATCATAACTAACATGTCCGATCGGTGTAAGTCGCTTGGTAGCTTGTAAGTAAGCAAGCGTGCAAGCGTGTAAGCGCGTAACGAGTGGGGTGGCCGGGTGGCCGGTGGTAAGTAATTAGTTCGTCCGTTCATGAACTGAGTGACCAGATCCATACTAATGGCTCGCGAGTCGAGAGGCAATCATGCGCTAGAGAGGAACCAGTCTTGGTTCGGGTTGCTGTCGGCGGTGTCGCAGTCCCAGACCTGGATCTGTGTGTGCAGGGGGATATGGAATAAAGTGAATGAGTAAACGATGAAATCGCGCGAAGAGGTTAAAGAAAAAAGAAAAAACCGAAACGACGCAAGGAAACAAGAGGGGCGAGGATTGAGGGAAAGAACGACTCGACATACCGGCTGGCCACTGGTCGAATTCCCATCCGTCAAATCGATGCACTTGCCCAACACGCTCCACTCGATCTGCCGTCCATGGTTGTGCCACACCTGCGGTAAGATATTAGTCGTTGTGTTCACGTACAGCTAGATAACATCGATGTTCAAAGCATGAAACGGACCTGGTTTGTGTTCGCGTCGGTGCACGTCCAGATCTGAAGCTTCACGCCGTTCTCCCGGCTGCCGTTGGGGACATCGAGGCACTTGGTGCCGCTGAAGGTCGAGATTTGGCCGATGAGGGGCGCGACGGGGACGGTCCAGGTGATGTTGCCGTTGGGGAACGTGGTGTGGAAGTCCGAGTTGAGGCACGCGACGAGGGCGACTTCGGCGCCGTCCTCGTCCGAGGCCGCGGCGAGGCAGTAGGGGCCGCCTCCACTCGCCGAGACTGGTTGTTTAGATAAAATCAGCATTTAGGCATGGGGCGGATGGAGGAGGGAACATGTACAGTCACCGCCGGTGATCAGCACGACTCTGGGAATGATAATAATTCATTCATCAATGCCGCCTCCTTCGAAACAAGAAGACAAAACTCACTCAGCCGCGTCAGGCGCCGGGGCGCCAGTCCACTTCTGGTTGGAGTTGTTCGAGTCGCAGGTCCAGATCTGGAGTTGGGTTCCATCGAGCATGTTTCCATCGGTGAGGTCGATGCACTTGTCCGTGTTGGCCCACTGGAAGGTGCCGTCCGTGCGCGAGATCCACTGCTGGTTCGCGTTGCGCGGCCCGCAGGTCCATATCTGCAGCTTCGTGCCGTCGGCGTTGACGCCGCCCGTCACGTCGATGCACTGTATATTCGAATTAGTATCACAGCATGGAACAAAAGGAGCAAGAGGCGCGCACCCTGCCGGAATTGACGAGGGAGATCTGGGTAGGGCCCGCGTTTTGTTTCGTAGCGAAGCTGACGAGGAAGTCGTGATTCGCGGTGGCCTCGGTGTTGCAGTTGTGCATCACGAGGGGCGCGCCGTCTTCATTTTCGGCCGCGCTTATGCAGCCCTGGATCCCTGAACTAAAGACTGCGAGTCCTAGTCAGCGTGCTATATATGAGAGTTGAAGAAACGTACAAGCAGGGTTCGTGGTCTGGATCTCTGAAGCCGTGGCGGAGAGAACGAATGCGAGGAGGGCGACGACGGTAGAGGGAGTCATGATGAAGAGAAAAATAGAGAGAGAAATCGTCTCCATGATGATCAATCTACGCATCACCAAAAGTGTCCTTGAAAGACCTCGTGACTTTGACAAGCGCGATCAAGCACGATCAAGCGCTTGGACACATCCACCAAGGTCCTTTCAAGGCTTACTCAAGCCTAGTGTCCCCTCGCTACGGTGAACCAAGCCTTGTCTGTTCCTTTCAAGGGTTTTCAAGACGCCTCCAAACCTTGGACTTTCCATGCAACTTCCACCCAAGGCTTGTCTCGGCCTTCAAAAACAAGCGCATCCAAGTCGTCCTCAGTTGCGTCGTTCTTTCCGACGACCACCACCGACTCCACCACCGACTCCAGACATCCTACCCTACTCTTCCTCGACATTCCTAGCTCACAGTCCGCCCTCCCTCTGAGAACATTACTGATCTCAATTCGGCCCTGAGGCTGCCACGGCGCTCTCTCAATCGGTCACCGCGGTGAAGCAGCAACTTTCGAGTGGCGCGGACGCAGACATCGTACAACACCGGGTGGTACCCGAGGTAGCGCTGGGTGGTCGTACAATGAGCAGATAGTACGCAGTGCGTTCCATTTCATCTTCTTTCGTCGTCCCATTTCATCTTGCCTTCGCGCAAGTTTCACTCTCCCGTCGTTTCTCCTTTCCCCCATTCTGCTTCATCGTCATATTGAGCTGATACCACGCTATCTCTTTCTGACTCTTCGCCGCACGGCCCGCACCACGTCTATTATGTGCCGACTCGGACGTAACTGATTGTGCTGCGATTAGGGTGTCGTCTATGCCCTCAGGGATCGTGAACTTGCTGGGATGAGATGCTGGTGAGCTCCCTACTCTCCTGCTTACTTCGATTCACCCTGATCTTGGTCCACCTCTACATTTGACCCACATCCACGGCCTGTTATGTCCTCCCTCTTCATGCCTCCATTTTCGCCCTTCTGTGCACCCTCTCCTCGCCCTCTCCTCGCCTCACGTCGTCACCATAGCGGAAACAGCGTGAGCTCGAATGATTTGGCCGCGAACGTCAAGACCCCCGCTTCGGCAAATGCCCCTCCGCGCTTCCGCCGCATGCTGTTATAATGTTTGACGACGACGACCTTTACATTAGAACCTTTCCATCCAGACGCTCCTTTCAGGCTGGTGCGACCTTCATAAGTGTTCGTTTATACGCATACATCCACCTGAGTCTTACTCAACACTTCCCAATGACGATTCAGACGACTGAATGCCTGAGTCTCCCCGCTGTATGTGTTTCTTCCTTGTTATCTGTTTGAGCTCCTGGAAAGACCATGGTATAATTACTGCCAAGATGCCGCTTTTCGGATCAAGCCGATCCCTCTTTCGGGACGCGGGGCTTCGGCCAGAGCACCGGTATGGCTCGTACACGTCAAGCGCATCACTCTGTTGTCACTCCGAGCAGAGTCCGACATGAACGCGACAGTTTGTGCTTTCCGCCACTGCTTCCTGATGCCAAGTCTAAAGACCCATGCAGTATGTACTCGACGGCGATCTACTGCTGATTTGGTGTTACCCGGCGTGCAGGTCCAGATCTGCAGCTTCGTGCCGTCGGCGTTGACACCATTGATGTGCGTACCCAATCATTACTAGGACAGGGAAAATATACAAGATTCATACTTTATCGCCAAATACCGAGATTTGTTGAGGTCCTACGCTTGCCGGAGTAGGGAATTCGAGTATCCAATTTTGATTAGCGGAGGCTTCCATGTTGCGGTTGTGAATGACGAGGGGTACACCATCTTCATTCTCGGGCGTGCTGATACAGCCTTGGATTTCCGCGTTGTCGACTAAGTGCCACTCACGGTCAGTTTCACGGACTCCCACCCAGCAGAGAAATAAAAGCCATACATGCTTTATTTCCGCTCTGAATCTCTGAGCCTATAGGCTCTGAGGCTGCAATGGCTGAGAGAACGAAGGCTGCGAGAGCGAGGAGGGTAGAAAGGATCATGATTGTGTTTTAGGGAATACCAGTTCGTTGGCCGCTCTATTTTATACGCGACCGTAGGCTTGTTGTGTTTCCGATGCGCGGTCTGGAATGACCGAGATCTCATGTCGACCCGTTTCCTGCCCAGTCGAAACCGAGTGTCCAGTGTCTATGAGCACATGGGGCCGACCCGAGAAATGTATAGACCTAGCCAGATTCTCGCCACGCCTGTTGAGTCTTGGCAGCTCTCCGCTTACCAGGGGTTTACCCGGATCACAGCGCCCAAGGAACGCTATGTATGTGGTGTCTCGGCTGTGTTTTAATGGGACCGCACCCGAGTATACCTAACTAATACTACCTATATAGGTGATAATAGTCAGTTTCACGCCGTAGTAACTGTAGAAAAAAGCTCACACAGAAGTCTGAATATCCGTTGGCCGCCTAGTTTTCTATATACGAGCGCGACTGTAGGAGCTTGTTGCAAGTGTCTCTATGCCGAGGTCGGGGGTCCGATCTGGTCCGGGTCCGGGCCCGTTAGGGTTCCTACCTTTTTTTCGGGGTCGGAATATGCGATCAGCCCAAAACCTCGGTCGAGATCTCTTCTTGCGCAGGTTCGGACTCGGATATAACCGAGAATTGGAATGCCGGATCCATACGAAATCTGGATGATCACAAGTCAAATTCATGGGCAGAGGAATTCTGTTCAGTGTCTCAATATTACTATTTGACAATTATCCGACGAACGAACCGCAAACGTACAGGTCGTCAGAGAATTCGAGAAATATCTCCTCCCAATCTCTTGCGGACACCAAGCCACCAATAGAACCAAAAGCGCGGATGCAAGGTAAACGAGTAGTGATTATATAAGCTGTTACATAGCTAATATTAAGATGACCATGTCCGATCGGTACGTGTTCGTTCATTCATTCGGTTGGTTCGGTGGCCGTTTAACGACGCGTGGGAGCGTTGAGATCGGTGATCCACCAGTCTTGGTTGGGGTTGAAGTCGTCGTATTGGTTGGAGCAGTCCCAGAGTTGGAGCTGATCAAACGACACAGAAGAAAAATCAGAACGTTGGCTCCCGCCAAAAGAAATCAACCACTCACAGGGGTGCCAGTCGTCGTATTCCCACCCGTCAAATCAAGACACTTGCTCGTCCCAGTCCACTGAAGCTGGATGAAATCGTTGTTGTAGAACAGCTGGTTCGTGTTGCCCTCGAAGCAAGTCCAGATCTGGAGCTTGACGCCGTTCTCCCGGCTGCCGTTGGGGACATCGAGGCACTTGTTGTTGAACGTCGTGATGGGGCCACTGAGCGGCGAGACGGGGACGGTGAAGGTGATGTTGTTGGGGAAGGCTGAGCCGGGGGTTGAGTTGAGGCAGGGGACGATGACGACAGACGCGCCGTCCTCATCAGCAGAGGCGGAAATGCAGGCGGCGGGGCGAGACACTAGGGCGCGAATGGAGTCAGGATTTCACAAGCGCGCGGGAAGGAATTGACGCACCGGTAAGGCTTATTTGGGCGGTGCTGATGACGGATTGAGTCTCGGGAGACAGAGACAAAGAGTCCAAGGAAGAACTCACATCACGGCATCGGGGTTGTTCGCACCCCTCCAGCGCTGGTTGTCATTCCCCGTGGCGCAGGTCCAGATCTGGAGTTGCGTGCCGTCTGTGATGCTCCCGCCAGTGAGGTCGAGGCACTTATTCGTGCCCGCCCACTGCAGAGTCCCGTTTATGACAGAGATCCACTGCTGGTTCGTGCTCCCCTCGACGCAGGTCCAGATCTGCACCTTCGTGCCGTCGGCGTTGACGCCGCCCGTCACGTCTATGCACTATCCAACCACATTCAGCAGATGCAGTGAAAAGCGGCGGGGCACGCACCTTGTCGCCGAAGATCGTGATTGGCTCCGGACCCGCATTCTCCCTGTCAAAGAACGAGAGGGCCCAGTTCTGGTTGGCGGTGTCCTCCGTGTTGCAGTTGTGGATGACGACGGGTGCACCATCCTCGTTGCTCTGCGCGCTGACGCAGCCCTGGAGCCCTGCGTTGCTAACTAGCAAGCAATACATCGTGATCAGTTTAATAATTGCTTGGACTGAGGGGAGAAAGACATACAGCTAAGGGCGCCGGTCTGGATCTCTCCAACCCCGTTCGTCTGTGCAGCGACTAGCCAAGTGGCCGAGAAGATGAAGGCCAGGAGAGTGGGAATAGTGATCATCATGACTTGTACCGAACATTCACTGCCCGCTCTCTTTTTATACATACCTTGGTGTTTCGATGTGCGGTGTTACTTCACTGCTTTCAAGGGTCCCCTATGTCGAGCCACAATCGGTGGCGAGCCGCGGCTAGGCGACTAGCCACACATATGACGAGGCATGGCTAGGGACCTAGCCATACCTAGCCACGACCTAGCACTTATAGACATAAAGTAGAATGAGCTCATCCAGGGATGTGCCACGCCTAGGTGCCTCAACGGACATCTGGGCATGTGGCTATCCAAGCAGACTCGCGTGAGTCTAAGCAAATATAAACACCTAGATATAGAAGGCGCCTAGCCGCGGCCCGCTAGACGTCGGCCGGTCTAGGGACCTTTTGGACGCAGTGCATGGGCGAAATCTCATCTAAAAACAGGTCGAACAGTGCTCCAGACAGCCCGCGGAGGCTAAAATATCCCAGCGGGCTTCCATTTGCGCTGAATGAAAGTCGGCCAAAAGTCGGCGTAGTCGGCGGTTCCTTGGCGGTTCCGTATTCTTGCGTCTCCGGTCATCTCAGCACGTGATCCTAGTGGGCGGGATCGTGGGTTTCGTGGAAAGTGGCCATTGAATCTGCGAACCGGTAGCGCTTGCGCACATCCAGAATAGACGTGAGGCCCGAAGGTGGAAGGCGGAAGGAACTGTGTGGTCATATTTGGCTTCCGTGACTTCGGAGTTCCGGCCCGATTTTAACTCCGAACCAATCAATCAACGCCTATATCAACGCTCGAAACGCGAGAAGGTCCAAAGAAGAGCTCGAGTTACCGAGGTCGGAAGACTATGTAAGTGCGGGCTTACAGTTCTTTGCATAATTGATGACAGTGTGTTGAAATTTGAAATAAAGAAGCACTTTGAGTCTCCATTTTTCTGGCCTCATATCTTGCCCATTCCCAGGCAGAATCACTTGATTGTGGACACATTTGAAGGGGGTTGGTGAGAGCTTCCAACCCATACCCTATTCTCCAGCCGATTGCAAAAATTGGGGTGTGTCAAAATCCGGGTCAGGTCATTCTAATCCAAACATTAATCCTCTGCATCTCGGTCAAATCTTATCCAATCTGAATGAGATAAAGTGTACCGGAATGAATATCTGAAGGCAAACATTTCCGTTGTGAGAAAAAATGGTTTCATCTCAAAATGGGCTTGCAGTGATTCATGCATCAAATAAAGTCGTGAACACCCACTTAAAGGAACGTGAGACGAAAATTTCAAAATCCTCTGGGATTGATGTGGTTGCCTGAAAATCCTCTTCAAAATGGACCCAGGATCAGCAAATTCTGTCCAGAATTGACTGAGAACGGGGCGCAAGAAGTGGTGATCTGAAACACATGGGGACGAATTTCACCTCCATGATTTTTTTGAATTAGACAGGCAGTCCAGTACCATTCAAAAGCGCGTCGAACGCGCCCAGAACCGAGAAAATCTGTTTGGATTTGGGTGAGAAATGAGCGGCAAAAGCCGACGGATCAGAATTGATCTTATCTTTCCAAATTTGGTGACTGTCATTAATTATGCAAACAGCTGTAAGCTCCAATATTATGCATGCATCGATGTCAAGAGGAATTTAATGGCCTGGCAAACACGGCGAAACTCATTTTCTGTGCTCTTACGCACTGAATTAAGCTGTTTCTTTGATCCCCGCCAGACCTGTTGGTCCTGCCAAATGTGGTGGGTGGGAAAGGAATGGCAAACATGTGTTTGTTAACAAACGAAGTTGGCGTACAGCGTTTCCCTACCTATTTCTTATTTCAGTCTTACTAATTGGGACTCGATCGTAACCGCACCCTATTTAAGGGTGTGGGCGGTTTCATATCCCTCAGTCTTTACCACTACGAGTGTGACTGAGGGGTATGTGTTCTCTTACTTACATTCTACTTATTCACTTACATATTCCCTGTAGCTTACTCGTATTCTTTACAGGTAATATAATTGGAGTCTTTACCACTACGAGTGCGACTGAGGGCTTACTCGTATTCTTTACAGTGTTGAAAAAGTTCAACTTGAATTTATGAACACATGCTCTGTGAATGTACAAGTACCGCTTCGCTAATGTAACCATATCGATGTCATAGAACGCTGTGGAGATCTGCTGATCGAAATATCTGTTCCGTGCATTAGTAGACTCAGGTGAGTTTTCTCCTCACTGTTTCCACAATCGCTTCGTAGTTCGACCGCTTCGGCTTTACAATCACCTCGAAAGGCCCTTCCGGTTACTCCATCTCAGTAACCAAATAAATCCGGAGTAAGCCTCGGTTGGGGTCTTTTCATCATACTCAATTCTCAACATCAGGTGTAATTTCACAAGTTCAAATTCGCATGCAAATTCTGCTTTCTTTTAACAGACCCTGCAGGCCAGTTCTTACAATTGACGGGGCAACAACGTCCGACAGGTCTGATCTCTTCTCAGCGTCTCGCCCGCAGGCGTAAAGAATACGGAAGTCAAAAAAAAGGGACTTCAACGACTTGAACTTTATTGATCACGCTCCGATCTCCCGACCCTTTCAACCATAAACTGCCCATCTCCCAATTTTAGTTCAGTTGGTAGAGCACAAGACTGAAATGGTTACTTGTCATCTTGATGTCCTCTGTTCGATCCGGTGAAGTCGGATTTTTGCGCCGCAATACAAGGATTTTTATTTTGCGTGGCTGAGTTGGAGCTCAAAAATCTGCGTAAAATTATCCCAGAGACAAGTTGCAAGCACTTTCACACATTCGTTTGTTCCGAATGAATTGAACGATACGTTCCCTTTGACAATAAATGCGCGCTCCTGCATTTGGTTGATTGAACACCCGGCAACGTCCGGCGGAGTTCGAATTCCTATTCTAAACCACTGATCGATCTCTGAAGGATGTCAGATGTTGTGTAGTGGTACTGTATCATTTCAATCAAAATCGACCTGAGGCGTGATGCGTGACCCAAATCACCGATTCGACCAATTGACCACGGCCGAAATTTTGCATGACAGACCTAAAAAAATTTGACCATGAAACGAAAAATTTGGATTTTTCATGTTGCGGGTGCAAATTTAGGCATTTTGGGGCTACGTGACGGATCTTAGGTTCGACCAGCGGGGACGTGATGCGTGACCCGGCGCCAATATTCGACACCGACCACCGACCAGGGGGTGCGTGACGTGTGATGGTCGAATTGATTGAAATTATACAGTAATTTGACCTCTCAATGTAAGAAAAATCGGGACGCTATTCGAGGCATGGGTTCGTATCTGAATGTTTCGACAAGGGACAATTGTTTTTAGGGGGGTACTATCCTGATTCGTTCACTGATGCATACATTGATATCCCCTCCTTTCGAAAATGGCGTGTAATTTCCCACTCGTGGATTCGCGAGCCTACTGGGTTGTGGTTGTCGTTTGAAATGCCCTTCTGCAGTTCGCTGCTAGCCAATCCGTTTTCATGCTTTTACAGGGGCACCTGATTAATACAGCGTATTCTATGCACAGATCTGCTTATCCGACATCAGCCGGACACGCCGGCGTAACCTAATAAAACAGTGGGTGCACCTCATTGCTGTTGAACATGTGAATTAACCACCGGTTGAATAAACTCAACTTGAATTCGTGTAATTTTTGGGGCACGCCAGAACATTCATATTCGAGCCTCCGTTAACATAACACATAAGCCGTAACTTTCTCGACACAATCACCGACCAGGAAAGATGGAACGCCTATTTTGTGGCGCATAATCCGCACCTAGAGCACGATGCCGGGACCGAGGACGAGGGCCTCGAACTCTTGGGTTTGGGTCCAATTCGATACCTCAATGATTATAGCCTCGATCGGGGACATGGTTTCGGGAGTAATCGTCGTCGTAGGGCGTGTCCACCCCTCCTCAATGGGAAGCCGCTCCTCCCTGAAGAAGATCTGCACGAACCTGGCATTGAGCTGTATCAGACCTTGTTCGAAATCAAGCGAAATTGGGACACAAACTCCTTGGGGGCGACACCGGTGGCGGGATTGCCGAATACGCTGAGATGCAGAGCGGACTCGGCAGTGCGCAAGGAGAACTCCTTGCGCGTGTTGGTGACGTTTGGATTGATCGCCAAGGAGTTGGCGAGCCTCGCGGCCTGGACGTGACCCGCAGAGGTGGCGTTGTAGTAATCCACACCTGGATTGGAGTTGACGAGCGTGGAGAAGATGGTCTCGTTGAAGTGCAGGTTATCCCCAATCGCGAAGTCCTGGCGTGAAACGGACGCGTCGTGCTCGATCAAGCTGTGCCTGTATTTCCCTGGTCAACGAGATTTCATAGCCGTGAGGGGATAAGATTTACAAGGCGAGTGCGTCCAAATCCATGGTCGTGGGGCTGTCTCCTGAGAACAAACCGAGCTTCGCCGCCACCAATATGGCGTCAGATCCTACATTGAACCCCACTGTGCGTTTATAATAATTAATTCATCTGCATGTATATATATATCACTGTCTCCTTACCGAGTGCAGCGTCCAAAATCATTGGGATAGTATAATTTCTCCCGTTGCGCGGAAGAAACCCGTGGTTCGCAAGGCTAATGGACGGTCAGCCGAGAAAATATGAATAAAAGCAGATTCAGCGTACGTGTTGAGTCCTGGGCAGGGCGACCGGACATCGGTGGACGTCGGAGCCATCCACGGGAACTGGGAAGGAGAAAATGCCAAGGTATTCGATGCCGAAACAGCTGCGAGAACGAAGGTGAGACTGATTGAACGCATTATGGTTGATTCTGGGGCGGCGACAAATAGTTGGTGAGGAACACACCACGAAGACACTGGCTTTAAGGAAACGGCAATGCGGTAGTTCGACTATGCCTTTCTCCATTCAACGAGCTGCGGCGGCAGTCATCCGTGGCCAAAGGAGATTCTAACCATCCTTTCTCACCCGGACCCGTTCGTTTACACCAGAAACAAATGCCGGGCCGCAGGCAATCATGTCATGCCATGAGGCACAGTGCTCTGGGTGCGGGCAAAATTTACGCGTTTGGATTGAAACAGACGCTGCAAAATTGATCCTCGGACCATCGGGCTGCCGAATCAAAGTCGTTTCTATTTCTAACGCCGATACTTGCCGGTCAATACTTTAATTATGCACAAGTCTGAGAAAAGTGCTTCAAAAGTTCGCCACGAATCTTGAATCAATGGCGTACTTCCGCTCCGCGTTGCCGACGGTATCCTTGGGTTTTTTCGCGATTTGGCCTTGCTAACGGCGATTCTTGTGTACCTTATGCTTACTTCCGTGTGTCCCCGTTACCAGCCGCATCCGAAATTGTAAAGTGCGGCCCCGAGTTCAAATGGAGAACAATGTTTTACCAAAGCTACATCCTGAATGGCAGATCTGCCGGCATTTCAGGAGAGTGAGGCATTTTAGATGAGTTTTCGCCGAACCGCAGCACGTCTAAAGGCTTCTAAAAAAAAGTTTTATGCATCAAGTGCTTACTCAGGAGCTCACCTGCGTGAAAATTTTGTCGGAAGATACCCGCTTTCGGATGGGGATGAATTTTGACAATGACATTGTCACTGTCTAATTTTGAACATTGAACCATTACAACACGTGATCTCGCTATGCTGCGCTCGGCGAACGGCTGAGCAAGTCGGCATTGGCTCTCTTTTTCTTTCAACATGCCAGTTTGTGACCTTGATCGCACAAATCTTCAGTACGGACTCTTTCGTACAACCTAAGACTGCATCAAAGCTCCAGTTCAACGTGGATTCAATGACACGAGTACTTGATAGTACCACCTCTGGACCCATTTTGTCGACAATATATACTGGATCCGGTTGAAACCTGTCAGGAAAAAGATCCCCGGATCCAGCGTTTCGGAATTTAGCCTAAGGGGTTCTCCTGCACGACTTGGCCGTTATGGAGGTCGAAGAGGTGCTCTATAAGGCTTATCGGACTCGGAGAAGGTTCTAGACTTGACATCTCCAATGATTCCTTTAAATGGACGAGGATCGAGGTGCATGGGCTCAGAGCTCTGGCCGAACCTGAAGCTGATAATCTTGCGAAGAACGAGCTTGAGGAACCGAGGAGTTACCTCTGGGTATTTCGCGGTTCGAACTGGTGCCTCAATTGCGATTACTTGGTAGCTAATCCATATGAACTTGGATGCGAACATGTATCCGGCCTCGTACCCCTCGAATACGGTCTAGACGGCTACCTCCTCTGGGACAAGCTTTGCACACACGTTTTCCGCTATTCAGGGTGTCGCCTGCTCGGGCTTGGATGTCCGCGGGACTGTCATCATCCCTTTTTTTTCCGAGATGGACGGCTTTCATCTGTATGTATTTGGGGCCTTGGGCTAATTCCTCAATGTCAAATGACCCGGACGTACGCATCCCCGCTACAATTAGTGGCGCACCCGAATCTACGAGTGACTGATGTTCTCTCCGTGTGTATGATACTATGTAGGTCATAGTCCGGGGAGATTTAAAGAAGCGAGGTGTTAGATTTAAACACTCGCTGGGATTAAACAACAATTCCCACACACAGCAATTGAACCAATCCCCATACAGGTTCATCTTCGCACGTGCATGCTTTGCACTTCGCGAGAGCTGTCCGGTCATTTCACCGCAGCTGCTACGGTGTAAATTCCCTGAAATGTCCACCGATTACCGACTGCACCGCAGTGGTTTGAATATGAAGGATGAGTGAGATCTCCGCAACTTCGCGGCACTTCTAAAAAGGAGGTTGCGTGCATAAATTATTTGCCCGACCTGGTCGGCGGAGGAATTCGAAGAATATTACACAGCAAAATTGGCCTTTCGGGCCGGGATAGTTGTTTGAACATGACAGTTTGTGAACCTTGCGCATGTCATGATGTTTGTAAGGATTTCAAAGCTTTACAATTACGGCGACTTGACCTATACACCCTGGGATTTGTAACCCTAACCTAGACAGAACACCCGTGGAGTCGATTTTGAGTCGATTCGACCTTTTTATTTCGGAGACTTGAAATTTTTGGAAGTAAAATTGGCAGGTCCCAAATTTTTGCCCAAATCTGCTTCAGACCGTGCCGGTGGGTGGCCTGGGTCCTACCTCTACGTGGAAGCAAGCATCTTCCGTACACCTCCGGATGAGTACTCGGCTCTCTTGGTCATCGCCAAAGTCCCTGCAGAGATCCTCACAGAAAATCTCACGCATTTGTTTACCATCTTGCCTTCCAGAATCGACACTGCCGTACTCATTCTGTCGCACATGCAGGGAACTTGCTTGAAAATCTCTTACCATACACAGGATGGCTATGAATAGCCTGCCAGAAGATGATGAACAGCCCGGCGACAAGGCTGCGTAAGGAGCGAAAAGTGGTTCGGTCGCCATCAAACTCCGACCCAAGTCACTTGGCCGCCCAGATCCAGCGCTGACCATTTGGCGCCAGGAACTTGTCCTTCTTCACTGTAACCCACTAAACTCCAATCCTAGCGATGGTGGGATGCTTCTCCAGACCTCACAAGCGCTGAGCTTGGTCCAACAGGCACCCGGCACGAGCATGATCCACCTCTACGGAATGCCAGTTACTCAATCCTCGCACTACCTACGGAGATCACGGCGGAAATATTTGCCCGCTGTCTGCCCGACGTTGCTTCCACACCCGAGCTCTGGAGCTCGCTGAAAATCGCTGTAAGCGACACCCCTGTCGACTCTATCGAGACATGGCTCACTCGAGCTCGGCATTGCCCGCTGTCCCTGATGGTCGACTGTTTTAAATCGGACGGACGATTCATCGATGTTCTACAGCGGCACTCGCATACATGGTGCGACGTAGAACTCGGGCTCCCCGTCGAACAATTTTATAGGTTCGAACCTGATATGCGTCTCCCTATGCTTGAACGGCTTGCCATCACTGCCGTGAACTATCACCCACCAGTGGACCATCCTGTCAATGCTTTCGCTTCACCGCGCTTCCGGCCTTGTGTCATAGTCCTTACGCGTGCCGTGAACAAATTTCTCCGGACACTCCCCTTGGATAGTTTCTTGCTGACATTCCAGTGCACACGGGTAAGTAAAAGAGAGAAGGAAAACCAACCTTGACGGCTCTGATCGAGATCCACTCCCTGGGAAGGCATGCCAACGTTATCTCCACCGGATGAAAGGGTACAATCGCAGATGGACTTGGGTTTTCTGCAGTGACCGCATTTGCCCCGGAGGCTTTGGCCCCCGCGCTTCTGTGCATCTTACGTATGGAGATCTAGGGAGAAACAATCCTAGACGCTCACACACGGGGCGATGTAAGGAGAAAATTTCCGCGTGAGGGAAAAAGCCCTAGAAAAGCACATACCGGTCAGAATGATTGGTGCACTTTGATCTGTTGACCGAGGGCAACGGTACAGCGGACAAATCAAGACGACGTTCCAAGCTGATCTGAGAGCATTAGCGAACCTATAGGAGGAGAGATGCGGCCATCGCCGAAGTTCTAGTCCGCCTTAAAGACCTTGGACATTCAGCACAATCCGAACGGTCGCACATCTGCAATCCCTTTCAGTTATGCATTAAATGGAGATAGATGTGGCAGGTGTGGAACGAACCTGTCAACCTTAACAGGTATTCGTGGAGGCTGTTCGATGTGGTCAGTGCCATAAGTATAATACATCCGAGAACGGAAAATCGAGACCTGCATTTGTATTCCGAAGAAGCACGGCCGGGGACGAAGAGCGATTTCAGCGGATGTTTTCGTACGTCGATTCGATGATTCTTACGAGCTTGTGAAATCAGTGGAGAGGGAGGGCACCGGTGAGATCGGATGATAGCGCACCTTCTAGATCATGAGATCTATCGAATTCAGTGATGCCGCTGAATCCAGAGTGGATTGTATACAAGTATTTTAGAGTGGGTGGGAAACATAGCGCCTCTTGAACCTCTCGTAAGTGGGGTAAATAGAAGGCACTGCTCAATCTAAGATCGTACCTGCATGCGCGGCCCTTGCCGAATGAATGTGAAAAGAAATAAATGGACGCCACCATAGCCAACTGCTTCGATTTCCGGCTATGTTTAAAATAGCACTCCCAGTATCGAGATCTGCAGCGTTCGTTAGTCCGGGCTCGATTTCGGACATCTCGCTCACAGATTCAATTGTGCATCTCCCCCGATTTCAGGAAGCGCACAATCGGCGCGCGTATGACAGTCTCAATTTCGGCGAAGCATGAGACATGCGGAATTTAAAGGTCAACAAGGGGCGAGGGATAAAGAGGAGAATTCGGAGATGCCTCGAAGTTGGACTGCCAGACTCTTTGCCGTCAGAGGAAATTTTGCGGAAGTAGCCGTCAGGATCAATAGGCCCAGTAGCTGATGGTGAGAATCTCGGGTTCAAGTATGGGTTATCCATTGACAATTGAAAGGTGCGTAGCAGAGCCCAGAGTCGAAAGAACAGCATGCGCGGCATGGACGTTTGAGAGGTTCGGATCCCCGCGCCGAATTGACAGCTATCTATCATTGATGCAAACATTGATGCGTAGAGATCAGCGGCGAACTCTGCCGCGCAGCGAGTTGTCACAGCACGCCGCGCAACTCGCAGGCTCACGACCCGCGACCTACCACACGCGCCATCCAGCGCCTTAATTGCAACTTGGTGCGCGCGTTTGTTGTCTCTATCCTCCTCTGTGCCTCAATCCACTTGAGGACGCAGTTCAATCATCCTTAAGGCTTATGTGCTATCCAGTTCTCACATTGCCTGTCGAAATTACATCCAAAATCTTCCTACATTGCCTTCCCAGCCTTCCGGTATCCGACCCCAAGGACTGTGCACCCTTGCATGCCCCGCCCATCCTTTTGACCAGAATATGTCGAGATTGGAGGGCTATCGCCGTGTCCACGCCGCAACTTTGGAATCACGTCCATCTTGAATTCGGCGGAAAACTTGGGCTCAGAGCGGGCTACATGGATTCGTGGTGGGTTTCGTTCCTCGAGACCTGGCTTTCCCGGGCGCAAACTCAACCGCTATCCATGATTATTTCCAACCTACACACTGAACCCGATGAAGCCCTCGTCGGTCTCCTCGACAGCCATCGGCAGCAGTGGCGAGATGTTACCCTTAAACTCCCTTTCAATCGATTCTACCAGTTCTCCACCAATGACGCCCTCCCCAACCTCGAGCGGCTTACCCTAGATGCGTACAGCATTCCCCGCGTGGTCTATACTCCGATCACCGCCTTTCAGCACGCACCGATCCTGAACCATATACATTTAGGCGGCTGGCTGCGTCCCACGCACTTCATCCTTCCTTGGTTACAGTTGACGAGCCTCGAGCTCACTACCGCCACCGCTCAAGACTGTCTCGACTGCCTCCGTCGCGCCCCGAAGCTCGTGACATGCGTTCTCGAAATCCAAGATTCCGGCGCATCGGTTGTGCTGGCCCTGGTACCAGCTCTCCTCCGTATGCACTCGCTCACCCTCACTGGCCCGGGCCCCTCCGCCATCTTCCCATGCGTCGTAATGCCCGCCCTCGAGGAACTAGACCTCGTCGGCAGATCCCTGAACGCAGGCGATCTCACCCGCGCCCATTTTTTCGTGTCGCGATCCGGGTGCCAGCTGCGCCGACTCCGCCTCCACTTCATCTCCCACTTCCTAACAAAGCCCACCATCCAACTCCTCGAAGCCCTGCCCGCGCTCGAGGACTTCCAGCTGGCTGTGACGGAAGCCAAAACCATCACGAGCATTTTCCTCCGGCTCGGCGACGGGGCGAGCTTTCTCCCCCAGCTCCAGAGCCTCTCGATCTCGCATCATAAGATGTACGACAGCAACCTGCCCGCGATGTTCCACACGATCACGAACGTCCTCGCGCGGCGCGAATCGTCCTCCCCAGAACACGTCCAATTGTCTTCGTTCGCACTTCTGATGCAGCACGAGGAGACTCCGCCTAGACCGTGGGTCCGACAGCGGTGGGAGGAGCTTGTTGCTCGGGGAATGAGATTGTCCGTTAAGAATCGGCATGAATGCTGGATATAATCGGCCGCCGGCTGACCTTGGTCCTTGGCAATACGTATTTTTCTAACGCCGAACTCATGATACTGATTTTCAGCAATTTAATCCCGGGAGCCAGTTTCGGCGATCTCACGGCCATGATATGTGTTATATGACATCGCCTACTCCGATCCATCCGCATTTGCGGTTCCTTATCACTATCCTCCTTTGAATCTAACATAGATTAAACCGTCCTCTACACGAGCCCGCGGGTTTTGCCAAAGTATTCACATAACGGTCAAATCGGAGACACAACGAACCGGCGCAGCTTCCTAGTAGCGGCCCGAATCGAAGTTCGAATTCCCAGGCTCGTCAAGAACAAGCTGCTGCCGCAGACCCTCCTCCGACGGAGAACAATTTCAACACGCCAATCACAACGGATATCACATGATGTGTGATCGACCCCCTGCCTGAGGCTGGAATGGTGTGTGCTCCGTTGACATCTTGTGATCTATGTAAGGATAACCACCTGTACATACCTACTTGTTTGTCTTTGGTAAACTTGTAGTTCAGGCTGTGGACCACATGAGTATAATATACCCCCCGCCATGAAATTGAATGTTGTGTTGGACTTAGTCTCTGGGTTGAACCCACACGCAGGTTTAGTCTCTCATACTGAATTCCTCCGTGCCGTTAATTTGGGGTTTCTAATCCAACACTGACCAAATGAGCATCCTATGTAGTTGGATCTTCATTACACCGACTCACACCATAATTTGCACACAGGGTGAATACCTTTCTTAGTATTGTGACCCGGGGATCCCGAACAGTTAAGACAACTCATTAACAGCTTTGATCCCGAGAAGTCTGGCAAATTCGGTTGGAAAATCAAGTACAATCTCCTTTTCCCTCCAACCCACTTGATTCACCCAAACAGAATTCACAGTTTTAAACTAAGTACACTAATTCTCCTTTTGAGTCGTGTTGTCTGAGCACTAGGTCATAAAACAAATAGATTGCACTCACTGGTATGGTGCATCTGAGGCATATTCAGCTATATGACCCGTGTTTTGGCACCGAAGCCTTGATTAAGGTGTTACCTTATAATAAACCACTGCACCCGGGATGCGGAAAATTAGAACAATCAGGAACGATCCTGATGAAGAAGATAGATGGCACTGGAATCAATACAGTAAGGCACGAACCCGGATTTCGTCCACAGTACGGTCTATCGGTCAATGGCTCGGAGTGTGGATGAGTTGACGCCAAGGGGATGCAACTAGGAGTGTATCTATGCTTATTATTCTTTCAAGCTCAAATTCATTTTCAATGCTACCAGTAAAGCCCAAGATATTCCACAGCTGTGAATTAGAGCTTGCCAATATTGTGGATCAGTTTAGCAGTGAACCAGATAGGATAGCAATTCTTGGAGCAGGTGGAATGGGGAAAACAACTCTTGTAAAGGCTGCTCTGCACCACCCTGACATTACTGCAAAATATGAACACAGATTCTTTGTGGCCTGTGACTCAGCTAACACCACCATTGAACTAGCTGCTTTGATTGGATCTCATCTGGGGTTGAAGCCTGGCAAAGACCTTACAAAACCAGTAGTCCAGCATTTCAGGAGAGGACCACCTCCTAGTCTTTTGATTTTGGACAATCTGGAAACACCATGGAAGCCAGTAGGGTCCTGTGGAGGCATTGAAGAATTTCTCTCCTTGCTCACTGATGTGCTGCATGTAGCATTGATAGTAAGTGTGTAATCATTTTGACAGTTACATACTAATCTACCAACAGATCACAATGCATGGTGCAGAGAGGCCAGCTAAAGTCTGTTGGACCCGGCCTTTTCTGGAGCCTTTGAAGCCTCTGTTAGATGCAGCTGCTCAACAGACATTCATTGAAACCACAGATTATGATCATGATAGTGAGATCGACCAGCTCCTTCATCTGACAGATAATATGCCACTAGCAGTGGATCTTATCACTCATCTGGTTGATTATGAAGGGTTTTCCAATGTATTGGCTTGATGGAAGACAGAAAAAACTTCTCTTCTTTCAAATGGTCATGGCAGAAGGTCTAATTTGGCTGCATCCATTGATCTATTGCTTTCAAGTCCTTGCGTATCATCTTTCCCTGGTGCCAAAGATTTATTAAGCCTTCTTTCAATTCTCTCAGATGGACTCTCAGATGCTGAGCTTGTTCAATGCAATCTTCCTGTCCAAAATCTCCTAGGGTGCAAGACTGCATTGCTTTGCACCTCTCTGGCATATTATGATGACAAAAAGAAATTCAAGTCACTGGTACCTATTTGAGAACATATCCAGCATCTCCACCCTCCCTCCTCTCTCCTTGTTCAATCTCTGTGCAAGCACTTTTGTTTACTGTTGGATCTATACCAACAATACATTGGAATTTATGAGAAAGATCCAAGAATCAATCAAATAGTTTCAAATCTTCGGAATCTACATCATGTCCTGCAACTGGAATTGAGTCCGGATAATGCACATCTTGTGGATGCCATACAGAGCACAATTTCGCTCAACTCTTTTCGCCGGCAAACTAACCGTGGTCATACTGCATTGCTGGATTCTGTTCCAGCTGTTTTTCCCCAGCTGTGAGATCACTGAGTGAAAGTAAGATATATCATAGAGGTCTTCAATTCAAGCAACTTGTATCCCATCGTTGATCTAGAACTCCTTATTGGCCAAGGAAGGGCTCACTTTCGAAACTTCAATGATCCAGTTCTTGAGTGTGAATTTACAATATTTTTATTATTGATTGTCTTCTAACATGGTTGTAATAGCTAGCTTCTATAAGGCAGTTGGACAATACTATCATATTCATAAAAATGACATACCTCTATGGGCACAATCTCTTGAGAAGGCACTCCCACTAGCAAGATCCTGTGGTGACCCAACCCAGAATGCATCACTGATATATCTTTCCTCAACATGAATCTTGGTCAATACCTTGAAGGCCAGATGCATGCATGGGAGGCACAACAAATGGACCAACAGGCTGCAAATTTATATTGGGAAGCATGAGCAGTGAATAATGAGGCTATGTGTCTCGAAACTCTAGGGAATTTGAAAGCAAGTGTTTTATTGTGTCAAAGAGCCAGAGAGCTTTTCCGGCTTTGTGGTATAGAAGGATGTCTTGCAGACAATAGTGTCATGATCAATATGGCTGAAATCCATTGGCTTAAATCTGAATATAAAGAGGCTTGCAATATCCACCTTCAAATTCTCCAAAATCAGTCTGTTGAGCAAGATTCATTCAAACATGCTTATACACTGCTGTACATTGCAGTGATTGATATTTCAATTGATGAAGATGTGCACCAACATCTGGATAAAGCAAACACACTCTTCCACACATTAGGATTGCCACTTGGAGTCAATCAATCCAACATAGTCTTGGCAGACCTTAATCTCAGAGAGGGCAATACATTGTTTGCAGAAGACTTATTCCAACAGTGTCTAAATGCAGCTTGGGGAATGAATGATGAAGGCGTCTCCTACTGTTTAGAGAGACTTGCTGATGTGAATTGCTGGACTCCTATCAATGTGGAGTTGGCATATCAAAGAACAGTGGTATACTTGGGGTGTGCACACAAAAACCAGGAGAAATTAGCACTTTACAAAGCACTCCTCTTTTTAGGTAGTGTATGCCTTTCCCAGGTAGATCAAGATACTGCCCACAACCTTTTTGTTGTAGTGTTGGAGGGGTGCACAAAGTTGGATGTACAATATGTCTTGTATGCCGGTGACCCGGCTACAGAATGGGGTGAGCTTGCACAAATCTCAGTCTCAATCTTTAGGCACTTCTAGTACTACTAGTCTTCGAACACATACTGACTAAGATCCATACCATACCTATCTAATGTAAACCAATCTAATCCCTACGTACAGAGTTTTCTTCCAGCATTCTCGTTGGCTCCATGACATTCAGCCTCTTCAATCGGCTCCATGGGAAAGCAGTTCGAAACGCAATGCCGGGGTAAGCCGAGCTTATTTGAACATCAACCAGATTACACTCGAAATGAGAGAAAACTTATGTTCTCCTCCCGGAGTCCGAGGAAAAATCTCATCCCATTTCCCATTTTGAATCTCTTCGACAGTAGGAAGATATATATGTGCAGCTGCCTGGGCAACATCAGTACGGATCTGTTGTCCTCTACTGCATATGATGGACTAACGGGTCATACGGGGTAACGAGTCAAACAAATATTTCACTCGAATGGGAACATTTCCGAGAAATCTGAGTCGAGAATTATTCTGGGTAGTATCTATTACTATCAGAACCAGATTTTGGGGATCATAGAGCAAGTTCTGAGGGAGAAATGGGATGGTTTCTTGCCAAATTACCATTTTGGGCGGTCATCAGATCTCTTCTCCCTCATTCCTCGACAACCGCTGCTGAAGATGCTTGTGGATGCTCTGGTATTTCATTACAGTAGTGAACGAAGGCTCTGGGTGGCTCTGAAGTTCAGGAATCCATGTTTTAATGTGTCAACAGATGGTTACCCCAGAATTGGTGGTTTCGGACACAATTTATTCATGGTACCACCCCTCATGTAAATACCGGCGGACTTTCTTGATAATCCATTGAACGACTTGTTTATGAAGTAGACTGTCTGCTCAGACTTCTTTTAGCTACCCTGGATGTGAAGATATTTGACATTCATTTAAATTTGACCCGTTACTACATCATATGCAGTAAGACGGGCTCGACATGCACAATAGGCTGCCTGGCCAAGTTTTGGCTCTCCCACCATGACCTAAGCACAAACTAAGAGGTATCTCACAAGTGCTGAGAATGTATTTACCAGAGCAGTCACAGTCAGATATTGAGGCTCAGTACCTAAAAAGAAAACAAAAATATTGTTGCCTCTAGATAGACCCAGATAGCTCCTGAAAAAAAAAGGTTGCTGCTACCAGATAGACCCACATAGGGTGGGAACCAGAATAGCAAAGGAAAGCCCAATACTGGACGATGAACATCCGGAAGCGTAGTGAAACGAGGACACGATCCGCTGATTGGTCTGTCGGTACTGTAATCCATCAATTTCCGACGCCAGCCAGACACGATGCCGTGCACAAGTTCAACTCGGACAGTGGGTAGTTCTATTTCATTCTTTCATCTTTGACAGTCTTCGTCAAGTTCAACTCCAACGGTGGGCAGTTTAAATTTATTCTCTCATTTAAGCGGTGATCACGGGACAAGAACCAAACACGAACAACAATCAGTCGTGCATTGCACAGCCATCCGGATTTGGGGCTTAGTCGGGGAATTGGGGGAGCTTGGCAGAGCTGACTGCATGCTTCATCTTGGAGATATTGCAAGGCAAATAGGAGATCTTCTGAAAGCAGTGGAACTTTGGAAGGAGGCCCGTCCATTGTTTGAATGGTCTCTACAAGGCAAGAAAGTTTTTGATGTTGACGCCAGACTTGCTGCTATCGACAAAGATGCACATGAGGAAACACTTGCACATCTCAGTGATCTATCTGTGTCAACCACATGATTTGAAGAAAATAGACCAATCTGTTGAGTGTTGAAGGAGTGGAGAATATGGTCTCCAGGAGGCAGAGAAACACCTGTTTCAAATTTGCGTAGTTGAACTGCAATCTTTTGTGCTTCCATTAGTTCAGAGAATTCTGTTCTTTGCCCAGAAAGTATACTTGACTAGCTTAGTATGTATGTTCCTAGTTCATTTTGTACACTTGTACAAGTCATGATTCTTATTGTTGATTCATTGTTTGGATAGCATGAATCTTCCTCTTCCCGATTCAGATTCCATGTGCCAGAATCAAGGCTGCCAGGGCCAAAGGTCTACAATCACCTTTCCTTTTTTTCTAGTTGTTTGCTGCCTGTTGGATGAGGCATGTCTGTACCCCCCTGTCTTTTTTGGGTCCGGCTCACACTTGCAGTTCCAATCCATAGTACAGTAATGCCCGGACCTGATGTCAACAGCTGCTCGCCGCTGAGCCCACGGGGTTCAATCCGAGAAGGCCTGTGAATGTGATGCAGGAATAGATTATTATTGGGCACACAGCCACATAATGACAAGGATGGTGATTCAGCACATTTGACGAGTTGATGCAGCGCAATAACTCCACGGGGACATGCCATTTTCAGTTGAGTGTATGTACAATCTTCCGCCAAATTTAGGCAGCTGAATATGTTGAACACGCTGTAACCTGATGGGCTGCGCGCACGAAGACTGGATGAACACGTGACCGCGAGCATGGAAAGTTGCACTGCCACCTCGTCCTCTTTATCGTCTCCCAACATGTCCCTCGAATCATTGAGCGAGGATGTTTTCCTTGTCATTTGCATCGAACTCGATGTGCCAGACATCATTTCACTTCGTCGGGTGCGTAGGATCAATTGCGTCCGACGCGTCCGACTTACCCAGATTTCATGTGTAAAGGTTTGTCGTGCCAGCTACGGTGAAGCAACGCGCTCCAAGCTCCTCTGAAGTACTCTGCTCGATATCACGACTTCGGAAGAAGGGCACGTGGGATCTATCTTTGATTTTTCAGGGCTACACGGACCCCATCGCAGAAGCGTATCTCCCTGGCCAGGTCCGAACTACCGCCAGTGGTGTTCTTGCGTTTGGCCTTGGTCCAAAGTGAGTTAAGTCAATTTATTGGCGTGCTCGTGGCTTATCCCCCGTTAATTCACCGTCGTCACCTTGCGTCACGCAGGACCCCACTACTTCGCGGAACTATGCCGTATCGAAGGGTCCTCTCACGTCTTAATGCTACACGGCAATTTCGTCGGATGCGCGTTGCACGATGACGCGATTGTCTGTCATATAATTATAATAGACAGGGTGGCAAATGCGACATATGCGCTGCCGCCTCCTCCCGGGGGATTCGATACCCTAGATAGAAGAGTCAGTATTTCCCAGAGCTTACCGTGAAAAAGACGCGCTTACGAATACGAACTTGCAGAGCGCATCCCACCTATTCGCTGTGTGGAACGAGTTTATCGTTGATTCGACAGAACGTACTGGACTTATACACCAAGCCGTTGTCGTCAGCCAGTCCCATCTACATCAAATCCATCAAGACGATTCCCATCTGGGAGGTCACTAGTTTCTCGCCCCCTTCTTCGCAGTTACGACTCCTAGTGCTCTCCCCCACCGGACTGTGCACTCCTCAGCCCGAGACAATGTTCAATGTTCACGCCGTTTGTGCACATGATCTCCTTGCCACCGCCTCTCCCAGTCAGTGGGCTTCCGAGGCGCTTTTGTACCATCTTCACGTCAGCGGAACTAGCAGGCGAACTCTTTGTCTCGCGGTTGGTGACAGAAATGACCCAGAATACAAGATGGGGGGATGCATCCCCCCATCTTGTATTCATACCTATTGTTTCACGATCATCGGAACTGCAGGCCCCTCTTATCCATTGGACGCACACGACCCAGCGTTATGGGCTTTCCCTGCTCTTGATTTTGATGAAGCACTAGGATTTACTGTTATCGGCAATTGTTTTGGCGAGCTCGCTATATATGATCCGACCTAATAAACAGTTACGGGTTGGCGGTCGACTTTACCCATCAATCAACTCCGTTTCCGCCTCTCTTACCCCTGGTAGGCTTCAAGTCTTGGAAAGACACATCAACTTACATTTCCTGCTCTGCAGAAACCTATCCCACTCAACATACATCTGACACCCAAACCACTTTTTAGAGCGTCCGAACTAGACCAAACTTTAGTTTCTCACTGGTGACTGGTCGCAAGAAAATTTGGGCCTCAACCACCGCATTTGGTACACAGATTGGGTCTCCGCGATTGCCTTGCCACCTATCCCAGTTCCGATAGTTGTCATGGACCTTGCGTGGCTTCTGGATCACGCTTATGAGTTCCCCGGCAGCGTCGTTCCTCAGGCAGAGACAGCGATGATATCAGCCTGTTACTGCGCGCGGGCGGCCGGTATCTTGTCTACACCTACCGTCGACTGAGCAGCTACCCATCGGGCCCTCCTCCCGCGAACTTGAACCCTAGTCGCTACATCAACGGGGATCTCCAGCCCTGTATGTGCGCTCCGGTTTTCAATCTAGGGGACGTATATCACGGCATGTTCCGACAAGAGTTTTTCCGGAAGGGAGGGAGAAATCGATGGATAGAGCAGCAGGAGCTCCGAGCGCGGTGGTAATCCACACAATAATTTAGTTGACACAGCGTCCATACTCGATCTATGTTTCTAATCACATATACTATTATTTTATGGATTGACTTTGAGACGCCTCTGACAAAAAAACCTAAGAGTCTGGTGCTTTTCCGTTTTCCCAATTATTCCCTTCGAAGCTTCGTGCCTCCTCGTTAGATAGTATGTTGAGTTTGCGAAAGCTCGTGAGGCGCGGCGTGTGTCTTCGTATGCCTTAGGGAGAGTTGTGGATTTCCTTGGCCGCAGATAGGGTTGTTAGGGCCGACACTGGAAATCTTTGTCCGCCGACAGGATTTTCTAGGCGAGGAATTGGGACAGTCGGCAGTTCTTGTCGCAATTTTTGACCTCAACAGGCTCCCGTAGAGCGCTTAACGGCGCAAGTTTGAGTGCTCAGCTGCTTGTCCCCCACTGCCCGACTTTTGTCACGGGAGATCTAACGCAGGACTCCGAGCTTCACGGAGTCCCGGACTTGGGAATCGTATTTTGCGGCTGCTTCTCCCCTCTCTCTGCTCTCTCCACTAGTTCTCTCCTGCTCGTCTTCCTCTTAGGCGCCGAATAAGACTCCAGAAAGCTATTGAAAGTATGGATGCGGGGATATCGATGAGGTTCAGGTGATTTTTTAAAGACTTTTCTTACCCGTATTGCTGTGGCTCACATTGGACTCAATTATGCTGTAGGTTCACGTCCTCGGATTATGTCAATCGACCTGGGGCACCCTATTCACGCCCCCAACCAATTCGCCGGGAGTTATCCGTGTCTGTGGGTCGCAGGCCTTCTTTCCATTGGTACCCGGCTTCTCGTACTGCGGCCAGAATTGTCTCAGAGGCATAAGCTTCAGCGTGATGCGCTTCGTCGTTCCTGGATACGATAGCGATTGGGACATCTGGCCACCACGATTGCGGACACATGTTTTTCCGGCCCGTGGTCTTTAAGACGCATCCGTGTGTTCTTACCCACACCTCCCACCGACGATGGCCCACGTCCTCGACGTAGCATACGCGCGATCGCAGTTTCCCGCCCTCAAGTCCGGGTACATCTTCGCCGACAACGCGGGCGGAAGCCAGATAACGCAGTCCTCGATCGATCTAATCGTGAGGACCATTCTTTCTTTCTTTCTTATCGGTTTTCATTCTCTTCAGGTAGACTATCTCGCGAACACGAATGTCCAGCTAGGCGCAGACTACAGCGTCTCTGTGGCCGCGACGCAGCGTGTGGAGAGCGCGGCAGAGGAGGCGCGCAAGTTATTCAATGCAGACACTAAGGACGAGATCGTCTTCGGCGCAAGCTCGACGGCGAACCTGGAGAACCTCGCGCGGGGGCTTGAATGGGGCATCAAAGAGGGCGACGAGTTCATCGTTACTGGGGAGCATGAAGGTGCGCCCGATTGGCTTGTGCTAGATCTCCCTTAGGCTCAGGCTCACTCAAGCAAACAGCGAACTGTGGGCCGTGGAAGAAGCTGGCTGCGCGGCGCGGGGCCGTGGTCAAATACTGGCATTCGACGCCGACGAACCCAAACAACCCGTACTCACTCAGCCTCAAGGTGGAGGACCTGTTGCCGCTGATCTCCGCCAGGACGCGCATCGTGGCCTTCACTGCAACCTCCAACCTTCTCGGATCGGTTGTGCCAGTGCAGGAGATCACCAAGGCCGTGCGGGCTGAGGCAGCCGCCAAGGGTGCGACGAAAGTCGAGGTGTCGATTGATTGCGTCGCATACGCGCCGCATCGCCGCATGGATGTTCGTGCGTGGGACGTCGATTTCTGTGTCTTCTCTTTCTACAAGGTCCAGTGCCCCTCTTTCCCCGCGCACCTCGCCTGACATTCTCACAGGTCTACGCCCCCCACATTTCCGCGATGTACGTCCGGCCCTCGGCACTGGCCACCTCCGTCTCCTCCGATGCCATCGTGCACCACTTTCTGCGGGCGGAGCACGCGTGGAAGCTGCAGCCCGGCGGACCCGGCTACGAGACGCTCTACGGGACGACCAGCGTCATCCCGTACCTCCTCTCCCTCACGCCCGCCAAAGATCTCGCCGCGACCTTCGACGCCATCGCCGCACACGAGACGAAGCTCGTGACAGTGCTACTTTCGTACATCACCGCGCCGGAGCAGGTCGCGCGCGGCCTGCGTGTCGTGGGTGTGGAGGAGCCGAGCGCTAGCCGTCTTCCGACTGTTTCCTTCGTCGTGGTCGGAGACCGCCCCATGCGGAGCAAGGACGTCGTGAAGGTCTTTGACCAGCGAGGCGGGGTGGGTGCTCAGTCTCTTTTTTGTCGAATTAGACGTTTATTCCCCTTTCTAGATTGGTATCCGGTACGGTCACTTCTACGCGTACACCCTCGCAAGCAATCTACCCCCGCCGGTCGACAAAGAAGAGGGTGCCGTGCGAGTGTCTCTGGTGCATTACAATACGCTCGAGGAGGTGGAGGAGATCATCAAGGTCTTCAAGGAGATTTTTGCCTGAAGTATTACCAACAACCAAATGTATAGTGTAGTTGACAAACGAGTTCTGCTGAGCTTTTCTGGGTTATACGGATTTTGTCTTGCGCCAAGCTTAAATTTCGAGTCCAAATTTGGTGATGCTGTAACACAGCCACTCCTTGCCTACCTCCGCGCGACGCGCTGAGTATGCCCAGCGCTGGATAGACCAGCACCCCATACAATGCCCAACGAACGGCGCCTTCGTGACTGGCGTCGGCGGCGCTCACCACTGGTCGCTTTTCTCCACTCTCATCGAATCCTCATCGGTGCCGTCGTTTTCTCGTTGGTGACGGCCACCTTCGTGTCGATCCACCTGGGATTCTTCTCTACGCTGCTCATATATATCCCTCTGGTCGTCATCTGTGTCCCTGCGCTAGCCATCTTCGACGCCGTGGAGTCCCGGAACATGCGCGCGTGGCCGAAGCGCAGGCGCGTGCGCTTCGGGCTCTGCGTGGCGTGGTGCGCGTTCCTGGTTCTCGCACCGACGTACCCCTCGTCCGGGCGGTCGTCGTACATGAACCCAGCGACTCCACTCCCGGCCCCGAAGGGCAACGGAACGTACTTCATTGCCGCCAATTTGTACGAGTACGGCATCCACCTGCCCGTGTGGACGAAGCAGATGGCGCTGCTCATTAAAAGCCTGGGGGCGGACAACGTGTTTGTCTCCATCTACGAGTCCAACTCGCACGACCAGACGAAGGAGCTGTTGCGCGAGTTTGAGGCGAAGCTGCGACGCGGCGGTGTGCGGAGCAGTATCGTCCTCGATACGGATACGCGGCGGAGGGACGGGTGGCAGAGCAACGGCCATGAGCGGGTGCAATACATGGCGGACATGCGCAACAAGGCCCTCGAGCCATTGCAGGACGGGCTCGACGGCAAGCGATTCAGCAAAATTATCTTCTTTAACGACGTCTACTTCGAGTGGAGTATGTGCTCTTTCTTTCATAGGAGGCGTTGCTTACTTACAGACAGAATCCATTCTACGTTTACTTGACACGAACGGTGGTAATTTCGACCTGGCCTGCGGCCTTGACTTTGACGGAATAGGTCTTTATGACACGTCAGTCATTCTAACTTAAATACTCTCATGCTGATACTTTTTCAGATGGGTCATAAGAGACTCGTGTGGACAACGTACGAAAGAAATATGGCCATACTTCTCGTTCGATAGCGCTGCTATCGACAGCCTGCGCCGCGAGGAGCCCGTGGAGGTCGCGACGTGCTGGAACGGCGTC
Organism: Mycena epipterygia; assembly: GCA_029281465.1. Classification (NCBI taxonomy): domain Eukaryota; kingdom Fungi; phylum Basidiomycota; class Agaricomycetes; order Agaricales; family Mycenaceae; genus Mycena; species Mycena epipterygia. The sequence goes on along the minus strand of JARJCQ010000021.1, from coordinate 948,227 downwards.
GCTGCATTCGACGCCAACTGGTTCTTACCTCCTCCGGGTGCGTCTGCTCGACAATCCCCGCAGCTCTTCGCTCATCTTGAAACAGCTGCACCACCCACCATCCCTGCGGGAAGTCCGCTGAAGTTCAGAGCCGACACGCCGTGTCCGGAGTCAGAGTGCTTTCTCATCTCGTACGACATGCATCTGCGTACCGCGCCGAAACGGCCCCGGATATTCGTCAATCCCCAAGTCAACGTCGGTAAGTCTAACGCTGCATTCGTGCTTCCGGGTCGCTGATCCATCAAACGTCTAGCATACACGCCACACAACTGGCTGTACTACGGGAAGCTCAAGCACCTCACGCTGACGCGCCCGTGGCGGGTGGTCTGGGAAGACTGGATCGCGCACCGCTTGTTCTGGTGGGTGTCGGACCACTATTGGCTCAAGGATGAGGCGTGTCCGTTCGAGCATGAGGGCCTGGTCAAGGCCGACCATTGTCCGCGATAGATGATATGATATGTATTTTCTGTATTTTATAATCTGATCCGTATTTCTCCTCAGTGCAATACCCTCATTCAACCTTCTTCTCGACCAGGTCTTCCTCGCGCGAGGTTTCTGGAATGTCGGGTCCTGTGTAATGGAACCTCCCGCCTGCCGACGAAAGAGTTAGGACTGACCACAGCATATAACGCAAGAGACCTACTGATGAGATACCAAACGGCACTAATCACTGCAAACGCGACGAACACCACAGACGCGTAATCTGCACCTCCGATTCAGCGCGCATCCAAGATATCGAGTGGGTATATATCGTACTCATCGTGATGGGTGTCACAGGGAGCACCGCGGGCATCGAGAACAGTACCAGCTCGAACATCGCCCACAGTATTGCGACCGCATTGAGCGCGGGCCCGAACCGGCCGAGGAAGAAGGGTGAGTCGGCCATGTCCTTCCGTCCGTGGGCCAGCGAGATGGCGACGGGCATCGCGTAGCTTGAGCCGAGGCACATGACGGCTACGCCGACGAACGCGTTGAACGCCGCGCTGGAGCCGAGGTAGATGAGCCCGAGGAGCAGCTGGATCGTGGTCGAGAGCAGGATCGCGTTGAGCGGGATCCCGCCGGAGAGCCGCTGGTTGACCTTGGCGAAGGTGCTGTGGAAGGGGATCGCTTTGTCCCGCGCGAAAGCCCAAGTGGCGCGCGAGGAGGCACAGGAGATCGAAACGGCGCAGAACATGCCTACGCCGAAGACTTTCGAGCGGTGTTGAACATATTATATCTCGAAAACAGAAGAATACCGACTGATAAACCACTGAAAGAGTATTAAGCGCATTAGCATGGATAGGCAGCTTCAACTTACCAGACCGAAGCCACCTCCTTTCGAGCCCATGATAAGCTCGAACATCAGGCCGACTGGTTGACCGCTGCTCACTATTCAACGAGGTCAAAAATTCAAGAGATGGTCTCGGTGTTGCGGCATACCAGAAATCAAAGTCGCAATGTCAGGGAGGGTAAACAGGATCGGCACCAAGAACAGCACGCCGCTCGTGAATCCTATCGGAATCGACCAGACAATGGCCCTGACAAATGAGAAGTCTCGCAAGGCAAGTTATTTATTTTTGTGAAGATAGCGAGTTACCTGGGAAGGTCAGACGAGGGGTTATGCACCTCTTCAGCCATGCTTGCAACTAGTAAGATGCCGATCAGGAAGCAGCTCACTCGAAGGCCAGCGGATATCTCACTCATTCCAATGGCAGAAAACGTATATGCTGTGAAACCCACCAAGTCAACTTTCGGACACTTGTATCCACTTGGAAACTCTTACCGGGCTGTGATAATTCAGCTCGCTTGGGTAAGGAATGAAAATGCTATGACGCACAGGGAGTAAGCCGATGAAGAATGCCCATCCAGGTGTCCACCCCGACGGAGAAGGATCGAAGTGGCCGAGTGCGAAGGCCGCAGAATGGCGCCCGGCGGCTGCTTTAACAGAAACACATATGAGAATCACTGGGCGATGAATAAATACGGATCATATGGAAGAAATAAAAGTAGGGGTACCAATAACACCCAGTAGCGTCCAGTACGCGGAAATTACCTAGAGGTCGGTTAATATGGCTTGTTTCATGAGAGTTAAAATGGTATGCGACCCACGTCGATCGTCGGGAGGATAGAGTTGAGAAAGACGCAAAATACGACCGTCACGCCGGTAACCGCAAGGAAAATCAAATCTTAGGGAGAGGTCAGCCCCAGCAGAAGGAATAATCCATATTTCGATTAACAGGTGTGCCAAGGTTTAACGTCCCAGTCTGGAAGATATATTCCCGTCCCAGCAACGATCAGTTGAGCGGTGCCCTTAGATAGCGCGTATTGGAAGAAGGCAGCCGACCAATGAGGACATGCTTACGAAGGTGACCGACAAACTAATGGTCCACACGCCGACCATAGTCAACCATCCGTTGATCCACGAGAAGAGCAGCCGACGCCGAGGGGAGGCGAGCCGGAAGCACCAGTAGTATGCGCCAGCAGAAGTAGGATATTTCGCACAGATTTCGCCGAGCGAAAACGCTAGTGGGAGGGTGAGGAAAGAAACGGCCACCCAGCTTTGAAAACGTCAAAACAGTCAAGGATCAGAGTCAGAGTATAAATACTAACCCCCAGATAATCGTCGCCGGCCCCCCTGCCACTAAGGATGTGGCTATCGGTGCTGCAAGGCCGTATGCTGCGATGGATTGGTAACAATACTCTACAAAAAGGATCGACAGAGTACTCACGGACGGCCATGATGGCTTTCGTGGGGTAAGCTCATGGACCACGCGAAGGAAGTTAAAGCTTACCGAGAGTCACTGCAACGGTCGTTCAGAGCAATCTAACAACCAGGTGAAAATCCGCACGTACTGAATAAGATATGGGACAGCCCACGGGACTGATACCGGCAGGAAAGTTGACGGAGACATAGCGCGAAGACGATTCTGCGTACATACCCGAGTCATCTCCTGCTTGTAGCCCAGCTTTTGCAGATCGGCAGCAGCATAGCTGTCTTGAAACTTGTGGTCGGGATTTGCTATATCGTCTTGCATAGGCAGGGGATATCGATGATAGAAGGTGGGACGATAATATTAAATGTCTGCGAGCTTTTTGTATCCCAGGGTATGCTTCCGGAAGCATAAATATTGACAGCCGCCTCCTGTGCTTCGAAGTTTGGCGTACCCAATGAACGCTGCACATCCCGAAGGGGTTGCCAGACTCCAGTAGTAAAGATCGAACAAGGGATTTAAAGTAAATTCGGAGGCGATATGTGATTGCTGTTCGTTACTGCAAGATTGAAGTTGGAGAATGGCCACCAATGAGCACCTCCAAATTCGTGCGAGTTGGTTCGGGACCAAAGTCCGGGATTGTTTTGGTTTGCCGGTGCTGCGGCAATCACCCGCCAAGCATCGTTGGTCCAAGCGCTCATCTCAGCCATCTGTATCCAAACACTTCACAGGATCCATGGACTCCAAGGTTGCTCTGGTCATCGTAGACTTACAAGAGGACTTCTGCCCACCGGTATTTGCCTCCTGAACTTCCCCGCTGGGCTTGCGATAACCACTTCAAACCAGAACGGAAGTTTAGCTGTCTCTGGCGGACGTGAGATCGTCCCAATCATCAATGGTCTCCTCGGGTCGCCCGCATTTGACGTTAAAGTTGCCACCAAAGACTGGCATCCCGTGGACCACATCTCATTTGCCACAAACCACCCGGAACCTAACAATCGGCCCTTCGAATGCTTCGCGAAAGTCGTGAACCCTCACAATCCCTCGGAGAGCTACGAGACGCGCCTTTGGCCCGTGCACTGTGTCCAAGACACCCCGGGGGCTCGATTGGTGCCTGATCTAGATATCGAAAAGGTCGACAAGATTGTCGAGAAGGGGCAGGACAAACGGGTGGAGATGTATTCCGCATTCGCCGATCCTTTCGAGAATCCCCGGGTTGCTCAGAGCGATCTTCGCGGGTATCTGAAGGAAAATGGAGTGGGTAAGGTGTATTTTGTGGGCTTGGCCATGGATTATTGCGTCAAGGCTACTGCGGAGGATGCGGTGAAGGAGGGATTCGAAACTTTCATCATTGAGGACGCAACGAAAGCAGTCGATCCAGAGGAGGGCTGGAGGAAATCGAAAATCGAGATGGAGAGCAAAGGCATCAGGTTCGTTGGGGCTCAAGCTTTCCAAATGTAAATATTTAATCATCAGCGAGAATTAAATCTGTGACCTACAACGCGGCCGGACTTTGACTCGGATGTCACTGCGGCTTGGAAGTGATACAGAAGGTCATCCAGATGTGTACTGGTGAAGTTATGCATTGATAAGATTCTGGGCAGCGTCCGGACTCGCTGTCATTTCCAGACTTTTAACCAGTCTGTCTGCAGGGTCACCCAGACAGGGGCCTGGGAAAAGGTCAAACAACCCCAAGCAACGCGTCGATCATCATTCGGCTCTCTTCTTCTGGTACCACCAAAGCAATAGCGGCGCCATGTCGTCTCAATCATCCAGAAAAGAAGGTATCTTCTCATCATCTCTCAGTCGCACTCCCAAGGTCATGTCGTTTTCGAGGGTTGGTATACGATCCGGACCAAGACCCAGAAGTGAAGCGCGAGATTCGGCGCAATTACCGCTCGCTACATAAAACGATAGGTGCAATACTTCGTTTGAGAACGTGTGGACAAGGTTTCACTCTTTTTCTCTCGTAGATGACCCGAATGCGGACCATTCAGCGACAGAGCTGAAGCGACAAGTGGAACAGGCAGACGAGATTTTCGAAGAGGGTCCGTGATCTTTAGTTTGAGATAGAGTTCCGTGCTGATTGGAATCAAGTGAAAAATACCGGGGAGGCCATCCTCGACTCGTCCTTCCTTCTCAAGACCACGACCATCAACACCCAAAAGGCTCGCGCTCTCAAGTTCGGCACGGGCACCTTCAGCGTGGATGATTTCGTGACCAAGCTCGTTGCTTTCATGGGGGGATACAAGGCTCCGCAGGATACCTCCTCTGAAGAATCTGATGTCGAGGAAGCCGACTCGCCACTTGACTGGGAAAGGGTCGGGCGCCGGGCGATGGCCAAGAGCCGGCGCGTTCCCGCAATGGGATTCATGTAAGCACCGCTTCGCCCGATTCGACTTCTTCCCTCTTCCCTCTTCCCACTCTTTACTGACGCGGAGCAGGCTTGGCCCTCTCGCCATCCAAGTAAAACAGCGCGCACCAAATAAACGCCACGAGAAATTGGAGAAGGACAAGAAGGACCAGACGCGCCCGCAAGAGATCCGCGAGGAGGATATTGCGCGATCGGAGAACGAAACGACAAAAAACGTCGCCGCGGTCAGGCGTTTCTTTCCATCTTTTCCCAGTTTATCTCTAAAGCGATGTGGCTCAGGTGGCTGCGGTTTTGAGTCAAGTCGAGAAGATCAACCTTTTTAGACTGGTCGTCAATCCTGAAAGCTTTGCGCAATCGGTGGAGAATATCTTCCACCTCTCTTTTCTCATCCGCGATGCCAAAGTCGCGTTCGAAATCAATGATCGGGGCGAACCCATTGTTTGTGCGTACATATCTTTGTTGTATCATCGGTACCCTACTCATATGTCGAAGTTGCCTGCGAGGAGCCATCCGACGAAGACCGGGCGGAGGGGCTCATGAAGCAGCAGCTCATCTTCGAGTTTGATATGCCGACTTGGAAGGTGAGTACTTACTGCGCCAAATACTCTTTCTTTTTCTCACTCTGCTCCAGCGAGCCATCGAAGTATTTCAGATTACCGAGTCCCTCATCCCCACCCGCCCTCGCGCGCGCACCAGGTTTGGGAACCAGTGGTATGGTTAGGATGCCTTTGCTATCTTTATTATCTTCGCTTGTGGCCGCATGCTGTTTTCTTCACGTATGTATCACCCATCATCTGTATCCCATTTACCAGCCTTGAGACGTCCTGGCGTTTGCTGCCACTCTTGCCGATACCCATATGTACCAAATCTCAGTGATACCATATACAAATGTCACAGCCTCTTCCTGTACCGTTTGAGCTCCCTGCTGATGCCTCTAGAAATTCAGACACTCCGAGTTCATATTTATACTCTAAGAACAGAGAGGAATACGAGCAGGAGAGAGCTAGTGGAGAGTGTACGTATGTGTCTGTCTCAGAACTCTATACGAAAAGAAATATTGTGGATAGACGGAAAGGAAAATACCACTGTACGGATAAAGTGTCAACCAAGTTCTTGTGCGGCTTGCCACCTCGCTCTCGTTGCTCTATCCACCGATTTCTCCCTCCGTGCGTGTAAAATTCTTGACCAAACATTCCCTTATATACGCCCCTTGGAAATAAGGGGCTGGCGGTCTCCGTCTTCGTATCCAGGTCTCAACTCGGGAGGTAGAGGGCCCAAGGGGAAGCTTCTAACGGTGTCCAGAGTCATGCCAGTATACTTGTAAACGAAATACCGACCGCCAGAGCGAAATAAGACCTCGACACCACTGTCGTCGGGATGGGTGGCCCATGTCTGGGGGAAAACGCTAGCAGGCAACCCGTAAGCGTGGTCCAACAACCACGCCGTGTCACCCAGAGCGTCCATCCACAAGTCCCAGTCCCAATAACCGGAAAACCAGTCCGTGCGCCAGATGGAATCCAAACCTAAATCACCTTGCAACCAGTGAGAGATGAGAGTCTGATCGGTGTCTGTATATCCAAAAAATGGTCTAGGGGTCGTATGCAACCCGAGCGAGACAGGATTCTACGCAGAAGCGTCAGTTGCTACATCTTACAATCAAAGGTAGTCTATTAGTTACCGCACTTTGGAGTTTCCGCCTCAAACGTAAGCACCCGATATAGTAACTATTGTCGGCAGCCCGGCAAGACTTCAAGCTCCGCAGTGCTTGTCGCCGTTGATCTGACACCTCCCCTAACAAACAAACACCGCGCTCCCTCCCTCCCCCCACCATCTCGCCACGCCCGCCTTTCCCGCATATAACACCAATGGCCCGCAACATTACCGATGCTGTCTTCTGATGCGACTACTGTTCCCGCAAGCTCAAGCTCAACAAGGCGGCGACTGGAGAGCATGCAGACCAGTATTTCATAGCCGTGCGTCCTTGATATGGTCTTTCTTTCTCTGTACATCCTCTCTAAATTCCATTCAGTGTCACAATCAAGTTCATCCCACCAAATTCTGGCACTTTTTCTCCCTCGGTCAAAGGCCACCACCAGCAATCGCCGCTCACTTGACTGCACTGGCCGCCCTCCGAGCCACCACCCCGAACGCAGCCTTGTCTACGCCTTCCCCCACAACCTGCCTTCACATGCCTTGCAACAAGACAAAGATTTCGAAGCCCTGTGATCGCCAGATGTGCAAGCAGCATTGCGATGGCCGTGGTGGCTGCCGTTATCATCCGCAGCAACCAAAGCAGTTACTCCCTCCACTAACGGGAGGCTCCCTCACGTCGTTCGAAGATATCGCCTTGTACGCTCGACCCCCTACGCTCACAGCCTACGTGTCCAAGGAGCAACGAGATCGGGAAGCCATACTCGCCCGTATCATGGCCCCCCTCGCCCACATTCTATCATCTCCCTCACTGTCTCCATCAATCTCAGCCAAAGGCGCTTCTAGTCCCAGAGATCCCATCCCAGCAACGTCCCGCGCAAGCCCCGCATCCCCAATCAGTGCCTGTACTACCCGGATTACCCCCCGGGCCTTCAATCTGTTCCAGCATATCCTCCACCTTACTACCCCTCTGCATCACATCCATACTCTGCATCTCACGCCGACAGGCACTATAACAGTCCTGGGCCTCAGACATGATTTTTTCGCATTCGGATTTGTAGTCTTGTTATAATATGTTGCATTTTCTGTCTAGAACGGGGGGCCCCGTACATATATCTTGAAATTAGTGCAATTGACTTGATATATTGCCTAGTCTTTTATTCTGTGTTGCGTGTAAACCGGACAACCATCTTCAGCTCGACTTAGCGAAAAGCAGAGGTAGTGGAGACGTAATCGTGGTGACACATCGGCCAACTTTCGGCAATAGAAGACCTTGCCGGGCTGCCGAAAATAGTTACCCGATTTGGAGCTTACGTTTGAGGCGGAAACTGAACAAGTTAGTTACCGCGGGGTCACAAGTGGTGTCGAGCCTTATTATATAAGCATCCATTTTGGGAAACCACGTGCAACGACCTATTACCGCGACTTGACGGCAAGTTGACGCGTCAAATGCGATGTTGGCCATTTATTCAACCAAATCATTGTGCAGTGTACTACGGAGCCCAGAATATCTTTTTTTTGTTCGCGGAGGGGAGGAAGACTAGTGAAGAAATTTTCGAGTTCTGTCGCGGAATGATGCCGGAATCAGCCGAAGAATTCTTGTACGTTGTAAATTATGGATATAAATACCCCTCGTGCAATTTAGGGGGCATTTATACACCTGGGATTACAACTGTTCTCTAAAGTCACGTCGAATTGTGCAAGACGAAGTCAAACGCCTCAGAAACGCGTGAAATAAATGAGTTGTTTGGTTGTGCATTGCCCATCATTACATAATAAGATCGGATGCCGCTAATCAAGCGCGGTAACTAACAGACTGTATAACGAGCGAGGCACGAGCGTTTTGTTAGTACAGCGTCTGTCAAGAGAGACAAAATCAAAGGGCTACCAGGGACAACGGCGGAAGATGAAATCGGACGCCAGCCCGCAACACTTTGTCGGGTCAGAGCCGATACGGTCATATATGGCAAGTTCACAACCGAAACAATTTCCGATGATAGTGAGTCCAAGCGCCTCGTTACAGCTCTTTGCAGAACTTAGGGCGCGACTCAATTTTTTTCCTTTTTTGGTACTTTTTTGATGGTTTGGACCAGGACAGCTGCCCTGTCCTCAAATCTGGGCCGTTCGCCTCGGGAATATGCTCAATCGATTCGTATCGCGAGTACGCAGTTAACCACCTCCTCAGAATTTTTATATGACACCGAGAACTGCTTTGTGAGCAGCGAAAGCAATTACTTTTGATCATTTTTGATCATTTTTCAGCAGGACAGCTGTTCTACCCTCATTTCTCAGTCTTTTTCTTTGGGAATAGGCTCAATCGATTCGTATTTCAGATGTGCAGTTAACTGCGTCCTCAGATTTACGGCCCCACCTCCAATACGGCTTCCTGGTAGACGAAATCCCCGGTAGGTCATCACTTTTGATCACCAGTCAGCAGAACAGCTACTGCGGCCTCAGATCCTAATTATTTGTTTGCCCTATAGGCTCAATCTCTTCGCCTATCGAATCTGCAGGGCAAGCCACCCTTGGATTTCACAACTGGCTCCCACGGTGTTTTGTTGGTACAGGAGTTTGTTTTTAAACAGGTTTTCATGTAGGACAGCTGTGAGCTGCTTTCGAGGCACCCACAAACTATTATTTTGTTGGAATGTCGCACTTTACTCTATTACCCAGCCTACTGTGCAGTTTTATTAGGATAATACACACTATAGGACGTTCACTGTATGTTTTCACTGGGAGAAGGTGAAAAACTAGAAATTATATTAAATCTGTAATTATGGATTCTGAGTCGGCAGTTGCCTGCGCAGGGGGAAGACGAGTAGAATGAGCCTATAGACACGGAAAACGGTCAGGGACTGAGGCCGCAGTAGCTGTTCTGCTGACTGGTGATCAAAAGTGATGACCTACCGGGGATTTCGTCTACCAGGAAGCTGTATTGGAGGTGGGGCCATAAATCTGAGGACGCAGTTAACTGCACATCTGAAATACGAATCAATTGAGCCTATTCCCAAAGAAAGAGACTGAGAAATGAGGGTAGAACAGCTGTCCTGCTGAAAAATGATCAAAAATGATCAAAAGTAATTGCTTTCGCCGCTCACAAAGCAGTTCTCGGTGTCATATAAAAATTCTGAGGAGGTGGTTAACTGCATATTCGCGATACGAATCGATTTAGCATATTCCCGAGGCAAACAGCCCAGATTTGAGGACAGGGCAGCTGTCCTGGTCCAAACCATCAAAAAAGTACCAAAAAAGGAAAAAAAAAAAATTGAGTTGCGCCCTAAATTCTGCAAAGAGCTGTAAAATCAAGGACGGGGAAGCCCCATAAAGCTGGGTCATGTGGCATATCATTCGTCCAGCAGATGCGAGGAGGCTTCTATCCCGAAGGTCGTGGGGCAATAGGCATGCACGCCAGATGTGGGTAGATGATTCTCGTAACCAGCTCCCCAACCGACAGCCAAAGAGCCTGACTGCCAGCTCTGTTAACGCGGAGGTGGTACCAAGGGGAATTTGGCTCAGTGTATAAGTCCAGGAGGTTCTGTCGAATCACAACGATAAATTTGTTCCACGCAACGAATAGATGGGGTGCGCTCGTATTCGTAAGCGCGTCTTATATGAGGGACAATTGAGTCATCGCGCAACGCGCATCCGACGAAATTGCCGTGCAGCATTAAGATGCGGGAGGACCCCTCGATACGGAAGACTTCCGCCAAGCAGTACAATCCTGAGTGTCTGGCGCAAAGTGATGACGTGGACCGAAGGCGAACTGACTGACATGCGTAAGCCACAGGTACATCGATGAATTGCCTTTACTCACTTAGGACCAGGCCAAGCGCAAGGATGATACCCGGACCCCGGGGGCTGTACCTCCACATGGGCAGTGCTGACTTGGCCAGGGAGATACGCTTCCGCGAGTGGCTCCGCCTAGCCCTGAAAAATCAAGGATAGAGCCCAGCAGCTGATCTTGCTGACGTCGTTGTCCGAAGATCCAACAAATAACCAACTGCCGGAAACAAGATGAAGCCAGGTGATGGATTGGCAGAGATGCAGGCGCCAGGTATTGACTGGAGTAAGGTCATTTATTGCCCACTTGCGCGGCTGCTCTCCATACAAGGGGCTTCCAACGCGGCGGTGTCGAGGAGATCATGGGTTTTCAAGTATGGGGAAAACGTGCTCTTCTTCCGAAATCGCGATGTCGAGCAGAGTACTCCAGAGGAGCTTGGAACGTGTTGCTTCACCGAAGCGTGGCACGACAAATGTTTACATGAAATCTAGGTAAGTCCGACGCATCGGACGCAATTTATCCTACGCACCCAACGAAGTAAAATGTCTGGCACACCGAGTTCGATGCAAATGACAAAGAAAACATCCTCGCTCAATGATTCGAGGGACATGTTGGGAGACGACAAAGGGGACGAGGTGGCAGTGCAATCTCACGGTCACGTGTTTATCCAGTTTTTCATGCGCGCGGTCCATCGCTGTCAGGTTTTTAGTGTGCTCAACATATTCAGCCGACTAAATTGGACGCAAGATTGTACATACACTCAACTGAAAATGGCACATCCCCGTGGAGTTATTCTGCTGCCTTCTGCTTGCACCCTCAACTCGTTAAATGTGCTGAATCACTACCCTTGTCATTACAGTTGTGTGCCTAATTCCTGCGTCAAACTCATAGACCTAATCAGGTTCACCCCGTATGCCAGCAGCGAGCAGCTGTCGACATTGTGTGTGGGCATTATGGATTGGAACTGCAAGTGCGAGCACTGAAAGTGGTACCCAAAAAACACAGGACATACCTCATCTAACAGGCAGCAAAAAACTGGAAAGGGAAGGTGATTACAGACCTTTGCCCCTGTCAGCATAGGTTCTGGCACATGCAATCTGAATGATTCATGATGCCCAAATCAGTAATAAGAATCATGACTTGTACAAGTGAACAAAATGAGCTGACAGGTATATATATACTAAGCTAGCTAAGTATACTTTCCGGTAAATATCAAATACTGTAATAAAAGAGATGATTCCGAACTAATGGAACCACAAAAGATCAACTATGTGAACATGTGCCTTCTTTTTTTTCTGACTCTTGGAGATCATTCCTGCACTGTTTTCAACACTCATATTCTGTCTTTTCCTCCAATCATGTGGTTGACACAGACAGATCCCTGAGACATACAAGTGTTTCCCCATGTACATCTTGGTCAACAGCAGCAAGTCTGGTGTCAACTTCAACAACATTCTTGTCTTGCCATGACCGTTCAAACAATGGACGGGCCTCTTTCCAAAGTTCCTCCACTGCTTTCAGAAGATCTCCTCTTTGCTTTGCAATATCTCCAAGATGGAGCATACAGTCAGCCTTATTGTGATGTATATCGAGATATGTGAATCCTCCCAATGCTACAACAAAAAGGTTGTGGGCTGATTCATAATCTGCCTCAGAATAAAATACATTGCCTAGGAAAAGGAGTGCTTTGTAAAGTGCTAGCTTTTCTTGTGCTCTTTTTGCATGACCTAGGTACACCACTGTTCTTCGGTATGACAAGTCAATGTCAATAGGAGTCCAGCGACTCACATCAGCAAGCCTCTCTAGACAGTAGGAGACAGTTGCTTGATTCTTTCCCCAAGCTTCAGTTAGACACTTCTGGAATAATCCTTCTGCCAACAACATATTGCCCTCCCTAAGATTAAGGTCTGCCAAAACTGTTTTATATTGATTGGCTAAAGCTGGCAATCCTAGTGTGCTGAACAGTGTTTTTGCTTTCTCCAGATTATGTTGCACATCATGAAAATCTGCACCAATTACAACATCAACTTCTGCAATATTAAGCAGTGCAAAAGCATATGTGTACATGTCTTGTTTAGCCAATGTGTTCTGAAGGATTTGCATCTGAAGGTTGCGGGCCTCTCCATATTCAGACTTCTGCTGATGGATTTCTGCCATTTGGATCCTGGTACAGTGATCTGAGAAACCTCCTTCCATGCCACAGGGCCAGAGAAGCTCTCTTCCTCTGTTACACACTAAAGCACCTTTCTTAAGATTCCCCAGGGCTATGAGACATGAACCCTCCATGATGAGTGCTCCTGCCTCACTATATAAGTTTGTAGCCAGCTGTGCTGTTCGTTGTGCCTCAGATGCATACATCTGACCTGTAAGATAGTCACCCATATTCAAGTTGAGCAGAGCCATATTATGTAATATGACAGACTGTAGGTCTCGGTTTCCACATGATCTCGCCAATGCCAGTGCCTTTTCAGTTGATTGTGTTGATAGAGCAATATCATTTTTGTTACTAAGATAGTAACTTCCAATTGCAACATTAAATCTAACTATTACACAGTGTCAGAAGATGATGTGCCATAATAATAATGTAAACTTACACTCCAGGGCTGGATCATTCAGTTCATGGAGTTGAGCATTTCCTTGAATGATTAGAAGTTCTGGATCAACAATGGGATGCACTCTGATTGAATTGAAGACTTCTGTTATGTATTGGGCTTTAATTCGGTGGTTTTGAGGCTGTGGAAGAAAAGCTGGAACAATGTCCATCAATGGAATATGACCGTGACTAGTATGTTGATGAAAATTGTTCAGAGAGATTATGCAGTCTATAACATCCACAAGATCTGGATTATTTGAATTCAATTCCAGTTGGAGAACATGGTTTAAGTTTCCAATATTTGAAGTTATTTGAGGGATTCTTGCATCCTTCTGGGCAATTCCATGGTATTTTTGATACAGCTCCAAGAGCAAATGAAAGTGCTTGCAAAGAGGTTGAATAAGCAGTGATGAAGGAGGATGGAAATGCTGGATATATTCTCGAATGGGGACCAGTGACTTCAACTTCTTGTTGTCATCATAGTATGCTAAAGAGGTACCAAGTAAAGCCACCTTACACCCTAGAGGATCTCGGAAAGGAAGATTACATTGAACAAGGTCAACATCTGAAAGCCCATCAGGGAGGATCGAGAGAAGGCTTAATCAATCCTTGGCACCAGAGAAAGATGATATACGTGGACTTGAAAGTGATATAGCAATGGATGCATCCAAGTTGGACTTTCTGTCATAACCACTGGAGAGAAGAGAGGTTTTTTCTGTCTTCCAGCGAGCCAATACATTGGAAAAACCCTCATAGTCAACCAAATGAGCAATTAGATCCACTGCTAGTGGCATATTATCTGTCAGATCAAGGAGCTGGTGGATCTCGCTGATGTCACAGTAATCATCTGTAATATCAATGAATGTCTGTCGAGCAGCTTCATCTGACAGAGGCTTCAAAGGCTCCAGAAATGGCCTAGTCCAACGGACTTTAGCTGGCCTTTCTGTACCACGCATTGTGACCTATTGATATGTTAGACAGTGTAATTGTCAATATTCCCGTAGACTCACAATCAATGCTATGTGCAGCACATCAGTGAGCAAGGAGAAAAATTCTTCAATACCACAGCGGGAGTCCACTGGCTCCCATGGGGTTTCCAGATTATCTAAAATCAAAAGACTGGTGGTCCTCTCATGAAATGCTGCACAACTGATTTTGTGAGATCTTTTCCAGGCTTCAATCCCAGATGTGATCCAATCAGGATGGCTAGTTCAATGGTGCTGCTAGCTGAGTCACAAGCCACAAATAATCTGTGTTCATATTTTGCTGTAATGTCGGGGTGATGCAGAGCAGCCTTTGCGAGAGTTGTTTTTCCCATTCCACCTGCTTCAAGAATTGCTATCCTAGCTGGTTCACTGCTAAGCTTATCCACAATGTTTGAGAGTTCTGATTTACAGCCGTGGAATATCTTGGGTTTTGCTGGTAGCATTGAAAATGAATTTGAGCTTGAAAGAATAATAAGCATAGATAAAACAGATAAGAATCCATGATACCTATTGTGTGAGCTGGAGATGTTCCGGTGTAACTGATTCATAAAATGTTGAGATGTATTGCAGCCATAAGTGATCATCCACGCACAGAGGACAACCCATCCGATATTATCCTGTCAGAGAGATTTGAAATCAATTCAAGCAGTTCCTGGTGCATGGTCTCTGTTTTCTTCTGGATATTGGCTATATCTGTCAGGGCTGAAAAGTCTGCCTCCAGCTACACAACATTTTATGTGTGATTCGCAGGCAGTCAATGATGTCACTGACCTTAAATGTTTGCAGAGCATGATCCAATCCAGCTTTACAATGCTTGAGCAATGTGCTCATCTCATTCTGCCGGAAGAAGTGTTTGATTCTGTTTCCATCTTGTTGTGCTTCAACAAACACATAGATCTTGTGAAGTGTTCTGTGTGTCTTCATTTAGCAAAACATTGTCTTGGAACAAAATAATGAAAGGGTACTCTGTAAATTGACCAATGTGGTGCAATGTGGCTGGAGGAAGAGTCTCTGCAGTCTTGGACTTGATGTGAAGGTTGATAATGGTGTTGAAACCTTTGTGCATCGTTCATTGTAATTCTTGCAGATCCAGGGTGCGATGTTGTATTATTATAAGTTCAAATTGACACTTAATGATGGCTTGTCAAAATGGTCTTCGTTCTGGCATGTGTCCCAGATGCATATCACTGCCAGACTTGAGCCAATCCCATTCATTGTGTTGTCTACCGGTACTACTCGCCCAACTCGACTCAAAAAAAAGAAGAATTAGCAAAGGAATTGAATAAGTGCCTTCCAAATTGGGATTTTGCCAGACCATGCAAGAAAAAACTGTCTAAAAGTCGCCTTGACTGTCCAAGCCATGATGCTGAGGGACATATTTTTGACCTGTCAGAAAAGGGAGATTCCAATTGATCTTCCATCCGAATTTTGCCAGACCGTTCAGGATCAAAGCTGGTCTTGACTGTCCGGAATCCCCGAGCGAAATTACTGAGCTATATTTTTCCACCTGCGTGCCAAGTGTGGTGTAAGCTGGCATAAATGAAGAACTAACTAGGGTGCTTATTTGGTCAGTGTTGCGTTAGAAAACTAATTTACGACGCTGAGGAATTCGGCATGAGACTTTGGAGAGACTAAACCTGTTTGTAGGTTATTTGTATGCCGTGAGTTTTTGGGCCGCAAAGAAGAAGGAGCACATCTCTGTCTCAAACAAAGAACGTCCACGCGCGCATTTCTGTTCGACAGCAGGTTGAACCTAAGTTTAGATCCAAGTCATGTGATATCCCGTTGAAAAGAAAAAAAAAACTCTTCAGTTCCGTGCCACACAAATCGCCCTAAATGTCGCTCGAAGTTGAGACAGGAGCGCCGCCACAAATTCACAAAGGTTGTTCCACGGAGATCAGTTCTCAAAACTGCTCACCCGGTGAGTTTCCTCGTCGGAAGTTGTGGAGGTTGGGTACTGAGCGTCGAGTCTGACTGCAAGTAGGGCCTTATCCGGGCGCTTGCGCAAAGGTTTATATTTGGTAGCCCAAGAAGTCAAGGCCTGACTCGCCATTCAATATCCAATAGAAGGACGAGACATGAATTTGAGCCGACGAATCGTGCACTTCCAATCCGAAATCGAGACGTTGAAGAAGGAGCTCGAGCGCGCCCAAGAGCAGTATCGCCACTTGACCCGTGCAAACAAGCAGCAGGAGAAGAAGCAGAAAACTCTGGAGAAGCGAATCACGCAGGAGGTTCTTGCGCGGGCACAGGACGGGTTCTCGTCCAAGAGCAAGATCGACACGCTGATGATTGAAGTTTCCCGCTTGCGGGCTGCTATTAATGGGGTGCAGGGAAAGTCGTTGGCGAAATGTAACAAGGCGGAATATGGCTCGAGGGAAGGGCTTTATCGGTCGCAAGAAGAGCGTCGCCTAACGTTCCACCAGAGGAAGGTGCTTTGCGACGCCATTCCAAAACTAGACGATGCAATGCTCGACAAGGTCATTCGGATAATCTCCGAGACGGTACCATGGATAACATATGTAACGGGGTTCAGTTTTTATTTCTTACACGAATTGGAGATAGATCTAATTCCAGCGATGGTTCAGATGAAATTGTATAATTTAGTTCTAGCTGCGGGGGGGCGTAGCGTTGGGCTCGATGAGTGGGCCATAATTCCTTCGTATGCTGCAACTTCCTTACTTACCTTACCATCCACGGCGTTGGAGGGCTTTACCCCCAAAATATACTCTTTCTTTCATCAGAAAGCACGGTACACACGACCATCGCAGGAATACTGTTCTACATTGACCGACCCAAGATCCGGGATCCTGGATTCCCACCTCAAAATAACAGCCCCAGCGGAGCCCCGTCGCTCGGCGCAAAAATAGTGTGCACCACGTCCACGGGTTCGGTGCGGGAGCCCAGCCAGTCACGCGATCGCGTCAAGATTATTCCGTCTCAAGACTAGCCAATCGTGTGCGCACGGAACGGCCCTCGAGGGAAAATCGATTAGCGTCGAAGTGTGAATCCACATTTGGGAAGTGATCCCCGCGGCGGTCTGCTATTTCGAAGACCGCCGCTGTATTGTTTCGAAGCGCACACAAGAGCGCAGTACCACCACGGATAGTATGGAGCGGTATCTTTCTCCCACACGAACCAGACTTGGTGTGGCAGAGAACCTGAAAATTTACGCGACTCGACGTCGTTTAAGCGACTTCAATGACGACATAGGGAGGTCGTGCACAAGTGACAAGTCGTTCTTGCGAGGAGTGACGTGGCCAACGGAGGAGCGACTAGAGGAATCCGAGCCTGCAAAATGGATCAGTTCACCTGAACTACAGAAATGGAAACTCTATATTCATGTTGTACATGCACCCAAGTAAATCCTCGTAACAAAATACATCCGGCTAGAAAGAAACAAGAGACGTACCGCGAGATGCGGGTGGTGATAGTATGTAAATGCATGGAACAGAAATAGAAAATATGCCTTGTCGATAGATCGTGTCATGTCCCCCGCATTGTGTATGTATGCTCTCCAAGTATCCAGTCCGCGTATCCGATCCACCAGACGTACGCGCCTGCTACGCCGACCATCAGCGCGCTCCCACGCAACAGAAAACGAAATTATCGCACCCAGTGTTAGTGTGTCTCATCCGATATAATGCTCCCGATACTCAGCGGGTTCTTTTTCCCCGCGTCCCGACTCCCGCCGCGCCCCGCACTGCTGTTCCCCGCCGCGCTCCCGCTGCGGAGCTGGATAATCGGGTGCGGCCCCGCGGGCGGACTCGCCTCCCCCGCCCCCTCCTCCTCGCGCGCCCGTAGCGGCGCGAGCTCAATACGCGCGTTCGGGCTCCGCAGCGCACCGACCTGCCCCTGCGGCGCCTGCACCTGCACCGGCGGCCCGCCCGCGCCCACGCCCATGCCGACGCCCACGCCCTGCTGCGGTGGTGGCGGCGCGGGCCCCTGCTGCTGCTGCGCGCCGTACTCGCCCCACACCTGCGGCGGCGGCGCAAACCCGCTCGGTGGCGTACCCCACGCGTGCGCCTCGTGCTGCTGCTGCGGCTGTGCATACCCGTAGTACGGCGGCGGCGGCTGCGCGTAGGGCCGGTACGAGTACTGGTGCGATGGCAGGGGTGGGCGCGCGTTCGGGTTTGGGCCCATGCTAGGCACCATGGTAGGATTCGGGCCCATGTTAGGATTCGGGCCCATGTTAGGCGTCGGGCCCATATTGGGGTTCGGGGCCATGTTGCCATTCGGCGGCGCCATATTCGGGTTGGGCGCCATGCCAGGGTTCGGGGCCATGTTGGGGTTGGGCGGCATCGGCGCCATATTGTTAGGGCTGGGCGCCATCCCCGGGTTCGGGCCCATATTCGGGTTAGGCGCCATCCCCGCATTCGGGGCCATATTCGGATTCACACCTGCGTTCCCCGGCATACCCTGACCCTGACCGCCGCCCCCGCTCCCGCTCGCCACCGGCCCCTGCTGGGGTGGCGGCCCCGCATACGCCTGCCCCGGCCCCCCCGCGTACTCGCCATACTGCTGCTGCTGCTGCTGCTGTTGGTCGTAGTACGGGTTCGGCGGGTAATGCGGCGGGTGCGGGTACCCATAGTCGTAACGCATCGGCGGCGGCGGCGGAGCATACTGCTGATGCGGGTGGTGGTGGGCGTACGGGTCGCTGTACGCGCCGCCATGAGGCCACGGTGGCGGGTACGGGTAGTACGGGTGCTGGTACTGCGGCGGTGGCGGCGCGTACGCAGGGTGTGGTGGTGGCGGCGGCGGCGGCATGGCGTCTGCGCGGTACCCCGGCGGGGGCGGGGGCGGGATGTGCTGCTGCTGCTGTTGCTGCGGGTGCTGATTTGGGTGCTGCTGTGCATGGTGCCCGCTCGTGTCGTACGGCGCATACCGCGCATCGTACCCGCTCTCGTGCGGCGGTGCGGGCGGGGGCGGGGGCGGGATCACCATCTGTTGTCCCTGTCCCGGCCCCTGCTGCTGCCCCTGCTGCTGCCCAGAGATCCCGACCTGCTGCTGGGCGCCCTGCATCCCAACCTGCTGCTGCTGTCCAGAGATCCCGACCTGCTGTTGTCCACTCTGAATCTGCGTCACATCAGCCACCGTGTCGTATACTCACAGCGAGCGGACGTACCTGCCCCTGGATCTCTGCACCAGGTGGGGGCGGAATGAGCGGCGTCGACGGCCATGCGGTGCCCACCGGCGGCGCGCCGCCCGTGTTGTTACTCCCCGTCCCGTCGTCCGTGCGGGCGCGCTTCGCGGGGCGGCGCTCCTGAGGCTAGGAGCCATTAGTGCTCAAGATGCGGGAGGTGAAAGAAAGCAAAATAAGATAACCCACTTTATCCTCCACGGGGTCTGGATCCACCGTCGGCATCCCACCCGCGCTGACTCCCGCGCCACCGTCCACGCCGCCGTCGCCGATGAGGCCGCCGCCGCGCGTGTCACTTCCTGCAAGGAGAAAGTGGGGTTAGCGTTTGTGGGTAAAGAAAAATAGGTTAAGAGGAGGGGAAATGAGGAGGAAGAAGGGAGGAGGGGGAGGGAGCGGGGTAGAAAGGAAAGTAGAGAGGAGCGACGCAAACGAGCCAGAACAGCATGGGAGGAGGGGATTCGGAGTACAGCGATATATCCACACGATGGCGACAAAATGGATGGCAATAACTCCCAAAAAACGAATAACACCAAAAAAAAGCACGGGTGCATGTCCCCCAACGCAAAGAAGAGAAAAAACCACCCACCAAGCGGCGCCGCGAGCCCCGGCACGCGCGCTTTGCGCATGCGGATGTCCTTCCGGATGCGGATCTTGATGCCCTGGTCCGCCAGGGAGCAGGTGAGGGGGGAGGATTCTGTGGGTAGGTGGATGTTAGCGTCCGACTCGAGTTTGGGGGAGGGAAGGGGCAGGGGGAGGGAGAAGAAGAAGCGGGCGAGAAATTGGGCAAGCGAAGGAGGGGAGGACGGCGATCGGAGAACACCGAACGGTAGAGCAAGGGCGCTCCAGTGGATGGGGCAAGGCGGGAGGGGGACGGCGAGCGGAAACATGGAGCGGGCAAAGGAAAATAAATAAAACCCCGCTTTTCTTGTCCCAGGAAACAAAAATTGGAAAGAGGAAGGTAAACGCACCCTCGACCCCGGGAAACTTCTTCGCCGTGTACACGTAGAAGGGCGCGCTGTAGATCGACTTGCAGTGTCGTACGTCGTTCCTGGGTGTGTGTTAATGTTAGTGAGGTGGAAGGAAGCGGAAAGGACGTGGATGTAAGGGAAGGAAAGAGGGCGTAGGAGAAAGGGAAGGGAGGGAGGAAGCAGGCGGGAGACATGCGGAGAGTGGTGGCAGGGAGGAATTTGACGTTACTGGGGAAGATGTAGCGAGGGCAGAGAGCATAGAGTGAGTCCGAACGTAGGTGGGCGGTCGTAATAAGGGGGGAAGGAGGAAGGGTGCGTAAGAAAGCCCGTACGGGCGGTGGGGTAAGACGGGAGCGGTCGTAGGAAAAAGGAAAAGAACGGCGCAGGAAGTAGAGTGAATGGGGGAAAACAGGTGACAGCGGGGACAGCGAGTTTTGAGCGCCAGCCTCGCGGAGAATGGAGGCACATCCGCATTCAAATCTCCGCACAAGACGGGCCCAAGCACTCTCCCAAAATATATATATATATGAAAAAAACTCGACGTACCCGACGACCTCAAAGAGGCTGAGCTTCAGGCGGTACGAGCCCTCCGTGCGGACGGAGAGATCGGGGAAGACGAAGAAGCCGGCGTCAGAGGTTGGCGAGGCTGCCAAGATAATCAGTATGATATTTTTAAAGAGCTGAGGAAGCACACTCACCCGTCGTAGGGCCGTCCCGCGCGCCCTCCCTTGCACCCGGGGGAGGCGCCGCCGTCGGATCCTTCAGCGCATACAACGAGCTGACGACGCTCCCCGTCGTGCAGCGCGTGCGACCGTCCTTGAGCCAGTGCAGCTCCTGGTCGTCGTCCGGCTTGGCGAGACTGGCGAACATGAAATAGTACGGGTTCTGCAGGAAGCTCTGCGCATAGCCTGCGAGGTTCGCGTACGGCGGCTCGCTGTCTGCCGCGGGCTTGTCGTCGGCGGCGTCCGGGTCGCCGGGCGGTGTCGTTGGGGGCGCGGCGGGGTCGATGACGCGGAGCTGGACGATCACAGGCGGGTCGATGGGGCGGCGGTCCGCTGTGAAAGCGTTAGTAGACGGCCATGGAAAAGGTGTGGGTAGGAGGGCAGACAGACCTTTGCCGCCGATACCGCACATGCGGGCCTGTTTCGGCTCCTGGCGCACAGTGAGCTCATATTGCCTGCGGGGCATCTCGTCAGCGTCGTCGTCCACGGGAAGGGAGAGAGACGAGAGTGAAACGTCGGGCGCAAGGGCAGAGGATTCCTCCGCAACCCAAGCCCATGGACTCGGTCCATCAGGCTACACCCACAGAGCACCCAGGCACAGAAGCAGGAGAGCATATACTGACAGTCGATTCCGATCATGGGCGTAGCTGGCGGGCATCGTATGCGCAGCCATCTGCGCCTCGCCGTCGTCTTGGTCCATTGCGGAGGGAAGCGGGGAACGTCGAGAACGTGGGGTTAGGGTTAACTAACTGCGATCGATAACCGTGCCGCGGTGCCGCAGACCCGGCAGCCGGCGGCCCCAGTACCGCGCTACTGGTACCAACTCCCTATCTCCGTCACATTGACACGACATGACGTTGCTGAGAGCACACCACCCAACCAGACCCCCGGACTTGGGCGCGAACTTACTTTGTTCCAGTCCCCCGGCCCGATTGCTCGCCTTCAACCTTCCTCTATTGGCAGTGCACTTCACACCATACTGGTTCAATTCACTGTACACTTCACCTGCGCTGTCATGCCGATGGTATCGGGATTGCATGTTATTCGACCACGACGGACCCACATGGACCCACCTCGTGTGCCCCACACCCAAATCACTCTGTCTTAATATCCAAGATCTACCTACAATTTACAGCCGTTTGCAAATTTGATGACAGTCGGCGCAAATAAATAAAAGAACAACTTTTGATGTGACCTTTTGCTGGCCACGTACCTCATTCAATTCAACGGATTTGTTCGGTTCGGGTACCGTTCTAAAGGGCGTAAACAGGGCTTTCGATTCGTGCCTGGTGTACAAGCAGTCATTGGACAATAATTCAGCCATCGAGGTATGTGGAGTTTTTTCTTTGCTAATTATTGCATGCCAGAAGATAATCATAGCATATTGTCTTCAAGAAATAAAGCTGCTGTGAGCAGCACAACACTCACTGTTCTTTCTTTTCTTTTTGATTTGAGCTCAACATGTAATAATTCAAGTAAATGTTTTTATGGCGACCCAAAACTCAACAAGTACAAGTCAAGCAGTTTCTCAGGACATAAGAGCAACTTAAACTTTGATCCAGATTCTTATCAGGCTCCATCAGACTTTTGACAGCTGACCTTGTGGCCCTTGTACAAGGCTAAACAAGGTTGAAAAAGGTCGCAAGCTCACAAGGCCGCAAACCAAGTTTGAATTTCGACAAGCTCTAAAAAAAATCCATTTTTTTTTTCAAGGGGTGTCCTGTTCATGTCTCACATTTTTATTGAGGATCTTTTTTGGTTTTGAGCTTGTGAGCTTGTCGGCAAGCTCACAAGGTCGAACAAGGTCCAAGGGATTTTTCAGATGGCTGATGTCAGCCGATGACCAGCCGCGGAACAACTAGTAA
The DNA here is from genome assembly GCA_029281465.1 of Mycena epipterygia. Classification (NCBI taxonomy): domain Eukaryota; kingdom Fungi; phylum Basidiomycota; class Agaricomycetes; order Agaricales; family Mycenaceae; genus Mycena; species Mycena epipterygia. The sequence goes on along the minus strand of JARJCQ010000021.1, from coordinate 925,419 downwards.
ATTTGCAGATGGGTGTAACACAGATATATATGTAACTGGCGTCTTTGTGGCTCTAATTTGGAAGTTTGGGCAACACAACCAACCCAATAATGATCATGTATATGCACAGCACACAGATCATTATTGCTCACAATTGATGCTTTTATTTCCTTAGCCACATTCATTAAATTTGCTACCCTTCAATATTACACTCAGCTTATACAGAGCTGAGGACCTATGGTTCATGCTGCACTCTCTCCATCCAGCATGCACTTCCATTGAATTTCTGGGCTGACCCTAACTCAAGGTTTTTGTACATCTGAGAATATCATTACTCTACCCTTACCCTTGCCAGTGAGGGCATGGGTACGAGGTGCCATATCTGGGAGTCACCCCTGCAGATCACCAGCTGTACTTGTGCCATTGTCAGCCAGAATAGTGGACAGTTCAACAACATGGGAATGAACAAAAATAGCTTGTGTCAAGGCCTGCCAATCATTGCAATTCAGTATTATTCACCAAGGCACAATAAGAAGGGGTGGAATTAGCAGCACTATTTCGGTCCTACTTCATTACTAGGTTTAGGTGATTTTCAACCTGCGATTGTTGTTTACCTAGAGCCTGCACGGTGAAAAGCAGAGTTAAAGCCACGGGTACCAAGATAGAAACTTATAATAATAACTCATCTCATCTGCCAGGGGTCTGAAAGAACATCTGCCAGAGGGAACCAGACAGACTCTGATGAACAGTACACATCAAAGAAGAGCACTGCTTTCAGCAGAGACATATAAACCACCGACATTCACAAGCTGTCTTTCCCACCCTTGCTACAATGTCTCAACCTAGTATGGCTGACATTCGAATGAAAAACATCCTAGCCTGCTTGACTCCTGCTGTAACACTTCTGAACGAGATCAATGATGCCTTTGGCACCCCTTTTATACAAGCCATTTCAAATACAACTCTCTCCTTGATTACTGCGGTACAGGTGAGAAATGAGTGAAGAATACTTCTTGGTCTGATATAATATATTCCAGACTGTGAAGAGGCAAAGAGATGAATGTATCCAGATGATGGAGAACATTCATGGGCTGCTTTATGCCATTATCAACCTTCACATAATGTCTGAGACTGAAGGAACTCTGGCCCCAGCAACATTGCATTACATTGGGCAATTTACAGAGTATTTTTTGGCTTATGTTCTGCCAAGATGAGTGCTGATAAATGTACACACAGAACACTTCACAAGATCCATGTGTTTGTTGAAGCACAACAGGATGGAAACAGAATCAAGCACTTCTTCCGCCAGAGTGAGATGAACACACTCCTCAAGAACTGCCAGGTTGGGTTGGATCAGGCTCAACAAATGTTCAAGGTTCATATGATCTTGCATTGCATGTAGAGGAGAGACTGAAATAGCATGTTAGATTGAAGGAGGTTTCACAACCTTGACCGATGTGACCAATATCCAGAAGAACACAGAAACCATGCACCAGAAACTCCTTGAAATGATTGCAAACCTCTCTGATGGGATAACATCAGATGGGTTGTCCTCAGTATGTGAATTTTTATTTTACGCTGCAACATCTAATCAATCATAAACCGGCTAAACCAGAACATTTCTAGTTCTCAAAATAGGTATGTATAATGAACTCATACCTTTTAATTCCTATGCTTATCATTGTTTGAAGCTCAAATTCATTTTCATTACTACCGACAAAGCCAAAAATATTCCATGGCCGTGAATCGGAACTCACCAACATTGTTGACAAGCTTATCCAGGAACCAGCTAGAATAGTCATTCTAGGAGCAGGTGGAATGGGAAAAACAAGTCTTGCAAAGGCTGCTTTGCACCACCCCAACACTACTGCAAAATATGAACACAGATTTTTTGTGGCCTGTGATTCAGCTACTACCAGCATTGAACTGGCAGACCTAGTTGGATCTCATCTGGGATTGAAGCCTCAAAAAGACCTCACAAAACCAGTTGTCCAGTATTTCGCTAAAGGACCACCTAGTCTTCTGATTCTGGATAATCTGGAAACACCATGGGAGCCAGTGGAGTCCCGTAGGGGAGTTGAAGAATTCCTGTCCCTGCTCACTGATGTCCTACATCTAGCATTGATTGTAAGTGTGCAACCATTTTGACAGTTACATACTAATCTACTAATAGGTCACAATGCGTGGTGCAGAGAGGCCAGCCAAAGTCCGTTGGACTCGGCCATTTCTAGAGCCTTTGAACCCTTTGTCAGATGATGCTGCCCAACAGACCTTCCTTGATATCACAGATGATTGCTCAGATGTCAATGAGATCCACCGGCTTCTTGATCTGACAGATAATATGCCCCTAGCAGTGGATCTTCTTGCTCATCTGGTTGACTATGAAGGATTTTCCAATGTGTTGACTCGATGGAAGACAGAAAAAACCTCTCTTCTCTCTAGTGGTTATGACAGAAAGTCCAGTTTGGATGCATCCATTGCTTTATCACTTTCAAGCCCTCGTATATCCTGTTTCCCTGGTGCCCAGGATTTATTAAGCCTTCTCGCGATTCTTCCTGATGGGCTTTCAGATGTTGACCTGGTTCAAAGTGATATTCCCATCCAAGATCTTCTTGAGTGCAAAGCAGCACTGCTTCGTACATCCTTGGTATATTACAACAGCAAAAAGAAATTGATGTTACTGGTTCCCATTCGAGAATACATCCAGCATTTACACCCTCCTTCATCACTTCTCATTCACTCTCTTTGCCGGCATTTTCATTTGCTCTTGGATCTGTACCAGAAATACTTTGGAATCTACCAGAAGGACCCAAAAATCCTTCAAATAACTTCAAATCTTGGAAATCTACAGCAAGTACTGCAGCTGGAATTGTATCCACAGAATCCAAATATTATAGATGCTATACACTGCACAATTTCTCTGAATATTTTTCTTCGACGAAGCGGCCGTAGTCATACTACATTAATGGATTATGTTCCAACTGTTTTACCTTGGCCCCAAGATCACAGATTGGAGGCAAGATACATCACTGAGCTCTTTGATTCAAGTGACTTCAAGTATCCTATTGTTGATCTAGAACTCCTAATTGATCAAGGAAAGGCTCAGTTCCTTAACTTCAATGATCCAGTTCTTGAGTGTGAGTTTACACTATTTTTACTCTTCATAGTCTTTTAACATAAAACCGTTGTAATAGTTCGCTTCTATATGGCAGTTGCAGAACACTATCATCTTCGTACAAATGACATACCTCTAAGGACACAATCACTTGAGAAGGCACTCTCACTGGCAAGATCCTCTGGAGATGCAATCCAACAGTCTATTGTATTGAGTGATATGGCTTTACTCAGACATCAGCTTGGACAACATCATGAAGGCCAGAGGCATGCACGCGAGGCACAACAAATGGCCCAACAGGCTGCAAATCTATATTGGGAAGCAGGAGCAGTAAATCATGAGGCTATGTGCCTCGAAAGACTGGGAAATCTGAAAACAAGTGTTTTATTGTGTCAAAGAGCCAGAGAACTTCTTCACCTTTGTGGTATGGAAGGCAGTCTTTTAGACGATAGTGTCAGGATGAATATGGCTGAAATCCATCAGCTGAAATCTGAATATCAAGAGGCTTGCAATATCTACCTTGAAATTCTTCAAAGTCTGTCTGTTGAGCAAGATTCATTCAAACCTGCTTATCCACTGCTGAACATTGCAGTAATTGATGTTACAATTGGTGCAAGTGTGCATACACACCTAGATAAAGCAGAAACACTCTTTCACATGCTAGGATCACCAACTGGAGTCAATCAATGCAAAGCAGTTTTGGCAGACCTCAATATCAGGGAGGGCAATACATTGTTTGCAGAAAACTTATTCCAGCAGTGTCTAACTGCCGCTTGGGGAATAGATAACGAGACTGTCTCTTACTGTCTAGAGAGACTTGCTGATACAAGTCGCTGGAATCCTACGGACATGGACAGCTCATGCAGAAAGGCAGTGGTATATTTAGGGCATGCAAAACAAACCCAAGAGAAGCTAGCAGTTTACAAAGCACTTCTTTATCTCGGCAACATATTTCTTTCTGAGGGAGACCAAGACACATCCCACAACCTTTTTGTTGTGGCATTGGAGGGATTCAGCAATATGGATGTGCATCATAGCAGAGCTGATTGTATGCTTCATCTTGGAGATATTGCAAAACAGAGAGGAGATCTTCTGAAAGCAGTGGAACTTTGGAAGGAAGCCCGTCCACTGTTTGAACGGTCTTTGCAAAGCAAGGATGTCATTGAAGTTGACACCAGACTTGTTGCTGTTGACCAAAACATATCAGATGCACACGAGAAGAAACTGGCACATCTCAGTAGGCTCACTGTACCTGCCACGGACGTGTCGCCTGTTGCAAAGGACGTCAATCTCTTGAATGTTTAAACAGTGGACAACACAACCTCCCAGAGTCAGGAGGGAAAAAAATGTTTAGTTGGACAGTAATCTTTTGTGCTTTCGTCAGGTCAAGTCAGAAATTGGATCTTTTGTTTAGTAGTCAGTGGTTCATATGCTTAGCTAGCGGAGTATACTGTGTATACTTACCTATCAGTTTAAGTCGGTTCGAGTTGTTTACTTGTAAAAGTCCTGATTCGTTGTCAAATGTTATTGTTTCTTTTATTTAACATTCAGTCTCTCCTAGATCAACCAAATACTTAGTAGAAACTCTTGTATCAATTTCGAGAGTGCGGGAGCCAAGATCTCGAGCAAACGCGCTCAGATTGAACTGTTAACTGGAAGTTAGACCCACTCAAATCTGCTTGATCAATTTAACGGCCTGTGGTTCAACCCACGTAACATGACTCAGACTGCCCCGATCGTGGAAGAAATGGAAGCCCACGAAGAGAATACAAAGAAAAAGAGATATCTACGAAAAGTGCCAAGTACATACCTTTCTCACTCAACTGCACGCAAGGGCGTCTCTTCTTTTAAAAAAGATCTGAGTCTCTCCAAAAATCTGCGTCTATATTCATGGCTAACTCGCCCGAGCTCGTGCGCGGGGTTTATGTCCGATTTTCAGTGTGTTCAATAATAATGAACACAGACGCAATAGAACTACATGTCTGACCTGTATAACGAGGTATGAAGGACTGCATTATATCCAAGAATAAATATAGCACGGACCCATCATCGGAGCCCTCTTCGTCGGATGTCTCGTCCCCGCTACTCCAACCATCCGAGTCCGAATATTCCACGGTCCAACACCGTGCCTCCGCCGCCCGCACCAACCTCAACACTCGGAACAGGCGGGAAACCTCGTTCCATGGACGTTCCACGTCGTTGTTGACACGGTGGCCGAACCTGATAGCGGCAAAGCTATTAGACAAGAAGGCCGCGACCACCACGGGACTCATAATAGGCGATGGGCCTGTATGGAAATACCCGAGCGTGTGCCATGGGCGAGTTTTTCGGGGACGCACAAACCTCGGGACGGGATCGGTGGCGTCGATCGCTAGCTGGAGGGAATGTAGATCCGGGCAGTGTTCGGCAAGGTAAATGAGAGACCGAAGCGTTGTGCGTGGTGGACGAGGTACGGCACGCTCTGCTCCCAGTTCCAGAATTTCCAGGAAGGGCCACGCAGCTGCCATGCGGTGTACCATCACGTCGTTGAGGTCGAGCCCGAAGAAGGGCTGGAGCAAGAGGTTGATGAGGTTGCCAAAATTCAGCAGTGGAGCAATGGTTTCTGGACCGAGGATGTATTTGTCGGCCATGCTGACCGGAACGGGGGGACAGTTGTCACACTGCCAAAGAGAGATCAAACTTAGATTATCGTGTGATGGGAGGCGCTCCAGAGTGATGTACTAATTTTCTTTTTTCTTTTTTTTTCCGTTCAATTCGACAGTCACACATCACACCGGAAATTCCAGATTCCAAGATCTACCTAGACAATTTACGTAAACCACAGTATCGAGTTTAAACAAATTCAAGTCGGTCATCAGATGCACAAACAAATTGAGTTTGGAGCCATTGAGGCATGCAGAGTTCTTTCTTTGTTATGCCAGAATGAGACTGTACTTCGGTGACTTCACTGTGTGTTCAGTGCGTCCTCAGATATTACAGCTGTTTGCAGAGTTAATGGCACTCATCAAATTTTTTATAATAAGATCAAATTTTAATGTCCCAAGTTGCTGTTGATGCCCAGCACACAATTCCTATCGGATGGAATTGATTCCAGATGCGTTAGAAAGCCCTTCATGAGCTCTTTCTGGCAGTACCCCACACCATGAGCTATACTCAAAAGTTGGTGTACTCAAAATTTGCATTGAGTGAGCGCAGTCTGTGCAGATATCGAGTTGCTTTCTCTCTTTCCACGATTGCCAGTGGAGTTGGGTACGAGAAGAAAGGGCTCATGGAGGCCTTTCCAACGCACCTAAAATCAAGTGATTTCGTTCGGAATTGAGCACTGTGCATCGACGGCAAAGTGGGACATCAAAAGTTGGATTTAATTTGATCTTATTATAAAAAAAATTGATGAGTGCCATTAACTCTGCAAAGAGCTGTAAGCCAACCTGGATTTCGCTTTTTCATATGTTGGAAATACTGCCTGCCGAAGCCGAAGCTAACAGGGTGTTTACTTGTCAGCGACGGCGCTTATGTCAGCCTGATTGCGACCATCACAGCAAGCCCTAGCCCAGGTGTTGAGAGGAATGGCCACAGTGAGTGGCCGGCGACCGAAGATCCATCCAGCGATAGTTGAACCAAGCACATGTAATGTGGTTCAACTAGTCCAGATAGGGGCATGGCAAGTAACCGTGAGAGTTCCGAGTGGCCCAATGGGATTAACCCGGGTTTACCGAAGGGGCATAGCAACTTTGAACAGGAGCGGATTATTGCCAGGCGAGTGAATGATGGATCTCCAGATGTTCGACAGATGTTCCTTCAAACTCTACGCTCCATAGATCGAGAGACGTAGGAGAGATGGGTGGTGAAGGGTGGTGGTTGTCTCGTAACAAGAACCCGAACCATCCAGGACTAGCATGCATTAAGCCTGCAGAGTCGGACCCAACAATGGTACTCTGCAGGGGTCTGCTAGAGGCCTGGGTACAACTGGATAACCACCACCAAGGACGTCGTAGACTGAGCCCGTACTGAGACTGAAGACAGGAGTCAGAGTAGGAGTTCAGAATAGGGGTCAAGAATAGGAGACAAGGGTTATGACGAGCGGAGCGAGGGAGAACCCAAGCCAACGAGATAGCTGAAGTGAAGGAGCCTTCAAGCAAGTACAAGTCCAGAGTAACAGGCCAAGGTAAGGCCGGAGAATAGACGAGGTAGAATCTACTGTACAGGGAGATTCTACTCTACTTATATACTATTTGATAGTCAGGAGCGTATCTATGTGATAAATGCGACACTGAGGGGAAATTAAGGAACGCAGGGGTGTAGTGATGCGCCAAGAACATAGAGGGGTAGTTGCGACGCGTAGGGGCACGCCGGAACTTCTCTGATCGCGCGTCTCGATCGGGTTTGCGATAGTTGATGGAGTGCCACGTGACCGGGTTAATCCGGGCAACTGAACCGAATCATGACAACAAATATACTTGTTTCAGTTTCAGTTTCAGTTCCATTCCCTCGTCATCTTTACTCTAGGCCCTCGTCGTTGCAGCAAAATTAGTCTCCCACAGTCAGACTCCAATAAAATATAAAATAATTATAGTCGATAATTTTGTTTTATGTGGAGTTTGATCGAAGTTGCATGGCTCGACCCACACCTGAAAAAGCATGATCATCCCATGCCTTCATGGCTGCACATGCAATGTGATCAGCCTTGAAATATATTCCACAGCTGCAACTTGGCACAGTAAAACTCAATTTCATGGAAGATCATCCACACACTCCACTTTTTCCCACCTTCGGAAGGTTCAATCTCGCGAAAATTAATGAAGATCCATCTTGTCATGGCTTTTCAGCTTCAAATTCTCCTTCATTATCCAGGGCATTATAAAATTATTCTTTCAATACCAGGGATGTTTCTGGCAATTTTCTGTGTCCCTAGAAGGCAAACAAGAGAATTTCGCGCGATCGATCGGTCACGTGGATTATGTGTGGACATTTTTTTATCACACTTTTTTCAGGTACGGTTTGACCCCTGCAACATAGCACAGACTACATATCACCGCCAGCTACATCTTCTGAACTGGCTGTTGACTGGGTGAGGACACCAGAATTTGGCCATTTAGCCCCATAATCACTTTGGCAGATATTTTAGGCATCTGATAAAAATCGTCTCCTTGTGATGTCTACAGCAATGGGTGGATGTGTATCATGAATTTGTGCCACTTACGGAATAGCAGTTTTAACAGCATGGGAAACACATATAAAAGTAGAGCAAATCACCTTGTGTCCAGGAAGGCCTATCAAGCTCGTCGTTGGAGTTCAATGTTATTCACCAATATGCGGCAAGGATGGGGGAATCGGCAGCATTGTTTAGGTCTCACTTTGTGTCCTGTGATAATTTTCAACAGCTTTCCAAACATCAACTTATAATAATCTATCACATCTGCCAGTAGGGAATGGAAGAACCGGAAAGATCCTGATGAACGGCACATATCAAAGAAGAGCACTGGTTGTGGACAAGACATACCTAAGATTGTATGCAGCGATGCTGAGTTTTCACAGACTCTTCAATTTATTTACCTTCAACCAAAATACCTGGGTGTGAAAGGGTTATTTGATCCAAACCTTGATGAAACCATGAAAAGGTGAGGTTATATAAACTCTTTCCCATATATCAACTATAATAACCCATCATATATCTGCGGCAAGACGGTTATCAAAGAGAGTTCTTATGTAAAATACATACACTGAAATTCTGCAAAGAGTTTTCCGAGGTTGCAGAATATATTTCTACTGGATATTAACTGAAATATCTGGGAATGTGGAATAGATACCTAAAGGTATAGATGAAACTATGAACAGATATCATTAATCAACCTGTAATGATAAACATCACATCAAGTAATAGAAGGCCCAAAGAACATATATGAAAGAAGAGCACTGGTTCCAGAGAGGATATATAAAGCACCCACATTCAAACTGTCTCGCCCACCCTTCCTCAGATGGCCCAACCTACTGTGGCTGATGTTCGATTGAACAACATCCGAGTCTGTTTGACTCCTGCTGTAACACTTCTGAACGAGCTCAATGATGCCTTTGGCACCCCATTTGTACAAGCCATTTCAAATACAACTCTCTCTTTGATTACTGCAGTGCAGGTATGAAATGAATGAAAAACCTTTGCTGATCTGATATAGTGTATCCCAGACTGTGAAAAGGCATAAAAATGAATGTATCCAGATGATGGAGGACATACATGGGCCTCTTTATGCCATTATCAACCTTCACATAACCTCTGAGACTGGAGGGACGCTTGCTCCAGCAACATTGCACAATATTGGGCAATTTACAGAGTGCTTCTTTTATTTATTTTATTTGCTTCCAAGATGATATTAAATACACACAGAACACTTCACAAGATTCATGTGTTTGTTGAAGCACAACAAGATAGAAACAGAATCAAACACTTTTTCCGCCAAAGTGAGATGAACACACTGCTCAAGCGCTGCCAAGCAGGATTGGACCATGCTCTACAAACTTTCAAGGTTGTTGTCATTGTCAACCCTGTGGACCACACACTGAAGTATAATGTAGCTTGAGGGGGGGTTCTCAGCCTTGACCGATGTTGCCAATATCCAGAAGAAGACAGAAACCATGCATCAGGAACTGCTTGAAATGATTTCAACTCTTTCTGATGGGATAACATCAGATGGGTCGTCCTTTGTAAGTTGACAATTACTTTATTCTAAAACACATCTCATCATTTGTGCATCAGTTACACCAGAACATCTCCAGCTCCCACAATAGGTATCATGGAGTCTTATCTGTTGTATCTATGCTTATTATTCTTTCAAGCTCAAATTCATTTTCACTGCTACCAGCAAAGCCCAAGATATTCCACGGTCGTGAATCAGAGCTCATAAATGTTGTCAACCAGCTCATCCATGGACAACCTCGGATAGCCATTCTAGGAGGTGGAATGGGAAAAACAAGTCTTGCAAAGGCTGCTCTACATCACCCTGATGTTACTGCAAAATATGAGCACAGATTCTTTGTGGCCTGTGAATCAGCCATCACCAGAATTGAACTGGCAACCCTGATTGGATCTCATCTGGGATTGAAACCTGGAAAAGACCTTACAAAACCAGTGGTCCAGTATTTTATGAGAGCACCACCTAGTCTTTTGATTTTAGACAATCTGGAAACACCATGGGAGCCAGTGGGGTCTCGCGGTGGGATTGAAGAATTATTATCTTTGCTCACTGATGTGTTGCATCTAGCATTGATTGTAAGTCTATGACTATCTTGCAAATTACATTGTCTGATATACCACTAGGTCACAATGCGTGGTGCAGAGAGGCCAGCCAAAGTCCGTTGGACTCGGCCTTTTCTGGAGCCTTTGAAACCTTTGTCAGATGATGCTGCTCAACAGATATTCATTGAAATCACAGATGATTGCCGTGATGTCAGCGAGATCCACCAACTTCTCGATCTGACAGATAATATGCCCCTAGCAGTGAATCTTCTTGCTCATCTGGTTGACTATGAGGGATTTTCCAATGTGTTGGCTCGATGGAAGACAGAGAAAACCACTCTTCTCTCTAGTGGTTATGACAGAAAGTCCAGTTTGGATGCATCCATTGCTTTATCACTTTCAAGCCCTCGTATCTCTTGTTTCCCTGGTGCCCAGGATTTATTAAGCCTTCTCTCAATTCTCCCTGATGGGCTTTCAGATGTTGATCTTGTTCAAAGCAATGTTCCCATCCAAGATCTTCTTGAGTGCAAAGCAGCACTGCTTCGTACATCCTTGGCATATTATGACAGCAAAAAGAAATTGAAGTTGCTGGTCCCTATCCGAGAACATGTCCAGCATTTCTACCCTCCTTCATCACTCCTTATTCACCCTCTATGCAAGCACTTCTATTTGCTTTTGGATCTATTCCAGGAATACATGGGAATCTACCAGAAGGATCCAAGAACAGATCAAATAACTTCGAATCTTGGGAACCTACACCAACTCCTTCTTCTGGAATTGAACCCAGATAACACAAATCTTGTGGATGCCATAAATGGCACAATTTCTTTAAACCATTTTCGTCGACATGTTAGCCAAGGTCGTACAGCATTGATGGATTATGTTCCAACTGTTTTTCCGCATCCTCCAAACCACCAAATAGAAGCAAGATACATAGCAGAGATCTTCAGTTCGGTTACAGTTCATCCCATCATGGATCCGGAGCTCCTAATTGATCAAGCAGTGGCTCACTTTCATAACTTAAATGATCCACTCCTCGAGGGTGAGTTTAGAATATTATTATCACTAATGCTCTTCTGATCCAACAACATGACAATAGCTAGGTTCTACCTCAGAGTTGGCCATTACTATCATTTTTTCAAAAGTGACATAGTTTTATCAACACAGTCACTTGAGAGGGCACTTTCATTGACGAAATCCTATGGAGACACAAATCTGCAGTCTACAGTATTGGGATATCTGGCTAACCTCAAATACAATATAGGACAGTATCATGCAGGTCAAATGTATGCACGTGAGGCACAACATTTGGCCCAGCAGACTGCAAATTTATATTCAGAAGCATCAGCAGTGAACATTGAGGTTGCCTGTCTCACATTTCTGGGGGATCTGAAAAAAGGTGCTTTATTGTGTCACAGAGCAAGAGAGCTTCTCCAGCTTTGCGGCATGGAAGGCTCTCATACAGACGTTAATGCCATGTCCAAAATGGGGGATATCCATCAACAGAAATCTGAATATCAAGAAGCCCGCAATGTCCGCATTCAAATTCTCCAGTACTTGTCTGTTCAGCAGGATCCATTTCAACATGCTTATGCATTGCTTAATATTGCTGAAGTTGATGTTATGAGTGGTGCAGATGTTGATGATGTGCAACATAATCTGGATAAAGCAACAGCACTGTTCAACATGCTAGAATTTCCTATTGGACTCAATCATTGCAAAATCTTTTTGGCAGAACTTAATCTCAGAGAGGGCAATACACTGTTTGCCAAAGACCTATTGCAGCAGTGTCTAAATACAGCTTGGGGTATGGATGGTGAAGGTGTCTCCTACTGTTTAGAGAGACTAGCTGATATAAGGCACTGGCCTCACTGGACTCCAATTGAGGCATATACAATGTCAGTGGTGTATTTGGGGCATGCCAAAAAGACCCAGGAGCAGCTAGCACTCTACAATGCTCTCTTCTTTCTAGGCAACATATTTCTTTCTCAGGGAGACCAAGACACAGCCCACAACCTTTTTGTTATAGCACTGGAAGGATTCACATATCAGGATGTACATCGCAGCAGAGCTGACTGCATGCTTCATCTTGGAGATATTGCAAAGGAGAGGGGAGAACTTCTGAAAGCAGTGGCACTGTGGAAGGAAGCCCATCCACTGTTTCAACAGTCTTTGCAAAGAAAGGATGTCATTGAAGTTGATGCCAGACTTGCTGGTGTTGACCAAGATATGTCAGATGCACAGGAGAAGAAACTGGCACATCTCAGCAGGCTCAAGGTACCTACATCATTGGATGTGTTGCCCATTGCAAAGGACACTAATGTTGAATGTTGAAACAGTGAAGGAAACAACCTCCAACAGTCAGAAGGGGGAAATCACATGCCTAGTTAGACAATAATCTTTTATTCTTTCACAAAAAATCCGATCTTTCTTTTATTTAATACTTACTACATATGCTTAGCTAGCTGAGGATATACATACCTATCAGTTTGAGTCAGTTTGAGTTGTTTACTTGTAAAGGTCATGATTCCTTGTCAAATGTTATTATTTCTTTGTTTGAACAGTTTTCCTCTCCTCAATCAACCAAATATTTCGCAGAAACATGTACCAGAATTAAGGTTCATAATATAACTAACCACCAGCTCCTCCTCTTCCCCATAGGTTCTCTTTTTCATGTGGCCTCCTCCACTATCCCGCTCCAATGTTGGTTCATGGAAGGCATTCAGAGTCTCGCACTCCCCCCCAGACAACATAACTTTGCTCGCGAGCCATATACCTCTGAGAAGTCTAGATATGATTATGAACACTAAAGTACCTTGGATCTACATCACAATCAGGGCTTCAAAATTCAATTTCTTTTCCTATCTTCAAGTGTCATCTTTTAAACTGTCTCGAGAGACTACTCCACTTTCACCTTTCACCTTAGATGGCTTGTTACTCTGACTCGTTCATCTCAAAGCCTTGCACTCTCGCCGATAATAATATGATACCAACCATAGACTTACCAGCACCCACCGAGAACCACCTTCCCTGCCATACACACATTCACTGTGTTCCTTTCCGCCTCACCCACCCACCCACCCGCCTCCGCCCGGGCCTGAACACCCGTCGTTCCCACCTCCACATCCCAACATAACACACCCTCATATGAGACTCGAATTTTTCAGAGGCGCGGATGGAATGTGGTCCATTGAAATAGGGTCTTCCGCGTTGCACTGGTTTTTCACTTAAATATTTGCCGAACTATAATTACCACTTCCATATCAACGTTGGCACAGTATGAGCCAAGAGCTCGAGGAAAGGTGCTCAGATCGAATTGCATTAACTGGAAGTTAAACCCGCTCAAATCTACCTGCATCGATTTAATGGCCTGTGGTTGAATTACATCATAATCCACTGCCCCGATCGTTAATCCTCAATGAAGAATACGTCGAAGAAGACATGTCTACGGAAGGCACAGTACATACCTTTCTCACTCAACAGCACACAGGGGCGTCCCTCTCTCTTTTAAAGATCTGCATCTATATTCACGGCTAGCTCGCCCGCTCGTGCGCGCGGTTTGTGTCCAATTTTCAGTGTGTTCATGATGATGAACACAGATGCAATAGAACTACATGTCCGACCTGTATAACGAGGTATGAAGGACTGCGTTATATCCAAGAATAAATATAGCACGGACCCATCATCGGAGCCCTCTTCGTCGGATGTCTCGTCCCCGCTACTCCAACCATCCGAGTCCGAATATTCCGCGGTCCAACACCGCGCCTCCGCCGCCCGCACCGACCTCAACACTCGGAACAGGCGGGAAACCTCGTTCCATGGACGTTCCGCGTCGTTGTCGACACGGTGGCCGAACCTGATAGCGGCAAAGCTATTCGACAGGAAGGCCGCGACCGCCACGGGACTCGTAATGGGGGATGGGCCTGTGTGGAAATACCCGAGCGTGTGCCGTGGGCGAGTTCTTCGGGGACGCACGAACCTCGGGACGGGGTCGGTGGCGTCGATCGCCAGCTGGAGGGAATGTAGATTCGGGCAGTGTTCGGCGAGGTAAATGAGAGACCGAAGCGTTGCGCGTGGTGGACGAGGTACGGCGCGCTCCGCTCCCAGTTCCAGAATTTCCAGGAAGGGCCACGCAGCTGCCATGCGGTGTATCGTCGCGTCGTCGAGGTCGAGCCCGAAGAAGGGCTGGAGCGAGAGGTTGACGAGGTTGCCAAAATTCAGCAGCGGAGCGATGGTTTCTGCGCCGAGGATGTATTTGTCGGCCATGCTGACCGGAACAGGAGGACGGTTGTCCCGCTGCCAAAGAGAGATCGAACTGAGGCTCTCGCGTGATGGGAGGCGCTCCAGAATCATGAATGCCTCCTTCCAGGCATATGAAGGGGCGCACTGCGAGGTGTTGATGTGGAGTTCCTCGAGCTCGACGGAAGAAATGTGCGCGATGAGAGAGAAGGCGGATTGAATGGTGTCGGAAATAATTTCCAGTAGTCGTAAGGCGGGGAAGGCGTGGACAGGAATAAGCGTGGAAAGGCGTTCCGAACTGATGGGCGGAATATAGGATTGCAGTTGGAGCTCTTCCAACTGAGGCAGACCGGCTATATGCACGAGTGCAATCTCATCGAGAGTGACAACGGTCAATTTCTTCAAGAATTTCCAGGCGCATAGGGTTTTTGACACGACCCGAACACTGGACGAGGACGCCGGCACGTCGACGTGAATGTCCGTCAAGTATGGGTGTGATACTCCAAGCGTGGAAAACAGCGATAAATCCGGTGTGCAATCCTGAAGGACAGCACTGACGCTGACGACGGTGGGAGGGAGGAAAAGGCGACAGAAGGAGAAAAACCCGTCGTCTTCGACTGTCCACGACAAAAAGCGGAGATTTGGCAGCAAAAAAGACCCGGGAATGGATATTTCAAGCGTACGGAAAAAGTCTGCATCTAGTTGGGCGGTTTCGATGGCTAACTTCTTTACGCGATAATTGTACATTTGTACTCGTCGCCAGTCATCCGGCGCGATGGGATGGAGGAGCTTCTGAGGAGGTAGGATTCAGGGTCTCGAACGAATTAAAGATCAGAAAACAGTGCTCACAAGGACTCGTCGCTTGCTCTCCGAAACTTCCTGCCATATGTGCGGAGGGAGACACTTCAGTATTGGGACAAGACTGATTTGTGTGTGCCACAAAGCATCAAGGGCAGGATCGCGTAACGCCTGGCAAGTGCGAGCGAGGGATACGAGAGTCCGCCTATTCGTCTGGTCGCAGATGGCTCGCAGGACCTCTGAGATATGGAGACAGCGGTGCATAAAGGTGTCAGATCATTGAAGATCGGATCTCCCGCCCAGTTTTAAGTGCACACTGACCAAGTCGCTATTACTTCTCCGGGCCCCTTGGTAATCGGCGACAGGAGATCACTCGCGGATCGCGTTCCCTCCCGCTCCGGGTTCCATTAATATGCTTGTTGCTCTGACATTGGACTTCGATCATGCTGGTTTGACGTCGGCCAATGGTCTCGTGGATTACACGAGTAAATTTGCATCGGCATTCCATTGCTGCGGCCGTAGAGGATCGAAGCACACAGCAGATTTCGTTAACTGACTGTCGATTCAGCGGCCGCGCAATCTGTTGCGAGACCTGGGCTGTTAATACACCGTTGCGTGTCGTTCTGAATCCACAGTGTCCCAGTGGAAAGAATGAACGATGAGCGGGCACAACACGCCTTGCGGATTGCGTCTTGGGCAAACAGATTGAATGGGTGTCTTTTGAAATTAACTGTCAGAATATGAAAACATACCCTTCTCATCACCGCTGTAGAAGACCAGCGTATGTACGTCCGGCTCCCATCCGGTTCCTTCAAAGCTTCCGTGACGCATATGACGTAGGGCTCGATGTCGAGCGCTGACTTCGACATGAATATCATTAGCACAATCCGCTGCTGAGCCAGAGTGTCGGGCATCGATGTGGGCTGCTCGTCCACGGCGCGCGCCCCGCCGATGGAAGTTTATTGCAGTAGGGACAGGTTGCGTCTAATGTTAAATGGGTGAGGCCGCGAGGCGTGATTTACCTAACCGGCAGAAATTTCGACAACGGCCGCAGCGGCAGGATGCGGAAGAAGGAAAGAAGCAGTCGAAGCATTGATGTGATGTCCTATTACCGGCGATTCTCGTTACGGCATCTCGTGCACACCTGGGAAAGGACCGAGGCCCGGGAAGCCGCGGAGGAAATTTATCAGCACTCCGAGTCTAAATACTCACTCATTTGATTCAAGGAGCGATGTATAAGCTTTGGATTCATTTATTGAAGGGTTTTCAACCGGGCTCGCTACTGTACACATTGTCGTCAGGTTCACCGTGGCTGTCGCGTGCCTCTCCTCCATCAACCTGTGTGGTTCGAATATCTCCCGTCCAAGTCCTTCGGTTCCATGTCGAAAATACTCTAGTTTTATCGAAGCCAAAGTTGAGATCAAGCGGAATTTGTTCAGATGTGTTTTTCAAGTTGTTTTTTTTGGAAAAACCTTGTCGTATTGCATTTAGCGTTACCGCCGTAGCGCCGGCCAATACGCCCAGATTTCTACCTCGCCGTTAGACAGCAGGTCGTGTTTTGAAAATATCCAGCCATGGTGATAGGCCGGACAAAGAACTAGCCCGCACATCATCCGAACCAGCTCTGGATTTATCGGCACAGTTGGCGTCTACTTTGATGGCATTCGCTTTATTCATCATTCGGATTCTTTTGCTCAGGCTCTACTCATGGCAGTATAGTATGGTAAATGCTTGCGCTACCATTTTCCGAACTGAAACTTCAACTCGAGGCCGTGCGGTTCAACGTGTATACATCCACGGTGCCGTCTTCCAGGGAAACTTTACATGGTTATATTTGTTGAACAAAGTCCACAGCCGGTCATCGACGGATGCGATTCGTCGGATAAGCTCCACAGACTGTCAAGGATTAAGTTGTGGGAAGAATATACTTATGTAGCTCAACTTGATCTTCCTCCTTTTCATGTCGAAAATAATCGCGGTTACCGGCGCTACAGGACAGTGCGTATTATGCATGCACCTCACTCGATTGATTTGACCCGATTCTAGGCAAGGCGGCTCCGTGGTCAAATGGTTGTTGAAAGAGCCAGCAGGTCAGTTCACCATCCGCGCTATCACCAGGAGCCCCGAGTCGGCAGCAGCCAAGGCGCTCCTCGCGCAGGGAGTCGAGGTATTCCGAGCCGATCTGGCGCAGGTCGAGCAAGTCACAACGGCGTTTACGGGAGCGTGGGGCATTTTCGGCCTGACGCAGTTCTACGAGCATGGGTATGAGGCCGAACAGCTGTACGGAAAGAACATCGTCGACGCCTGTACGGCAGCCGGGGTGAAGCACATTGTCTGATCCACGGTGGACGGACGTGAGGGGGAGTGCGCGGCCATCAGGTGGACGTCCAAAGCACAAATCGGGGATCGAGTAATCAAATCGGGCATTCCCTGCACGTCGTTTATATCCCAATGCAAGTCCAAAACAAAAACCTTCAACCACCCACCGATAATTCTGATTGGCGTTCCTTGTGTCGCCAATAGGTACTACGAGAATTTCTGGACGAGCTTCTTTGCACCCGCATACGACGAGGAGAAAGGCTTTAACTGGAGCGTGGGCTTTCTTCCGGATGTGCCGATTTTTGCCTTCAGCGTCGACGACTTCGGAGCGTGAGTAGTCCCTGCTTTCAGAGAACCTGAAATCTACACGGGTACCTGCCCGCGCCGGTTCGCCTGACGCCATTATCTCACTTATATATGACAGGAAAGAAGATCAAAATCGTCGTAGAATATCTGACGCTACGGGACCTAGCGACGCAGTTCAGCGAAGCAACGGGCGAAAAAGCGAGCCTCGCAGTCGAACTCACCCGGGAGCAGTTTGAGGCATCTCGATATGCGGACCATCCTGCGGCGGAATTCATGTACCTCTCCTGGGAATATATAATCCGCGCGGGACCCGACAGCGGTGTTCGGCTAGATCCTACGCTTGGTCCTGTGGGCATTTATTAATGAAGGTCACTTCCTAGGATCAGAAACAGCTGTCGATGTACCCGGCGGCTCTTACCTATCGAAAATGGGTAAAGGAGAGCCAGCTTGTGAAATACCTTATTGCGAAGCTCAAGAGCAACGCGTAGGAATATCGAATGCAATGCAACGAATTTCATGGTGCGTTGTGGCTCATGCGACTGTAAAGATTGAAAGTCTGCAAACAATTCGATGGATATACGTCCCGGAACGTGATACACAGGGCTTGCTCATCTTTCCACGATTTCTGATGCATTCACTGCTTCTCGGTTAGAAGGCGATCGAGAGAAAAGGTGCGGAAGACTCGCTTTACCTCCGTGATTCTTAAAATGTGGGTGAGTCAATTCTATGGGATTGAAACCTGGAGGACAAGTTGATAACTTAGCTCGGATGGGACGATTCGACGGATACATCAATGATGCCACATTGCGGGAGAAGGACATTCAAGAGTAACGATTTCCGCCCTCCTGAAAATGATGAGATGGTATCAGAAAATACGCCCACAACGCGTAAATCTCCTACCTGCCAAATCTGGCCGTCAATAACATCGCCGTCTTCCATCTCCAGCTGGAACGAATATCATTAAGATGAGGATGAGAATGGGGGCGACCGCGAAGACTTACATCCTCTGCCGTCGCGCCTTCTTGTTCGATGTTCGCCCCATCGAAGTTGAATCTTACAGTCTCTGTCGATGATGAGTGAGAGAGCCGTCACTTCGATAATCAGGCTCACTTCGGTCGACATTTATTTTCTCCTGTGCCACATATCAGTTTCGGCGGGATTGAACCATAAACTACATGTCGGGGAGGTGCTCACACAGAATGTGATCAAAAGCTTTGCAAGAGGTTTGTTTTTTTTGTACAAAAAGGTCAACGCTGTTCCGAGCCATATGGACGCGTGAGAGGATAGGAATGGAGAGAATGACATACAATTCCCATTGAATTGGACTAGGATCCGGATCTTTGATGTATCAGGCTTCACATCTTCGCCAGATGGACATGGAGGTTTGTATTGAAGGGTGGTGACGCCAAACAATGTCAAATCCGAATCTGATCCGGCGCCCAGCCGCCGTCTCGTGTAACTTCTCTTTGTCCTTCTCAAGCCAACTTCTACTTAGCTTCACACAAACACAAAACGTTTACTTTCGGTGAAATTGGGAGGCACTACACAAATGCATCCATCCTGAATGTATCGGAAATGGTGGAGACAATATTTTCCGAAATCAAAGCTGTCGGCGACCATCAATTCGAACGAGACCTTGCTGCGCTAGCCCGGACATGCAAGAAGTTCCAGGATCCAGCACTGAATTCCACCTTCATATTGTTCTGCATGCCGGCGTATCTTTGGGAAGAAGAGAATGTATACCCTTCCGGTCGTGAGTTTTAATAAACACGCTACTCCTGACCTTATTTCCCCTCTCAAGTCCGAGTACTTCCGACGCGACCAATTCATCCCGCAGATTGGGAGCGACCCTTGGTATACAGTTATCGTGTCAAGAGCCTGGTGTCCAGCGATGTTGCGGGCATAGATCTAACCGAAGTTTTCGAAGCTATATCCCTCTGTCCTCCTCCCGATTACATGCTCTGCAATATACACACGCTGCGGTAGCAGTATCACATCCGCTCGGCCCGACTTGTCTCGTATATGCGTTTCTGCGTCGGCCCGAAACTGGAGACAATTGTTGTCGAAACTCTGCGAGCTCATCTATCGCTAATTCCACTCATCGGGCGGACTTGTACCTCGCTCAAGCATTTACGCATTTTATCGGACGTCCATTCGCACCTTGACCGCCAGGTCCACGCCAGGTCCGCGCTCGTGTGTCAACTCTCCCGACTGGAGTCGTGTATTGCATGTCCTGACGCATACCCACCCTTAAATCCTTAACCCTCCCTGAAACCCCCCTGTGCTCGACGGCCCTCAGATTCCTGAAGATTCCTTTCCTTCCCTGGACACACTCGCAATTGGGGTTGAAAATATCCACACTTTCACCGCATTCGACGGCATGTGGTCCGATTCCCCATTGCAGGCCCTCGTCTTCTTCTTCTCTGAATGCCCGCTCCGAGTCAACGGCTTGCCAGAAACTATATGCCGCGCTCACCGCCCACTCTTCGGTTCTCTCCCTGATATCCTTGTTGATTGGACTTCGGCAGCGTGACTTCAACATAACGGACCGAGATCGGGGTGCAAATATGCAAGCCTTGGAACACCTCTTCTCGTTCGTCAACCTCCGCAGCGTGATCATCACGTCCCCAGTTGGATTCACCCTCGACAACGACTCCGCCGCGAACATGGCGCAGGCGTGGCCACATATCCGACAACCCGCTCTCAGTAGTTGTTTAGCATCCGCGGAACCCCACCGCAAAACCCCGCAAAATCAGCGAAGGGTGCATTGTCGACTCTGGAAGAGGTGACCGTGACGAGGTCATGGATCGGATCAGGAGCAGCGACTCGGAGAATCTTTGGTTCAATCATCCAAACTGGCATCTCGGGCGACGCACCAAAGGATAGGAGCCGCAAGCCAGTCGTCGTTTGACGATATGAGGTTAATTTATATATATATAGTTCAATTGACCAATTTGACAATTCCAGATTCACAAAATCACCGCGACAAAACTACAAACATGCGAGGTACGAGCATCAACATTCGTAGCGTCTGTTTATAAGAGACTACGACAAAACGGCTAATTTCGACAAACCTACAGCGATGCCAAAAAAATAAACACTCACCCAGGTGCCACAGTGGACCAATTCGACACCGGCCCGGGTGACACCATAGAGACGGACAGTATTTCGTTGTGGGTTAAGGGGATGTTTTGACCATCTTGTGCGTAGATTGAAACGATTGTAAAAACCTAGAAGTCGGGTAAGACGCTGGACTTTTAGGGTACCAATACGAAGAGGGTCGACATTACGTTTGGATTGCCCTGTCGCGAACTTGGAAGATGATCGTCCTGAAAAAATGAGGACTTATCGCACAATGTAGGAACATCGTCTTGCGTCGACGGTTTCTTCGAGGAGCTCAAAAGGAATTTGATTGATCGGGATGGGAGAAATTGTTTGGTTTGAACCAAGCGGTCACGAACCAGAGCCATCGAGACTCTCTTGAACCCCAGCCGTGTACGCGACCGACTGCGTACACCGAAATCGAAGCATACAGAGTGATGCTGTGGGGAGAACTTAATCGGCGGCAAAGGCCCCAGAGAAATTGGTGGATAGAGCTACAGTAGGGGACAGTCAAACTCATCAAATCGCCCAGCAATTTATATACTTAATAGAGAGCTTAGATGACTTCAGAATCAGACTCAGCACCTCAAAATAAGCCTAAAACATTTTTTTCGCAAATTTTCCACGAGAAATTACGTACGGCCAAATTTTTGGCGACTTTGAACAAAAATAGTGTGTACCTATCTCGGCCCCTTTGGCCTTCCTGCTGCCTCCAAAGCCCTCAATGCCTGCTCAGAAATGGTGAGGTGTCCCCTATACTTCTTCACAGCCCAATCTGCAGCCCATCTAGTCAATCCCAACCGGTAAGCACTTATAAATCGCCAGGAATGGTTGATAAATTGGTGAATGACCTCGGATGGACAAGCATCCAACCACTTGATGGCTGCAGCTTTGGCCTGTTTGAAATTCTTCTTCTCTTCCTCCCGATATCTGTATTTGGCCCATCCCCAGTACTTATACAATTGTTAGATAATTGTTGTGAATGGGCAGGAAAATATACTTACCATTTCAATGGGGTTCAACTCGCAGTGGAACTTGGGAAGAATGATCACTTCATGTCAGGGAGGAGGTGTAGGATCCAATGGAATATCAGGAACAGGAGATTGAGTTGATTTTGCACCCTGGGGCCTGGTTTTTCAAGCCAGAGATGTTACGGGTCTGTTTCCTCCTGGAAGGCATGATGGGGGGAGTCAGGATGCGCTCCTGATCAATAGGTAGCTATATGTGGCCCAGGAACAAAAGAGCGGGCCGGATTCTGTTGCTTCTTCGAAGTTGGACCAGGTGAAAATGTGACAGTGACACATGTGACACAGGATTCACAGGCTATTTTTGAAGGAACCACTGGTTGAAATTCTTTGGAAAAATTGGCATCATACTCAGCTCATTGAAAAGAGTCTATAAGAATATTTCCGTGATTTTACTATAGGTTTTGGGGTACGGCCATTGTTTTGGAGGTTGACCACTATAAATACCCCTTTATCTCAGGAACGGCTCGTGGGATCGGGCTAAAAAAAAAATCAGAAGGACCTCCATTTTAGGTCTACTCTGCATCCCGATCATTTCCGGGGGCTTACTATAAGCTTCATCAAAATTCTTGAGTTTGACTGTCCCTACTGTACATGAGAAGAGCGGATATAGGTTATCACATTAGTATACTTATATTGTTTCCACTGTTTGGCTCCGAGTGATAATTTGATACCTCTTCCGCCGCGCTCCCAGAACACCGCGCAGTACTCTGATCCCGACCAGAAACTTCTGGTCGATAAACAGGGATAACAAACCTGCAAAAATCGCAGTGCCGCTAAGATAATGTACGACTCGTCTTGAACTACGGCCTGCCAATTCACTCTCGTCCAAGCATACCAGAACTCGATTACATTAAACATCCAGCTACACTATCCATCTGCATAAGTATTCCAACAGACAAAGTCCCTAGGCACACGCGCTCCCCGCACACGGGATCATGTTCTTTCCCGACGTCGTTTCCGGGGACATCTGCCACGGCGTGGTACTATTCAGCGCGAGCATGTTCACCGGCGCGGGGAGCTTCGAGGCCGTGAGCGACTTGTCGAGGCCGGGGCGCAGGAAGACTTTCCCGCCGCCCGCGCCCTTGGCGTTCAGGTTAGGCGCGGCGAAGGGGATGAAGGCGGCCGAGGCTGAATTGGTTGAAAACACAAGAAATCAGCGACAAGGTAGACGGGGGATGGGAGATGGGTTGCACGTACTCAGTGCGCCGGGGACGACGCCGGAGAGGTTGAACTGCGGGACTTGGCTCGCGGGCACATTGACGTTCTTGTAGCCGGTCTTCTCCGCGACGAAGGAGAATACGTTGCTCACAGTGCTGTCGGATGAATGAGGAGATTAATTTTATTCAGAATGAGTTGAGCGAACAACTCACGGGTTAGTATCCTGCCTGCCGAGACTGTCGAGCCCCCAGTTCGCCTGCACGGTGCTGAGCGAGGAGTAGTGGGTGTACAGCGTGTCGTCGGTCGTTCCCCGGAGCTTGAGCGGGACGACGCCGCCTGCAATTGAATTCGTAAGTAAGAGTCCCCAAAATAGTGCCGTCCCGCAATAGGAACCAAAAAGCACACACCGAGAGCCAAGCTGAATATCGTATTCTGGATTACACCTGTCTCGTTCTCGTCAAAGGTGAGCAAGATGAGGGTCTCGTCGTCGTTGACGCGCGGGTCGGTGAGGAGCGGAAGCAGCCAGTACTCGAGGAAGGACGCGGCGAAGTCGATGGTGGTGTCGTGCGCGTCATTGATCTGCGGGCGCCGCGTTGGTCATATGCGATAGCCAAAAATATCTTTAAATACTGCACACACCATATTCGGCGTAACAAATACCCACTGTGGGAGCGTCCCGTTCACGACGTCGTTCGCGAAGTCGTTGAAGTTGCGGATGCGCCCGGAGCGTGTAGGGTCCTGCGAGCAGCTAGTCAGATAATACCATTCAAATTGCACCCTGCAAGCACACCTGCGAGATAGAGTCGTAGATAATGAGCGGGTTGTGTTTGCGCATGTAGTACGGGTACGGGGCCGCGGAGGCGTTGCCGTAGTTAGGCGCAGTGAAGCTGAAAGGGGTGATGAGGAGTTGTAAGGCATACACCGAGAAAACGGACGCACCTGAACCCATAAAACGCGTCCGCGGGCATGTTCTCCTGGTACGTCGCCCACGAGATTTTTTTGTCCTCCAGCAGATCGATCACGGTGCTGATGTTGGAGGGGATGTGGTACATGCTGGTACACGGGATTTCATCAGTTTCCGTCGTTTCGGGGGTGGGTGGAAATCAAACACCCACTTATCATCGTGCATGCCGAAGAAGTCGCCGCCCAGGGACGCCACATCTAACCAAAAATAAAGCTGCGTCAGTAAATCGAGAACAGAGGTCAGCTGGGTAACCCACAGTTCGGTTCAGAAGGGTGCGTGACGGACTTGTAATTGGTGAACAGAAGCCCCTGCTCAGCGAGCGACTCGAAAATTGGGGTGGACGCTGCCGTCTATACGCAAGTACACACAAATTGAACCATTTGAACTCGAGCACAGACAATAAACGTACCTCAAAGTCGGTATTCTCCAACCACACCTGGATGATGCGGTTGAACACTTTCCCCTTCACATTGTTCTTATCGCGCAGAGTGGTGTTCGAGAACGAGGTGTAGTTCGCGGTCTGGACCAGCGGGCCCTTGGAGGGCGGCTCGAAGATCTGCGCGGTGGCGGCGTTTGCGAGTTGGACGAAGGAGGAGGCGACGAGCGCAGCGGAGACGAGCCGGAGGGTCGCGACGGACATGATGAGGTGCGGGTGCGTCGTCGAATCAGGCCCGGGGCCGCTGGGGCGTTAAATAGGTTGTGGCTCCACGTTCGTTCATTGTTTGTGCCTTGGGCATAGGGCTGACAGATTGAGGGCTGACAGTTTGCACAAGGTCTGTATCAAAAATGCGCCCTTAAGTGGGGCGTATTACGGCATAACTGGGCGCAAGACGCGTCGTTTGCAATTGGAAGGAGATCCAAATCGCCGCGGAGCGGCGTTGAGCTGGTACTCAAAGATGCAGCGATGGCCGAGCAGCGGCGATCACCCACGTTCGTCGGGCGAATCGGCGGACCTGAGGAAAGTTCGATGCCATCTTGTGCAAACCTCGGTGGTAGGTTTGCACGTCGATTTCTGACCGAGTTGGCCCAGTCTAAGAATAGTTGGAATTCAAGACCAGGCCAAAATCAAACGAGAAACGGCTGCAATGAAGCTCACGGAATAGGTTGAATAGGTTGGGTTTACCATCCCGATTATATCCGTACCGAAAAAATGTTGAGGTACCTGCGTGCTGTAGATATTGACCACAACTTGCACAATCCGATGTCCGGAAGCAAGTCCTGATGAAAATATATCTCAATCAAAAACAAGTCCACAAGCGACGAAACTCGTGATAGTACCCACTCCAATGGTGTAGGGAACCCCGGGAAGCGGCGTAGTACATGAACACCTGGTGCAGATGAGGTGCAGATGAGCCTTGAGGTCTAGCTGCAGCGGCTGGTAGCATGCTGAAGGGGCAGGCAATTCTTCCTGGAAGTAAATTTAAGTTCCTTTATAACGAATACGGTGCACTAACAACGCACCCAACTTTCGCTGGTTCCCACACTACTGCGCGAAAACGTCGAGGTCAAAGCGTGTCGCGCAGGAAGTTGCCACGCCGCGCTGAACAGTGAAATGCCTGCCCCAGCATTGCTTGCATTGTTGCACACTATTTTGATCCACGTTTGATATGAGTCTAGACAGACCGGGGGCTCGGCGACTCCGACTCCGACATCGAGTGCAAGATCCTGGCGGATGCCAGACTATGCCAGATAAGGCCAGATGGCGGGAGGCGAAAGTGTGGATGGCTGTGTCTATCACCATCAGCTGGATCAGTTCCGTGTCAGCCTGCCACACCAGACCACTGCGCTGGGCCAACGCTGAGCACAATGGGCTGGAAATAAGGTCCGAGAAGCTTGGAGTGTTTCGAGTCTGTACTGTACGCTCTGGTGTCTTTCAGGCGATGGTTTGGAAATGAGCCAACATAGAGTGCGAGGGGTTCTATGAACTTCACCGGAATATCAAAACCAAGGTAAATATCATTGACTTCGTCTTCGACGAGCGTTGATATGAGTGAAGCATGGAAGCCGCATGAAGCGGCCCCTTCCTCGGATGGCACAAAGGACAAAGCAAATCGTGTGCAAGTGAACAAATTCGAACAAAGAATGCGGACGTAACTCGAGGCTCAGTAAAAACCAGGGCAACTCACGATGCCTTCCTGCTGGTGAATTTTGAAACTCAACGTTCCGAATTTTGAACCGTGTCACGTGCACACACTTAATTGTCTAAAAGTCTCCTACTGCTGGATTAGCGGTCACTAGTACTGAAGTAACTTGTTATGATGCATGAGGTTTATTGCTCAACAGTTAGTTAAAGCGGACATATTTTGACTTGCAAAGAGGGGAAAAGGTGTGTGGGGGGCGGCATATTTAGAATTGAACCAAAAGCTGGAGCCAGATGGAATTTTTAGAGCGTACTCTCAATTCTTGTGCCTGCTCCTAAGGCTGGAAATGATCCTCGGGGATTAATTTTTGGGAAGGAAGCGCGTGAGGTCGTGTTTGGATCGGAAGATGTCGGTGCCGATCAGCTGCCGATTCGGCCTGAGTGACTCACCACGTCACCATCCTTACACCGTCCGGCTTCGTTTTCGCTGCTTAATTCGATTACCGAATTAAAACCGTTTGAACGCATCTCCCTTATATCTCTTCAAGACATGGGTTTCACGGAACTCCCTCAAGATGTGCTTTTAGAGCTTGCGAAGCAGTTGGATGTTGCCGACCTCATGAATGTCCTTGCAGTACGTGCTATGTCGGGCAGTGATGCCATAGTGTCCGATCGCTCTTTTAAGACGTGCCATCTCGTTCGCGAGATACAGTTCCAGAGGACTTTCTGGATCGACGCTGCTGCACGAATCACAGCGGTGCAAATGCAACCGCTACCTTTGTCGAATGCGGACGAATTAGACAAATTGTCTCTCCAACAACTTCAAGATACGGTGCGACGAGCTAACAGACTGACCCACAACTTTCGGTCGGATAACCCCCATCCTGTGCGGACTCGGAATTTAGCCATAGAATTTTCAATCGAGGTCTTTTGCATTCCAGGCGCAAACCTCGCGGTGGCACATGCCACTGGGAGAGTGAGCTTCTGGGACATTCTTACCTCGCGCCGTGTGGGATATCTCGAGATTCCAGACCTCAGGGTTGGCCGCCAACTTTGCCTAGAGCTCAAGGGAAGGGCTCTCATCGCTGCTCACACCAGGCATGTCATCCATCGGTGTAGTACCCGGATGTTCACAGTCGTACTTGGGCTTTGAGGCCACTGCGCGCGCATGGCAGAACGAGTCTGTGTGCCGCTCTGCGGCTTCAACTTTTGATTTCTTTTTCAAATCTTTGTCTATCTTGATGATTAGACGCTGCTCACATTAGATTGGTTTTGGCCAGAATATTATTTATATTACTCCAACCCATACACCAATGCAAGGGCGAAATTTCCTGCGTAATTTTTAAGCTCTAACGGAAGCTGTAAGTCGCTAAATAGATCTTGTGCTAGTCTATGTGCCGGCAGGTAAAGCAACAGTGACCTCCATATATCCTGCCTCTTATACAAATTCTGACTATATAACCAGACCTCTCGAACTGTAGTACTCGGGTTCCACTGTTCCAATAATGTGTTATTGGTTGTATGTAGCTTCATATTCCCTCGTTGTCCTCACTTGTGCATTGAATAAATAAACAAAAGTTTGATACCATGTCACGCAGACACAGGTGATGTTAATGCAGGAGATGGAACGAAATTACGAAGAAGAGAAAAAAAAAGGCAACAGAGACCCAACTATTCCAGACACGGAGACACGGGGAGTTGAACCCCGGTTGGCCTCGATTAGCCTCGATTACCTTATGCACTGTCTATCGAGTTTGGGAGGTAGTGTTCAGTACACCATGTCTGAGTAATATCCATGGCACTGTTCATTCAATATAGGAGAAATTAGGTAAGTAAATGGGTAATCTCCCCATCATCAAAATATGAAGGTGAATGAATTTCAGCCAACACGGATATGCTAACCCCGGTTTGCTTCATCACAGCACCCATCAATAATTATGAAGGAATGAAAGGATGGTCTCTCCATCATGTCCTCTGCAGTCTCATATTCCCAGGTCTCTTATCAGATTTGAAGGGCTTGATCATCAGCATGCGCGACATCAAGATCAGTGCACGTGAGCGTGATTGAAACTCCGCTCAGAGTCCGCTCTTTCCTCTCGGGACCCACCATTTTGAAATGCTCGCCACTTGTCCTCACCCCTTGCAGACCGACCGTTACCTGCGTATGCCACCCATAAATTACGGCCCACCCCAGCCAGGATCACTCGATGAATGTTTACGAATGGCAATCGATGTCGGCAGCGAGGAGTGCATACTGGTACTGGTCTGCTAGGGTACTGTATTTTTTATTCAATTCGACAGTCACGCATCACAGGGGGTTGTCGAATACGAATTTTGGTTCTTTGTCACGTGTCACAGGGGTAGTTGTCGAATAGGTTCTATGGTTCACAAAATAATAAAACACTGCTCTTGACCTCCAAAAATCATGGATATCATTTTCTGCCCTTCCTGAGCCCTCTACAGAGCTTTCAATTAATTTTTAGCTTTGGATTGCCCTAAAATAGGCCCGAGCTCAACACACGAGCAATAAATATCATTCCCGAGGCAAGTATTTCAAACCAAAATCTACCTGGCTCCCTGTGCTTCCGCGGAAAGTCTCAGACGATTCTAGGATACGCCTGCATCCATTTGGGACGGTGTTGAATTTTTTGGGGGTGTCACGATCTAACCTGGGCCCTGTAGACGTGTCGAATATGTTCCAGAGGTCACGCGTCACACTCCCTGTCGAATTGAATGAAAAAAAAAAAAACAGTATCTCTCTTGAATTATAGATAAAGGACTTGTCTGGGGTGAGTGATTTCATCCAGCTGCCATTCAACGCATACATTTCCTCCCCAGCCGTGGCTCCGGCCGTGAGAGCTTGAGACGAGATCACCATGCACTTAATCTACTCCCTGCCGCCGGATACTCGGTATATGCATGAGATGTTCGCAGACAAGTGCGCACATGGCACCTAAAATGGTGGCTGGCGGCTAGCAGTGTGTGCGTGCTTTGCGTGAATTGGCCAATCATTTCGGATTTTGTTGGCATTTGCTTATTCTTTGGCTTGTTGCAGATTAGATTTTATATGCTTGAAATTGTCCTATTTCTGCGTGCTCATTTACCTGCAATCGCTCTTCTCGCTTACTTCCTTCGTCTGCAGGAAAAAGAAGCATGGATTCAGTAGGATAATTCTTAAAATTTTATCGGCTGCAAACTCTCCAGCCTTCGCTCGCGTGTTTCTACAAGACATGTCTTCAAAATCATCGATTCTTAGTGGATGCTGAGCTGGTTTTGTTGGCGGGTTGCTTTTCTTCTGATGGTTGGCCACGGCTCACTTGCTCATGCGCGTCCCGGTTCAGTCGGGTGGTACCGTATCCTTACCCCGAGTGGACTCAGGTTTTTCCTATCTCGCTCCGAACCAATTCCTACTTATGACGACGGTTTTTCATTTTATGTTTCTTCTGGCATCCCGACTTCCACCAAAGGACCCTCGGGAACGTTCTTTGTGAGTTACACCCGGTGCAATGAGCAGGTCTAAATCCCCCTTGAGTGAGCTCAGCAGGGTGAGTTCCTTCCTAGGTACCAAGCACCCATATTCAACGAAATTAGATGGATGCATTCAGTTTCACAACGTCTACTTACTAGTCTCGTGCACACTGAGTGGCTTAGGCGGAAACTTGCATCAGGAAAAAACTGCTTATCTATGGAGCACTCGGTAGCACCAGTAGCTGGGGTAGTCGGGTAGACAGGTACCCCCCTTGGTAGCGCCTAGTAGCTACGCATCGGCTCTTGGTAGCGCCTGGTAGTTTTAGCAGATAGCTCAGTAGCATTCGGGTAGCAGCTAGTAGTTCTGCAGTAGCAGCGGTAGCGACAATAGCCGCTCTCATATGCTCGTTGTGATTGCAGTAAAGATGATTGCACGAAAATATGTGCATTATTATAAAACGAGAATGGTATGTACAACTCCGCTACAAATAACGTACAACTCGGAGACACATCCATGTAACCCGCAAACCGAATTCGGAAATGCCTACGGACAGGAATAGCATCAGAACACAGTGTGAAGAGAGTAAAAGGATCAGACATACCTTGTCACTTTTGATCAATCTATCTGTTGGCCTCGAAAACACCCGGGCGGTTCCACAACGAAAAAGGCAAGTATAGCATGGTAAGGGGTAAGGATCCTCAGAAGAGACTTGAGCTTGAGGAACCCCGGGCATCTTGAAGGAGCCACATGCAGACAAATGTAGCATCGCCGCCACATCTTGTCGAATAATGACAGACTTGATCTTGCTTGATCCTGTGTTGGGCAGAAAAGAACCCTGTTGGAGGTACTGGTAGATGCTTGTGCGTGCCCTAAGGTACTTGCGTTTGCCCACGATTTGAAAGGGGATGCCGCATCGACGAGGAATTGCCCGTCTGCCCAGAATGGTGAGAGAGCCTCGGAGAAGAGCCAGAGATGTTCATCCTGAGGCATAAGGGAACGGAGTGGAGGACAGCTAGAGAAGGGAGGCAACAACGGGGAGAGGGTGGGGAGGTGGTGGGGAAAACTAAAAGGAAGAAACTTAGAAAGACGACATCCGTTTGACGTATTAAAATTTGGTGCCCAAACAATCACGCAATCATCACGTGTCCGCTGAGTTTCAAATGACTTGGCACTTTTTGGACTTTCGTCTCAAGGTCCGACTCAATGATTTCGTCCCATTGAATCCTTGACAGCGATGATTAGTGGTGCAATGGTAAACAGTAATCGTTCTGAGTTAATGTAAAGCGCTGAATCTGTTTTATTTTTAAACAATGCTACCAGCAAACTACAGCGGCTACTGATCCGTGGGTGATGGCTATCAGCCGATACTGATCCACAGCTCGCGCGCTACCGGCGCTACTGATCTGCGGCTGGTACGCTAACCGCGCTATCATGAGCTACCAGGCTGTAGTTGCAGCTACAATGGCTACCCGTACTCTGGAGTTTGACTGGCAGCTACCGAGAAAAAAGGTGTTTCCTGATGTGGCGAAGGCCAGTCTGGTAAACCGCTTCATGATGGCCTTCAACTTATTAGCTCCATCGCGCATATGAATTCATGATCTTCGAACAATGCTCGGGCTGTCCACGAAATTGACAACGATCATTGCATCACGCGACACCATTCTCGTATATTCTTCCGCCACGACTGAGTACATGGTGCACGTAACAGTGATCCATCGAGATTCGGTGGTATTCAGGGAAGCACGGACGAGTAGTAAATACCTTCCAAGACGAATGTAGAGAGGAAAGAAACGAGCGGTGTTACACCGCCACATTATGATTAACAGACGGAAAATTCGGCAATCACGGATACAGGTTCGATCAACCGTACACAGCCTTTCCGATTTGGATTCACAATGGGTAATGCATGATCGCCTGAATACCGCGTTGTAACTTCACCTTCAGATAGCACCTGAAACGCTAAGTCTACGCAGGCCCACAAAAGGGCGAGGGGACACTAAAAGTAGATGCAGTCTTATGGACGGGCTTTCAGAAGTCAAAAGCCATTGAGGTGAGGCCAGAAATTACCAGTTAAGCAAAATGCTGACGAGCACATCCATGTTCTTGAGCACAAGATAGAAATTAAGGTGTGGATCAACAGGTAGTTGAATTCTGGCGACAAATATAAGGTGTGATCAAGATAAGATGGGCAGATAACAAGAAAGACAAGATAACGCGAGAAAGATAAGACGGACAGATGACACGAAAGACATCAGATAAAACATGACATGAAAGGTATTGCAAGAAATCCAACGCTCAAAGACGTCATCACTTAAAAAACCATCCCGGGTGGTGGAACTCTCACTTACGTAAGAACGAGTTTAAAAATAAATTTTTAAGACTCGTAACCATAGACATCCCGCAGCTCTGGTGGCAATTCGCATCAATTATTATGGTCGCACTTGCATTGCGATCTCGCATATCATCTCCCCAACGATAAACGACAACATTCCCTGGGGTGGATTTTTCATCAATTCCCAGCATCTTGGATTTTGCACGCCCTCTTCGATAGCGTCTTGGTCGATGGATGGACATGCGTCTGTCCAGAGTAGTCCCAAAGCATCGCTCTACCGTCTAGTGAGGAACTTTATTCACTCGCACTTTGGCTGCATACTGACCACCATTAGGGCGTCGAGAATAACCTGGATTGCCGACCATTTGGACGAAGTGTATACATATTCTTTCAAGGCTCCATCATTGCAGATGCCTCAGTACAGAGCGTGCCTCTTTCCCTCACATCCAGTCCTCCAGCCAGAACACAATTAGAAACCAGTCCCACTGACATGACCGTGCTGGATATGAATGTTCTATCCTCCATTGCGCCGAGCCAAAGGGAACTTGGAGCACTCGGAAGGACACTCGGAAACTCAGGGAGTAACATAGTTTTGGGCAGGACCCATTTAGTGGCGCCAAATTATGGCATTTTTGCCGTGACTTTCAGACGTTTCAGATGGGAAGAGTGAGTTTTCTCCGTCGTTCACTTCTGTCCACATAGATGGTGACCAGCTGAACTTTGCGCCGGCCTGCTTCTACGAACATCCTGACCCGATCTCCAAAATCGCAGTTGGCGCTTCAGGGACATATGTGGTTCTCATGGCGGTCATGGAGGGAGTAGCCTACCTTGGACTACTGCACTTCAGTGCAACTCCCATTCCGCACACAACATTTCGGAAATTGGACATCGGACACTTTCCCTTAAAGGTGACAACTAGGATCGCTCTCGATGACACCCTGGGTCTGGTTTTGGTCACTGATGAAAGTGGGGGAATGATCGCTATATCCTATGTCTGAGTAGATTGGTTTTGGATATTTCTATTCGGAAATGTGTAGGGACTCTATGTACGCCGTACGGCTCGCAGTCATGTAATACTATTATCTATTCCCACTCGTTGTGGACCGGAATTCTGTCGTTGAGGTATCTTATTTTCCTTCCCGATGGGGTATGCTTGCGACTTGGACGATTGACCTCCTGATTGAGATGTGTCGCTTAAGTATGTTTTAAACCACGACTGCGAACCTACTCACTGAGATTTACATGAAGACAGCGAATTGTACTCTCTTTACTAGCTAAAATGCTTCTTCGCCTCGCCCATGAACTCCTCCATGGTACCAAATTTCGCACCGAGCGCCACCAAGTCTGGGTTGGAGACGGGGGTCGCCGTATAGAGCCTGTTGTACTCGGAATGTGCCGCATACTGGAACCAATATCTCAATTAAGACTGCAGTCAAATAGAAATCTCCAAATGCACGCACCATCTCGTCAAGGACGGAGATTTCTGACGTAGCCACGCTTGTAAAAGTGACCTCTTTACCTGGGGCTGCACATAATGCTGATGAGAGCCAGTGCCAGATGATTTTAAGCGGAATCTCACCCTTCGCGATCATTGCCACGAGGTCCGGGAACGTCATGTTCGCGGTGTTAAACAGGGTATGACTTTCCTAAGACACTTTTGCTAGAATCAGTGTAGTTTTTGAGGAGCGCCAACACCGATTCGCCGAGGTCGTGGCCGATCCACGAGAAGGCTTCAAGAGAAGCAGGATTATAGTTCGGGACACTGATGTCGAAACCGGTTGCCGTTTTATTCAGAGAGTTGCGCCTATACATGATACCTTGAGAATTGGAATTCGGAGAACGTATGAATCTGATGCCTGCTTAAGATTTTCCACAAAGACACCGAGGAGCAGGGATGTGTAGGCGAGACCAGATGCCTTCAAATATTCTCCGATCACTTCTTTGTCTGTCTCCTTGAGTGAGGATAATACTCGACCTCCTATGACCGGGCACACTCACCATCATACGGGGAAGACATTTTTGTACTTTCCGCCAGATAATTTGTTCAGGCCTGTAAGGGAACTGCGTATGTCTCAGACGAAGCACCCGGTATCTCCCTGATGCATATGGTGGCAGACAAAAGTTCATGTCAAGCTGTAATTTTGACCCAAATATTGTAAGATTTGAAATTTAGCACGAACATGGGGGTGTTTTATAGGCAAATTTTTCATTTCAGAGGCATAGGATTAACCCTAAGTTAGGGTTAAAAAAGCGCGAAATCTGCAAGTAAGATTTTTTTAAATTTGAAAGATCCGAGTCCAATTGAGAGATGTCAGAGAGTTGGGTGGGGATAAATGTCCCGTCGAGAGCTCTCTGCCCTCAGGATGGATGCTGGGCGACCCGTGGCATGGTGGTCAGTAATAAGGACGACCGGAGATAATGATTGATGGCTCAGCACAGCCACCGGCTACTGTCGGCCCGCCATCAAAAGCGCGAAATCACGGTGAGAAAATACTATTTTCATATTTTGAAGTTTCATTCCAGGGGATCATTAAAGCTCCTTCCTATTGTACTATTTACACACTCCAACTAGGAATCAAGCAAATACTGAATGATTAGTAGGGATTACCAAATCGGGACTCAAACTTGTCACGAAGTTTGGTCCGCCACCATACCTGAAGATGAAAAACTTGACCCCGACCTCCTTGGCGGCGTAGATGATATTCTGCCCTTGGGTAACCTCGCTCGGGCCTGGGGGCGTCATGTGGGGGAGCACTGGGACGGTCACCTGCGGAGATGTTCAAATTTAAGCGAGTCGGGCGACATCCCGCAGGCGACGTACTGGAAAGACGGTTCGCTACCGCGCAGAGCGGTCACCAACGATGCTTGTCGCCGCTATAACCCTTAACTACTTCGATGCCACGCTCTTTTAGTTTCAACGACGCTTCCGACTCTGGGTTTCGAGCGATCGCACGCGGAGTGAAGGTGCCATCTCTAAGCAGCGCTTCCACAACAGATGAGCCTGAATGCCATCATTCAGGATTTGGGCATTATATCAAAAATAGGAAGTTGACCTTGAAGCCCGTTGAACCGAAAACCGAGACGATTCGAGCTGAGGACATGATTTGGAATTTATGCTGTTAGTTTGAAACTGTACAAGTTATACAGAATCCGTGCCGTTGCCGTGCACGCACCTTGCCGTCAGTGTAATGAGAATAGACTAGTCGGAAGCGTATCCGCTGGTGCTAACACTGGCTTACGCCAACTTTAAATTGAAGTCTGTTGAAGCTGACACAGTGTCTCGGATAAATAGGGTGGCAATGATCCGTTCGATTTTAATCAGTTGAACGCGCACTGAATTCATCGATTGCCTCGGCGCCTTCGTCTTGTAGACTGGATTCTAGACAAGTGCCGGTGTAAATCCAGGCTTCCCCACTTCACATTGTGGAATCAGCACCGTACTGCATCACTTTCAGCGGGAAATGTTGCATCCTCACATGATTCTCCATCGCACGACGCAATGCTTTTCGACTACAGGATCTTCAACCTATGCAGAGCAAAAAGAGAAGACGGAGACAGAGAGGGAAAAGCGGAAGCACCATTGCCTTCTTCTGGATAGGCCCGTCCAAAGGAGAGACAACGGTGCATACCAAGAAAATGTAGCGATCTAATTCTAGGGAAAGGAAATCTCAGTCCTTGTAAATGAAGACATAACCCACTCACCACCAACGATAGACTGACCCACGTCGAAGACGGACTAAACCTGGTCCACCGAGAGAAGAGTACCCGACTCAAACTCTAGCATGGGCGTACCCCGCAGCGCCGGCAGCTGCGCCTCCATCGCCGCCACGAGCTCGCGGAAGTTGGCGGCCACCGCGGGCGCGTGCACCTGCCTCTCTTGGTTGGGAAACAGGAGTCGGAAACGTACGCAGCGCAGGTGTGGGAGAGCCGTTTGGTACGTCGCTGAAGTGTCAAACAACGCGAACGGGCTTCCGGCCGCCCAGGGCTTGCGGCCGTGGATGGAGTCCGTGAAGGCAAACACAAGCGTGTGGAGGTGCGGCGCACTCACGGGGAGGGCGGCTACGGTCAGGTACAGGTCTGGCGGGAGTAAGCGGCGGAATCCGAGATAGATGCTGAGCTCGAGGGACTGCAGGACAGGGAGACGTGGGAGAGAAAGGGCGAAGGCGGGGCGCGCTGTGTATGTATCTTCTCAGGAAATCAGGAACACGGGGAAGAAGGGATAAGTTGCGGCGTAAGCGCGGGGATCGCCGAGATGGACAGAATAACACATACCGCCGTGGTGGATGACGAGATCTTCCAGTGTCTGTGAGGTATGTGCCAGTAGGCGATGTGCTTGACCGGCTGGGTCGAACGTCATACCAAGCGTAAGGCGCCGCAGACGCTGGAGGAGATTTCCATTGATAAGAAAGTCGAGCGCGTCGTGGATATGTGGCTGAAGATCCTGGTGGGCCGGAAGGATAAGGTGCTCGAGCCGCGGCAGATCCACGACAGGGTCATCGGCGCCCGGGGCGGTATGAATGATACAGACGAGGTCGAGAAGAAGGGTGCGCGCGCAGGATATGGCGCGCGCCATGAACACGTTCGATGCACCGAGATACAGCAGATAGAGGCGATTAAAGGAGGGTACTGCGAGGAGATGTGACACGGTAACGAGCAAACGGCCTGAGATTTCTGGAGTCGATATTTCTGTCCCTATCGATAAGGGGCCGCGTAGGACCAGGCATTCGATGCGAGGGAGGGAACACAGAATCACTTCGAGATGCGGATCTGGCTCCGACAGGCTGATCGGAGTCACAAACCAGACCGACACATTTCGGATATACTGCGCGATATGTGGTGAGGTTCCCGTGAGAGCAGAATGTACCCTTCGGAATGACAAGATATGGCGTTCATTGCCGTTAGGCGAGAGGGAGATGGATCGGAAGATGCGCCGCCTGCAAGGGTCCAGGAATGCTGTCGAGACAGAAGCGCAGGATTTGAGAGAGTCGGAGTCTACGTAGTCGACGATGGCATCCACCAGGTCTTGCGGAAGATGCGACAACATGGTGCGCTCTGTCACGAAACGATTGATTGTCCGCGTTTGGCCTAAGTCTTAGTCTACGTCATCGTTCGATTTCGGGTCACGTCCCGAGTTGGGTGAATCGGCTTAAAATCAGCCCAGCACCCAAACTTAGGCCCGAGCAAATTATAGGCAATGTAAAGATCAGCAGCGTTTCAACTCTCAACTGTGTGGGCAAGTACTTGCAAACTAAAAGAATTAGAGGGCCCGAATCTATTATATTTGAGAAGCGGAAAGAAAATCATCAACGGTCATCTATGTACTATTTTCATCACAGGGTCTCTCGGCCGATGAATCCCGGTTTCAGTTTGCTTTTTGTCAAAGGCACATGAACGTGGATACAAGCAATACGTATCTCTTCGCCCTAATCAATTCGGTAATATCCAACAGCCCACAGGCAAGTTTATTCACCAGCTAAAAATGCTTCTTCAGCTCCTCCAAGAATTCCTCCATGGTACCGAATTTGGCACCAAGCGCCACCAAGTCGGGATTTGGGACGGGTGTCGCCGTATAGAATCCGTTGTACTCGGATTGCGCCGCGAACTGCAACGGCATCAGACAAAACAGCAGTAAAATGGGAATGTTCAAGACACGCACCATCTCGTCAAGTACGGGAATTCCACACGTCGCCACACTGGTAAACGTGACCTCCACACCGAGAGCTGCATATCATGTTGATGAGGATTTAAACTACTCTGGATGAATTACAGCGGCCTCTCACCTTTCGCGATCATTGCCGCTGTGTCTGGGTATGTAATGCTCGCGGTGACAACAGGGTACACCCTTCCCAAGACACTCTTTGCAGGATCAGTGTAGTTCTTGAGGAGCGCAAGGACCGATTCGCCGAGATCGTGTCCGATCCAGGTCAAGGGATGAAGAGAAGTAGGGCTATAGTTCGGCGCACTGATGTTGAAGCCGGTCGGCGTCTTCTTCAGAGCTTTTTGTCTAAAATGGTCATGGCGCGAGGATTAGTTTTGGGGACGCGACTTACGTCCAAAAATTCTCCGCGAAGCCGGCGAGGAGCAAGGAGGCGTATGGGAGGCCGGATGCCTTCAAATAGTCTTCGATGGCTGCTTTATCTGTTGCCTTGAGTGAGTATAATCCTTGACAACCACCCGCACTTACCATCATACGGGTGTACATTTTTGTACTTTCCACCAGATAATTTGTTAATGCCTGGAACGGAGCTGGGTGTGCCTCAGACAAAGGACTGATTGTCTCGCCGGTATATACCTGAAGACAAAGAATTTGATCCCGACCTCCTTCGCCGCATCGACCATATTCTTCCCTTGAGTCATCTCGTTCGGGCCTGGGGGCGTTATGGGAAGGATTACTGGAACGGTTACCTGGGCAAACGTTCAAAGTCATGTGAGTCGGAGGACATTCTGAAGGTCACATACTGCAAAGACAGCCTCGCTACCGCGTAGAGCGCCAACCAACGATGCTTTGTCGCCGCTATCACCCTTGACTACTTCGATACCCCGCTCTTTTAGCTTCAAGGACGCTTCAGACTCTGGGTTTCGGGTGATTGCACGCGGAGTGAAGGTACCGTCCTTCAACAGTGCCTCCACAACTGCTGAGTCTGCATGTCAACACGTTAGCAGTTGCTAATTATGATATCGACACTGGGGAGGTGACCTTGAACACCCGTTGCACCGAAAACGGAGACGATTCTAGTTAATGAGGGCATGTGCAATTTATTGTGCGGTTGTTGTAACCATATAAGCCCGCCTTTTATACAGAATCCGTGCCATCGTTGTGCAAGAACCCTGGTCGGAAACCTATCCGCTGGGGCTTAACTTGGTCCTGACACGTCTCGGATAAACGGGCGGCAAATATTTGACCGATCAAGCCCTCGCCAAATCAGTCAGTTGATTTTTTGGCACAGGACCGATGTAGATAAATCCGCTGCCAACAAACGTTAACACTCTTGAATTAACGTGGTATGCCTTTTACGAAAACGCGAGGGAGTACCGCATCCAGGCACCATGCGTACTATCGTCGAGGCACAAATAACTTCTCATGAATGTCTTATTAAAGAATGATGACTGAGCGGAAGCGTTCCGCTGGTTGCTCCAACTTTGAACTTGAAGCTGACACATCGTCTCGGATAAATATATATCCGGTCAATCACTCCACGATGGTTCTTGTGGCAAATCCAACGGAGCTCTGACAAGAAACGATTCGCTCCAAATTCGCTCAATGGTCAGTAGACCGGGTCACATTGAGTCATGTCTGAGGCTCGGAGAATCGAGATACAATGCGACAAGGTGTACATCGGAGCAAAGTCTTCTAAGAAGGTTTAACAGCGAGTCTTGAGGCCTTGTACGCTGAAGTCTGCTGAAGTCCAACTTTTGAACCACATGTCACGTGCATAAGTTTCAAGTCTCCTGCCGGTTGAATCATATTAATGGGCGAGCTCGGGTAACTTGAGGGATTGTGTAACCGGCCAGTTTTACCGGTCTCTGCTATTTAAAAGGAATAATTACAAGATCCAATGGCAAGCGTTCTTTAGCTTGAATTAAAAGCTAGTTAGAACCATTCGACGCGATCATTCCTTTGTGTGCGACCTAATGGTTCCGTTCATTCGTTCGGAATAAATCATCGGACCGCATGCTTCTTTTCATTTCATTGTGATATACGCTTTCATTCGTCAGCGTTGGAGATTTGCAAAATTACAAGTGTCGTATCTCTACCATCTCCCGACGTTTCTGATCCCGAAGTTAAATTTGCGCTCCTCGAATGCGAGTGTAGTGTAGTTAAAAAATACGACACTATCCGAGCACCTATAATCCGCGGGAATGGTCCGGACAGTTTTTTGCTGGGTATTACGCACGATCACGTGTCCTTTGTTCGGTCAATGGTTGAATCCCGTTCCTCCCATTGTTGACGTGAATCGTCAACGTACAATGTATTATCTCTTTGTATGAACTGTTCCTTTGTTCCTTTATTCTACGTTGTATAAATAACGGACATTCGAGCCCGTTACCTCAATCATCTGTCTCACCCACTCCCCCATTGCCTAGCTTTCCCCACTAGCTTAACATTGAGGCCCTTGGACGACGGCAATTTGAAGTAAATTCTGTTCGCCACGCACCAGATGCCCGTCGCAAAAGAAGTCGCGCACCTCGAAGAGAAGATGGCGGAGGAGTTGTGGGACGAGAAGCTCGCGAAGCAGAGGGATAATCCCGCACACGACAGCACGCGCATTGCGGTGGCATTCGATTAACTCACCCTGAAACTTGACTCCGCGGTGGAGAGGAAAGAGCCTCACGCACTGACGTACCAGCAGAAGGCCCACCTCAGCAGTGCCATCCCGAAGCTGTCCAATGAGCACCTTACGACGGTCATCAATATCTTCATCCATGCGATGCCGGAGCACCGTGCAGCGTTGATGGTGTGTCACGTCCCGCCGCCTTCCCGTTGAAATTCATGTTGATCTCGCGCCTCCGCAGGACGAATGTCGATCTGAGCCAATCGAGATGGACATAGACTCGATTCCGGATGCGACACAAATCAGGCTGTATGACTTTGTGCTGGGCCAGCCCACTCGGTGATCGACCCTTCAACTCGGGGAAGCGTTACTTCGGCGATGGTGGGGCTAGATGGACACTGTATGTATTGTAGTGTGATCTCGCTCTTAGAATAAGATTCAGAGCTATTCTCGACTTGAGTGTGGTCAAGTCGACCCAAAGTCGGAAAGTTCAACGAAGTTTAAAGAGAATCCTGGAGACAAATTTTAGACCATCGTCTTTCAGCTCTTGTGCCGCGACATTGGTGGAGACCTACTCTACGGCAAGGACAGAGACTGAAAGTGGGTTATATTTATCTGGTTATTCGCCTCAGCGAGCTGCAATACAATCCGGGTGTATTTATATTTCGGATCGGGATAATGGAGATATTGTATCCTCCGGAAATTCTTCTCAGACCTATTCCAAGTGTTGTTCGCACCATTCATCCTTCGTATTTGGCTGGACCATAATGTGGAATGATCCACACAAGCTAAGCAGGGCAGACCACGATCATGTAAAGAAACCTTTAAATCTGTTAACCTATGATACAGCTTCCTTCCGTGTTATGTATATGCACTATGATACAATGACGGTGCCAAAACCCCAAAAGTGAAATACAACGACAATGCAAATGATGAAATGCTGAGTTTCCAGGTAAACCTTGACGCAATGTTGAACGTCATCCTCACCTCGCTCCGCATCGGCACCTCCTTCATAAACAGCACACATACAAAGCCCAGCCCAACAACGCCCATCATGACCCGATACAGGTCTCTGATCCCATGGCCAAACGCAGCCTGGACTTGCTGCTGCAGCGGCGCCGGTAGCGATGCGATTCCCGATATCGCAGCAAAGGCCAAGTCGGACCCAGCAGGCAGCTCTGCGATGAACTGCGCCGGAAACTCGCGCTCGACGGTGTTTTGAAGAATCGACGCGGAGATGGTGATGCCCACGTTTGCGAGAAGGTCTGCAAGAAACTCTGGAATGCGAGCGCAGATGCCACTTGTTCTGCGGGGATGGGTGCTATGAGTGGGTACGACAAGGAGGAAATCTGACAGGATACGAATGAGTTTGGCTGACTAGAAACGAGAAAAAGCAAAAACGCACAGCAATCCCAGTTCCACAGGCGAGGACAACCTGCGAGACAGCTCTCATAGCCAGAGTCGATTCCGTACCAACATGCTCAGGAGCGCAAACCCGACGACGATGAGCACCCATCCAACGTAGTTGCCCGGGAGATAACATTTTACTTTCATAACGACGATCCCGTTCAAATTGAACGGCGAAACGAGGATTTTGGAAGGTAGAGAGTAGATGGCAGACTGCATGGGTGAAGCCAGGAACACGGCCTGGAAAAAGAGAGGCAAGAAGTCTAGACGGATCATTAGCGATGAAAGAAAGGAATTTCTCGGAATACTCGTACATATGATGGACATGCTTGTTATTCCGTTAAGGAAAGTGGCGATGAGGGAAGCGAGAGCCGTGCGGTCGGTGACGGCCTCCCAGGGCATCGTGGGTACACGAGGAACGTACTTTTCGTACACGACAAAGGCGACCATCAGAGCAAGACCCGCAATGAGAGGAGCGAGAACGCGAGCGTCAGACCAAGCGTAGCGTACGCCAGCCCAGGTGAGACTGAGATTGCTCAAGACCGTGCCGGTGATGATGAGAACGTTTCCACTGGGCACATCGTTAGTGTGACAGATTCAATTGAACTAAGAGAAGCACATACAGCCAGTCCACCAACGCCAGTTTGCTCCAGACGTTGCCCTCCGGAGTTCGCATTTGGAGGAAGAAGAGCACAAAAATGAACGCAGAAGCACTCGCGGGTCCAGGAGCATTGATGTAGAACAACCATCTCCAGGAAGCTTTTTCGGACAAAGCACCGCCCTAACGGAAAATAATGTCAATCATGAACTACAGACGTATTAAATGGAAGAGTGCTCACAAGTATGGGTCCAAAGCCCGAGGCACAGGTCCATATCATCGTTTTGAATCCCTAGTATAGTCCGCGTTCCGCAAGGGGGACCAAGTCGGCTACGATGATGCTCGACAGACCCAAACAACTGAGTTCGACGCAACGATGGCCTCGTCACCATCAGAGTCCTTGCAATATGATTCGACTTCGTCGTCATCTTCTAATCCGACTAGACCATTCAAATGCCTGCAAGCGGATTGCCCGCTGTGATTCAAGCGCGAGTACACGCGGCGGATTCACATGAACATACACCTTCCCAGCAACGCGAAAGATCGCAAATTCCCTTGCACCTTCGATGGATGCTCCATGCTGTTTTGGCGGAAACACGACCGGCTGCGGCACGAGGTGGACAACCATGGCATCAGTACTCGGTGGAACTGCACCCCATGTAGTAAATATTTTTCATCCCAGACCACGCTAGAACGACACCTTCTCGATAAACACGGTTCACCTGGCTTTTAGATAGCACTTATATCTACATAGATCCTGTAAACCGCATTCCTAGAGCGTTACCACTATGTAACAAGAGTACAGACATCGATCCATGGCAACTGTTAATCAAATAGTTCTCACTTGGGAGCTGTCATGTCTCTGCGGTATGCTTGCGCGGGGATTTTCCAGGTAGAACTCGTCCTCTAAATCGAAGAGAATGAAGTCGCGGTCGCTGGTTCGTCTTGGCGGTGCGTAGAGATATTCGCTGAAAATAAGAGCTGGAGACTGATACGGCGAAATCCCAGGAAAGAGATGTGGACTTACATACGTATCTACATCTCATGATCAAGGCCGTGCCGTAGAGCGGACGTAATTTCCGGGTGCTCAAATTTGGCTTGATTGAGCTCACCCGGTCGGGTGTCAATGCCCTACTGCGTGCGCGGGATGAAGAGCGGTTGAAACGGCAGAGCGCGCACTCGGTGTCTGCGCCCTTCGCAGATGACTTTGACGCCGTGATCAGCTACTTTGGGGTCAAACTAGGAGGAAGATAAGTGCACATGCAAATCATTGATACGTATCTCCCACTCACGCATATCTGCTCGATGGCCGGTATGTATTCTGGTATGCACATGCACATTGCAGCTTCGATTCCTGTGAACAATCTTAGCACGCATGAG
This sequence comes from Mycena epipterygia, assembly GCA_029281465.1. Taxonomy (NCBI): domain Eukaryota; kingdom Fungi; phylum Basidiomycota; class Agaricomycetes; order Agaricales; family Mycenaceae; genus Mycena; species Mycena epipterygia. The sequence continues at coordinate 881,644 of JARJCQ010000021.1, read as the reverse complement.
CCGACGACATATCTCTCGGGCCTGATTCTGCTCCGCCACAACCCAACTTCGATATCGTGAGACCAGAGGCGGTCGGCTGTCTGCTATCGAAGGCCTATTCCACGGTGCTTCGCGAGTGATGCTTTCGCAGCCAGCTGCCAGTAGCGACCTTTGAACGGACCATGGCCCAGCCGCAACTCCTCAGCGTTTGGTTCGGCGTCGCAGCTGGTATTAGGTGAGCACCGGCATCTTTATAGCGGGAAGATCCATAGGAGGATTACGAGAGGGAGTCGGTCGATGTGGAGACGGCGGTGCTCGACGAGGGGGTATGCGGTGTTCCTAGACTTGCCACAATGAGAGACACGAGGGTTTTGCAGTGGTTAGGGATATGATGAAAGATGGGGTTCCGATCTGTGTAATAGACAGCAGCATAGGGCTTCGGTGAACAATCAGAGATTATAACACGAAATTGCGATTCCCGCGCAGTGAGAGATACTCGAGCGACGTGTAAGGGACTAGGCAACCATCGCGATACAACGCCAAGTTGAACACACATATGTATACTTGGGCGGTGCAAAGCGCGACGAATCCTAGAATCGTGGGTGAATGTTGGTGGTTGGCAAGAGGGTTGTTTATAGATATGTGTGTGGGCTTGGTATCGTGTGAAACCCGCGCTTTCACCAAACAAAGATCAAGATCAGCCCACCTTGATCGTCGACTCCAATGTTTAAAGCAGCTCCGGGTCGGCTATGTCACCTTCGCCGTCTTTTCTTCTTCTTCTTCTACGGTCATTCTACCGCCTCGACTCAGACTCATTGGCTGGCAGTACTGAGCTTTATTGAACATTCGCTACACTCGGGGCCGTTGACTGGGTAACACTCAGGTTCTGGTCTCTTTATCTTTATCTTTTCAAGTTGTACGAACCACCCACGCCCCCTCTATGTCCGCCGTCATCTTCCGCGGACGAATTTCAACCCACCTCGTTGACGAGCAGGTTAAAGCCCGCGGGTTACCGCCAAACGTGCCCGCACCAGTCCTCGCAGGCCTCATCCTTGGCGCGGTCGCATGCATCTTGCTCGCATGTCTACTATGGCTATTTCTACGACGCAGAGATGCACGCCATGCGAATGAGCTGGCGCTTGATTGTACGTATCGATACATCATCCTTCGTCCTTCCTTCATCGTCCAGGACCTCTCAATAATATTAACCACCCTCCTCGCAGTGCGCACCCACCCGTTCCCACTATCCGCTAAACCCGGTCGGTCAGCAGCGCAGTTACCCCCTCCTGCAATGACGCGCATCTCCTCGCCCGTTGCGCTTTTGCGGACCTCGTCGTCAGGGCACGGCCACGATGATACCCCGGGACACGGGCACGGTCGCGCACGACGCAAGGCGCCCGCGCCGCCGAGTCGCAAAGCGGCCAAGGTCGATAAACCCGAGCGCAGGCGCCGCTCAAGCATCTCCAAGTCGATCCTCGGCCTGCGTTGGCACCTCCCACCCGTCTCCGAGGGCTACGGCGTGGGGCTGATGACGCGGGATGTGAGCGCTGACCTGGGGCAGCCGTCCGCCCCTGTGTCCTCAGGGAAATCCGGACGCAGGCGCCGCTCGAGCATCTCCAAATCGATTCTCGACCTGCGCTGGCACCTCCCACCCGTATCCGAGGGTTACGGCGTGGGGCTGATGACGCGGGATGTGAGCGCTGACCTGGGGCAGCCGTCCGCCCCTGTGTCCTCAGGGAAATCCGGACGCAGGCGCCGCTCGAGCATCTCCAAGTCGATCCTCGGCCTGCACTGGCGCCTTCCACCCGTCTCCGAGGGCTACGGTGTAGGGCTTATGACGCGGGACGTCAGCGCGGATCTGGGGCGTCCGTCCGCGTCTGCGTCCTACCAATAGGGACCTGGGTGTGGGTTGGATTGGATGGTCATGTATTATATTTACAGTTTCATTGTGACCCCGCTAGCCCGAATGCGCCCCTAAGTGACTTCAACTATGAGAGCAAACGTAGAATATTGGACTATGAGAGCAAGTTTAAAATGTTGGTGTTGTTTGGATATCTGAGGGGAAGGCTTAGGAGGATAGCTCGATGACATAGCTTCGACGAGGGCTGCTACTTCTGGTGAATAAGGTCTATGGCGATAATGTGGCACATATAGTGGGCAAAAATTATAGGGTCATAACTCCCTAGTGTAAACAGTGATTTTGCTTACAAATCTGCGAGGAAGCATCAAACTGGTGGCATTGCTCCGAAGAAAGAGATGTATGGTCTGATGATTTCAGTTAATGTGGGCCACAATTCGTATCTTATGGTAGCATTCTGAGGGACTTGGCCTTGGTTGAAGTTCGCCGGTAGTGATGGGATTGATCTCAACACTGATGGAGGTGCCGTGCCGAAAGCCATAAACAGAAGTTCCTCAGGTTTATCAGATTCGGAGAGAGGGAGGGGCTCCAACACATATGCGATCCAAATTGAAACGCAGAAAGTCACCATATGGAAATCGTGGTTTGAAGAACGCACAAGACAAGTACAACTGTCACGTGTCACGCCTCAAACAGAGCTTTTGCACGAATGTATGACCCATCAGTGAGTATTTCGGCGTAGGGGGAGTCAATTATGGTTTCAAGAAGGCTAAAATACATCCGAAGTGGTTAAGGACTTCCAGAAATTCAACGAGTGCAAGTTTGTGGTCGCCGGATGCCGGGAGTTGAAATGATGGGATCAATTCCTCCATCAAATGCCAAAATTGTGAGCCGTGAATTGTCAGCGGGGATTCTAAGTTGTGATCCTACAACTATGATACTACTGGTTGAGCATTTAAAGTTTTTCAGTGAAAATATCGGTGGAAAACTTCCTTCATTTTTCACACTTTCTTCACTGAAAAAGTATGTGAAAAATTTAGATTGTTTTCAGTACTTTTTGAACAAAGTATGTGAAAAATAAAACCATAATCAGTCTTACAACTTTAATAATCCAATAGCAGCTGGCTGAGTGGAGCTGAGAGAATGTCCAAAAATGTAATGCGAGGTTGTCCAGTCCAAGAAATGCATTTAGTGATAGTATTATGATCCAAGATCATACTGCTAGTCAACAGACAATTGCCTTCAAGTTCAGAACCAATATCCATCACAACTACATATCACGACTGCAAAAAAACTGCACATTCTGACCCGGCTGGTTGTCAGTCGGAAAAACTGCCGGAAGCCGATAAGCGCCGATCAGGCCTGATCAGGCCGTAAGGCCGAGGCCTATTATAAGAACCTGATAAGGTGAAGCAATCGAATAAGACATGGAGCTATTTTCACTTTGAAGGTGGTCAGAGTGGTCCTTCGTCAAGGAATAGGCTGCTAGATTCATCCGGAGGGAGAGAACACAGCAGGGTCGTAGTTGGTAAGGATTTTGACGCACGGCCTTGGCTGGATAACTGCCGTATAAGGCCGCCCGGTGCCATATTATGTCATGATAAGAGATGATAAGGCGGCCGGCTTATAAGGCTATTTATATTTTTCCGACACAATTTGACCCAGATGAAGGTGGTGCTGTGAACATTGGGCAGCACAACTTCGAGGGTTGTGGTATTGTATCGGAAGAGTTGGGCAGCTGGGTCGTTTCCTCAGCAAAACACAAGAAATTGGAGCTGGTAACTCACTGTAGGAAGAGCCGTTCTGAAAGAACGGATATTGCAGGACATAGGTCGCAGGGATGACGTCCTCGTCGTTGATGTTGAGGACAACGGGACCCTCCCACCTGGATAATTTATGGTTAACGGAATGAAATGGTCCACCATTGAGAAGTGACCCACCCGGTGGAGGTGGCTTTCAAGGGCACCAATTCAGAGAAGACCCATCCCAAACAGATTGTTTCCGGTGACAAATGACCGAGCTCAATGCGAAGAAAGCAGCAACAGAGATTTTGAACATGATGAAATGTTTTTAGAGAATTGGAGTAGGAGCCAAGTTGAAGTGCTGAACTTTGATGTCAATGTCGAAGGTTCTTTATACTCGGTAAGCAGCTCTAAATTGTCCCACTACAGCCAAAGCACACTGCGACTTGCAGCCAGAATGGCCTTGAGGTTGTTGGAAACACTGCCTTTGGGCATCTCGGACAATCCGCCAGTACATACCTGTGCTGTGTAGAACATAACAGCATCAGTGAGATTGTTGTAGAACAGTGTAGAATATATTTATATGACTCACGAGGCTGTCTACTGCGTAGTATTTAAACCACTGTAACTCTTACTATGAATCTAACTTATTTTGCTTACAACTATCATCTATGTGAAGTTGGATGTTCACCGCGTCCAAACCCCGTACCTCAGTCTAACTGCGCCAATAGAGGTACGTCAATGTCATAAAGCTATGGCTTCTCCCACCTCATTCCTACTGACTTACCGATCAAAGTTCGGATCGCAAGTTCTTCCTGTCATACATTGTGGAACAGCCGTAACCGAACACCCAAAAGAAAACAAGAGGTCCAGAAGAATAAGAGCAAGGGGACGATGGAGCCAGAGGTCGACGTCAGATCTTGGACATTGTTGAAAGGCTCGAGTCGGAGGACAATCAAGCAGAACTGGTGGTAATGTTACAGTTACCTAAGTTGCAAGAAGTTTCAAGGTCTCGTCGGTTATTACGGGTGGTCGCTTGAGCCAAGGCGGTGAATAGGGTCACCCACGAGGGTTTCAGCATAGCAATGACCACACGGAATCCTATAGGAAGGATCAATCCACATAGATTGCAAGGGATTAAGATTACGAGAGAAAGACGTGTGTAGCAAAATGGCGGCGCGACGGAATATGCGGGAGTGGCGGAGGACCAAACGGGGCTCGGCAATGGAATCTCGCAAGTCGGAGCTTATATATAAACCGGGGAACGAGGAGGGCCGAAAGCGTGCATGGTGTTTGTTCATTTCGGTAAGTTGAAATGCGAGACGATGCTGATCCTGAAAACCTAATGTCCCGGTTTCGGTACCCCACTGCGCGTATGCATCTAAAAAAATGTCTAACATTACGCGAACTGTAGTTTCATGGCCTCCTATGTATATCCGGGTACATGGTCCTAGTTGAATGCGCCCGGACGATTTTACGATTTTCCAGATAATTCCGATGTCCAGAGCCTTGAAAAAATCCTAGGTTTCTGTCCATCCAAAACCTTTTACAATGCGTGAAAAACAGCAACGAATTAGGGTAATTAACACACACACATCTAGTAAGAGATTGAATCTAGCGCCTGCGGGCTCTCGATACACAGCTCCATCCCTTTCGCCACAAGATCTCGCCACCGCTGTCCAATCTCCGCGCTGGGGTCTGATCCGTATTGTCCATCCACAAAGTAAACGACTCGAGTCGTCCCGACCCTAGAGACCGCAACTCAAGCGCCTCCGTCACCACGTCGAACACGACTTGCCAGTGCTGGTCATCGTCGTGAATGTACCGCAGTACTATCCTCTGAAGATTCGGGAGCACGATAACTCCATCGCCCCCGGGTATAATTTACGAAAAATTGCGGTCCCGATTTTTTCCAGAGGGAAAGGGTAAGAAAGGAGTGTGCCATCAGCGACACTACCACATCAGGGTGCACTCAGAGGGGGCACTATAATACGTATATCGACTGTTGAGTCGCGAGGATCGATGCGAGTTGAATCTCCCTCCCATTGAGGTCCAGTTCGATCCCTACTCCTTTGTCAAATATCAATTCACCTCAACCCGACTTATTTTTTGAGCATACCTGCGTCTGCGATTCAGAAGTGTAACTCGAACTTGAAGTTCGATATTCGATCAATATTCGATGAGAAAGGAGCTGGTATCGCTGAAACGTCTGTCAGATGCCACCAACGATTCAGAATTTTAGTCGGGTACCTTTCAACTGGCTGGTAATTCCTTTTCTGTTGAGCCTTACAAGAAAAATTTAGCGCGAGTCGTGCTCAGTCGTTTAAACTCCGACGCAACTCCGACGTGCACGTGCGTCGATATTGCATGATTTTTCTTCCCTCCCCATCTGTCCGGGCTTCTTAGTACAAGCTTCCTACTCCTCTAACTCCTCTTCTGTGGTTTCAAGCAACCTGCGGAGCTGGCCCCAGCTCTGTTACCCGATCGGCGGCGGCCTCGCGCAGAATCCTAATATACCTCGCCATTTCTTTGCCGACTCGGCCTGGCGCAGTCTGTCCAGGCCCCGTGAAGCTCCTGCCAAGGGTTGTCCGCCAAAAGTGCCCCCTTTTGGGCTCAAAAATCCTATCTTTTGGCAGCATTTCGACCTCAAAAATCCTATAACGGACAAGGGTCTACCACCCAAGAGGTCCCGAAAATCGACATTTTGTCGCCTATATTTGCAATTTTTGCTCCAGAGCGCCGTTTGTGTGCATTTCAGGTCTTTGCGGCTCGTATCTGCGTCTTTCAAACCTCTATCAGTCTGGGGAAAATTTGGGGCAATTACCTTTGCGGGGGACACTATCCAAGTTGTGCATTCCGGACCTAAAAAATCCTACTTGCGGACAAGGATTTCCGATTTTTGGCCTCAAAAATCCTATTTTCGGACAAGGAAATCACAAATTTTTACCCTCAAAAATCCTATTTTGCGGACAACCCTTGGCAGGAGCTTCACGGGGCCTGTCTGTCCAGCCCGTCGGGAATCATAATATATGCCTCGCTATTTCTGTGCCGACTCGGTAATCATAACATCCCTCGCTATTTCCTTGTTGGATCATCTTGCCGAGTTCTATTCTGGTCGACTCCTTACTTAAACCGCAACATGGATAGCTACGTCGGCCATGTTATTTTTCAACCCGTTCCACCCGCCTCCCGCGCCGCCAGGCTTTGGCATTGGCAAGACTGTACCCACGGCCCAGGCCTCGTGCGTTCGCCCCTCATATATATAGGGTGGCCCAAACTCATAAGTCATTGTGTGGCGACAGATACCTCTCCCAGCTCGTCGTCCAATGGCTCAATCCGTTTCTCGAAGTCGGGTTTTCGCGACCCTTGGAAAAAGAAGGTAAGTCGAACGTCGCGCGGCTTGGCCAGGAGTTGTGGCTGAAGCCACGCAGATTTATGGGAACTGCCGGAGGCGCGGTTGACTGGTGCGACAACGGACGCTCTAGAGGCCAGCTTCTATCCACGGTGTCCACCAGAGAAGCGCCCCAATACCTTTCGCGTCAAGTCGACCGGATTGGTCGTAGAAACGGTCTCTGAAAAGCCCGATGATTCATCGAAGAAAAAATCGGCAGATAAACCCAAACGATTCTGGCAGCGGAAACAACAGGAGTTCGACTCATCGCTCTTCTTGGCTATACATCATACTTTTTTCTGGCGTATCTGGACCGGGGGAATTCTCAAACTTTTCGCTGGTACCGCGACTCCATGATGGTTTTGTTGCACTGCTGACGTGCACATATTCTAGACACGCTCAAAACGACGAGTCCTCTCGTCACGAAAGCCCTCCTGACATGGCTTACTGAATCGTACGTCGTCTATCACGTCACGGACGCAGAGAAGACCTCCGGACTCCTCTCGAAGCCGCGTGGGGTCGGTTTTGGAATTGGGCTCGGGTTTGTTCTCTTCGCTATGCAGGGTACGATTCCTCTTCTCTCTAAATGTTTTTATACTGACATCTCCTTGTAGAGATTTCGAGTTTAATGACCAATCATTCCACTCAAGGTGCGCGGTCGTCGCCTACCATACTAGCACCCTCTGACGACGAACGTACAGCCATGATGACGGTCGGACTGTCGGTGCGCACGGGAATCATTGGCAGCGTGATCCGCAAGTCCATGCGTCTGTCCGGGCGCGCGCGTCTCGAGCGCAACGTCGGTCAGACTACAACAATCATATCAACCGATGCGGCGCGACTAGATCAATTTTCCCAGTTCGGCCACAAGTGCGTCGGCATCAGTTTCTCTATCTTGGCTAACCTACCCCTCTCAGTATTTGGGTCTCTCCAATTCAGGTAGCTCGCTTCTCTTCTGCACGCGTTCCCATACCAACTTTCCCGTCCAGATTGTTATTGGCGTGGGTCTCCTCATTGGCAACGTACGTATTTCCAAGCATGCTTCCAATCTTGCGTTAACTCGTGGCCCTTAACACAGCTAGGCTATTCTGCACTCGTTGGCCTCGCCGTCCTCCTCCTCGGCTTCCCACTGCAGGGGGTCCTCCTCAAGATCATGTTCAGCCAACGTAAGAAGGGCGTCAAGATCACCGATACGCGGGTTCGGCTTTCGAGTGAGGTGTGTCCCTAAATGCCGTTAGCTGTGTGGAGGATTGAATCTGACTTCGTAAGCGCGCAGGTACTGCAAGGCATCCGACTCATCAAGTACTACGCGTGGGAGGACTTTTACACACACCAGATCGGGGACCTACGTGAGCGCGAGATCGTCACTGTCCGCAAAACCGCGTGCGTTTCGATTAGTCCCATTCTCACTCTTACTTTGCTGACCAGCCTGCAGCGTTGCCCGTGCATCACTTATTGCGTTGAATACGCTGGTACCTGTTCTCGCCTCGATCTTGTCCTTCGTGCGTGATATCTCGCCAGTTGCGGGCCCATACTGAGGACAGACTTACAGATAACGTACGCGTTGAGCGGCCACGACCTAAACATTGCCATCATCTTCAGTTCCCTGCAGTTCTTCAACGTTAGTCCGCGTTGCATCCATATCCATTGCTCATGTCACTAATTTGTACCATGCACCTTCTTTTCGAACTTCTCGGGGCTCCAGATCATTCGCGCACCTCTCATCTTCATCCCTTTCGTGTTGGCTTCGCTCACCGACGCGCTAGTGGCACTAGGGCGTATTGGGAAGTTCTTAACCGCGGAGGAGTTGCCCGAGCCGTACCCAATCGACTATAAGCTGCAAAACGCTGTCCAGGTGGACGCGAGTTTCGCGTGGGAAACCGCGAGGAAGATCGAAGAGCCCAAGCTTGGTCCAGGCGCTGCCGGGGGAAAGGCGGCGAAGGGAAAGAAGGGTGCGGTTCTGCCCACCGCCGCCGACAGCAGCGTACAGTCGGGAACCGCGACGCCCGCCGAGGAGAAGCCATTCGAGCTCCAAAACCTCAAATTCAGCGTGCCGAAAGGCGCGTTCGTGGCGATAGTCGGGAGAGTCGGTTCTGGCAAGGTGCGGAAGTTTTTTTCTCCCGCCGTACATGGCTGATGCGTCCCGTAGAGCTCGATTCTCCAAGCGCTGATCGGTGAGATGCGGCGGACCTCGGGAACGGTGCGTCGGGTAGCCTTCCTACCTCGCTTCTTTCTGATTCCTTCTCTCTAGGTGGAATTTGGCGGTAGCATCGCATACGTCCCGCAATCTGCTTGGATTCGTAACGCCACCTTGAGGCAGAATATCACTTTCGGGCAGGAGGAGGATGAGGACAAGTCCGTGTCGGGAATGTTTGACTACATATCACCTAACATTTGCCTCTTTAGATTTCGCCAAATCATCCGCGCATGCAGTCTGGTGCATGATCTCGAGGTCCTACCCCACGGGGAAAAAACTGAGGTGTGTGGACTCATATAGAGCGAAGCCCACACACTAAGATGGTTACTAACTAGATCGGCGAGCGGGGCATCAACCTTTCTGGTGGGCAGAAAGTAACGTCCATTTACTGCTTCTCGCTCTCCCGGACGCTGACGGTATTCTCCTCAGGCTCGCGTGTCGCTCGCCCGAGCTGCCTACTCGATGTCGGATGTTATTCTGCTCGACGATCCGCTCAGCGCTGTAGATTCATTCGTCGGCAAGGCAATCTTGGAGAACTGTATTCTTCATGGACCGTTGGCCGACCGCACACGAATCCTCGTGACTCACGCCCTCCATGTATTGGACAAGGCGGACTACATATATGTTAGCGGTGCTTGCTTTCCCAATCCGCCTTTGCTAATGATGACCCAGGTTATGGACAACGGAACTATCAAAGAGGAAGGCACATACGATGTGCGTGAATTCTTCGTCTCAGTTTCACCGATGCGTATCTGATGCGCCGTTCAAGACCTTGATGAAAGATGGCGTTGTGTTTTGTCGGCTTATGCAAGAATACGGGAACCTCGACCACGAGGACCGAGTCGCTGTCAAGTCTGAAAGGGGCGCTATTGCGGCGGGTGACAAAGACGTTCTCGACGCCAAAAAGGATCAAGCAGCTCTAATGCAGACGGAGGAGCGCCAGACTGGGGCCGTATCGTGGCAGACGTACGGGAAGTACTTGAAATTTGCCGGGGGTGTCATCTGGGCGCCGGTTATTTTGGGACTGCTCACCTTTACGCAGGCTGCTCAAGGTGACATTTTGCGTTCCTCGATCTGGATGTTTAGCTCATGTATGCGACCTCAGTCAGCAACAATCTCGTCCTCGGTTTCTGGACCGCCAACAGCCTCAAGGGGTTCCGTCAAGGCGACTATATGGCTGTTTATGCGGCTTTGGGTGTCGCTCAGGCGTTTTTTTCCTTCTTGACGATTATTGCTTTTTGGTATGTTGGTATTTTTCGTCCAATTCTGCTAGATCTGATAATATATCCCACCCAGCTTTGCGAGCTTGATAGCCAGCTTAAATCTCTTCAAGGCTGCTTTAGCTCATGTCTTACATTCTCCCTCCTCTTTCTTTGACACGACACCGGCGGGTAGGTGCCGCTTCATTCTTCATGTAAAAGTACTCACATATCTTGCTTCAAGGTCGAATCCCGTCTCGCCTCGTCAAGGACCAGGACACGTTGGACAACGAACTAGCGTTGACTCTGTGGCAGCTCCTGTCCACATTTAGTTCGGTCGTCGGGACCGTTGTCCTCGTTTTCTACACTTTCCCTCTCTTGGGTATTATTTTCGCGCCGATGTCAGTGCTGTACTACATCGTATCGATTTATTATCGGCGATCCTCTGTGGAGACTAAACGTCTGGACTCCCTGATGCGTTCAGCATTGTATGCGTCCTACTCTGGTGCGTTTTATGACTTCATTATTGCTTACAATCTTGACGCCGAGTCTAGAAAATTTAACGGGTTTGGCCACCATCAGGGCCTACCGAGAGCAGGTTTGTGACAGCTGTTGGCCAACACGTCGAATAGTCAGAAATCTGACTGTTTAATCTCACTAGGATGACGCTGTGAAACACGCGAACCACGGGTTGGATTTGGAGAACAGGGCTTACCTCATGACCATCACTCGTAATACTGTTTTTCACTATCGCCGTATTTTAACTCATCTAGATTCTCTCGCAGTTCAATGCTGGCTATCCCTCCGATTGGATGTATTCGGGAACATCCTTATCCTTGGTATCGCTCTTTTTGCAGTTGGCTTGTGAGTGACGTTTTTTATTGGATTTCTACCACTTTCGCTCATTACATGTTTTCAGCCGCCACACGATAAATCCCAGCCAAATTGGTGTCGTGTTGTCCTACACCTTGACCAGTAGGTCCAACTACCGTGTTTCATTCAGTTTCTGACCGTGTCGAAGTAACCCAGGTGTTCTGTATGCCCGCGTCTATCCCAGTGCCAATATCTTGTGCTCACAGATTCAATTATAGCGCAAATGATTTCAATGTTCGCCCAAAACGAGCAAAACATGAACTCCGTCGAACGTGTCCTCACATACGCTGAACTGCCCGCTGAAGGCGCCGCTACCACCCCCAATGACCCTCCAAGCTCATGGCCAGACCGGGGTGAAATTAGCTTCAAGAACGTCGAGATGGCGTATCGGGAAGGATTATCTCTGGTCCTGAAGGATGTCAGCTTTGACACAAGGCCCGGCGAGAAGGTACGTATCCCTTTCACTTCTCATGTGCGTAGCTCATCATCGCCATCCCCAGGTCGGCATCGTTGGACGAACAGGAGCCGGTGCGTATTAGTGTGTCAATATATAATATCTTCTAACGAGCTGCTGCAGGCAAAAGCTCACTTTTGCAAGCTCTCTTCCGGTGAGCACCAACGAAGCGATCCTGGGCATTCGTCTCAATTTTTTGATTCATAGTATCGTCGAGCTGCAATCTGGGAAGATCGAGATCGATGGTCAGAATATCCGCAACGTTGGGCTCGATGTGCTCAGGGGTCGACTCGCCCTCGTGCCCCAGGACAGCGTCCTCTTCTTGGGAACATTGCGAGAAAACTTGTACGTCCATGCAGCATCCACGATAGACTCATGTCAACGCCATTGTGTACAGAGATCCGCAAAACTTGAAGACGGACGCGGAGCTGATATCCGTACTGCAGCGGGCATGGCTCCTCCCCCGAGCCGGCGAGCCCGCTGACCGTATAGCTGATTCAAAATTCAGCCTGGATTCGACTATCGGGGATGAGGGTATGTCACTCCTCACCAAGGCGATGACCACCAAGTAACTCCACATTTTCTAGGCTCGAATTACAGTGCCGGAGAGAAACAGCTGTTGGCACTTTGTCGCGCGCTGGTCAAGAACAGCTGCATCATTGTCTTGGTAGGCTTGCACATGGTCGCATGGGGTCATCACTAACCGTCTCGCACAGGACGAGGCTACCAGCAGTGTCGATGTGGAGACAGATGCGAAGCTCCAGCGGACGATCCGCACGGAGTTTGCGGCAGCCACGCTGCTGTGCATCGCCCACCGCCTGAACACCATCGGTGCGATTTCCTGCTGCCGGTTCCTCCCGCGCGTATCTGACTCCGTTTTCTCCAGCGTACTACGATCGCATCCTCGTGATGGATCAAGGCCAGGTGGCGGAGTACGACACGGTACTGAACCTCTTCGACAAGGACGACTCGATATTCCGGTCGCTGTGCAACGAGGCCAACCTCACGCGCGCCGACATCTTGCGTATACGGGCGGAAAATTTGGTAGAGGCGGGCCCTTCATCATGAAAATCAGACGCCTTGGAATTGTATTTGTTGCTCGCGACTAGTATATCCCCCGCTCATAACACATCCCTTAACCATAACACATTACCCCCCTCCGCTCATCACACATTCCTTTAGTATTATTAATGTTATATTCCGTTGAGATAAACAACACCCGACTAAGAACGGCAGAGACGTTCAGTGCTATGGCGTCGAGCTGATAACGTGGCGTGGTAGGTGTATTGGAAAGAAATGCGCGTTTGGTAGCCACAGCGGAATTTTGAACTGACGTTGTCGTACTGTACTATTTCGACCCTAGGTTCACGGCATGTCATCCGTAACCTTTACATGTTCATTTCTCGGCAATCACATCAAAATTCCCATAAATGTAATCTGGCAAGTGCCGGAGTTGAGATTTTGCACTTTCTTGCCTATCTCGACCGTAAGACTGCAAATAGAAAGCAAATAGGTTCAACCCCCCCCGTCGCCCGTCAACTGAACCTATGGTCGAAATAGTACAGTATTTGGTCAATGTTTAACTTTGCCCAGTACACCACGTGACTGATCGTCGTTCTTTCCAATTCCTCTTTTAAGCTTCAAGTTTCGAGCGTTTTGTCCACAATTCAGAATGGCGGGGTTGAGTACATTTCTAGCCGGTGGGATGAGTGCCAGCCTCTACGCCCGCGAAGACATCATGGTCGAGAAGTTTGAAAAACAAGGAAAGCTCCGGGACAACGATGCCGATACGATGATAGCGTCTAACGAGGTCGACAATGTTAATACCGGGGACGAGAGGTGGAAGGACGCCCTTATTTCAATGGGAGCCTGACGACATGACGGCCCTGGTCGGGAGTCATCCCCGAAGCGCAGACTGAGCCCCTGTCAGCCTTTGGAGGCTCCTGTGAAAGACAGCTCCGCGGCAGCTGAGCTTTCAGAGATGGAGTCCGACCACCGGGTAATCGATGCCATGCTAGTCTATATATCACTGAGGACCTATTCTCGAATCGAATACCATTCCCACCTGACCTGAACCTCGTATTTTCATGGGCCCAGGCTTAAGGGTTCTGGATATGTATATCCTCTGTTGAATCCCATAATCGAACTACCGACATCCGGTTCGATTTCCTTCCGGCTACTCCCACCTCCAACAACTCGTTTCGACGCGGACTTGTTTCGAACCTCCGATTCTCGGCGACAATAAGTAGGGTCTAATGATTCATGTGAATGTTGAACATGTGTACAACGCATGCAAAACGCAGCAGTCTGAGTAATAACGAAAAGGCAGAAGTAAAACGAAAAACGAGAATCGAAACGAAGAAATGAGAACCGTAATGAAACGAACTAAAGCAACGGAGAGTATGTACAAAAAATGTACTTGTACAAGGTAGATAAATACCATTCAAAGGCAAGGTAGGTAAAGACGATACGAAGACAGGCAGAGGGCTATAGAGTGCAGAGAATACACATTGCGAAAATGCATGTAGTGGGGTATGGGTGGGGTATCTGATATTAAGATGAGTGTAGGTGGGTAGGTGGGAAGTGTAAAATGTGTCCGCGGCGTGCGGAGAGTTGGCTGCAGAGAGATAGATAGAGAGAGGGACAGAAAGAGGAACGAAAAGGGAAATAGAAACAGAGAGACGAGAGGGAAAAAAACGAAAATTTTGTATAAAACACAATTCACGCCGTAAGTTTCGGAATGACCTTGACCATCTGGTCGATATTGATGAACTGCACCCAGCTCTCGAGGTCCTTGGCCGTCTCGTGCCACACGAACGTGCTGTCTTTCGTGCCGCGGAAGAACGCGCACACGCACTGGTAGTGCTCCTCGACGAGCATGTCCTTCCGTGCGACACCCAGGCTCGCCTTGAAGATGCGGAATTCCCACCCTTGTAAGGGGTGCCCGTCGCCGAGCGCCGTCTCGGCGGGGATGTTGAACTCGAGGCGCGCCCAGTCGAAGCCCGTGGGCTGCCCGATCGCTTTGATGTACGCTTGTTTCAGCGCAAGGATAATGCACAGCCGCCGCAGCACGACCTCGTCGCCGAGCTCCGGCGCAATCAGCTGCATCTCCGTCGGTGTGAGCTGGCGGATGTGAGCAAGCGTGATATTGTGAAAGGGCAAAGCGAACGGACTTTGTGGGACATGGACTCGGTGTATGCCTTTACGGAGACACCGCGCGGCTCGACGGCGACGTGTTTTATGCCGAGGCCAATGTTGATGACCTTGCGCTGGATGCCTTGCGTCATGGCCATCCCGCACAGGGACGTCTCGTACGCGAGATGGTACCCGATCATCGAGTGCAGAAATTTTTCGGGCGGCATGTCGTCGGGCGTCTAAGTTATGCGTTATGCGTCAATCAGTCAGTCATGCTGCGGAGCCGAGCGCGGGGCAGCGGGCGCGACGGACCTGCTCTATCCAGTGTTTCCCGTTCGGCGTGATGCAGTCGCGCCACTTTGCACGCGGTATTCGTCTGTGGCGCATCATGAGCAATGGAAGCATGTGGGTCATGACCTGGCCTGGGGTGCGGAATCAGCGTGTATTGGCAGTGGGGGAAAAGGGGCAGGCGCGGGCGCACGGAAGGAGTCGGCGTTGGGGGGATCGTAAGGTATCTTGATGTGCTGCACGCAGTCGTCGACGACCTTGTGGCACGCATTATACTCCTGTTATCGATGTGAGTGAGCGCGGATAGGCGCTATGAGCGCGGCGTGCGCACCTCTCTCGTATACTCACGATTCAGCGAGAGCATCCACACGAGGATGGGGCAATCTGTCGACATCGCTGCAGGGAAAGAAAGAGCTAAGTTCCGGGGCGAGAGACAGCAGAAAAAAGGCACCTCAGCGGTGATAACGGGTGGGCGTTCCTGGGCGTAAAAGAATGTTCTTGGTGGAGGTCAAACTAGCAGGGGCTTTGTTTTGGCCAGGGATGTATTTTGGACTGTCAGGGATCGTAGCACTGGGGGTCATCATAGATTCTTCATGAGCTGGTGGTATGCGCCTTTGCCTTTACACGTGGGGATTAGGTAATCTGTTTGGCTCTTGTTCCCTCTTCCCGTCCCACGCGCTCGGTGTTCGGCCACAGCCTCTGGAGTTTGCCATCGTCATCCACAATGCACCCAAGGACGACATGCAGACTTTTGTCTCCTTGTATCCAAAGAGCCTCTCTCTTTATACAGTCACCTGCTGGCAAACCGGCCCGAACGAGCTCGTCCTCGTTTTCGAAGCGTCGATATCAGAATCTTACAGGAAAACGGGATCCACAAAGGCGGCGACATCACCTTTCCTTTCCGCGGGTGCAGAACCCTGGCAAGACGTGGGTCGTCCGCGGTTATTCTCACCAGCCCCAGCTGTCCGGGACACAGGCACGACGCGCGGCAGCCCTCCATTCCTTCGCACAGTACCCGGCGCGTTTGGGATGCAATAATTACCGACCCAGGCGGCTGTCGCGGGTTTACATGCGGCTCTTTCGGCTTTACAGGCGGCGCTCGCGGTTTTATCCATTTTGAGCGCTCTGTGGTGGTCTGTCGACTATGGGCTGTGCGTCTTCTATTTGCTCGCTGATATCCGGGCGCATCTGGGAATTACCCAGTCTAGAAACGGACTAGCTGTCTTTTTTTTTGGTCTCATGCGTCACTGCAACAAAGTCTGGCATAAATAAACAAAAAGTCCCATATCGCTTCACCGGGAGCTCAACTTTCAGGCTGCACTCTGGAAATGTGATGACATCACACGTGCGGCCTCTTCAGTCTTTCCTAGCTTTCCTCCTTCAAGTTCCTCAACTCAGGCTCGTCGAATCTTTGCAGGTAAAGCCACGATTCCTCTGTAGGCAGAAGGGTCGCTTCTTCCGTAGGGAGAAGCCGTTGGGCAGATGCAATGGGCGAACTCCATCTCTCTATAACCGCGGAATTGATCTCAGGCTCTCGGGACGGCGTTGACGCAGCCGTTCTTCCCAGTTCCACGTACGCTCTTCTACAGGCTTTGCGGTTTGTATAGGCTTTGAAGCATTCTACATTCTGTGCTCTCTGTGTTCCTGGCTACATCACACGCGCGTCCTCACGTTGATTTTGGATTTTATGGACACGCAAGTCTTCATGGTATGATGTATTTCTGGCTCCTCTCCGCATCATGTAATCCTAAAAGTGTCCGTTCAGGGTGCGAAGTATGATACGTATGTAAGGCCGGTCGATGTTAATATTGACCATCCTCCGAGTCTGATGCCCGATATAATGTAGCGTCGACGCTCGCCCGCAGGCAGTGCTATATGGAATACGACGCAAACCACATGCTGTAAGTTTTTCCAAAAAAAAACAAGTTTACCGACGAGCCCACTAGTGGACCATGATTCGCTAGATATCGAGCTTTCAGGAAAAAATACACTTTGATTGATGATTGACGCAGTTTTAGCGGCCAAAGTGTGTGGATTTTCCGGAATAGTGCATGCTAACCAATGAAAACGAAACAGATCCCGTTTCTGGACGCTGCGTCCATTCCGTTGTGTATGGTAATCGCGGTAGGACTGGCCCAACTTACGATTCCCAACCATCATAAGTAAAGTGAGGCGGAGGAACGGGGAGGAGGGTCCAGGGACATTATTCTTACTATTCTTATCCTTGGCGGAACGAGCAGTGTAGTTCGGTAGGTGCCTCTGCACAAACCACTGTCTATTCGATTGAACCCTATGAAGTCGCCCAGATCACAGATTTCCTCCGGTCATCGTCACCAACATAGCGCTCAATGGCCGTCGTAAGGCACTGATCATCACCGATATCTCACCGGGAATAACTTCCGCCTCTCCTCACATGACCAGAAATTAATATTGTGCCTTGCACTCGACTCCTGTCAATTCCTTCCAGCGATCTTGAGCGCCAGCCGAGTTCATTGTTTTCGACTTCGACCTGGCCGTGGAGTTGGAGGCATAGATTAAGTGAGCCCAGCCTTCAGCCTCACTAACGAATGGATGGCAACAGGCGGTTAATAATCGAACCGGGGATAATTAACTTCCGCTCCTGTCAAATGAACTATGCACACGACCAAAATTCAACCACAATTCCTGGATTTCGATCGCCGCTCCTGTCTCGGATGTGCACACCACCAGAATTCCCGCGATCTTGAGCTCGAGCTCATGCTTTCTGCCTGGGACAGTCCGTGAAGACTAGATTAAGTGAGTCCTTGTCAGATAGCCATCAATCTCGTTAACGAATGGTTAGCCATACGACCCAACAGGATCCTACATAGTATTAGGAGCCCCATATGAAACTACAACACGTCCCCCTGAAAAAGTTGCCGACGCATATTTAAAAGGCTTGCAATTGCCTCCTTGCTGCTCATCTACTCCCCCCCAACTCTTTCGACCGGCTCTCTCGACCACAACTATAGCCACTAATCTCATGACTTCCACTCTTTCTCGACCGGCTCTCGACCATGGCCACGACCGCTAGTGCTATGTCCTCGACAGAAACTATAGTTCCCGAAATTCCCGAACCTTCTGTATCATCTCCGAGTCCACGAAAGGCAGCGCGTTCTGGCTGTCGTACGCCGCGGTGTGCATCTGCACTTTGGTATCTGCTCTCGACATCGTAAGTCAATCAATCTATCTATCCTCGCTTGCGAGCTCCCCACTGGAGAGCTTTGTCCCAAACGCAATGATCGAAGACCTCTCTGGATCTACAGACTCGTCTTGGGTGGGCAGCAGTTACACGCTCGCGTCTGCGGCTCTGGTACCGTTCACTGGCAACTTAGCGAACATCTTTGGCCGACGGCCCATTATGCTGGGGTCTATCATTATCTTTGCCCTTGGTAGCGCGCTGGCCGGGAGCGCTCGATCGATGGAGGTGCTGATCATCGCATATTATACCCTCTCCGCGCTGCACGATTCTAACACTTTGTTTTTAAAAATAGTTGTGCAAGGCATGGGGGGCGGAGGAATGATGGGCTTGTCGAGCATCATCGTGGCCGACTTGGACTCCCTTGCGGAACGTGGACTGTACCAGGGATTCAAAACGATGACGTGGACCTGTGCCTCGGGCTTTGGACCCACACTTGTGAACACTTTTCCATAAATTGCATCTGTAATTCACGATTGACATTATTTTCCGTTAGGGCGGTGCTCTGTCCGAAAAAGCTTCCTGGAGATGGTTGTTCTACATCAATGTCCCCGAGAGTGCTTTTGCGTTCCTTTTTGTGCTCTTCTTCCTCCAAGTGCGAACTCCACTGGGAAAAAATTAGAGAAAACTAGCTACGGTGGACTGGCTGTATGCCCTTGTTTCCGTTCAATTGAATCTCTTTTCACACTCACGCCGCGTCCCGCTGCGCTCATATCCGAACATCGCCGAGATCACCGAGCACTTCCGAAAAGCCTATGTTTAGCCAGCTCCACTTCCCACGCACCTCCCTTAATTGTCTCAGATCGGTACTTCCATTTCATGCCTATCTCTCCCACTATATATGCTGTACCTTAGCACACCATCCAATACAATCTGATTGCCCCTTCACACTTCGTCCCCGTCGCTAATACCTCAAATCATAGGAATCTGCCTTATTCAATGGGTTGGTTCGTGATTCCAGCAGACAGAAATTCCAATGGAGGAAGTTCTTACATACAATACACGCTTGTTGAAGTGATTCGCCGATCCACCGGGAAATGACGAAGCGCTTGGTAAAATTTTGGTCATCCAGGACGTGATTTCTAAGAGTGCTAAGCCAGCGTAATCACGCCGACGCGAGAACGACGGAATAATTTGGGGAATATAATTGGAATATAAGAAACATTTTCTACGCAATCTCAGAATCATGATGTCCGAACAACAGAAAGCTCTCGCGGTCACATACAAAGGCGGGCCATCCACGCCGCTGATCCGACATCTGATTCCGACGCCTGGGCCGGGCGACGTCCTCGTCAAATTGGAGGGCGTCGGCTTGAATCCCTTGGAGTGGATGTTGCAGAAAGGATTTCTTGATTTTTCGGAGCTCATTGGCACGGTACGTCCTAATTTTATTGCGTATGTCTTGTTGTCGACAGAAAATAGGCCCACCCCGCTCTTTGGGGTGTGGACGGTGCGGGGACTGTTCGGTACCGGAGGCGCCGTCACAAAGTTCAAAAAAGGCGATCGCGTGTGAGGTTCAAGTTTGTTTGTATAAACTGCTCTGCTGATATTGATATTCAGCTTATTCCAAGGCAAGCCTTCGTCTCCTCCATGAGAGTGAGAAGCCATTGAACTTCTGATGGCAGGGTGGCTGGACATCAAAGGGTCCACTCATCAGCAATACACTTTGATTGACGCGACTTTGACGGCGAAAGTACGCGATTTCCCAGAGAATATAATACGTACTTACTAATGAAAACAGATCCCAGACGGTGTGTCATTTCTGGAGGCTGCGTCAATTACGTTGTGCCTCGCAACTGCCGCACTAGGGCTAGCCCACAAGTTCTCGACCATCATAAGCGAGCGCGGAGGAGCGGGGCTGAAGCCGTTCTGTCCAACTTTTAATTCAAACCAAAGAACACTTGTCATTGAGATCGGAATTGACTGCTAAAATCGGACAGCTAACCATTCCCCCAAGTTCTCCCAGTTCGCCTGTTAATTGGAATCGTCAAATCCCATTTAGCTGCGGTCGAGTGAACGGCGTGACTTTGTCACGTGTTGCAGGGATATCGGCGCAGATCGGCGCGACGCGTCGCTCTTCACACCGCCAATTGCCAAATTTAGGGATGCCAGGAGTGCTATTCAACATGCAAAGTTTCGAATAGCACTTCCGGCACACTGAAATCTAAGTCAACATCAATCATTTATGTTTACGTGTAGGTCCAACTGAAAAGAGTTGAATCAGATTGAATTTCAGATTGCCTGAAATGCATTTGAAACATTATGTGTTGAATTGTAAGACAGACGAGCCGAAACTGATGCTCAAAACTAAATATATCAGGACTGAAATAAGGGTAACTGATATTACCTGTATCAGCTTGAATTTCAGACAAGCTGGAATCTGAACCAAAAGTATTGCTTTCAGCCACACTGAAATCCCCATCAAACAGTTTTCAGCCCGGCTGAAAGCAATACTTTCAGTTCAGATTTCAGCTTGTTCTGAAATTCAAGCTGATACAGGTAATATCAGTTACCCTTATTTCAGTCCTGATATATTTAGTTTCCAGCACTAGTTTTAGCTCGTCTGTCTTGCAGTCCACCACATAGTGTTTCAAATGTATTTCAGGCAATCTGAAATTTAATATGATTCAACTCTTTTGAGTTCGAACTACACATGAACTTACAGCCGTTGGCAGTACTGAAGGCGCGGTCGAAAAATTTCCAGTTTGGGACATTTTCAAAGAATTCCCCATAACTCGGTCAGTTCTTCATGGATTTGGATGAGACCATGCTAGATACTTCGGGCTGATTCATACGGAATTAGTGATAGAGAGAAACCTGCGAAAATATTTCATATTGGATGATCTAGTACTTTGGGCCACTTTCGAGGTAAATGCGGTCTAGCAAGGTCCAGGCATGTTCAAACAATGTGGTGTTTTGCAACAGACGGCTTATGTACATTTAGAAACATGTGATAGAGTCAAAACTGCGAATAATTCAGTCTGTGATGTTTGCAGTCAGGTCGGGATAACAGGCAACCTAGCGGGATCTGAAATATTATGGGGATTGAATCAAACACGAGATGTTATGTAGTTTTGATCTATCACATGTTTGAGAATGTTAAAAAGTCTTCCCTAGCTAAAATTCAGACCAGTAGGACCTGAATTGGGCATGCCAGATCAGATTCATCGGCAAAATGCCTCAAAATGCCGGATCATCCAATATGACAAATTTCCACAAGATCCTTTCTATCACTAATTCCGTATGAGTTAGCCCAAATTATCTAGCATAGTCTCATCCAAATCCATGAAGAACTGACCAAGTTACAGGGATTTCTTTGAAAATGTCCCAAACTGGAAATTTTTCGACCGCGCCTTCGGTACTGCCAACGGCTGTAAACTATTGGTTTAGATTTACAGCTGTTTCCGAAAACCTTGAGACAAAACTTTTTTTTTGGCTCGCACAGATTTTTGATGGAGTGCTAAGGATTACCGGATTTGGTGTTGTCAAGCCCAGGTCGCCGCCTTGCCGACGCCAGCGCACCCAGATTTTTTTCTCTGCTACTTATTCGAGCAAACACCAAAAGAGGAGTTTGGGCTCAGAACACCCATTGGTGTGAGTAATGGTGTTTTCCGTGCCTCTGCAGCACTCTATCCCGCAAATAAAATAATATGAAGAGGAAGGCCTGGGTTGGGCCATCCCCAAATGGAGCTGATCCGAGCCCAAACCGGTAATCCTTAGCACTCCATCAAAACTTGGTGTGTGCAAAAAAAAAGTGGCCATCTCAAGGTTTTCGGAAACAGCTGTAAATTTCAGTGTACTGGAAGTGCTATTCGAAATTTTTCATGTCGAATAACACTTCCGGCATCCCTAAATTCGGCAATTGGCGGTGTGCTTTGTGCTTTGTCTCTCTTCCTTCTTCCACCATCTCACAGTCCTTGCAGTCTCTGCATTTACTTATTTTTTTATTTTCCCTCCCACCTCCCTCTTAGATTTGTTTCTTGACTTCTTTTTACTTATTCCTTGCTTATCCCATACTGTATTATCCTATACATGAAAGTCCTATATCCTATACATGAAAGCACGATGAGCACAGCCTTTGACAGAAAGTCATGCGAAAAGTCACCTGAAAGTTCACGTGATGCTGTCAAGAAGTTGCTGCCGGCTGTCGAGATGTTGCCCCGGGTCCCACGGCTCGGAATTTGAAAGTGTGCGGGCGTCTCCGCAGCGAAGACACGGGTGCTGGCATTTCTCACGGTTGCCTGCCGTGAGTGGCAGTGTAAATCGGTCTGAATTCCGTCTAACAGATTAAGTCTGCAAACATCGAATCAATCACGAGTGGTCTTTGAGGCTTGAGCTCAGATAACTAGCTTTCCTTCTTGCCTTCCCCTCTCACTCCTTATTAAGCCTCTCGTAATTCCTATTCTTCTCTTTTCTATTTCTCTCCTCTAATTGGCTCTGTATTAGCGGCATTTATTATATACTTGCTGTTTGGCCCCCTATCTCCTGTTTCTGATCTTATCTGTGGTAAAGCTTCCAGTGATTTCTGTTCTTTTCTTTTTCTATTTCTCCATGCAGCAAGCCTTTATAGCAGATTTGAATTTTCAGCAGGGAAATACAGCACAGCAGTTAACTCCAAACAGTTTGGCTACAGCACAGGAACATTAATATTTGGCTCAACTACAGGATTCTCTGGAATGTAATCCTACACCTGTGCCTAGGTATAGACCCAACCATGCTCGGCCTCCTGAGTCTCTGCAGAAGTTCAGGAACATTTTGCTCAATTCCCCCAATTTGATCCTGGCAATTGAGTGAATGCTGTAGCTGGGCCCTCACATCTTCGTGATCCACAACCACCTAGGGCTACTCAAAACACTGCATTCCTGTCAACAGATGCCTAAAAACCCTGCTCCTGCTCAGATAGGGTAGCCCAACAATCCTGGCCAACAGCAGCAGCCTGATCCTGAAATCTAGCAATATATTTCTGGCCTGTAGTCGAAGCCGATATTTAGCATATCAGCCTCAGGTGGATGAATATGGTCTATCCTTACTGTGGTGCTCTTCATTAGAAAGCAGAATAGCTTTCAAAATCCAGAGTGAATAAAAATCTCTGACCGTCAATCTGTGAGGGCACAATAGGTACAGGCTGTCATAAAAGCGGCTATTTTTTTGTTTCCAGGACCTTTAGACAGTACAAGATGGTAAAAAGACGGCCTTCTACTGTTCATTGGTGGGATGTTCACAGTATATCAAGGATGGGGCAATAGAAAATGAAATTCTCGGTAATTTTCAGACTGGAGCTTACAGTAAGTCCTCTGTGATGTTTCCCATTCAGCCACTGAGAATAAATGGTGCAGACCTTTTTCAATGTGGATTTTGGTGCGTAGCTCAATGGTTATGAATAAGGCATTCATCTGCAATGTCATTAACAGTTGCTCAACCTTAAATGCCTCAAATCTATTGAAACAAACACAAACTTTCTCCCCAAGCTGTCAATGGTCGTGCCTCGACGAGACAAACGGCTACTTTGCCGTCCCATACCTGTCCTGCATATTCTTTTCACCAAAGGAGTGATGGTACAGGACAGCATACCATTGGCAGCACCCGTCACACCCATAAATATGGGGACAGTGGGCAGCCCTATGTATCTTGAAGATGGTATGTCTTTTTTGATCATTGGAAGACTCAACTGATGTAGGTTGGAGGTCGGCACATATGTGTTTTAATATGTAGTATATATTTGCTCTTTGCGTTCTTTCCGTGCCGAAGGCACGGGTCATAAAGCTTGTTTGATTCAATTCGACAGGGGGGGGGCGACACATGACATGTTCAACATACTTGACACTTCGACGCGGGCCAAGTTGGACCGTGACAACCACAAAAAACTCGAAATCATCCCACAACGATGCAGGGACATCATAGAGCTGTTTAGGGTTTTCTGTGGAACCAGGGAAATCCAGGTAGACATTGGTTTAAATTAATTACATCATGAATGCCTCTCCCAGGGACTTTGTGAGATTTTATTGTATTTAGGGTGCTGATATCAAGCTAAAAATTGACAAAAGACGGAAGATGTGACCAGTCTCGATGCAGGAGATGCACAAGAGATTATTTGTGGTTTCTTGCTGCTGAAAGACATATTTTTAGAATTTTATGATGTTGAACCTATTCGACAACCCGCCCTATGACGCATGACAAACAACCAAAGTTCGTATTCGAGAACCCCGCTTGTGATGCGTGACTGTCAAATTGAATGAAAAAATACAGTACTCACTTCCATGTACCATGTCTCTTGTAGTGGCCTGTGTTTGCTTGCCATCAGTGCTCTCGCAGTTTTCACTGCAGCCGTTCATGGTAACTCACCTCACTTTAGACCTCAATCAATTGATTGCCACCAGAATGAAGCAAAGCATAGACAAGTGGCAAGAGCCTTGGTTCGAATCAACAGCCCGTGCACGTAACATGGGTTCCAAAGTTCAACTTCACAGATTTGGACTTTAAGGTTCGAAAACTTGCTAGAAGACCATCGTGTATTGTCAGAGCACCCTGTCTGATATGCTACAGAACTTCGACCTTGTGGGTGCCATTATCAACTTGGATTCTGAAGTGCTCAATCGGCGGGATATTTATCCGCCAGTATTTCTTCAATGTATTCACGGGGACTTTCTTGCACCGAGTTAAAGACGCGGATGCTATCTGGACGTGGTATTCCTTCGCCTTCGTGAAAGTAACCCCATGTTAATTCGAAGAATGTCAAGTGGTACTGTAGTAGGGAAAGGGCAACGGATGGCGAATTATTTATAACGATAGTCTGGAAAAAATCCAACTGACAGACACTATGTGCTTTCACTTCGCGATAGAACAAATCAGCCCTGAGAACTACATTTTAATTCAATTCTGAGAACAGTATTTACACTGGCATGAAAATATTCGATGGATGAGGGTGCCGCAAAATATGGTTGGCCTGGAAAGTTGGTGTAACTTCAGTGGGAAACTCTATAGCAGCGAGACAAGGCAAAGGCAGAGCAGAGAAGCAGAACTTCAAGGAATAATTAATAATCTGGGTCACAGAGATCTCGAGAAAGGGATCAAAGAGAGCGGAGGGTACAAAGGACGGATTGCCGACAGACCTGGAAGGGTCCGAGATTATACTAACCCCTGAGATGGCGGCATGAATGATAGCAATCTTCGTGCAGCTGTGGCTGCAATGCGTACTCGCGCAATTGCCGCTGCAGTACGTGTACCTCCGGTCGCGTTGTGCTTCTTGAGAACGCAGCAGACCAGCTGACTACTAGTAGTCCATTACTGAAGAAGTCCAACTGAATCCTATTGGATAGAAAAGGTCGAGTGGGATTTCCATTTGGTTGAATTGTGTTGTGCTCTCGTGAGCATGGTAAAATCTCGGAGTCTGTTGTGGCGAGGTGAGGCTGGGAATTGTGCAGGAACCATAAATCCAGATGGAGGAGAACCCACAACAAATACGAACTACTTCGCCACAGTTCCATCCTGCGGTGCAGTGGGATCCACACACACATGTTAGGCATTGTCAGTTCCTTATCAGAACCACGAGATTGCCAAAATTGGAGTGATAGATTTAATTACACGGAGTCGGGCAGTTGCTTGATTGATCAAATAATCCACACCCTGTTTACACGAGACGTTCCAGGTTCAACTGCCTTACAATCACGGCAATTTGCTTGCGGAAGGATGGCAAGGATTGTGTATAAAATGGGGGCTAGTATGGTTCCAACGGCACCAGAATAAGTTCAACATGCCCTCCTCGACTAGAATCATCTCGGTTTTCAGTGCAACGGGTGTTTATTGCAGAGTCGTATGTACATATGCTCTCGCTGGATTCGCGTTCATGATAAGAGCCGAATGGGCCAATTTTCGTGGCTGCTCGTCGACTGTATCGCGCCAACTTGGCAGGTGAGCCCGTCATATCTCATGCGACAACTCCTAACCATTTTCTGAATTATTAAGGAACTTTCAGATGAGCGCCTGCCGGTGCCCTGAATGCGGTGCCGTCACGACCAGCGAAAGACCATTCGACTTGAATGTTGCGCTTGGCAGCCGACATCACAAGCTCTTGCACTCGAATGAGGTGCCTCTTGACTCTGAATCGACCATGGTCAAATTGGTAGTCTCAAAACCCGTGCACAGTTAGCGGCGGTCGAGCACGAAATATCACGACTTTGCGAACAGATGCAATCCTTGGAGGAAGAGTGCGCCTCGCTATCAGGCCACCTTTTAACGAACACTGCGGTCCTCTCTCCACTCCGCAGGATGCCTGCAGAAGTCCTCGGCGAAATATTTTCGTGGACCTTACCCTCGGTCAATACTTTGAGGCTGTGGGGCTTTGGCGTAGGGGATAGCCCATGGTTATTGACTCATATAAGCAGCCGTTGGAGAACAGTTGGACTCTCCACCCCTGCCTTGTGGTCGCTCCTTGTCATCAATTTTCCCGACAATATCCTGCATCCCTTACTCATCATGATGGTCAAAGCCCAGATCCAGCGTGCCCAGTTGCTCAACATTCATTTTTATGGATGCCAGGAATCGGATTCTCGGCCGCAAACTGAAATCTTCCAATGTCTGGCGGAGCATTCTTCCCGCTGGCAGGAGCTCAGTATCGGCTTAACTTCAGATATTGTCCCTCTCCTGGTCGGCTTTTGAGGGCGCCTTCCCTCGTTGTGCCGGCTATGGATGCAGTGGCAGAGCTTTGAGAACCCAGCAGGAGTGGAGTCTATTGGTTGCTTCGAGTCGGCTCCTTCTCTAGTCGACGTTAGCATCCTGCACGAATATTGCTGTGTCGACCCTCCTTCCTTCACACCAGCTGACCCGGTACAATCTCAATGGACCCTGGGAGACCCATCAGGGTGTTTTGAAGGGAGCTCCAAATCTTGTCCAGGCCCATATCCACGTCAGCTTCGATGACGACGCGACCTGGCCAGCTGTCAATAAAATTATTGACCTTTTGTGTCTCCAACGTCTCTTCGTATCACATGCGGATATTTTGGCGTACCTCAGGGCGCCTGTTTTGCGGGAACTAGGTTTTTGGCCGATCAGGAGGAGCATCCGAATTACCTCCTCCATCTCGAACCTTTCGTGACACGCTCGCGTTGCACTTTGCTAAAACTTTCCTTTAACTGGCCGCCTATCCCTCATGCAGTCACCGAAGTCCTGCGACAATATCCTTCCATCATCCAACTCGTGGTCATTGTCCACCAATCCCAGAGTGCCAACAACTTAATTTCCCATCTCACTATTCGCAACTCCACTAGCATCACAGCAATGTCTCCACAATTATCCCAAATTTCGTTCTGGTGTTCCGACGACAGCGACATGGATTATACCCTCTATCTTCATATGCTGCAATCGCGGTGGAGTGCGGAACACTGCGACCTCAAAGGCACCACGTTACTCATAACTGCGGGGAAGGGTCCAGATCTTGCGACACTTTGCGATCTGGATGCGCTTTGGCGAGAGGGAATGAATCTTCTGTTATTGCAGGGAAGGGAAGCGACAAGATGCATGGATGGTTGGGCCTACTATCCGACATGGACTTGAATTTCGAATACTGTTATTATTGCATTGTCTACCGATCTTGCCTCGATACCTAATTTTAGCTTGATTACAGTACTCTGAAATGCTTCCAAAACCTTCTCCACTGACTGTTGCCTGGCGCATTATTGATTGGCAATCACCCCTCGTTCTGCGGTATTTTGAGCAATTGTGTTTACAGAGTATACAATAATCTTACGGGCGGGTTATAAAATACGATGTGGCCAGTCTGAATCCACTACCATTCCGTAAGTAATCCCGTTCAAAGTCTGGTCCATCTGTATGCTCCGTGAGCTTGTGGAAAGGGTCTCTGTAGAACGGCCCCAACATAGCGGCATAAATCTGTGATACAATTTTAAAAACTATCACGATGATGTAGTCTTTTATAAACAGACGCTACAAACGTTGATGCTCGTACCTTGCATGTTTGTAACGATGATGGCGCTGAGGCTAAAAACCGCTCCGAATCCTGTTGCGACTGTGGTGATGAGGAAGGACACAGTTTTCTGCAGGGCAAAGATGAATCAATGCTCCAAGCCTCTTGACCACAGGGTCAAAAGAGCGAGATGCATGGCGACCAACGTGGAATGGAGCACCAAGGATAAAAGTGCAAAGCCTTAGGGGAATCGATAAGAGTTTCTTTACAATTATTGCTCGGTGTGGAGGTCCAGTTGTACAGGTTGTATGCTTCGTGCAAAGAGGCAGAACGGAAGGGGGGCGCGTTGCAATGCCTCGCATTCATATTCCATGCTTGTCTTGGAACCATTAGGGAAGCATCATGGTAGTCTCTCGTAAACAGATGCTTCAACAAATGAGCTCGAACCTCGCTTGTAGCATCATGGGGTGTTCTGCTAAATTGGCGTCCGAAGGCAACATTCCAACCGAATCCCGGCGTGAGGCGAGATATGGAGGTGTATATGTATCTGGTGTTTCGCTCAGAGTTGTCTGCTAATTGCTGCCCAAGTCCAAGGTAATTCACAGAGTTGTTTCCTCCATTGGAAACTTTGATCGGCATTGGAATTGGGAACACTGTGATATGTCCAGCGCTGCGCGGGGGGGTTCTTTAGAAAGTGATTCCCAAACATGACTCACTGTGGGTTCTTTGACAGAATACTCTATGCTCTATCGCGTGTGTATCAGAGGATGACATGCCCAACGAATATCCCATATGCTGCATTCTGCCCAAGACTGCTCTAATATATCCAACATGGCAGATCTGGGCAGAGAAATGAGCCTATGGCATACGAGCTTTCGAGTTTAAAATGCTGCCACCTGTTCCCACGTCTGCCACTATATTCATTGCTTGTTTTGCTCGGATCAACTCAGAAATGCATATTATTAAATCTACTAAAACAAAATGTACACAAGTCTGCTCGATTCTCACCCACCCCCATAGAAGTCCATCACATGCACCATACAAAAAATGTCTTGTAGAAGCGATAGACGTTGCTGAAGTGATGTGGGAGTTGTCTTTGGGCAACACTGTAAGTATATACATACACCTTCGTCTTCAAGTAAATCTGACCAGCAGGGGTGGTGAATAACGATGAGGCGCAAGCAGCAATACGAATGGGTAAAAAAGGGCCAGAGGAGGGTGAGTATATGTGCCGTGCATATATGTCAAAACTCACTATTTTCCCTCGGTGTCGATACCATCATTGCAGGTGGGCATGCACAACAAGGGGGTGGTGCATACTAGCGAGAGGCGAACGGCAGACTGTTTGTGGTAGGGTATATTGAGGCCGATGTAGCAAAGCTTGAATTGGCTTGAATACACTGCGACGGCATCTCAGAAGCATAGAAAGGGGCAGAGAGGAAATACGCAGAGCTACGGCTCAAGAGTAAGTCTACAGCCGGTAGTGACTCTGGGAACAGTATCAGCACACTCCCGAGTGCGGAAAAATGACATACCTGGCATTCAAACAGTGGCTACTGGGGCTGCCCCTGTATCTGACAGAAGGGGGGCATGATTATGGCCAAATAGCGCACTGTGAAAGAACTACGCCGAGGCAGGAGGGAAAGGTAGAGACGCACAGATGCATTGACAGCGATGCCGGTGACTATGGTACAGCATCTATGGGATAGACTAGAGGGGACGGTACAGGCTAGAGGAAAGTCCAGGTGAGTTAGTCTGGCATGCAGAGAGTATTTTAGCATGAGCACAGTAAGCATCGGGGAAGTCGCAACGCACAGAAGGCTCTTGGATCACTGGGAGGAGAGTAAAGATAGTGTAATCATACTGGGACAAGTCAAGAACAGAATATGCGTTAAAACACGAAATCAATAGTCACAGGGCTGGCTAGCTGTTTAGAGAACTTATTCAGTTTCCACCTCAACGTGACTTCCGGAAGAAATTATTTTCGGCACGTCTCCGCAAACATTTGAAGGTATTCTGAGGAAATTTGAGGCAGTTGAGCAGAGGCAAAGAAGTAAAGCCAGGTCAATTAAATGAATATAGCAGCTACATAAATACATTTACATCTTTGTTTTGCATGTGTGCGAAGGGGACCGACCATTCAATGCCTCTCCCCTCCCTCGCTGCGCTCGGAGGATATCCCTCAGGTCGGCATACTAAAGCCTTGTTCGTGTTTTTCTGCTGATCTTCACCCTAACATAACCAGTGGTGGCTGGACGGCATTGCTACTCGGAGTTAGGGCAGGCGCAGCGCGCCTCAACTCCTCGAAAGCAGGGACAGATGTTGCCAACGGCGTGCTTGATCTCAGCGGTAACAGTCAGTAGTTGGCAGCGGGCATGTGAGGTGAGCAGTGAGGATGGGAGGAAGAGGAAAGGAGCCAATGAGGCTGACAGCAGTGTTGTTTGGTAGAAGCGCATCAATGGAAACCAGCCGAGATTAATTACCCGATTTGGGTTACCACGTTAAGGCGGAAAGTCAGGAGTACTATTGTGCCCAAATGGTATGAATTTGCACAATTGGTCTGAATTTCCGATCTCCCTGTTTCCTCTCTTCCCCGTTGCCAAATATACTTCTCCTTTTATGGTATCGGAGTTACCATATAATGCAAGTCACGTGGTAGTTAGTCCGATTTCAAAGGTTTTTTTCTTTTGAAAGTTGCGCGGAATCATCGTATCTATCCAAGAAAAAATTGGTGATTTTTTTCTTTTTTTTGGAGACAAATTGCCTCATATCTTGGGAACGACCAAACTTCTGAACTTTTGGTGTTCAGATTCGGACTCGTAAGGAAAATTAGAGTCAAAATTGACCCTGGGTCAAAAAAAAAAAATCCGGTGTCCCCTTGATATCGAGAAAGAGTTGCCGGCGCATCAAGTCGGACCTATTTTTGGTCTGTGCTCATGTTCTGAGCTCACCGCTGGCACAGAGCTTCCAGGAAAAATTGAGGCACGTTATGCAGGCAATAAAGAATCTTTTGTCTCTTGGGATTTTCTTACCGGGGCGGGGCGGTCGTGTACTGGCGGTGGAGGCACATATAGTCACAAAATGTCAAATGGAAATGGCCGCTGATCAGAGATCAAATTTGTCACGCACACCGCCCTCCATCTCCAGTACACAACTGCCCCGCCCCGGCAAGAAAATCCCAAGAGCCAAAAGTTATTCTATTGCATATATAATTCACCTCAATTTTTCCTGGAAGCTCTTCTAGAGCGGTGGGCTCATAACATGAGCACATCCCAAAAATAGGTCTAACTTGACGCGCCGGCAATGCTTTCTCAGTACCTTCCCTTTGCCCAATCCCTTAGTTATTTTACATATCCATAGACAAATGGTATATGTATTCATCCCGAAGAACTCCGGGGGAAACAGGGAAGAGATGAAACAGGGAGATCGGAAATTCAGACCAATTGTGCAAATTCATACCATTTGGGCACAATAGTAGTGGAGTACGGTGGAGCCGAGTACCTGGTTTAGAACTGTGACTATATATAGTCTAGGTGTTGATGGCCGCCTAGCCAGGGTCGCATAGCCAGACCCTGAGAGGTCTTGGCGATCCCACATAGCCGCGCTGCAGCCCACCTGCCTAATCTCGCCAGGCCCCGCCAGCTGATGCTAACTAGTGCTAGACAGTGGGACACACCTAACCATACGTGGCTCGGCCAGCCAGCATTTACTGTACTATTTCGACCGTAGGTTCATCAATTTCCGAAATTTTTCATCCGCGAAGACCGATAAATTTGGTTTGGATTTAAGGCGATTTTTACACACATCAAAAAAAAAATGCGCACCTGTCACTCGAAATAATACAGTTGCCGGCATCTCCGGCTATCTCTGGACAGGCGGTGCTGTGGCTATCCACTCGCCGAACGCAGTGTATGCTCTTGGAACTCGGAGGCTAGAGTGGGCAGAGGAAGGGGAGGGGAAGGGGAGAGGCGCGGGGGCGGGAACAACACGGGGGATGGTGGTGGTAGGAAGCGAAGGTACCTCCGCTGATCCCCCGCTCAAGATGGTCCGCGCACACAAGATATCCATAACGCGGACTTACTTAGCATTTTCTGAATTCATCTGTCTAGGAAATTCCTCGTGGTTGTCATTTGTTTCAGATTCCAAGCCGCCGACAGAGCGCGGCAGATTCGGGCATACTGAGCTAAAATCGGGCAGATGTCGGCAGGTTCCGGCATAAAGGGTTTTCACTGGGATGTAAGCCTCGCGTCTCAAACCGGATAATTAACTTCCGCGTCTCCTCACACGACCAGAAATTGATGTTGTACCTTGCACTCCACTCCTGTCAGTACATGTCTCGAATGTGCACACGACTAGAATTCCTCCTAGTGATCTTGAGCTCAAGTAGCTAAACTAAGCTCGTTTCTTTCGACCTGGGACAGTGCGTGTAGGTATAGATTAAGCGAGCCCTCATTCACGAATGATCGGCGACAGTCATCAAACCGGGGATAATTAACTTCCGTTCCTGTCAAGAACCGCGCACACGACCACAAAAGTGACAGCGCTACGTCCCCTGAAAAAGTTGCCGACACGAACGGACGATATTCACTGCGGAACTCCAAAAATGTCGGGGCCCGAACAGGTCCGAGTCTGCAACCTGCTCGTCTGTCACAGACTGAGACTATTCCTGACCTGCTCGGAGGTCCAGGAATGCAACCAATCCAATGTCGTGACACGCTCCGATCACATCACGAATCCGGGTCCGGACATGCGGAACAGGCCAGTTGTCTCTGAACAAAGTTTAAGGTACCCTTATCCCTGTCCAGACCTGGATACAGGCACTTCCTAGAATCTCCAGATAGACAGGTATTTGACCCAACTCTGTTCCGATCCGGGCCCGGACATTTTTGAGGTTCCGCAATGATTTAAAACTTGCAATTGCCTCCTTGCTGTTCATCTCCTCCCTCCCACTCTTTCGACCGGCTCTTTCGACCACAGCCATGACCATGGCTGCTAATCTCATGGCTTCCACTCTTTCTCGACCGGCTCTTTCGACCACAGCTATGACCATGGCTGCTAATCTCATGGCTTCCACTCTTTCTCGACCGGCTCTCTCGACCATGGCCACCACCGGCGCTAGTGCTATGTCCTCGACAGAGACTATAGTGCCCGAAACTCCCGAACCTTCTGTATCATCTCCGAGTCCACGAAAAGGCAGCGCGTTCTGGCTGTCGTACGCCGCGGTGTGCATCTGCACTTTGGTATCTGCTCTCGACATCGTAAGTCAATCAATCTATCTATCCTCGCTTGCGAGCTCCCCCTGAAGAGCTTTGTCTTAGACTGCAATTCCCACTTCGTTACCGTCAATGATCAAAGATCTCTCTGGATCTACAGACTCGTCTTGGGTGGGCAGCAGTTATACGCTCGCGTCTGCGGCTCTAGTACCGTTCACTGGCAATTTGGCGAACATCTTTGGCCGACGTCCAATCATGCTGGGTTCCATCATTATCTTTGCCCTGGGTAGCGCGCTGGCCGGGAGCGCTCGATCGATGGAGGGGTTGATCATCGCAAGGGGTGCGTACTATGCCCTCTCCGCGCTGCACGATTCTAACACTTTGTTTTTAAAAATAGTTGTGCAAGGCATGGGGGGCGGGGGAATGATGGGCCTGTCGAGCATCATCGTGGCCGACTTAGTCCCCCTTGCGGAACGAGGACTGTACCAGGGATTCAAAACGATGATGTGGACTTCTGCCTCGGGTATTGGGCCCATACTTGTGAACACTCTTCCATTGCGTCTGCGATTCACGATTGACATTCCGTTAGGGCGGTGCTTTGTCCGAAAAAGCTTCTTGGAGATGGTTGTTCTACATTAATGTCCCCGCGAGTGCTTTCGCGTTCATTTTTGTGCTCTTTTTCCTCCAAGTCCGAACTCCAGGGGGCAACGTCTGGAGCAAACTGGCTGCGGTAGACTGGCTGTATGTCCTTCTCTTCGTTCAGTTCTTTCATACTCACGAAGTTCACAGTGGAAACGTTCTCATCATCACCGGCACGGTCTTGAGCAATATCAGTCTCACCTGGGCTGGCGTGCGCTACGCTTGGTCTGATGCTCGCGTTCTCGCTCCTCTCATCGCGGGTCTTGCTCTGCTGGTCGCCTTTGTCGTGTACGAGAAGTACGTTCCTCGTGTACCCACGATGCCTTGGGAGGCGGTCACCGACCGCACGGCTCTCGCGTCCCTCATCGCCACTTTCCTTAACGGAATAACAAGTATATCCATCATATGTACGAGTACTCCAGCCAATTCCTTTCCTTCTTTCATCGCTAATGATTCATCCAGACTTCTTGCCCCTCTTTTTCCAGGCCGTGTTCCTGGCTTCACCCCTGCAGTCTGCCATTTACTCTTTACCTTCCGAAATCCTCGTTTCGCCGTTCAACTTCTTGAATGGGATCGTGGTTATGAAAGCAAAACGGTATCTCCCGGGCAACTATGTTGGATGGGTGCTCATAGTCTTCGGGTTTGCACTCCTGAGCATGTTGGGTACGGAATCGACTCAGGCTGTAAGAGCTGTCTCGCAGGTCGTCCTCGCCTGTGGAACTGGGATTGCTGTGCGTTTTTACTTTGGCTACCGTTCGTTTCTCGTCAGGCAAACTCATTCGCGGTCGTATCCACTTAGATCTCCTCCTTGTCCTACCCACTCATGGCCCCCATCCCTGCCGAACAAGTGGCATCTGCGCTCGCATTCCAAGCTTTCCTGCGGACGTTCTCTCAGACGTGGGGCATCACCATCTCCGCGTCGATTCTTCAAAACACCGTCAAGCGCGAGTTTCCGGCGCAGTTCATCCAGGAGCTGCCCGCTGGGTCCG
This sequence comes from Mycena epipterygia, assembly GCA_029281465.1. NCBI lineage: Eukaryota > Fungi > Basidiomycota > Agaricomycetes > Agaricales > Mycenaceae > Mycena > Mycena epipterygia. The sequence goes on along the minus strand of JARJCQ010000021.1, from coordinate 846,551 downwards.
ACTTTGCATTTGCCGCGATACCGCGAATTGCAGCGCTGCCGGAGCCGCTGCAGCAGCAAGTTAAGGTTGCATTTTCCCATGGGATCAGAGACCTTTATCGAGTCATGATTGGCGTTGCTGGGCTGGGCTTTGTGTGTGTTTTGTTTATGAAGGAGGTGCCGATGCGGAGCGAGGTGGATAAGAGGTTTGCCTTGAAGGAGAGCGGGAAGGAGGCGGACGTTGAGACGGTTCAAGAACAGGATGACGTTCAAAATTGCGTCAAGGTTTAGCTTGGAACTCAGCATTTCATCATTTGCATTGTCGTTGTATTTCACTTTTTGGGTTTTGGCACGTTCATTATATTATACCACACTCATATTTTTTGTAGCATACACATATATATATCAAGGGTGCTGTAGTCTGCAGCTGGTATCATAGGTCAGCGGAAATATAATTGTGGTCCGCCCCGCTTACCGGCGGATCATTCCAAATTATGGTACAGTCGAATGTTAAAAGAGATGAAGAGCAGTTAAGATGCAGTCTCTCGCAGACATGCACTTCAAAAAATGAGCTCGTCCCTCGTTTGTTGAACTTGGAATGGGTCTGAAAAGGATTTCCCGAGGACAAGATATCTCCATTTTCCCGATCCAGAATATAAATCCACCCATATTATTTTGCAGTTCGAGGAACCGAATAAAGATAAAGACGACTCCCGGTCTTGGTCGTTTGCGGGAGCTGGTCTCTCTCTCTAGCACGGCACGCAGTGTCGGAAGTTGAACCGTGGAATATGGTTCGATTTCTCGCGCCAACTTTCCTTTTACCGGCCGCCTATCCCTCATGCAGTCACCGAAATGCCGTGACAATATCCTTCCGTCATCCAACTCGTGGTCATTGTCCGCCAAACCCAGAGCGCCAGCAATTTAATTTCCTATCTCACTATTCACAACTTCACTAGTATCACGGCAATGTCTCCATAATTATTCTAAATTTCCTTCTGGTGCTCCGACGACAGCGGCATGGATTATACCAAGAGGCGAGCGATCGGTCTCGATCAGACACAGACCTCTTTGACAAGGTCCCTAAATCGAGACGTCTCGTGACTTCTCTGGACTTTCATCGAGCTCGATGCTGGACTTTTTATTTCGACCCAAAGCCGGCCTAAAATGTTTTTGAGATTTTGCCTACCCCCCCATTTCTATACCTCCTCCACCGTTGCAGATAGTTAAAATAATTTAGTTCGCCCTGTGCGCAGTGCAACAGAGTTTACAAGACATTTCGGTGAACTTCGGCAAAGACTTTCGGCCGGTGATGGTGATGTCATGGACCTGAGGTAATCTCGGTCGAGAACTCAAAGCGGCCATAAATGATCGAAATTGCCATATCGGCTGCTTACATACCCCCCCCCCCCCCCTTGACAGCTGTCACCGACAAAGGGAGGTCTGTGTCGGCGACTTTAGGATCGCTCGCCTCTTGGATTATACCCTCTATCTTCATATGCTGCAATCGCGGTGGAGTGCGGAACACTGCGACCTCAAAGGCACCGCGTTACTCATAACTACGGGGAAGGGTCCAGATCTTGCGATGCTTCGCGATCTGGATGCGCTTCGGCGAGAGGGAATCTTCTAGTATTGCAGGGAAGGGAAGCGTCAAGATGCATAGATGGTTGGGCCTAGTACCCGACGATGTGGGTTGCCGATATGGCAATTTCGATCATCTGGAGTTGATACCTGTCTGCTTTGGGTTTTCGACCGAGATTATCTTAGTTCCATGACATCGCCATCACCCGCCGAAAATCTTGCCGAAGTTCGCTGAAATGTCTTGTAAAATCTATTGTATTACACACAGAGCGAAATAAATTATTTCATGTACATAGAGCGGTAGATGATGTATGCAAATGGGAGATAGGAGAAATCTCAACAGGATTTAAGGATGTCTTTGAGTCGAAATAAAAAGTCCAGGATCTAGACCGATGAAAGTCGGTCGGTGATCTCGGACTTCCCGATTTGGGGGGTTGTCAGAGAGGTTTGTGTTAAACGGATGATCGATGATCGCTCACCTCTTGACTTGGACCAAAACATCAGGCCATCTTGAGGCCACCACTGGGCGACCATGTTGTCGCATTTGCCGCAAGACCTGGTGGATGCCATCGTCGACTGCGTAGTAGACTCCTACTCTCTCAAATCCTGCGCTTGTCTCCACAGCATTCCTGGATCATTGCAGGCGATGTATCTTCCGATCCATCTCCCTCTCGCCTCCTTTATCGATAGGGACAGAAACGTCGACCCCAGAAATCTCAGGCCTTTTGCTCGTTACCGTGTCGGATCTCCTCGCAATGCCCTTCTTCAACCGACTCTATCTGCTGTATCTCGGTGCTTCGAATGCGTTCATGGCGCACGCCATAACGTCTGTACGCACCCTTCTCCTCGACCTCATTTGTATCGTCGATGCAGCCGCGTGCGCCGATGAGTCGTGGATCTGCCGCGGCTCGAGCACCTTATCCTTCCCCCACCAGAATCTTCGGCCCCATATCCACGGCGCGCTCGACTTTCCTATCAATAAAAATTTTCTCCAGAGTATACGGCGCCTTACGCTTGGTATGACGTTCGACCGAGCCGGTCAAGCACGCCGCCTACTGACACATACCTCAAAGACACTGGAAGATCTCGTAATCTACCACGGCGGTAGGTGTCGTTCTGTCTATCCCCGCGCGTGCGGCGTAACTTACCCCTTCTTCTTTCCTTGGTATTCTTGATCTCTCTCTCTCTCTTCCTGAGAAGATACCTGGAAACCGCGCCCCGTCGCCGGCCTTGTCCTCCCGCACCTCCTGTGCTGCAGTTCCTCGAACTCAGCATCTATATCGTCTTCCGCCGCTTGCTCCCGCCCGACCTGGCCTCCACCGTGGTCGCTCTCCCCGTGAGCGCGTGGTACCTCCACACGCTCGTGTTCGCATTCCCGGACACCATCCACCTCAACGACCCGTGGGCGTCCGGCAGCCCGTTCGCGTTGTTCGACGCTTCAGCAATGTACCGCACGGGCCTCCCACACCTTCGCTGCGTGCGTTTTCGACTCCTCTTTCCCAACCAGGAAAGGCAGGCGCACGCGTCCGCGGTGTCCGCGAATTTCCCCCAGTTCATCACGGCCAGGGGAGGCTAAGCTACCGGCACCGCGGGGTACGCCCATGCTGCAGTTTGAGTCGGGGACTTTTCTCTCGGTGGGCCAGATTTAGTCCGTCGTCGACGTATGGGTCAGTCTATCGTTGTAGGTAAGTCGGTTAGTCTGCCAAACGTTGCACTTCGATTGACTGGTTTAAATGCATAGCTCGGACGATTAACCCTCTCCCCGTTTATCCGAGACGTGTCGAATTTTGCTAAGTGCCAGGGAAAAGATTGAGATTTTATCTTCGCTAGCAACGGAGTTTGATTCTGTACTCTACGGACAGAAAGAAGTACGCTTTCTATCTTCTTTTGTTCGCCCCTCGCTCGGTTAGCGGGAGACAAGATGTCACCTAATATTGATGAATTTTATAAAAGCAACAAAGCATCAAATTAGGTTCGGGTCAAACACACTGGTAGTCACTTCGGGAGCTCAATTGTGCGTGCAGCATATAGGAAGGAGGACCAGTATACAGACGAGCTTTCGAGTCACAAAAGGAACGAAAAATCAAGCGGCAACCTCTCACGCCGAGCTGTGTCTTGAATTTGAAGTTCGTTGCCGAACTCAGCTCAATCGGATACGACAGTTCTTGGACAGAACTCGAATCTCAGGGCTCCGGCATGCTTTGTTTGAATTACGCATAGAGCGGCGATGCACTTGATCAGTCCGTTTATCCGAGACGATGTATCAGTTTAAACTCAAAGTTGTGGCGTAAGCTGATATGATCACTAGCGGATACGCTTCCGACCTGGCTTTTTTAATACACTAACGGCAAGTTGCTCGCGCGGCGACGGCACAGATTCTGGATAAAAGGCGAGCTCGTACAGTTTCAAAACCAACAGCATAAATTTCAAATCATGTCCTCAGCTCGAATCGTCTCGGTCTTCGGTGCCACAGGTCTTCAAGGTCACTTCCCTATTCTTGATATTAATAAGGCCCAAATTCTGAATGATGGTATTCAGGCTCATCTGTTGTGGAAGCGCTCCTGAAGGATGGTACCTTCACTCCCCGTGCGATAACCCGGAACCCGGAGTCGGAGGCGTCCTTGAAGTTGAAAGAGCGGGGCATCGAAGTAGTCAAAGGTGATAGCGGCGACAAACCATCGTTGATTGGCGCTCTGCGCGGTAGCGAGGCCGTCTTTGCGGTACGTGGTCTGCGGTGTCCGACTCACATTAATTTGAACATCTCCTCAGGTGACCGTCCCAGTGATCCCGCCCATTACGCCCACAGGCCCGAGCGAGTTGACCCAAGGACACAATATGATCGATGCGGCGAAGGAGGTCGGGATCAAGTTCTTTGTCTTCAGGTATGCGCCAGCGGAGCAGCCCTCACTTCGTCTGAGACACACGCAGCTCCCTTCCGGGCCTCAACAAATTATCTGACGGAAAGTACAAAAATATGGCGCATTGTGATGGCGAGTCCGGCCGTTCATGAGGTTGTCAAGCATTATACTCACTCAAGAGGACAGACAAGGAAGCAATCGAAGAATATTTGAAGGCATCCGGCGTTGCCTACGCCTCCTTGCTCCTCGGCGGCTTTGCGGAGAATTTGTGGACGTAAGTCGGAATCCTGGCGTGCTCTTAAAGTCTAATCTCGAGCCATAAAAATATGTAGACACCCCATCAGGCTTCTGAAGAAAACTCCGACCGGTTTCAACATCAGTGTCCCGAACTACAACCCTACCTCTCTGGAAGCCTTCTCGTGGATCGGCAACGACCTCGGCGAATCGGTGCTGGCACTCCTCAAGAGCTACACTGATTCTACCAAAAGTGTCTTAGGAAAATCATACCCTGTTGTCACCGCGAACATGACATTCCCGGGCCTCGCGGCAATGATCTCGAAAGGTGAGATTCCGCTTAAATTCATCTGGCACTGGCTCTCATCACCATTATGTACAGCTCTAGGCGTGGAAGTGACTTTTACACGTGTAGCTACGTCTGGAGTTCCTGTACTTGACGAGCTGGTGCGTGCATTGAAGATGGCCATTTTACGAGTCTTAATTGAGATTTCCATTCCAGTTCGCGGCGCATTCCGATTACAACGGACTCTATACCGAGACGCCCGTCCCGAACCCAGACTTGGTGGCGCTTGGTGCAAAATTCGGTACTATGGAGGAATTCATGGAGGAAGTGAAGAAGCACTTTTAAAGAGTACCCTTCATCGTCTCTATGCAAATCTCTTACCTCGTAACTCACTTTCCGTCCATAACAAAAAAAGAAGCTGTAAGTTTGTGCCAGTCCGCACTAATTTCAGCTAGGGGAGCCAATTTAATTCCAGTATTTGACCTTCCTGGCACTTCCTGCATTGCCTTCCTGCATTGTGCCTTAAGGACTGCATGGCACTGCATGTATTACGATCGAACCGATAACTGAGTATTAATAGTGGGACAGGCTGATCCAAACTTCTCCTATTTCTCTCTTTCTCATGGCTTCCCAGTCCATCACCACTCCTGGAGCCCCGATGTCGGTTGGGGAGAAGGTCTTCTTTCGCTTCACTGGCTTGGTCCTTCTCATTGTCCCCACCGGCATCAATATCATCCTTGGCGTCTTGGAATACAATCAGCCCGACGAAACACCAGTGGACGCCGTATTCGTCGCATGGACGGCGAGCCTGCTTGTCTTCCTGGCAGTTTGCTATTGTGTTTTCTTGGCTACGTTTGAGGCCTATTCAGCCCGCGCCCACTTGTTGAGCATAACTGCAACTTGTTTCAGTGGCGTTGGTCAGTCCCATTAGCCGCATTCTACATCGCATGTCCTAATCGCACACCTGTAGTCAGATTCCCAAAGCTTTTCCATGACTGGGGCCTACTCTTTATCCTTTTCACCCTCCTTTTCTACGTAAAAATACTCCCGTGGCTGTGGAACACCCTTCTCACGGAGGTTGGTATGCCGGGAAGGGTTTATCCCAAAGTGAAGCCTGCACGCCCTGCCAGGCCAGGCCAGCCCGCGCCCACCGTTCAAACTTCGGCCCCTGCCCAGTCGCAGGCCGGCGGCGGTGGCGAATCGTTACCTCTTGCCTCTATACGTGAGCAACTTTTTTGATGCATGGCGGCTGGACGGAACTGACCCCATTTCAGCGGCCGGGAACGAAATCTTAACCACGAGCGACAGCACCTTCGATGTCGCTGTACATCCGGCGAAAGCCGCAGAACCCTCGCCTGTTTATTCCACAGGTGAGTCTCTCGCCAACGGGGTTCTGAATTCGTTCCTCAGAACCTACAATATCAGCCTCGAGTTCAACGTCGCAGATGACAATTCAAGCCGAGAACGGTGGGACTATGGCTGTCGACGCGGCCACTGTTGTTTAAATTTAGCTGAAAAAATAGCTCGCTCTATCTTCAAGTAATCAAGTTGTTTCTAATATTTATTAAAGAGTCCGCCCACTATTTGAACTTTGAACCATCGACTCGGAATGTGTGAATCCCAGTAGGCAGTCTGATAGCCTGAAGAATAGCGCCGATATCGCCCCCACTAATTGCAACCGTATACCCATTGGTTTTTACCTTGCGAGCCCAAGCAGGTTTGGAGGGTAACGAAATCTGGCAAGCACTATAGACCGATGGGAGCGACCTCCCTAATTTAGTTGATACGTAAACTGGATCACGAATCAGAATGACGTCCACCACGGCGTAACAAGTCCGTGTTCTTTTCCTCATGTCTTCCACCTCCGCTTATCCTGTCCCGACGTTTGGGGAGAAGGTCTTCTTCCGTTTCGTGGGTTTGGTTCTCCTCTTCGTGCCCACCTTCGTCAATGTCATCCTTGGCATCGGCGAGTATAATCAGCCCGAAGAAACACCAGCGGTATTTGTGGCATGGACGGCGATCCTTCTCGTCTTTCTGACAGTTAGCCTTTGTGTTATTCTGGCTACCTGGGAGGCCTTTTCAGTGCGCATCCAATCGGTGGGCATCACTGCGGCTTGTTTTAGTGGCGTCGGTCAGTCCCATGAACCCATTCCACTACATCGCATGTTCCGATCGCACACCTGCAGTCCGATTCCCAGTCTTTGTCCGCCAGTGGCAGCTGGGGCTAGTCCTTATCCCTTTCGCCTTCCTTTTCTACAAAAACATCCTGCCGTGGCTGTGGGACGCGCTTCTGACGGAACTCAATATGCCGGGAAGGATTTATGAAGTTAAACCTTCGGCCGCTGCCCAGCCGCAGGCTAGCAACGACGACGAGCTGCTACCGCTTTTCTCCGCATGTAAGCATTTTTTTTCGGTTCACCGGTCAATGAAAATTCGCCCCCCATCGCAGCCGCTGAGGACGAAGACTCTAGCCCTGGCGACAATGCTGACGATGTTCATCCAAAAGCTACCAGAGCCACAGAGCCCTTGTCTCCTTATTCCACACGTAAGCAACTCTCTTTTGGGGTTGAACAAGAGAGGCTGAATTCGTCCCTCAGAACCCACAGTCACAGCCTCGGGTTCAATGCCGCAGACGGCAATTCAGGTCGAAAACGGGGGGCCCATGGCTGCCGATGCTGCCACTGTTGTTTGAGTGTAGCAAACAAATTAGTCGTTCGAGTAATCAAGTAGCTCTCAAGTTCTCTAGTATTTATCTATGTCGTCTGGTTGTACTTACCCTTATTTTGAACCATGAAATATACGCAGGAAACCACAGCAATTTACGCGCCGACGTGCCCTGCATTCCAATTTGGAGCCCTCGACCAAAATCAAATTGCATTATTTAAAACTTCAAGCTTATCCAATGGTCTCCTATTTCTCATGTCTTCTACCACCACTAATCCCGCAACCTCTCCTCCTCCTGCTCCCACAATTAGGGAGGGGGTCTTCATTCGCTTCCGTCTTTTGCTCTTCATCTTCGTGCACACCTTCATCAACTTGCTCCTTCACGTCAGCGAGTACTACCAGTCCGGAGAAACGCAAGTGGATCTCGTATATGTGGCATGGTCCGCGGGTCTCCTCGTCCTCCTGACAGTCATCTACTGTGTTTGGCTGGCGACCTTCAAGGTCTTTTCAGTCCGCGCTCAGTTAATAGGCATAACTGCGGCTTGTTGGAGTGGCGCTCGTCAGTCCATTCAACCCCTATTCTACATTGCATGTCCCAATCACACACCTTTAGTCCGAATCCCAGGACTCAAGGTTGACATTTACACTGTAAGTTGGCTTTTCTACAACTTCGCCCTGCCGTATCTGTGGGACGCGCTTCTCACGGAGCTTGGGATGCCGGGGATGGTTTATGCGAAAACGCAGCCTGCACGCCCTGCCCAGCCGAAGCCCAGTGTTAAACCTGTGGTCGCTGTACAGCCGCACGATGGCAAATCGTCAACTCTTTCCTCCACCCGTAAGCTTTAATATTTCGTCCACGGCGGTTGAAGGAAGATTGGCCGTCATCGCAGCGGCTAAAAACGGAGACTCTATCACCGGTGACGCCACTGTCCATCCACGGAAGGTAAACAGTGCCACAGAGACCTTGCCCCTCTATTCCACACGCACGCAACTCTGATCAGTCTCCCGTCGACGGAGTTGTGAGAATCCACAACCACCGTCGCAGACGGGAATTCAGGCCGAAAGCATATAGCGACTGTTGTTTGAATTTAACAGAAAGATAAGAGCGAGCTATCGTCAAGTGCTTAATGAAATCTTTCTCCAACTCTCTTCCAACAATTATTATATCTGGTTACCGTAGCATTTTAATTGAACTAAAACATATCAGGGATTTTAGTTACCGGAAACAGGCAAACAAAACGGAAACAAGGCCATGCCTTGCGCATGTAATGCTATAACCGAAGGTGGAATATGTATCATACTGTTCGACTTGTGCGCCTCCAATTTCCTCGCGATCGAACCTTGGGTAACAACCTCTCAGCTTCCTCTTCGTCGTCAACCTCATCGCCTAGAAAGCGACTTGGTGTTCAGGAGAACTCTTGAGGATACCAGTGAATAAAGCCTGCATCATTGCGCAACAGTTGGTTGATTCTGGTGAGTAGAGGACAGGTGAATTTGAACGGAGCGCGCACACGATAGATGGCCTGCATGATGATGATTTTAATCAGCAAGTGGAAGAATGCATGGAGAGGACACCGTACACTGTAAAGCACCTGCGTGAGCGTCGCTCTCCCCGTGGCCCACACAAACATCTGCACACCGTCGATACCTGGAAGAGAAACTCAGTCAGAATAAACTTTCGAACCCGCGAATTCAAGTTCACGCACCAAAGACCACGACGAACCACACGATCCCGATGGACTTGTCGAGATACAGGGTTTTGCTGCATTTGTAGACGGTTAGGATGAACATCGCGAACGTCTGCCAGTGATATAATTGGTTCAATTGGTGTTTTTTTATGGAGCGATTGTGGACTTACCACGAGGAGCGGAGGGAGGGCGTAGAATGCGAAGTATGGACCTCGCATGACGGGGCTTTGCGGACGTTAGCGTAATGGACCAACCAAAGATGATGGAGACGTACTAGTGAACTAACACCCAGGTAGAATGGGGCTGTTTAATGTTTCTGTACGCCGATCTGCGGAATTGAATGGAGCTCACCGCTGTGGTAGGTCGCCGGAATAAGTAGTATGACGAGCCTGCGAGGCATTTCAACCATCAAAAACAAGATATGTGATCAAGCACCACCGTACATCGACACCAGCTCGGCTTTCATTTTCGTTAGTTTCCTGATGAAACGAGCTTGAAAACGAGAGTGCCACACACCGAGAAGCATGGGGAATAATATGTACGCCATTCGGCGGGTAATATCCAGACCCTACGTTTATGAGAGTTGAATCGCATGAAGCGCAGTAGAGGCTGCAAGGAAAGAAACTTGCCGCAGGACAAGCATTAGATCGAAGCTCGCGACGACTACGGTAGATACGAGTCCTTCTGCCTGCATCAAGTTCATTTTCTCTCTGCACTCAAGGGAAGTTCGAGGCGACGCACCACTATGAAAGATCCGCAGCTGAGGGAGAATATCAACACCAGATACGCAGTAAATGCCGGGACGAACAGCTGCGATTGACATGAGAACGAGAATTAACAGCAACTGATACATTATTTGATTTTATTTCCCGGGACATGATTGGCGTTCGGTTTAGAAGGAAGAACTAAGTGGGGCGTGGACCACTCACATGTTGCACAGGAGGCTATCGTGATTATCGTGATATAGCGGTTCTGTATTGTATTAAGGTAAGAAGCCCACGTCGTGGAAAAAGATGGGTTTTACTAACCCAAAGCTACAAACATGATTGAATTATCACGGCAGTCAGAAACTGAGGTAGACGAAACTTACGTATAAGATGCTAGGAACGCTCCACCGTTTCTTCCACACAAAATCTATCTGGCGGGACGTTCGCATTATTGGTCGAGCAAGAATGAATGAATGAAGTACTATACACACACCTCGTTCACTATCGCGAAGTAGTCCGCCCTGGTGCGTATCGTCAACCGAGCGTCCTATGGCACGAAATATTCGATGGAATCCACACTAGGATGGCGATCGCAGAAACTTCGCAGACGCCGCTCAGCGGACGGGCCCCGTTATAAAGGATAAACCCCAGCACACACCTGCGAGAGAATTCGTGAGTCGCGCGTCGGACACTATCGTCTTGTCCGGGATTTGAGGCGCGCTGCCAGTCGTCGGGACCCACCGTACGGAGCTCATGATGGGGGTTAGTTAGTTCAGGATGGTGTGGCCACGCCGCTGCCCGCGTTATACATATATACTAAACCCAGCGCATTCTCAGGTTGGTAGAATCACTTGTCGGCAATCGAGAGGGTAGGGGTGCCACAGGACACAGCTTAGGATGTGATCTTGAATAAAGACCCTTGGACCCACGAACCAATATAAATATGGAACGGAGAAAAAATTAGAGATGTCGGCTGGCAGAGGTTGTCGGGAAATTGCGTACTGGGTGTGTGAAGTCGAGTCCCCTACTAGCAGTGCACAGTTCCGAGATACGTATCCTACATTAGCCGCAGCGCCTGGAAATCGAGAAGATGATTTGTCGATTCAGAGCCCTCGGGACGGCATGCAGGATGCCGTGCGCTGTGCTCTGGTGCCGCTGGCGGGCCTCCACAAAGCCGTGCCGCATGTTTTAAACGCTCCCTAGCTTGTCCCTAGCCTAAAATATTATTATTACGAGGGTTATCGGCAAAGATCATCAAATGAGTTGCTTCGGAAGCCGGTGGTCCGGTCCCCGTTGTTCGGCATCTCCAAGCGTCGTGTTGATCCTTCGCAGATTTAAACATATTTCAAGCCGCGATATCCGAGGTACAAGAAACTAAGGACATGCGGAACGAAACAGAGCTTGAGGGAGTTTCTCGGAAGCATCCAGACACGGTTTCGAGGGCTTCCGTCTTTGGTTGATACCATGGAATCAGGACGTGTGAGCCAGTCTGAGCATGCCCCAGTCGTCGCTCTGAGGCGAATGGCTGTGAGCGAGATCAACTTGGGCGCCTCGAGCGACCTTTGGCCTTGTGCACGTCAGGCAAGCGGTGCAGGATGGCTGCCAGATCGTTGTTAAACGGGTTTGACGTGGAACGGAGGGAAACAGCATCTTTTCCCAAGGGGCCATCCCAAACCTGCCTTCTCAGTCCTTGTACTGCCTTTCAACAGCGCCTTGTCTCCGTATTGCTGCCCGTTTCGCGATTAGACAAATGGAGAGTGAACAACAGGACCAAGCCATAATGCCATGACGAGGTTCAGACGTCGACGCGGCCGGGTGGAGCTTTATTCTATTTACTTATGTATTTATTTATTTATTTCGTGTGGCGATTTGCCGCGGGGGAGATACGTACGTAAGCGCTAACTCCCCTGCGTCTTACCCCCCACAAATGTCGACAAGCTATATCGCGACGCAGACTATCAAGCCGGGCTACTTTGGCAAAGGCTCCGTCGAGGTCGCCCCACCAACCTCTGAGGATGAGGGGCCCACCCGCCGCCTCGCCATCGCTTCCGACCGTCTTGTTACCCAACCGTTCGAGGGCATCGACACCGTGTACGACGTCCTCGAATACGTCGCGGAGACCCACGGCACGCGAGACGCCCTCGGCTGGCGTGAGATTGTCGACGTGCACGAGGAGGCGAAGGAAGTGAAGAAGTTCGTCGACGGCAAGGAGGTCACCGAAACGAAGAAGTGGAAATACTTCCAGCTCAGCGACTACCAGTACATCTCGTACGTCCAACTGCGCGACCAAGTCTCTGAGGTTGCGCGAGGGCTGGCAGACCTGGGTATCACGAGCGACGATGTGTTTAACATCTTTGCTGCGACGAGGTGAGTCCTAGCCCGCTTTCCCCCCTTTCGGTCCCTCCTCGTCTTCCTCTCTCCTCATCTCGGTGGCCATAAACTGGCACCCCGGGGGGCATACGTTTACTGACGGACGCTCGGCGATTTCCCCGGATGCTTACCTCGTGTGAGCGGTGAGATGCAACGTCATCTTCGGCCTGCGGAGCGCGAGGCATCAATGCGCCCTAGCCTTTTTACGCCCATCTACGCGTGCCTGGGCCTTTGGTGCCGTACGCGTCCTTGCCGTCGCCCTTGCTCTATCCCACATTTACTCTTCTTCCTTTTCATTTCTCGTACGTCTACAATGCTAAACCTCTCGCAGTGTCAACTGGCAGGTAATGGCGCACGCGTGTGGGTGCATCTCCACAACCATCGCCACTGCCTACGATACCCTCGGCCCCTCGGGTCTGACGCACTCGCTCAATGAGCCCAACTGCGCTGCCCTTTTCACCAACGCCGAGCTGCTCTCGACACTGCTCGCCGTCCTCCCCAACACACCCTCCGTCAAGTATGTCGTCTTCGATGGCGAGCCGACGCCAAAGCTGCTCGCCTCCCTCGCCGAAGCGCGCCCAGACATCACCGTCCTCTCTATCAACGACGTCCGCAAGCGTGGCGCCGCGCTCCCTATGTCCCTGATCGAGGGCCGCCGACCCAAGCCCGATACCGTCAGCTGCATCATGTACACGTCCGGCTCCACGGGCGCACCCAAAGGCGTCGTCATCACGCACGCCAACCTCATCGCGTCTGTCGGGGCCGTCTACAAGCTCCTGGGACACCACCTCACGCCGCAGGATGCCTACCTCGCGTACCTGCCCCTGGCGCACATCCTCGAGTACATCGTCGAGCTGATCATGCTCTTCGTGGGTATGCCGCAGGGCTTTGGGCGCATCAAGACGCTCACGGACGCGAGCGTGCGCAACTGCGAGGGCGACATCAAGGCGTTCCGCCCAACCATCATGGTCGGCGTGCCCGCCGTCTGGGAGACGATCCGGAAGGGCATCGTGGGCAAGGTCACCGCCGGGGGCACGCTCCGGAGCAGCTTGTTCCGCGGCGCGGTCGAGGCCAAGAAGCGGGGGACGCCAGGGCTCGCGCGGATCGCGGACAGCGTGGTGCTGAGCAGCGTGCGCGCGGCGACGGGCGGGCGGCTGCGGATCGCCATGAGCGGCGGGGCAGCTATCAGCAAGGAGACGCAGGAGTTTTTGAGCGTCGCGCTGGTGATGCTGCTGCAGGGTGAGTATTTTCCCGCTTCCCTCATCCCCTCCCCTCTCTCTTGTGATCTTCACCCCATCTTCTTGTGAGCCGATTCAATGCGCTAACGCGTTTGCCCGCAGGTTACGGCATGACCGAGTCGTGTGGCATGTGCGCTATCATGCCTCCTGAGGTCTTCCGGTACGATACCGTCGGGCTGCCGGTGCCCAGTATCGAGATCAAGGTGCGAGTATTGTCCTTTCCCTTCCTGGCTCTTTTGCTGATGCCACCGCAGCTTCGCGACGTGCCCGAAGCGGGATACTTCAGCTGTGGGCGGCAGGGGAGCAAGGAGGAGCGCGGAGAGGTACGCGTCATTTTTTTTTGTCTTTCCTTTCCCTGTCTTTTCTTCTTTGCTTCCGCGGCGTCGAGGGCGGGGCCCCACGGGGTTTGGATCGCCATTTATTCACCGTCCTTTTTCTACCGGTGCAGTTTTTTACGGCCGCACCCATCATAGCCGCTTTTGGCAACTCCCTTCTTGTCCCTCTCCTCTCGTATTGTCTACGAGGCTCACCTCTCCCTCTTCTGCATCTCGCCTTCCCTCTCCTGGTCCGTCATACCTTCCTTGGCCCTTCGCCCGCCCTTTCCCTATATCCACTGATTTGGCCGACGTGTCGTTCCACCAACTTCGCTAACATGTCGCTCCGTCTAGGTATGCATCCGCGGGCCCTCCGTAATCTCGGGCTACTACAAGCGCCTGGACCTCAACGAGGACCCGACGATCTTCGCCGGAGATGGGTGGATGCGCACGGGAGATGTGGGGCAGTGGAACAGCGATGGGACGCTCTCGCTCATTGACCGGTGAGTTTTCGTCTTTGAGTTTGAGGTGATATGTGTGGAGGAGCATGTTGGGGTGCTCGGATACCTATGCGGTTTCGCGAAAGCTGCGACGCAGTGCCTCGGGTAGCCATTTTAGGCCGTTAGCTGACGCACGAGCCTACAGAATCAAGAACCTGGTGAAGCTCGCGGGTGGTGAGGTACGGGCGCATCGTTATCTTCTCTCACTGCCGCCGGCGCTGATGACATGTGTCCCACAGTACATCGCTCTTGAGCAGCTCGAGTCGTCGTACAAGTCGTGCAACTTTGTCGCCAACATCTGCGTGTACGCGACGTCGGACGCCAAGGCGCCCATCGCCATCATCATCCCGCATGAGGCGAACCTCCGCGCGTCGCTGCGCGCGTCCTCGGGCTCCTCATCGCCATCGTCGGCGAAAGGAAAGATAGACCCGACGCTGGGGCTGCCGGAGCTGTGCGCGGACCCGCGCGTGGCGGAGCTCGTGCTGAAGGAGTGCAATGCGGTGGGGAAGAAGAGCGGGTTCAAGGCGATGGAGACGCTCGCAGCGGTCATCCTCACGCCGGACGAGTGGACGCCCGAGAGCGGGCTCGTCACCGCTGCGCAGAAGATCCAGCGGACGGCCATCTCGAAGAAGTTTGATAAAGAGATCAAGGTGCGTTTCCCGTTCTTGACCCGCCGTGTTTCTGCTGCTAGTACTGATTGGGGTGTGTGTGTTTCAGGAGGCATATAAGAACCAGTAGAGTGCTAGGTGGGCAACGAGGAACTCTAAGAATTTGAAATGAATAAATTGGATCACGATTCACGGTTTTTTCTTCCTGCAGTGTGTCGCTGTATATCTACCTTACGATCGGCGCTATCAGCGCCCTACTCATTCTACTTAACACGATTCCTCTCTCAGTTTGACCTGACCTGAAATGCGTGGCTGAAGGTCAAGATGTGACAGTGTGACATCGTGACATACTGCTCCTTTACAGTGTCTACACTGAACCAGCTACAGAATTCATCTCCCGGGCAACTACCGCCTTCTATCTTGCTTGTAGTTAGAACTTGGGTTCTTGTTTTCCACGCAATTTCCGATGGCGATCTCTGGACGGCCTTCAGTACCCTCTGTATCAGCATATCTTGCTTGAAACAGTCGTTTTAGTTAGCCTCGGGGACGTTGGGTATATCCACATCCACGCCCTACTCTTGGCGCAGTTTACTTAAGTTGGGTTTGTAAGTCGTGGGGTGAGCACGACTCTAATCACACAAGTGGTTGTAGTGGTTCAAGATAAAAGTAGTTAGTTTACATAGTACGAAATACATCGGTTTAAATAGGTAGAGGCGAACAGCCTTGGTGAGTCATATCGAGTCACAATAAATATTCTCAACTATTCTACAATGTCCTATAATGTTCCATAATGTTCTACAGGACACAGGTTGACTCTGGCGGCTTGCCCGAGTCATGCCCGAAGGCTGTGTCTCCAACACTCCCCCTCAAGCCGGCAGAAGTCCCATACTTAAACAAAATTGTTCGTGCTTCATGCGGGACAAAGGCTTAGTGAATATGTCTGCAACCATCTCATTAGTTGGACAATATTCAACACTTACAATGCTGAGTTCAACACATTCTCGGACAAAATGATTCTCGATACGAAAGTGCTTGGATCGCGCGTGATGTTGGGGATCGTAAGCAATAGAAATTGCTGATTGGTTGTCCGAGTAAATCAGCGTTGACTCTTGAGTGGGAAAGTCGAATGGTAGTGCTGCAAATAAATATCTGAGCCAAATTGCGTGTCGCGTTGCGGCGGTGAGAGCTGAATATTCAGCTTCGGCGGTGCTGAGTGCAACAGTTGGTTGCTTCTTGGAATGCCAAGCAATTGGGCCGCCCGCGAGGAAGTATACGTATCCAGAGACTGATTTGCTGTCATCTGGGTTGGATGCGAAGTCGGCGTCGCTGTACGCGCCGTAGTGGTTGAAGATTGAGTTCGGATCACAGGCTAAATTTGGTCCTCCGAAAGTGATCCGGTGCTGACGCGTCCCCTTTAGGTAGCGAAACACTCTCTTCATCGCCGTCCAATGCGTCGCACTCGGGTTGCTCGTGTACGCTCCGAGTCTGGCGACCGCATATGCGATATCTGGCCGACTGATTGTTGCTGGCCAGATCAGTGAGCCCATGTACTCGGCAAAACTATGGCCTTGCTCGTCGGTACTCTTGCTCTGCTCCTGGTTCTTCTCCAGGACGACATTTGGGTCCATTGGTGTCTTGACTGGCGACATCTGCTCGTATTTTAAACGCCTCAAGACACTGTCGATGTAATGTTCTTGCGAGATCTGGATGGTCTTCGCGGCGCGGTCTCGATATATCTCGATACCGATCAACTTCTTCGGCTCGCCAAGGTCGGTGATTTCGACCTCTTGCTTCAACGCGAGTTCGGTGGCGGAGAGCATAGTGGGGCTGTTGCTGAACAGCAGTAAGTCATCGACCCAGACTGTTATGACGGTGAACTGATCCTTGATTTGGCGTGTATAAACGCCGTGGTCGACTTCTATGCGCTGAAAGCCATGTTTGGTGAGTATTCCATGCAGCTTTCGGTTCCATTCTCTGCCTGACTGTTTCAGGCCGTATAGCGTCTTCTTCAAACGGCATTTGCGTCCAGAACCATCATCAAAGCCTGGAGGTTGTTCCATGAACACCTCTTCTTGTAGGTCTCCGTTGAGGTATGCTCCTTTCACATCTAGCTGTTTCATCTCAAGATTTTGGACTGCAGCTATTGCAAGGAGGGCTCGTAGAGATTCGAGACGGACGACTGGGGAGAATGTATCGAAATAGTCGATGCCGGGAACCTGTGAGTAGCCTTTCGCTACGAGTCTCGCCTTATAGCGGATGATGTTCCCCTGCTGATCTGTCTTTAGGTCAAATACCCAACGACATCCAACAGCCTTACGTTCCTTGGGACACTCCTCAAGCTCCCATGTTCCCATCTTCGTCAAGTTCTCAAGTTCGGCGTTGATTGCCTGCTGCCAATGTGGCCATTCGGGCCACGAACTCGCCTCGTCAATGTTCCGGGGGATATTGGACTTCCCCGGATCGATTTCTCCGACCGTAGCCTTGTACGCGAAATGCGCGATGGGGTTGTCATTACCCTCATTGTCTTCTGCATCATCTACGTCGGGTTCGGGGTCCTTGCCCCGGGTTGCATGGCCTGCCTTCGGCCGTCGTGCATCGGGATTTCCGAGTTGGAGATAGTTGTGGTCGGTGAATTTGTAGTTGCGGGAAATCTTAACGCGATGGGTCCGTGTATCATAGTACCGTATTGCTTTGGGTCCATCTAGGTAGCCGCAAAATATATGTTTGATTGCCCGTTCTTCTAACTTTGATAGCTTTTCGACGTCCTCGCGAAAAATCCATATGGGTGCTCCAAACTCCTGAAAATGTGAGACATCTGGTTTTTCCTTCGTGAAAACCTCATGTGGTGTTTTACCGTCTGGTAGGGCCTTTGTTGGCGAACGATTTCGGATATAGGCGGCGTGTGTCACGGCAAATTCCCACAAACTGTCGGGTAAATTCCTTTCCGTCAACATCGCTCTTGCCAATTCAACGAGGGTTCGGTTCAATCTCTCAGAAACTCCATTCTGGGACTGGGAATACGGTGCCGTCTGATGCACCTCGATACCTTTCGCTGCGAGTGCTGACTTCAGCTTCTCATTCAGGTATTCCCGTCCTTCGTCGATGCGAATCCACTTCGGCTTATAGCCATACTGCCGTTCCAACCACTCAATGTGCTCCATGACCCTTATTTTGGCCTGGTCCTTTGTGCGCATGAACAAAACTGTCATTCTGCGACTTGCATCATCGGTAAAAGAAATATAATAATAATTTCCTTCGGTTGACTTCGTACGTGCAGGACCCCATAGGTCACTGTGGATGCCTTCTCCCGGATTCTTCGATCGGTGAAGGGCTTTATGCGGAAATGGCTTGCGATGCATCTTGGCCTGAATGCAGGCTTCGCATACCTCGTCTTCGGGTTTACTGGTCGGATCGATGGTGAGTCCTTCTACGGACTGATTCTGGATGAGGAGCTCTAGGGTCGAATTAGATACGTGCCCGTAACGGCGATGCCACGACTTCCAGCTGTCGGGGTCAATACTCTCCGGATCACCAACGTTGGCTCGGTTCTGTACAACAACTGCTTGCGTATCAAGCCAGTACAGTCGGAACTTTTTCTTACCTTCTAGGACGAGCCTCCCAGACCTAGTGCGAATTGTTGCGGTGCCATTCTGAAATGTGGCTGCCCCTCCGGCATCATCTATGCGGGGAATCGAAAGCAGATTGTTGGCGGCTGCAGGTGCGTACAATGTGTTATTCAACGTGACTGTTTCCTTACGGCCATTGATATAGCTTTCTAGGACAACAGTACCACGCCCGTGAGCTCTCACGCAATTGTCGCCAAGTCCATTGATAATTTCGCCCTCCAGCGGAGTATAATCAGCAAAAATGTTGCGGTTATTGGCGATGTGGACCGTACAGCCGGAATCGGCTAGCCACGCGTCTCTCGATAGACGCGAATCAAAGTGGGGTTTCTCGGGGTGGATCGCCATGAATGATGCAGCTTGGGTAGAGTCGTCGGAAGCCTGGTTTGTACCTAGGTTAGCATTATTTCCTTTTCTCTTACCTTTCCATTTCCCTCTCGAACCATTTCCACTATAGTTCGTTGGGCGCTGGCCTTCTTTGCCGCCGCCCCTGCTCCAGCAATCCTTTGCCATATGGCCCGCGGCTCCGCAATTGAAACATCCATCATTGATGTTGTTTGAGGACTTGCTGTGCTGGTGAGTTCTCTGACTCTTACCGAACAGTGCTGATGATCCCGTTGTAGATTCTCCGGCTTTCTCCTTCCGCCGTCGATACTCCTCAAGGATGAGGGCCACCAACTC
Source organism: Mycena epipterygia (assembly GCA_029281465.1). NCBI lineage: Eukaryota > Fungi > Basidiomycota > Agaricomycetes > Agaricales > Mycenaceae > Mycena > Mycena epipterygia. The sequence continues at coordinate 827,224 of JARJCQ010000021.1, read as the reverse complement.
GTGTGAATTGATGGTGACGGGGCTCGCTGGCCCGGTGGAGGATGAAGATACATTGGCTGGTGCAGGTGTTGCAGTTGTCAACTTACCGTTGTTTGCAGCCAAGTACGAGCTCGTGAATGGGTCCCAGGATTCTGGGAGAGAGGTGATCAATGCAATGAGGAACTCCTGGTCCGATACCAGGCTACTCATGGTGTTCAGTTGCTCTTGGATAGAGCGGAGCTCCGTAATATGGGCTGGGATGTCGGCGCCTTCTTCGGCAATCGTCCGGTATAGTCTCCGTCGATACGACATAATACCTAGCTGACCTCTGGATTCTTTGACAGTGCAAAGTTGCTCCCACATCTGGGCCGCAGTAGTCGCTCCCGCAATATGTACCATCTGGGAATTTCCCAAAGCAAGTTCTATTTTGCTTCGTGCCTTTCCATCTGCCTTTTTCCATGCTACAATTAATTTCTTCTCGTCCGCGGTTGGCTTCGTCGGGTCAGCGACCGTCGGATAAGCCTCGGTGCCATCAACATAACCCTCAAGTTCATTGTCTCGGAGTATCGCCGATATGCGACGCTTCCATGGCATCCAATTTTCCTCATTGAGGAGTTCAATCCGAGTAGAAGAATGTTCTGTCATGTCCAAAGTCGAAAGTGCGTAGATTGGTAGGTTGTCGGTGCTGATTCAAATATTGAATAAGAGTGTCGCTAATAAACTGTGTGATTAGAAGTTTGGGGCGGGGCCCATAACCTCTTGGCGCAGTTTACTTAAGTTGGGTTTGTAAGTCGTGGGGTGAGCACGACTCTAATCACACAAGTGGTTGTAGTGGTTCAAGATAAAAGTAGTTAGTTTACATAGTACGAAATACATCGGTTTAAATAGGTAGAGGCGAACAGCCTTGGTGAGTCATATCGAGTCACAATAAATATTCTCAACTATTCTACAATGTCCTATAATGTTCCATAATGTTCTACAGGACACAGGTTGACTCTGGCGGCTTGCCCGAGTCATGCCCGAAGGCTGTGTCTCCAACACCTACAACTCTTATGCGGCTGCCCGCACTGGATCAAGCGGCTCGTTTGCAAGTTCTGGAGCTTCGGGATCCCTCGAAATCTCGCATCTCTCCGGCATTCAATGCGTAGATCTGATACCCTATTTGCAGTGGGACTTGATGCGTCCAGCCAGTCATTGTCGTCACAGTGGAATTTTGTCGCGCGAAGGCCATAGCTGGTGAACTACTGAATACGTTTCAGTTTTTAATGGTGGAAAGGGGCTTCGTACATTGTTAGCGAGAATCCGGCATGCTCTCCGTGATACCGCGCCTTTCATGCCTCGGAGTCGGCACAGTTCGACTTCACAGTCAGAGTTTATTCATGTTCGCTCCGCGCCAAAGGAGCTAGGGCCGCTTGGGTCCTACACTACTTATCATGATTTCAACATCACCATGAACTTACCCCGCAGTTTACAGCCATTTTGCGAAACTCACGTTTGGCACCCTCGTCGCGTTAATTATCGCGGACGGCTGTTCTGGGGTATTTTCTTCTACGGCATCCAACACTAAAGAAATCCATTCACATAATCCCTTAGATCTCTGAAACTTCTCCTCTGCTCAGTCCGCCAATCGCACATCCGAATCTCGATGGAATTCAGGCCGCGGCTGTGTAGATAATGTCAACAGTGTGATTACGGCCCTACATCTCTCACCGCACCTCAATTCCTTTCATTTTATGTATGAAATCAGTGGCTCTCATCAACTCGTCGGGTTAAACTCCACCTTTCGCTTGATTCAGCAACGCTCCAATGAAGCGCACCTTACTTATGCATTCTGGATGGCAACGAAAGTGATTTCATTGCGACCAGTCTTTCAACGACATCAAAGCAGACATCGCGCGAACACACCACTGTATTTGGTGTGTTCGAATAATTAGCTTCTCGGGGGAAATACCTGACATGGCGAACTCTTCCCTTCACATGTTCCGGAACTCAAAGCCCGCGTGTGTTGACACCCCGATTTTAAGCTTTGTTCTCAATCTCACGTCAACTTCCTTGAAGCAAGTTGAAGCCTAGGTGTCTGAATCGGAGGCTCCGAGATAAAAAGGGAAAAGGGAGTCCCAAGGGCAGATGCAGGGAAACTGGCGATGATTCGTCAAAGAGGACATTGATGAACCAAGAGCTATATTGTATAACACAAAGAATCGGCAGTAAGTAAGTAAAAAAACTTGGAAAAAACCGAAATCCTGTCTCGAAAATGTACGGTGAAGTTCGGAGTTCTTAGCAATACAGTATTCCATGTAAGGGATGTCCGAATTATTCCATGACCCACCCTGACCCACCCTGACCCACCAAAACCGAAAGTAGACGGAAACCAAGCGGAAACGGGAGCAAATATAATTATAATTGATCGCATCACCGGGTACTTCACCAGCCGGTTCCAATCATTGCGGGGAAAAACGGTCTCCTTCCTCCAACCATCATGACCCACGACCCTAACAAGCAGAATGCAATCGACATGGACAAAGCGAGATCTGCGACGTCCATAAACGTCTCAGATGTGCGCAACTTCCTGTACAGTGAGTGAGTCCATCGGAATCCACACAAGTGCTAAATGCAATCCGGCATATATAGACGGCTCTGCACAGTGGCGCAAACGGGAGCAGATTGTCGATATCCTTTCCAAGGATCCTCTGTTTGACAAATCCACAAGGTACTTTACTCGTAAGGGCTCTGTGTTGTGCTGACGCGCATATTCGAAGAGTGTTCGCGACGCGCAAGGAACAGTATATACGCGGACAAGCGCTCACCAATAGACTGTATGATTTGCAGGAGATCCACAAATGGTCCCCGGAGGATGCGAATATCGCCTTGTCGGTGACGGACGAGGGCCTCCCCATCGGTGTGTTCTGTTGCTAATGATTGTATATCGTCTTATGACCCCGCAGGTCTCCACAACGTTGGTATGGAAAGCCTTCATTTTAATGAAACAATTCTGAACTGGCACAAGCTTTTGAGCCCGTCTTCCGGCTCCAGGCATCTCCCGAGCTATTCTCTAAATACGGCGCACTAATCGCAAGTCGGGGTATCCTCGGCTGTTATCTACAGACCGAGCTCGGACATGGAACTAATGTGGGACGTTTGGAAACAACAGCGACATACATTCCCGAAACACGCGAGTTCGAGATAAACTCACCCACTTTAACCAGTACCAAGTGGTGGATTGGTGCCTTGGGGAAAACGGCCACCCACGGGGTGGTCCAAGCCAAATTAATCCTGCCAGGGGGTAAAGATGTGGGCCCCCACCTGTTCTTCATCCAGCTGCGGTCTCTAGGCGAGTGCATCGCGTCGTTGTGTGAATATCTACAATGTCACTTTTACTCCAGATACGCACAAGGTTCTTCCCGGGAGAATTATTGGCGATATCGGTGAGCTCGTTCTGGTTATTGTCACTTTTTTTGCTCATGTAGATGCAGGTCCAAAGGCACTCGGTGGCTATGTAGCCACGGACAACGGTTTTGCGCGGTTCGACCACGTACGAATCCCCAAAGAGAATATGCTTTCCAAATTCGCAGGTGTCACCGACACAGGTGAATACGTGACGCCGCCACACGCAAAGCTAAGTTATGGAGGGGTTAAGTCAAGTCTTGGCACTCCACTCAAACCACGCTGACCCCAATTGTAGATGCTCTATATCCGTTCCGGGTGCGCCATTTGAAGATGTTTTGCTTCCTCATGACATGCTGACACGATGTAGGATGGTTACCGCTGCGGGTTGGCTCATCGCGAAGGGTAATGAATCCGCGTTTGCTTATCTTTTGACTGATTTAGCTTATATTACCCAGGTGCGACAGTTGCTATCCGTTACGGAACCGTGCGCCGGCAAGGCGAAGTGGGCCCCGACGGCCTCGAGCGCCAGACGATCACGTACCCTTCGTTGCATGTTCGCCTCGTTCCCCTACTGGCGCGCGCATACGTCTTCATCGAACTCGGACGCGCCTTGGTGAGAATTCGAAAAGTCGAATAGATGACCAGCTTGATTCTTATCATGGTGTAGACCCGAGGATTCGACGCACTTGCGCGCGGACTGTCGTCTGGCGACACATCGAAGCTCGCCGAGATGCACGTCATGACGAGCGGGCTGAAAGTCCTCGTATCAACAACGGGCATTCAGGACCTCGAGACCGCCCGACGCTCGATGGGAGGGCACGGGTACAGCGCCTTTGCGGGCGTGGGCAAGATGTATGCGGACTATCTCCCCGCAGCAACGTACGCGTATTTCACCCTTCCGGTTGTTCCCTGTTGTGCTAACCTGCGCTGTGGAATGTAGATACGAAGGTGAAAACTTCGTCCTCGACCAGCAGGTCCTCCGCGCGGCGCTCAAGGCCTTCCGCGGTCTGTTCGCCACGACGACTTCACCAACGGCGGCTTCGCTCTCGCCGTCCTCGTTCTATCTGCGCCTCTTGCTCGATAAAAACCTGGTCCCGCCAGAATTAAACCCGGCATCGTGGACGCAGCCCGCGGCCCCAATTCTGCTCCTCGAATGGCGCGCCGCTTTGCTCGTGCACGAACTGGCCCAAACAAGCGCGGCCCCAGACGCCACGGCGACCCAGCGCGTGTCGCGGGCAGTCACCGAAGCCTTTGTTGCGGCGCGAGTGGGTGAAATGATCGAGGCGCTCGGCAGCACGTTTAAACAGCATGAGGCCGAAATCGTGAAGAAAGTGTATCTTCTGGTATGTTCGAATGCCCTTTCTGTTCATGGCCTTTCATGACCCTTTTACGCGCACAGTACCTCCTCACCACAGTCGAGTCCGGGCTCGTTGACCTGCTTTCGTTTGGTCTGTTTCGTGCGACGCCGACGGGCGACCCTCCGCGTTCCCGCGACCCCACCCGCGCTCTCCGCCTGGCGATCGCCGGTCTCTGCGGTGAACTTCTCCCCGAGGCCATTGGCCTCAGTGACGCGTTCGGGTTCTCGGACTGGGAACTGGACAGGTGCGTTAGCGACTTTCATCCTCCCCCCTTCGAGTTGCAACTCCTTTCGAATTTGATCAATACTAATTACTTGACAATTGCAGTGCGTTGGGTGTACAAGATGGGAAGGTTTACGAGGCCCTGTGGGCGCGCGTGCAGGAGGAGCCGTTGAACCAGACGGAGGTCACGGAGGCATACCAGGTTTGAATTCTCTTTGGTTGTGTTTCAGAAAGGGATGGGCTGATTGTTGAGCTAGGCATCGATTAAACCGATGTTGATACGCGGGAGGAAGATGGCTTCCAAACTTTGAGCTGGGTAGTATTCTTTATGCCATGTATGTTCGAAATTCCACAATAAGTCACATTGCACGGCGGTAATCCAATTCATATATACATGTAATTCTTACATGGTTGGTATACTTCTGCATCTTCTTTGTTGACTCCTTTTGCTTTTTAAGGAAGAGAATAAATAAGAACAGCGTTGTGTTGAAGTTTATTCGTCATGGGCGTGAAACGAAGAGGTACACTACTTATGAAATAGATGGGACCGCTCCAGAAATTGAGAATCTAAATCAAAGAGTTCTAGCCTCGTAAATTCGTGCTTAAATTCTTGCTTGTATCCTAATCGATATCGTGTCAAAATGGCATTGTCATCGAAACCCTTCGTCCCGTGGACGTCGCTGATCGTTGCGATTTTCTCCAAAGCTGACAAGAACGGCTGGAGAGATGATTAAAAGGATAGATGGCAGTGTGGTTACTATTTTCCCCTCCTCCTCCACGAGAAGTTCCGTAGGGACTGCTGCCGGTCTTTGAATGAATCAGCACGACTCCACTCAGCCCAGTCTACTTACGCCGACGCTTGATAAGAGAGACTGCCGTAAATTGACCGTAAAGTGGATCATCCGCACCGGACGTGAGTAAGTTCGTAGGCCCATGAGATACAGTGATCGTACCTGGTGGTCGGAATGAACGGCAGGGCGGAATCTCAATCTGAGTTCCGAACTCTGCGGCAGATGGCCAGTTGAACTTTGCTCGCACGTCCTCCGACTCCGGGGTTCTGATTTTCCTGCCGTCCAGTGTCAAATTAGTGAGGGTTCTCTCAACGGTCAGCCAGTGCTGACCTGAACTTGCATTTTCGCCCAAGCCCTTATTTCCCTTTCATTTATCAGCTTGATAGTCATAATGCCGGGCTGTCATCGCAGCCTGCATTAAGCGCAGTCTGGACCGATGGGGCAGAACCCGGAGGTCAGTCAGCAGATCGCTCGTCGTTGACGACCACTACAAAAGCCTCGGGGGGTCCACGTAGCTCCACGTAGCTCCACGTAGCCTTATCTTCAAGATGACCCCCTTCAATTTCCGCGTACGAAAAGTCGAGAAGCCCGATGCCATTCATGTGTCGGAGACGCCTGAACTCGAAAAAATTGTGGACGTATTGGCCAGAGCGTTCAGCACCGGCTAGTGGTTTCAGTATGAACCGAATGCAGAGAATCTGAATTTAAAATCCACAGATGCGTTCACCGCCATCGTGACCGGGAATTCGCCAGACAGCCCGGAAGCCAATCCTCTTGCGAGGCCGCTGTGTAGATCCACTGCCATTGCGGGCCTGCTGGGGGGCGAAGTTTATGTGGCGGAAACTATGGACACACCCGCCAAAATTGTGGGATGCGCCCTGTGGTTCAGGCCCGGGCGTGCGTTGTACGACTCGTATGAGTTGAATCTCCCGTCCAAAGTCAATTATTTGAATGACCCTCATTTTCAGAGAGGATCAAGTCCAATTTGCCCTAAAGCCACTCTTGGCTTTATTCAACGAAGATCTCCAACGATGGTGGGACGGTGTATGTTTAAGAACTCACTTTGAACTGGAGGCTCGCAGTTTCAACTAATTCATTCCAGTTTATTCCCCAGTACGAAAATTGCGTCAACTCCGCGCTAGGCGAGGGCTCGGAGCTCAATTCGTGGCGCCTCCAGACAATCGCTGTGGACCCAGACTACCAGCGCCAGCGCGTTGGTACCCTCCTTGTTAATACTGTCAAAGAACAAGCGGCCGCCACAAAAACCCCGCTCTGCGTCGATTGTTCCGAGGAGAGCAATGTAAAGGCCTTGCCATGTTACCTTTCCGTCGGTTGACATCTGAGTATAGGTTGACGTTTACGAGCGGCTCGGATTCGAGCTCATGCCGAAGGGAAAGGGGGGTCGCGATGTGTGTCGGAAGGACTTTACGGGTTTGAACGGGGATATATTTCGCATCTGGGTCCTCTCTCGTGTTTAAATAACGGCGCTATTCGACCGGGGAAGGCCCCGAAGATCTACTATCCGTGCACCAGAACACAACTGTAGTCGATTCCGAAAGTGCCACAATAGTTAGACTCTCAAGGAATCGATGAGAATGAATTGAGAAAATACAGGCTGTGAGTCTGAATTACAACGGTGAATACAACGAGTCCATGCAATCGTGTCCGTTAACTTCGTGCTCGGTGAAGTAAGGCCGTAGTCCAGTTATCTGGCGCTCAAATTCCAGTGATGTTAATGGGTGCGGAAATCGAACCGGTGGTAATGACGCTGTTGTTGTTCGGTCCGCTCTTTGCAAAGATGTTTTGGAACACGACGGAGTACTGCGCGCCTTCGAAGTAGTACCACTCCGGGAGCTTGAAATAGTAATCATTAGAGAGGAAGAAGCAGTGAATAATGGATGCCAAAAAATACCTGGGCGCTGAATGTGTCGGCTGGGGAAAGCCCCGTCCCGGCAAGGTTGTACGTGCGGCGTGCAAGGAGGATGGGAGCCTCGTGGCCGTTATTGTTGCTGAGCACCTCCACATAGTAGTCCATGTACGTCGGTAAATAGCCGAGCTGCGCCGCGCAGGTCAGGTCAACGTGGACGGTGAACGACTGTCCGGCGATGTTAGGCGGTGCGCTAAAAACACGGATTTGGAAACGGCTTACATCGCCTGGCGCAATTGTGGATGGTACGACCTCAAGCAAACCAAATCGAGATGCCTCGGGGCACGATGCTGCAGCGAGGCTTGCAATTGGTGCGAGGGCCAATGCAGCCAAAGAAGTAAGGACGGAGAGGTTGAAGCGCATTGCAATGGATGGAGGAAGGTGTGAGGAGCGGATGAGGCGAGTAAGGAGGTGAGGAATGTAGAGCTTGCGGCTGCTCTTTATACTAGCGAGACCCTCTCCATGACGGAGGGGTGTTTCGTGGAGCGCGTTTGGAGCGATCACGGCCGACATTTGCCGGAACATTGCACAATGCACAGCAATGCATTAGGGTGTTTCATAATTGAAATTTTGGGTCCAACTTATGCCTCAACTTATGCCCCAACTTGGCCTCAACTCGAGCCAAGTTGAGGCACAAGTTGAGGTGTTGTTCGTGAAACACCTAAACAGATATTTCTGCCTCAACTCCGAAGTTGAGGCAGAATTAGGTCTCGCGTATCACCTTACATAACAAACGATGCGCCAAAGCCGAAGTTGGGGCATCAAGTTGAGGCACAAGTTGGGGCAGAAGTTGGATGTCAAGTCGTGGTCTTATGCACGACTTGACATCCAACTTCGATTTTGTGCCTCAACTCTGGCCTCAACTTCACGAAAGTTGAGGCCCGAGTTGGGGCACGAGTTGGGCCCAATATTTTAATTATGAAACACCCTATTGCGACTCTGCCGAGAGCTAATCGAGCATTATTTCTCCGTTGCAGTGCAAAGCTAATAGCGGCTCGAGAATTCAACTGAGTCAGTCCTACACTGGAACGGGTTACTTATAAACGTCGACTTACTCATTCTTTAGTATCTTTACGCGAACCCGCATCCAGTGGTCTGCTTCACCAGGTTCTCGGATGTCGATCGAATATCGGAAGCCTGAGTTTGGGTACACATTGCACAGCTTAATTTTAGACTCGGACTGATGTCACCGTCGGATCGGAGAAGTGGATGGAACCGAGCCGATGGTTGGCCTTGTTAACCGTATGGCTTCATTTTCAACAAACGTATTCAACAAGCCATTGGGTCTGGACCACTCACACAATTTGCGGCAAAAATACAAGAGGGTATTTATACCCATGCAACGAATTGTCGCGTTATAGCGTGAGTCGCGGAGTCAACGCAAAAGGCTCGCAGCCGGGCTCGATGTGGACAACTTGAAGAGGAGGCAAATACCCCGGGCCTTCGGTCGCGTTTTGTGGTGTGACCAGCTTCCGGAACTAGAAGAAATCACTTGTGTAAGTTCCGCTATTCATCAGCACTGAGATTTCTGACGCTGTTGATGAGGACCCACAGAGTATAGAGTATAGTAAGAAGGCATAGGGCACCCACAGACTGAAACTTCCCCCCACCCTTGAGAACCTATCTTATGATTCCTATCGTCTCGATACCCCCATTCCGTGTGCGCAAGCTCGAACCTCCACTGCCGTTGACACATTGGACCCTGGAAGTCTGCCAGAAAACAACAAGGTCGAGGGCGTGTTGAGCAGAGCGTTTACTGGCGGTATGCTGCGATCTACACAGCTACTGCGCCCCGTCCTCATGCTTATCCTCAGACCTTTTTACCGTCGTCGTGACGGGGCACGACCCGAGTGATCCCGACACCAGCCACATCGGGCTGTTCTGGAGGACCACCGTAGTCGCAGGACTGCTGGGCGGCGAGGTGTATGTCGCCGAGACAGTAGACACCCAAAAGATCATCGGGTGTGCAGTGTGGTTTGGCCCCGGCCACACCATGTATGATACGTGCGTTCAACTTTCGCGCATTTCTGCCCCTGCGTGGTTACTAATCAGATGAACAGCGAGGACCAGCAGAAATATTCTCTGCTCCCACTCATGACCTCCTTCGATGGAGAGTTGCAGAATTGGTGGCATGCCGCTGTAAGTGACGTTTGATGTGCGGATTCTCGCCCGTTGCTGACCGTGCGTGCATCAATTCCTCCCAAAGTGCGACAAATTCCTCACCTCCGTCTTGGGCGAGGGCACGAAACACAACTCGTGGCACCTTCAAACTCTTGCCGTCGACCCGGTGAGTGTGCCCGGTCATAGGAGGTCGAGTATTATCCTCACTCAAGGAGACAGACAAAGAAGTGATCAGAGAATATTTGAAGGCATCTGGTCTCGCCTAGTACACATCCCTGCTCCTCGGTGGCTTTGTGAAAAATCTTTGGACGTAAGCAGGCATCAGATTCATATGTTCTCCGAATTCCAATTCTCAAGGTATCATGTATAGGCGCAACTCTCTGAAGAAAACGGCAACCGGTTTCAACATCAGTGTCCCGAACTATAATCCTGCCTCTCATGAAGCCTTCTCGTGGATCGGCCACGACCTCGGCGAATCGGTGCTGGCGCTCCTCATAAACTACACTGATTCTAGCAAAAGTGTCTTAGGAAAGTCATACCCTATTTTCACCGTGAACATGACGTTCCCGGACCTCGTGGCAATGATCGCGAAGGGTGAGATTCCGCTCAAAGTCATCCGGCACTGGCTCTCATCAGCATTATGTGCAGCCCTAGGTAAAGGCTAGTAAAGAGAGTACCATTCACTGTCTTCACGTAAATCTCAGTGAGTAGGTTCGCAGTCGTGATTTAAAACATACTTAAGCAACACATCTCAATCAGGAGGTCAATCGTCCAAGTCGCAAACATACCCCATCGGGAAGGAAAATAAGATATCTCAACGACAGAATTCCGGTCCACAGCGAGTGAGAATACATAATAGTATTACGACTGCGAGCCGTACGGCGTACATAGAGTCCCTACACATTTCCGAATAGAAATATCTAAAACTAATCTACTCAGACATAGGATATAGCGGTCATTCCCCCACTTTCATCAGTGACCAAAACCAGACCCAGGGCGTCATCGAGAGCGATTCTAGTTTTCACCCCTAAGGGAAAGTGTCCGATGTCCAATTTCCGAAATGTTGTATGCGGAATGGGAGTTGCACTGAAGTGCAGTAGTCCGAGGTAGACTACTCTCCCCATGTCCACCATGAGAACCACATATGTCCCTGAGGTGCCAACCGTAATTCGGGTGATTGGGTCGGGATGTTCATAGAAGCAGGCCGGCGCAAAGTGTAGCTGGTCACCAGCTATGTGGACAGGCCAAAAGTGAACGACGGAGAAATATCGTTCTTCCCATAGGAAGCGTCTGAAAGTCACGGCAAAAATGCCATAATTTGGCGCCATTAAATGTGCCATGCCCAAAAGCAGGCTGCCCCCTGTTTCTGCGAGTGCACGAAGTTCCCTTTGGCTCGGTGCAATGGAGGATGGAACATCCAGTACGGTTATGTCAGTGCCAGTGGGCTCCAGTTGTGTTGTGGCTGGAAATCTGGATGTAGGGGGAAGAGGCACGCTCTGTACTGCGGTGTCTGCGACGATGGAGCCTTGAGAAAATATGTATACCCTTTCTCCAAATGACTGGCAACTCAACCTATGCTCGCCGCCCTAATGGTGATCAGTGTGAAACGGAAGTGAGTGAAGAAAGTTCCTCACTGGACAGTAGAGCGGTGCTTTGAGACTACTCTGGACAGCCGCATGTCCATCCATCGACCAAGACACTATGGAAGAGCGCGTGCAAAATCCAAGATGCTGGGAATTAATGAAAAATCCAGCCCAACGGTCGTCATCGTTTATCGCTGGGGAGATGACATGCAAGATCGCAATGCAAGTGCGATCACGGTAGTCGATACGAATTACTACTAGAGTTGGCAGATGTCTATAATACGACTGTGAACACACGGGTGCTACACCGATGGATGGTAGTGACATGCCTGGTGTAAGCTGCGATGAGAGCCCTTCCTTTGAGTTCCAGGCAAAGTTCTCGTCGAACGAAGAGGTCCGGAATCTCGAGATTTCCCACACAGCGCGAGGTAAGGATGTCCCAGAAGCTCACTCTCCCGGTGACATGTGCCACCACAAGGTTTGCGCCTGGAATGCAAAAGACCTCGGAGGAAGGTCCTATGGTTAAATTCCGGATCCGCACAGGACGGGGGTTATCCGACCGCAGGTTTTGAATCAATCTGTGAGCCCGCCGCACCGTATCTTGAAGCTGTTGAAGAGATAATTTGTCTAATTCGTCCGCATTCGACAAAGGTAGCGGTTGCATTTGCACCGCTGTGATTCGTGCAGCAGCGTTGATCCAGAGAGTCCTCTGGAACTGTAGCTCGCGAGCCGGACGGCATGTCTGAAAAGAGCGATCTGACACCATTGCAGCATCATTGACCGACATGGCACGTACTGCAAGGACACTTATGAGGTCGGCAACATCCAACTCCTTCGCAAGCTCTAAAAGCACATCTTGAGGGAGTTCCGTGAAACCCATGTATTGAAGAGACATAAGGTAGAAGTGTTCGTCGTTTGTAATCGAGTTTAAGCAGTGAAACCAAAGCCGGACGGTGCAAGGCAATGCAAGGAGGTAGACTGCATCAGCTGATCACTGCCACCGGTGTCGGACCGACATCTTCCGATCCAAACACGACCTCACGCCCTAAGTCAGTTTTTGACTTTCCTCCCCACGACTTTGACATGCACGTGAGCGGCATTTCGGCGGGTTCGTCGTAGTTTGAAGCTCCGACCTTCTGCTGTAATCAGCCTCCTTCCTCTCTACCACCACCACTCACTCTGCCACCCAGCCCCGAACGCCGACACTCTAACCCACCATACCTGATGCATCCTGAGCTCCCACGCTACTGTATTATGCCCTCCCCGCTGGATTACAGCGCCTCTACGGACATATTCATCCGTTCACGGATGTACATCCTCGGGTGGCAAGGGGCTTACGGTGAGCTTGATCTCCTAAGCCATCTTGATCTCACAATCTCCTTTTGGCCGTCGGACCTCGAAAGGTCCGTTTGCCACCGGTTCCGGTGGCATCCGCCGCCGTTTCGCGTCCTGCGGTGCTACGACCTGATAATCGCGATCCGCTGGCCGTCTGGTGAGAGCCACCCCCCTCCATCCTATATCTAGTTCCTTTGGACGCGTCAGATCGCGTCCAGACAGACTGGGCAAACCCTCAGCGCGCTGATATTTTACATCTACTAGTACTGCGCAATATTTAGTTCCTGTGTATTTATTTCGTAGCTCTCTTGCTAATTCAAACCATTTGATTGATTCACAATACTTACTCTAATAATTACTTGCCCTCGATTCCACTCCGGACTTGTATGCTCAAGCGGCGGAGTCTCAAATTTCTTGCTGAGTGCCGAACGGCCGATCATGTGAAGTCAAAGTCGTGGGGCGGAAAATACGCAACTCCCTAAGTCGAGCCGCCCTTCTGTCATCCCGAGCTCCGTGCCTTGTTCCAACGCCCACACATTCTCCGCCGCGCCCTCCTCAAGCTACATAACCTCGACCTGGCTGGAGCATCCGCGGTAGCCGCGAATTCGTCACGGCGATGCCAGAGGCGCACCTGTAAAACCCATGTGTTGAAGAGATACGGGGAGAAGCGTTCCAGTCTTACTCGGGCAATCTAGTTAAGCAGCGAAGTCAAAGCCGGACGGTGACGGTTTGTTGGTGAGTCACTCAGGCTGAATCACATCTTCGGATCCAAAGTGGCACGACCTCACGCGCTTCCTTCGCGCCACCAAGTCGAGGCCGCCGCTCGGTCATCTCGTTCCATGTGCCTCGTTTCTCCGTTCATGCATTGTCCGTCACTTACTCTTGCGGTACCTCGAGCTGGCAGGCATGTCCGCGGTAGTCGCGAGTTTGTCACGGCGATGGAGGCGCCCGCCATGCTAGACTTTGAGTCGGAAATTTTGTCTCGATGGATCAAGTTTAGTGCGTCGTCGCCGTGCGGGCTTTATTTGTCGTTTTCGGTGAGTGGGTGCTCAGGAAAGTGATACGGCCCTTCGACAATGTGTAGTAGGGAAGCGAAGCGGCCGAATTTGAGGGCACCAGGGCAATTGGTGAACTTGGGGGGTTCAAATTGGGTTAAACTGACTCATAGTGCAGAGAAACTGAAGTGGCTCGATCAGCCCGTTTATCCGAGACGATGTGGCGTAAGCTGGTGTAATCACTGCGGATACGCTTCCGACTAGTCTATCTTCATTACTGACGGCAAGATGCGTGCGCGGCGACGGCATGGATTCTCTATAACAAGGCGAGCTCGTACAAGCCACAATCAACAGTATCAATTCCAGATTATGTCCTTAGCTCGAATTGTCTCGGTGTTCGGTGCAACGGGTCTTCAAGGTCCCCTTCCTATTCTTGACATAACGCCCCACTTCTGAATTATGTTATGCAGGTTCAGCAGTTGTGGACGCGCTCCTGAAGGATGGCACCTTCACTCCGCGTGCGATCACCCGAAACCCAGAATCTGAAGCGGCGTTGAAGTTGAAAGAGCGGGGTGTCGAAGTAGTCAAGGGTGATAGCGGCGACAAAGCATCATTGATCGGTGCTCTGCGCGGTAGCGAGGCCGTCTTTGCAGTACGTGGTCTACAGTGTCGTCCGACTGACTCATATCAATTTGAACATCTCCCCAGGTGACCGTCCCAGTGATCCCTCCCATTACGCCCCCAGGCCCGAGCGAGGTGACCCAAGGGCACAATATGGTCGATGCGGCGAAGGATGTCGGGGTCAAGTTCTTTGTCTTCAGGTGTGCACAAGCGAGGCAGCCGGCGCTTCGCCTGACACACACGTAGCTCCCTTCCGGGCCTCAACAAATTATCTGGTGGAAAATACAAAAATGTCGCGCATTATGATGGTGAGTCCGGCCGTTCATCAGAGGTTGTCAAGGATTATGCTTACTCAAGGTGACAGACAAAGAAGCGATCGAAGAGTATTTGAAGGCATCCGGCCTCCCCTACGCTTCCGTGCTCCTCGGCGGCTTTGCGGAGAATTTGTGGACGTAAGTAGTGTCGTCCTCCTAAATTCTAATCCTCAAGCCATGAAAACCTTGTAGACGGCCCCTTCTGACGAAGACACCGACCGGTTTCAACATCAGTATCGCGAAGTATAGTCCTACGTCTCTTCAAGCCTTCTCCTGGATCGGCCGTGACCTCAGCGGCTCGGTGCTTGCGCTCCTCAAGAACTATACTGATCCCTCCAAGAGTGTCTCGGGAAAGTCCTACCCTGTTGTCACCGCCAACATGACACTCCCGGACCTCGCGGCAATGACCGCGAAAGGTGAGATGGGTTTAATTCATGCATGGCAGTTCTCATCAACATTATGTACAGCCCTAGGTGTCGAAGTCACTTTTACAAGTATCGCAACGACTGGAATTCCTCAAGTTGACGAGATGGTGCGTGCACTCAACATAACAATTTTACTACAGTCTTATTTGAGATGTTTGTTCCAGTTCGCGGCCCATTCCGAATACAACGGGCTCTATACGGCGACTCCCGTCCCGAACCCAGATTTGGTGGCGCTTGGTGTCAAATTCGGTACCATGGATGAATTCATGGAGGAGGTGAAGAAGCACTTTTAGCGAGTAGAAAGGGTACCTTTCATTGTTTTTATGTAAACCTCTTGTCTTGTAATTCAGTCTTTATCAAAGTTTTGACGCACTCGGTCTGTCGCTTTGGAATTACACTCAGCTATATACATGGAATGAATTCGCATATGGTGGCTATCAATCAGTGGGTTTGAGCCTAGGAGTTGGAAATTACAATATGAGATTACGATGCATGAAAATTGCATGAAAATAAGTGCGACGTGCCAGGCGTGCAGAATTGTGGTTATCAGAGAAGGACGATAATACACCCAACTAAAATGCTCTAATCATACCAGTTCTTTTACCATTGCTCGGAGTTGCCTTCGATGTTTTCCGCTTACGAAGATCGTGCCGTTCACTGGTTGCACCCAAGTGCTGAGTCAGGATCGTAGAAGCTCAAGTTTGTAGCGTAATCTTATAACAGACTAGCCAGCTATATCGTTGTCAATGATTTCATGGTTGGATACACAGTTGTTGCATCGTCCACCTCAAATACAATACTATGGTGCTCGACCTATATCACCAACTCTTTGGTATTCTCCACGATCCCCGCCACGTCTGGGAAGCGTGGAGTGAACACGCATTTGAATGGCGGAGGTCGGCTGTAGGCGGATGTTTGTATAAGGTGAAGAGTGCCTAAAAGCGGAATTCAACTGGAACTCACATGACGAGCCCCATGTTGACACTCTCGGTTTGTTCGGGCAAGATTGGCACACCATGCGCATCCGTGAGGGGAGAAATCGTGAACGCCCAAAGGATGTTCGCTATGTTGATGAAGAGCGAGTTATTTGCAACATGCTGGCCCACGCAAATTCTATGTTGGGCGGTCAATCGGCATGAGATCGAGATATATATAGAAGCCTCACCTGCGCCCGAAGCCGAACGAGTGGTGACCCTCGCCTTTGGTTTCCGGGAACATAACTGTAAGTTGGCCATTCTTGTCTAAGTGGCGACTGGGCTCGAATAAGTGGGCATCTGCGCCGTAGATTTCAGGGTCTCGATTCAATGCCCTAACGTTGGGTGGGTCTTCATCGAAGTTCATTCCAGGAGCTACGTACCACACGTTGGCGATGACGATGGATCCTTTGGGGATGAAGTGTCCCTCGTAGTAGTCGTCCTGTGAAATCGATCAGCCACGGAACAATCAACTAGAAATGCACAATGACTTGTATCAGTCGATGAGGGAGGCCTACTCGCGAAAGTAAATATAGCTCCAAATTGCTCGAAAAATCACAATACCAATTGGAGCCAATGGCATCCAGCGCAACGTTTCTTTGACCAGCGCACGTAAATAGGGCAAGTTATTATAGTCCGCGAATGTAGGCATTCGCGAGCGCCCAATCACGGTGTCGAGTTCTTCTTGTGCTTGTCGCATCACCTTTGGAAAGGACAGCATAACGAATAGAAACCACGCAAGGACTGCTGAGCTCTGTATGAATAATGTCTCAGCGGTTCATTCCTGAGAATTGATTCATTCTCACCGTTTCCGCTCCCCCGGAACTTGAACAGGATTAGCTGAATATCTCAATCAATAGCGGGTTGAACTTACTAGAGCGTGGCAGCCAGCCAGGCCGATTCCTTCTCGTTCAGCCCATGTCTGTCCTCTTGTTCCAGGAGCGTCCCACAGAAACTTGTGCCTTGGTCACCTTGAGCCTGCCCATCCATATTAAATCACGAGTCCATGAACAGCAATCTACTACTTACAACACGGTGCACAACCTCGTTGAACAAAGCCTCAAACATTGCATTGTCCACACGGTGCTGCTCCAGTGCGTCTCGCTTCCATTTCGCCAACCATGTCGGAAAATATCGCATCCACGTGAAGTACTCTACCAAATATGTGCCCGGGTAAGCAGCGTGCACAAGCCGCTCCACGAAATCGTTTATAAGTGTGATCTTGGGGTCGTGTTCGGAAAGGAGTGGGGGTATGTCATATACCATGGATAGAATCACGGAGGCGGAGGTCCTGTCGGTTCTGTCAGCGTCCCATTGTTTAAACTGCGTTGGGGACGTTGATACCTGCGGAAATGACTATCCCATGCGGAAGGATTCACCAATAAATGATGGGTCAGCAAAATCGCCTCTTTGGCCTGGATGGGGTGGAATTTGTTCACGACAGTCTTATGAAGCCCCTCGTGTACCGCCCGCCGCATTCGCCGCCAGCTGGTCCATCCCTCTATGAGTATACATGGAGAGCAGAATAATAGGACTCACATGTCACCGTAATGACTAAAGACCATCAAAAGTCCATCGGTCATCAGCTCAGACGCGACGATATTCTCGGGGCGATCTGAGTATATTCCAGCTCTGCGGTCAAGCAGGTCGGCTGCGGCCTTCGAGGTGTTGAGGACAACAATTGGCTGGCCTGCAATGTCCAGATATACGACTGGGCCTGCACGCAACAATGAGTAATGTGAGACCGGTTGAAATCCCCAGAGAACTGGCCGTAGACTGCCTTCCAGGTAGAGAAGTCGAGCCATACGCGCGACGATAATTGGAACAGATTCCCAAAGAAAAACACCCCCGGAGGTCCAGGTGGTAGTTTTGAACGTCGGTTTGCGTGGAAGAGCTTCAGGAACACTGCGCTAACAACCACGGATGCAAGGGCGGCTGACTGAAAGGAAGTGGGAAACAGCATGAGTTAAGCCTCAGCGGGGGATTTCAGTGGGTGGGTTCCAGTGAGTTCGACCTTAAAAGGAGTTTGTGAACAAAGCTGTGACAGCACGTAAGTACGATCAAGAAAGATGAGGTGTCAGACTCATTCGTGGCCCCACGCAACCCCGCGCCTCGGGAAATTCCGAGTCGTTTATTTAAATAGGGAAAACTCGCCCGACGTTGTTGGATAATGTTCTATTGTCCATAACCCAAATAGAGTTCCGGGAAGGAAGAGCCCGCCCGTTTATCGCGGAGTTGATTTGACACACCGAGAAGGCCGTAAATAGAACTATAAATCACTGCGTTTCAACCCTTCCTAAACTCAGCCTAAGTTGCGAGCCCTAAACACAGCTAAGCAGAGGGCTGTGGTCAGGGCAACTACACAGACCATGGTTACATCTATGTGGGTCTGGCTAAATGTGGTTAGTTCTATGTAGGTCTGCAGAGGTATGCTTACCTCTGTGTAGGTCGGTCAAGGGCTATAACTAGAGGTCAATACATGCCATAGCCACACCCACATTTACTTACTACCTACCTATTCTTCAAACAATTCTTCAATATTTTTCAACTCGCTGACATCGCGAGGCCTCGTCCTATGTTGCGCCAACCCTGGTGGCAGAGGGATGGCGGCTACTATACGAAGTTTAAGTATGATATTCCCAAAATAGCCTACATTACATTGAAACCGGCAGCGCCGTGGAGGACCTAAGATATGTGCAGCTGGGGTTAGCTGAGGATATATGGTCTAAACTCACCTACCTTCAGCTGAACAGAGCTATGCTGACAGCCACACACTATGTTTAGGCGACCTAACCTTACGCTAAGCAAAGCTAAGCGCAGCTAACCGAAGCTGTGCTTAGTTACCATCAACAGACTCTGTTTAGCTGACTAGACAGACCTAGCCATCGGCTGAGCAGAGCTAACACAAATTGAGGTTAGGGCCGGTTGAAAGGCAGTGAATATTAATGATGCCATTTCTATCTTACGCTCCCCCGAGAGTGTGAAACAATTTCGCCATCCTATGCGGTGCGGGATTTCAGTGCGAGTAGAACACACTCGGTCCCAACCCGAACGGACGAGATCTGAGGCCAACTGCAAGGAAAACCATTAAAAAAGAAAGAAAAAAACGCCACCGTTGCGGCCCGTCTGAGTCGCCGATCCCGTGACATAATGTTCAGCCTCAATTCCGAATTCCGGTTCCTGATGCTTGAGGGGGGGGGGGGGATTAATTATACTCGCGTGGTCCACAACATGAACAACGAGTCTACCGAAGACAATAACTCTCTGGAATCCAACACTGAATGCGATGAAAGCAGGGGAACATAGTACCTGCTACACAACTGTTTGTCACTGGATTTCTTATATTCCAGAGGCAGACGAATTACGAGTCTATCTACTTGGGAAATAAGAATGAAGAAACCAAAATAAATACGAAGAGAGAACGGAAATGAAATATGGATGTTCATCCAAGACACTGGTATATGTGGGCTGGTTAGTAGCTTGCCTGGGGGGACCTCAGGTGTTGAAACTCGGCCATTCTCGAAGCTCTCTCCTCCCATGACCAGCGCACAAATAGCTCTCGTATGGCTTTCCCTTTGTAGGTGCATGTGGAACCGCAAAAATGTCTCTACTTCCGAAGGAGAAAGCCAAAGGGTGTAAGAGCCGTTTCACAGGAAACAGCACCGAAGACCGAAGAGATCAGTGCGCAAAATCGTAGCCGTAAAGACTAAACAGTTACTTGGTCGAAGAAGGCTGAATTTAAATAGAATGCAACCGGAGGTCAACCACGAGTTTTTCCAGTATCATATTATCATATCTTAAACTCTGGGCAAAAGCTCGATAATCCTATGGCGCTGTACATCCGGCCCGTCCTTTCCAAAGTATCTCTCGCTCTCGAAGCTCCAACAATCATTGGCCCGAACCCAGTTACCAAGCCCGTGAATGTAAACAGATACCTGTCGGTCAATCATTTGCCCCCAGCTCGGAATCCGTTTCGCGTCAAGGAAGAATCGAGAAATCAGGCTATCGTGAAGGCTGGAGATCCATTTCAATGCACCATCGAGATCCAGGTGGAACTGAACCATAACAACGGTGACGATATTGTGGCCATCGTCACCCCTAGCTTGCTCGATGTTATAAGAGCACAGATCCTACATGATTGTCAATATAGCACGATCGACTTCGAAATTATAATATAACCCACGTTACCGAGGATGAGCAGATCAATCGTTGTATTGGTAAGGGAAACCATCGATGGTTCCTCCATAACCTCGGTCGGCAAATCCATATCAAACTCTAGAACGGCAAACGATGGTTTGGCACCAATCGTGTCGCGCCTGACGGAAAGATAGCCGTCAACTGAGCGGATAATGTTTTGGTCGCGGTCCTCGGCTTGCTTAACAACCGAGTTCGTGTACTCTGCGAAAGAGTCGGCGAAGCGACGCCGGGATGTCGGGCTGGCGGTCTCCATAGCTCTTTCCCAAAATCTGCATGACACCCAATTAGCACCAGCCTTTGCGACATCCGAGAGTACTCACTGTCTCGAAATTCCGCCCACAACATTCTCGCCTTCTGGTCGAGGGGTACTCGGATAATGAAGAGCATCCATGACAATATCAGAGAGAGCTTTCACATCTGCGGCTGTTCCTGCGTCCGTGTATTCGTCAAAGACGAAGAATAGGTTCATGAGGTCACATCCGGAACGAAGGTGATCTATATACGTATCGACTCGTGTCGGACATCTGTCGTAATTGACCACTTACGACGCGCTGCTTTAGGATAGGCCAATGATGCCAAAAGATCTTGGGGTATGTATAAGCAATGGTCTACGAGTGTGGTGAGGACGCACTAAAATCGCATCGGTTAAAAGCCGATTGTGACTTTGGACTGAAGGCGTTGAAGCTTTCTAGCCACGTTGAAGACTCTCGTTTGATTTCGTCATAGTACGCGTTCATTTCGCGCGGGTAGGGCCATTGCGTTAAAGTATCTGGCAAGCGGATGATGGTAGACGCCATTTGCAGAGTGGTGGAACGACCGGAGAAAGGGAGGGGATCTGAGTCCAATGGTGAATCTATATTGCTGTTTAACTTCGGTTCGCCGCCTTTGGCGAGGGACCCCGACCCCGTTTCAATCGCGTCTGTGGCACAAAGCCCGATCAGACCCTGGTTTACTCGTCCAACGGTGAAACAAAGAACTGTTCAACTTCCGTTCACCGCCACCCCCCGTTCTGACACAAAGCCCGATAAGACCTTGGGTTACTCGTCCAACGGTGAAACGAAAAACTATTCAACTTCCGTTCCTCAACGGGACTACCGTGGCTAATGCACTCCTCCTCCTCCGTTCACCGCTAGCTATCCCGCCCCCGTTTCAATCGCGTTGTGCCACAAAGCCCGATCAGACCTTGGTATAGGTATCCTTTTCGGACTTTAATCATGATTTTGTTTCTGTGATGCAGATTTTAGTTTTGGGTCATGATCATCGGGGTCAATCTCAGAAGCAAAAGGTCCATGTAATGGCCCTCCAAATCGAAATGTGATACCTCCAAATCAAGTTATCCAAAACAAAAACAAAAACCTCAAAGCGAAAATGAAAATCACGATCAAATCTTGGTAGCGTCACCGAATGAATAATAAATACAGGACGGGAAATAAATCACTAACGGGGTATTGTCGGAACAGTTCACTGTGATAAGAGGAATGTATGGGCCATATACTGTGCAATAAATCAGGGTGGAATGATGAAAAAAAGGTGGACTTGGAAACCACGTAGAAAAAAGACGCCTGGAGCTGGCCTTAAAAAAAGCACAGCAACAAATCAGGGCCAAACTGCGGATGAAACCTTCCACACAGCAGGTGATATTTGCCCTTGTGCACTGTATCTACAAGAGATGTGCACCATTTCAGCATCTTATCATCCCAGTAGTGGACCCTAAACCAACCAAACTCCCCAATCGATGTTGAATGATGCAGGCCTGGAGACCTTGGGCTCCAACAGGTCTAAGACGCTGCCTCGTCGAACTTGAGCGAGAATCTGTTTGCGCACTACATCCCGCCAGGAAATTTAGGACACTCAATTGAAATTACCTGCCAATCTGAGGTGGAATGCGGAGTTCATTGGTGGTCGGTTCTTTTGAAGTTAGATGGTTGAGAAGCCTCCTGTGTGATTCTCGAAATGTGTGTGATTTTTCTTACACACAAAAGCAAGTGCGTGTTTTTTTTTTGAACGACCAATGCCGACCTCAGATATTTTTTTTTCACCTTTGACTCAAGTGGTGGGTTTTTTATTTATTGCACATTATATGTGCCATAGGAATGGTCATTATTCTTCAAGATCCCGATTACAGCTGTTTGCATAAAGGATGGCAGTAGCCCCTTTTTTGAAAATAAGAGCAATTTTGATCTCGCACTTTGCCATCGACGGCCGACCCCATTTCTCAACATATTTAATTGATTTTTCGTGCGTTCGAGAGGGATTTAACGGGCCTTTCGACCCATACCCTACTCACATGGTGAACCGCTTCATTTCGGGGTCCCTTTGTCGCATTCCACCGGTGTCACCGCCTGAGAAAGTGGGTTTTCTTTCTAATAAAGGCAAACTCTGTGTTCACCGTGTCACTCAGCGACCCCAGTGCCTTTCTCGCACCAAAAGTTTGACTCCATTGTGGTTGGAATTTGTATTGAAATTGGCGCTGTCGCATACATGGCGGGAGCAAAGTCGGTGATATGGAGTTGGATCGGGATAGGGATCGATAACAAGGACAGATTGACAATAGCCAATGGGAGCAGGACGAGAAGAGGACTCCCGAATGTCGTACCCCACAGGGATTTTAACGCAAGAGAAGGGTATATATTTCGTTGATTATATTATATCTCATCCAGGCAATGCGTGCAAATTACTATTAAATCAAACCTCCAACGCAAACGGCATTAAACCTCCAGCGCAAACGGCAGGACCCTCTGCAGCGTCTTATTCCGCTGCCGAATGATACCCGCCATAGCAGGCACATTATACATATCGAGCGACGGCACCGGCGGCCCCGACTCGAGCCGCTGCACACACGAGTTTAGCGTCCCGATCACCGCCGTCCAGCACGCCTGCAGGCGTTAATTTAAGGTTCATACAACAACAATAATAAAACGCCGCAGCTCGACTCACCGACAAGATTGGATCTAAATGCTCACAGTCCTCCTCCCCAAACGCCGTCGAGATGCTGATGATCTCAAAGATGGCGTCGACCTTCTTGCGGCCGAGCTCCTCCTGGTCGGGGGCAAAGAGCGCGAGCAGCTGCGCGAGGCCCGTGAGCACGAGCACGGCGCAGACCTTGAGGCTGAGCCCGAGCACGTGCAGCGTGGGGCAGAAGGCGATGCGCGTGAGCGTGAGCGTGATGACGCTGCGCTGCGCGTCGAGCGCCTCCATCAGGTCCCAGTATTGCCGCTGCCACGCGGCGGCCTTGTCCTCCGCCTCTGCCGTCCGCTCCGCGTCAATACGATGTAGGGATAAGGTGGGTGCAAGGGGGTACGTACCGAGTCCCGGGCGGTGCCACTCCTCCCCGAGCGCCCCGACCTCGGAGAGGAGGAACGCGCTCTTCGCGCGCATGAAGTTGATCTCGCAGTGGGCGTTGGGCGCACTCTGCCGGATGGAAGATATGGATTAGCGCCGAAGAAAACGCGGGGCTCGAAATCGGAACGTACGATGAGTTTTTTGAAGTTGGCGTGGATCCGGGGGTCGATGATGCTGGGGAGCTTCAGGAGGATGGTGTATGACAGGTCGAGGTACACGAGCTGCGAGAGCGCCGCCTGCGCCTCGCCCGCGCCCGTCGGCGTTACCCTCACCGCGGCAGCCCGCGCGTTCGCGGGCGGCGGCTGATCCAGCATTTTGACATCCAGCTCGTGCTCTACGACCATACTGCTCGCCGTCGCGAGAAACTCTCTTGCGCGCGCGATGTCACCTTTGTTGAAGAAGTAGAGGGAGAGCAGCGTGGAGGTCTGCAGGGACGCGACCGTGCAGGTCGCACCGGCGCGAAGCGCGTGTAGGGTGAGCTGCGTCTGCTCTGCCTCGCGCGCGCTCTGCCCGGGGAGGCAGACCCACGTGTTGCGCTGGAGATGGCGCGCGAGCATGTACCCCATGAGCTGGCACGCGTGCAGGACGCCCCCGTGCAGGATGAGCTCGTCCCCGCGTGAGATCGCCTCCAGGACGCCGTCGGGAACGCTCAGCCCAAACTGTATGCGGTGGTTGAGGAATAGATTTCGGCTGGAGACAAGGATTAGAGTGAAAGCGCAAGAAAGAACTTGAATCGCACATCTGCGAGAGCTCGTCGTCGTCTGTCGAATCAGGACCCGGGGGTTGGACCTCGAAGAATGGGCTCTCTGAGGGGGGAATGACGAACGCCAGGCCGCCGCCCGGCTGCGATGGAGGCTCCGGACCCAGTTTAGCGGCGAGCCCGTCCTTGGCCATCTCCAGCCCGGGTTTGTGTTTCTCTGCACCCTCGAGAAAGAAAAGGCGCCTAGAAAGGGAAATAAGTAAAATGAAGTGGAACATGACAAGCCTTACGCCTGGGAGAGCTCCGAGTCGGCAAAGGTCACGTAAGTGGCTGGTGGCGAGGCGGAGAATTCGGGGAGAGTGAATGGACTGGGGTCAGAGATGTCAATGACCTTCGGGGGTGTAGGCTCATCTCCGGCGACAAGGGTATGAGTGGGTGATTCAGTCGAAGAACCAGGGGTCGATGTTTCAGGAGGAATATCCATCGGCACCACAGGTCGCTGGGGCGGCAGCATCACAAAGTTTCCGTCTGGGTATTCGCATTGAACCACCCTTCGGCTCGACGCGCAGGTGCGACATGGCAGCTGGCCATTGCATTTCTCGATCCAAGTTTAGACACAGATAGAAATGCTGAGCGAACTTGGCGCATACCTTTTTCTTGCGTCTGCCTGAGGTGTGAATGACAGCTCGCTCTTGGACGACTGTGTGCTCACCGACACGCGAGACACGCTGCGCCCTTTCGCAGCTCCCAGTTAAACCGCCCCTGCTTTTCATCGCCGGGATACTCGCACGACGCCTTTGCCGTGGAGCATGAAATACACGGACTCAGGCCATCGCACCGCTGGTGAAACGTCAAATGCGACCCCGCGCGGATCAGGCACATATACGCACAATCTTCCGGACCTTGCAGCGAGAACAGGTTGGAGTCTTGAGTTTTGCTTCCATGGAGCTGGGGGTGCTCGCAGCAATGTCGCATAAGTAAGTAGCTGAGTAAGGTCAAAAAGCTGTGTCGATGTTTGGTTGATGCCATCATAATTCCGACTGCTTTCCGGGGCGCTGCGGCAAACTCCGGCCCACCAACTCCCGCCTGCAGATCGCCTCATACTATACTTGGTGGAACTATTAGGGCTCCAGCGTTTATCTGTTTTCCTAATTCGAGTAACAAAAATTCAGATCTCGCTTCAAGTCATCAGTCCAATCAATGATGGCCCTGGCTGCGCATCGCTTTTTCTTACGACCACGCTTTCCTCTTTCTCGCTTTCTCCCATGTCGCGTCCTCCAGGACTCTATCATCGTCCGAGATATCCCTCCGTGACTCGCTCCTGGCTAATATTTTGTAGGCCTGGCATGGGTGTTCTCCCTGCTATACATCGTATCTGCGGGTACAACGATCTATACCTACGGTTTCACTCGCGAGCTCGGTCAGAAATTACATCTTGTCTTTGTGAAAACCTCATGTATCCTCTCACACACTTCCCAGTTGCCTTTCTGTTATTCCCCGTCGCATCGGCCACAATCACGCTTGGATTGCTCTCCAAAATGTACGTGTACGCCGTGCACAACTTTGAGCCATATCTGACACCCGAGACCCCAGCATTCCGTATACAACATATGTAGACGAGACTCACCCTTTCTCGCGCGTCGGTAAACACTTTGTGTTCATTGGGTTCTTAATGAGCACTTGGTTCCCCTTCGGTACGCTACCACAAGGTTCTCTGATGTGTGCACCGCTGACAAGGCCCAGTCCTCCGCACTCCCTTCCAGGTAGTCGGCGGGGAGTCCGTCGTATTGTCGCAGTGCCGCTCCGACCGATACCTGACACTGAGATGCCTCCCCATCGGCACGGATGCAGTCCTCGTGTTCGCCATCTTTGCCACTCGTCCGTATCTCTCCTCCCAAGTTGTGTACTCACGACTCAATCCTTCCAGTAACATGCGCTTCTTGGACGGTGTATCACCGGGCCACCGCTATCCACGGCGAAGAAGTAAACATCGCCCTCCCGCCGGGGATCCCTCATCCAGCGAATTTCTACCCGTTCAAGAGGTACCCACCGGGCAGTGAGGTTCCCGTGTGGATGCTGGCCCACATCGCGGAGACAGAGAGTGACGACGGAACGAAGAGAGGGGTCGAGCTGGTATGATTGGTGTCTTTTAGGTGGTTGTGTTCTCGCCCTTCTCTGCTAACCACCAACCTTCATCCATGGTTGTGGGACGTCGCGCTTTGCGTTCCCCTTGTCTCGTGATCTCATGTTATAATTCCCGATTACTGGACCCAAACCTATACTTGCATTGCTGTCGTCCATGCCGCCTCCTGGAACCGACCATCTTTGATCAATAATGGTTCAGCTAGACTATACATCTGGAGTTTCCGTGGGATTTACTACCAACTTTGTCCCGCGAACTTCGTTTCTCTCGAGTCTCCCTAGTCCTTCCGGAATTCCACCTAATCCACCGCTGAGCTTTTCGATTCTGACAGGCTGGCGTTCAAGAAGCATCAGTTGAATTCTGCCTCTAGTCAACGGATGACCGACCTTGATTATCCCTTGCTCGAGGATGTGTTCTAAGCGCGCATACAGCTGCCTTCCCATGACCTTGTCGATCTGGGAGCTTCCGTAGTTCGCCGTTGCCCGACGTCCGTCCTTGAACTGCAACTCCCCCTCTTTGGGCACTTCCCATGCGCTCACGAGCGTGCCGTTCGGGGAGAGCAAATCGACCTGGGCCTGCGTAATCGGTGTGTTCACCGTGTCATAAATCAGCTCGATCTCGATCCCCAAGTCGCGCTTGAGCTTTTCGACCGCCGGCGCGGTTTCCGCATATCGGTCGATGACGTGTGTTGCACCCAGAGATTTTAGGTACGCGCTATGTTGGAGGGAACTGGTGACGATGATCGGAGAGAATCCTAGATACGCTGCGATCTGGGTGACTTCGCACGGTTCAATTACGCGGAGGACTGGGTTGCGCGGATGGACACGTACCGAACTGACCCACGTTCGTGGCTCCGCCAAGGATGAGAATGGCCTTGCCGGAATAATATCCTTGAGCCCCCTCCTCCCAGAACGGCTTCAGCCCCGCTCCCCCGCGCTCACTTATGATGGTTGGAAATTCTTGGGCTAGTCCTAGTGCAGCCGTTGCCAGACACAACGGGATTGACGCAGCCTCTAGGAACGATAGGCTGTCTGGGATCTGTTTTCATTAGTTGGTACGCAGTATCCCCCAAGAAAGTCCACACACTTTGGCCGCTAATGTTGCGTCAATCAACGTGTATTCCTGAAAAGTGGAACCTTTGATATCTAGCCACCCTGCTCTGAAAGTCAACCCGCTGCTCGATCGCATCCACAAGACAGAGACTCGCCTTGAAATAACCTGAATATCAATAGCCTCGTCAGCGAAGCAGTTTGGACAAACAAACTTGAACCTCACACGCGATCCCCTTTTTTGAACTTTACGACGGCCTCCCCTGTATCGACGACAGTCCCCGCGCCGTCCACACCAAAAAGCGCGGGGTGGGTCTACATGTGCTCTGTTAACACCAAAACAGGGATGTAATCGAAGGCTAGGCAGACATACCGTTCCAATTCCAAGAGACGAAAAATCAACGTAACTCTTCTGCAACATCCACTCCACTGGATTCAAGCCGACGCCCTCCATTTTGACCAGGAGGTCGCCTGGCCCAGGCGTCTGGATAGCATGCCTGATAAGCGTGTATGGCCCGCCTTTGTAGGTAACTGCGAGAGCTTTCTGTTGTCCTGATACCATGATTCTGAGATTAAGAAGAGTGAGCGAATTGAATGGCTTCTTATATTTCCTGAACTAGGCCGTTTTCGTGGGGAAAATACGCCTTACTTGCTTTGCTGGCTTACCACTCCTGATTAGAAATCAATTCCTGGATTACCAAAATCTTACCAAGCGCTTCCGTCATTAGACAGCTTGCGCACAAGCCATTGGAGCCACAATGGCTTGCGACGCGTGCGCAAATGAATGGCTCCACAGCCAAAAATATTGTGTCAATGGCTTCGTGGAGCCATTCACCTGCGCACGCTCCACAAGCCATCAAATGGCTCCAGTGGCTGTTGCGCAAGCTGTCTATTTTCCGGGGCACCGGCGAATGGCTTGAACAAGCGAGTTACGAATATCGATAGGGAGAAAGGGAGTAGTCGATAAAACTGGTGGTTGTGGCCCGGGCGGATCAGAATAATCTGATGCACTGCCACTGTTGCGCCATCAACCCGACTCGTTGAAGCCACCACTTTGATCATAACTTGACTCTCGAAGGAGCTCAAGATTATCAGTTTCGTCAAATCACCCCTAATCACCCCTGGTCATGTTCCTCATGTTCATCTGCGAGTGGTTGACCAATCATCCATCTCACAGTGTGTTTGGACTTGAAACAGCGTGGAGCATTCCCTCATGCCGTTCATCGCGAATTCGAATTCATGAAGCTGAATGTAATTCCGAAGCGACGAACCGAGTCCGTCAAAACTTCAATGAAATATGAGTTACGAGGTAAGGGATTTACATAACGACAATGCAAGGTGCTGTGTTGACCAACTAAAAGTGCTTCTTCACGTCCTCCATGAACTCCTCCATGGTACCGAATTTGGCACCGAGGGCCACCAAGTCTGGGTTCGGGACGGCCGTCGCCGTATAGAGCCCGTTGTACTCAGAATGCATCGCGCACTGGAACGAAAATCTTAATTAGACTCGTAAAATGGCGATCTTCAATGCACGCACCATCTCGTCAAGTACAAGAACTCCAGACGCAGCCACACTTGTAAAAGTGACTTCGACACCCAGCGCTACATATTACTTTGATTAGAACTACCATGCATGAATTAAAACGGAAGCTCACCTTTCGCGATCATTGCCACGAGGTCCGGGAATGTCATGTTCGCGGTCACAACAGGGTATGACTTTCCCAAGACACCCTTGGTAGAATCAGTGTAGCTCTTGAGGAGAGCTAGCACCGATTCGCCGAGGTCGTGGCCGATCCACGAGAAGGCTTCCAGAGAGGCAGGATTATATTTCGGGACAGTGATGTTGAAACCGGTCGGCGTTTTCTGCAGAAACCTCATGGGGTGTCTATATATTTTATTGCTCGAGGATTAGAACTTAAAGAGCACGCCAAAATTCTGGCTTACGTCCACAAATTCTCCGCAAAGCAGCCGAGGAGTACGGAGGCGTAGGGGAGGCCGGATGCCTTCAAATATTCTTCGATCGCTTCTTTATCTGCCGCCTTGAGTGAGTATAATCTTTAACAATCTCATCAACGGCCGGACTCACCATCAGAATGTGCGACATTCTTGTACTTTCCGCCAGATAATTTGTTGAAGCCCGGAAGAGAGCTGCGTGTGCCTCAGACGAAGCGCCTGCTGTCTCGCTGGTGCATACCTGAAGACAAAGAACTTGATCCCGACCTCCTTCGCCGCATCGACCATATTGTGCCCTTGAATTATCTCGCTCGAGCCTGTGGGCGTAATGGGAGGGACGGTCACCTGGGGAGATGTTCAAATTCATGGGTGTCGGACAACACCGCAGACTACGTACTGCGAAGACGGCTTCGCTACCCCGCAGAGCGCCCACCAACGATGTTTTGTCGCCGCTATCACCCTTGACTACTTCGATGCCCCGTTCTTTCAGCTTCAAGGACGCCTCCGACTCCGGGTTTCGGGTGATCGCACGCGGAGTGAAGGTGCCATCCTTTAGGAGCGCTTCGACAACTGCCGTGCCTGCATATTATGATTCAGAAGTGGGGCGATATCATTGTCAAGAATAGGTGGGTGACCTTGAAGACCCGTTGCACCGAACACCGAGACGATTCGAGCTGAGGACATGATCCGGAATTGATGCTGTTAATTTTGACACTGGACGAGCTCGTCTTGTTATACAGAATCTGTGCCGTTGCCGCGCATGCAAGTTGCCGTGAGAAGCCTTGATCCCGTCGGCCTTGAGTTCAAGAAACATCCGGCGGTTGCCACGTGCCGTATTGAACTAAATGCTAGTCCTGGCGTGTAATACTCACCTGGAAAACACCCAGTGGTTTTAGAGCTCGGGATAGAGGCCAGAGCCTGTAGAAACATAGGCACCCTCCCCGCCCACATGAAGACCTACTTATAGATTGATTTATTACCGTAGAACCCGTAGAGCCGTAGAACCGTGTAGCCGTAGAGCCGGAGATCCGTCTAGCCAACTAACCAGCCATCTTTGATCGCCATCCATTTTCGGTGTACTCGCAATTAGTATTCCCCGTGCTTTCGGTGTGGCACTCGTATTTTAAGCTCGTTTTGTCGTCCAACTGACGGGGTGAAACTTGGAAGGTGATATGCTGTCGATGTACGCCGGCGGTTGTACCATATCTTTTTTTTGATGGTTGAATGGTAAGGACGGGCTCGTCGTATTACTTCTCCTCAGAGATGAGCTCCATTCGATTCCGTAGATCGATATATGGCTCAACGGCCTCGCAGAGCTCATCCATCAAGGATACTTACACGCTTCATCATGCGTCCCGTAATCACTAAACATTAAACAGACACGTCCTACCTCACCAGTGACCAGCCAGTTTCCAATACTAGCTGGCTGATCGTCTTAGCTAACATTCGCAGAACCCCGTCATGCGAGGCTCATATTTCGCGTTCTACGCCCTCCCCCCGCTCCTCGTGGTACGTCCACAATCGTTCCAAAAAAAAACACACCAATTGAACCTAATATATCACTGGCAGACGTTCGCGAAACGTCCACAAGTGCAGCAAAACCCTGCATCTCGACAAGTCCATCGAGATGCCGATCGGGACGCTGTTCCTGTGGGACAGGATCATGTGGTTCGTCGTGGTCTTTGGTGCGTGAACTTGAATTCGCGGGTTCGAAAATTCGTTCTGACTCCAGGTATCGACGGTGTGTACATGCTTATCTGGGCTACAAGAAGGGCGACGCTCACGCAGGTGCTTATAATGTACGATATTCTTTTCACTGAGTGACTCGCTGATTAAAGTCCACTACGGTACAGACCATCTATCGTGTGCGCCCTCTTGTCTCCTATGTACATACATACCACAATCTGACTGTTGCGCGATGATCCAGGCTTTATTCACTGGTGTCTTCAAGAGTCCTTCCAACTCCTAGTCGCTTTCCAGGCGCGAGGACGTTGATGACGAAAAGGAAGCTAAGAGGTTATTACCCAGGGTTCGATCGCGAGGAGGGGGAAATTGGAGGCGCATAAGTTGAATGGGAAAGGAATGTCTTTAGGCGTAATGCTGCCTTCACTTGGAATATTGCACCGACTCGTCGTCACTCTTTTTAGTGTCGACTTGATGGTTCCCGCGCCCATGCTTCGCGTCAGGGTTGCTTGGATCAAACATGTCGCGGACCTAAAGCAAGCGCTAGTCAATCTCACCGGAAGTCGAAGAAAACAGACAAACATCGATATGTTGGGTCGTCTCCGTCTGGGTGAGGACCTGGATCGCGCCAAGCTCCATATCGCCCTGTGGAGACACCAACGTCAAAAACATTGTTCTTTGCAGTCGCCGAAAACCCTACATTGCGACGTTGTGCGCGGGAACGTCCGCCGGAGATCTCGTTGCTGGTGGTGTTGGTCATTCCGTTGCGGCTGCTGTGGGTTGCACGGATAGTTCGGCGCGCATTGAGCGTCCACATCATCGAGACGGCATAGAGTTTCGGCAACGCCATGTTGAACGCAGTGGAGATGATGCCGATATTCAGTTGCGAGAAAAGGAGATTGAACATGGCGCTAACGAGGTGATTAGCTTCTAGGCAATACGGTATTGGGGCCATCGACTTACCAGAGAGCGGCGGGCGCGGCAGTCTGGAATGTCAAGCGGATGAGGGCGCTGATTAATCCAACGGTCTGGGGTAGGACGTCCTTCTTGGACTTGAGCAAGAAGTACGCCGTCATGAGGGACATGAGGATGTCGCCGGCTAAAAAAAAATCGCCCGGGTTTATGAGTAAGGGCAAGTATGCAGATAAACTTTACCGACCAAACACGGAGCTGAGATGCGCGGCAACTAGATGGACAGTCAGCTCGGAATATCTGGGAAATTACCGGTCAACCCTTACACCACATCTGGATTTTGGGACCGTCTGAAACACTGATATAATATGTCTGCAAAAATCATCAAAAACGAGTATTTTAACACTGGTGATGCGTACGCACCCCGACAACGATTGCAAGAAAAGCAAAGAAGAACAAAGTCGCGATGGGGGCCACAACAATCCTAACGAGCTAGAATCGATAAAGCGTTCACGGTCAAGAGAGACTGAAACGAACCACTTCTTGCTGATCACGTAGAGACGGAAGCAGAAATAGCACTGGACGTAGTAGCCAATAACTGCCACCTGGTCGAATATAAGTTTGCTGAAGGAGAAGCCACACGAAGATGTACCATGAGCGGAGTGCCCGACTGCCACCAGGCGGTGTAGCTAAGGTTAATCGCGCCCTGTAAATCTCCGAAATAGGTGACGGATTGGATCCAGACAAGAGCACTGAAAGAAATATGAAGGACCGGGCATCACCTCAAGAAATAACACACAATGATTGGATAGACTTGAGGACAGTCAGGACGACGAGAATCGTCACAACTATGCGGAGGCTGCGCTTGTCGTCGGCGTAATAAGTGTAGTAATTGACGAACTGCCGTAGGGTGAACAAGGCAAGCGCAATAACACGAGGAACTAACGTACCTGGCTTGAGAGAACGCCCTGAAGAAGTAGATCAAGACAAGTTCCTACAAGCTGAGAATTTCCTTGGAGTTGAGTTTTTTGTTACCGCTGTTGAAAAATTGCGCACCCATGGACCAAGAAAAAGGTTCGCTTGACGTCTCTCTGCAGGGGTAAGGACGGCGGACATGATACAGGAGCAGTCATTTAGTGAGGAAACTTTATAGATGATAGTGATATAGGAGTCCCTCCTATCAAAGCTAATTTGATGGTCGATTAAGTTGGATCTCCGATTGCGACGGTGACAAAAATTCACCGTATAGATTTGTTCTCCTAAATTTTCCTGGCCTGTTCCGCGTGTCATTCTCTGCGTGTTATCATAGGGGAATAGTATCCATGCCTGCAAGTGCCAGGAGAATGGTAAGCAGTGCTTTAGGTCGTTGCGACGTCACCTGTAGCATACATTTGACGCAATGTATGTAGATGCAATGCCTACTTGTTCCTTATGGGACTAGCTGGGCTCGGGCGCAAGCACAAGCCCGGGATCAGGATTTTGAAAGACCCGCGATCCGGGCTTAGACCAGGGTCTCTGCGTATCTTCAAGAAATTTTGGTGAGTATGTTTTGTTTCATTAATAATTTTGAACATAACTCATTCGAGGAGAGTATTTTCTCGGCCCTCGGAACTTCTTCCACCCTTGTGCTCGAGGTTGAATACATACGACGGAAGATTCCGCTCGGTTGAACGAATTTACGAAGCGGTTTACAACGGAATAAAAATTCCTTCACACTGACTGGAGATGAGCCGCATAAACAGCGTATTTCCACTAATGACTTACTTCACGTCAGTTGATAAACAAATACAACAAGCCCGGCCTGAGCCCAAGCCAACCCGACCTGTGCCCGACCCTGGAGGTGGGGCTCAGGATTTTCTAGAGCCCAAGCCCGAACAACACTACTAATTGGGAGCTGCGCAGTAGTATATCCTCCTCCTCGCACGAATGCCGCCGCAGTGAGCTTTGCGTTGCGGGCCCCGGGCCGACAGGGGTTTATGAATGTGTGGGAATCCTCTTCGAGAAACCCGAGAAACTGATAGGGCCCTAACGTTCGACGAGGCGACCGCCTTGGTATTCATGAAGTTTCCGCTCCTAGTAAGCTCACATTCCTGCTTTCTTTCGACGAATCGGGGAAAAACAAATTGGAACTAACACCGTTGAATTCATATGTCATCACGATCTGTCAATGCGATGTGAATTAAGAGGCACACTCGATCACTCAATATCTCCGAGTCCAAGTGATGGGTCCTGAGGCCTGAGTCAGGGCACATCATTGCGCTTCGAATGCAGGGGGAGGTTGGAAATGTAGATAGAATATGGCCCTGCGTTCAAGCTAAAATAATACCCTATCTCCGCGGTCACGGATCGCACCGATGCGAGTCAGGGATTAGTCGAATTCTTGCGCGTGATGAGTACTCCGAGTCCCTGTTGAAAGTAAGATACGTAGGATTCCAACTTTGTTTATCTGCTCAAGGGATGGCTTGGTTTCCGTTTTTTTTTGGCCTATTTCCGCCAACTAAAAATCCGAGAGATCACACTGGCCACGGCGTCAGCCAGGTATAATAATAAATATTTAAAGAGAGTGAGAGAGACCTAATTAATTACTTGAAGAGCGAGATATCTTTCTACTAAATCAAACAGCATTAACAGCCATAACTCCTCTGTTTTCGGCCTGAATTTCTGTGAACCCTAGCTGATGGTTGTGGCGTTGACGGGAGACTCAGAGTTGCGTGCGTGCGGAATAGAGAGGCAAGGTCTCTGCGGCACTGTCTACCTTCCGTGGATGGACAGAGGCGTTGTCCCCTGCGATAGAATCTCCGTTTTTAACCGCTGCGATGACGGTCAATCTTCCTTCAACCGTCGTGGACGAAATGTTTGCTTACGGGTAGAGGAAAGAGTTAACGATTTGCCGTCGTGCGGCTGTACAGCGGCCACAGGTTTAACACTGGGCTTCGGCTGGGCAGGGCGTGCAGGCTGCGTTTTCGCATAAACCATTCCCGGCATCCCAAGCTCCGTGAGAAGCGCGTCCCACAGATACGGCAGGGCGAAGTTGTAGAAAAGCCAACTGACAGTGTAAATGTCGACCTTCAGTCCTGGGATTCGGACTAGAGTGTGTGATTGGGACATGCAATGTAGAATAGGGGTTGAATGGACTGACGAGCGCTACTCCAACAGGCCGCAGTGATGCCTATTAACTGAGCGCGGACTGAAAAGACCTTGAAGGTCGCCAGCCAAACACAGTAGATGACTGTCAGGAGGACGAGGAGACCCGCGGACCATGCCACATATATGAGGTCCACTGGCGTTT
This sequence comes from Mycena epipterygia, assembly GCA_029281465.1. Lineage (NCBI taxonomy): Eukaryota > Fungi > Basidiomycota > Agaricomycetes > Agaricales > Mycenaceae > Mycena > Mycena epipterygia. The sequence goes on along the minus strand of JARJCQ010000021.1, from coordinate 791,924 downwards.
CTCCGGACTGGTAGTATTCGCTGACGTGAAGGAGCAGGTTGATGAAGGTGGGCACGAAAATGAAGAGCAAAAGACTGAAGCGAATGAAGACCCCCTCCCTAAATGTGGGAGCAGGAGGAGAGTTGCGGGATTAGTGGTGGTAGAAGACATGAGAATAGGAGACCATTGGATAAGCTTGAAGTTTTAAATAATGCAATTTGATTTTGGTCGAGGGCTCCAAATTGGAATGCAGGGCACGTCGGCGCGGAAATTGCTGTGGTTTCCTGTGTATATTTCATGGTTCAAAATAAGGGTAAGTACAACCAGACGACATAGATAAATACTAGAGAACTTGAGAGCTATTTGATTACTCGAACAACTAATTTGTTTGCTACACTCAAACAACAGTGGCCGCATCGGCAGCCATGGGTCCCCCATTTTCGACCTGAATTTCGGTCTGCGGTATTGAACCCGAGGTTGTGACTGTGGGTTCTGAGGGACGAATTCAGCGTGTCTTGTTCAACCCCGAGAGATAGTTGCTTACGTGTGGAATAAGGAGGCAAGGGCTCTGCGGCTCTGGTAGCCTTTGGATGAACATCGTCAGCATTGTCGCCAGGGCTAGAGTCTTCGTCCTCAGCGGCTGCGATGGGGAGCGAATTTTCATTGACCGGCGAACCGAAAAAAACTGCTTACGTGCGGAGAAAAGCGGTAGCAACTCGTTGTCATTGCTAGCCTGCGGCTGGGCAGCGGCCGAAGGTTTAACTTCATAAACCCTTCCCGGCATATTGAGTTCCGTCAGAAGCGCGTCCCACAGCCACGGCAGGATTTTTTTGTAGAAAAGGAAGGCGAAAGGGATAAGGACTAGCCCCAGCTGCCACTGGCGGACAAAGACTGGGAATCGGACTGCAGGTGTGTGATTGGGACATGCGATGTAGAGTGAAATGGGTTCATGAGACTGACCGACGCCACTGAGACAAACCGCAGTCATGCCCACCAATTGGAATCGGACTGAAAAGGCCTCCGAGGTAGCCAGGATAAGACAAACGCTAACTGTCAGGAAGACTAGCAGGCTCGCCGTCCATGCCACAAATACCGCTGGTGTTTCTTCGGGCTGATTATACTCGCCGATGCCAAGGATGACATTGACGAAGGTGGGCACGAAGAGGAGAACCAAACCCACGAAACGTAAGAAGACCTTCTCCCCAAACGTCGGGACAGGATAAGCGGAGGTGGAAGACATGAGGAAGAGAACACGGACTTGTTACGCCGTGGCGACGTCATTCTGATTCGTGATCCAGTTTACATATCAGCTAAATTAGGAAGGTCGCTCTCATCGGTCTATAGTGCTACCCCAACCTGCTTGGGCTCGCAAGGTAAAACCAATGGGTATACGGTTGCAATTAGTGTGGGCGATATCGGCGCTATTCTCCAGGCTATCAGACTGCCTACTGGGATTCACACATTCCGAGTCGATGGTTCAAAGTTCAAATGGTGGGCAGACTCTTTAATAAAATATTAGAAACAACTTGATTACTTGAAGATAGAGCGAGCTATTTTTCTGCTAAATTTAAACAACAGTGGCCGCGTTGACAGCCATAGTCCCACCGTTCTCGGCCTGAATTGTCATCTGCGACGTTGAACTCGAGGCTGTGATTGTAGGTTCTGAGGAACGAATTCAGAACCCCGTTGGCGAGAGACTCACCTGTGGAATAAACAGGCGAGGGTTCTGCGGCTTTCGCCGGATGTACAGCGACATCGATGGTGCTGTCGCTCGTGGTTGAGCTTTCGTTCCCGGCCGCTGAAATGGGGTCAGTTCCGTTCAGCCGCCGTGCATCAAAAAAGTTGCTCACGTGTAGAGGCAAGAGGTAACGATTCGCCACCGCCGCCGGCCTGCGACTGGGCAGGGGCCGGAGTTTGAACGGTGGGCGCGGGCTGGGCCGGCCTGGCAGGGCGCGCAGGCTTCACTTTGGGATAAACCCTTCCCGGCATACCAACCTCCGTGAGAAGGGTGTTCCACAGCCACGGGAGGATTTTTACGTAGAAAAGGAGGGTAAAAAGGATAAAGAGTAGGCCCCAGTCATGGAAAAGCTTTGGGAATCTGACTACAAGTGTGCGATTAGGACATGCGATATAGAATGCGGTTGATGGGACTGACCAACGCCACTGAAACAAGTTGCAGTTATGCTCAACAAGTGGGCGCGGGCTGAATAGGCCTCAAACGTAGCCAAGAAAACACAATAGCAAACTGTCAGGAAGACAAGCAGACCCGCCGTCCATGCGACGAACACGGCGTCCACTGGTGTTTCGTCGGGCTGATTGTATTCCAAGACGCCAAGGATGATATTGATGCCGGTGGGGACAATGAGAAGGACCAAGCCAGTGAAGCGAAAGAAGACCTTTTCCCCAACCGACATCGGGGTTCCAGGAGTGGTGATGGACTGGGAAGCCATGAGAAAGAGAGAAATAGGAGAAGATTGGGTCCGCCTGTCCCACTATCAATACTCAGTGATCGGTTCGATCGTAATACATGCAGTGCCATGCAGGGCTCTAAGGCAATGCAGGAAGTGCCAGGAAGGTCAAATACTGGAATTAAATTGGCTCCCCTGGTTGAAATTGGTGCGGACAGGCACAAACCCACAGCTTCTTTTTGTTTTTGCGTCACCTCGTTGTGACTCCTCCTCTTTCTCCTCGTTGCTCAGCGGTATCCGAATCGTAGTGAATTCGCAATTGCCACAATTACAACAGCCGAAATATGAATGCATGCAAGCTAAAAACCGACTTGAGTTTATGGTTGCAATTTGATGGGAGCGCCATCAACCCTACCAAACTGACCGCAATCCCTTGGTTCAGTAACTTGCTTACTTCCGGTAGAGCGAACTAATCGTTGCTGCAAACTACTGGGAGCGGCATCGATCCTATCAAACCGCCGGCGACTATGGTCTGGCTTTGCTGCGGGTTTCTTTGGTTCAAAATTCAAATGATACAGCGCCATAAATACTAGAAACAGAGCAACTTGATTATTTGAAGGTAGAGTTGAGCAGTGGACGCCGCGGCGCGACGTTTTACATTTAAACAACAGTCCCCGCATCAACAGCCATAGTACCTCCGTTCTCGGCTTGAACTTCCGTTTGCGACGTTGAACCTGAGGCTGTGCCTGTGGGCTCTGCGGGACGAATTCAGTTTTTCTTGTTATTCAACCACCTTGATAAGCGAGTTGCTTACGCGTGTAATAAGGAGGTAAGGGCTCTACGGCTCTGGTAGCCTTCGGATGGACAGCAGGGTTGTCGCCAGGAATAGGCTCTTCGTCCTCAACCCCTGCAATGGGGGTCGGTTTCCTTTCAACCGCCGTGGACCAAAAAAAATTGCTTACGTGCAGAGAATAGTGGCATCGACTCGCCATCGCCGACGGCCTGCGGCTGCGCAGGGACCAAACGTTGACCATAAACCCTTCCCGGCATCCCAAGCTCTGAGAGAAGCGCATCCCACACCCACGGGAGGATTTTCTTGTGAAAAAACAAGGCAAAAAAGGGGAGTAATGGCCGCAGCTGGTAGACAAGCCCTCGAAATCGGACTACAGGTGCGTGAGTGGGACATGGAAATGTAGAAGTTAGGGTTTTATACTGACCGATGCCACTGAAACAAGCCGCAGTCATGCCCAGCATGTGAGCGCGGGTTGAAAGCATCTCGCCGGCAGTTAAAGATACACATAAGACGACTGTCAGGAAGACGAGGAAACCCGCGGTCCGTGCCACGAATGATACGTCCACTGGTGTCCCTTCGGGACCATACTCGTAAGTGACGGCAAGGAGGACATTGACCAAGGTGGGCAGGAACAGCAAGCCCACGAGACAGAAGCGAGTAGCGACCTCCTCCCCAAATGTGGGAGGTTTACGAGCAGGAGGAGCAGGATGAGTGGGGGTAGAGGAAGACATGAAAAATAGGAGACGATTAGGCAAACTTCAAATGTTGTGATCAGTTCGATCGCGCGTGCAGTGCATACCAGTGCTCGAATTCGTCAATGTAGACGGAAAATAAAGTTCAAGTCTTGGCCCGGAGATAAGTTCATCAAGATCGATTCTTGCGGAGAACTATGGTCCACTGGCGCAGTGACTAGTCCTGTTCGTAGATCTATGAGACGTGCGAGGACGTGTCTTCCGAGCCCAGCTGCCAGGCCTCGGTTATCTCGAACAATCGACGCGTCTGCGAATTGCGCAATGCAAATTGTACGTCTTACTTAGTCACCTCTGTCAGGAGCGCTATCGCATGTGCGAGCGAGATTTAATACCTCTGCGGCTGCATTTCAACGTGATCTGTAAAATAAATATCCTGGATTCCTGCCAGCAAAGCCTCTGCTGACGCAGTCGGAGCTCCCTAGTTCGTCGAAAAATATGTTTCTCTCCAAGTTTTCTCTCCACCCTTGATATCTTTAATGAATTTCTTCGGATTCGCGAGGGGCTGCCGGACATCGCCGGTGATGGCGGAGTTAGGCGGAGTTCAAACATGACACATTAAGTCAACATTGAGTTCTTTCATTTCCCTCGACATTTATCTTTACATTTCTGACTGGATTAAGATGGACATATAATATAAATCCCAAATGGGTCCTTAAAGCAAACCACGACCGTACATTGCGACGGATGAGCCAAAGCGACAAACAATTATTCACCAATGACTCGGACAGCCTCGCCGCGGTCCAGGTGTCTATGTCCGTGTCTGTGTCCCTCCTCCCCAGACACCCCATTCCTAGTCTCTTATAAACAGACTCTTATAAACAGACACTACAACAAAATCTCGCTCGTACCTCGCGTGTTGTAGTCTGTCGATTGCTCGATCGCTGACATTGGTACCCGACACTATTATATAATCTCAAAAATTTTCGGGTGTTGTTTCCGCACTTACCATGCGTTTTCGCCGGTTTTTATGTTAGAGTATGATTTAAAATACCATACTGAACATCTTCTCCAGCGAAATCTCGCGCACCGACCTCAAACCCAAGATGTAGAATTTTGATGGGCAGGCACGTGTTTTGTTCAGCATTTTGCTTTACTTGGAAGCTCGGCACAGAGATGAAATCTGAAGAGACAGTTCTCTTCAGAGTGAGCATAAAGCATACGTCGTCTCCTAGGATTTCCGTTGAGGTGGCGGGAAGCGTCGAACGCTGCGGGTCATAATTCAAACTCTGCATTTTACATAATAACTGGGGGTACCCACGCTTGCCCCACGCGGTTAACTACAGACTACCCCATGCCCCTGTCCCTGTCCCTGTCCCTGGCCCTGGCCGTGCACGGTGCCCATCGGCTGTCCGTGCACACTTCCCATCGGCGTATGTGCGCTCCCCATTCCCTGTCCGTGCACGCTCCCCACGTGTCCCTGTCCATGTACACTCCCCATCCCCATCGGCGCCGTGAACATCGGCCACCCCCCGCCATCCGCCGCCATAGCCGTGTCCATGAAATTCCCATCCAGCGGCGTCGGAATCATGTCCATGGACAGCGCGTTGTCCCCAAAGTTCGCATACACCTGTTGTTGCTCATACGCGTCCGCCCCCTGCTGCTGCTGCGTGTCGCCAAACGCGCGCTGCGCCGCGAGGCGCGCGTCCAGCCGTTCGACCAGCCCCGCCGGGAGCGTCCACGAGTAGCCCACGAGCTTCAGCGCATCCGAGATCCTGCAATATCATATCCATGTCAGCGAAATACGAAAATTCAACCAAACAACAGCGGAGAGGATGGGGGATATATGAACGATGCCAATGAATATGGAAAACGACGCACGCATCCATGACCAGCGCCTGTTCCGGCGTTATCGGCACTCCGCCCGCTTTCGCCTCGTCCGCCTCGTCCAAGCAAAACTGCGCGCAGACGACGAGCACCCCGCACTGTAAATGCGTGAGGTGCGGCAGCGAGGGCAGGATGCGTAGCGCGCGCGCGACGTCCGCCAGCGCGAACCCTGCGAGCTCGCGCGTCTGCCGGCGCAGCACGTCCAGCCGCTCGGACGCCCACTGCGCGCCTGTCCCCATGTGCGCTTGCGCCGCGCCCTTGCCCAATTGCGCGGAGGAGGCGGCGGCGGAGGTCGATGCTGCGCGCGCGACAGAGTCACGGCGCGTGAGCTCACGGTGCAGTGCGAGCACAAGCGTGGCGCAGCTGAAGGTCATAATGTACACGCACACGCGCTTGTTCACGTCCGTGCCGCGCGCCTCCGCCTGCGGACTGCGGTGGAAGAACGGGCTGGCGTCGGGGGGCACGGGCGCGGTGTTGGTGTTGGGTTCGGGCTCGGGCTCAGCCTCGTCGAGGATGCTGGCACGGATCGAGCGGAGGAGGGTCACCCCGGAGAGGAACGAGTTCACGGCGGGTTCGTCGAGGGGTTGGCGGCGCGCAAAGTCTGCACATGCGGGATCCAATATGTATTTAGAAAGCGCTTTCGCAAGAAAAGGATGCGCACCGCCTGCGATGGTCTCGGACAGCTGTCGCGCGAGGCGCGTGACATGGAATTCAACTGGCCGACAACATATAAGCTCAGCACAGTAAAAATGGAAATGCAACCAGTCGCTCACAAGGAAGCGTTATTTTGAACACGATAGGGATCTGGGGATCTGGGATCTGCAATATTTCATTGGGTGGGTCCGGGTCCTTGGACGCCTGCAGCTTGGCCTGGACGCCCGCGAACAGATCTTGCAGCGACAGCGGGGCGCTCCCTGCGATCAAAAGCTGGTCGTTGTGCGATCTACATTCAAATTAGGGCGGGGAGAGGAGAGGAGAGGGAGGGGCGAACATGAGCATGGGTTTGCGGGCTATGGTTGTTTCTAGTGCCTCGGTCATCTGTCTAGGTGAGTATTGAGAATGAAACAAACGCAAGAATAACATACCAGGAAACTCGTCCAGAGGGCAGTATGGTGCAACGCAACAACGTGCATCTCGTCCCACGACGCCGCAATCGCGCGGACGTGCGAGAGATACGCGACCGCCCACGGCCGCGATCTCGCTTCGTTCTCTGTGAATGGCAGTCCGGTTCTAATTAGAGAGAGAATCGGGACACGGCAGATCACTCACCATTTTCGAGAAACTGCATGAAAAAGCACGAGGCGGCGTTGTCATCGGAAGGTTCGAGGAGGATGCCGGCCTCGGTGGCGAAGCGGAGGGCTTGGGCGCGCAGGGCGTGGTACATCGGGGCCCGCCGTATACCGTAGGATCGCAGATCCGCACCCCGGGTGAAAACAGAGCGGTCTGTGAAGGATGCGGGGTGTGGGCCGGGTCCGACGATAGCGTTGTCGAATGAGATAGAAGCGGAGAGTGCGCTGGGGATTGATCAGACTTGAGAGAGTCAAGGCAACGCAACGTACACGACGCAGTGCGCTAGCACCCTCTGCTGGGGTGGCAGTAGATAGATTCGCCACGAAAGCGCGGCAAGCGCGTTTCGGAGTTCCCTGCCGCGGAAAATGGGATGGTGGCATTGCGGCAGGTGCGTGAAGCCTGTGGGTGTCAGGCGTTACTTGTCTATGCAGGAGAGGGCACACATTCAAACAGGTGGTGAACCAGCTCGGGGGAAAGCTCGAGGAATCGAGTCGGGTCATGGGAATGCAAGGAAACCACCAGGGAAGTGGAACTGGCATTGGAATGAGAGGTCGACGGTCGTGGTTCCGGCTCTTCCGAAGCTGAAGACAGGGGGGTGGTCGGCATGCCCAAATGTGCTTTGGGAGGGCGCCCCCTCGCGACAGGGGTGGTGGTGCATCTTGAAAAGTTGGTCAAGGAAAAGAGCTTGAAGTCGCTGCGACTCACTTTGTTCCCTTCTCGATGCAGCGAGGACAAGCAGTCCCATCCGTTGTTGGATGGCAAAGTACCCGACGTGCTTTGCAGGAATCGCAAGCAGGCGGTTTCTTCCTCTTCTTGAATTTCTCCTGGGGTGGGTTCGCACTGTGAGTCACAGGCATCAGGCAGGAGGTGGATTCGGGGTGAATGGCAAGGCAAAGATATACGTAGACATGAAAGTCAAATGAAAGTTGTTGGAGGCTGTTCGGAGGCGGCGATCACAAATCGCATTGGGCGATCGCAGACACATCAAAGCACGTGAACGGACCCTCCCCCCAAAATTGGGACATATCTCCGGACATGTGCTCACCAGTTAGACCACAGATCGGCCCAAGATACCTCAGAGAGACGTTTTAGATATCAAGCACTTGTTCAGTCTTTCATGCCTGTGCATAATTTTTTTTCGCTCTCTATGTTGACTGCATCTCGGCGTTGTGTCCGGATTTGGGCGCGGCACGTGTTCTGATGTGTCTGCCCGATAACTTAAACGAGATCGCCCACCTCTTGGCCCTGGACTCCAGACTGGGCCTGGACCTCTCGAGCTGCGGTCGTGGTGGAGATCGTGAGACAGATCGGCACAACCAAGAGGTCAGTGATCTCTGGATCTTGCAATACGATTATGTCAGCTGATGGCTCAGCCGATGATGGCCGACGACTGTCTCGACGAATTGCCGGTGCAATGAAAACTAAGAAATCCCATGCATCTCATGTTAGGAATATCGCAGCCAGTGAATGAGATGTGTTACTCAGATATTCGAGCCCGGGGGTGGTCAAAAAAATTCGTACCGCGCACTGCCGAGACTGATCATCATCCCACGACTCCCCCCCCCCCCCCCCCCCCCCCCCCCCCCCCGTGGGAAGTATTGGCTGATCCAGAGATCACTCACCTCTTGGGCACAACAGCCGCGTAATGGCCGATTAGGAATCACAGTCGACTCTTCTGGGTATCCGCCGGAAGATGCCGAGACACAGGGTCATAGGGTAGCGACCCCTTATTTCACTTTTCGGACAAAGGTTCCAAACGCGTCAAAAAACGCGTTTGGAGAGGTTCAATTTTTTTTTTTCAAGCATATACCTCAGCGATCCCAAACAATACCCGCAAAGCATGTCATAATATTGACACCGCCTCCGCAAATCACGTCAAGCCTCGCCATCGAAGCTTGCTACTCCGCAGTGGCAGAGGATGTGCCGCAGATACTAATAGGCTGCTCGGGGCCGTCCTGTGACTCTCGGTTGTGTATTTAAAATTTGAAGCTCTCCAATCTCTGACGTTGTTGTCCCAGGCCCACATTTGCTGTGTTGGAATAAAAGGAAACGAAATGGTTCCGCAGCTTGAATGGTTTTGCGATAATGATTGTCGTACCAATGCTGGTGGGAGGAGTCGAAAAAAGGCACGTAAATAGGCCTCCCTTTGATAATAATGGTCGCATTGTAGTTGGATAGCTGTGGATAGTGTTTCTCGTGCCACGCAGTGTTGTGCAGGTCACTGACTAGTCAGTGACTAGTCGAAAGGTCGGTTTGGTCGGGTCACTCAGGTCACCCGAGCTGGTGACCTAACTTACAACAGCGGCGTTGCAACGCACATGGCGGCAGACGTGGGAGCGGCCGCTCGGCTAGCGTTCGGCTAGACGACGCAAAGGCAGTGCAAAGGTCAGGTCGCTCGCATGGCCAGATGGCTAGTCACTAGTCACTGACTAGTCGGTTCGAGTCGCTGATCCAACAACACTGTCTGGTGGTACCGGCCATCTCCTCTAAGAAATTCGGTAAAAACACGCAAAATATGTGGTGATTATGTAATGCTATGTAGCTCGGCTAAGAGGGTCTAGAGGGTCTTAACGCACTTTTCCGACCCTGTGTGGTAATTTTTAAGAGCGGATACCCCTTGCTGCAACCGGTTATCCTCATATACATTTGGAATCCGAGCCGTCTGCCACGAAGAACGTTGGTATACGAGGATAACCGGTAGGCATTGCTTTTTTCCCCCCAGCATTTATTCGGTAGCTTTCTGAGGCTGTGTATATTAGTTCCAGACTTCCATCCATTCCGCAGCACTGCAAGTCGGGACTACCCAAAGACGCGCGAGGTGGTTTTTTTCCGTCTTCCAATTGGTTGAGTCGGCGGGGCTCGGAATGAACTCCCGGGCGATCGTCACGATCGTGCAATTTCACATACATACATAATATATGTATTGACTTCTTCCGAGAATTACCTTGATGTGTATATTTGACATCCGCACTATCCGTTCAAGATTGTGCACCAGGAAAAGGAATTACCTCGGGTGGGCACATTTTGAGTGCCTCCATAGATTGTTGCATGAGCTGCACGGCATGAATGACACGACTCCGACTTCATGCAACTATGGTTAAATCTCATCGTTGACTGATTCCGAAGGGTGAACGATCTCGAAGACAACACATAGGGGTAAGTGAGGTTGGTGAATGTCGGAGCCAAGTCGGTCCAGTCTGAGCACAAGCAAATTCGGCCCCTACTCGCGATCTGTCTATGCGGTGAAATTAAAAGCTGGCAACCAGTTGAATTCTTTAGGGATACATGCTACCGGTGGAAATCAGCTGAGCCCTCAGCGGAAAAGTTATGGTTCTGCAAGCAATACGATCTTACTATTATTGATATCGGATATCGATGTTGAAAGGTATGAAAGTCAAATGTTCAACTAAAACCTGATGGGCACCTAGAACTGAATTTGTGGCTAGAATAATTAGCGGATGGACAGCTGGAAGGCTCAGGGAGCCAGCCTTCCTTGTGACAGCTGACCAGCCCTCCATGTGGGGACAATGTGCACCGAACGATGTGGGCACTTTGGCGGTGATATAATTATTTCATCAAAAGCTCAAATTTAGATTGTAGCTTGCTACATAAGTTTCTTACATAGAGGAGAAACAGACAGACAGAGAGGTCAGGAGTAAGTAAAATACAATCAATGTTGATTTCTCGGAGGCAGTGATGTTCAATCATGACATTCCCGTGCATCGGTGCCGCCTTTTTTTCTTTTGCTTTTCTCTCTTCTTCTATTGAGCATTCTTTGTTTCCTGAAGTTGATTGTGGGTCCTACACTTGAAATACGACTTTCAGATCCCGGTTTCACACATCGGGAAGGAAGGAGCAGATTGAAAGCAGTGTTCAAGACTGTGCATCAATCTCTTTTGATGTGGGGTATATAAGTCGAGGTTACCAAACCCGGGAAGGTTCCTCTGCACATCTCCCAGGTACTCTCTTCCCATTGAACATTGAGTTTCTGATGTCTTTGGAGCCTGTAAGATCATCTCTGTATTGGTTCTGCGAGTCTGCTAACATAGAATCAGAATTCAGATCCAGGTTCGGATTCCGAAGGAAGCGAAGCTCCAAGCTTTTTTCAGGACCCTGTAAGTGCTGGGATATCAAATGAAGGCAAGAATAAAAGCTGATTTTGTGCAGGATGACCCAACAATAGATGAACTGCGAAGAGCTATGGCTGAGACTCCTGTTGGCCATGTCGGAAAAATCGGGGATGAAATGTAGCGGATCATATCCGCTCACGATCCGTCATAAGCCCGTAATAATGTGCCCGGCTTATAACAGATAGGTAAAGTTCATGTATTCAGTCATAAGCCACGCCGTGGCTCAGATGTGCTTACTATGCCATATCAACTTACGACGACTGGTCAACCGTGGTAACCTGCACGGCGGGCAGCACCAAAAAAAAAAATGGTTGTAAATAGTCTACATGTACTCTACAAGCTCTATACGGCCAGAGGTTGCTAAGACGTTGCTGCTGCCCTGCCCCCTGATTTGGGAGCAGCGAGGAGGCACTCCGAGTCAACATTCTTGAATAGCGGAAGTTGATCCTGAGCGTGGTAGTATTAGAATACTGTTGAAAGGGAACTTGAACAACATGTACGCACTTTCAGGAGGGCGGGGGATCAATCTTGAAGGAGGAGAATTAGAAGTTGTACAAATTATAGTAAGGATACCACGCACCCGTATGAGACAAAGTACCCACGGCGTGCTGAGGGGGAAAATCAGCAGTTGTCGTCGCAACCCACAGGTCACTTACCAATGAGGGCAATGACGGTAGGTGGGCGGTCGAGGACGGCGGGCGAGGACGGCAGGCGAGGCGAGGGGTGAGGGGGATGGTGGTGCGAAGGGAAGAGGTGGAGTCACTTTATCCAGTGCTGCGGTTGATATAGGCGGATGATGGTGACGTCACTTTCTCCACTCGCTCCACCTCATTGTCAAAATCTTTGCATCCCCGTGGCCAGCGCACTCACCTTCAGCCCAGATCCCTCGCCTACGCCGTATACAGTCGGATACGTCCCTATCCGCATTGCCATAAAGATCTTGGTCGTGGGTTTTCATGGTGGAGCCTGAGCAGCATATGAGGGGTTCAGATGGCTTATAACCACCCCCCCGCGAGTTCATAACTCATCACAAGCCGCTACAAGCCCATAAGCATGCTCAAGCCGTTACAACCCAAACAGGGTTTTTCCGACACATAAGGCCCTACCCAAATGGTTAGCTGGGCTCGGCAGCTCGCATTTAGAGCAAGACAACCAGAATGAACAACATTCAGATGACTTGGAATTGGCCCTTTCACATGGCAAGGCCGCCGTTGCAGCAGCCTCTGCCGATGATCCAAATCTTTTTGCATATCTGTGGACCTTGGCAGCTTCTTACACTGTGGAACACCATAGGTCTGGAGACATGGCAGATCTTGATGCAGTAATTCAGAACAGGCAAGCTGCTGTGGACCACATGCCAACAGATTATAAAGAGGATTATTTGCCACAGTGGTTACATACCCTGGCAATGTCACTGGGACAGTGATATAAAGAGACAGGGGATTTTCAGGATCTCGAAAGTGCTCTGCAAAATTGCCAGATGGCTGTGAGTTTGACATCTGAGGACCATCCGGACCACCCAGAATTTCTCCAGTATTTGGCTCTTTGTTTTTGAGATCAATATAGGAAATTAGGCGACTTGAAGGACCTCGAGGCAGAACTGCTACACAGAAAATCCACCTTGAAACTACAGTCTGAAGGCCACCCAGGTCACACTGTTGCCCTGCAGCAGTTGGCTGGATGTTCAAGAGACCTCTATGTAAGTGTCGGCACTTCGGAGAATCTGGAGGCTACTTTGCAGAATATTCAAGCAGCTTTGAATGTAACACCTGAGAACCATCAGGCCCATGTTTATCTTCTAAAGGACCTGGGTGAATATTCCCAACACCAATATCACAGAGTAGGAAGTCTAGATTCCCTCAAGAAAGCACTACAGAGCAATGAGAAAGCAGTGGCAGTAATTCCCAACAATGATCCAGACCATCCCAGACTTCTAGAGAATCTGATTAATTTATTAAAAATTTGATATCCGGCCACAGAAAGTACTGATGACCAGTCCACATTAAAGAATATCCAAATAGCTGTTGGGCTGATCCCTGAAGACCATAAAGAGCGCCCAGAAGTGCTGCAGCACTTGGCAAGTCATTTAACTCAAAAATATTGGAGATGGGGAAACCTCGAGGATATGGAAGCTTCACTGCAGATGAGCCAAGAAGCTGTTGCTTCAACAGAAAAAGATAGTCCAGCCATGGCTGACCGTTTGACAAGTGTGGCTGTTGCATTCAGTGATAGATATCTCCGATTGAGAGATTTGAAAGACCTTGAAAGTGCACTCACAATGACCAGGCAGCAGTAGCACGGACACCAAAGGATCATCCAGATCTTCCTGAACATCTGCAAATTCTGGGTGTGTCGTTCAGTGATAGATATGAACAGTTAGGGGACTTGACGGACCTGGAAGCAGCACTGGAAAACAAAGGAGCTGCTGTGAAACTTACATATGAGGATGATCCACAAACCCCCAGAATGTTACAGTCATTAGCTTTATCATTACTCAGCCGATATGCCCGACTCGGTAGATTCCGGGATCTCAAATATGCACTGGAGAATAATCAAAAGGCTGTTGAGCTAACACCCAATGAAAGCCCAGGTCTCCATTCAGCTCTACAAAACTGGTCTGTGTCTCTCAACTACCTATATAAAAAATCTGGGGATATCAAGGATCTTGAGTTGTTCCTTGAGAAAGCCAAAGCAGCTGTAGAGTTGACTCCCAAAGACCACCCAGAGCTTTCACAACGTCTTCAGGGCTGGGCAGCTTTCTTGCACCTTAGATATCTTGCAGTTTCAGATTTGAACAATCTTGATGCAGCAATCCATCATAATCAAGCTGCTATAGACCTGACAAACAAAGAAACACCCTGATCTTCCCAGCTGTTTACAGAGCCTAGGGTTGTATCTGAGCATCCGATACCAGAAACTCGGAAATGATGAGGATCTGGAGAAAGGCCTCGAAAACTACAGTACTTCTCTGGGGATCCTTACCTCAACACTTGATGTATCTTGGCAGGCAGTACTTGAATGGGCATCATTGGCGAAACAATACAGACTCTCTGATTGCACGAAAGCCTACAAAGCAGCTTTTGCTCTGTTACCAGATATTCTTTGGATTGGAAATAACCTGAGAACACATCAGAAAGCCACTACACGAATTAATGTAGCATCTGCAACGGCTCAAGCAATGAGTGCATGCATTGATCTTGGAGATTTTGATCTATATGTTGAATTTCTTGAACAAGGAATGGCAACATCATTCCAACAGCTCTTGCAGTTGAAGCCAGATGTTGCTCAACTTCCCCAAGCTGATGCAAATGAGCTGTAAACACTTTCGTCTCTATTATATCGTGGGACAACTGACAATCCTCACGGGGTTGCCTATGATAGAAATAAATTGCTTGAAAGTATTAGAAAACGTCCAGGATTTGAGTACTTTCTACGTCCGAAACCGTATGCCGAGCTTTGTCAGGCTTCACAAAATGGCCCCATTATTATTCTCAACTCTCATTATTCTGCTGGATCCAGCCTCGAAACCTGTCCATGTTCTACTTCCAACTGTCTCGTTGCATGAACTCGAAGCTCAAAGGACAGTTCTCAAGCAGATGCTCCACAGAAACCTTATCAGATCTCGAGGTGTCCCATCTGCACGGCGCATGGGAGGTCAGGAAGGAGAAAAGCCTGTCCCAAAATACTTTGAAGATTTGTTGAATTGGCTTTGGATCAATATTGTGCAACACATTTACAAGGCCTTGGAATCGGTAAAGCAATATCATGTGTTGATTTTTTTATACTGATACGAACCCCCACCCGTAGAATAAAATTGTTCAAGGCCGAATTTGGTGGTGTCCTACAGGGGGTTTCACGGGCCTTCCTCTTCATGCTGCGGCCTCAACCGATCAATTTGTCCAATCCTACACATCAACTTTGGGAGCCCTTCTGGAAGCAATGCATAAGCCCCCTAGTGATCACCCACACATAGTTGGCTTGGTCGGAGTGACACACAGTGGATCTAGAAATCGAGACAATTGTTTCCATTGTTGGGCAAGAACATGACCAGAGTCCCGTCGGGCCTGAAGCCATTGTGGAGGCAGTTGAATTGCAACTCCAACAATGTTCATGGCTTCACTTAGCCTGTCATGGACAACAAGACCTCTTAAACCCTCCAAAAAGCTGCCTTCAGTTATATGGAGGTGCCCTGGAGCTCGAAACCATTCTTCGAATGTCACTTCCCAATGCAGAGGTTGTATTTTTGGCTGCATGCCAAACCGCAATGGGCGACGCCACGTTGATCAATGCATCCTTTCATTTAGCGGGCGGATTTTTACGGCAGGCTTCCGCGGAGCAGTTGGAGCTTTGTGGTCAATGGCTGACAAGGATGGGCCCAGAGTAGCTGAGACAGTCTATACCCATTTGTTTTCTGGTGGCAGGCAACCTCAGGCAACGGATGCAGCCAAAGCCCTTCAGCAGGCTGTCAGAAGGATGCGAGATGACAGAGTTCCATTTCAACGATGGGTACCTTTTATTCACATGGGTGTTTAATTTAATATAAACCAGTAATATATGTCTTACTTAAGTATCCACGAAATCGAAGTTAATAACGCCCGCCTAACATCATCAAAGACCGGCCGCGGGAAGTTACTTATAACGTTGTCGAGTTCATCGTGTACTAAAAATGAGCAAGAGAAACGACTCGCTCTATCAGTCTCCCTGTTACATCGTGGTTCGAAACGAAAGGGACAATGTAAGACAACCTGCCCCATCCATCGATGCAAAGGTCACTTGGTTTTCTTCATCTAGCAATGGTCGAATTTTTTCAAATGTCACTGGCGTATTTGAAATTGAACAATATACTGTGTGAATAAAACTGAGGACATACGGCGCAAAATTGACGAGGATCCCCCTCCACCTTCATCCATCGAACAGACTGTGCCTAGAGCCACACGGGATTCATCGAGATTAACGAATTCAAATACGTTTTGTGGCGGTATCACGTCGAGAGAAAGACAACTTCGACTAGCAGAAGTTTTGCTCGAGCACAGCGACGTAGCGGGCGAACGAGGGAAAATATCCGCAGCACGGAAGGTGGGTCCAGGTGGTAAATTTTGTGTCCGCGAGTGCGAGCGATCCATCGAAGAATGTTCACCGGAGTTCAATAACAAAGCTCGTTCCATCGCTGCCATCAATTGTTCAAGCGTCTGTGCGAAGCACTAATAGACTAGTGAGCTTTCGCTGCTCTGATTTGAACGAGCCTACCGTATGGATCGGAAGCTCAGAACTTAGGGCCTGTACGGCAAAAGATTCACGCAGAATCTCGGTCCTCAATCCTGTGGTAGGCCCAAATTTTCAGCATGCTAATTCAAGCAACGGTAACACTAATAGTATAAAGTGGCTTGGGAATACAATTTACCCTTGAGAAAGAGAGCTACGGGTCATTCAAAGTCCCAAGATTTTGAATTATTTCCTTATAAGGCAATAAAATCTGGCCAGATTCTGTTGCCGTACAGGCCCTAAGTGAAGTGGCGCGCCAAAGCTCATTACCGGCATATTTGGAGAGCGGCACACGGGGAATTGGCATTTACTGTACTTGATATCCACCTCTAGCTTCTTGAAGAAAACCAGTCGCAAGTTTCAAGCATATTTAAAGATCAGCGGACTCAGAGGATGCTTGAAAATTGAAATATCATTTCGCCGCCCTGCCCGCAAGAGGTCTCAGATCCAGATTTGTGTATCAAGGCATTCCAAGGGCCCCGTAGAAAAATCCCGACTGGTGGCAAAAAATCAAGCAAAAGAACGCCAGAGAGAACCAAGAGAGAACGATCCCGTGATGTCGGTGACGCGTCCCAACAAAGATCAACATTGGCACAGCCTCATCCTTCTCTCTTCTCGCCCATCTCATCGCGTCGCCACCAAGTTCTAATCTCCGACCAGAGCTTCCGTAAACTCTATAATTCAAATGCCTGGCTCCAACTCATGTCGAGGCTTCTCCCGACACTAAGGATCAAATCTCGTCTCAAAGTCCAGTGGCTCCAGGCTGAGACGTTATCATGGAGTCCAACTGGCTCCGAAATTAACAGTTCTCCGCGCAGCAAACTGTGTGTGCGGCGCCCCCTGCACCTGCCACAGTCAAAATCTCAGTCAGCTCTTCCATCGATAAAGCAGAAGGCTGGTCGCATCGGCTTCTTCAGCCCAAAAAAAAAACACCCGGGAGGCAAGACTTGTTAAATCGACTGCGTTTTGCTGCTAATTATGCCTCATCGCCATCGATAACCTCGAATGGGAAATTTTCCTTACAGAGTATCGATCGTGATCTCACGTACACTTGCTCTTCTCTCGAAAGTCACGATCGGTGTCGTCCCGGGAAGTTGGTAGCAAAGTCCCGCAGCTTGAGGAATCGTTCCTGTCGATCTGGGAGTACGTCATGCCAGTTTTATTTCGCTCTTGCGGACCGAGGCGCGATGTGGATTGCGGAATCATTCCCCGCCTCGGTGACGTACTTCATATCTCAGCGTAGAGCACCCTCTGGCGCTCCGCTAAATCCTATCGTGCCGACGGTACGTACTGCATTTTTCATCCCCCCACCGATCCCCCTTCAATCGATCTTGATCGCGATTCGATTCAATACTGATTCCCCGCATTCTCGCGTCGTGGGAGAGCGCGGACCCCGTCCCGTATCTTGACATCCTGAGAATGCGGGGTGATCCGTTTCGCCCACGTTTGCCCGTCCGCACTTCCCATTTCCAGCATCGCAACGATATCCGCGGAACTCTCCAGGTCCTGTCTGGAATCGAACTCACGCTGGCCCGGAGCACATCCGCTGATACTCGCGAGGGAGCCTTCTGGCTTCAGGTGGATTCGTTTTGGGGGCTGGGCACACCACGTTGCCGGCTTCTGCCCCAGACTAAATCCATTCGCGCACCACTATCTCAAGAGTCCAGACACTGAATGACATTCGCAGACAGCGCAACATGCTGTGGTATACACGTTCGTTGCAGCATCCAATCCGTCCAGCCCCCACTCGTACCGATATCCTGCCGCGCTGCCAGGCTGGTATGAGCTGGCTCCTTCGTTACACGTCAACAGGCGCCGGGATACTCGATGCCGGGCTTCGACTCCAAGTATAACACCACCGGATCGTACTTCCTCTGGTGCAGAACCGTCTCGCGTATGCCGAAGCACGCAATGGAGCTAAAGATGCTATTAACGCCACGCCACGCCGTTTCCTGCCAGGATACTGGGGCGATTTCGGTGGTGTTGGTCGGCAATGCGCGAAATTAAAGATGCGTCCGCTGTCGAGTGGGCGTGCAAACGCTGCAAGACGTGGGTTGCCGTCGGCCGGAAATGGGAAATTTTGGAATTGGTCGTGAGTGCGGAGAGTTGCCGGGGATACTCGCTGCTCAGTCACAGTCCGAGAAGTAAGTACGAGACAGACCTTCGTTCCCTCAGCCGCATTGGACTATTTATGTACTGTTCGATTGCGGAACTGGGCCGTGGTAGACAAGTCGGATCCACGATTGAGTTGTTACAGCGGTGGAAAATATTCTCTCGGTCTTCGCTGCCCTCGTAAATTTACAATGATTGGAGATTGCCGGGAATGGTTGGTGTAGTCGCAGGCTGAGAACAAAGGTTGGAGGCAACGCTTCTCCTTCAGATGAATCTGGTGCAACCGCAACTGTGCAATGCCGGAACTCGGTAGGAGCTGCCAGATACGTCGAGGGCGAATAGTGTAGTTGGTTATCGCACCCGTCCCGGCTCTCTTGGCGGCAAACTGACCGATAAGTGGGATGAGCCGCCACCTAATATTCTTCAACTAATGCCGTCCTGCGTCCTCGGATAAGTGTGTGCGCGCACTAGGAGCGCGTCCGTGGTACAAATACAGAACTGGGTCACTATATTCCTCCATCTTGAGTGACCTTCATCGGGCTTATAGTGTAGTTGGTTATCGCGCCCGCTTCGCAGATCGCTCATTTCTGGGATAACCCAGGTGAGCACGTGACTTGCGGGAGGTGCTGGGTTCAATTCCCAGTGAGTCCACTCTTTTTGCCCCTTTTTCCTGGGCTCAGATCTTTACTTTTTGCCGGCGGATCATTCTCAGATGGTTTTAAATCCTCCTAGGTACCCGCTCCAATATTTCTGGATTTTTGGGGTGCAGGAAGACGCGGGGAAAGCGGCCGGTGCGTTTGATGCGGAATTGATGGAATCATTCATATGGGAATGCGGTGGAACTCCGGGCCGCGGTTAAATGAGATCAAGAATGTGAAAATGAGACTCGAATGGCGAGCACGCCATTTGGAAGACGTACGTGGGGTTGATTAATTGGGCGGGACGCCGGTTCTCCGATGGGAGAAGGGAAGACGCTACAACATTAATTGCTTGGGTCACAGGTGGACTGGACTGGCCGAGTTTTTAATTGAACAACCTGTACCTTGGAGCTTGAAGCTTTTGAAGTGGAACCGGAAGTTGAACCCTCGATACTTAGAATTAATTAACCCCAGTTAATGCAGAGGTTCGAGATCAGACGTGAATATGTATTATGGGCCGGCAAAGGCATCACGCGGGTCTCTGGGATTCGAAGCCCGCTTCGCCAAGGGTCGGCGAGCCGGTGCGGGATCCGCGTTTGATACGTTTGATTGGACGAGGAGACGAGCGCTAGTGGTAGCGAAATGAAGTGCGTGCGTTGCCAGGGGTGGGGATGGGATTGGTCGATGCTTCGGAAGTACTGTAACCCTAGCCCCTGCCCCCGACGGAGGCTAAACGATGGACTACAAGTAAGAACGCGGGTAGGGATCTGCGTATTTAGTAAGTGAGTAGTACTTGGATTTGCCAGACAAGCCGGACGAGGTGCGAGCGCAAATTCAAGTTGTAATTAATACAACCGGTACATGTATACGACTGTGCGGCATCCATCGGCCAAGGGACTGGGCGCGAGGTCCTGGTGTGCTTCTTGCTTCTTGCTTCTTGCTTCTTGTTTATAATTACCCCCGATGCCAGGGACCGCAGATCGCTCGGGTAGGAATGAGACTTGGATACAGGTATAGATAATGGTGTGGGGCGAGGGAGCGGGGGGCAGGCGAAGGTAGGAATAGGGTATTTCAAATATCTCGATTTGGCCGAACCCCAACTCGGCGTGAAATTGGACACCAAAAATATTTCGGGGTACCAAGTTGGATGTCAAGTCGAGCTCCGGACCACGATCTGACATCCAACTTCAACCCCAACTTCGTCTGTCCGATGTGGCTTCATCCTTCCCGGCACGAAAATGGGGTGGTTTGTTACACGTTGGGGTCGGAGTTGGGCTGGCGTTGGGGTCGGAACGGAGATAATCCAGCTCGTCACATGTCGCGGTTCGAATTCAACATGATGCCCGCCCTGCCCGGGTCGAAGTACTACATACGGTATTCCCAATTTCCCATCCAACGCCACGCAAAGACTCGCCAGGCTACCTATCTATGCATTTTGAACCACGGCGAGTTGAATTTCTCATGTCTCGCTCACAAGCTCGAATATCAATTAATATTGCGGATTTCAAAACGAGATGATCACCCTTCAAGGGTCAGGGTGAGTGAGTGGCAGCTAGTCGTCCAAACCTCAGCTGGATCTACGTGAATATTAACCTGCAGAACCCCACCCGCCGCCCTCGACTGTGTCCTCGACCCCCGTCTTTCACGTCTGGCATTGTTTTCACGTCTAGCGTCGTTCAGCGTCGCGCGACTCGGGCGGTGCGGGGTTCGCCGGAAGGCCTTTGGTCTTGGGCCCAAGCCTCGAGGTGCTGGGTGCTTCTTGCTTCTTCCTGCTTACCCCGAGGACCGCACTGCGCAGATCGCTCGGGTTGGAATGCGAGGGCGGATAACTTATAAAGGGTGTACAGAGGGCGAGGCACGAGGCGAGAGGAGCTGGAAGGAGGGAACCAGCCAACCAGCTAAAAATACGAGTTGAACTGCGACGTCTTCACTTCAATGAAGATTCGCCTCGCAACGGGAGCGGTTTGAGTATTATCGCCTTACTGGCCAATTTTTCAACGTTCGAAGGTCGTGAACCGGCGAATTAATAGTTAAATTCAAGGCATTGACACGCGGATGCGGGGTAAGAGTGCATTTGCTCTTCACGGTGGACGCGAGGTGCTTCTTCCTATTTACCCCCAGTGGGAGGGCGGACCGCACTGCGCAGATCTCGAGTTGGAATGCGAGGATGGATATGAATAAATGAATGACTTGTAGGACGAGGGGCGGGAGGAGGGAACCGACCAACCAACCAAAGATGGGAGTTGAATTTAAAGCGTTTGGATTCGAACGACGTGTGCAATTTATCCAACTCGCGACGGGAGCGGTTCGAATGTCAATTCAACACTCCACGGCGGAGTCCAACGCTAATCAGAGCTTGAACCGTGGAGAATTAATAATTGAATTCAAGACGCGAGCCGGAACTCCACAGATACGAGTTGGGACTCCACACATACACATGCGGGATTGAGTCGGGACTCCAGAGGCGGGGTCGCATTTGATCGTGCTTCGTCTAGCTCTTGTTTATCTCCAGTGGGCGGAATGCGATAATTAATAAATGCATGAAGGGCGTACGAGGGCTGCGAGGAAAGTCGAGTTGAATTGAGAATCACAAATAATTCAACACCACGCTCGCTAATTAAATCATTTCCCGCGCCCACAACCCACAAGTATAAAATGTACACTTGCGCTGAACTCTCCTGGCGACAAACGCATCAATCATACGGAGTCGCGGACGTTGCTACAGTTGTTACAGTTGTATTAATTTATAATTTATAGATGCGTATCTCGTTCCTAGAACACTATGACTACCTCCAGGCACGTTCAGGCGCAGTGCA
The DNA here is from genome assembly GCA_029281465.1 of Mycena epipterygia. NCBI lineage: Eukaryota > Fungi > Basidiomycota > Agaricomycetes > Agaricales > Mycenaceae > Mycena > Mycena epipterygia. The sequence continues at coordinate 769,920 of JARJCQ010000021.1, read as the reverse complement.
GTGCACAGTTCCCTCTGTCTGTCTGTCTGTCAGAACCCAACCTTCTCTTCTCTTCTTCTCTCAACTTTTTTTAATAGACTGGCTGGCATCGACAATGAAGGACAGGACAGGACCCGCGAAGCGCTACCCTGGACCCTGGACGCACGCGGCGGATGCAATTAGACCATAACCATACGCATACGCGGGGTCCTGGATCTCCGCATGTCGTGTCGGTTCCCCTCACTCATGTCATGGCGGGGTTCTCTCCGCGTGTCATGGCGGTTCTCCTCGCTCATGTCATGGCGGGGTTGAAATACTCCTCATGTTATGTGCCTTCGACAGCCTGAGTCACATCCCCAAATCCAAATCCAAATCCAAATCCAAATCCAAATGCACCCCACGCCTCGACAGCCTGAGTCACTTCCAATTCCACTTCCACTTCCATGCCTTCGACAGCGCGTCGTGTCGTGTCGGGGATTAATTGTCGACACTGCCCCGCACATCGTGTCGCGTCGCGTCGTGCATCGCCCCGCACATCGTGTCGTGGAGACTGTCGACAGCAGTGCCGGGGATTAATTGTCGACAGCATCGTGTCTCGCGAGTCGCCTGCGCCTGCCCGTGGTAGGCGTCTACATCTAGTAGCCGGGAATGGTCTCGCGTATTATGCCCTATTTCCCCGCGTATTACCCGAGAACGAGTCTCGCGTGTTGCCCCGAGCACCAAGGAGCCTCGCGTATATGCGAACTAGCCCGAGGGGGTAGGTATAATAGGTAGTATTACACACGGCAACTAGCGCTCCAGGCACGGAGCGCCTCGTATGTCCACCGCGACGTCGCGTATCACGGCCGTGGGCCATGGAGCGCTGCGTTCGGTTTCTCTTCTCGAAGGCGGTTGTATGATATTTCGAACTTCGAAGGCGGTGGTGCCTTCGACGCCAGCAACGAACAGCACTTACAGCACTCGCCAATCTACGCGACTACGCGGCTCCGTACGTAGTCTTCCCCGCGCGTAGATAGTCGACGACGTGTAATTTAGCTAGATAATATATACATGTAATCTACGCGCCACGATCGTGATCGTGATCGCGCCGACATCAGAGTCAGAGCAAAAGGATAACTTTGGATGAGGTCCGAGGATAAGGCGTGATTGGGTTTCTGTGAGAAGTGCAGGTGATGGATAAGGGGCGTGGATCTGGAGTGTGGAATTCGGAATTAGGGAGGACAGCCCAAGGGAAGGAAGCATGGGTGATCTGAATCTGGACCTCGAGGCCGGGGGGCCGGTCCCGGGCATCACGTCACGGGGCGCCTCGAGGTCTCGCTAGCCGAAGGAACCTTGGGTTCAGGGCATCCACTTCATTGAGCCGGGGATCGACGCGAGCAGATGCAGGCGCCATGAGGCTGCAGAGGCGCCTCGTGTGGTGGCGAGGGAGGGTCTGCTCAGGGGAGAATATTACCTGGAGGGCGGTGGGATTGCCACCGTATTAATTAGAAGGGCTACAAACAGTACAGGGAGGCAGGAGGGGGGGAGGAGGCGATACAGCAGGTGTGGTGTGTGCAACGTGTGATTTCGGATTGTTAGGCGTGTTTTGTTATAAGTCATCTTCTGATCTTTCAGCCTTGTCTCCGTTTTCTGCCCTCCGCGTGCCAGCGCGCCCTCGTCCTCCTTGAATGCCCTCCATCCTCAACCTCAAGTTCAAAGTCCGTCCAGCGCCCTGCGCACCCGAGCCATCCTGACCTTTTTCCTCCCTCCCCACCCTCTGCGCGCCGCCCCTGCTTCCGCAAAAAGGGTAACAAGTCCTTTGTTGCGTTCAGCAACCTCAATGACACCGAGTCTTTGACCAAGACCTGGAAGGTTCGTGTCTTGACCTCTTCACGTCTTTTCCGCTCTTTTTCCGCGTCTTTTCCCTTTTTTTCTCGTGGCTGACTCGGGGCAGGTCTGTACCAAGGTCGCGAGCTACCTCGAGCAGGGGCAGCGCCTCGAGAACTTGTCGTGGCGGTATGTACCACTCCCGGTGGATGTGAACGTGGCTACTGACGGAATGCACGGGCGCGCAGGCTATGGCACCTCCAGAACCTGATGGTCGACACCGACAACGCAAAGTCCAAGCGCGAGTTCAAGAAGCTCTCAAAGTGCATGGGCGACAAGCTCGACAAGGAAAAGGGCCGGTGCGTCCGTTTCCCGCCTTATGCCTTTCCTTTTTTCTTTGATTTTTTCTTTGGACTTTGAAGTTTTTCTTTACTCGTACTTTTCGTTCATAGCCTTTTGCTTTCGCTACCACTCCATACGAGCGCATGCTCACGCCCACACAGAAGCATCGAAGAGCTGCCGGCGCCCGACTTTAAGCGCAACCCGTCGACGGACCTCATCCGCCAGCGCGCCGTCGAGAAGGAGCGCACCCGCGAGGCGAGCCTCCACACCCCGGAGCACATCATCCAGCGCATGCAATTCACCTTCGCCGTCGACCCCCCCGCCTCCACCGCCTCCGCCTCCGTCCCCAACACCAACGTCAACGCCTCCTCCGCCTCCGCCTCTACCACCACCACCACCACCTTCGCCGCCGCGCCCCCCTCCACCTCCACCTCCACCTCCACGAACACCTCCACGACCCACAAGACGCCCTCCACCACCGCGACCGCGACCGCAAGCCCGCGCAAAACCCTGCGCCTCCCCACGCTCTTCAGCACCTCCTTCGGCCCCGCGGCCCTCCTCACGCTCGCGCCCGCGCCCTCGCTCGCGCCGCGCATGAACTTCGGCGACACGCCCGGCAGCGGGATGGCCTCCGCCATGCACGTCGCGCGCCCCACGATCGAGCTCCCGCTCGACGAGCTGCTCAACGCCGACGCCGACGCCGACGCCGACTCGGGCGCGGGCACGGGGGGGCACAGGGTGCAGGACGAGCGCATGCGCGCGCAGGAGGCGGGCGTGCAGATGGAGATGCGCATGCGCGAGGAGCACGAGGCGATGGAGCAGGACGAGGACGCGGAGGAGGATGGAAGCAGCGTGGACATGGGCGGGGAGTGGCCCGGGTGGGACGAGATCATGCGCGGCGCGTCGGGCCACTTCGGCGGCGGCGGGAACATGGGGATGGGGATGGGGATGGGGATGGGGATGATGGGCGACTTCCACGGGTTCGACGAGGGCGCGCCGCTCACGCTCGACCCGCACGCGGCGTTTGGCGGGTATGGGCCTGTTAACGTCAATACGCCGAACGCCAGTGCTCATAACAACGGCAACGGGAACAACGGGAACAGCGGGAACGCGAATGGTAACGGGAACGGGAATGGGAACGGGGTTAGCGGGGCAGGCCCCGCGTCCCCGCACCTCTCGCCCAACGCGTACTTTGTCGCCGAGCTCGAGGACGACGCGCAGTCCCACCACTCCCTCGGCTCCCACTCCCACTCCCACAACACCACCACCACCACCAACAACAACAACACCAACACCAACAACAACACCAATAACACCAACAACAACACCGCGCACCACGGCCAGATGCACGCCCCCCACCAGCCCCACGCTCAGCAGGCGTACGGCCACACCACACGGGACGACGACGACGACTCGTTCTCGTCCTCCGACGACGGCGGCGACGACTCGGCCGACTCGGACTTCTTCGAGCGCAGCGCCGCGCGCCGCCCGCGCCAGCGCCACCGCCGCGCGCAGGGCCAGGCACAGCGCCCGCACTCGGGGCAAGGACAGTCCGCGCACCCGGGGTCGGGGCAGGGACAAGTGCGCGGCGGAGGAGGGGCGCAGGGACAGGGGCAAGGCCAGGGTGCGGGGCGGAGGCGCGCGCACGGGGGGGCGACGGCGGGCGCGGGCGCGGGCGGCGGCGGGAGGCGGCCGGTGCTGAGCGTGCGCGTGCCGGGGCGCGCTGCCGCTGGAGGTGGGGGCAGTGCAGGTGCAGGTGAAGGCCGGGGCGGGGGCGGGGGCGGAGGTGGGGGTGCGCAGACGCCCACGCCGGGCGGGGTGGGCGCGCCGGTGGGCAGCGGGATGCCGGGGCCCGGCGCGGGGCCCGGCGGCGTCAAGGCCGAGTGCAGCAACTGCGGCGCGACGCACACGCCGCTGTGGCGCCGCGGCCTGAATGACGAGCTGAACTGCAATGCGTGTGGGCTTTATTGTAAATTGGTGCGTCTTTTCTTCCTTCTTCTTTTGCGGGGATGAGAAGGCTGAATGTGTGTGTGTTTTTTTCTTTTTTTTGCAGCACAAGCGCCCGCGCCCGAAGACGATGCGCAGCGCGGGGGGCGGGGAGGGCCGCGGGCAGTCGGTGCGCACGGAGGCTGTGGATGTTATGGGTTGGTCCTTTCTCTCTCTGTTTTTTTTTGTGGGCGAAGGCTGATTGGCCCGCAGCGCAATGCTACAACTGCCACACGACGGCGACGCCCCTCTGGCGCAAGGACGACGAGGGCAAGACCGTCTGCAACGCGTACGTCCTCTCCTCTCCCCCGTCCTCCCTCCCGCCCCCATGCTGAATGCAATCCATCATATAGATGCGGGCTGTACTACAAGCTGCACGGCTCCGCGCGCCCCATCTCGATGAAGAGCGACGTCATCCGCAAGCGCTCGCGCCACGACGCGCGCCGCGGCGGCGCCTCCGCGTCCGTCTCCGAGACGCCCACCGCGAGCCCGGGCGTCAGCCGCCGCGCGTCGCCCGCTCCCGCCTCCCGCTCCGCGTCGAGCCACTCGCACTCGGGCTCCGCCGGGCGCGCGTCGCCCACGCTCGCGCCCGACAGCACCACCTCGACGCACTCGGAGCTCGCGTCCGCGCTCGGCGGGAAGGTGTTCGGGCACCCGTACGGCCCGTACCACGAGAGCAGCGCGTACCCCGACGCGCTGCCGTTCGCGAGCGTCGACGTCGGGAGCGAGGCGGATGGGGGCGGGCAGCAGCAGCGCCAGGAGCAGCAGCAGCAGCAGAGGGCGAACAAGAGGAGGAGGATGAGCGTGGACTCGGCGAGCGAGCCGCCGTCGAGCGCGACGAGCTATGCGTCGTATGCGGACGGGTACACGAGCGCGTCGTCGCAGTTCTCGATGGAGTTCCCGTTCAGCCGCTTCCCTGCTGTGTCGTCGTACGACGATAACGGCAATGGGAACGGGGGCGGCGGGGGCGGGGGCGCGGCGCTGCGCGGGGCGGGGGGGAACGCGTTCTGGCACCCGCCGATGCTGCTGCAGGGCGACGGGTCGTCCAAGGCGGGCGGGGGCGGGTCCCCCGGGGGGTTCCTGCACCCGCCGATGCTGCCGACGCCGGAGGACGCGCCGATGGACTACCTCCACCCGCCGATGGTGCTGCACCACGGGCACGGGTTCCAGCAGCAGGAGGAGGAGAGCCTGAGCAGCTTCTTTGGCGGGTTCATGGGGGGCGGGCTGCACCCGCCGATGCTGCCCGGCGACGAGGCGCACATGATGGGCATGATGCACCCGCCGATGATGCCGTATGAGGACGTCTACGACGCCAACGGCAACATGCACTACTAGGCCCCCGTCGAGCCGGCTCGACGCCACCTTCCGCGACACCACCACTACCACCACCAGCCCGGCCCACGTCCCTGCCACGAAGAAAAAATGATTGAATGACTGACGACCGTCCGCGCCACGACACGCCATGACACGCACGCCTGTTCCTGCATCGTTCATCCATTCATTCATACACCATCCACTGTTCCACCACCCATAAACCAATCAATCACAGCATCGCATCGTCTGCCTCACGACCGCCTGTCTCGTTCTCGTCTGCCTCTTGCATGGGTCCGCTGCATTGTCTCGAGTTCCGTCCGTCCGTCCGTCCGCGATGTATTGTTCATCTCCTGGCCACCGCCTTCCTTCCGTTCAGTCTCGCCTATCGTCTCGTCTCGTTCCTGTCTCTTATATCCCCTCGACTCTCTCTATCTACTATCTCGTCTCATCTTTTCTTTTTTTCCTTCATCCATCCATCCATAACTTAGATGCTCTACACATCGCCTGTCTGTCCGCCGTCGCGCCTGGTCCGTCGCATAGTACACCACCTACCCGTTGCTTCTCCTCCCATCCATCCATCATCCCTCCCTTCTCGTGCCTCACCCGTCTTCTTGCTACACCGCACGCACATATACATACTTACATACAATACATACATACAGCACGCTCGCTCCCGGTCCCGTTTCTTGGCTCCAGTTCCAGTCTCGATTGTCATTGCTTGCTACTTGTCTCGACTCTTGTTACATGCGTTTCCGTATCCGTATCCGTATCAGTAGTGTAGTTTTACGTACCCGCGTACCGGTCCTTTGTTGTACAAAGAAAGAAAGAAAGAAAAGACGCGAAGGGCTTGCGCGTTTCGAGCCCCCAATAAATTATTTTTGTGTCTGGTCTTCTTTTGGGGAATTTTTTTAAGAGACTTGGAAGTGCAAAGTCGCGGGTCAGACCGGAGCGGACATCAGTCAAAGTAAATTACAGTTCCTTCGACACGCCACGTCGACAAGTACTGTGGACCGTGACTCTGGAGACACAGAATGCACAGAGGTCTCGGAATTCCTGAGATTGTTGGGCTGATAGTCACCGATAGTGGAGCCCCATCTGGCCCGTTTCCACCTGCACCCGATTTTCGTACTCTTGCAAGGCTTGCTAGGACATGCACGGCGTTTTCTGACCCAGCCCTCAACATCTTGTGGGAGTACCAGGATACGATTTTAAACATCCTGGGTTGTTTCCCAAGTTATCTGTTTGAAATGGTACATGATCACCGTGGCCCGGTAGAAGATATTGTGAGTCCCGAGTCGTTCTTAGGCTATGCGTGTTATTAATCCGATTCTATATAGCGCATGCTTCGTTCCGTGTCGCCCACAGACTGGGAGCGCCCTCTATTCTACTCTTCCCGGGTCAAAATGTTCCGCATGCACTACCCGTGGCCCGCAACGACAGCTGCATTCGAGACAATCCGCCTCAGTTGTCCGCAACCTCATCTTTTTCCTAATCTCGATCTTCTCGACTTGACCCACCGACGATACAGCGAGGAAGATTCCACCCATTATATCAACTTTCTGCTTTCTCCCCGGATCACGACGCTCGGGCTAGCCTTTGGCGGGGAGGTTGAGCTCCTGCGCCAAATCGTCGGGCCAGCCTTAACAGTCCAATGTCCCTCATTGGGAGAGGTGGCCATCAGGAATGATGGCTCTGATGAATTAGCACTTCCCAGCGTCTCCACATTTGTTCGCAACCTAGTGCGCATCCACACCCTCACGGTGGAAAATCTCGATCGAGAGGCATTCGAGCACCTCGGGAACCTTCCGACTCTGAAGGTCCTGACGCTGCGAAATCTCAAGGTGCCGGCGATTCTCCGCCCCGTAGAGAACACGAACTCCATGTACGCATCCCTCGAAACTCTTCGCTTCGGTACCACCAGAGTCGAACATGTCGCTGCGTTCCTTGATCTCATCCGCAATAGCCCTGTGAAGAAATTCAAGATCGAGTACTTGGACGAAATTCCCACAAAAAATGAGCCTAAACAACTCTACTCCACCCTCGCCGCCCATTTTAATCCCCTTTCCTTTCGAATTATTGTTATAGAGCACGGCGGCTGGGTTGATGGAGACGTGGATGAATACCCCGACTCGGGCCCAATCACAGGCGATGTGCTCAGCATCATGTTCTGCTTCATCAATTTAGTATCCGTATCCCTCAATCACCCGTTCGGATTCGACCTCAACGACGCCGATATCTTCAACTTGGCTTGTGCCTGGCCTCGAATCGAGAAGCTTTCACTCGGCTATATTATAGGTTGGTCTCGGAGGCCTCGCGTCACGCTCTACGGCCTGTATGCGTTTGCACAGCATTGTCCGAATCTTGGATATCTTGCGATGCCTTGTGACGCGACGGGGCTTCCAGAATGGGAACCGGCCTCGACGGAGGCTTCTCAAACCAGGCTCAAATGGATAGATGTTAAAGAATCAGCAATTGACGATATTGGCAGGGTGGCTGCCTTCCTCTCTTCAGTTTTTCCCTGCGTGACGATTAGGGCCGATAGGAATGATGAGCTCGAAGGGGAAGAAGCAGAATATTCGGGCCGCTGGGAGAAGGTTGGACACATTGTGAAGGAATCACTGGGGAAGCGGGAAGGACCAGTCAATGCAGACGGACGATGAAGGGTTGAAAATGATTGAAGACGGTGTGTCGCAGGTGAAGGACTCTACAGTCGGTGAATTTTGGATACTACCCCTCGTATTTTTGGTACAATAAAACTTTCAATTAGCACATCCGAATTGGCATGGGAGGTCCAGAGTATGCAATTTAATGCTGAAATCAATGGGCTGAGCCACAAAACGATCAAGGGTTCCAGACGAAATAGTGACCGAGTCGACCGGGAACCTCGGCAATTTTGCAACAGGAGTTTGTGTCTTTCAAGTCGCTCGAAAAATCCGGGTGTCCGGCCAGTCGTGGTTCATCGTGTATTTTCCTAGATACTACCTAGGTCTGTTGGCAGCTGGGAGTTGGAAGACACCGCCTGGGCACGTCTGCTCGACGCGACATCCAATGATCTACTTACCTGGTAACACGGGACTCTCGCTGCCTTGGTGGACGCTACTCCTCCGCAAGAACAACTCTTGATGAATTTTCCCGGGCGTTTCCTGCATTACGAATTCGAGCACTGGTATGCACTGCATGTACGATCGAACCGATAGCATTTAAAAGCTTCAAGGATCGTCTCCTATTTCTCATTCATGTCTTCTACCCCCACTCAACCTGAGGCTTCTCCGACGTTTGGGGAGGAGGTCTGCGTACGGTTTTTTGCCTTCGTCTTTCTCATTCTCCCCACCGCCATCAACTTCGTCCTTGCTGTCGGCGAGTACGGTCGGCCCGAAGACAAACCAGTGAACCTATCATTCGTGGCATGGACGGCGACCCTCTTCGTCTTCCTTACAATTAGCTTTTGTGTTCTTCTGGCTGCCAGTGAGGCCTTTTCAGGCCGCGTTCACTTGTTGGCCATGACTGCGGCTTGTTTCAGTGGCGCCGGTAAGTCCCATCAACCCCATTTTACCTGCGCATGACCCAACCACACACCTGCAGCCCGATTCCCAGTTATTCCTTTTCCTTTTCACCATCCTTTTCCACAAAGCAATCCTGCCGTGGCTGTGGGATGCGTTTCTCACGGAGCTTGGAATGCCGGGAAGGGTTTATGGTCAACCTTTAGCTTCTGCCCAGCTGCAGGCCGCCGGCGATGGCGAGTCGGTGCCGCTGTTCTCTGCCCGTAAGCAGCTTTATTTGGTTCAGGGCGGACAAATTGAACCCCACCCCCATCGCAGCGGCTGAGGACGAAGAGTCTATCCTCGGCGATAACACCCTCGATGCCGCTGACCACCCGAAGGCTGTCAGGGCCGCAGAGCCCTCAGGCTTACCTGCTTATTCCACACGTAGGCGACTCGCTCGTCAGCGGTGTTGAATAACCAGCTGAAATTCTTCGTCCCTCAGATCCTACAGGCAGCACGGCCTCGGGTTCAACGCAGGCCGCAACCGGGGCAGTTATGGCTGTCGATGCTGGGACTGTCGTGTAAACTTAGCTAAAACAAAGTTTCGCTCTCTTCAGCTAATCAAGGTGTCCTATGACTCTCTAGTATTTATTTGCGCCATCTGGTTGACGTATCAATTGAATTTGGAACCATTGAATATGTCGTTCTTACTAAATTGCAACCATCAGCGTCGGGTCTTGGCTCGCAAACTAACAAGCAGATTTCGAGAACTTCAAATGCTTGCAGCGTATATTGCAGGAGACCGAGAGCCTCAGGCGTCGGTTGTGGCAATCTCGAATTAACAACCACTCTGAGTTGAGACGAACACATACAAAAAATCAAGAAGGTGTAGGTTAAATGACGCTGCCTACATACGAATGGCAAAAAAAAAAAAAAACGGGGCAAGTGCTTTGCCTTTTTTGAAACTCGTTACGAGTCTGGCATTCCGCAACAATTTCAACTAGGGAGTCATCCCAGGAATTCCGCCACAACACCTCTTGATGAATTTATCTCCGCGCACCCATGCATGTTTCCCTGCAATCAATGACCCTCCATTCGTTAAAATTGGATTTGGAGCACTGGCAGTGCAGTGGTACGCACTGCATGCGCGATCGAATCGATCACAGTATTTGAAGCTCTCCTATTTCTCAAGGCCCTCGTGCTGGCAAAGTTGTAGAGCCTGGTAGGCCACTGGGGGAAGCGGATCATCCCGCATTATCGGGATGCCAAGATACGGGACCGGGTCCGCTCTTTCCCACGACGCGAGAATGCAGGGAATCGAATCACGATCACGATCGGTTGAAGGCGCATCGGTGGGGAGATGAAAAATGCAGTATATACTGTCGTCACGATAGGACTTAGCGGAGTGCCAGAGGGTGTTCTACGCTGAGACCCGACGCGGAGGATGATCCGCAATCTACATCGCGCCTCGGTCTGCAAGAGCAAAATAACTAGCATGACGTACCCCCAGATCGACAGGAACGATTTCACAGGCTGCGGAACTTTGCTGGCCAACCTCCCGGGACGACCGATCGTGACTTTCGAGAAGAGCTAGTGTACGTGAGATCACGATCGTTACTCTGTAAGGAAAATTTCCCATTCGAGGTTATCGATGGCGATGAGGTATAATTAACTGCAAAACGTTGTCGAATTCACAAGCTACCGGCGGATTCTTTTGGACTGAAGAAGCCGACAAGACCAGACTTCTGCTTATCGATGGGAGAGCTGACTGAGAGTCTGACTGTGGCAGGTGCAGGGGGCGCCGCACGCCGCACACGCAGTTTGCTGCGCGGGAGAAGCGTTAATTTCGGGGCCAGTTGGACTCCTGATCCTGAGTGACGGGAGAAGGCTCGACATGAGTTAGCCAGCCAGGCCTGAGTCCTGGAGTTTACGGAAGCTCTGCGTCTGAGATTAGCGCTTAGCCAGCGATGATGAGATGGGCGGAAAGAGAGAAGGATGGGGCTGTGCCAATGTTGATTGTTGTTGGGGACGCGTCACCAACATCACCGTCATCACGGGATCGTTCTCTTTCTTTTCTTTTTGCCACCAGCTGGAATTCGCCTAGTCTGGATCACCTTGATATGAATCCCCGACACACATCTGGATCTGGGACCCCTTGCAGGTGCCGGGGCGCCGTCCGGCGAAATGGTTGTCTTACATTGTCCCTTTCGTTTCGCACCATGATGTAACAGGGAGACCGATAGAGCGAGTCGTTGCTCTTGCTCATTTTTAGTACACGACGAACTCGACGACGTTATAAGTAACTTCCCGCGGCCGGCCTTTGACGACGTCAGGCGGGTGTGAATTAATAACTTAAGACATGTATTGGTTTACATTAAATTAGACACCCATGTGAATAAAAGGTACCCATCGTTGGTATGGAACTCCGTCATCTCGCATCCTTCTGACAGCTAGCTGAAGGGCTTTGCCTGCGTCCGTTGCTTGAGGTTGCCTGCCACCGGAAAATAAATGGGTATAAACTGTCTCAGCTACTCTGGGCCCATCATTGTCAGCCATTGACCACAAAGTTCCAATTGCTCCGCGGAAGCCTGCCGTAATAAATCCGCCCGCTAAATGAAAGGATTCATTAACCAATGTGGCATCGCCCATTGCGGTTTGGCATGCAGCCAAAAATACAATCTCTGCATTGGGAAGTGACATTCGAAGAATGGTTTCAAGCTCCAAGGCACCTCCATATAACTGAAGGCAGCTTTTTGGAGGGTCTAAGAGGTCTTGTTGCCCATGACAGGCTAAGTGAAGCCATGAACATTGTTGGAGTTGCAATTCAACTGCCTCCACAATGGCTTCAGGCCCGACGAGACTCTGGACATGTTCTTGCCCAACGATGGAAACAATTGTCTCGATTTCTAAATCCACTGCAGGGAGCCCAGATTCTTGATTAGGTCCACTGTGTGTCACTCCGACCAAGCCAACTATGGGTGGATGACCACTAGGGTGCTTATGCATTGCTTCCAGAAGGGCTCCCAAGGTTGATGTGTAGGATTGGACAAATTGATCGGTTGAGGCCGCAGCATGAAGAGGAAGGCCCGTGAAACCACCTGTAGGACACCACCAAATTCGGCCTTGAACAATTTTATTCTACGAGTGGGGGTTTGTATTAGTATAAAAAAATCAACACATGATATTGCTTTACCGATTCCAAGGCCTTGTAAATGTGTTGCACAATATTGATCCAAAGCCAATTCAACAAATCTTCAAAGTATTTTGGGATAGGCTTTTCTCCTTCCTGGCCTCCCATGAGCCGTGCAGATGGGACACCTCGAGATCTGATAAGGTTTCTGTGGAGCATCTGCTTGAGAAGTGTCCTTTGAGCTTCGAGTTCATGCAACGAGACAGTTAGAAGTGGAACATGGACAGGTTTCGAGGCTGGATCCAGCAGAATAATAGCATCACAGTGCTCCAAATGAGAGTTGAGCATAATAATGGGGCCATTTTGTGAAGCCTGACAAAGCTCGGCATACGGTTTCGGACGTAGAAAGTACTCAAATCCTGGACGTTTTCTAATACTTTCAAGCAATTTATTTCTATCATAGGCAACCCCGTGAGGATTGTCAGTTATCCCACGATATAATAGAGACGAAAGTGTTTGCAGCTCATTTGCATCAGCTTGGGGAAGTTGAGCAACATCTGGCTTCAACTGCAAGAGCTGTTGGAATGATGTTGCCATTCCTTGTTCAAGAAATTCAACATATAGATCAAAATCTCCAAGATCAATGCATGCACTCATTGCTTGAGCCGTTGCAGATGCTACATTAATTCGTGTAGTGGCTTTCTGATGTGTTCTCAGGTTATTTCCAATCCAAAGAATATCTGGTAACAGAGCAAAAGCTGCTTTGTAGGCTTTCGTGCAATCAGAGAGTCTGTATTGTTTCGCCAATGATGCCCATTCAAGTGCTGCCTGCCACGATAAATCAAGAGTTGAGGTAGGGATCCCCAGAGAAATACTGTAGTTTTTGAAGCTCTTCTCCAGATCTTCATCATTTCCGAGTTTCTGGTATCGGATGCTCAGATACAACCCTAGGCTCTGTAAACGGCTGGGAAGATCAGGGTGTTTTTTGTCTGTCAGGTCTATAGCAGCTTGATTATGATGGATTGCTGCGTCAAGATCGTTCAAATCTGGAACTGCAAGATATCTAAGGTGCAAGAAAGCTGCCCAGCCATGAAGACGTCGTGGAAGCTCTGGGTGGTCTTTGGGAGTCAACTCTACAGCTGCTTTGGCTTTCTCAAGGCACAACTCAAGATCCTTGATATCCCCAGATTTTTTATATAGGTAGTTAAGAGACACAGACCAGTTTTGTAGAGCTGAATGGAGACCTGGGCTTTTGTTGGGTGTTAGCTCAACAGCCTTTTGATTATTCTCTAGTGCATATTTGAGATCCTGGAATCTACCGAGTCGGGCATATCGGCTGAGTAATGATAAAGCTAATGACTGTAACATTCTGGGGGTTTGTGGATCATCCTCATATGTAAGTTTCACAGCAGCTCCTTTGTGCTCCAGTGCTGCTTCCAGGTCCTTCAAGTCCCCCAACTGTTCATATCTATCACTGAACGACACACCCAGACTTTGCAGACGTGCAGGAAGATCTGGATGATCCTTTGGTGTCAGTGCTACTGCTGCCTGATCATTGTGTAGTGCACTTTCAAGGTCTTTCAAATCTCTCAATCGGAGATATCTATCACTAAATGCAACAGCCACACTTGTCAAACGGTCAGCCATGGCTGGACTATCTTTTTCTGTTGAAGCAACAGCTTCTTGGCTCATCTGCAGTGAAGCTTCCATATCCTCGAGGTTTCCCCATCTCTGATATTTTTGAGTTAAATGACTTGCCAAGTGCTGCAGCACTTCTGGGTGTTCTTTGTGGTCTTCAGGGATCAGCCCAACAGTCATTTGGATATTCTTTAATGTGGACTGGTCATCAGTACTTTCTGTGGCCGGATATCGAAATTTTAATAAATTAATCAGATTCTCTAGAAGTCTGGGATGGTCTGGATTGTTGTTGGGGATTACTGCCACTGCTTTCTCATTGCTCTGTAGTGCTTTCTTGAGGGAATCTAGACTTCCTATTCTGTGATATTGGTGCTGGGAATATTCAGCCAGGTCCTTTAGAAGATAAACATGGGCCTGATGGTTCTCAGGTGTTACATTCAAAGCTGCTTGAATATTCTGCAAAGTAGCCTCCAGATTCTCCAAAGTGTCAACACTTATATAGAGGTCTCTTGAACATCTAGCCAACTGCTGCAGGGCAACAGTGTGACCTGGGTGGCCTTCAGACTGTAGTTTCAAGGCGGACTTTCTGTGTAGCAGTTCTGCCTTGAGGTCCTTCAAGTCGCCTAATTTCCTATATCGATCCCGAAAACAAAGAGCCAAATACTGGAGAAATTCCGGGTGGTCTGGATGGTCCTCCGATGTCAAAGTCACAGCCATCTGACAATTTTGTAGAGCACTCTCGAGATCCTGCAAATCCCCTGTCTCTTTATATCGCTGTCCCAGTGACATTGCCAGGGTATGTAACCACTGTGGCAAATAATCCTCTTGATAATCTGTTGGCATGTGGTCCACAGCAGCTTGCCTGTTCTGAATTACTGCATCAAGATCTGCCATGTCTCCAGAACTATGGTATTCCACAGTGTAACAAGCTGCCAAGGTCCACAGATATGCAAAAAGATTTGGATCATTGGCAGAGGCTGCTGCAACGGCAGCCTTACCATGTGAAAGGGCCAATTCCAAGTCATCTGAATGTTGTCCATTCTGGTTGTATTGCTCTAAATGCGAGCTGCCGAGCCCAGCTAACCATTTGGGTAGGGCCTTATGGCCAACGGGAGTCTCAGCCACAGCTCTTCGTAGTTCATCCATTGTTGGGTCATCCTGTGCAAAATCAGCTTTTATTCTTGTCTTCATTTGATATCCCAGCGCTTACAGGGTCCTGAAAAAAGCTGGGAGCTTCGCTTCCTTCGGAATCCGAACCAGGATCTGAATTCTGATTCTATGTTAGCAGAATCAGAACCGATACAGAGAGATGATCTCACAGGCTCCGAAGACATCAGAAACTCGATGTTCAATGGGAAGACAGTACCTGGGAGATGTGCGGAAGAACCTTCCCGGGTTTAGTAACCTCGACCTATATACCCCACATCAAAAGGGATTGATGCACAGCCTTGAACACTGATGTTAATCAGCTCCTTCCTTCACGACTCGGAAGAGTGTGTGAAACCGAGGTCCGAAAGTCATATTTCAAGTGTAGGTCCCACAATCAACTTCAGGAAAGAAACAAAGAATGCTCAATAGAAGAAGAGAGAAAACAGAAGAGAAAAAGGCGGCACCGATGCGCGGGAATGTCATGATTGAACATCACTGATGCTTGTCATGGTTTGGTAATGATTCTGCCTCCGAGAAATCAACATCAATTGTATTTTACTTCCTCCTGACCTCTGTCTGTCTGTTTCTCCTCTGTGTAAGAGACTGGTTAGCAAGCCATAAATTCAATTTGAGCTTTCGATAAAATACTTATATTCACCGCCAAAGTGCCCACATCGTCCGGTGCACATCATCCCCACATGGACTCGGAGGGCTGGCCAGCTGTCACGAGGAAGGCTGGCTCCCCGAGCCTTCCAGCTGTCCACCCGCTACTTATTCCAGCCACAAGTTCAGTTCTAGGTGTCCATCAGGTTCTAGTTGAACATTTGACTTTCATGCCTTTCAACATCCAATATAGTAAGATCGTGTTGCTAGCACAACCGCAATTTTACCGCTCAAACTGCTTAAAGTATAAGATTAGAGATCAGTACAAGCAGCCTGTGGTCGGCTATGCGCTGACTTGGTACCTAGACTCTACTTCTACTTGGTAATATTAAGGGCTCAGTTGATATCCACCGGCGGTGTATCCACAGAATTCAGTTGGCTGCCAGCTTTTAATTTCACCGCATAGACAGATCGTGAGTACGGGCCGAATTAGCATGTGATCAGATTGAGCCGACTTGGCTCCGACGTTCACCAACCTCATTTACCCCTATGTGTTGTCTTCCAGATCGTCCGCCCTTCGGAATTGGTCAACGATGAGGTTCAACCATAGTTGCATGAGGTCGGTTGTGTCATTCATGCCGTGCAGCTCATTGGATGCAACAATCTATGGAGCTCAAAATGTGCCTATCCGAAGTAAGTACTTTTTGCGGTGCACGATCTTGAACCCGTAGTGCGCATGTCAAATATACACATCAAGGTAATTCTCGCAAGAGAAGTCAATATATATATGTGAAATTGCACGATCGTGACGATCTCCCAGGAGTTCATTCCGAGCGCCGCCAGAACCTCTGCATTGCATTGTACCAATTGGAAGATGGAAAAAAACCACCTCACGCAGTCCCGACTTGAACTTGAAGCACTGCGGAATGGATGGAAGTCCGGAACTAAGTAATATACACAGCCTCAGAAAGCTACCGAATAAATGCC
This sequence comes from Mycena epipterygia, assembly GCA_029281465.1. Taxonomy (NCBI): domain Eukaryota; kingdom Fungi; phylum Basidiomycota; class Agaricomycetes; order Agaricales; family Mycenaceae; genus Mycena; species Mycena epipterygia. Next base: position 753,504 of record JARJCQ010000021.1, on the reverse strand, counting down.
GGGGAAAAAAAGCAATTCCTATCGGTTATCCTCGTATACCAACGTTTTTCGTGGCGGACGGCTCTGCGGTTGAAGAGATGTTTTCGACAGTGATTACTAATCGGCCATTACGCTGCGGCGGCTATGTGCCACGTGTGACGCTGAAACTGTACCGTCTAGACTCTACTATCGCTAATTCTAAAGTGCTGCGATTTGGCTGCGATCGCCGCCTTCGAACAGCCTCCAACAACTTTCATGTCTACGTATATCTTTGCCTTGCCATTCGCCCCGAATCCACCTCCCGCCTGATGCCTGTGACTCGCAGGGCGAACCCACCCCAGGAGAAATTTAAGAAGAAGAAGAAACCGCCTGCTTGCGATTCTTGCAAAGCACGTCGCGTACTTTGCCATCCAACAACGGATGGGACTGCTTGTCCTCGCTGCGTCGAGAGGGGAACAAAGTGAGTCGCAGCGACTTCAAGCTCTTTTCCTTGACCAACTTTTCAAGATGCACCACCACACCTGTCGCGAGGGGGCGCCCTCCCAAAGCACATTTGGGCATGCCGACCACCCCCCTGTCTTCAGCTTCGGAAGAACCAGAACCACGACCGTCGACCTCCCATTCCAATGCCAGTTCCACTTCTCCGGTGGTCTCCTTGCATTCCCATGACCCGGCTCGATTCCTCGAGCTTTCGCCTGAGCTGGTTCGCCATCTGTTTGAATGTGCGCCTCTCCTGCATGGACAAGTAACGCCTGACACCCACAGGCTTCACGCACCTGCCGCAATGCAACCATCCCATATTCCGCGGCAGTGGACTCCGAAACGCGCTTGCCGCGCTTTCGTGGCGAATCTATCTACTGCCACCCCAGCAGAGGGTGCTAGCGCACTGTGTCGTGTACGTTGCGTTGCCTTGACTCTCTCAAATCTGATCAATCCCCAGCGCACTCTCCGCCTCTATCTCGTTCGACAACGCTATCGTCGGACCCGGCCCACACCCCGCATCCTTCACAGACCGCTCTGTTTTCACCCGGGGTGCGGATCTGCGATCTTACGGTATACGCCGAGCCCCGATGTACCGCGCCCTGCGCGCCCAAGCCCTCCGCTTCGCCACCGAGGCCGGCATCCTCCTCGAACCTTCCGAGGACAACGCCGCCTCGTGCTTTTTCATGCAGTTTCTCGAAAACGGTGAGTGATCTGCCGTGTCCGGATTCTCTCTCTAATTAGAACCGGACTGTCATTCACAGAGAACGAGGCGAGATCGCGGCCGTGGGCGGTCGCGTATCTCTCGCACGTCCGCGCGATTGCGGCGTCATGGGACGAGATGGACGTTGTTGCGTTGTACCATACTGCCCACTGGACGGCTTTCCTGGTATGTTCTTCTTGCGTTTGTTTCAATCTCATTACTCACCTAGACAGATGACCGAGGCACTAGAAACAACTATAGCCCGCAAACCCATGCTCGTGTTCGCCCCTCTCTCTCCTCTCCTCTCCCCGCTCTAATTTGAATGTAGATCGCACAACGACCAGCTTTTGATCGCAGGGAGCGCCCCGCTTTCGCTGCAAGATGTGTTCGCGGGCGTCCAGGCCACGCTTCAGGCGTCCAAGGAGCCGGACCCACCCAATGAAACATTAATATTGCAGATCCCACATTCCCACATCCCTGTCGTGTTCAAAATAATGCGCCCTTGTGAGCGACTGGTTGCATTTCCATTTTACTGTGCTGAGCTCATGTTGTCGGCCAGTTGAATTTCACGTTACGCGCCTCGCGCGGCAGCTGTCCGAGACCATCGCAGGCGGTGCGTATCCTTTCTTTGCGAAAGCGATTTCTAAATACATAGTGGATCCCGCATGTGCAGACTTTGCGCGCCGCCAACCCCTCGACGAGCCTGCCGTGAACTCGTTCCTCTCCGGGGTGACCCTCCTCCGCTCGATCCGCGCCAGCATCCTCAACGAGGCTGAGTCCGAGCCCGAGCCCAACACCAACACCGCGCCCGCGCCCACGCCCCCCGACGCCAGCCCGCTCTTCCATCGCAGTCCACAGGCGGACGCGCGCGGCACGGACGTGAACAAGCGCGTGTGCGCGTACATCATGACCTTCAGCTGCGCCACGCTCGTGCTCGCGTTGCACCGTGAGCTCACGCGCCGTGCCTCTGTTGCCCTTGCAGCATCGACCTCCTCCGCCGCCGCCGTCGCCTCCGCCTCCTCCAAGGGCGCGGCGCCCGCACACATGGGGACAGGTGCGCAGGGGGCGTCCGAGCGGCTGGACGTGCTGCGCCGGCAGACGCGCGAGCTTGCGGGGTTCGCGCTGGCGGACGTCGCGCGCGCGCTGCGCGTCCTGCCCTCGCTGCCGCACCTCACGCATGTAGAGTGCGGGGCGCTCATGGCGTGCGCGCAGTTCTGCTTGGACGAGGCGGATGAGGCCGGCGGGGTGCCGATAACTCCGGAACAAGCGTTGGTCATGGATGCGTGCGTCGTTTTTCTTATTCATTGGCATAGTTCATATATATGTCCATCCCATCCTGTTCCTATCCACCCTGGTTGACTTTTCGCATTTTTTTTTTTCGCTGACATGGATATTGCAGGATTTCGGACGCGCTGAAGCTCGTGGGCTACTCGTGGACGCTCCCGGCGGGGCTGGTCGAGCGGCTGGACGCGTGTGTCGCGGCGCAGCGCGCGTTTGGCGACACGCAGCGGCAGCAGCAGCAGGGGGGGAACGCGTATGAGCAACAACAGACGTATTCGGACTTTGGCGACGACGCGATGTTTATGGACATGTTTCCGACGCCACTGGATGGGAATTCCACGGACATGGCCATGGCGGCGGACGGAGGGGAGTGGCCATGGATGGGAATGTTCACGGCGCCGATGGGGACGCCGATGGGGACTGTACATGGACAGGGAATGGGGAGCGTGCACGGGACGCCGATGGGAAGCGTACACGCGCCGATGGGGACCGTACACGGGCAGGAACAGGGATACGGGCCGCCCGGGGAGGAGGGGCACGGACGCGGACGCGGACACCTGGAGCGCGGCGAAGCTGTGATATGAATGTACATCACATCACAGCTTCGCTGCGCTCCAGATTTGGAAACAAATGACACTATCTATTCCTATGCTACTTTCCTATAACTCAAAACACAGGTCCTAAAATTTGAACCGACTTGAATCAATCAAACTATCAGGCGCGAGGAGCGTGAGAAAGCTGTCGGCTGCTTGTCGGCACTGTCACTAAAAAAATCACCTGATATTGTCACGTGTTTTGCACGTGGAAACTCGGAATTAGCCGTGTGCGGGCGAACCCCCCCCCTGAACGCAGAATCCGCCGTGTCTGCGAGGAGCACATAATCCACCGTGTCTGCGGCGAGCTTGTGTGACGAAGGCACGGATCGCAAACTTGTTGGCATGATCACAGAGCAAGCCAAGCGAGTCTAGTACTCATTGCTCTTTACAAGGCTACCTGCACTTCCATGGACTCTACATGGCTTTCTCCAGTCGATATCGTCCCGTACAGTACCTAGGACCTACATCCGGGGATAAATTTTTTGACCCCAATAAAAGTGTCGGAAGTCTTGACTGTTCAATAAAAGTGTCGGAGGTCAGATTCAGTCAATAAAAGTGTCGCGGAAGCTGACCTTTTTCCGACACTTTTATTGGCGATCCCAAATCTGATAAAAGTGTGTCGGAAAATCGTAAGGATGGTTTTAAGACGTCATAATGACTTGTAAGGCTTCAAGATCACGTTACATTGGAAGCGCCTTGTCACCTGAGAGTCGTCTTGGAAGGGCCGACCATTGAAATGCATTGGAAGGCATTGAAGTCAAGATAAGGAATTGTAAGGTGCCCTTAGATTTTGAATCACTGCCAAAGAAAAATTAACTGATGATCTCATCAGAATATCGTTATATCAGTGTACTTACTGCCCGGGTTGAACCCAGGACCTCGCCAATAATATGATAAGTAATAAAAGTCGCAATAACCAACTAAGCCATCCTGCCATTATTATAGCTGTTTGTGAGCTCTATTTATGTAGGCCTTGTCCGGGACTTTTTCACTAAAAAAAATGTTTTGCGCAACCGTCGCTCAAAAAAGTGGCTAGCTACGGTACATATTAGGCCTTCCTTTTCTCCTCCCATTGGCCTGACTCCCAGGTCGGTGGCTGCTGCGTCTAGGACGTCCATCAGCCAAAAGATCCAGCTACATATTCTTGAACTTGCGGCGGGCCGTCGGCGAAATGGACCTGGTGCAAGTGGCTGGGGCCTGGGATGGGTTGCAGATCACAGGCGGGGACATTGACAGGAAGATTGTAGCTACTTACCGTCTGCCAATACTGCCCCGTTCCCATCAGATTCGTTGTCGTTGTCGAAATCACCAAATGCCAAGCGGTGCATTGCGGCATTGATTTCGTTCTTGACATCCTCATCCTCATCCACCTCGTTCATATTCCCCGCCGTTTTAGGGACCCTAGCGAATACATCCTTGTTGAATGTTTGGAAGATATTTTTGAAGGTGGGGTACGTCGGGTTTAGATGCGAGAAGCTTTCGATATGTGCGATAGTCGTCTTCCCAGTTTGTCTCAGTGATAGCGCCGCTGGTGCCGACCCAGTGCTTGCTGAGCAAGCGGTGCACCTCCTCCTCGAAGCCAAATCCATTGCCGCCGCTTCTGCCGAGGCCTCACTCGTGGCCCCAGACCCTGTGCGTGATATACACGGCACCAAGGACCGCGCACGACGGGCAACCGGGCACGCGTGCATTGCGGTGGGGCATGCTCTGCACGGAGGCAGTGGTGGGGACGAAGACGGGTGCGTTGAAGACGTCACAGACGAGGTTGTTGCCGCTGGGGAAGTTTGCGGCGGTGCCCGTGGCGAGGACGCGCATGGGGAGCAGTGCGGGGTCGTAGGGTTGAGCACGAGGCTGAGGGCGCTGGGGATGGGCAAGGCAGGACAGGGCGCATAGTGCTGTGCGTGGGGATGAAACTGATGGAGGTGGAGAGCAACGAGGTGAAGGAGCTGACAAATGGGACTGTGTACACGCCAGAAGTGGCCTACTTCTTCTGCTGCGACTTGATCACCTTCTTGACGAGTTTAGCTTCCACGACTGGGAAGTTGCGCAGTATGCTGAGTGGGTTATGAAAACGAGGCAAAGAGGAGTGCAGAGCATGACTCACTAGATCTTCACGCATTTGCCACACCGTGAACCACCGTATGCCCGGCGCACAGTCTTCTGGCGCTTGGAGATGGTGGTGTATTGGTGGGGAGGGATCTACAAGAAAGGTCAGGATCAAAGAAAATGGGTGAAAAAAAGGAGCAAGATGCACACCCGACACCAGTCACCGCATTGGGGGATGAGGCAATCTTTTTGAGGTTGTGGTAGACGAGCTTCCCACCGGGGGTCTTCACCACTTGTCTGCCTAGTCGTCTGTCCAGCCACTAAGGGCCTCGATGGGCGCGCCGGAGGTTTTGTGTGAGTGGTCGAAATCAAGTTGAAATAGGATGAGATCGCCATTTGATTGCCGTTGAATGATGAAGTCGATGTCTTCACTCCACACAGGTGTCCGGTTAGAGTTCATAATTAAAACCCAGGAATCAGTAGTACAACACGGATGGCGAACTGAGTGTCCGAGGCCTGGGATTTAAAGGTCTTGAAACCGTGAGCGAGCATTGAAAGGTCTTGCGAGAAGCGGCCGAGGCTTGGCAGCCGGTCCCGGCCTCGGCATTGCCTTCCAAGGCAGTGCCGGCGCTTCGAACGGCCCTGATAAGGTCATTGGAAGGCTTACGTATTGGAAGGCTATTTATGTTTTTCCGACATGTCAGAAACGGGGAAATTTGACAAAAAAAAAAGTATCGGAAAGTCAAAAATGTCAAAAAAAAAAAAAAATGTCGGGCTGTTTCCAAAAACCTTGAAACGACAACTTTTTTTTTTTGCACACACCAAGTTTTGATGGAGTGCTAAGGATTACCGGTTTGGGCTCAGATCAACTCCATTTGGGGATGGCCCAACCCAGGCCTTCCTCTTCATATTATTTTATTTGCGGGATAGAGTGCTGCAAAGGTACAGAAAACATCATTACTCACACCAATGGGCGTGCTGAGCCTAAACTCCTCTTTTGGTGTCTGCTCGAATAAGTAGCAGAGAAAAAAATCTGGGCGCGCTGACGTCGGCAAGGCGGCGACCTGGGCTTGGCAACACCAAATCCGGTAATCCTTAGCACTCCGTCAAAAATCTGTGCGAGCCAAAAAAAAAAGTTTTGTCTCAAGGTTTTCGGAAACAGCTGTAAATGTGCACTTTGACCACCATACACGTACGAGACTCTCCCCCTAAATTCGGACATAAATCCGGCCTGTTTCTCTGTAAGAAACTTGCGGAGCAAGCCATAATTTCAATTGAGCAATTGAGCTGTTGATAAAATAATTATATCGTCGCCAAGGCGCCCATATCGTCCGGTGCACATCGTCCCCACATGGAGGGCTCGGGTGGTCAGCTCTCACGAGGAAAGCTGGCTCACCGAGTCTTCGAGCTGTCCACTCGCTAAATATTCCAGCCACAAGTTCAGTTCTAGGTGTCCATCGGGTTCTAGTTGAACATTTGACTTTGGGGGTCTCGTGATCTCTTACCACCACCATCTTGGTGGAGGTAAGCGGCCGTGGGCTTCCCCCCGTCGCAATGCGCGACGAGGGAGGCAATACGCCCCTACCCGCGATTCAAAGCGGAGCCTCCCTTCGGGAGTGGGCCCTTAGAGCCAGACGACGGCAGTAGACGCCGAAGTCAAGTCAATCAAAGACTTAAAATACATTATTACGTCCTAATTACGTCCTGTGGGAATGAATCTACATTACGCTTCTTCACACCTCCGTTGACGACTCCCCGTCCCTGCCCAACACCCTACGATGCAGCCTGCAGGCCCCAGACCCAGGAAACGGCCTCGCACCACCAAATCTCACTACGCAAGGGCATACGTGGCCCCATCAGATTGAGGTGATAAGCCTCTTTCCCGCTCACACCCCCCCACATCCTCTGCAATCTACGGAGGATACTAAGCCGTGCGTCTACAATGGCACTGCCCTCTGATCCCCCTGACCAACCCACAGACAAACTGGATACCGGAGGCCCATCTACGCCCCCGCAGAAGGCCACAAAAAGGCATAGGGACGACAAACAAACCCGAAGCGCAGACCACGGCGACCGCCAGTCTCCAGCACATAGGTACCTCAACAAGGGCTCCCGCCCCACTGCTGCTCTCCCCATCCACCCCCTCTCCCTGCCGCTGAACGACTCGCACGCGTACGACGCCTACGACCCCCACAACGACGAAGGCTGGTCTCCAATAGAAGACCACTCATTCTTCCGCCCGACCTCGCCCTCCCCGGCCCCTGCACCCTCGCCGGTGCCATCTGAGCAAGCACCCTCACCGAGCCCGTCCACCTCTGCTCCCTCCCCGAGCCCATCTGTGTCAGCCCGCTCCCCGAGCCCCTCACCGTCCGTGACTGCCCTCTCCCGGAGCCTGTCCACCACACCACCCATCCTCGTCGACACCCCAGACGCCCCCCCCTCCCCCTCGCTCACTGCCATACCCGACGCCGACGACCCAATGGACACCGACGACACCGTCTTCCGCGAGATAACGCGCGAAGCCTTCATGGCCAAAACCCCGGCAGGCAGAAACGTCAACCCGCACCGCCCGCTGGCTGCACACGACCCCGACAAACCCACAGCCATCCCCCAGTACACTACCGTTCAGATGAACGACCCGAGCTGAACGGCGTGCGTCATCCCCGACCACGTTATCCTCAACAATATGGCCGACGCCGTCGTCAAGACCGCAAAGGAGAAGCCGGAGACGGTGCTCGGGCTCGTCGTATTCTGCTACGGCGGTCTCCTCGCGTCCAAATTCTCCAACATCCATGCAGAAATCCTCTGCCCCCTCGAGGAGGTAGCGGGGAAAGGCAAGGTCACCCTGATCCGCCCCCAGGTAAAGGAAGCCGTGAAGGCAGCCCGCCGGGGCCTCGGGAACAGGGCGGACAAGTTCCCCCCGCCCATCGCCCTCATCGCCCGCTGCGATGACCCCGAGGCGCGCAGCCGTCTAACCGGCCAGGTCACCTTTGCCGCCACCCCCACGGTCGCCTTCCACGTCGTCACCTTCGACCCCGCGCGCCTATCGTGGGCCTTCGGGTTCTTCCAGACCGACATCTCGGACCTCCCTGAGGTTGCTGGTCGTCGCCTCGCATACGCCGTCTACGACACCATCCGCAGCTCCCCGCCTCTCTTTAGCATGTTCGACCGAGCGATGCAGGGGGGCAGCAAGATCTCCCGTGAGCAACGCCTCCTCGACTGGGCACTAACCTTCGACGTCCGGTTCCTCCCCCACGACAAAACCCCTGTATATGTCCTCTTCAGACAACCCTGCACCGAGGACCCCCTCCTCTGGGACACCATCCGCGCTGCACTCCGCATCACCTACACAGACGACCTCGAGGCTTTCAAGCCGCACGCGAACGCCCACACCGGCCACAACTTGTGCGCCGACTGCAAGTACGATGACCACCCCTGCTTCAACTGCCTCTTCACCAAACGCGATAAGGCCTGGTGGGGCCCCAAGGGTATCAAAGAGCTCCTAGCGGAGCTCGATGGAGACGGCGACAACAACGGGGACGACGGTGAAGGCGACCACCACGGCGCGCCCCGCGGGCGCGTCATGACACGTGGCTTCCGTGCTCGCAGACGCTACTAGCCTGCTTGCTGCCCTCCCCGCACCTATACTTCCTTACGCATGACCACCTAACGTTTTCTCTGGACAATCCGGTATACATACACACATACGTTGTAATGTACCGCTCTTATATCTCTGCATAAAAATGATAATATGTTCTTATCACCATTTCTCTGAGTGAACCTGAGTCTGGGCTCGGAAGAAGACATCTCGTATGTACAACGGTACGCACCCCAAACTCGCTTAACTTACTGGCTGCTTCTTCACGGAGTGGGACAGGACGCGGTGAATGCGGGAATGCCTCTCGGATGGGAAACTATCCGAGGAGCATCCTCACTGACACTGTGCCGCAACGGCGGGATCCTACTAGTGGATCAAGGTCCGCCGGCCAAGCGTGTCTCCGAATAGCATGTCCCCAGAGACATACTATGAGGAGACACACAACCCTATCCTGGATAAGGCGTGTATGACTGGTGACCCTTGCAAGGTCGCCAGTCTGCTTTATTCTTATAACAATTGCCACTACAAACTACAACGACGGGAACCATGTTCCAAACCCACGGTACGGGAATCTACCAACTGACGGTTTTATTACAGACACGGCAACAGGCAACTCGGGCACTGGAGGCGGCGGGAGCTCCGCCACCGGCACCCGCCCAACCGATGACAGTGCCCGCAGTGGAGGTGAAATGGCCGACGCGGGCCCCATCTCGGGACGTGTGGACACAACTCCTGGAGCAGTATGCTCACAGGGGGGTACCAGTACGAGTGATAATGCGCATCCAACGCATTCGCCGATCCAAAGGCGCGGCCTAATTCAAGGGGACCGAACCCGCCCATATAGTGGCGGGAACCAGCTTAACGCTGAAGGGGGATCTCCACCCCTCAGGCCGATTCGAAGGCGCCGACCCCGCGCATTGAGCGACGGGGACCAGCGTCATGCTGAAGGGGGCCTCGACCCCTGGGAGACCTATCTCCCCATACCAGACTACGATGATAGACAGGGGCCTGCGCCACCACGCATGCCACCACCGCTGCGTCCGCCTACACTCCCGGATGAGGACGCCACACTCCCCCGTGCGCCACCACCATTGCCGAACACACCTGCCCCACAGAGACAGGACAACACCCCCCCGGGCACGCCAGCACCAGGCGATAATAACAACGGCACCCCCCCTCGCGTACCAACACCCCCCCCCCCCAGACGATAACAATGGACTCCCATTTGCGGGAGGGAACCCAGGGCTAGATAGGCCGCCCACACCGCTGAACATGGACCGCACCTTCCCAGGCCCACCGGGAAGACGCTCTGCAGGAGGGTGAAGAAAAAAGATGAAAGCATCAATTCAAGTCGCATCACTAAATATCCGGGGAATAGGGAACCCAAACCCGTGGCACCCGCAACATAAATGGTACCATGTGAACCAACTTACAAAAGACAATAAGACGGGCCTTCTAGTAATCGTAGAAAGCCACCTAAGCGCGACGCGTCATGCTAACATCCAGTCCCTGTTTGGAAGACGCCTTGAGGTAGTCTTCTCTGAAGACCCGATCTCCCCAAATGCGAAAGGTGTTGCCTTTGTACTAAACAAGGACCTCCTTGATACAGATAACCTGCAGACCTGGGACATCATCCCAGGCCGAGCGATGTTAATAGAAATACAAACGCGCGGAGATGAAAAACTCGCCGTCCTTGGTGTGTATGCACCGAATGTGCCCAACGAAAATGCGTACTTTTGGGAAGCCCTGCGTAACTACTTCCGCCTCAACCCAGGGGTCCCCAGGCCCGACATGATGGCAGGCGACATGAATATTGTCGAAGAGGCTATCGACAGGCTACCCTGCCACACTGACCTGGAACCCGCAACTACACAGCTGGACCTTCTGCTCACAGCACTCAGACTAGTGGACGGGTGGCGAAAGACTTACCCCACGACCCGTGCATATACGTACGCACAGATACGCCACGGAGGCGGCGGATCCCAGTCCCGAATTGACCGGATATACATACAGAGGGATAAATACTGCCAAGCGTATGACTGGTAAATGAAATCCGTCGGGATCTCCACCGATCACCGAATGGTCTCAGTAAGGATCACTCAGGAGGGGGCACCAACCACAGGCCCTGGTCGATGGGTGTGGCCGCTGCACATAAACCGCGACAAAACCCTCGTGCAATTCATACACGAGAGAGGCACCCGAATACTAGCGGCCGTCGAACGTGCAGCTGCCTGGCCGGAGAAAGACCCCGAGCACAACATCCAGATCCTATGGGCAAATTTTCAGTCTGAGATACGGGAAAAGGCGCGCGAGCGTGCCAAGATCCTGATACCCAAAGCAGAGCAGGAAATAACCAACCTGGAGAATGAACTCAAGGAGGTCCTGAACAATCCGACACTCACCGAGGAGGAAGTGAAGCTGACTGCTGCCCTGTTGACAGAACAACTGGCAAAAATCCATGTGGATAAACACACGAAGAGCAGAATATCTGCCCAGATCAGAAATAGACTTGAGGGAGAAGTTATCGGCAAATACTGGTCAGCGCTAAATAAGTCAAAAAAACCGAGGGAAGTTCTTCGCCGCCTGCTGAAGCCTGGCCACGACCCGCTGGCTGACACCGCAGCCAAATTCGAGACTGACTCGAGCCGAATGGCAACAATAGCGAGAAACTACCATAATAGGATCCAGAAGATCCGCGGAGACACCGCACCAGACATCCGCGACCCAACTATAAATGTCATCTTACAAAAAGTAGTTAGGGTGGCCACCCCAGAAATGGCTGAATCCCTCGGGAAAAAACTCACAAGAGACGACGTCGAGCTGGCGCTCAAAATGTCTGCAAATAATAAAGCCCCGGGTTTGAATGGGATCCCATACGAAATATGGAGGGTGCTCGACTCCCGCTTTAAGACGGCCTCGGCCCAAGGGAAACCGGCCTTCGACATCATAAGCCTGCTACTTTTCCTCTATAACGATATTGAGACGTATGGCATCACTCCAGGCACCGGCTTCGCAAAGAGTTGGATGGCACCAATATACAAAAAAAATGACCCGGCTGAGATAGCAAATTACAGGCCCATCTCCCTGCTGAATACCGACTACAAGATATTCACTAAGGCCCTGACAATCAAGCTCGCCAGAATAGCGCCCCGCCTCATTCATCCAGCGCAAGCGGGCTTTGTCCCTGGACGACACATATATGACCAGATCTGGCTCACAAAGCGAGTAATTGAACTCGCTGAGGCAACAGAGCAAAACGGAATAATAGTAGCACTTGACCAGGAAAAAGCATATGACCGCATTGAACATGACTACCTATGGAGGGTGCTCAAACGTTTTGGCATCCCAGACCTGTTCATTAACACAGTTAAATCATTGTACAGTGACGCGTATACTACTGTCATGATAAATGGAATGGCGAGCGAGCGCCCCTTCAAAGTAACACGAGGAGTCCGCCAAGGAGACCCCCTGTCCTGTCTCCTGTTCGACCTCGCGATTGAGCCGCTCGCGGAATCGCTAAGGCAATCGGGCCTCAAAGGCTTTAAGCTGAAGGAAGTAGATGACAGGGTTATTGCAACCCTCTTTGCTGATGACACACTAGTGTACTTAGCGGCCCTAGATGACTTCCAGCCCCTCCTTGATATCCTAGAGGAGTGGTGCATAGCATCAGGAGCAAAGTTTAATATAGGAAAGACGGAAATCATACCTATAGGTACACTGGCCCATCGGAACCGAGTCCGAACGTCCCGGACAGTAAACGGCGTTGATGGGACCAGAATCCCAGACCATATCACAATCGCCAAGGAGGGCGAGCCCATTCGCACGCTCGGAGCGTGGGTCGGTAATAAGGTTGACCAGGTCGGGACCTGGACCAAAACCATCGACAAGATCGATGATGCCCTGGAACGATGGGAGAAGGGCCACCCCACCATGGAGGGGCGACGTCTAATTATCATGATGGTAATTGGTGGAATGACGCAGTACCTGGCAAAAGTCCAGGGAATGCCCCCGGAGGTTGAAAAAAAATTGGAACGCCGGGTCCGATCCTTCCTATGGAACGATAAAAACTTAATAGTGGTAAACAAAGAAACGATATACGCACCCACAGAAGAGGGAGGCCAGAACCTTCTCGACATAGTCTCACGTAACGAAGCGATTACGGCTACATGGCTGAAATCCTATCTTGATTTGGGGCCCTCACGCCCCCTATGGGGATTTGCCGCAGACGAACTCATAGCCATGAGCATAGAGGCTAAACTCAAGGACATAATAGATGATAACCTACGCACCTGTGTGTTCCTCGAGGCATGGGACACGGGCCGCACCCTCAAACCAAAGGACCTCGTCAATATGCTACACACTGCTCAGAAAAGGGGAGTCCAAATGGATGGCCTCGCCTTCTCGAGGGAGATAATGCGCGAGGCCATCATCTGGTACCATGTCAAATCCACGGCGAGCCGCCGCCTGTTTAATCAGGGCACGGAAATTACATGCCTAAAAATAAACCATAAAATTAGAACAGTTGGCGACACGGAGACGCTGGCGCGCCGACTCACTGACGAAAGACACCACGGCCGCTCCAACTGCGCGTGCACGGGGTGAAAAACCACCCGCGAGGAATGCCCCGAGTGCGTTAACCCGAATAAGTGCTCGCTCAAAGCCCAGCAGCTGCTTAATTCCCTGGAGCAGAAGTGGAACCCACTTCATCAGCAACCAGAAGATTACGAGGACGCACCTATGCCCCCCATCACTCTAAATGACAGGGAGAAGCTGTTTGACCCGAAAATAACCACCCAAGGAAACCTTGGCACAACATTTCGAATGTTCACAGAAGGCCTGAGAGGAGGGACCACTGCACCGGCCACCAGAATGGAACCAGAACCGGATGAAGATGATGTGGTAGTATACACAGATGGGTCCGCGACAAGCAATGGTCGAGCAGACGCCAGAGCCGGATCCGGTGCGTACTACGGGCCAGACGACGTAAGAAACCTTGCCATCAGGGTCCCGCAAGAATTAAAGCAGACCAACAATGTTGCCGAGATCCTGGCCGTGAAGGAGACCATTGAGTCGGCCCCGAAAGATATACCGCTCCGCATTAAGAGTGACTGTAAGTTGATAGTCGACGGCCTCACGGCTAATTTAAGCAGGTGGGAAGACGAAGGATTTCATAACACCGCGAACGGTCACCTGATCAAAATCATCGCGGCACGACTTCGAGAGAGAACCGCGCCCACCACCTTCGAATGGGTGAAAGGACATTCAGGAATAGAGGGGAATGAGAGGGCTGATCGCCTGGCAGACGAGGGCAGACTTAAAGAGGATGCCCCGATCATCGACTATAATATCCCTAGAACAGTCCTGATCCCGGGCGTGAAACTGCAAAAGGTCACGCAGTCCCTTGCATACAAGATAATCAGAACCCAGACAATGGATAAGCCGTCCTACCAGGAAGCGCTTGACCGACGAACGACAGCCCGGAACATGCTATATGCGCAGGATGCTGCCGCCGGCGGAGGCGAAGACCTCCCTGCAGTGGAACAGGTCTGGAAGTCGGTCCGTCACAAAGACTTCTCGAAAAGCATAAGGTACTTTCTGTGGATGACGATCCACGATGGCTACCCCCTCGGCGAATACTGGAACAACTTACCGCTGCACGCGGACTGGGGCATCTGCAAGAAATGCAATGTCCCAGAAAATATGATGCACATCCTCACGCAATGCGAGGAATACGGCCAACGAACAGTCTGGGAGCTGGTCTCGGACCTTTGGAAACTCAGAACAGGAACAGCGATGGACCCCCCGCTCATGGGGGAAATCATGGCATGTGGCCTAATTAAAAGAGGAAATCTCCCTGGTAAAACAGATGCGGGCACGTCGCGTCTCTATAGAATAACCATCTCAGAATCCGCCCACCTCATTTGGCGCCTACGCAATGAGAGAGTCCTCAACGGGAAGCCCCCTGCGACCACCAGCGAGATAAAAAACCGCTGGACGCACGCCCTGAACTTGAGGATAAATATTGACTGCTTAACTACCAACAAAGCTAAATATGGCGCTAAGGCACTGAAAAAATTGCTAGTGCTTAGAACGTGGACCGGAGCTCTCCGAGATGAAGACAGACTCCCAGCCGACTGGACTAGGGAGACCAGGGTTTTAGTGGGTATCGGATGAAGGGTGATGATGGGTCAGCCTCGGCTGACCTTGAACCTGGAAGCTGTAGTCCCACACAGGCGTCTTTCGCGACGTAGCGTGCGTAAAGCATTTCCCTGGGTGGCTGTCAGGCGGGGTTGAAAGAATGCGGTCCCCGCCGCTCTTAACAATAGTGTGGTAGAATAGAGAGACGACTTGGTCGTATTTTCGAGTGATCTGCGTTTGCGGTGACGGAAAAGTACTAGATAGTACTACTCTCAATGCCATCTTGTTCCACATATGAACATTTGACTTTCATGCCTTTCAACATTGATATCCGGTACATATCAATAACTTGTACAACCACAACTTTACCGCTGAAGGCTCAGCTGATTTCCACCGGTAGCATGTATCCATAAAGAGTTCAGCTGACTACCAGCTTTCAATTTCACGGCATAGACAGATCGTGAGTACGGGGGAATTAGCATGTGCTCAGACTGGGTCGACTTGGCTCCGATATTCACCAACCTCACTTACCCCTATGTGTTGTCTTCGAGACCGTTCACCGTTCGTAATAAGTCAACGACGAGGTTTAAGTCATTCATGCTCTAGCAATTTCGTGCATCGCGATTGTTGCAGCAACGCAAACGCTAAAAATGTGCCCACCCAAGGTAAGGCCGGAGGAAATAGTAAAGATCTTGAGCCCATAGTGCGGATGTCAAATATGCGCATCAAGGTAATTCTCGGAAGAGAAATCAATATAAGTATATGCTGAAAGTGCACGATCGTGATCGCCCAGGAATTCATTCCGAGCGCCGCCGACGCAAACGGTCACTGGTCAGCACCTTGTGCCAGAGTAAGACGGAGAAAAAAAAACACCTCGCGCGTATTTGGTCAGTCCCCACTTGAAGCACTGCGGAATGGATGAAAGTCCGGAACTAATATAGTCATACACAGCCTCAAAAAGCTACGTACTCAATGAATGACGAGAATAATAATAATGCATACCAGTTAGCTTCGTACACCAACCATTATTCGTGGTGCGCGTATTCCGAAGGAGTGGATTGTCGTTGAAAAGATTTCGCTCTTGTGATTACTAATCGGCTATTACGCCGCGGCAGTGGCTGTGTGCCGATCTCCCTCGTCTCACGACCACGACGTATTTGGTCGTCCGCAGCTCGAGAGGTCGAAAGGGCTGTGACGCTGAAACTGTACTGTCTACTATTGCCAATTCTAAAGTGCTGCGATTTGGCTGCGATCGCCGCCTCTGAACAGCCTCCAACAACTTTCATGTCTACGTATATCTTGCCTTGCCATTCACCCCGAATCCACCTCCCGCCTGATGCCTGTGACTCGCAGTGCAAACCCACCCCAGGAGAAATTCAAGAAGAAGAAGAAACCTCCTGCTTGCGATTCCTGCAAAGCACGTCGCGTACTTTGTCATCCAACAACGGATGGGACTGCTTGTCCTCGCTGCGTCGAGAAGGGAACAAAGTGAGTGCAACTTCAAGCTCTTTTCCTTCACCAACTTTTCAAGATGCACTACCACCCCTGTCGCGAGGGGGCGCCCTCCCAAAGCACATTTGGGCATGCCAGTGGTTTCGCCGACCACCCCCCTGTCTTCAGCCTCGGAAGAACCAGAACCACGACCGTCGACCTCCCATTCCAATCCCAGCTCCACTTCCCCGGTCGTTTCCTTGCATTCCCATGACCCGGCTCGATTCCTCGAGCTTTCGCCTGAGCTGGTTCACCATCTGTTTGAATGTGCGCCCTCCCCTGCAGAGACAAATAACGCCTGACACCCGCAGGCTTCACGCACCTGCCGCAATGCAACCATCCCATATTCCGCGGCAGCGGACTCCGAAACGCGCTTGCCGCACTTTCGTGGCGAATTTATCTATTACCACCGCAGCAGAGGGTGCTAGCCCACTGCGTCGTGTACGTCACTGCTTCGCGACTCTCCCAAGTCTGATCAATCCCCAGTGCACTCTCCGCCTCTATCTCATTCGACAACGCTATCGTCGGACCCGGCCCACACCCCGCATCCTTCACAGACCGCTCTGTTTTCACCCGGGGTGCGGATCTGCGATCCTACGGTATACGCCGAGCCCCGATGTACCACGCCCTGCGCGCCCAAGCCCTCCGCTTCGCCACCGAGGCCAACATCCTCCTCGAACCTTCCGAGGACAACGCCGCCTCGTGCTTTTTCATGCAGTTTCTCGAAAACGGTGAGTGATCTGCTGTCGTGTCCCAATTCTCTAATTAGAGCATTCACAGAGAACGAGGCGAGATCGCGACCGTGGGCGGTCGCGTATCTCTCTCACGTCCGCGCGATTGCGGCGTCGTGGGACGAAATGCACGTCGCGTCGTACCATACTGCGCTCTGGACCGGTTTCCTGGTATGTTCTTCTTGCGTTCGTTTCAATCTCATTAATCCTCGATAGATGACGGAGGCACTAGAAACAACCATGGCCCGCAAGCCTATGCTCGTGTTCGCCCCTCCCTCTCCTCTCTTCGCCGCCATCCTCATTTGAACGTTAGATCGCACAATGACCAGCTGTTGATCGCAGGGAGCGCCCCGTTGTCGCTGCAAGATCTGTTCGCCGGCGTCCAGGCCACGCTGCAGGCGTCCAAGGAGCCGGACCTACCCAATGGAACATTGCAGATCCCAGATCCCTACGCTCACATCGTGTTCAGAATAATGCGCCCTTGTGAGCCGCTGGTTACATTATTTCTACTGATACTATGCTGAGCTCATGTTGGCCAGTCGGATTCCATGTCACATGCCTCGCGCGGCAGCTGTCCGAGACCATCGCAGGCGGTGCACATCCTTCCTTGAAAACGCGATATCTAAGTACTTATTGGATCCCGCATATACAGACTTTGCGCGCCGGCAGCCCCTCGACGAGCCCGCCGTGAACTCGTTCCTTTCCGGGGTGACCCTCCTCCGCTCGATCCGCGCCAGCATCCTCGACGAGACCGAGGCCGAACCCAACACCAACACCGCGCCCGTGCCCCCCGATGCCAGCCCGCTCTTCCACCGCAGCCCGCAGACGGACGCGCGCGGCACCGACGTGAACAAGCGCTCGTGCGTGTACTTCATGACCTTCAGCTGCGCCATGCTCGTGCTCGCGCTGCACCGCGAGCTCATGCGCCGTGCCTCTCTCGCCCTCGCTGCATCGACCTCTGCTGCCTCCTCCTCTGCCGCCTCCTCCTCCTCTTCCTCCAAGGGCGCGCAAGTGCAGATGGGGACCGGCGCGCAGTGGGCGTCCGAGCGGCTGGACGTGCTGCGCCGGCAGACGCGCGAGCTCGCGGGGTTCGAGCTGGCGGACGTCGCGCGCGCGCTCCGCGTCCTGCCCTCGCTGCCGCACCTCACGCATTTGGGGCACGGGGCGCTCGTCGCGTGCGCCCAGTTTTGCTTGGACGAGGCGGACGAGGTGGGCGGAGTGCCGATAACGCCGGAACAAGCGTTGGTCATGGATGCGTGCGTCGTTTTTCTTTTTCATTAGCATAGTTCATATATCCCCCATCCTCTCCGCCGTTGTTTGGTTGAATTTCCCTATTTCGTTGACATGGATATGATATTGCAGGATCTCGGACGCGCTGAAGCTCGTGGGCTACTCGTGGACGCTCCCGGCGGGACTCGTCGAGCGGCTGGACGCGTGCCTCGCGGCGCGGCGCGCGTTCGACGACGCGCAGCAGCAGCAGCAGCAGCAAGGGGGGAACGCGTATGAGCAACAACAACAGGCGTATGCGGACTTTGGCGACGACGCGCTGTTCATGGACATGGACATGTTTCCGACGCCGCTGGATGGGAATTTTCCGGACATGGCTATGGCGGCGGATGGTGGGGGGTGGCCGTGGATGGGGATGTTCATGGCACCGATGGGGATGGGGAGTGTACACGGACAGGGACACGTGGGGAGCGTGCACGGACAGGGGATAGAGAGCGTGCATGGACAGGGAATGGGGAGCGTACAGACGCCGATGGGGAGCGTGCACGGACAGCCGATGGGCAACGTGCACGGCCAGGGACAGGGACAGGGACATGGGGCGCCTGGGGAGGAGGGGCACGGACACGGACACGGACACCTGGAGCACGACGAGGCTGTGATGTGATGTGATGTGATGTGAGACCTAGGTCATTCTCGAAGATATGGTTGGTGCGAACTCAGACGCTGATATGTAGAATCCGACCGATACGGGTTTGTGACAATGTAGATAGATAGCATGTTTAGTTCGACTCTGTACAGGTTCGGATAGTAGATGGGTGGCGAGAGATTGCGAGCCAGCGGAGAGTTGGAATACATATAATCCCAGTCAATCCCCTCGCTAACAAGTACTTTCTACTCCTCGTCCTCGACCTAGACTTAGGGACCATCTTCCTCAAGACTCATAATTGGGATAGTTCAACTTGCATTTTTTTTTGACTGAGCGGATTACAGATGGTCGTCAGAAGAGCGGGGCAGAGTTTAGGCAATATTATGGGCCATATACTGTCCAATAATTCAATTCAAAAACCAAAAAAAATACACACCTCAAATGGAACTATCGAAAAAGCACACCTCAATCCAAGCCACAAAAATAAGCACACCTTCACCTTTGACAAAAATTGCGACGCAAGTTGTATTTTTTTTGCTAAAAAATGACACAGCACCTGTGGATGCGAAATTTGCCGCACATTGCTCTCTGCTTCTCATACCACAAATGATTATGGAACAAGGTTCTATCATGATCCAACCCCTGTGGTAACAACAAGACTAGAAATGAAGGTACAACGGCAGCGACATGAAGGGGACAGTAATAATTGCCCAGAAGTCGGAACGGTGTCAGTAGACAAAGTGCCGAGTAAGAAGACTGAATAAGTAAGGCAGCAGATGGTGATCAAGTGCACAGGAGCACGAGATATTCCATTTCAATCGGCTAAATGCTTTTGCCATCTTTCTCCATCACCATACCTGTCTTTTGCTTGCATCCCGCCTCTTCTGCCACTCACAGATGGTGCTCACCCTCAATGACCCAGGGAAATAGGTTGTGTCTCTTTCTGCTCCATTTGTGGGCTGTGTATTTTCTCTCTCTCAGTTTCCAGGGTGTGTCATTTCCTTTGCTCGCCTTTTTCGCAAGGTGTGTCATTTTAGGTCCTAAACACTAACTGCGTCTAATGTTGCGCTCAATGTGCATGTGGTGGTTTTTTTCGGAGATCATTTTGGTGAAGTTGTGTCTTTTATTCCCACTTACCTCGAAGTTGTGTCGTTTTCGTTGATTTTCACCCTAGTCGTCGTTTTTTAAAATTATTGGACAGTATATGTGCCATACAATATTACTCTGAGGTTGCCGAGGCTTGTTCAAGAAGCTTCCAGCGAACGAAAAAAAATGATTAGATATCAGTGACACTCGTGCCAGGAAAGATTGATACTAACCAGCGTCTTCTTGAAATTGTTAATATAGTCGAAGTTCCACGGAGCGTGTCTAACTCATGCTCCTTCCACGCTTACGGTATGTTTCCAGATAAATTTCCAATCCAGTGAACAGTAGTGAATATTAATGGGATTACAAATCCATCGATGCTTAAAGGACTCAGAGCTCCTGAAACCACTTTTGACTTTCCGCCTCAGATCATTCTTCCCGATATAGTAGGGTCGTTCACAGTAGCCATTTTTCGGTGCATTTTTCAGCTCATTTTTCTCCCATTTTCGCTTTTCTCTGCCATTTTGGAAATAATGGAAGAAAAATGGGCTGAAAATGAGATCAAAAATGGCTACTGTGAACGGGTAGTCATGCAGATTTAAGAAAATGCCAGTAAAAAGGGGGCTCAAGTCAGAAGAATAAATTCATAGCATATTCCGCTTCATTAAGGGCACACAGAGTCTATCACCAGTGTACGAAAGTGCATGGTCACTATCTATTACCGGTAGAAGAGAGTTGTAGTTCTAAGACAGTCTGGAGAATGGAAACTAAAATGAAGACAAAAATGACCATTTTTGAAGAATGAGGGGGGGTAGCTCATTTTTTGATGGCCATTTTCACATCCCATTTTTGAATCCACTTCTTTTCCCCTTTACTGAAGAATGGGAACAAAATGAAACGAGAAATGAGCTGAAAAATGGCTACTGTGAATGACCCTAGTAACTCCTTTCGGCAGCGCGGCATACGGTTATCATTTTCGAGCTCCGCTCATGACAAATGATCCACGCCGCTGTCACAATCCTTCCCTCCTCCTCCCACCACCCTCCCGCCCGCCACGACCGTACGCCCTCCATCACGCACATCCGCCATTTCCGAGATCTCGCTTGTCGTCGTCGTCGCCTATGCCCCGCTGTCGAGGAGTTAGGGCAAGCGCAGCGCCCTAGGGTATTAGCCGTGCCGTCCCGCCACACTGGTTCTGGTTAGGGTGAAGATCAATAGGAACGCGCGAACGAGGCTTTAGTGTGCCGACCTGAGATGCCCCGGCTCGGGGGACCCCCCGAGCGCAGCGAGGGAGGGGAGGGGCATCAAATGGTCGGTCCCCTTCGCGCACATGAATCGAGAAGTTGTACAATATCCTTATGTAGCGTATAGCTCTACCTTCATTATGAATATACTCTTTTTCTATCAATATTCTTCTAGGAGGGAGGTCTCACTGTAAAAATTGGCCTCGACTTGGCCTCGACACTCTGTGCGAGGCCTGCCGAAACTGCCGAAAAAGGTTACTATATCGGGAAGAGTGATCTGAGGCGGAAACTTGACAAGTTCCTGAAACATTCATTTGTATCGATCGCCTAGGAGTGCTGAAGTGCCACCAGTACGGACCTCAATTCTGGTTCAATCTGGTCGCCAAAAAAAAATGTAGGGTGTTCCCGTGCGAGCGTCGTTAGTACCTATTAGATATTTCAAATAACTACGGAGGATTTTGAGGCTAGCGAAAAAATCAACAGTGGCGCTCTGACTTGAACTGGACATTCTATAGTGGTATTTTGATCGTCGGACAAGTCTGTACTTCGGTAACTTCACTGTGGCTTCAATTTGACCTCAAAGATTAAGCCAACTTGGATTCTTCATTTTCATACGCTGGAAGCACTGCCCATAAAAGCCGAGGCCAACAGGGTGTTTACTGAAGCCAAAAAAGTGCCATCAACAATATCTCGAATTCTGAGTCCGGGAAACTCGGACCGATCTCCATGGCTGTGTAAGCAAAGAAAAAAAAGCTCTTCTCTTGCCACCAGGCAGTCCATTCGACCTGTATCGTTACTATCGCATTCAACTTTGCAAGTGAACCTGTGGTCTCTCATGCACTAGTGCCTTACGATTACACACTTTTTTCAGGGACTTTCACGATGAGCGCATAACGGTGCTTTGAATGCGGTGCCACACCAGCGAGAGACCCGTTGGATTTGAATGTGACGCCTGGAACCAGACAGCACAGGCTTCTGAACTCCAATGAAGGTCCCCTGGAATCAGATGTGAACATCGTCAAATTGGTCGTCTCGAAGGCCGGCGATCGCTTAGCTTTGGTCGAGGACGAGATATCACGTCTTCGCCAGCGGATGGACTCTTTGGAGGCAGAGCGGGCCTCGCTCTCCAGCCACCTCGCACAAAACAATGCGATTCTTTCTCCACTGAGAAGGACACCTCCCGAGGTTCTCGGCGAAATATTTTCGTGGACCTCGCCCTCGGTCAATGTGTTCAAGCAGGGGGACTTCGGCATAGCGGATAGCCCATGGGTTTTGACGCATATCAGCGGCCACTGGAGAGCCGTTGCCCACTCAACTCCTTCATTGTGGTCGCTGGTAGATATTGATTTCGAGTCTCCTTCCAAAACGCATCATTTGTCCATGGTCAAAGCCCAGATCCAACGTGCTCAGTCGCTCAAGATTCGGTTTTATGGAAACGAGGACTCCGACTCTGGGCCCCAAATTGAGATGCTTCAGTATCTGACGGAGCACTCTACCCGCTGGCAGGAGTTGAGCATCGGCTTAACTTCAGATCTCGTCCCTCACTTAGCCGGCCTTCGAGATCTCCTCCCATCGTTACGTCGGCTGTGGATTCAGTGGGGGAACCCAGAGAGCCAGGCAACAGTGGAGTCCATCGATTGCTTCGGGACGGCTCCTTCTTTGGTTGATGCCGCAATCTATAACGAATATCGCTATGTACCAACCAGCTCGCGTAATTTTGAGGAGGGGTAATCCAGAGGATCAGGCATCGCAGCCGTTTTGGGTCTGTAATCCTCGGATTCTTCTTCCTTGGCAGCATCGGCGGGCGGAGGCTCCGGAGGGGCTGAAGGTATGCTATCAGGGGCGCACAGAGAGGCCTCTACTGATTTCTCCAGATGGGCCTGGTGTCCGGAGACAAGCTGATCCTTTTTCAAGTTGGCTACTATTACCTGTGCCAAGGCTTCGGCTGATTGCGCAAACTTCTGTCTTCGGACATCCGTTCTTGGCTTGTCGAAGAATTCCTGTGGGTCTACCAGTGAGCCGATAGCTTCCCCTTTGCGGATGATACACGGCTGATCTGTGGGGTTGCAGATGGGAACCCATGGATTTAGAGACGAAATCAAGACATTGGGTACGGCAAAGTACGAATCATTTGCGTTGGCCAGCAAGGATTTCTCCACCAGCCACTCCCTGTCGTCGTCAAAGTATCCCTCTGCCAGGATGGAGCGACATTCATGAGGCCGAATCCGGTAGTCTCTTGACGCTCGTAAGGTAAGTCGCTCTCGAGTGGACTTCTCTTTTAGTCGACGCTTACGTACTCCCTTGGCATGATGCAACTTGATTTTGGCCTCACGGCTGAGTCCTTTCATGCTGAAGAGAATTCGACCATAGTCACGCGTTCTTTCGACGTTCTGAGCGCGGACCGTGTACTCCCAGTTTTTAAAATGCACGGGACTCCCACTTTCCACGTTCCGGGTGAGGGCTATCTCATAATTCATCTGATAGTCTTCTCCTAGGAGGATGGGTACGCTCATGCCTGGTACCACGTAAGCTTTCGCCTCAGTCTCGATTAGTTCACCCTCCTCGCTCATCATGAATATAGGCACCACGGTATAGCCTTTAATTCCTTCCTCCTCCTGGGTTAATTGTAGGAGCTTCATAGGGATTCCTTCTTTGATGGGCGGAGGTTTATCGAGAGAGCTGTAGTACTCTTGGGAGATCAAAGTAATATCAGCGCAGGTGTCCAATCTTAGGTCAATTAATTCATTGTCGCTGCTGCCCACTGAGCCTCTCATAGAAAGGACAGAAACCCCTAAGGCCGAACGCCCCAGAGCTGCCGCGCGTCGCTTTGGTAAACGAACAGGGCTGAGGAGGCTCGGCAGAGGCTCTGTTTGTTCAGGTTTGGAGCCCAAGTCATCGTCTTCCAGAAGACCCGATTTGGATCCTATCTTGCTCGTCGTAGAGAACGCTTCTCGGGCTTGCTCATACGCCTGGCTTTCCTCGATCCATGGATTATCTTCCGAGTCAATATCTTCTTTGTCTTCCTCCTGGCTTTCTGGGAAGAGTCAGCCGTCGTTTAACCAGAACTCTTCGGCCAAGCGACTCGAGCGAGCTGCGGCTCGGGCTCTTTCCCTGCTTCTCCAGTCCAAGACCGGCGGCAGGGTTGGACTCTCCTCTGGGCTAGAGGGTCCGTCTCCGTAGACCTGTTCCAGAATGCCCGTCTCTGACTTAGGTTTTGCAGCATATGTGGCCTTGTCTTCATCCTCAATCTCCTCCAAGGATGCTGGTTGGAGAGGTTGGCTCTTTTTAGAGAGGGGAGCCGACCTCGAATCGTTCTGATTGTCCGGTGCGAGTTGTTCCAAGCTGGGTGAAAGTTCCGAAGGTGCGTAATCTTGTTTCGCCGTGTTCAGAGAATCCTTACGTATTGTCATATCGCTGTTCAGGCGTTGTTGACAATTCTCTGAGAGGCTCTCGGTCTTATACTCTGGGATGATATCTATCTCCAAAGCTGCCGCCTCAAAACCCGACGCGCTCCCCAATTGGCTGAAGTCTATACTCGACTTGGCCAGAGTTTGATTCAGCAAAACCGTAAAGGTGTTATCATACATCAGATCTTCCTCGGTAGGCTCTGCCCTCGATGAAAAGTTGACTGAACGTTTAGCGCCTTCCCTGTACAGGACGTAATTGGGACACTCGCGGTTCCAGTGCTTCTCACTGCCGCAGAGTCGGCACGGTCCTGGCGGCGGTAGCGGCATCTTCGTGATAACGTGGTCATTTTTCGGGAAGGGGTACCCCCCCGGAGGCGGAGGTCTCTGATGCGCTTTCAGAGTGGCGAATACTTGCTTGAGGACCATGTCCTCGTTGCTTTCGTCCGGGTCATAGGCTTCCACGACAGTGTCCAATGGGGCGCTAGCTGTGATGTGAGCCTGCTGCACAGCGCTGTACCCCGGCTTGTCTTGCGACCCCGGGGATAATCCCATGGCTTTCAGCGTTGCGGCTAGGTTGTCCGCTGTCAGGAATTTTGTTCCTTCCTGATGGGCGGCTTGGATCAGTGAGTCTTTGTGTTCCACCACCATTGAGTACAGCGCCATGGTTGACCGAATGTTCTGCAGAATCAGAATAGGGCCCCACGAAACGGGTGCCTTGTCCATGACGTGGTAAACCTCACCCGGTCCGCCGTCATCAGAGTGGACCAGCATGCGTGTCCACATGATTCGTCGGGCTACAAAGCTCGGAGGCGTCTCATTCTCGAATCCGCGTTGATGGAACCGCTGACTCTCGTACGCTCTATTCATCTTCCGCTGCCATTTCTGACCCAAGTATAGGTCTTTAATGCCTTGCAGGTACAGAATATAGTGTTGGCGTATCAAGCTTTGCTGCGTTCCAGGTAAGCTCTCATACCACACTTGCACTGGGGAGCCTTCTACTAAACACATGCCTAGCCAGTAGCCTAGACCCTGGGGAATATACCCGGCGAGCACCGCTTTTTGAGATACGTCCCAGAAATACTTTATGGCGGTGTTATGGTCCCCATCCCAGCTTGGTAAGTCCGCTAGCTTCAGCTTCACATCTATCGTAGGAATTGACGTCCCGTATGGCGCTTGAGGAGTGTTAGGATCAATCGGCAGTCCCCTGCCACCACCGCCTGGAGGGCCAGGAGGTCCTGGCTTGCCTTGCGGGCCTTCCGGACCTGGTGGACCTGGTGGCCCTCGGGGGCCTGCTGGTCCCCATCCCCAGCTGCCGCCACCTCTGCCGCCTCCCCCTCCGTGCGGAGAAGAACCACCACCGTTTCCGGCAGGAGGGGGGGAATGTCCTCCACCGCCGTTTCCGGGGGAAGGTGGCGCATGCCCGCTACCACCATTTCCTCGGCGGGGGTCTGGATCATCGCGGGGAGGGGAGTGATGCCCTTTGCTCGGTGATCTGCCCGAGCCACTTGGTTCACCAGTGGGCTTCCGTCCACTGGACGAGGCGGCAGCTGCCTCAACTCTCGCTGCGAGTACGTCGGGAGCGATATAAGTCCCGGTTCTGGGCGTCGAAATGGCGGAGGGTTGTTGCGAACCAAACGGATTCGATGGGCGAGGTTGTAGCGTCTGACGTCGAGGCAGTTGATCCAAGTCTGCGGATGGATTGTTCCCGAACTTCTCCATGTACCTATTGCCTACAGTGCCTAGAGGTCCTGCTGCAATGTTATACAGAATGTTCGGTTCGACCGCGAATGATCCCATTGAGTGTCGGGGACCCTCCATAGCGGTTCGGCTCTTGTTTTCCAACTCAGTGAAGAAGGCCCTCGACGACTTGAATGGGGTTTGCGAGCGTTTTTCTGGACTCCCCGGTGGGTCGGGAGGAAGGGATACTTCGAGGTTAGGAGAAGTCACCTGAAACTCAGGAGTTTCTTCTTCCTCTAGATTTGTCTCATTGGCGTATGAGAACGAGCCAAAGTCGGGCTCTTTCTGTTTTCCCATACGGACAGTAGACGCGCTATCATTCAGAGCTTTCAAAGGAGAACGGGTTCCACTCCCCCCTCCTTCCTCCATTTCCCTAGATCGCTGGAAGATTGAGGGCCAATCACCCGTGATTATATGCAACCGGTCTTGATGCCCCAAACCTTCTCCTCGATGGTGTGGAAGATACGCCACCATATGCCTCAGTTTCAAGTCGCCCGTTGACAGAGCAGTTATTTCCCCTGCTAATGTCATCGCCGTGGAGGCTGGGGACAGCGGGGGAGAATTCCCGTGGTAGGTCGCATAGAATTCAGACTCATACTTCGCCAGAAAACGTTGCCCTAAACCTATACGCGATCTGATAATCTCCCATGCCACGCTCAGTTGCTCAATGTTGACGCTATTCTCCAGCAGCGGTACTATTGCGTCCTCCGGATCAATGTGAAAAAATCTATCTCTCCCGGGGACTAGATTGGCAGCTCTTTGTAGGAAAAATTGTAATTCTCCGACAATCCTATCTACCTTCTGGTATAGCGTCGGCTGCAAACCAAAGCGTCCTTGCCAAGATCTTCGCGTCTTGTCTCGTTCTACGATGTGTTGCGGGGCTAAGGGGGTCATCAAAACAAGGAGTGCCGCTCCTTGCTTCGTTGACTCTGTGGCATCTTCGAGAGAGTCGTCAGCTTTTTCGTACTCAGATAGCAATCACCGCATGTGAGTATCCCTGATGTCAGAAGTTTGTTGGAGCTGAGATAGAGCCTCGGATGCGGCCATCTCCAGCGAGGTGACACCGCTCGGTGATAAAATCTCACCGCTGATAGAAACGTGTTCAGAGACTGGGGTTAACGAGTCGCGGCGGTGGGACACTGTAAGCGATGTCGGTTTCTTGACGTCGTGGGGTGACGGCCTTGCGGAATCCGCGCAACTAACAGTTCTACTAGAGGGGATAGCAGAGCCGAAAGCGACAGGTGATGGCTTTGAGCCTCGAGGCTTGCGAAGATTGCGCTCCAACGAGGCTTCAGCCGCCGAAGGGAACGAACGGGAAGGGAGAGAGCGAGGAGAGGCTGCTCGAGTTTTCGTAGAGGATGTAATCCTTGTACCAAAAGATAGGGAGCCTCGCGGTATGCGAGATTCACCGATTGATTGTGATCTTCTTTCCGACTCGTTTGAGAGATGCGGCGGCGAGTCTCTCCTCCACGATTCCCGCAAAGATTCAGCAGAAGGGGGTTGGGAGCCGGCCAGGATATTCGAGGTTCCCAATGTGTCCACCTTTGTAGGGTGCGCCTTGGGGACGACCTAACAAATATCTATTTAGTTGGGGAAGGCCTCGAGGGAGCGCCTGGCGAGCCGTGGGAGGGTAGGAGCGACCAGATAGGAGTACCCGAATGGTGTTTAACTACGCCAGAGACTGCACCAGCTTAGGAATATCCTTAGCAGTACAGGCTCGGTGTCTCGAGATGTAGTGCTTCAAGGGCTCTGTGACAGAATAGTTAGTGATGAAACAGAGCACGTACCAGGGTCGCGTAGTCTTCTAGCGTCTGTCCGTTAAGAGGGATCATGGAGCTGAAGGCAGAGCGAGTCTGGTATTCACGCGAGTGGAAGAGTGGAAGAAGTAAGTTAATATTCGGGCCGAAGGCCCGGTCAACTTCTACGAGATGATTACATGAGATGCGTGACTACGTGACTCGCGCGAACCCGCGCGAGTAGAGGAATCACAAGTAGGAACTAAAGAAATGCGGAAAAATATATATAGTGTACAACTGCCGGTTGAACGGCAGTTAAGCTGTAGTTAGCCGTTACAAGGAGTTGATCATTGAAGTTGGCAAAATGATATATGGCTTGAGCAATCAATTGTTCAGGATTGTTGATGGGTTGGATGAGCAGAGATCTAAGCACTTCTATAATAAACAATACTTCCAGTCTGTTGTCATGAGCAGAAGAGATAATAGCAGGGATATGATCCATCAATATATGACAATCATACCAAGTCATTCGGATCAAACGGTTCAAAGAAATGACACAATTTATTGTATCTTCAAGGGTCAGGCTATCTTGTTGCAATCCTCGCAGTAGTACTTGATGTATGTTGCCCAGATTTACAGTTATCTGATTAAGTGGTCCAGCTTGCTGTGATCCACAATGATCATATGCATCCAACAGGAGATGGAAGTGCTTTTCAAGCTGGTGAGTTAGATGTGGTGGAGCTGGGTAGAACTGCTGCATGTGCTCTCGAATAGGCACCAGTGACTTTAGCCTTTTCCTGTCATCTTCATATGCTAGAGATGTCCCAAGCAGCATAGATCTGCATTCTAAGATATTTTTTATGGAAAACTTGCTTTGAATTAGCTCAGCATTTGAGAGGCCATCTAGGGGGGGGGGGGGGTTAAATTATACTCGCGTGGTCCAAATGTCTGAACAACAAGTTTACGGAAGGTATACATGTGGTACTGTACGGGTGGTTATCCTTACAGAAATCCACAAGATCCCAACCGAGCACAAACCGATTCCAGGGGGTCGTTCACACAAGACACTCACAGACTGGGAGAATCGAAAGCAGGCTCAACAAATCCTTAGCACCAGAGCTTAGCCGAGGACTGGAAAGCGAGATTTGGATCGATATATCCAGGTTTGATCTGCGATCATGACCACTTGAAAGCAGAGAGGTCTTTTCTGTCCCCCAATGGGCCAAGACATTCTCACACCCTTCAAGGTCCACAAAATGGGCAATGAGATCCACCGCCAAGGGCATGTTATCTGTCAAAGAGAGTAGTTTGGTAATATCTTCACTATCATAAAAATCCTGGGCAATATCAACAAATGTTTGATGGGCTGCATCATCTGATAAAGGTTCCAAAGGCTGCAGAAATGGGCGAGTCCAGCAAACTTTTGCTGATCTTTCTGCCCCTCTCATAGTTATCTAGCAAGATGTGAGTAGAAGTTCAATTAAAAGATTGATGTATGCTTGCCACAAGTGCTAGATGAGCAATATCCGTAAGACTTGATAAAAGCTCTTCAACACCACCAGGAGACTCCACTGGCTCCCACAAAGTTTCCAGATTATCGAGAACCAACAGCAAAGGACCATTGTTGGAGAAGTAGTGCACAACAGGTTTTGTCAGGTCCTTCCCAGGCTTCAGTCCTATGTGTAACCCAATCAGAGCTGCGAGTTCAACACTAGTGGTAGTAGAATCAGCAGCCACAAAGAATTGATGCTGATATTTGGAAACAATGTCAGGATGGTGGAGAGCAGCTTTGGCAACACATGTTTTTCCCATTCCACCAGCACCTAGAATTGCTATCCTTGCAGGGTCCTGCTTCAGAGTCTTCACAATATCTTCAAACTCTGATTCCCGACCATGTAGGATCTTGGGCATTGCAGGCAACATGGAAATTGAAGTGGAGCTTGAGAACAAATGAAACATGAGTGTTGTTGTGTTGAACAAGCACAGATGCTGTATTACCTATTGTGTGAGCTATTGGCCCAGTTGTACATCTGATCAGGAAATTAGTCGTTGATTCAACTTCAGTTGAGAATATATGTACCGAGGATGACTTGTCCGAAATTGTTGCATCAGAGGAGGCTGAAATCACTTCAAGTAATTCCTTGTGAATCCTTTCTGTTTCCTTCTGCATCTCAACAATATTTCCATAGATGTTGATGGCACCCTCCATCTAGGGGAGTTTTGAATACTAGGGTCAAAAGCAAATCTAAAACAGATACCTTGAATGATCAACAGTCTGTTCCAATCCTGTATGGCATTCATTCAGCAGTGTATTCATCTCACTCTGACAAAAGAAGTGCTTGATCTTGTTCCCATCTTGTTGTGCCTCCATAAATGCATGGACCTTGTGAAGTATTCTAAGTTGATTGTCAGTCACATGGTTCAGGAGCTAGATGAACAGAAATACTCCATGAGCTCTCCAATAGCAGACAAGGTTGTGGGAGGAAGACTTGATGGAGTCTCAGATTTGATGTGGAGATTGACAACAGCATAGAGCAACTCATGGATATTTTCCATGAGCTGGATACATTCCTCTTTATTCTTCTTCACATTCTGCAGCGATGGGTAAGGCTTGTATCATCATTAATGATAGCTATATATTACCTGCACCAGAGTGATCAAAGACATAGTTGTGTTTGCAATGGCGGGAATAAACGGGGTGCCAAATGCATCACTGAATTCAGTTAAAAGTGGTATGAAAGGAGTCAAGCAGGCAACAATGTTGTCTGTGCGTGTTTCACTGAGTGTGGTTTTAGGAGGCATCTTTGAAAGGGGGAAGAACTAGATGAAGCATCATATATATATTCCAGCATCATGGTGCATCGGCTATCTGCTATTGCCAAAATACTGTCCCGAGTATAGGTGTCTGCTATTTTATACAGATATTCATCACAATCTATCCTTTTTAGGACTTCAATTCAATACCATCTATTCCTGGCACCATCATAGCGCTGGACTTGCATACTCATGTCAATTTTATATCTGTATACACCCATACATAAGGTATGAACAGGCATTGAATTGTGGAACTGCTTTGGACCACATGATCAGTTGTCTCATGTCCTAGAAGAAGCTGGACCGGGAGGGAAGTAAGAGGCAGACGCAGCACACCACAACAATTCCGAAACACTGAACCTTCTGTTTGAAATTCATTCAGATGTAGGTGGCAGCCCGGGATTCAACTGCCAGCGCGGGGCCCCCCAACTCTTTAGCCCATACCCTTGCTCTCGTCCAGATTACGGGTTGTCTGTTGTCCCTTTCGGTTTTGTTTTTACCACCTTCGAGCCCATTCCAGATTTTGGTCTTCAAACACCTTTTACTTCTTAAGAGGCACAGGTTTGCCGACTTTCTCACACAGAATATCCGAACGCCTGGCACATTTCACTCCGCCTGTGACCTATTAGCGTAAAGTTAGACCTCAAAAGACGCGAAATTGACTCGGACGCGCATCTCTTCTCCCGTGTGCAACAACGTGGCGTGCTGAAACACCAGCACCCGGCCGGGATTTGCCTGGAGGTCAGCATAGGCGCCCTTTCTTTCCGGGAATCGCAGGCTTGAAGCTCTCGTGTGATGCCGGAAAGATGGAGTTGTGATCCGAAGAAAATCGCAAGAAGATTAGCCATGCGCGTTTTGCGTACCAAATACAAATGCCGTTCATTTTCCTGCCTATTAATTCTGGTCTACAGCTCAAAGTTCAGGCTCAGTGCTGGACCGCAGATCTTGACGTCGCCGCGTCAACCGGTAGAACACAGAACGAAAAAGTTTTGTCCTTGGATTGGTTCAAATTCGGGCCCAGGGATTTAATACAATGAGCTTGGAGCTGGTTGGTTGAAAGGTATAAAATATGTTGGGCCGCCTGTAACAGAACATCATTATTTCGTCTATGACCGTAGTGGATGCGGTGATCATCCGGCTGATTTAATACAGGAGAACCCAGACTAAACACAACGTGGATAGCTCGAGTTTTACCTCAGTTGAAGTCTCGCGCCATGACCCACATGGAGAGGCTGCCGCCATCGGCAGCAGTGAAAGTACCTTTTGATTCGTCCCTTCCACCCTTTGCCTTCGGCATCAAATCAAAGCCGAGTCGCTCATAAATCGGAATCTGAACAAACATCTCAGTCCATGCCAATTGAAGACCAACCACCTTACATTGGCTTCATTTTGGGTTTCCAGACAGAGCCTTGTACCAGTGAGACGCGCTTTCTCGATTACCGTGTTCATAAGGAGACTTGCTATGCCTTTACGCTGGTATTGAGGGTCCACAGCCAGAGTTTGCAGGTGCCAAGCGTTCTTCGTGCCGCCGCCCAACGCAGACGTAAGAAAAGTGTTGAACTGGGGTTCAAACTGGCCTCGAATGTGAATAGATTGCGCAGGATATCGATGACCAGCATGACGCACCGTGAGCCACCAATTCCTTAGCTTTTCGTCCAACGTAGCCATCAGAGGTCCAACAGCGTATTTCTGTTGATCCTCACTGATAGTTGTGTTCAGACGGGAAGGGAAAAACAGAGGGACACGACGTACCTGTCAAACAAACTGTGCCCTGGGCCAAACCATACTGCACAACCGACGATTTTCCTGTCGGCGTCGCTGGTCTCGGCAACATAGATCTCGCCATCCAGTAACCCTGCAATCACAGTAGATCTCCGAAAGGCATTGCTATGGATAGTTTGCGTTTCGGTGGGGTTTTGGCCGGCTTTTGGCAGATCTGGAGAAATAATGTCAGAGTAATTTCAGAAAAGAAGGACTCCTTACCGCCGGCAAAGGCTCTGCTCAACACCGACTCGATATCGTTCATTTCTGGTACACTTCCCGGGTCGGAAGCCAGAAGAGCAGTAGAAGCATCCAGCTTTCTTACACGGAGTACACTGGACATCGCGGTAAGCGAGAGAGTGAATCCAACACCCGCGGTAACTATATACACAGCCCAAGCGGCCCGGTAGGTAATTGCGGTGACCCAACAGTGAAGATCATGATCACAGGCGCACGTTGTTGGACGATTAATTTGAACTAAAAAAATTGACAGAAAAAAGAGTAGACGGTTCCGAGTATTTGACTGTGTATCCTAAGATCCCGCCCAGTCCCTTCGCACCCGCCATCAGCCGCCACCCGCCATCAGATTTCTAGGGTAATTTGATGGCGGCAATTCCCGCAGATGAACCAAACCAGTGGTACTAACATATTATTAAGAGGCCGGGACTTGCATAGCTTTTAACAGCCTTCGCACCTCCCACCATGTCTTCAGCCAAAGACACTGTGATTTCCACACCCGAGCTCCTCGAGCTCATCCTCGCCCGCCTACCCATGCGCAATCTCCTCATCACCGCTCCGCTCGTTAGCAAAGCGTGGCAGGAACTCACGCTCTGCCCCGCGCTGCAGCGTGCCCTCTTCTTCAAGCCCGACCCCTCGTCTGAGCGCACCCAGAACTCGCTGCTGGTGGAACTGTTCCCTCCCTTCTTCGCACCACCAACCGCGAACCGCTGGTCCTGGCCTGGCAAAGCCTCCTCCATCATGGCGATGCCATGGGCCAAAGCGCCCGACGCTTTCAAGCGTGCGGACGCGAGCTGGCGCCGCATGCTTGTGCAGCAGCCCCCGGCGCAGACGATGACTGTCACAGAGACTTGCCACGGCCAGTGGGGTGATTCAGTGCGACGAGAGGTGCTCAATGATCAATCGCTGCGCATGGGTGCCCTGTATGACCTCGCGGTGCCGCTCATTGATCGCGTCGCGTCCTCGTTCTGCATACACTGGCACACCGATAGCAATCCCGCGGGAGATCTCACTCTCGCAGTCATCTATACATCGCAGTGCACTGGACCAAGAAGGATACTCGACAGGCAATTTTACAGTGATGCATCTAGACCCGAAATTGATTTTGGAGAGTGGGAGGACGCGCAGGACTCGGATTACTCGGAGGACTCGGAGGAGGATTAAAGAGGACCTATTATTTGCAGGACTCCGAATCGGAAACAATTCACATTGAACTCGACGTTGACCGAGTGCTCCCGGTTACGCCAGTGCCTTTCAGTGTTGTGGCTCCCCTCTCTGTCTCTGCAGTCGTGCGCACATTGCCGAATGACAAATCCGTCGCAGCCATGTCCACCACGTCCGGAATCTTGAAGGTGCTCCGCACGTTCAGCCTGCACGCCGTCGATATCAATGCAAATCCACGAGAAAAAACCATGAACGGGGATTACATACGTCGATAATACGGAGTTGACGTACACTGTCATGCGGGGGAAAAAGGTTAGGTCGGAAGGAAGAAGGAAGACGCCGACGCACGCTTGCCGACGGCCTGGTGGAATGGCAGCCAGTAGGACGCGTGCGGGAGCGCAAGATTGAGCGTCAGGAACATGAACTGGGTGATGCTGTTTCTGGTTATCGATGAGAGTGCGCAAAAAAGAAAATGCAAGAAAGAGCTCTTACGCCGTGAGGACACCTGTACAAAAATAATTATTTGAGCAAGAGGGAAGGGAAGCCGAGAATTTATGCAACTCTGCTGACGGCGTAGAGAATGAGGCTGTCGAGGACTTTCTCCGTGCTGTGAGATGCGTTAGCAAAGGATCGCAGAAAGAAGCGGACTTGGAGGGAGAGGGAGAGGACTCACCCAAACGCTTGCCCCATCCCCCATCCGCCGGCACCTGTCTTGTGCCGGTAAAGCCAGAGACACATGCACACCGTGATGAGCACGTCCGTCAGCGCCGCCAGGCCTTGTACCAGCCCGGAGAGTATCTGAAACGAGCGTGCAGAAACGGCTGTTGCGAGCGGATTTTGGAACCTGGAGGGCACGGCGCCATTAGATCGTCGCTCACGAAAAGATGTAAATAGCGGACGAGACGCACAAATGCACGGTGGTCGCTGTGCAAGACTGTCAGCAAGAAGACAAGCCATCGGTCGGAGGCAAGACACACTGATACCGAGAGCTGCCACGAAACAGGGTCAGCGGGGATCGTGCGGTGCTGAGCGGTAGAGACGCGCACCAAAGGTGACCACTGCGAGGACTCCCTGAAAATACCATCAGCCAGGAACGATAGAGAGAAAGGCGAAGCGCGTACTATAAGCACCGTGAGAAGCTGGCTTCTACTAACTGCAGCGATCATCAGTCGAATAAACGTAAGACCACGACTGGAACGCACTTTTCCATATCGTGCGTACGTAGAAACTGGCACTGAAAATTAACGAAGATGTGGAGGATTGGGTGGACGGCGTACCACTGCGCGATAAAGGTAATTAAAGTCTGAAATATTTCGGTCAAAAGGCTCGTAGAAAAATAGAGCTTCAGCACATACAACGAGAAATTTCTCGGCCTACGGACGTAAGCGCTGACGCAAGGAGAGGGTGTGCAGTGCGCACCGTGAAGCTCCTGCAACGAAATTAACACGAGGTCAGGAACAGGGTAAACTGGCACACCAAGGTATAAGGAGATCAAGGGCGGAACTCTTGCCAAAGTCAAGTATCTGCGAAGACGTATGTTAGCGTCAATAAGTGGAATAAATTGACCAGCATACAAAGCTGGTGTATAGCGAGTGGGCGACGAAGATTGTGCACAGGTGTCCAATACCCATAGAAGTGCGACCTGCACGACAGTCTTTAAGAGCAGCGTTGGTAAAGCGGGGCGAACATACGGTGCTCTTGAGGGCTGGATGGTCGGAAGGATAGTTGCGGTAGTATAAATATGTTTGAAGGATCGATATTCCATAAAAACTGTGAAAGTGGGTCAGATTATACGCCGAGACGACCCATAAAATGGACTCACGAGGTGGCGATGGTAAATCCAATGAAGGACGTCGCAAACAGCTGCTTGACGAGCACAACCACGGCTGCCAACTGCGCCGAAGGAGAAGGGGCAGCGGTCATTGATAGTGCGAAAAGTGGGGAGAGAAAAGAACTTGAAAGAAAGATTACAGCTGTTTCTGAAAACCTTGAGACAAAACCTTTTTTTTGGCTCGCACAGATTTTTGATGGAGTGCTAAGGATTACCGGATTTGGTGTTGCCAAGCCCAGGTCGCCGCTTTGCCGACGCCAGCGCGCCCAGATTTTTTTCTCTGCTTATTTGAGCAAACACCAAAAGAAGAGTTTGGGCTCAAAATGCCCATTGGTGTGAGTAACGATGTTTTCCGTACCTCTGCAGCACTCTATCCCGCAAATAAAATAATATGAAGAGGAAGGCCTGGGTTGGGCCCATCCCCAAATGGAGCTGATCCGAGCCCAAACCGGTAATCCTTAGCACTCCATCAAAACTTGGTGTGTGCAAAAAAAAGTTGCCGTCTCAAGGTTTTCGGAAACAGCTGTAACACAAGGAACTAAGCACGCCGGGGTGAGAGAATATGCGTGATGAGCGCCGAGGATCGCCGCCTTGAATGAACGTTTAGCCGTGGCCAGTCGCCGTCGACTCACTGATCCAGGAGGTCACGGTCCACCATCGCAGAAAACAGGGTTCTAGGAAACCAGGCCGGCGGATTGTCGAGCTAGAGCGCCCGTCGACACCTTTGAAACAACTAGCGATTCAACTTGATTGTAATCCTAAGGCGAGGGAATCCAGACGGTAACCTAAGCGCAGCCAGATGGCGACTCGAAGACACCTGCCCGCGCCCGCGGTATTGAATTCGGAAATATTAGTTAAGCTCGGGGAGATATACTGGAGATATCCAAACCGGATGCGGCAAACTTCAAACACTGCTTTGAGCGGGTTGATAGCCGGGGGCCGGCTAATTTGGCTATCTATAGTTTGGCTGATGGCCGTCGATTGATTAGCGGCTGTGAGGTCATTATAATAGAAAAGCCCTCCGGCAACCCTGGTACCTTCACCGCCCAGTACGTTAGGTGCCATACCATAATTATTGAGACTCCTTAGCCTGCCGCTTCATGCCGGTCGTCGCCGACCTTCGGTCGCTCCTCGCCGGGCGGCCGGTTAGCCAGATCTCTGGACAGGTGGGGCTGTGGTTATCCAGTCGCTGCGTGCGCAGTGAAACACGCATTTAGGACAAAGTCAATGCTGTGTGAAACGGGACAAGAAAATTGGCTAGAAATTTTGGACAAGCGTTCATGAAGGGACTTCGAAGAGAAGCCGTTGAAAGTGGAATATTCAAAGAGCTAGGACTCGTCGAACCGGGTGTTGACTAGCTGATACGATATAATCCCTTGATGTCTGGGGAAGTAGTGTGGAGAACAATTAAAGAAAACAAAATACAGGCTCGAGAGAAAGATCGTGGTTGGCTGGAATTCCTCTACCTACCTCAGTTGAAGGCCCGCACCATCACCCACATTGGGGAGGTGTTGCCAATGACCCCTGTAATAATTTCTTTGCAATCGTCCCTCCCACCCTTTCCCTTCGGCATGATCTCAAAGCCGAGCTTTGTATAAACCTCAATCTAAACAAATATTCCTCGGCTCATCCGAGAAGGATCAGGAAGAAACAAACGCACATTAGTCTCAGTGTCTGTTTCAAGACAAAGCAACGTGCCGGTCGGACGCGCTCTCTCGACCATCATGTTGATAAGCAGACCTGCGGCGCCTTTGCGCTGGTAGTCGGGGTCGACACCCAGAGTCTGCAGGTGCCACGAGTTGTGCTTGGTTCCAGCCCCCAGGGCGGCAGTGACAAAGGTATCGTACTGAGGGACAAACTGGCCCTACAGGTGAGCGATCCTGCGAGTTTCTGTGATCAGGAAGACCCACCTGGGTGAGCCACCAATTTTTCAGTTTGTCGTCAAATGGGGCCATAAGGGGGTGAAGAGATTGTTTCTGCGATTCCTCACTGGTGGTTGTGTCAATACAGAAGGGGAAAAAATATCGGGAAGGAACATACGTAGCCCACATAGTGTGGCCCGGTGCAAACCACACCGCACACCCGACGATCTTCTTGTGAGTGTCGTTTGTCTCAGCGACGTAGATTTCGCCATCCAGCAAGCCTGCGACGACGGTGGACATAACGAAAGGACCGACATAGCTCCTGTCCGGCTCTTTGAGGTCGTGGGCGGTAACGGTAGCAGCCAGGGGATCTGGAAATGGCAGAGGTTGATAGCAGCGGAAGATGAACACCAAATGCCAACGCACCATTGACGAAGGATCTGCTCAGCACAGACTCGATCTCATCGAACTCGGGCAAGCTTCCTGAAGTGGGAGCCTCCAGTTTTCGTACACGGAATAAGGTCGACATCGCAGTCGGGAGCAGAGCGGGCGATGATGATTATCTCACCTGTGAAGCTTTATATAATCGGGAGATGCCGCTGTCCTTCTGCATCTTAATTCCTCCCGTGCTCGTCGTGCGCGAAACCCCGGCCGTGATTTACCTTATTCAGCTGGAAGTTTCTATTGGGACCGCAGAACATCGCGCCCGATTAGGATGCGTCCAATCACGTGGCCGTGTTCGGATATCATAACGTGTACAAACACGATTTTCGACGCCACGGTGTGGCGGTGTCGCCCTGCCGCTTGGCCGGCGCTGTTTTTTATATGTCTTGATCGTTCCTGCGGTTCCTAGGCTCTAGCGCTCCTTGGTTGATCCCCGTCGACCTTATCTTCGGTCCTCTACTTGATCTTTCTCTCGTCTCAGCCCTCAAAACTTGAATTACTTGACATAGATGGCCTCGAAAATGGAAGACGTAGTCCAAGCTGGACTAGACCAGAGCTTGAATACTAAATCTATCCCCACACGGTGATTACTGTATCATTTCGACCAAAGGTTCACGGTATGTCACCCGTCACCTCAATTGTTCACTGGGTTTGATGTTCATTTCTCGGCAATCATGAGAAAATTAGCATAAATGGCAGTCCGGCATTTGCCGGACTGATTTTTTTTGACGTTTTTGAGCCTTTTTGGGCCTTAAAATTGCGCTGTCACCGTCACCTAGGCTAAAATTGTTCAGTTCACGATCCTCCGTCACCCGTCACCCGAACCTTTGGTCGAAATGGTACAGTATCACTGCCTGATTTTCCGACGTCCCACGGGGCGGGACGGAGTGATGTTTGTACACAGGTGACAGCATCCTAAAGAGTTTAGCAGTGAAGGGATTGGATACCCGTCTCCCACCAACAACGCTCATTCTTTCCCCTTCTCTTGACCGACCATGGACTCTGCTGAATTTCAAGTTGAAGCGTGCGCGGGGCGGCTGGACGACGTCGTGTCGGGAGGCGTGCCTCTTCACAGCGCAGACTACTATCATTCCACATCCAACGAGACAGGAAGGAAAGCCAAGTTCCCCAGGCTGAGCAGGCCGATCCCGATGATGCGCCCGGAGTACGATGTCATCGTGGTGGGTTCAGGCTATGGGGGCGGTGTTGCGGCGAGCAGAATGGCAAGAGCCGGGAAGAGTGTGGCGGTTTTGGAGCTTGGCAAGGAGAAGTGGCGTGAGTGATCCTCTGCATCGCGTTCTGCGTGGGTTTGATAAACAATCGCGATTCAGCCGGGGATTATCCCAGCGATTTGAAGGACGCGTTCCCAGAGCTACATGTGTCTGGTAATGCTGGAAGATTCAGTGGTCCACTCGAGGATGTTGCGGTGGGCAAGCCGACGGGACTCTATCATCTCATCCTCGGAGAAGGCCAGAACGCATTCGTCGGAAATGGTAAGTGTTCTCTGTGTGTATACGTGCTTTTGCTGATCAGGACAGGTCTCGGGGGGACGTCGTTGCTCAATGCCAACGTTTTCTTGGAAGCGGACAAGCGAACCCTTCAGCTGAGCACCTGGCCGGAGGAGATCCGGAACGACCCTGCGTGCCTCGATCCGTGTAAGATAGATGTTTTGGAAGTTTGGCCACATACTAATTTAGACAGACTACGCTCGCGCTGCAGAAATGCTCCAGCCGACTCCATACCCGGAAGACTACCCGGCACTCAAGAAGCTCCAGGTTTTGGAGAAACAAGCCAAGGCGCTGGGTAACGGAGCTAACTTCTATCGCGTACCGCAAACCACCTTTTTCCACGACGGTCTCAACAACGCTGGAGTGGAGATGAAGGCATCAACCGGCTCCGGGCAGGACTGCACGGGGGTCAACGACGGCTCGAAAAACTCCGTCCTGATGAACTACCTTCCGGATGCGTGGAACTGGGGCGCGGAGATATTCTGCGAGTGCGAAGTGCGTTATGTCCACAAGAATGCGGGGGATAGCGGATATACCGTCTTTTTCGCGTGGCATGGGGACGGCAGGGACGCTTTCAAGGACGATTTTTACACTGAGCTCTTGTGGGTGCGAGCGGTAAGTGCGATTCGACTTTGTCCTGAAATGCTCGAGCTTATATGAATATAGAAAGAGCTGTGTTTTCTGGGAGCGGGTGCTTTAGGGACGACTGAGATTTTGCTCCGGTCTAAAGCGCGAGGTCTGAACATGTCTCGGTTCGTCGGCCAGAAGCTTTCCGGTAATGGCGATGTCCTGAGCTTCGGTAAGAGTCTTCTCCTCGCTGCTGAAGCATGCGTACTGATTTTTCTGAAAGGTTACAACACGAATGAAATCGTGAACGGTATTGGGAACGAACGCTCTCCCGCCGCAACTCCATGTGGCCCAACGATCACGGGTGTTATCGACAACCGAGGCGCGGAGACATCTCCCAATGTTCTTGACGGCCACGTAATCGAGGAGGGCGCTATTCCCCAAGCCCTGGCGCCCGTGATTCAAGCAGTGCTCGAGGCTCTGCCAGGGAAGAAATACCCCGCGCTCACTGCAGCCGAACGACTCGGGCATTTGTTTTCTCGGGTCAAGTCCGGGCTCCTCGGGCCTTATGCCAAAGGCGGCAGTCTGGATCGTACGCAGACCTATTTGATCATGTCGCACGACAGCGATGAGGGTATAATCTTGTCTCTCTTGAAAGAAGCTGTACTAAAAACGCTCAGGTATAATCACTCTTGAAAATGACAAGCCGTACCTGCAGTTCTTGGGCGTTGGGAGGACAGAGCACGTCAAGAAATTGAATGACATACTTTTCAACGCGACGAAAGCCATCGGAGGGACGCTGATAAACGAGCCCTTTTATGCCGGTAAGCACGACTGAACGCGTTGTTGATGCCCACTAAATAATTTCAGCTTTCCACCAGAAAGAAGAGATCACGGTGCATCCTCTTGGAGGTGCTATCATTAGCTCCGACGGGACTGGACGGAATGGAGCAACAAACCATATCGGCCAGCTATTCACTGGGAAAGGGACAGAATTGCATGAGGGTCTGGTCTGCGTAGACGGATCGGTGATCCCAAACGCTCTCGGTGGGTTTGCTCTTCGAGGAGCAGACATGCTCGCTAAGTCTCTAATTTAATTAGGCGTCAACCCGTTTGCAACAATCACCGCCCTCGCCGAACGCTCCGTCGACCTTATCGCCAACAATAATGGCTTGACCATCGACGCGTCTAAGAACGGAAAACTGGATCTCTTCGGAAAACCCGCGAGGTCTTTCGCGTTGACCCCAGCCATGGCTGCGGCGAGCCAGACGATTCAATCGGAGGGACCTTCCGAGGGAGGTATTCGGTTCACCGAGGTTCTTGCCGGGCATATCCATCTCGGAGATGATATTAACGATTTCGTCGTGGCCGAGAACATTGCCAAGGGATCTTCGAGCTCCGCGAGATTATACCTGAGCGTGGATATGTACAACGTGAAAAACCGTAAGTATTCCTCAACAATTTCAGCATTCCATCGCTGACCGAAAGATAGTCATCGAACGCACCGATCACGCAGCTCTCGCAACGGGAACATTTTCCTGCGCAGCTCTGTCAAAGGATCCCATGTTGATTCTCCGGGGTGAAGTTCAATTATTTACCATCGACGACACTGTTTCGGATGGCGACAACTTCATTTACAAGCTCACGCTGCTCAGCACGAACGGAGAGACGTACCTTCTGAACGGCTACAAGGACATTGATTCGGACGTATCCTTTTCCCCGTCCAACACCTGGAAGGCTACGACGACCCTGTACACCACGATCACGCGCATGGATGGTTCGGTTGTTGGCCGAGGGACGCTTCACATCTCCTGGAGAAACTTCGCGTCTGAATTGAAGAGCTTCGGACCAACCAGCGGCGGTCTCATCAGGCGGTCAATGCTGCCCTCTTTCCGGTTCTTCAGCTTCTTCACCCGGAACTTGACCAACTATATCTTCAGCCCGCTGTCGCGGCTCGAATACCCTGATCGAAACCACACCGGATACTTCATCAAGGCAGCCCCGGCACAGATAGTCACGCTCACCGCGAGCGACGGCGTCCAGACCACGATGAAAGTCTGGGTCCCGGAGGGAAATCGGGACCGGGTCGATATGGTTAACAAGAAACTCCCCATCTTGATGGTGCCAGGAGCCTCGGTCGACGACCAAATATTCTCCTTGCCCACGATCCCAACCAACACAGTCGAATACTTCACGTCGCGCGGGTACACCGTCTACGTTCCCACTCTCCGTTTCGGGCGCACCGCCGCGGCGAAAAAGGGGGACACGGCATACGACGCGCGGCTGGACGTTGCGGCGGCGATGAATTTCGTGCACGAGCAGCATCCGGGTAAGATGTATATACTCACTCACTGCGTCGGCGCAATTGCGACTTCTATCGGCCTGCTCGACGGGACACTTCCGACGGAGTGGATACAGGGTCTTACAGCCAGCCAGGTCTTTTTCAAGGGGCACTTCGGCTCCGTCAACGCCGTGAAGGCTCGGATTCCCTCTCTCCTGCCAAATATCTACAAGGTGAGTTCCGCATACTGTTTCCCATTTACAGCACTGACGACGCCTACAGGCTCTAGGCGGTCCCTGGTTCCCCGCGACTAGCACGCCCACGGACCCCTCGATTTTGCAACACCTCATCGACCAAGTCCTGCGCTTCTATCCAGTTGGCCCAAGCGCGGAGCTCTGTAACTCGACTGTATGCCACCGCTGCTCACTGGTTTTCGGCCGCCTCTGGAATCACGCCAACCTGACGCACGCAACGCACGCGCACCTCATTAACTTCTTCGGCGGCATTCACATGCACATGCTCACCCAGCTCACGAGCACGGGCAGCGCGGGCCACGCGCTCGACAACGACGGCCACAACCTCGTCACGGACGCCAATCTCACCCGCCTGCAGGGTGTGCCCATGCAGTTTATCAGCGGTGGGGATAACGTCGTCTGGGATCCCGTCAGCACGAGTATGAACTACGACACCCTGCGGGAGCGCTTTGGCACCGCGCTGTACAGGCGCGTTGTTGTGGGCGGGTATGGGCATTTGGATACGTGGATGGGGAAGCGCAGCAAGGTCGATGTGTATCCGATTGTGAGGGAGCATTTGGAGTGGTGCGAAGGGCTCGCTGGTGAGAGCGCGATTTGAACCATGCTGACCGTCTGGGTCAATATGTTCACACTCTTTTTCCGTTTGCCTACGTAAAAGCGTCTTTTAATTCTCACAGCCGGTCCTGGCTCCTTCCCTCCCTTCTCACACCTACATTGTTATTATAGAATTAATAATTACTAACTTATTCGCGACGAGACGAGTGCACGTGCTAGAATCAGCCACTGCCTTCTACCACACTGCGGCTCCCCAAATGCATCGCCCCGGAGGTCCTTTCGTAAAAATCTAACAAGCAGGGCAACAGTCTGCGGCTCGGAGGAAAAGTCCCAAAGCGCAATTACGTACCTGACAGAACAAGTACACGAGGTGAGACAATGTGCGTGGAGAAGTTAGACTAAAACGTATCATAATGGCCTAACACATTCTGAGCATCATTTGGAAGACTCGCGCTGCATTAATACGAACATATCTTCCGCATATTACATCCGATTCAAACAGATAAACGATGCTTACTACCAGTTCCACCACCTCCGAGTTCCTTCCACCACTCCGTTTTCTCCCTGGCTCCGTCGCCACCGTGACCACCAGCCCCCCGGCGTACGACAGTCGACAGCCCGGAGCTCACACCTTTACGCCCACCGCCAGGGAAGCTACCGGAAGACTTCTTCCCTGCTACAGGCTCGTCCTCATCCTCTTCACTTTCCTCCCCGTCGCGTTTGCGCTTCTTCCCTACCCTAGCCAACGGCGCACTCCCCTTCTCCCACTCCCTCCGGTGCAGGCGGTACACCGCCATCGTCGCGCGCGCGTCGGTCACCTGTAGCCACATCGTCAGCGTCGAACACGGATGTTGAAGGAAGCATAGACGCACGCTAGAATGCTCCCCGCCCTGGATGGTCACGTCCAACTCCTGCTTGACGAGGTTCCGTAGCGCGACGTATTTGCTCTTGGCGACTTTGAATTTCCCTGCGTAGTACTGCGTGTCGCGCGTTTGCGGTCGCGGGTGCGAGAGGAGCAGGACCTGCAGGGGTTGTTAGCGCAGACAGAGGGCGCGAGGGAAGGGATAAGCGGTACCTTGAGATCATTGAAGACCGCGTGCCCGACGAGGATGCGGTCTTTCAGGAGC
This sequence comes from Mycena epipterygia, assembly GCA_029281465.1. Classification (NCBI taxonomy): domain Eukaryota; kingdom Fungi; phylum Basidiomycota; class Agaricomycetes; order Agaricales; family Mycenaceae; genus Mycena; species Mycena epipterygia. The sequence goes on along the minus strand of JARJCQ010000021.1, from coordinate 708,973 downwards.
GCCGCGACCTGTTTCTGGATTTGGTCGAATGGTTTCGCTGGCGGGCGGCAAGAATGAGGAGAATATTGGACGCGATGATAGGACGCACCGTGGATCATATCCGACTCGCGTACGCCACTGAACTCCGTGCGATAGTCCACGACGCGTTCGCGCTGGCGCACAAACTCGTCGAGCTGCACTGCACCGTAGTAGTTGACAAGACTGACGCGGGCCAGGGAAGACTCGACACCCTCGGGGCCGACACCCACCATCTCGCAATCCAAGGCGAGGAATTTACCAGGCCTAAAAGATGATGTGCATCAGGAGGACGGACGAAAGTATGATAGCACAGAAAACGCACTGCCGCTGGACATCGGTATACTCCATCTTCCCAAATATCATCTTGCGCAATGCTGGCAAGGATTCTCCGTTCTTAAGCTCTACAGTGGAGCTCTCGACAGGCTCCATTGGCTGAAGTGGCTGCTGGGCGACATTTGGGGCCGAACGCGGCGGCGGAGATGAAGAGTGCTCGATTTTCCGTCGCTTTCGAGGGAAGTCTTCCGAGTCGCGTTTCCGCACAGCCTTTGGCAGAACCTGGCCAGATGTATGAAGAAAATACTGCAAAAAAAAAATTGGATGGTCAAGTCACTTTTTGCAAAGCGAGCCAGTTGGATGATGGTTTGCTAGAGCTCGCAGTGGCCTTTTTGGACATTCTGAGCACAGTAAGGCCAGACGAGAGCCAGGGAGCAACGACCGGAAAAAGCGAAGAAAAGCGAAGAAAGAGTCTCTTGATGCACTGACTAAGCAGGGCCGTTGTTTGGCAGTGTTTCCGCATGATTCACCAACTCACCAGCAACGCTTCATCCCGAACTTGATCTCCTTGATCGCAACCTCTTTCAATTACAGTACGACGGCTATATCCTCGCTGCCTAAAACGGTAGAATTCTTACTGTCATCATTGAAGGACTTTCTGGGTGGCTCCGAAGTCGCTCAGACCTCACGTTTCCCTCGTGTAGGTGTCCGTAAATAACTTCGTCGTCGGACCCAAGTCTTAAACGCACCAATGAAACCGATCTTCTCGGATAAAACCATCCCCTTCACAACTTCATCTAGTTCCTAACAGTGCCTTGTACGGTAGAAATAGCGGCGCCTCAAAACCTAATCTGCGATAAGTTTTCTGGGAGAGTGCATTTACAGCACATATAATTTAGGTCCGTACAAAACCGTACCCACAGCATCTTTTAAAAGAGCATCTAGTCCTCAAGATTCATTCCTCCGTTAAACGCACAAGGCGCATGCTCATCACTTCCCCATCTTAAGTCAAGCTTACCGTACTTAATCCGCTCTCCGGCAGATGTATGTAACGACTGTCAAGTCGCGAGTGCGCTCTCTATTCAATATGCGCGAAGACCACCGATGGTGCCGCAGTCTATCTCTGTATTGTCTCCGGACAGCTCTTCCGCGCTCCAGTGAGAAGTTTTGCACTAACGCGTAACCCGTGCTGCCGGTAGGCGCCCATATCGCGTTGTCTCCGCGTGTATGAAGATGCCAGAGTCACTGATGTATACACAGGCACCGCCGTGGACTACCCGGACTAGTGCCCCTAGAGCTCTGTTGTGTCTTACCTAAATGTTTCATCTTATCTAAATGATTCAACTTACTTCAACTTACACGTTTTCCAGGTCCGTCTCGGGTTTTTTATGCGAACATATCCCGACGGCCAACACGATTACGCTCCTCTTCATTTCAAGTATCTCGACAGCTCAGATTGCCGAGAAAGATGTCTGTCATCTTCATTCTCAGGGATATTTTGGGCAATCGATCTTTTCGGCGGGAGATAGTAAGATCGATGTCGTCTTTTACCTCAAATGGCTTAGCGTCTAAATATTATAGCAGCGTTGAAGAAGAAAAATTGAACATACATGCTCAGCGGATTCAGCCGAGAACTGGGCAGAGGAAAGCGATTCACCGTTTCAGCTAGGGGCCCGGGAGCCGTGCCATGCCATCGGTAAATTAGTCCCACCCAAACCATGAGTTTCCTGTGCGAGCTAGGCGTCAGAAACACGAGGGACCCAGGGTTTATTGGTTCCTTTTCCGCCTTCTAGAATCTACAGCAAATTCTAGAATCTAGGAAAGTACGACGCCTAAAATTCACCTAGCGAGGAACTGCAGGCCAACTGTGCAAAACCATCCAAGTTTGTACACAATTCCGCGGATGTGACCAATACTGGATTGAAACTCTGGAACCGAGCTGTGAACAGATGTAATTAGCCTCGCATGTGCCTGCCCCACAGAGCGCTGAAAGTTGAAGGTAGTGGGCGCAGGTGACGCGTCCTTCTTCTCGCATGTTCTCTCCACCCAAGTCTTCCTTCCCCGCTTATCTGTCGCCGGTGACCATGAGCGAGCGAATATTTGCACTCGTCGTCGGCATTAACCAGGTTTGTGACGTCCGTCATTCGTTTCAAGACTGACAAATTCTACCAAGTATCAATCCGACAAGGTTACCAACCTTCAAGGATGTGTTAGAGACGCTGAGAGTGTCCGTAACATCGTCCTGCGATACACCAAGGATGCACAAGTGTGTCTCTTGACCGACGCCTCTGCGACCAGAGCAGAAATCACCAGGGCGTTCTCAGAACACCTAATGGATAATCCACGCATCGTCAGGAATGACCCCATAGTGGTATACTTTGCCGGTAGAGGGAGGCGGGTCATGGCTCCCCCCGGTGGCTCTGGACGAGACGTGGATATGTTGCTGCCATCCGATTATTGCGACGACGTCCCAGGGATGTCTGACATCAGCGTGAACGCCCTCCTTTCGGACTTGGCGGAGAAAAAAGGGACGAATATTGTGCGTTATTCTATAGGATATCTGCTATGACGTGGGCTGAATTACCCGCTAGACATTCATTCTTGATACCTCCTTTTCATTTTGGATTCCGCGCGGAAAAGCTGTGCATCGCTCGGACACCTCGGAAGTGCCTCCATCGCATATCTCCATAGCGTGGAACGGCGATTCACCGCAGTACACTGGATTTTACTCCGGGGCTGCGAGCCCATACGTGCTCCTTGCGGCATGCCAACAGAATGAAATCGCTATAGAGTCGTCGAACGGTGGAATTTTTACCCAGTCTCTTGTTGCCGCCATAGCCCAAAACAAGGCAATAACCTATCGCGAGCTCGCAATCGGGTCGAGGTCCTACGGACAGAATCCTATCTGTTCTGGACTGCATGCCGACCGGGTCTTGTTCTCTATCCCCTCCGAGTCGCGTATTCCGAAGCTCCACGTTTTCCTCGACATGCTGTCCGTCGAATTGGAAATCAAACCAGAGGACGCGTTTGTGCGGGTTGCGGACAAGAGAAATGCGAGGGTGGCGCTTCGCTCGGATTCAGATGGCGGCTTCGTCATAGAAAGGCTGGATGATCCAGTTGCCCTGTATGGCAGTCGCGAGGTTTCTATCGCTGCAGAATATTCCAACTCGCTCTCATATGTGTTGAACAAAATCGCCCACTTCCATCACTACCTCTGCGTTGAACCTCCCCGGACGCCACCATCCTCTTCCCTCGGCTTTTGGCGCCAGTCGACGCAGCCCATGATAGATCTGTATCACTTCAAATGTAGCGAGACGGGGATCATGAAAGGCCGTGAATCCAGGAACCTCCTTCGAAATAATCTCGCACACTTCGATTCTTCAACCGCAGACCGCGCATTTGGCCTCAAAATAACGAATCATTCGGACATGGAGTTGTACCCCTACTTGCTTTGCTTTGATCCCGCCAAGTACGTTGTTCAGGTATGTTCTTATTCATCATCTTGTTGGCCGCAATGCCAATTCATTAGCAGTCATTGCATACGCCTCCGCCCAGTGAAACATCCCTGCCACCACTGAAACCCGGTTCTTCTTTTACCGTCGGATTCGGGGTGAATGGGGGCGCACCACTTAAGCTCACAGTCGATACTCAGAAAGAGCAAGACGCCGCGTTTTTCAAGATCATCATGTGCGAGAAGCCCGTCGATCTCCGATACATGCTCCAAGAGTATGCTCTCACCTCTGCTCCCCCCTCGCATTCTGCTTTCAACCACGGCGCTCCTATTTCCTTCGAGATCCCTGGATTTTGGGATACCACTATGGCAACCCTATCTGTTCGACCTAGTTCTCATTCGACATCATGTTGGAAGAGGCTGGCGCACATTCTTCGAAATAAATTCATGCCCATCCGATAATGCTTTGTGTCCTCTCGTCGTACTCACACATCTACTGTATAGCTAATCGCAAACTCTCGACTGGTACTGGGCTCGTCTGTAATTTTTTAAACTTGTGCTTCGAATAACTATTTAGGCCGTTGTCAGCGTGGCGGCAATTTTTTCGAGGCAGATAGACCGAAGAATGTGAGAATTTCTGCTTCCGGCATTCGCCGAATTCTTATTATAGTAATTTTAACGTGATTGTTGAGGAAGGAGCATGTTGAATAATCAACATGTTAGGCGACGGGAGGCGACGGGTGACATATTGCGAGCATATCTATGGTCGAAATATTACAGTAGGATTTATTACTTCGAAACACAGAGTCAACTGACGCTCAAAGATTGCGTAAAAAGAAAACGACAACAAAGAACCACCAGTGGCTACGATGTACTAAGTTATTTCATACTGGCTTCAACGCCGAAGGTGGTAAGGAGGTAGGTACTATTGGGCGACGGTCCGAATCACGCACGCCAGTTCCAGAACACCCCAGGCCCTCTTTTGGCCGGTTTAGGACATGCGGAGATCGTGACGGCTGCCACTGAAACGTCCCAGAAACCTTCCTCCGGCGGGGGGGCGTACAAAGGCTGCAATACACCTCGAGAAACGACACCAGGCGTCGAGTTGTTGGAGTGCGGCGTAGACGCTGGGGAGGTGACAAGAGGAGAGGATTGCGAAATGTGGTGCATGTTGATGTTCTTGGTACAGACGAATAGCTTGAAGAACACCGTATCCACAAACTTATTATCAGTGGACTGAAGGCAGAACTTGAATGGATCGCCGCCGTCGGGACCATAGCCAACGGTGATTGAACCATTTCGACGTAAAGGAGGCCTGTTCAAACCCAAGGACGGTAGGCATAGCGCCTGTGGACAATATTCAGCGCAACTCGAAGTCATTTATGCGTCTGAAATACTTACTGTGATGGAGTAATCAGAGGGGTCGAAGCAAAATAGATACGCGTATAGGTCCCAATGACTCTTGTTGAAAATCTCGATGCCGTACCCATGCGAGGCCATGCTGAGACGTGCGGTGTTGTTCTCGAAAAGGTCCATGGTTGTGTCAGGTTTCAGACCATCGTCCGCCGTCATGCGGTAGATACGAAGCCCAGTGTAATCGCTCACAAGCACGTTATCTAGCTCCTTCGCTGCCGACCCTTTCTCTAGATGGAAATTGAAGTGGGCGATTTTGGCCAAAACGGAGGGCAGAGAAAGATCGCGCGGGATCCTGGGAGCAATACTATTCCGGGTATGCGTATTGATCAGGCAATCTCTCCAAGTTGGCCGCTCTATAGTAAAGCAGTCTTTGGAACCCTCCTCACAGAGTGCGATGTGACTGGACCATTTGAACCACGTGGAATTGAGCGGGTAATATTCCGATTTGTAGCTCGTGGAATCGAGGAGCGAAGCCGGGAAGACCGTGAGGCCACCCGTATTCCAACGATGAACTCCCGCCCATGAATCTGCGGGCACGATGAAAGGATCCCCCCGCTTGATCTGCAGCGTGGACGAAACGGGCCCGACGCGAGAAACCACGAGAACTCCGAGCTCAGTGGGGGTAGACGCGTGCGTGTAGCTATAGACCATCATCTCAGTGCCCACCACAACCCCTTGGGCTTCGCCAGCGTCAACCCGAAATCCATCGCGTTCTCGAGTTAGCCGAAAGACGCAGGGCGCAGAGGTGGTTCTCGAGGAGAACAAGTAGCGATTAACGAGGTGCCCCTCGCACTGTGGGGTCTGTCTAGGATTCGAGAGTTTTACAGAGCTGATGAAATTGGAATAGGTGGTAGTTGCAATGCGTCCTCCGAGGCGGTTGAGCTCGTGGGTGAGGGCAGTGGTGAACAAGCCGCCGCTGGGCTTTACGCTCGCCTCATACGCGCGCTCTTCCGCAGCGCACGCCGCGAGGAGAATATGCGAAGAACGATCTCCGTGGAAGCCAAACACCCTATCCGATCCGTTGGCGTGGTCCAGAATTGCGCGATCAATGCCAGGCGGTATAGGAACGCTTCGTCCGCAGAAACGCGGGCGTAATGTGGTATGTTCGTCGGCTATCTCGCGGTCGATGCCTCCAGAATGACAAGAGTCGCAGATAAATGTCTTGATCGTGCCGTATATCAGAAATTTTGGTTGAACCGCCTAAAGCAATAATGAAACTCACGATATTATTTCCCTTTTCGCGAGCCAAAATACGCAGTAGGGCATTGATAGTAAAGTCTGGAATCCCCGGGACAAGGTCGTCGTCTGGACCCATCGATTCGTCGCTGGGACAAATAGTTTCAACATGGCACGCGGGAGACCCCCATCCCTGGGGTGCTGGAACCCTGCTACCGTGGCCAGCGTAATAAATTATGATCGGGTCGTCCTTGTTAATGTCGCGGTTGTCGATGAGGTGTTCATAGAACGATGAAATTATTGTGTCGCGCGTGGCTTCAGCGTTGGTGAGAGAACGTATCGAGGTGGCTGGGGCGGGTCCGAGGATTTCACGGAGGCAAAACTGGAGTTTTGCTGCATCCTCGAGGCACCCATCCAGATTGTGGATGAACGGGGATTGGTACTACAGACTAGTCAGCTTCTCGATGCCCTGTCCTGAACTCGAGACGTACCTCGTTGATTGCGATGGAAAGTAGGAAGTATTTCGAAGGCATTTGAAGTCGCGAAAGAGAGAAGGTAGGACAGCAATCTAGCTTTCCAGCTGACGACTAAGTTTTTAAGGGATTCAATCTGCCCTGATCCTGGAGATGAATAGAAGAAGCCGCATTGGGAATACGAGGAGTGAGCGATCGGTATCCTGGTGGACGCCGTTGATGCTGGATATGAATCGAGGCAATCGCATTGGGGATGCGAGGAGTAAGCGCTCTCAGGCTGGTACCAGGTAAGCGCCTTGGGCAAAGGGCGCGAGTAGGTTAAATATAGTGTTACCAACAGAACTCTAGGTCAGGAGACAATGCCATTTCGGAGCTAATACACCTCCCGGATTCTTTTAGTTGTCGCATGTAGGGGAAATACCTTCAGATTCGGATAGTGTCGGGAAACACCGATATTATCAAACGTCTAGGACGGCACCAGACCATGCACAACGTGTGCATTTTCAGCGCCGCGGAGTGCCAGAAGCCCCACATGGCCGTTATATGCGCACTTCACAGCCAACGGAATGGCTGATGCATCAATTGAAGTGGGAAACAGAAGGCGTTGAAGCAATGCGGCTCTGGACAACGTCGTCAGACCTATATTCGAGCGGGAGAGTCAAAATTGCAGCCAATGGCTACCGTTCTAGACCAGGTGTACATACTGACTAGCCTCTATTTCTGCTGCGATCCTTACCCGTAGATATGAGAGAATCCGAAGGTCGAGGTGGAGTGAGAGTTCTATGATCGGCAACTAACTGCGGAATTCGAAGTTTACGCGTTTTACAGGCCAGTAAATCCGATCCCGGTACATATGTCCGAAACGTCCGACACAATCCATTTTACAAGGCAAAAAGTTGAAAGGGAAAAAAAATCGAAGCCTTGTGCCAGCATCTGTTGTCTTTATTGTGTGTTTTTTGTTAACCCTAGGTCCAGAGTATGAAGGGTGCTATGGAGACGTTAACAACAGCTGCTTGCCAACTCAAATTACCATCCAGCATGGACCATTTCGCACATTGGATTCTAAGGGCGTACTGCATTTCCACCGATGAGTTGGCAGCACCCTGAATATATCGAACATTACAAAAATAATCATCCGATGCGGGGCACCTATTGAGAGATGAACCCCCGCGGCACCCCTGACCAGAACAATCACGCTTGCGTGTTGTTGTCATCTGTTGTGAATGTCAGCGCGCGTAGTGTAGCGTCAGGTGAGTACATTCTGAAGTGGAATGTTTGGTTGTGATGATTTTTAATGATTTCTTCCCTCTTTCTTGTTTTTTTTTTTCTTTCTGCGAAAACCTTTCTCTTCAGGGTTAGAATTGCTTTGGCTCGCCCCGAAACTGATAGGTCTGTAGGCTGCTATTGTTACCAGCCTGCCCGCAAATTTTGTGTTCCCATCGATTTCGCTGGACCAGCCGTCCAATCCTCGTGTTTGCGATCCAGCACCTCTAGATAGACGTACGCTTGCGTGATCGCAGGCACAGGTTTTCCGAGGATCTCACTATTAATATAGGAAATGGGACAGCTAGAGCTCGTTCTGCCAGGTCCCCCATGATTCAAGAAATATGGGACCATATCTTCGGATTTCTTGAAGGGCAAACCGAGGATCTCAGATCCTGTGCCCTCGTCTGCCGCGCCTGGCACCTTTCCGCCCAATACCATTTATTCCATACAATCACTCTCGCCAGGATTGGGTGTCCAAATCAAATCGACAAAGAGACCGCCTCCTCGTTCGCATTGCTTCTCTGTCTGCGTCGTTCGCCCCACCTTGTCCCACTAATTCGGAATATCTCATTCATCCTGCACCCTCAAGTCATCGAAAATGTCTCGTCCATGGGCCTGTGACAGTTGTGAGGCATCCACTTTGACTCGGGGATGATATCCGACCAGGCAGTATCAAAATCGGTCAAAAGCGTTCACGAAATTCTCGCCGTTCCTTCAATTACTCGTGTGTCGCTAGGTTCCTTCACTTTGAAGGACTTTGCAGACTTAGAGAGCCTAACACAGACTTTCTCCCCGAACGTGAAGAGATGGGAGCCACCCAGATCGAGGATTTGGCTATGCCCGTCCAATCACTTCCCGCTCCCGCCGTCCGTCCGCAGATCACGCATCTCAAGCTGCAGGGCTTTCCTAATGCAGCCGGATGGCTCAACAGCCCCTGCTGTCCCCTCAATTTGAACGAACTAATTTGTATCGAGCTCAATATGGCTACGGACCCGAATGTTGTGGCGATTCTCCTCTCTTCACGATGTACCATCCAGAACCTCAACCGCACAGCGTGTATGTTGTTCCACCGCATCGCTGCTTCTCATGTGTCCCGAAATTTTCCCTAGAGGATCTCGACAGACCGGATTTCACGTCCTTCCCGTCCCTCGTCAGCCTGTATGCCTTGGAAATGAGGGTGTTTGAGCTCCCCAGCCTCACGCGGGGGCTAGCGCGCGCCGCCTCACGTAACACCATCGAAATTATCAGATTTGACCTTCATGGAGGGCGACACCTGGTCCGGGCCCATTCTCATGACAGTTTCAACGCCGCTCCCCGCGCTTCGAAAGTTGCCCATTCGTTTTTGGAAGGTGACAACGGCTGCACGGAGCAAAACGGTCGCTGAGGAAGAGGATTTGGTCGCGGAATTGCTACCTGCACTAAAAGCCAGAGGCATATTGATCGTTCGTTCTCAGTGACGCACCCCGTGCAGGCAGCCACAACTGCCGATTCTGCTTAGTCTCTCTTGACAGACACTTTATCGATACTAGATCGTTCCTGCTCCGAGTCGATAAGATTCTGCTTTCTTGTCCCATGTGAACCGAACATTACTTAGCGTCTTCAACCTTTCTTGACGCCTAGAACGGAAAGTATTCCGCATGAGTAGGGGGATGCGATGCAAGTTGTTCACAAGCAGTGGGCTCCGAAGAGGAGGTTTGAGCTGCGAGAGCCGGTATTATCGAAGGCCAAATATCCTGGCATGATCCTTGGTTGCGCAAATGTCATTGGAGCCATTGAATAGCGAGTGGCGCATGCACAGATTTGGCAGGCAAATGGCTCCACAAATCCATTGGCATCCACAACCCGGCACCAGAATTCATCCCTGGAAGATATGGAGATAAGATTGTCAGGCTCACCGGACCGGGGAGCGATTTTTGTTCCGAACCTACGGTGACTAAGCATTCCTCTTTAGACCACCTCCTTCCTCGAAATCGGCCAACATGGACGATGAAAGTGCAGAGATAGAATTGGTATGTCTGATATATGCGATGATCATTTCTCCATGTAACCCACTGTGCTAGCTGGAGCAAAACCTCAATAAAACTCGTCAAATCTCCCAGCGGATGACCTGTATGTTCCTCGAGGCCAGCAAGCATTTTCTTGTACTCATCAGTACAGCAATCCTCAACAGCTTTGATACGCGACTTGCAAAGCTTGAGAAATCTATTCTTCCGCTCTATACTTCGACACAGATACTGAATCGGCGTGCAAACAGCAAGTGACTAGTAACCATCCCCGTCGAATCCTTAGCACTCACTCCGAATCCCAGACATCGAGAAGGCCCTTCTGAAGATAGATGAGGTGGCCAGCAACCAAGAAGGCATTGCGGCTGAGGAAGCACTGATCTTACGCGGGTAAGCTTCACCCCTACAGCCTACAGCTACCCCACATTCGTCTCACCGCTCCGCAGACCCCAGCCGGGGCAGCTACCCATCTACCAGGAGGCCTTGGAGCGTTTGAATGCCTCCATAGCCTTCAAGGCCTCTGACCGCGACTCTCTGGACACCGCGCGCCTCGTAGAGACCGGTGCCAAGAAGCTCACCCAGCTCTTCACGAAGCTCGTTGCAGAGGCCTCCACCGGTTCCACACCCCCGCCCAACACGGAAGTCTCTGCCGCGCCCTTCCAATCCGCCATCCTGGGTACGCTGCGGCCGCTGGTGGCATTCATGCGGACCCTTCCCCTGCCCGCATCGTACCCGACACATCCTGCGGCGCCCGCGATCCTATCCACACTCAAGGATGCACAGAAGGGGTACGCCGACATGCGTGGCACGTGGAGCCGCAAGTGCCTCGAGGCCCAGGGCAAGCGCGTCGTCGATCGCGCGGAGACGATGGACACTATTGTCGCGGGCAAGGACTTTGGCCGCTGGGTCGAGTCGCTGATGAGCGTGGCCGACGTGCGCTACTTTTCTCTGGCTTTGACTTGGCTGACGATCGTTTGCAGGAGGAATACAAGCTCATCAAAGAGCTCAGCCCGCTGAGCAGCCCAAACGTCGTCGCCTCCTCCTACAATACCCTCCTTAACCCCATCCTCGTCCTCTTCAGCACCACCCTCACGTCGCTGATCGGCTTCATTAAGCGCTCGCTCCACAAGTACGCGTTCCTCGCGCTTTCGTCGTACGAGGCGCTGCTTGCGGTGCAGCCTCGCTGGGACACCCTCCTCGCCCGGCGCGGGTCGGAGAACTCCAAGGCCAACGAGCTGAAGGACGGGCTTGGGACGCTGCGTGCTGTGTGCCTGCGCTCCTTCCCCGAGTTCCTCGCAGACATCAAGATGGCGTCTCTGGCGGGCGGTGCAGGCAAGGGTGGCGTGCCGGGCGACACGGCCACGGGCGTCGCGGACTTTGTGGTGTCCGCCGTCAAATACATGGACCGGCTGCCCGAGGTGCAGGGCGCCGCCAGCGCGGCGCTGCTACAGCTCGGAGACGGGAACTGGAAGATGGGCGAGGGCGTCCAGGTGGGCAAGGGTTCGAAGCTCGGGGACGGTGACGAGCAGGTCATCCTGGAGCACTTTGTCTGTGCGTACCCCCTCCCGCGTCGCTCCTCCTTCTTTACTCATCAGCTGCAGACGACGTGGTGACGACGGCCATCAACAGCCTGACGACGATCTCGCGGACGCAGAAGCGGCCCGCGTACGGGTCGATCTACCTGCTGAACAACATGTCTTACCTGCGGCGCAACACGGTGCTCGCGCCGCAGCACGACGCGCTGCTCGACCTGCTCAGCAAGCCGTCGCAGGACGCGCTCAACTCCAACTTCCGCACGGCGAAGGCGGCGTACTTTGATGCCAACTTTTCGCCGTTGCTGCAGATGCTCACGGACGACCCGGGCAACGCCAAGGGCGGGAACGCGCGCGCGGCGGTGAAGGAGAAGTTCACTAAGTTCTACGAGCTGCTGGACGAGGTTCTCGACCGACACAAGGTCGCGCGCATACTGGAGGACGACCCGGACGACCGGGCGGCGATTGGCGAGGACGTCGTCAAGCTCGTCGTGCCCAGTCTCGTGCGGTTCACGAACAAGTACCGGGAAAAGGAGTTTAGCAAAAGTACGTTCCTCTTCGGCGATTCTCTGCAGCTACTGACGAACGAATCGCCTTTCGCAGATCCCCAGAAATGTGCGTTCCTGCGTCTTTGATCCCGAGCCGACTGCTGACCCGTTCTCCCTGCAGACATCAAACAGTCTTCCGACGCGGTGGAGGCGCAACTAAAGGCGATTTATAGATGACGCTGGCAGGTCCATTGTATCATGTATCAAATATTTTGTATTATGGTTTTCAATTCTTGTGCACTAAATGTTAAGTATCTCAAATTTTGAGCGAGCTGAATCCATGCTTGCTATCGGGTGCTTTCGATTTCGTCTCTTCAGCATCCCGCGTCACTCTCTAGCGGGCTCCAACTCTTTTATTCGGCTCATCGACACAAGCCTTTTCGGTAGCGAATTTTGCGGCGATGATTCGTAAATCCCGATCGGGAGTTGGACCTACCTACTCCCCGGCTTGCATTCGGTTGCGTGGAGCAGTTCCCTTTGCCAACCGCCACCACCACCATGTCCCCATTCCAGATAGAGTCCATCGTATTCAATCCAGGCCCAGACGAGCGCGCGCTGAAGCTCACGGCAAAGCGCTACACGCCCGAAACCAGCGATCCGCAAGGCCTGACGCTCTTGTGCGCGCACGGGGCGGGGACGCGTGAGTTTCTGCTTGCTCGTACGTCGCCGACCCCCGCTAACGCGGGTTTTGTGAAGACAAAGAACAGTGGGAGCCTACCCTCGAGCAGATTTTCCTCAAGGGCAAAGACTCGGATTGTAATTTCAGTATCCGCGAGGCGTGGTCTGTCGATTGGCAGTCTCACGGCGCGGCGGCTGTCCTAAACTCCGAGCTGCTCACGAACCGTGCAGGCGTGTGTAAGTCATTTCCTCACGCTGCCTGCTCGGATAAAAATGACGAGGCGAGCGGCAGCCGTCGTCGAATGGGCAGAGATTCTCGCGGCCTTTGTTAAATCCCCGCATCTCCGTAGTCACCGTATCGTAGCCATGGGCCACTCCGCTGGCTCCTCCATGATGTGCGTGCTCTTTAATCTGAACATCAGCGTACATCTGGCTGATGCATATATTGAATACAGGGTGCTGGTGACGCAACATTTCCTCCCGAGGAGTCTGCCTTTCGTGGGTCTGATAATCGTGGAACCCGTAATGTGCAGCAAAGATTTCTACCACGAGTTCGGGGCGGAGCGGGACAGTGCACTCTCGACGGCGATCATGGTCGTCAACGCGCGGCGCACAACGTGGCTGAGCCGCGACGAGGCCTTTGTGTACATGCAGAAAAACTTCATATGGAAGGGGTGGGACCCGCGCGTGCTGCGCACCTACGTTGTAAAGCAATGTAATCATCTCGGTTGGATTTTCTCAAGCTTTGCGGCAATATAGGATTATGGTATGAAGGACTCAGACTCGCCGACAAAGGATGCTGGTGTGATCATCTGCACGAGCAACGAGCAAGAAATTAGCGCGTACGTTAACGTGCCGCCGCATCTGGAGGCTGTGGATCAGTACCGCCGCATAGCGCCTTTCGTGCCCGTTCATTTTATTTTCGGCGCGCGTAATGATCTCGTGTACGTTCCTCATCCTCATTCGCTTTCGACTGACCCACTCACCTTGTTCGATTGGCAGTCCAACCGAATCACAGGACTCGATATTCGATCCCGCAAACGGTATCCAGGCATCTTCGATCCAGCGCGTCCGCCGTGCAGGACACATGGTGGGTTTATGTTAAATCCCCAAAATAAATAATACTCAGATGATCCTGGTGGCGCTATTAGATTCTTCAAGAAAATCCGGGGGGTCTTGCGACTGCGATTTGCGACGTACTTACGCGACTCGCCGACCCTCAGACTCAAGTTTCTTCAAAGCTCTAAATCTGAGCGGTGGTTAATTTTGTAGAGAAATAATTACAGGCGATGTTGAAAAAATACTCGTCCACCAAAGAGCACAGGTACATGAGTACAGGAGCGTCTGCTGCGAAATCAATGGGTCTTGCCAGCCAATCGTACATGCACAACGTCTCATCCGAAATATCTTGTGTCGTCCCCAGAAATCGCGTATTATAGTGTTCCGCTGGGTGTGCGAATGAATGTTAAACGTTGACAGGAAATGAAAACAATCATGACTCACAGCGTATCTTACCAGCCTTCCTTTCAAACAGGCGTTGAAGCACGTCGACAGTGAAAGCAGGCAGTCCGTCAATTGGGGTCGACCCTGAGCCGTCCACGAAAATAACGCGATACAGCAGAGGCTCGACCCTGCGAAAAGGCGAAGCAAAAATGGGTCAATCTCAATGCAGGAAATTGAGGGTGTTCAACTTACCAGGCTTTGACGCGCCAAGCGACGAGTATGAGATCTAGAACAGCTACGGGCCGAGCATGGGCGGCGATTTCGAAGATCTGTCGTTCCAGCTCAGGCGGCAGTTTGCTGTTTGCTGGTTCGGAGGAGTGGTCGGCCATCGAAATTTGAGCGCGACAGGCCCCTCAAGTTTAGTGAGAGTCGCAGTTGCCTAGGCCTTGCTCGTCAAGTTAATGGCACTACTTTTCGTCCCCGGTGTGATCCTATCACCCTAAATGCCCCGAGTTCAATTATTACGTCTGCGAATTGCGCGATGCAAATTGTACGTCTTGCTTAGTCACCTCTGTCAGGAACGCTATTACATGTGCGAGCGAGACTCAATACCTCTGCGGTTGCATTTCAACGTGATCTGCAAAATAAATATCCTGGATTTCTGCCAGCAAGGTCTCTGCTGACGCAGTCGGAGCTCCCTAGTTAGTCGAAAAAAATTGTTTCTCCGCCCTTGATGTCTTTAATGAATTTCTTCGGATTCGCTCATGGTTGAAAAGTTGAGGGGCTGCCGGACATCGCCGGTGATGGCGGAGTTAGGCGGAGTTCAAACATGACACATTAAGTTAACATTGAGTTCTTTCATTTCTTTCGACATTTATCCTTGCATTTCAGACTGGATTGAAAGATGAACATAAATATAAATCCCAAATGGGTCCTTAAAGCAAACCACGACCGTACATTGTGACAAACAATTATTGATCAATGACTTGGGATTCAATCAAACAAGGACCATAAGCAAACCATGAACATTCAAAAAGCATCACAAGAACCCAATGGAGCTCCAATACTCCAGCCACGCCTCAACATCCTCGGGGCAAATCTGCCTGGCGGCCTTCACGGCGGGACTGAGAGACTCAATCTCGTCGGTAGCAAAGTCTATCCCCCCGAACTCTGACTCAACTGAACCAACAGATGCTTTGGACAAGTTACCGAAGAAATCGAGCAGCCTGATTCCGGGCTGAGGAGGAGGAATGATTAATCAACCTCTGGCGCACGAGGAATGAGGACCCACAAGATTCTCGAGGTTCGCTACGGAACTTCTCCGATTCGCAAGTGCTTCCAGCGCCGCAGTCCAGTCGGCGAATGGCACGAGCTCCAGCGGTGCAGAGGTTCGATTCTGCTTCGAGTTCAGGATATCCCGAACGGAGTTCATGACAAAGTTCCACTGCACGGGCCGAGGATGGACTAGGTTCAATATGGAACACGGACGCTCGGGGTCTGCCGGAGAATTAAAAGACACATCCAAAACTGCTTGTGCAACAGTTTCAAAGTCGATCCAAGATATGAACTGGGGACCGTGAATCAGGATGGTGAAACGACAATCAAGAGGCAACCTACGCCATTCGCTTTCGGAAGTCGGCCGAGTGTGATGCTGGTTTTAATTAAAATTGGTAGCCAGTCTGTCGTGGCCCAAGCGCCTTTAGGAAGTGCTCCGGAGATCTGTCCAATGCGAAGACACGTCGCATTCAAACCGCTCTTGGCCAAAATCTAGGGTTAAGGTCCTATGTTGAACTTCGCATTACGATTCTGAGTGTTTTTAAACGTACTTGTTCCGCTATAAATTTACTTTGCCCATATCCAGTCGCCGAACTTGCTACGACGCTTGCATCCAGTGTATTGCCATCGGGAGAAAGGCTGTCAGCGATATCCCATGACAGCGCAGAAGTAATAGATGAGGTGAATGTGAATGTCGGTGGATTTGCGCAAGACAGAGCCAGGTCGATGAGGTTACGCGTGCCTGCGATGTGAGGTTCAAACGCAGCAACCGGCAAATTGAAATCGAGCGTCCAGGCATTGTGAACGATCAAGGTAACTGAATTGCGGATCTATGACTCGTCAGGCGGGATTTGAAGCTTGGATTTTCTGCAACTCACCTTGTTGTATACATCTGGTGGGAGACCAAGATATGTCTGATCCGTTTCACCTTCAACAAAAACGAGCTTTGAAGAATCCAAGAGTGAGGTATCCAACCCTCTGTGGTTGAATATCGCCCTGTGTCGCTGAGCTATAGATGTTCTCTCCGAGGGCCGATTAAATGCATAGATTGTCTTCACTCTGTCGTCTTTCACAAGTGACGCGAGGATCTGTGACCCCAAGCTTCCCGTTGACCCAGTCAACAGGACGATTTCAGCATTTCCTTTGGCCGCCGAATGAGCGCCCGCGGGAGAAAGCGACGACGAATACTTGAAAATCATCTCGTCGATCGCTCGTTTCTGATCCACACCAGAATTTTCGGTTCCCCTCACGAGCCTTGCGATGAACGCGGATAATTCCGAAAGAGTTCGATACGAATAAACCACGTTCTGCGTGATACCGCTGGCTGCGCGCTGGACGGCAGTATCTTGCGAAGAACGCATTGCCCCAACAACACGTAGCTGAAGGAACGTCGCACTCAGACTGGTGGACCCCAGAGTTACAGCGGTTTAAAATAGCCACAGTCAAAAAACGGACCTGTCAAAACCTTGTTGAAATATGTCTGAATCCGGGGATGTGATGGAATCTTCAGATAGATCCACAGCCAGGCGCAGTAGCCACTCTTGGATACCCGCACCATCCCAGACGGTAGGTGCAGGGACGGAATCAGTCACGGTAGGTTGTTCGATGGCTTCATATCTGTGACTTCTTTAGGTTAGACGACAGGATGAAATGCGCGTAACGTACAGAGCCTCAATCTCCGGTGAATACACCATCAGCGCAGCCTTCCGCATAACGGTTCCTTTACCGGCTCGCGGCAACGGCTTTGCTGAGGACGTGAAAATAATCATCTCTTTGAAAATTCTGCTAAACCTCGGAGCAATGCTGTTCGCCTCTTCAATTATGGGCCTGATTCCATGAGCGCAAGAATGAAGAGATTTGAAAAATGTCTTACCAGAGCTTATTACGAAGCTCCGCGACCTGAGTTGGATCCTCGATGTCTATCTGTTGACTGGACGTTGGCTCTATCAGAATACCGGCTTGGTTGTGATCCCGTCCAAACATCACAGTTCCGGCGACACTGCTATGCTTAATGCCCGTGTTTAAAATTTGAACCGATCGCACTCACTAAGGACTGCTCATGACGATGTCTTCCATGGGGGCAGGCACCCTGGTCCAGGAGTCAGAACAATTTCGCTGATAAGTTAAACGAGCGTGCATACGTATTCTCTCCGGATAAGTGAATGATCACATCGTCTTTTCGGCCAACACTGACTTATGTTCAGGCATACTTATCTGTGTATTGGATGGCACGTACATTTTCCACAGGTGTTTCTTGTGTGGATGATTAATAAACAGATCAGACGTCGCATATCCCTTGATGTCGTCGAGGTTTTCAACGCCCACGCTCTGATTCGCCGAGTGCTGCAGGGATGATACGTAAATAGAGAGCAACCAATTGAATTGAACTGGCTGACCAGAACCTGACACTCGAACGTGCCGTCGCCTTGCGGAATCCATCTCAGATCGAGTTTGTCCGAAAAGCGCATCCACTCCCACTCTTGTTCATCTTCTTTGTAAGGAAGTGGGCTGGTGATGGTGCCAAGTTCCGTTGCACCGTACACTGCTTGTAATTTCAGCCCGGCTCCTACAAGAGCGTCTCCTAGACGGCGGGGCAGGGAACCGCCTGCGAATCCCTAGACATGCATTAAGAAAATAATCATCGATCAATTAGAGCGCTCACGATGAAGCTCAGCGTTTTGAGGAAGGCCACATCATCGGGCGATTTGGACCATTTGGCTAACAGAGTAGGGAAGCACATGAGCATTCCCGATTTTGTCTTGCGCGTGTGGGCAATTATATTATCGGGCGACGGCAAAATAGGAAGCGTGTCGGGGCTCAACGCAGTGGGCGGATACAGCGCCGCTGGTATTCCACCATAGACGGGCTCCAAGAGTTGTCCATAAATCCCGGACAGATGGAACGAAGGCAACGCCATAGCCGCCACCGGGTGGGTATATCCGTCACGCATCTCTTCAATAAACCCTGGATCGGAAGGGTAAGAATAGCAATTCTGACGCGGTACAAATGATATACCGTTCGATGCCCACTGCATAATGGCGCGGTGGGTTTCAC
Organism: Mycena epipterygia; assembly: GCA_029281465.1. NCBI lineage: Eukaryota > Fungi > Basidiomycota > Agaricomycetes > Agaricales > Mycenaceae > Mycena > Mycena epipterygia. The sequence goes on along the minus strand of JARJCQ010000021.1, from coordinate 690,427 downwards.
CGATGGCTTTGGGGAATCCAGTGCTTCCCGATGAATGGAGGTAAATGCATATGTCGTCGAGGGAGGGCTGGCTGAGAGCCGAGGGGTACGGTCCGAAGGCGCAACTCGGTGTTTCACAGCCGAGATTCGGGTATATTTGGGCCACAGATGGAACTTCCTTGATACTGACCAGGAAATCCGGATCAACCTGGGCGATTTCGTGTTGTAATCCAGCAAGGAGTGGTTGAAGGGTAGTACAAGTAGCGATGATTCGATGACAAGATGACTTGTGCAGTAGATTGACAATTGCGGCAGGTGAGTTGCGAGGGGAAATCGGAAATGGCTAGAGATGACTGAGTGAGGGAAAGAACATTCGAAAGGCAATACATACGATCATATTGGCGGTAATGAGACCGACAACAAGAGCTTGATACAGCAAAGTATCCGAGAGCGCGATAATGCCTACTACCTCGCCATCTTTGCCTTGACGGCTTGGGCGAAGGAAGTGGGCAACGCGGTGAGTGGCGCGGGCGAATTCCAGATTGGTGATAGTTACAATCTCATCGGATGGGTCAGGCTCAGCGTACACGTAGAAAGGATGAGTGGGTTTGGACTGAGATTGGAGAGTAACGACGTCCGGGATGAACATGGAGAACAGGTGGTCCAGGGAGGAAGGCATGTTGACGTGGGCGAACAGAAGATAGATGGAAGGATGGAAGCATAAATAGGACATTCAATTTCGGCACCATCATCTAATCACCGTGCGTCCGTGATCTTCCGTATATGGCCTGGGAGAAGGCTGTTCGTGCGCGGGACACTCCCACGTAACGTGTACTCCGGCCCGAAGGATTTGCAGACATACTAGTATTTAATTTCAATATCCAACCAATCCCGGTTTCTTCGGTCAATAATTCGCGAGGATTAATGGCAACTTTGAGCGCACAAGCATTTAGGACACATTTCGGAAATAAAGCGAATCTATTGGCCGAATTGTGAATCTATAAAGAACAAGCAGGACTTACATACAATGCAAGGATAATCGTCCAAATTCAATTCCAAGTTGGGCTTTGGACCCAACCTTCCATGACATTTACTGCCTCCGCTCCCTTCATTCCATCTCGACGAAGCAGATCAAAACCGCGAAGCGTCGCAGCATCTGGACCTATCTCCGAATCTATGACTAGTGCGGCGCCCGTGAGGCCACAATCTTCTGCTTGCCATCGTGATTGCAGCATATGGAGATAGAGGCCATAATCGATGCTGCTGTCGTCGTAGGACCCGAACGAAATTCGGGATAAGTGTGGGGACATCGCCGCGCACCCATCGGCGTTAGGGATAGTCAACATGGAAATCAAATCGCCGGCGCTCCGGGATTGACCGAAAAGGACAACGACAACGAGTTCGATAATGGAGGGATACTGTCGCAGGATTTCGGTGACTGAACGAGGGATAGGTGTCCCGCGAAAAGAAAGTTTTCGCAAAGTACAACCAGAGCGTGCCACGAAAGGCTGGAGATGAGGGAGATCCTCCTCAGGCTCCTCTTCATTAACGAAAAATCCTATTTCTTGCAAAACAGGCGCCCTGAGGTACTTCAAAATATCCCCGTGTGATACGAAGAGCCGTCGGAGATGGAAGAGGTCGATGGTTTTACCGGACTCTGGCCAGTCCAGTTCATCGAAGTCGACCCTGATGTGGGCCTGGACAAGGTTTGGAGCGAGTGTTAGAAGACTCTGATGAAACTCCCATGGCCCATCCAGACGGTACCGGGTCAGCTGGTATGTGGGAAGGCTGATTGACGTCGGAACGATCCCTGAACACTTGAAGGAGCGCGCCTGGGAAATGCTTGAACGGCGAATCAAGGTGTTCGGCTTTGACGGGAGGTTAGGCCATCATCCCGCAAAAGTCCATATACGCACGATAGACGGCCAAGTCCCCATTGCCGTCCCTATGTATGGTAGCTCGCCTGCTAAACACAAAGTCATAGACGAGCAGCTAGACAAATGGTTTGAGCAAGGGGTGGTAGAACCATCTATCAGCCCATGGAGTGCCCCCGTGGTCATAGCTTACCGAAATGGGAAACCCCAGTTTTGCGTCGATTACCGCAAGCTCAACGTGGTCATGATACCAGACGAATTCCCGATTCTGCGACAGAGCGAGATCTTGTCAGCGGTTTCAGGTGCGCAAGTCCTATCCTCCTTGGACGCTTTGGCTGGATTTACACAGTTAGAATTCAAAGACGAGGATATCGAGAAAACAGCTTTCCGAACTCACCGCGGATTATTCCAGTTTCGTCAAATGCCGTTTGGACTTTGAAATGGGCCATCGATATTTCAGCGAGTAATGCAAGGCGTATTGGCACCCTACTTGTGGCTTTTCTGCTTGGTTTACATAGATGACATAGTTGTCTACTCCAAAAACTACGAAGAGCATATTGATCACTTAGACGTCATACTCAAGGCCATCGAAGACGCTGGACTCACTCTTTCTCCGAATAAATGTCATCTGTTCTATGACTCCATCTTGCTGCTAGGACATAAGGTCTCCCGTCTCGGACTATCGACGCATGAGGAGAAAGTCCGAGCTATTTTGGAACTTGCTCGTCCTACTAAAGTCGCTGAGCTACAAACTTTTCTGGGAATGACGGTCTACTTCTCTGCATTCATCCCATTTTACGCAGATATTTGCGGCCCGCTGTTCCACTTACTAAGGAAGGATTGCCCTTGAACCTGGAATCAAGAACACAAGTACGCATTCTGGGCTGCCAAGGAAGCTTTGCGGTCAGCGCCGCTGCTAGGACACCCCATGGAAGGCTTACCTTATCGCTTGTACACCGACACGTCGGATGAAGCCGCGGGTTGCGCTCTTCAGCAAGTCCAGCCCATCCGCGTCAAAGATCTTGAAGGAACTCGGGCCATCAGCAAAAACCTCCCCAGATAATTTGAGATAATTTTGCTCAAATTATATTGGCCAAATAAAATTTGGCAAAAGTTGCGATAATTTGAGATAATTTTACTGAACATTCGAGGAAATTCAGTGAACATTTCCAGAGGATATAAAGATGTTTAAGGGTGGTGCATATGACCTTTATGGAGGCTACAAAAAGTAAAATTCTTCAAGTCTAACCGCAGAACACGATGCATGGACAACAATGAGAGATCTCGGCGATGAGTCCGACATAATGATGTAACGTAAATTCGTGTCAAGTCCGTAAGTCATTTAAACTCCGCTGATTCCAAACAACATGCAACACAGAACTCGTCCCATGTCCTTCTTTTCTTTTCACACCATCATGTTCCCCCACTCTTGTCCTCCTGCCGTCCCGCCCTCTCTCCCTTCATTGCGTTGATGCTGACTGGCCCTGCCTGCTTCCAGGCCCTTCCCTCTGCACTCTTCATGTCTAGAACAATGACTTCAGCCGTCGTCTCCTTCAAACACTGAGTGCCACCATTCACCCATCCCTCAAGACCACCAACCTGGGCACCCTGGAGTATCAAACAGCAAGTCCTTCAAGTTTGTGACCCCACTCTCGCTCTCGAGGCCGTCCCAGACGCCACGTCATCACGCCACAGACAATGTCACATCGGAATCACACGCCTGTCATGATGCCGCAAGTCTATCAATGTATCAAGTCCCCGCTGCCAAGCTGCTGATCCTCCTAACGCTGACCGTGCTCGCTGCCAATCCTCAATCCTGCTATTCACGAGCCCCAGACGAGAACTCCATCCATCCCCATCAATTCTCACCAGGCTTTGTTCAATATCCCGCAAGAGTATCCTAGCGCAAGTTCCACAAGTTCTGAAGCTTCTCTCTGCGGTTTTTGTGATTGTTTTCAGGTCTGATTTTCGGCACATATATATCTTTCATTCCTGTAGTACATATGTAACTAGTGTAACGGAAGAATGCAATTTATTTTCTCCTTTCATTCGATGCCTGGGTTAAGAAAATGTAAGAAATAGGGTGACATACTGACCGACAACTTGATGATAATTTGCTCAAATTTGCTCAAATTTGCTCAAACTTTATTTGGGTAACATAATTTTAGATAATTTGAGCTAACTTTACAACTGGCGATAATTTGAGATAATTTGAACAAAATTATCTCAAATTATCTGGGGAGTGTTTTCCTGATGGCCTACAAACACCTGAAGCTTGCATGGGATAAGGGCCTGCCCCTGCCGAAATTAACGACGACCATCAGTCAGAAATTCGACGACATACCTGCGGCCGACCAGTGGGGAGCTACCTTGGACGACTCTGTAGTCCACATAGAAAGAGTCATCGCGTACTACTCCCGCCGATTCAAGGGAGCCGAGCAACGTTATTCGACTACGGAGAGGGAAGCTTTAGCGGCCAAGGAGGGATTAGTCCGGTTTCAACCGTATATTGAGGGCGAAAGGATTCTCTTGGTAATGGACCATTCTGCCCTGCAGTGGGCGCGTACCTATGAGAACTCCAATAGGCGACTTTCCGCGTGGGGCGCCATTTTCTCAGTATACGCACCGGGCCTCGAGATTATACATCGAGCAGGGCGAACTCATTCCAACGTAGACCCGCTCTCCCGCTTGCCTTGAGATCCACCTGCACATTTATCCCCAGTCCGAGATGCAAGCCAGACGATCATTACAGACTCAACACTGGCCGTGGCGCAAGAAGAGTTGATGGAAAACTTGCCAGCGAAGAGAGCCATGTTCGTAGCATGGAGTATCGAGGAATGCGTAGAGGGGCGGACTTCCGTATGGGCTACCACAAGAAGGCAAGCCGCAAGGAATAATGAAGCTCCAAGAGCGGAGCCACTCCGATCAACACCGCCACCTGATGCTCCTCGGTCCGAACCCCACGACACTTCCCCTTCTGCGCTACCTGAATTGGAGTCTGCTGCAATCCCGGTGGACGAGCTCTCGGACGACGACAAATTGGAATCTGCCCAAGCGACGCAAGAATACTGGGGGGGCACACAATCCAGCTCCCAACATTCACATAGGTATGGATCCCGCTTTTCGGCGGAAATTCATCGCGGGCTATCTGGGAGACCCTACTTTCGGCAAAATTTGGGCGAGTCCAGACATGCATCGGGACAGGTGGAAGCCCGGAAACCGGTACTTCAAAGACGAAGATGGTTTGCTCTTCTTCCGAGACGCCGACTACCAACCTCGACTCTGCGTACCCAAGAGCCACCAGCAATTCCTAATGGAGGAGGTTCATGAATCCGCCACGGAAACCGCTCACGCCGGACCGGAGAAGCTTTGGTTACGACTCTCTCCTCGATTCTATTGGCCTCGGATGAAAGCAGACGTTATATGATTCGGCCTCAGCTGCGACATTTGCCAGAAAACGAAGGACCTCAACTTCAAGCGCTACGGATATTTGATCTCTAACCCAATTCCCACTCGACCGTACGAATCTATCTCGATGGACTTTATAGTGGATCTCCCTTGGTCGGACGGATACAATGCAGTGCTAGTTGTCGTATGCCGGCTCACTAAACATGCCATGTTCATCCCCACCACTACGGGCCTTGACGCTGAGGGATTCGCCGAGCTCTTCGTGAAATTTGTCGTGAGTAGATTTGGCTTGCCTCTTAGCATAATATCGGACCGAGACCCGCGCTGAACCTCCGATTTCTGGCGTGCCGTGGCGAAGTTCATGAAGACCAGGATGGCCCTGTCCTCTTCCCATCACCCGCAGCACGATGGTCAGACAGAGATCATGAATCGGAACTTGGAAACTATGTTGCGCGCGTACACAGCCGGGGATCGCAGCTCTTGGTCTCAGTGGCTCCATCTACTGGAATTCGCGTATAACTGCAACCCACACGCTTCAACGAGGGTCAGCCCGTACTTCTTGCTGTACGGTTTTCAGCCGATCACACCCACGGATTTCTTGGGCATCCGCTCAACTGCGAAAGCAACCGTCCATGGAGGAGCGGGCAACTTCCTCGAGGTATTGCAGATGCATTGAGAGAGTGCGCGTTTAGCCGTAGCGAAAGCGCAGCATGCACAAGCCACTCAGTACAATCGTGGAAGGCGCCCCATACCAGAACTCAAAGTAGGATCGAGAGTTCTAATCAATCCTCACTCTCTGGAATGGATGGAGGCTAAAGGAAGCGGCGCGAAAATCTCGCAGCCTTGGATCGGACCTTTTGAGGTCATGCAACGGATCAACCCAAAGGTCTACCGACTCAGAATGAGCTCGAAATATCCAGGCTTGCCCATATTCAATGTCGACCATTTCAAGAAATATCAAGAATCTCTGGCGGACTTCTCGAAGCGAACGGTTCTGCCCGAGACGCGAATGAAGAAGCCGGAGAAGCCAGAATACGTGGTCGAGTGAATCATCGGTCATCGGTTCCACAAAATGGAAGGTTTACAATTCCTGGTGCGATGGGAGGGGTACGGTCCGCAGTTCGACAGCTGGGAACCACGAGTCAATCTCAAAAACGCACCGCGGATTTTATCGGAGTACCGCAAGGCCAATAACCTCTGATGGATGTAACGGCGCCCGTCCAGTATGACTTTTCCAGACACTTCAGCTATCGCAAAGGACACCCTCACTCACACGCCTCCAACACGCCTCTGGGTAAATTGGAGGCCAAAAGGAGCTGAGTCTCCTCCAAGGACACGAGGACCTGCCAGTACAGTCAGTCCATCACGGAGGATTCTCCCTTATACCCGCTCCATTGATTCCTGTATCAATTCCCTCAGTATCGACTCTCATCTTTTGCCTCTATCTCCTTCTTTATCCCATCGACCTCTGAAAGCCCCTCCTCTTTTCCTTAATACCCCGCCTATCCTCTGCTACAACAAGTATCGGCGCGCACGTTATCAGCTATCTATAGGGCACATCTGTCCGCGAACGAGGACGAGCTAAGCAAGGAATTCCTGCTGAACTCTTCTCCAGCGGTGGTCCACTTCAGGGAATTCCCTGATTTAAAGACTAGCCTTCATGGATTCTCTTCATTTAGCGAGCAACGGTTTACCCCCTCGCGTTCGTACGAAGGCTCTCGACGAGACGGACATAGGATCGTTGGACTGGGTCGGATTGAACGGGAACGTCGATCTCATACACGATGACGCTCTGCTATACTTGGACGATACCTCGTACCTAGATTCAACGACTTTTCTCGACGAATTCGGCTTACGCCTGAGCATCGACTGGGCGCGCGACACCGATTGGTATCGCACCGAGCAACACCATCGAGGATGGATCCCTAAGTTTCCTTCCACCTGTGAGAACCTCGCATGGTGGCAAGCACTATGGCGCAAAGTCGGAACGGAACAGATCGAGAATGGGCGGTGGCGCATCCCTGAAGACGAGGTGACTCGTGTGCAAGGCGACCTCCAGGATTTCCGCAACGCGTTGGAAGCGATAGCAGAACACCCAAAATTCGATCTATTCATTTGGAGCCCGCCTTTATTCGACGTCGAATCCCTCAGTGAAACGTTCGAGTCCGAAGCTGAAGTTCAGAGAGCCGGCGCTGAAGCCAAAAGAGCCGTACTTGACATTTGGGGGCTCCTGGCGTGGTAGACTGCCTCAGTCGCAGATTGGCGCTCCGGTGTACCCGAGCCCTTCATCACGCTGATCACGGACTTGGAGTGTGAGGACGTACCTAAAGGCGGACATCTCTTCTCTCCGAACCGCGACTGGAAAGAGATAAATCTGACTCTGATCATTCGCAACGATCTGCCGCTGTTCTACGTCTGGGGCCTATTCGAACAACAGGACAAGCGGTTCTCTAGCCTCGATCCTTAGATTCTCCGCAACTATCACCAAGAATGCACTCGTCGAGGTGTGAGCGGACTGTACAGAGACGATATAGCTTTCATGAAGCATCAGTGCGACACCTGTGAGCGATTCGATCGTTTCTTGCAAGTTAAAATGGACCCGTACGCTATCGAGGAGACACCTATCCCTGTCTGGGGGGGCGACACTGGCATCATTATCCACGAAGTCAAAGACTTCGAGCCTTGGGCGTGAAGGAAGCTTGTGGAGGGTGAAGACTGGCGCGCGTATAACCGCCTGTACCACCACGTAGTCGTCGAGAATCGGAGCGAGCAGCAAACTATAATCATCTTTCTCCGTTATCACAAGAAGCCTAGACGCCAAGTACTCACCGATGAGGACGAGTTCATGGACGAGGATATCGTGGAGGACGACCTCGTGGAGATCCGGGAGCGCTTCAAAGGGTGATGCGCTCCCCGCTTCGGACAAGTCTTTGACCCGGTTACTGGCATCGAGCGCAAGAAGCCGGTAGCAATGAACGACCCTGCGAAGATCGAGCGGGTCGAGCGGGATCTCATGCTAGTGCCACCACCAGATGGGCTAGGCCGGAGGAGCAGATGGGATGCAGATGTGGACGCATCTCGATATGGAAGAGAGATCGGACCTCGGTATACGTCTCCGAACTCTGATCACAGTTCCGAAAGGCGCGACGAAGACTCTGCTCGACCTATGGCTCACGTTACGGGATGGGCCCGTGCTATGGCAGGTCCTAACAGCATCGAGCATTTCAGGAAGCGCCGTAGGAGCTCTCCTGAACCTGCACCGAGCTTGCGCCACCGCTTGCGTACTCCATCTCCCTCATACTCGGATGCTCGCTCAACAGCCTCAAGCACCTCCAGGATGTACGCGAGCCGAGCAGGCTCCGTGCGACGATCTGCTTCCTCCCCTCGAGCGGGTGGCAGAAGACTCCCAGCCCGCGGGGCGCAACCAGCGCCATTTGTACGACCCATTTGCGCCACTGAAACTATGGAAGAGTACGACCAACGGCGAGTCAATTGGTTGAACGACATGAAGCTTTGGGGCGGAGACTTCACGTACGAGCACTGTATGTGGAGAATTCCGTGCGAGTTCAAATGGGACCCTCGATTTCTGAAGGATGCCTACTTGATCCTGTCGGAGACGTCAGAAGTTCGTTTGCGCTACCTGACGCTGATTACTCCTGGTATCCGTCACCCCCGTCACGTTGTCGAAACCACAGTAGAACATGGCATACCTTTTGCGCTCGGTGTCAAGACAATCGACCGGGAGAAATACGGTCCTCGCAATGGGGGATTTAGCCGCCGGCTCATGAAGGCTCGGATTGAGATGCCCGTGCACCAACTCACAGAGGAAGTTAGCAATGTGGTTCTAGTGGGGCGATGGCTCGCAAATCTAGGCGTCACCTTCGAAAAGCCGAACACTCAGGCCGTCATTCCGCGAGGAGGGGGCGCTCAATGGATCGCTCGTGCTTTCAACTACATGGGTCTCGTTCAAGCTTGGATGCAAGGACCCTCGCTACAAGTAAGCGTGTATCACGGCGGCGCGAACGACTCCGCCGACGACGACTGCATCAATGTGCACTGGGACGACCTCTCTGAAGCCGACTATCAGAACATATTCGGTTACGTTGCCGGCGTGACGCGGGATCGTGACGCGTGGATGTTTCCCGCGGACAAAGTTATGGGGGACCTGCTGAAAAGCTACTACGGGGAGTGGAATCAGGTCCGCGATGACATCTATCGTCGCGTCAAGGAGGAATGGTGTGGATCGCCTTGTCGGGGTCGTCTGCAGACCCGCAAGGATTGGAAGGTCTACTTCCACTCGCCTAACCACGGGCGCCTGGTCCCTGACCGCATTGTGAACGCTCATTTCATTGAAGAAGGTCACGCTCGTCTCAACCGAGCTTTCGGAGGAACATGGAACAAGACACGCCTGTGCCAATTGGACGTCCCTGAGCAGTTTAGGGCAGAATGCTGAATTCGCGTAGGAACTGGGGGGCTCTGTAACGGCTAACTACAGCTTAACTGCCGTTCAACCGGCAGTTGTACACTATATATATTTTTCCGCATTTCTTTAGTTCCTACTTGCGATTCCTCTACTCGCGCGGGTTCGCGCGAGTCACGTAGTCACGCATCTCATGTAATCATCTCGTAGAAGTTGACCGGGCCTTCGGCCCGAATATTAACTTACTTCTTCCACTCTTCCACTCGCGTGAATACCAGACTCGCTCTGCCTTCAGCTCCATGATCCCTCTTAACGGACAGACGCTAGAAGACTACGCGACCCTGGTACGTGCTCTGTTTCATCACTAACTATTCTGTCACAGAGCCCTTGAAGCGCTACATCTCGAGACACCGAGCCTGTACTGCTAAGGATATTCCTAAGCTGGTGCAGTCTCTGGCGTAGTTAAACACCATTCGGGTACTCCTATCTGGTCGCTCCTACTCTCCCACGGCTCGCCAGGCGCTCCCTCGAGGCCTTCCCCAACTAAATAGATATTTGTTAGGTCGTCCCCAAGGCGCACCCTACACTCCTGGAGTGTGAGTTTTTCCCATGGTTTTCACAGATGTTGTTTTCTCATAAAAATGATAATAGCAAAGTTCTATCATACAGTGGGAGAGTACTTATCTTTCATACAAGGGGAAATGTCCAAAGCCAATCAATTCCTTGACAAGGCACTGGTACTAGCAAAATCCTGTGGAAACCAGAAACAACAGGCCGCAGTATTGGGTGGGACTGCCATGACATTGTTGCATGCTGGTGACTATCCAGCAGCCCAGGTCCATGCTCAGCACACACAAAGACTTGCCCCACTATCTGGTGACTTATCAACTGAATCATCTGCGCTATGGATTGAAGCCATGTGTACCCGAGAGCTTGGGGACTACAAGAGTTGTATGATCTTGTTGTCCAGGGCAAGAAGGCTGCAGGAGCTTTGTGGGATGTCTCAGGATAGTGTCAATCAAACTATAATGACTAGTGAGGCACAGATACATCTTCTGAAATCAGAATATGTTCAGACTCGTGGCATCTACACTGAACGTCTGCTTAATGTTCAAAATAAATATTTTCATCCTAATATTCTCCTCAATCTGGCAGAGATTGATATTATAATTGGCGCAAGTCCTCAGGATGTCCACCAGAACCTTGACAAAGCAAGAGAAACATACACTACTGCAGGAAATCTACGTGCATTGAGGTACTGTGACATTTCTTTGGCACAGCTTCATCTCAGAGAAAGAGAGACTGATACTGCAAAGTTAATATTCCAGCAGCATATAAATTCAGACTTAAAAACAATTCTGAGGTTGCACTGGCATGCCTAGAGAGCCTTGCAGATACTAGCCAGTGGCCTGCATTTGATTTCGAGTGGGCATCAAGATGGACAGTAGTATATTTGGTGTATGCAAATGGAAAACAGAACAAACAGGCACTTCACAAGGCACTTCAATTTCTGGGAGATGTGTTTCTCACACATGGAGATCTCAAGACATGACACAGTCTTTTCACTATAGCATTGGAAACATTCACATATATGGACATCCACCGCAGTCGAGCCGAGTGCATGCTTCGTCTTGGAGATATTGCAAGGCATAGAGGAGATTTGGCTCAGGCACAGGATCTTTGGAAAGAGGCCTGCCCACTGTTTGAACAGTCATCACAAGCAAAGGACATGGCCCAAATTGACACCAGACTTGCCTTAGTTGGGCAAGAGGTATCAGACACCTACCAGAAATCACTTTCATTTTTGAGTGCACTGGAGACACCTAATGAGCTGCCCTCTCTAAGTGATGCAGAGCATCCAGGCCTCCAAAATCAGGAGAAGATTCTGGCAAACCTAGGTGGACAATAATTTTGTTTGTGACTTTATCCAATAGCTATTTGCTGAAAATCCTTTTTCTGTGGTTCTGAATCCATTTTACCTTATCTTTGATATCCGGATATATCTCACTTTTTCCCTCTTTCCCAGATGATGAGATCCACTTCCATCTACCTGGTGGAAAGTTCTGTGTTTCCAGCCAATTTCCACTTTACATATTGTCACTTTTACCTGAGGTTCAATAGTAGGATATACCCTTCCTTTTCTTGCTCTCTCTCTCCAAGAAATTGAAATACTGCAGCTAGTTTCTTCATGTGGTGTACTTTTGAAAGTTACGTAGTATGTAAATACATACTCTGTTGTATTCATATTTTTTTAATAACCATATAATGGTTTTTTAATATCAATACAGCTGTACATGCACATGTGAACAGGGATACTGAGCTATTCCTTCAAGATCTCATTACTCTGGTCAGCTCCTGGACTGAAGTAGAAGTTGAATGTAGTCTAACCCAAACTGCGACCAGCGGAACTCACCTGATACTCTCTATGCAGTAGCATCCTCTTTACAATATTTCAAGGCCATGAGTTCAGTTGATGCCAGGCTTTGTCCCTGTGTTAGCTAGTCCGACCTCCTCCGGGTTGTTGGATCAATCTTCTATTTAACAACCCTGACTATTTACAACTTTCTCATCGCACCAACAGGCCTAATGCCTGATTCCAAAATCAAAGATGTTTAAACTTGGATGCGCAGTGGTGAATGTGTGGTGGATGTATTCCAGTGCCCTCTGGATTTTCCCCTGATTTATTTTGGTAGACTCTTCAGCAAATCTTTGACACAAGGCGTGTTGAAGGCAATTGTAATTTTGGCCAATTGAATACGGAGGAAAATGGCAGACAGCTCTTTCAGATACCCTATCACTTCAAGGAATTTACCTAGGGACTTTCAGCAGCACTGGGAACACATTAAAATCGGCCCGCCCCATCCCGCCACCCCGCCATCAGCCGCCATCAAATTTCGACTTACAAATTATATGTTTGCTAAATAAAAAATGATCCGACAACCCGGGTTGTTCTCAACAAGGGGAGTTGTTAAATAGTTTGATCCGAACGACCCTAGATTTCTGATTTTTTAGTACACTGGGATACTTCCCGGAACCGGCGTTCCTAAGACCATGCACTGACCGTGCCGTGTAATTCCACCTACCTATCTACTGCCATTTTTGTCCCGGTTAGTTTCTTCCCCATAACAACTGATGATATATCGATGATAGCCGACCTATCTCGGGATCAAGATTTAGTGTCCATTGTAAAGCACGCTCGTACAGTATATAGTTATTGGCTGATAATTCTACATTGAGGACAGGGGAAAAATTACCTCACCCCACAAAGAAAACTACGGCAGTTGAGGCCAAAAGAATCAAACTTCAACGTTTCCCACGGACATATGCTGACAAATTTGCACAGCCTTCTCGCTTATTCCACGTTGCTCCCTCTCGTTCTCTAACTTCCCCCGATCCAATTCCAAATGACCAACTGGGCGGTCTTCGTCACAGCGCCGAGGGCCTCGTCAAAGGTGGCTCGATTCTTATTGTTATGCGTGCACTGACCGCGGACCGTGATGCACTAGGCACTCAATCGCGCCTTCCTCCTTATTCAGGACTTTGAGTTCTCCGTTTACCCAGACGACAGCACTTGGGCTCTCCTCACCTCCAAGGAACTGCCGGAAACTCCTCCTACACCCACGCGCCTCCCGCTTCCCGACATCTCTGGCACCAATGACTTTGCGGCAATGCCGTTCGCCGAGATCAACGCCTTCGTGCGCACACACGACACCGGCCTGCAGGACCTAGACTTCTCCACTGGGAACTGGGTTATCATCGATAATCAGGGGCTCGAGACCTCCACATGTCTCTTGTGCGAGCAGTATTACAATAGCGGTGAGGAAGGTATGACGGATGAGTTCCGCGCGTGCAGAATGCCATACGAATGAGCGCATTCTGTGTTCGTGAACTTGGACATCGCGAACATGGGGTTTGAGGACTTCGTCGACGAGGATGCAGGCCAGCAGGAGGATGGGAGCTGGAAGTGGGCATCATTCCCCCCTGACACGGACGCCAAAGAGAAGAGTGAGGCGGACATAAAGAGAGATGAGGCGCTGAGGGAACTGAGAGATGGTGGGCACGCAGATTAATATATGAGTTTGCGTCCAAGTGGTCGCTGAAGTAGGTGCTTTTCAGTTTAATCAGTATTTTGGTAGTAAGCTCACTGAATCAACTAGAGATGCGAGTGAACGAGATCTTCTAAAAACGACCAGTTCCTCCGATATTACCTTATTCAAGAATGATTGTGAATCAAGTGACGGTGTTCGTTCGACTAGTTCTTCAAGTGACTGAAATTACTGGGAGTTTTATAAAGTGTCCTAGTTCATTTGTGGGGATGATAACTGGAACTAGATTCCATCCTTCTTTCTCCGATTGTGCACTAACAGCCACCCAGCACCATCAGGGAGAGCATACTAGACGGCGTCATTGGCTACGCCGACAGTAGGGGCGCGTAAATCCCTCGCGGCGTCCCTTCCTCTTCCTCATATATTTATTTCCAGGGGTCCTCGTCACTCGTGGCGTAAGTGCCCTTCCTTGCCCGCTCTTTCATCGATATCCAATACAACGTCGCCCAGTTCATGTTTTCTTCGCTCTTGATGCCGTTCCACCACGCTGTCGGCAAGCGTGTGTCGGCGTGGGTCTTCTGGTTCCATTTTTCCTTCCAACAACGTAACCTGACTGTTTTTCTCCGTCAGCATGTTCGGTGGAAGCGACTTTGATCTCTTCCCGTCATCGCCTAAGGTTCCAGTTTCCTATCAGTTTCGTAAGTTTCGTACATGCACAGATACAGTCAGGCAATTCCCGGACATACGCAGTTGAGTAAGTAGGCCTCCAGTTGACTCCCATCCCAAGGATCTCATACACATGTTCATGTTGAATCGCATTCCATTGAGGAAGGTGGTTCAATTTTTCATCAAGTATGTGCTCTTCGGTCTCGCTGTCTGTTAGGGTTGACCTTTCACTTCTTCACGGATCACCAAGTGAACTAGAACAACTTGTATTTGTTGTTTGAGTCGAGTACTATAGTGGTGGTGTAAAGGTAAAAAGTAAAGAATAGCAAACAAATAGTACAGTATTTATACTAATGCCGACGTCTATGATAGCTAACAAGAAATAGCAAGCATAAGTAGACCGCAACTGTGCGTAATGAGTACGCGGTACGCGGGGTGTTGTATAGCCGGGAACCGGCACCTAGCACTGTCTTTCAAGAGATGATTTTTCGTGCGATACGCTACCCACAGTGATTGCGCCACGACAATACATACAACACTTTGTGCCTAATAGCAAGTCTTGTATTCTCATTTGAAGCATCCTCATCATCGTCACCTCATCCTACTTGCTCTTCCGCTCTCCAAAATGAATCTCGACGGACTTTGTTCCATCACTATCCAACCGTTCGTCGAGCTCCCTTCGTCTCCGCGGACTACACTGCTTTGTGTAAATGACCACGAGAGTGAGATCGCCCTCGCGATTGATATCGTTGTGCCAGTGTTTATGCAGAACGACGATGCGACACGATCGATGAACGGCACCGCCATGTCATAGAGGACACCCATGCGCAGCGATAAATCATTCAGCACCGCGCGGCGCTCAGAATTATAACCGCCCTGGCCGTGGCAAGTCTCTGTGATAGTCATCGTCTGTGCCGTGGGCTGCTGCACCAACATGCGACGCCAGCTTGCGTCCGCACGCTTGAAAGCATCAGGTGTTTTGGCCCATGGCATCACCATGATAGTGGAGGCTTCGCCAGGCCAGGACCAGCGATTTGGGCCTTTTGGGCCAAAGAAGCGGGAAAAGAGCTCCAGCAGCAGCGGATTCTGGATGCGCTCAGAGGAAGGGTCTGGCTGGAAGAAGAGGGCACGCTGTAGCGCTGGGGAGAGCGTGTGGGCCTTCCACATTTTGCTAACGAGTGGAGCGGTGGTGAGGAGTTTGCGCATGGGTAGGCGAGCGAGGATGAGCTCCAGGAGCTCGGGTGTAGAAATCACAACGTCTTTGGCTGAAGACATGGTGATAGGTGCGAAAGTTGTATAAAGCTATGCAAGTTCTCGCCGCCCTTAAATATCCCCTAGCGCTTGTTAGGTACCACTAGTTTGGTTCATGTACGGAACTTGCCGCCACCAAATGAATCGGCGGGGCGACTGATGGTGCGGCGTAGCAGGACTGGACGCGCTCCCGGCGATGTCACGCAAGAGAACGCTGGATGGCGAGGTCTATTGACAGCGACGGCCAAAAGCGGCTTAGATGTAGTTAGCTTCAAAAAATCTGATTTTTAAAATGCAATTCCTTCCATGCTATCGCGCGAACTAATTCTAGAACGAGGATGACAGTCCTGACACGTGATCGCGTTTCATGTCGTGTTTGGTCCAGAAGCTTCTCCCATAAGCGGTCGCCGGTTACCTCCGATCTCATTGCGATGCGACGGACCAAGGACTCCTTCATCGCCTCCTCTCCACCGTTCACGGTATATCTCGCGCGCATCTCCCTCACCCTCCCCTAGCACCAACCCGCGCCATGTCGCTCAAGAACGAACTGAAAAGCTGGACGGCAGCCCATGATGCGTTCAATAGCCGGAATTACGAGAAGGCACTGAAGCTGTTCGGTGTGCGTCTATTCATTCCTACTGCCATTTCCTGCTAATTCGTATGTTATCAGCAAATGGAACCGTCTGGGACAATACTGACGAACATGGCGCTGCTCTATGCTGCCTTGGGCGAGCACGAGAAGGCGCTGCGGCGCTTCACGGACGCGACTGCGAGAGATCCTTACCTGACAATTTCGTGCGTGAAGGCCGACCACTGCGCAACTATTTGAGCGTTGAACGGAAACAGATACTTCCAGCGCGGGGTTTCGCACTTCCTGCTCGAGCGGTATCATCCCGCATCCAGAGACTTCAAACGTGCATGGCTCTCCTTGCGCGGGAACCAGGAGATGTGCGTGTCATCTCTCGGTCTAATCGGTTATTCACACTCCCACTTAGAAACTACGAGCCGCTCGGCCTACAATTCCGGCTCTTTGCTTCTGAGGTCCTTTTCAACCTTGGCCTCTCGCGCATTCGCTTAGGAAGGATGGAGAAGGGATTGGAATATTTGGAGAAGGCGAAACTGCTCACGATGATGGAAGACCACGACGTTATCCAGGATGTGATACGCCATAAAGGGGAGGGTTATACAGTGTTCAGCATCGTGCGTGTTGATAATTGTCCACTTTCAATCGTGCCTCGCTGAAAATTCATAAATGACAGGCCCCAGGCATCCTCTACTGGCCATCCGACAAGAAGCTGACCGGAATCGAGCGCAGGGACTACATGGGCCAGGCGGTGCGTGCTTCTCCTCGTGTATTTTATACGTATCCTTCTCTTCAATCAACCCATATATCCCTCTCTCCCCCTTCTATTTGTAGTTGTACCAAACCCTGATCTAAACCAACAGATCCTCATCGCTGCGACGGACCTCGACGACCTCACGACAGGTTTCTCAGGTCTCCAACGCTTGCAGAAGAACCTCAACCGCCAGAGCGAGGCCGTCATTGCACGGCGCGTGACGCTCGTTTCTGCCCGTGCGTGTCCCAATTCATCTCTCACCAGACGTTCCCCGCTGTAGCTCATATCCATCATCCGACCCGCAGGTCCTAAATCTGAAGCTCCTTCTGACGAGACGCCGCTACCGCGGCGCTCCATCGATGATCAAGAGCGCGCCGACGAGGATCTGCGCCTTCCATGATTATCTGCACACCCGCCAGAATGGTCGAAGATATGTTTTAACAACAGCGGACGGGTAGGATGCGCTCAGAGCTGAAGGACTTTCTTCGCATTGCTACGTAGCACCGTGATGGTGTATACGTCTCGCATTCGACAACGCGTGGAACCTCCGAGACGTTTCCCTCGCCGACGCCCGGTCGTGCGCGGAAATAAACTAGGCTATCGACCTCCAAGGCGTTTTAGCTATCCAAGGCGTTATGCCTATTCATTTCCGTTCGGCTGTTCGTTCTTCTCAATACCATACACATTTCAAAAACACGACGGCGACCTTAGGGTCGGACGACATGGACAAAAAATGCGTGAGTTTCGGTTTCCTGGTCCTCTGGTGAAGCCACGTCGTATTCGATTGACAGTCAGCACACTCTGAACGTGTGACTCGTCGAAACACTGGCGCTCCCTCTCCCATACTGTATAGATCTGTATGGAGGCAACCGTAACGCATAACGCTGGCCATTTTTGCTTACAAATTTGCCTTTTATAGTAATTGAATTACTATAAAAGGCTAGCAACCAGCGTAACGCTCGACTTTGCGTTGCCTCCATACAGATTGATACAGTAGTTCAGTTTCGCACCCAAGTGCCTCGGATCAAGTTGAGGTGCTTGTGTCCCATGTTTCACTGAAGACGTTTAGTTTCGATGTTGGCATCTACACTTGGACGATGCGACGGGACCGATCACCCACCATTAGCACTTTGCACCCTTGCTCACTTTCACAGTCTCAAGTTCAACCGCGATCGAGACGGCGTGCTCCTTGCTTGCCACACTCACTGCTCACATTGGCATCCCTTCGCGATGAACTCTCCCTCTGGTTGCATGACTCGGGTTTTGATCTACCTAGTTCGTGCGCAACGCGTCACGCTTCTGTCCACGATGCATTCCTTCCTTCCCTTGAGGAAGTCGAAATATGCCCTGCTTAGGATTCGTAACTCCCGTGAATCATATAACCTTCGACGGACAGTTATGATTTACAATCCAGGTCTCCTCCGTTCATGAAGCGCAGAGACTACATATAATCTACGCATGCGTAAGGTATTTCTCGACGACGGCGATAACTCTCGGGTCCACCTTAGACAATATGGCCACTGTATCGTCCTAGGGAAGTGTGTGATCAGTTCAACGCCGCAAAGGTCTTGCTGACGGCGACGAACCCAAACACGATCTTCAACCCTTGCGCCATCGGCACTCAACACATAATCGCTAACCTCCTGTACTTTGGACGCCGCGATGTATTGTCCGTGCAGAATCTCAGGGCGGTCTTGGTACGCGAGCGCTCCCTATACGAGCTGCCGGCTTCCCTCTTCCGTCGTCCACGCGAGCAGGCGCTCCATTATGTAGTCGATCACGACCAGGAACCCCGAGAACTCTCGCCGCAGCTCGGAGTAGCAGTACCCCGGGGACGTGGCGTTCACGATCACCGGCGTCGTGGGCGGGAGGCGGGCATTCAGGGCGCGGAAAAAGAACACGTTGAGGACTAATACCATAATTGTGAGAGTGCGACCAGAGAGGTGGGTAAGTGAGGCATACGTTTTGAGAGCGAGTATCGAGGTCTCATGGCACTGCAGGTGGGTCAGTCGAGTTACCCTGCATGGAAATTGGCGGCATACCCGGGTTTGGAGCAGTATTCGGCGCTGCCGAGGGTCTGAAGGATAGAAGGATCCTCGACAATGTTTTTCTCGATGTTGACCCAGTGGTGCGCCCCGCTAGAGACGAATATGATTCTGGGGGATGTGGATTGTTCCTGGGCGGTTTTGATCATGAAAGGGAGGAAACGGATGGCGAGAAGGGAGGTGGAGAAGCAGTTGACTTGAAGTCTGGACAACAACTGTTAAATAAAGCGGACATGTGTGAGTAGAGCAACGAACGAGGTCTCCCAGCCGTCCGTGATTGGCTCGTACTTCAACGATCCAATAGCGGCATTCTCAACCAAGATGTCGAGCCGGCCACCATCCCGCTCAAACTTGTCTGAAAACTGTTTCACGGACGAGAAATTGGCAAGGTCGATGATCCATAGTTCTGCTCTCGCGTATCCAGTGGCGGCTTTCAATTCTGATCCCACGGTTCAAGTTCAAGTGAGTAAAATCTCCGAAGAGTTCGGGGGTTGAAACGTACTTTCCACTGCAGCCTGCCCCTTGCTTTCGCTGCGGCACGCCAGAATGAACCGCTCCGGATTCATCGTCGCAAAGTGCTTCGTAGCTTCGAAACCTATCCCGGCGTTGGCGCCCAAAACAAGGACCGTCTTCCTTGTTAAATTCTCCTTGAGCACCGGTTTCGGTGTGGTGAATTGGCCCTTGACAAAGTCCCAGAAGGTCAAGCGCATTGTGGGGTATGGAATGGAGAGGCTAAACGATGCTTGAAAGTAAAATAATTCCTGCTAGGCTGAGCCCCAGAACTTTGTCGGAGGACCTGCTGTATACATAGGTTCATAGATTCTCCCATCAAACGGCGCGCCGCAATGGGCCGCCGCGCGCCACTACTGATCGGCGCAGGCATCGTCTCAACAATAATTATCACTAAGCGTGACAAAGCTCATCTGGCCTGAGTCCAGACCGAGCGCAACCAGCATCACTAACATTGAATAGAAAAACTACGGCGGGATTTAGAGGAATGGATTGAATTAAACAATTGCTCTTCACTTTCATTCTCCAAACCATATATCATTTTAATGTGAGGGTCGAGCCATGCTTTCGATTGGTGCCTACTCGTGGTCAATCTATTCGACATTTTTTATGTTATTTTGTCCCTTTCCGACTCGGCGCCTTCGAATAGCTTACCGCGGGTGTTGCGAGTGGCGTTGAGAGATGGCTTGACGCGCAGATCAGGAGAGTCCATCTGGGAAAAGCCCAGTCCCTCAGTAGAGTGAAGTAGGGGCCAGTAGAGCTGTAGGGTGGTAGCAACTCCCCCCTTCTAGATAGAGGTCGATAGAGCCGTAGGACGGTAGAGCCGTAGAGCTGTAGAGCTCGGTAGAGCCTGGTAGAGACATCGTCCGCGTGGACAATATCATTGATGGATCCAGATCAGGTAGCTGTCGACCTCGCTTATCACAAAAAAGGTATGGGGGAAAATAATAATATTGCAGTGAGTACGCTATTATACTGCTAGTCGACATCCAAAGCAATTCAAGTAAGAGAGGCCTAAATTACTGACCTGTGCGTGATGGGATAAAGCAAAGAAAAGTAGCCGAGTCTAGCCGAGGATCTTGATCTTGACACTGATCATTTTTGGGGATTGGGCGAGCTTGCGACACTCTTGCAGGACCAGAGCACAAATATGCTTGAGGGTGCTTGTTTGAGAAAGTTATTGCATGCCAGGAAAAGCCGCCCGCCAAGTTAATTTGCTACGAAGTTGAGGTCTTGAGGTGCGGGAGGGAGACAAGATTTGGGCCCGGGGCCTAGAAGATAGAAGGGGGGAATAAGCAGAGTAGAGGACTTTAGAAATTTCCTTCGCCTTATAATCAACGGTTGCGCGGGCGACGGCTTCATCAACCCATCAAGCTAAATCAAGCCTACACGTGAATATGAAAGTTCTACCCGGCTCTACGGAGGTTATGGGGATCTACAGTGGGTGTCGGTTCTACAATAGATTGCGAAGCTCTACGGGGCTCTACAGGGAAGGCTTGGGCTCTATCAGAATCTACCCAGCCCCACTGCTTCTACCCTGTTGGCTGTCTTCTACCACCCCGAACTCGATTTCCAGATGTCGTCGTCGACGAAAAAGAGAGATAGTCGGAGTTCGAATCCCGCTCGTGGAGCGTGGCGGTGCCGGTTGATCCGCGCTCTTTTGCGTCGATTTCAAATCATTTGTATACAAATCCACAAGATATGCCTATGCTGCGCGTCGGCACTGGGAGTCTGGGATGATAATTATTTAATTTCCGACGTCCATGGAATTTAATGGGTAAAGTTTGGCTCTGTGGAGCAATAGGTTTAGCACGCATTGGTCTGCGTGGTTGGATAAGTAGTACGGCAAGTGATCTATTCGCTCTTCCTTAGTGTAAAGAATTATAAAGACAATCCGGGCTCCAGATATCGCCGGAAAGGAGAGATAAAAAGCTAGGGGTCCAGGATACCGCTGTGGCAGCATGGCGAGGAGATGATGGAACTCAGCAGTTGAATAGTTTGAGCCAGAGATATTGATGATCCACAAACACGAAGGGCGTGGAAGAAAGGAACAGATACAGCACAGTGAGGGAGGCAAACCGGTGTCGGGTGGGTTTTTCTCGTAGATCTTGGCCTTTTACTTATAGTAGTTGACCGGAGAGTACGCCGCAGTGCGATGTTCAGGTCGTATTGCGGCGCAGTGAGTAATTCACCTACATTTTAAGAATGTTTGAATAGGAGTACGAAGCTTTTGAATTACGGGACACGGCTGGCGGGTTGAATTACACAGTCCACGGTGTCTCGCAGCTGCTCTGCGGTTTAGAAGCGTCAGAAATCTCGGACACAGTGTGAATAGGCTCACTATATAGGCATGAACATCGCACCGGTGGAGAAAAAAGCCAGCGCTGCATTCTGAGCCGGCTGGATCCAGAACTGACATCCTGCCGCACAGTGGGGAAATCGGCCAAATTTCGGAATGCCTTTTCTCAACCATGGATCCAGTAAAATTGCGGGCACGATGCGATTAAGGACCTGTACGGGGATCTATTCAGGCTGTGTGTTTGAATTGTCTACAGCACGGGACATTTGACGTCGAAGACGATGAAACCAAAGATGCACAACGATACCCGTACATTTCGTTCAAGAAACGGATAATCGTAGTTGCGATGCGGAGGCGGGTGCCGAATATGTAAACAATGTAAACAATCGAAGTGCAGGAAGCGAAGGTGCGACATCGCGATTTCAGATCTCGAACATTAATATATCAGTTGAAAGCGGGGGATATGTGGTTGGGACTAGCAGCCACCCGTCAGCGGCCAGAAGCATTTCAAATAAGAAATGGTGTACGCACCGAGCATTGCGGACCCGGAGATTACCAAAAAATGCTACCGAACCGCCCTGCACACTGCAGATCGTTATAACGAAATGGGCAGTACTTGGACTATGGACGAACCGTTGGGACTCTCAGAAGAACAACGCTGTGCGATCATATTCAAACCAATGGATGTAAGTCTAAAAACTCGCATTCCAATTATAATAACAAGAAGAGTCACGTCCCGCGCTGGCAGGACGCGGAAACATTAGGAATAAAAAATGATATTTTCACGGCCCCGTGGCTCTTATTGCGGACAGGGATCAAGGGTCTTTCTAGCACCGTGCGAGCGCTCGCAAACTGTTGAGTGCATCGTCGTCCGGAAGGGAGGATTCGAAAGAAGTGTGAACATGGTGCACAGCCACCCGATCGCCGGACCTCACGCATGCCTCGTCCTCGTTTACCGTCGCTGGCACTGCCGACTCGAGAGCAGGACGAAGGGAGCTAGCTTGCACTCAAGAAGCCAGTCGCCAACGCAGCAGTGACACCAGCATCCTCGAGGAGTCTGTAGAGGCCACGGACATCCCCCCAAAAAACTAAAAAGAACAGCGTCAAGCCCAAGCGGCGGCACGGAGTCTCGAACCTGCGCATCCCGCGCGCCTCGTTGCTGTTCACCGCCGTCCAGGGGCGAATGACGGTTCAGTCGTCCGTGTGTGATGCGCGCGACTCGTCTTCCGATACCGAGACCCCACGTCCAGTAGCGGCTCCCAGTTCTACGCGCGCCAGTGCATCATCCGCTGAAAGAGCATCCATGCGCTCAGCGTCACCAAGCGGGGCTCGTCCTCCTCGCGCCTCGCAGCCCTGCTCTCCCCGCCCCCATTCGGCGCAGGTGCCCGCCGACGTCCTTGACGCAGATGCAGAGGAGGGAGAGTGGGAAGAGTGTGACGAGGAGGTGCCACTTTCTCCACTTCTGCGGGATTCTCGTCCTCGTCCGAGTCGCATGTGTCCTCCTGCGCTCCTCGTCCGGCTCATCCTCCCACTCCTTCGTCGACTCGCCCCTCTCGCCTTCATCGCCGTCCTCCCCCACATCTTTTGGGTCCGAGTATAGGTCGGGCTCGGGCTCCCTCTCCTCCTCCTCCGAGTGCGCGTCCCTGACCGCGATTCCGCACACAACCCCACACTGCCCGCCCTCCGTTCGCGCTGGTCCTCCTTCACGCTCTCCTACCTCCACTCCCCGCACGCCCGCTCGCCGTCCAAGGCGTTCTTTGGGCGGCGGTACTTCCCCGCGCCCCGCGTGCCATCGTTCGCTGGCAGGGGCTTCTCCGCCCCGTCGCTACCCCAGACGCTGCCCTCCTCGTTCGCCTCCCCCCACGCGGAAAAGGAAAGGCAGAAACGGGAAGCGTCTGACGGCGGCGGACGTGTGCTTCGTGCGACCTTCCGCCTTCCCCTTTACCCACTCCCTCGCCCGTCACCTCCGCCTCCGCCTCCGCTACCATCTACCCCTCGCCCGCGCCCGCGCCTACGACACCGGGGGCACAGTGGGCCGCGTACCCCACCCCCGCGCTCTACACGGCCTACGCGACCCAGCGCTCAGGCGTCGACGTCGAGCGCGTGGTCGTACGCGCCTTCGTCTACGTCGAACTCACCTTCCTTGGTGCGTTCGCCTTCTACCCCCTCGAGCGCCTTCTACCCCCGCTCATCTGCGTCTGCGTACCACCGTTCATCGAGCGCGTACTCCCGCTCACCGAGCGCATACTCCCGTTCATCGGGCGGCGGCTCGGATTCCGCCTCGTCGTCGTCGGCCTACGCCTCGGACGCGGGGCACTCGGATTGCAGCGCCGCGAGCGCGGCAAGCGGCGGGCTGAGGCGGAAGCCGATCCCGGTGGAGATGTTCTTGCGGTAGCTTTTGTGCGTTCGCGTTTTGTCTTGCGTTTTCGTCCCTTCACGCACATATTTCGTCCCCGAGGGCTGTATCCATATCAATCCAAAAATCACCTGTATCCCCCGCGCCCGTAGATTTATTGTATTTTATCTAATGTATCTGTAGCTGTATTTGTTGATTTATTTCCGATGACACTCCTTGCGATGAGCCGATTGTGAGGAGCCTGGAGAATACTCAGACGACGGGGGGCGGCGTGGCGGTGCTGCTGACGTTATGAGCGCTTGATGGGCGCTTCTTTCCTTGTCTTCTGTCCCAACGCTCGGATCTTCCTAGGCGCTCTTTCTTCATTAGAATCGGATTTCCGGAAACAGTTTCATGTCGTACTCGCGTTACGTGTCTGTCATGGATTCCGATCTGTGGACTGGGAGCAATCAAGGGGACACCGGTTTTTTTTTTTTTTGACCCAGGGTCGATTTTGACCTAATTTTCCTTACGAGCCCGAATCTGAACACCAAAAGTTCAGAAGTTTGGTCGTTCCCAAGATATGAGGCAATTTGACTCCCAAAAAAAGAAAAAAATCACCAATTTTTTCTTGGATAGATACGATGGTTCGGCGCAACTTTCAAAAGAAAAAAACCTTCGACATTGGACTAACTACCACGTGACCTGCCTTATATGGTAACTTCGATACCATAAAAGGAGAAGTATATTTGTCGTCTGGCGTAAGAACGGCTTCACCGAATATTCTCGGATGTGCTTTTTCGGTGTTTTCACCCCTTTATGCATCATAATTCGACCACATGTCAAATTTTTTAATCCCGGTGTCCCCTTGGCAGTAATCTTGGAGCTTCTTGTCCCTTCCGACCCGGAATGGACGAATCCGATTCCAAGAATAATCGCGCATCTCCGAGGGGTCTTATTCTGCGTAAAAGGCGACTTCTCTGGTTCGCGAGGCTGTAGACATAGCATCGAATTCTCTTGGCTGCTGATAATATTCACGATGTGACAAATGCAGTGGCCGCCCTTTGACTTTCATATCCGCTAAGCGCTATCGTAGCGTAAGTTAGGGCATTATACATAAGCTGCTGTTGCTCCTGCATTCAAGACGTCCCTGTACTCATTAACTCGGTGTAATCTCATGCCTGATAAGAATATTGCCTGTTGACACTGTGACAACAAACACGCCTACAATAAAGCACTGGTTTGATTTTGTTTCATTATTCATTGGACGCCTTTATTTCGGGGACATGAATTTCCTGACCATCGCCCTTCGATCTGTTCGTGTCCATTCAGTCATGCCCACCAGGCAACCGAAATCTGTGCTATATGCATGTTGGCACTATTCTTGCTGTCAGCCTGTCATTCATATAGAATTTAATATAAGCTGAGATTGATCCACCGCACGACATACACGTGTTTGACAATGTTATAAAAGGTAGGCCCATTCACAGCATTGCCCATTGTCATTTCCCTTCAAGCGACACTTCAATGTGGGTGGGCCAACACTTGATATGACATATTCTGACTTCACAGAAATTGCACCAAAGCCTCAACTCCATTTACCAACATCCACAGCACATTATGGAGAACAACTCTCCCAGATCTTCTGATCCTTCACCAGTGAGGCTCTAATCAACGCAGAGAGGCATTGCTAATAGAGTTTCAGGGTTCCGAACTAGTGGCTCTCGCAGACAGCATTCTGAGGGACTGCATGGCCGAAAGCAGTCTGGCCAATTTGCACACAGCTATTTACCTCCTGGCTCAAACCTGGGTCAATCAGAGTCCACAACATTCTGAATGCCTAAATCTGCTTGCCACTGCGTTGTTGACGAGATTCAGCTATACTGGCCAATGGATTGATGTCCAGATTGCCGGCGTAATTCGTATGGGAGTCATGACAGGAATAACACCTGAATTCTCAGGAGTCCTGACTGTGTGTGATTTTCTTTTTTCAACTTCAACTGCATCAACTCACATTTGGTCCACAGACATTGGTGTCTGATGTGTTGCAGGTGGATGATAATACAGATCACATTATCGCATTGGCTGGCAACATTCTAGCACATTTTCATCAACTCCCCGACTCGGATCTTTCGAGCCTGGACACCGCCATTTATTTGTACGAGGAAGCTATTTCAGGACAGGATTCAATGAGCATGGACAAATATAGGATGATGCGTCAACTTGTGAATGCACGTCTCATTCGATCACATACCACTGGAGATCCAGAAGGAGTTCGGAAGTCAATCTCCTTGGCCCGACAGCTGTATGGGTCCCAACCCAACCAAGTATCATGGCTCTGTGCTGCACTCCGTTCCGAAGTTGAGTTGACCAATGTCATGGAGTCCATGGGCCTGATTCATGAGACTATAAAATTGGATAATGATGCAGTGGAATTGGCAAGGACTGGTACCGAATTCTTGGAGGTTTTTGAACAGGCTGGAGACGACTTAAACCTGGACATGGGGATTTCTGCATTGGAGACAGCTGCTGCACAAGTGACATGGGGAAATGACTGGCGGGAATTTGTTCTGAGAAACTTGGGGCTTGGCCTTCTTTCGCGATTCGAAACAAGGGGTAACCCACAAGATCTCAACAATTCCATTGAACTACATTGTGAAGCCCTCAATTTGTGCCCAGCACCTAACCTAGACCGTGGTGGCTCTCTCAGCAACCTAGCAAATGGGCTTTGTGTGTGGTTCCAAACAAGAGGTGATGCAGGAGATCTTGATAATGCCATTGAGCTATATTATGAGGCCTTGGAGTTTCACCCAGCACCTCATCCACTCCATAACATTTCTCTCAACAACCTGGCAAGTGCACTTCATCAGCGGTTTGAAACAAGAGGCAATGCAGGAGATCTTGATAATGCCATTGTGCTGAATCGTGAAGCCCTGGATTTTCACCCAGCACCTCATCCAGTCCGAGCTACATCTCTCAACAACCTAGCAAATGTGCTCCATACACGGTTTCAAACAAGAGGTGATACAGGAGATTTTGATAATGTCATTGTGCTCTATCGTGAAGTCCTGGATTTGCACCCAGCACCCCATACAGCCCGTGTGTTAGGGTTTAGCGTTTTACGAGCGTAAGTCAGTAGTAGATACTGAAGTCGTGAGTGATGTTTTTGTAGTTTAGCAAGTTAGTCGTAAGTCGTAAGAGCGTATCTGAGTAGAGCAGATAGCAAGATTCGTAAATTCTCAATGCGAGTGAACTCAAACTTAAATCAGTCAAACAGAATCACACTACACGGGTGACCTTGTAACTCAGTGGGCAGCGGCTTAACAAGAGTATACAAGGCACTAAGTTCCTATAGGCAGCAAGGCTAGGTCTTAGTTTGAATCAGCTATAGGCTATATGAGCTAGCTTCTTCGAAAGTTGGGTGCAGAAGTGCTACGTGATGGATTGAAGTAAAGATGTGGTGCCGTCACATGAGGACAGGCTCTCATATATATAGGTAAGGATTGTGGATGCTAGAAGGTTCTTCATAGCAGGAGAACATTCTTGTGAGGTACTAGAATGTTCTATAACACAGAAATAATGAATGTGCTACAGGGTTGCACAAATGTTCTAGAATGTTCCGGGGAGTCCAAGATTATTCTCAAAACATCTCACAGGTGCTGTATGAGTAAAGAAACATCTACATAGATTGGCCATGCACTTAACCATAAGGGTTTAGCACTTAAAGAATGTGAAAACATGTGGGAAACATGTTTTTATAGTGAGCACGAGTTCAAATCAAGCTCTGATGGCTCCGATCAAATATTGATGGATGTAAACATACTGAATAGCAAGTCATTCTGAGGTTGAATGACTGGTTCAACAATTCGATCTTAAGCTCAGAATAGTAAGTGAGAAGTGTGCCTTCACTCTAGAACCCAAAAGCGAATTTTAAGAACAGTAATATACAAGGATATTCAAAAAGCACTATGAATTCCATTACATGTTATATT
This sequence comes from Mycena epipterygia, assembly GCA_029281465.1. NCBI lineage: Eukaryota > Fungi > Basidiomycota > Agaricomycetes > Agaricales > Mycenaceae > Mycena > Mycena epipterygia. Next base: position 662,265 of record JARJCQ010000021.1, on the reverse strand, counting down.
CCATAACACCGTGGTGGTTCTCTCAACAACCTAGCAGGTGTGCTTTATGAGTGGTTCCAAACAAGAGGTGACACCAGAGATCTTGATAATGCTATTCTGCTGGATCGTGAATCATTGCATTTGCACCCAGCACCTCACCCATACCGTGGCGGCTCTCTCAACTACCTAGCAACTGCGCTTTATGAGCGGTTCCAAACCAGGGGTGATGTTAGAGATCTTGATAATGCCATTGAGCTGCATCGTGCGGCCCTGGATTTGCACCCAGCACCCCACCCAAACCATGGTGATGCTCTCAACAACCTAGCAGGTGGGTTTCAGCTGTGGTTCCAAAGAAGAGGTGATGCAGGAGATCTTGATAATGCCATCAAACTGTATGATCAAGCACAAGTTTTATTACAACCACCCCACCCACATCGTGGGCGAGTACTCATACAGCTGGCAGTTCAATTGATTCAGAAGTTTCACATTTCTTCAGACTGTACTATCATGGAGGATGCCATCATTGCTTTTCGTGAGAGTTCTGGATATTTCCCCTCTCCAGTTTCCGGACAGTGCAGGGCCGCCATAAAATGGGCTGAACATGCAGACAAGAACAATCACAAATCAGCCTTGGAGGCTTACAAAACCTCAGTAGACCTGCTTCCCCAGCAGGCTATGCTTGGCTTAGACATTCAATCTCGTCAGAAGGCATTGACATTGGCATCAACTGTTGGTCTGGCAACAAATGCGGCTGCCTGTGCCTCGCGGCTGAATGATATAGGAAAGGCAGTTGAATTCCTTGAGGCTGGTCGTTCAGTCTTTTGGTCACAGGCACTGCAACTTCACACTTCTCTCGATGAGCTTGAGGCAGTACATCCAGAGCTGGCAGAGAGGATCCGAAACATATCAACAGAACTGGAAGTTGGCTCGCATCGTGCTGTAGCATCAATCCGTATGCGGCCGGCAGTGCACAAGGACCATATGACACTTGACCAAGATGATGCACATTATCGCAAACTTAATGCCCAATGGCTTGAAGCTCTGGATGAAGTTTGACAGCAGCCAGGATTCCAGCGATTCCTACGACCAAAACTGATGAATGAATTGAAAGCAGCAGCAATCAAAGGACCGGTCATCATCCTGAATGCCAGCAGATCCTCATGCACTGCCTTCATTGTGACTCTCTCTAGAGACGTTCAATCTGTGAATCTAGAGAATGTGACATGGGGCAAAGCCCAACTATTGGCTGACCTTCTTCATGCATTGCTCAGTCGAAACAATGCAAATATTGCCCATACTCTGACCAAGATTCAAGGCCGGGAGGCCTCAACACAAGTCTCAAGTCTGCAAGATCGAATGTGGAAATTAGAGGATTCAGAGAACCACACACCCAACAAAATATTTGAAGTTTTGTTGGCAATCTTGTGGAGACTGATTGTGCAACCTGTGTTTCACGCCCTGGAATTGAAGGTAAAAAGCACCAGGAATTGCCTTATTCTAATTCTAACCTTATTACCAGAAATCAGACCATCCCAGTCGACTATGGTGGTGTCCCACTGGTCCCTTCACCTTTCTTCCAATCCATGCTGCTGGGCTTTATGGACCACTCGGAACAGATTGTGTCTCGGATTATGTTGTGTCCTCGTATACACATACTCTAACCACCTTGCTCAATCCACCTACTCAGCCTGCTTCACCATTCAAGATGACAGCAGTGATACAGCCTACAACGGACAATTGCTCAGACTTGCCTGCTACTGTTGAGGAACTAGGCCGAATCAAGCAGCAGGTGCCCTCACAGTGGCTTACCAGCCTTGGTGATGCTACTCCAGCCACAGTGGATGTGGCACTGCAGCATCTGCAGGAATCATCGGTTGTGCATTTTGCATGCCATGGTACACAAGATCTTCAAAATCCTCTTGAAACCGGCCTGATCCTTACTGATGGCCGCCTCAAGGTTTCTGAGCTTATGCGGCAAAAGGCACAGAAAACGAGCATGACATTGGCATTTCTGAGTGCCTGCGAGACAGCGAAAGGTGATGATACAGTGCCCGATGAGGCCATGCATCTTGCTGCCACACTATTGTTTGCGGGATTCCGAGGTGTTGTTGCAACAATGTGGTGAGTGGTTTTTAATGCCTTCAGAGCTTGTGAACTGATTCCTAACCAAAGGACAATGGCTGATCAGGATGGTCCTGAGATAGCCGAGACATTCTACCAACACCTCTTCAAGGGCTGTGACGGCAATGCGGACCCTCCTGATCTTACTAAGGCCACGGAATGCCTTCACATTGCTGTTGCCAAATTACGTGCAGATCCAAATGTTCCTTTCAGCCACTGGGTTCCATTTGTGCATTATGGCTTGTGAATTTGTCCCAATTCCTGGCCAACTCGTAGTCAGACACGAACAAGGTCGTTTATGATCACCATTTACCATGTTTCCCACCCTTTTACTCCTGGCTTCTCCATTGTATGCATAGTACAGCTTTTGGATTTTGTCTTGTAGTTGAAAAAAACAATGATTGCACTGTTGAATTGATTTTTCAAAGTATCCAATGCCTAGTAGCTGGGCAAAAATACCCTCTACAACCTAAATTGAATTTGATTAGAAGGAGGACATTAGTGGGCAAAGGTGAGGTGTGTTTCGCTTCAAGTGCCGCGAATCATATTGCTTAGTTGGCCGACATGGATTCCATTTGGCACTCTGATTTCTTTTTTGGCCAGAAATGTAGCAGCTCCCAGTGTTGGCAGCTTCCCAACAGTTATATTTATCATGCGACTAACAGAACTAACAGTGACTCAGACTGAATCTGGGGGAGACGGGGAATCAGAATGACGATGTCTGAAAATAGATTCCACATGAACTAGGTGTGGTTCAAAATAAGTTGATACAGTAGCTCTAAAGGTGGAAAGAAGACCTGACCTGGCTGCAACGGCCACAAATGCCAAAATATTGGCCTTGCGTGCTTTCAATACAATACTCAATACTTATACAACTGGGTTGATATGACTGACCCAACACAAAAGTTCCACCAGGGGCCGGAAGAAGTGGATGCTCTTGACAAACAAACCACTACTATTTGTGGCACAATGGATTGGTTACTTCATGTCTGCCACTGCTAAAGATCACGATGTGCAACCGAGATGATTATCATGACGAGAACTAAGATGTACGAGGTGGGATGATTGAGAAGATATGTGCAGCCGGAATCAAGATGTAGTGGAATCGAAGCTAGATAAGAAAACCCGGTTAGGGCTTACACAACCAGGTGTTGGCGGGATGAATGTAGTTGACAGTGTTGGCCGGCTGGATAGGTTTTCGAAGTGGACGAGGGCAGGGGTATATGATTTGAACAAGATGTAGAGTGAGTATTCCAGGCACCGAGAGCAAAATTCAGCTGGAAAGACAGCGAACCCGGAAGGAGGAACACTGATATAGCTCTGGCGGCCGAACACGAAAAGGACAGACAAACACTGGTTGAGCATTTCGAGTTTTTCACTGAAAATATTGGTGAAAAACTTCCTTCATTTTTCACAGATTTTTCACTGAAAGAGTAGGTGAAAAATTGAAATTGTTTTCAGTACTTTTTTGACTCGTAATCAAGGTCAAAAATTTGAAATAAAATTGGTGATTTTGTTTGCAAGAGTAATATCAATAATTCATGCACATCTGCACCTGAAAATGATGGTGAAAAATTTTAAACCTTTTCACCACAATTTTCACCTGGAAAAACACAATAAAATCTGTGAAAAATGTTGAGTGAAAAATGGTATAAATTTGGAAAGGGGGTATCCATGTTTTCAGACATTTTTCGCAATCTTTCTTTCAGCTTTTTTCACTGAAAAATATGGTGAAAAAGATAAATTGTTCTTTCTGCATTTTTCAGTGTAAATACAAGTGGAAAGATCAAAATATTTTCCTGACATTTCCCACCGAGAATCAGGGCGAAAAATGTGAAATAATGTTCAAGAACTTTCTGCAGACATTAATATTCACAGAGAAAATAGCCAAGACTGTATTTCTGATTGTTTACCAAAAAATACAAGAGTGTTTTTGGAACAATTTGTGGTGGAAAGGGGGTAACCTAGTGCTGGAAAGGTTGAGGGCAGGATAGTGTGAAATCAGAAACACCTAAACAAGCTGTTCAATACTTTTCGGGCCTCATTCTGGAAGAATGTGTGATATCAAACTTGAATCAATGCATTCCATATTTTTTGTGGTTTACACTGGTGAGCATTTCCCGTTTTCAAGTGAATAATCACAGGGAAATTTGACTTTTTTTTCGCAGTTGCAAGTTTTGAGCTTCAAGGTGAAAATACCAGTGAGATCTGTGCCTGCAATTAATTTTTTTTTCACAGGATTAGATGGTGAAAAAGTCCGAATTTTGATGGGCCTCGACGGAGAATCAAATACACCATTTGAGCTGTTTCAGGCTCATACATACTCATAAGGCGGACCTTGAAAAGCACTGACATTCAGGCTATTGCCCCGCACGATCCCACGGACTTAATATCTGTGCCAAGACTGAGCAAAAATGGCGCTGCAACTGAGTATTTGACCTCTGCTGAGTGCACTGGGCCCTGGATTTTTGGTCTGTGAGCTGTTTCATGCTCAGGCTTGTGAGGCCCACCCTCAGAAGCACACACATTGCTGCTGCTGCCACTCACAATCCCATGGATTTAATATCCGTGCCCAAACTGAGCAACAATGGTGTTGTTGCAACTGAGCATTTGACTGCCGCCGAGTGCACCAGGCCGTGGATTTCTGGTCTGTGAGCTATTTCATGCCCGGGATTGTGAGGCCCACCCTCAGAAGCACACACATTGATGCTGCTGCCACTCACGATCCCATGGATTTAATATTCGTGCCCAAATGGAGCAAAAATGGTGCTGCAACTGAGCATTTGACCTCCGCCGAGTGCACTGGGCTCTGGATTTTTGGTCTGTGAGCTGTTTCATGCTCAGGCTTGTGAGGCCCACCCTCAGAAGCACACACATTGATGCTGCTGCCACTCACAATCCCATGGATTTAATATCTGTGCCCAAACTGAGCAAAAATGGTGCTGCAACTGAGCATTTGACCGCTGCCGAGTGCACCAGGCCCTGGATTTTTGGTCTGTGAGCTGTTTCATGCTTGGGCTTGCGTTGGCATTGAGCAACGACGTCCCCCCGAGACCTGTCCTGATCGGCAAAAGCACGTATACACACAGAGAACACATACCATTTCCGACGAATGTGTTCTGGCCTTCTCCGAGGATGAGATGATAGACTCCCGTCGGCTTGCCCACCGCAACATCTTCAAGCAGACCACTGAATCTTCCGGCATTACCAGACACATGTAGCTCTGGGAACGCGTTCTTCAAATCGCTGGGATACTCCCCGGCTGAATCGCGATTGTTTATCAAACCCACGTAGAACGCGATGCAGAGGATCACTCACGCCACTTCTCCTTGCCAAGCTCCAAAACCGCCACACTCTTCCCGGCTCTTGCCATTCTACTCGCCGCAACACCGCCCCCATAGCCTGAACCCACCACAACGACATCGTACTCTGAGCGCATCATCGTTATCGGCCTGCTCAGCCTAGGGAACTTGGCTTTCCTTCCTGTCTCGTTGGATGTGGAATGATAGTAGTCGGTGCTGTGAAGTGGCACGCCTCCGGACACGACGTCATCCAGCCGCCCCGCGCGCGCTTCAACTTGAAATTCAGCAGAGTCCATGGTCGTTCAAGAGAGGGGGAAAGAATAAGCGTTGTTGGTGGGAGACGGCTATCCAATCCGCTAACCGCTAAGCTAACGCTCTTTAGGATGCTGTGTACAAACATCACTCCGTCCTGCCACCCGGGAACGTCGGAAAATCAAGCAGTGATAATCACCGTGTGGGGATATATTTAGTATTACAAGCTCTGGTCCAGTCCAAGTCCAGTCCAGCGCGGATTGGGTCGAGGCCGTCGATGTCAAGTTTTGAGGGCTGAGACGGGAGGAAGACCTAGATGGGATACCCGGGATAAGGTCAACGGGGACGAACCAAGGAGCGCTAGGGTAGGTAGGTAGGATTACACGGCCGGTCCCGCTTAGGAACGCCGGGACCCAGGAATTATCGAAGTGTACAGGCACATGTACACTATTGTTCCTGGACTTCTCCATACTCTCGTAGCCGAGCTTACGATCTCAATCTTTCGACCCACCGCGGTAGAACTAAAAGAAACATAGAGAAGTAAAGTAGCACGACAAATAGTAACCTCAAATCAAGCATTTCTTGGACGAAACATGGTGGTGCTGTTGAACAGGAGGACATTATACGCAACACCTGAGTCTTGAATGCATATGGGCCACGTAGCGTAGGACTTCAATAGTCAATCAATGAGGCAAGAGCAATCACGAGGTCAAGGCCTCGAGATGCGTCCAAGTATTCGTCATTGTGTGCTGTATTTTGAAGTAACCTGTGGTTCGTCCTTCTGGGGTTCGAGCCGTCATGGTTCGAGAAGTAAGTACAGCTTGTATTATGGTTGTTGAATCCCGCGACCATTCCAGCATGAGCTTCTGTCCAAGTTTGGAGTTCTCAACGTCTAAAATTGACGCAGGCCCCATCAGAACTAGCCTAGAATAGTAGAATGGTAGTCATTATGTAGTCATGATTAAATCGTTGGTCTGGGATATTTTCCCCACTGCACAATTCAAGTGAACTGTCCAGAGCAGGATAAGTGCAGTCCCGTTTCCCAAGCAAATAAATCAGGTGCTTCAACAATAGGGAGACCTCGAACTCAGAGAGGAATTAAACCATTTTCCGTGAATAACGGTTTGCTGATGGAACGGTGGAGATTCAGCATGCAGAAAATGAAGTTGATTTGAATCTTTGTGAGTTTCATGTGCAGATCCTCCCATTAATAGGGTGACAGTCGCCATATACAACTCTGTGATTTCTTTCGGCCTCCATCTGCCAGTCATGTTTTCATTCGCCATCACGGTGTCCACGATAGCGGGCCGTGCGTGCCTTGGATTTATAAGGAGCTTTAAGTAGTGTCTAGATTCGCGTGATTCAGAAGTCAAGACCGTTGCACCCTTGTTCAATTTTTGCCTCGATAGACCTGGATCCGAATGCTATCAAAAGCAGGAGTCGCAGCAAGACTTTCCGAGAGACCGTGATGCCAGTTTTGATCAAGTTGACAAGCTTAAGGATACGAGCACACCGAGCCGAGAGGGATATCAATAGAATTTCGTCAGCCTGGGTAAGCGAGGTGTCCGTGGCGAGACATACATCGAGATCAGGCCCACACGTCGTAGAAGGTGTGTCGTCGCTTTATTGGTGCTCAAAAGATTTCCTCGCTTCGGATAAGCAATAGTTGGTAACTCAAAAGTAGTCGTCAGTCCGATCGATGTGATCAGCTGGCGGGGACATGCTCCATTAGGCCTGTTGACAAAAAAAAAAAAAAAAATCAAGAAGTCCTAGGGCCTAAATTACTGTACATTTAGGACTGCTTGTAATTTTTTTTTTTTTTACAAAAAAATTCACAAGTCCGAAAAGTGAAAAGTAGCGGGATTTTGGTCGCGATTGTCAAAAGTAGCGGAATCACAAAATTGTAAAAGTAGCGGAATTACAAACTACCCCAATAGAGGTAGCGGGATTTCGGCGGAAATTCTAGGTTTTTCCGCTCCCTCTTTTAGTCCATTTTCAAGTCCAATAAGTAGCGGAAAAACATGAATTTTATGAAAGAGGTAGCGGAAATGACAAAAATAGCGAAATATGTAGCAGAATATTAAAAGTGCACTTTGAACGCCATACAGATAGCCCATGATAGCCACCTATGTCTCTATCATAGCATTTCGGATTTTCCTGATGTGGCCATGCTGTGGCAAAGCTTCCGTAGTTCACAGTTGTACCGATGGGGCAAGCTAATCCAGGAAAATTGTGCAGGAACCGCGGGCGCAAGAACGAGAGAAGACCTGAGCAAATGGGGCAGAGATTCACAACTATGAGCGCAAGAACAGAGGAAAATGGGAATGGAGATAAACCTACATGGGGAAATTGCACCGCCGAGCCATTTCGTTAAAGAACGGTTAATGAATTGGACTACATATGAGTTACTCAACACACAAGTCAGCCCAAGATGCGGTGTTCCGATCAGGCATCCAAATAACTCACTCTCTTGACGGTAGCCCTGTACAGCTTTGGACCAGTCGGCGCCGACAACCGAGTGACTTAGATCTACAAAAGACATATAAAACCCTCCAGCCCACTATACACAGAAATATGCTAGCTGAACTTGTTGAAGACAGGGTACGCTCACTCGGTCGTCCAGGACAACGAACGTTCGCTCACATGCTATTACAGTCTCACTATGTCTTCCTGGACGTGTCAACTCTGTCGTGGCCCGTCTACCCGAATACAACGGATGCTACGCCGTTGTCCTCGACTCCATCTTCTCGAACGAAGAGGCTTCTGTGTTTCTTGCAGAGGCCGAGGCATCGTCACCTTGGTACACTGCCCAAATAAACGGGGGTGGGTATCAATATATGAACATGGAGTCGTACTCACCTTTGTGACTTAGTGACTTCGCTTAGCATTGCGAGAGTTTGAGAATGTCGGATCCACTGGGAGCAAGGTCTATGGACCGGTCTATTAGACCTGTTGATGGACCAGCGGACTTCAGTGGTGGACCGGTCTATAGACAATGGTAGACCTCCGAATGGACCTTTGGCGATTGCGCGTGACATTCTGTGACATTCATCAGCAAACCCTGATTTTGGCTGTAGTGAGCTGTAGTAAATCCAATTGTCCCTGTAGTTGCTGTAGTGCCCATAGTGCTACATAGTTGTGGGCTGAACTATGTAGTGCTCTATAGTTTGTCAATGCATCTACATAGTTCATGGTAGTATTCTGGTTTTGTGTAGTCATCTGTAGCATGCAGGCCATGATATGTAGTGCATGGTAGTTTTGGGCTCTTTTTAATTCCCACTAGAGTCAATCATTTAATTTATTTAAAACACGTGCAAGGCAATACAATTCATTGGTTCTCAATCTTACCGTTGTAGCCACTTCATGTTCAACCTTACGATTCACAGAAGTCATTACAATTGAACATTGTGACAGGTTTCCTTTTATTTGAATTCGGCAGGACCCTTACTACAGAGAACTACAGAGCACTACGTAGGGCCCCTAGTCAACTACAGAGAACTATGTAAACCCAGACCTTCACTACAGGCACTACAGCACACTACGTAGGGCTACGTAGTGGGCCCAGGGCTTGCTGATGTTGGACAAACAATGATCAAGCGATCAATCCTCTTGCAACCTGCCACCATGTTTCTGGAGCTCTATTCTGTATCATTGTGAAGCCGAAAGGAGGGGTTCCTAATACATCTAGATATGTGACTCATTGTAGAAGGCAAAATCCCCCTACGCTGAATTTTCTTCATTTTTTCGCTGTTTTTCGACTTTTAATATTATTACGGTGCATGGGAGAGTCCATCAGGCACTGGGCCATCTGGTGTGGTCCATCCCAAGGTCCATATCAATTCAAAGTCTACCCCAAGGTCCACGACTAAAGAGCACATGTGGTCCATTGGTCCATGGTCCACGGTCCACAGGTCTATTAGACCTTGTCCCCAGTGGATTCAACTCTCTGGAGAGTTTGTCACTTTGATGGTATTATGTGAAAGTTCGTCACATTGCTTGGTTTGTGTGAAAGTTCATCAGCTCAACTCGGCACGTTCAAGAACCCAGAATCTCGGCCATCATTGTTGCTTCAACAAGGCCGGGCGTTGTCTTTTTTATATAGATCCCTTGCTAACACTAACCACTAACCCTAACCACTAACCACTAACCTCTAACCACTAACTTACTGACCTGAACCACTAACCTCTAACCCCTAACCAGCTAACCCAAAACTAACGGGCCATTTCGGCAACTGATGATTCCCATCACTCTGTGATGTGCCGAAGAGTTGCCGCTCAGCAAGCCCAGAATCAACCCGGAATACAAACTCCCGAACTTTCATAGAAAGCAATCAAAATCACGAAGTTTCACGTATTCCCATCAAAATCACGAAGTTTCACGTATTCCCATCAAAGTCACGAGCTTCCACAATGCTAAGCAAAGTTACAAAGGCACGAAAATGGCGCGGATTCATGAACATGTCATACCGCAACGGCCAGCGCATTATCTCCGACTCTTTCTAGCTTTCAGAAGAGATATTCAAGAAAATTCGTCTGCATTTCAGTCTCAGTGACATCGAGGAAATCAAGGAGATATTGTATATCAACGGCCAGAAGGCGATGCAGAAATGGTGCATGGTGCGCCTGAACAAGCGGCTCTGGTTCCTGTGCTATCCGGAGGGCGGATTTTTCCGCAAGCACATTGATGGCTGCTACAAGAACGAGTACATGCTGTACTGTTCACTGCGAGTCGTACTGACCATGTATTTTGAATCTATAGAGAGAACAGACAGTGGACGTTCTATACCCTTCAATTATACCTCCCATCTGACTCATCAGGATTACATGAGAGCTTTGAGCCTGCAAAGGGCGGTACGACCTGATTCCTGGGAAGAAAGGGTGCCTATGTCGACATCCAGGCCAATCCCAGCCGGGTGCTGGTGTTTCAGCACACCATGTTGTTGCATATGGGAGAAGAGGTGTGCATCCGAGTCAATTCCGTGTCTTTTGGGGTCTAGCTTTACCCTAATAGGTCACAGGCGGAGTTAAGTGTGCCATGTGTTTGGATATTCTGTATGAGAAAGTCGGCAAACTTGTGCATCTTAAGACTTGGGGTGTGGGGCCACAGCGGTGCCCAGCAGGAACTTTGTACTTATGAGTTTTTTATGTACTCACCCACGATCAAGTACCAGAAAAAAAAAATGCTGAAAGAGAAAGCGATCTAATTGTGGGGATGATCAACTCTCACTGGTTGAGCATTTCAAAAATTTCAGTGGAAATATTAGTGAAAAACTTCCTTTATTTTTTACTCTTTTTTCACTGAAAACTATGTGAAAATTTTCCATTATTTTCACTACTTTTTTGAAAAAGTATGTGAAAAAATTGAAGATCTTGAAAAAGTAGTGAAAATAATTTAAATTTTTCACATACTTTTTCAGTGAAAAAAGTGTGAAAAATAAAAGAAGTTTTTCACCAATATTTCCACTGAAAAACTTGAAATGCTCAACCAGTGTCTGCAGGATGTGAATATGTAAAGAGAACAAGAACAAAAAAATAACAGTCCATGTTGAGTTCCTGAGTCAGCAGGAGTCAGGCCAATAAATTATAATCTCACACTGAACCACAAAGTGGGGCATCCAGGCTTTCTTAATCATCCATGACTTACCACACGATATGTATGGCGGTCAGATCCTAGTTTTATTATTCCTGCATAAACATCGACATTTCCATGTAATTTTGTGCTTGAAAATTTGAAAATTTCACCCTGTATAAACATTTCAGCTCTTTGAAGAACAAATCAAACAGGAAAATATACATTGTACCCTTGAAGGAAATTGACGCAACCTGATTCTGAAACTTATGATCAAATAAATACTTTTGAGCCAAAATATCCAAAACTTGAAAAAATCACAAATTATCAAGAAGTCTTGAATACTTTTCTTGACCTTCACACATTGGAGTGCACACACCAAAATATTTTCGTGGTCGTCCCAGAAATATTCCAAGTCGGTGGCTGTGCTAACCTAGTTTGATTGCCGATTCGGCCTTAATTCCTTATCTGAGATCGGCGATCGCACTCCGACCGAAGGGAGTCGGAACCCAAAACCTGGATCAGCGGGTTCGTCGTCGGCAAAGGTGAATTGAAGATACTTGAGATCAATGTTGGCCATGGTGATATCCTCCAGGCTCCAGACTCTCAATCTCGATCCGAGGTCTCTGTTGGCTAGACAATTCATGCTTGGCCTTCTTACCCTCCCGCATGAGTTGACCAAGCGGGCACAGATTATTGGTGCGTCGGTACCTTCTCGTGCGACTTGAGGAAATAGACGGCACGGGTGTCGAAATCTTTAGATGGCCAGGTCTCGGGCGATGTGGTCTGAGTAGATTCGTGTGGAGTAGGCTGCCAGTACCAGTAAATAGAATTGTAGACTCGGAGTGCGATCGCCGATATCGGATAAGAGAATGAAGGCCGAATCGGCAATCAAACTAGGGTTAGCACAGCCACCAACTTGGAATATTTCTGGGACGACCACGAAAGTATTTTGGTGTGTGCACTCCAATGTGTGAAGGTCAAGAAAAGTATTCAAGACTTCTTGATAATTTGTGATTTTTTCAAGTTTTGGATATTTTGGCTCAAAAGTATTTATTTGATCATAAGTTTCAGAATCAGGTTGCGTCAATTTCCTTCAAGGGTACAATGTATATTTTCCTGTTTGATTTGTTCTTCAAAGAGCTGAAATGTTTATACAGGGTGAAATTTTCAAATTTTCAAGCACAAAATTACATGGAAATGTCGATGTTTATGCAGGAATAATAAAACTAGGATCTGACCGCCATAGATATGAGGAGTCATAGAGTTGGCTAGAAATAAAAACAATAACAGATATACAAAGAAGACAATGAATATGAGTGATAAGGAGAAAGGGGAAATCAAGGATTTAAAAGAAATGCGGATGTGGGGAGTCGAACAGGCGACCTCCAGATTTCGTTGGGGGGGTACCGCCACTAATATATCACAAAAATCGTGGTGAAAATTTTAAAAAGCCTTCAACACAGCCACTATTTTATCAGGCATGAAAAATGGAACAAGGATTGAGAGAGGTCGCGAAATCCTCATATCGGTTTATTAAATGGACGATCACTTACTTACATAAGTACTCGTAAAGTAAAAGGTGTTTGAAGATGTGATATTCACGGATCAATATAATTCATGTAACTTTTTAGCAGTTTTCCGTTAGTTTGTCGGACACAGGTCAGTGCTGCCACCAAACCAAACACCGAAGCAGATATTAGTAGTATCAGCAAGAACATGCCCACAGGGTACCCCCGGGCCCCGCAGACAAAGTTATTTTTGGCGGCGGCGCGCTGCTCGGCAGGAGCTCAGATTCCGCAGCACTAGAGAATATCGGTGTCGCGGATAACAGGCAAGATAATTTTTCGGTCACAGTGTACCTCGGTGGTAGCCTGGAGCGGTACTTCGCAGACGCATATGCCTCGGTGTAAATCCTAACCAACACACAGAAACAGTTAGTCACCGGGAATAGCACGCATCTGCCGGAATACATCAACAAAGCATTTAAGGCTAAGACTCTGAGTTACCGGGCCTCAGGTTCCAATGGACTGGACTTCCTTGGGTGCTTTCTTAAAAGCTATTGGAGAATGATGTGGCAGTCGTGTGCCACAGGGGGGGCCTGTCAAAGTCAAACTTTGGTTCGCTGTCACGGATCACAAAGGTGTTTCCATGGTTCGAAAATGGGGAAATCCTGCTGGCTAAAGAGTTGGGGGGGGCCGTGCTGGCAGTTGAATCCTGGGCTGCCCCCTACTTCCAAATCAATTTCAAACAGAAGGTTCACAGTGTTTCGGAATTGTTGTGGCGGCATCTGCCTTCCCAGTCCAGCTTCTTCTAGGATATGAAACAACTGATCATGTGGTCCAAAGCAGTTCCACAATTCAATGTCTGTTCATAGCTTATGTATCGGTGTATAGAGATATAAAATTGACATGAGTGTGCAAGTCCAGCGCTATGATGGTGCCAGGAATAGATGGTATTGAATTGAAGTCCTAAAAAGGATAGATTGTGATGAATATCTGTATAAAAACAGCAGACACCTGTACTCGGGACAGTATTTTGGCAATAGCAGATAGCCGATGTACCATGATGCTGGAGTATATATATGATGCTTCATCTGCTTCTTCCCCCTTTCAAAGATGTCTCCCAGAACCACACTCAGTGAAACACGCATGGACAACATTGTTGCCTGCTTGACTCCTGTCATACCACTCTTAACTGAATTCAGTGATGCATTTGGCACCCCATTTATTCCTGCAATTGTGAACACAACTCTGTCTTTGATCACTCTGGTACAGGTAATATATGACTGCCATGAATAACACAAGTCTTACCCATTGTTGCAGAATGTGAAGAAGAATAAAGAGGAATGTATTCAGCTCATGGAAAATATTCATGAGTTACTCTATGCTGTCGTCAATCTCCATATCAAGTCTGAGACTGCATCAAGTCTTCCTCCCGCAATCTTATCTGTTATTGGAGAGCTCATGGAGTATTTCTGTTCATCTAGCTCCTTATCAGAACCATGTGACTGATAATTCCCTTAGAACACTCCACAAGGTCCATGCATTTATGGAGGCACAACAGGATGGGAACAAGATCAAGCACTTCTTTCGTCAGAGTGAGATGAAGACGCTGCTGAATGAATGCCATACAGGATTGAAACAAGCTGTTGATGTGTTCAAGGTATCTGTTTTAGATTTGCTGTTGACTCAAGTATTCAAAACTCACCTAGACGGAGGGTGCCATCAACATCTATGGAAATATTGTTGAGATGCAGAAGGAAACAGAAAGGATTCACAAGGAATTGCTTGAACTGATTTCAACCTCCTCCGATGCAACAATTTCGGACAAGTCATCCTCAGTACATATATTCTCAACCGAAGTTGAATCATCAACTAATTTCCTGATCAGATGTACAACTGGGCCAATAGCTCACACAATAGGTAATACAGCATCTGTGCTTGCTCAACACAACACTCATGTTTCATTTGCTCTCAAGCTCCAATTCGATTTCCATGCTGCCTGCAAAGCCCAAGATCCTACATGGTCGGGAAGCAGAGCTCAAAGATATTGTGAAGACTCTGAAGCAGGACCCTGCAAGGATAGCAATTCTAGGTGCTGGTGGAATGGGGAAAACAAGCCTTGCCAAAGCTGCTCTCCACCATCCTGACATTTTTGCCAAATACCAGCATCGGTTCTTTGTGGCTGCTGATTCTACTACCACCAGTGTTGAACTTGCAGCTCTGATTGGGTTACATATAGGACTGCAGCCTGGAAAGGACCTGACAAAACCTGTTGTGCACTACTTCTCCAACATTGGTCCTTCACTGTTGGTTCTCGATAATCTGGAAACTTTGTGGGAGTCAATGGAGTCTCGTGGTGGTGTTGAAGAGCTTTTATCAAGTCTTACGGACATTGCTCATCTAGCACTTATGGCAAGCATACATCAATCTTTTAATTGGAATTCTACTAACATTTTGCTAGATAACTATGAGAGGGGCAGAAAGACCAGCAAAAGTTCGCTGGACTCGCCCATTTCTGCAACCCTTGAAGCCCTTATCAGATGATGCAGCCCGTCAAACATTTGTTGATATTGCTGAGGATTTGCACAATAGCGAGGACATTACCAAACTTCTCTCTTTCACAGATAACATGCCCTTGGCGGTGGATCTCATCGCCCATCTTGTGGACCTTGAAGGGTGTGAGAATGTCTTGGCCCATTGGGGAACAGAAAAGACCTCTCTGCTTTCAAGTGGTCATGATCGCAGGTCAAACCTGGATATATCAATCCAAATCTCGCTCTCGAGTCCTAGGCTAAGCTCTGGTGCTAAGGATTTGTTGAGCCTGCTTTCAATTCTCCCAGATGGCCTCTCAAATGCTGAGCTACTCCAAAGCAAGCTTTCCATAAAAAATCTCTTAGAATGTAGATCTATGCTGCTCGGGACATCTCTAGCATATGAGGATGACACGAAAAGGCTAAAGTCACTGGTTCCTATTCGAGAGCATATGCAGCAGTTCTACCCAGCTTCACCACATCTAATTCACCAAGTCGAAAAGCACTTCCATCTCCTGTTGGATATGTATGAAAAGCATCATGGATCACAACAGGTAGCAGGACCGCTCAATCAGATAACTGTAAATCTGGGCAACTTACATCAAGTACTACTGCGAGGATTGCAACAAGATAACCTGAGCCTCAGAGATACAATGAATTGTGTCATTTCTCTGAACTGTTTGATCCGAATGACTCGGGATGATCGTCATATATTGATGGATCATATCCCTGCTATTATCTCTTCCGTTCATGATGACAGACTAGAAGTATTGTTTATTATAGAAGTGCTTAGATCTCTGCCTGTCCAACACATCAACACTCCCGAACAATTGATTGCTCAAGCCATATGTCATTTTGCCAACTTCAATGATCCACTCTTGGAGTGTGAGTTTTCCCACGGTTTCCACAGATGTTTTTTTCTAATAAGAATGATAATAGCAAAGTTCTATGGCACAGTGGGACTGTACTTAGATTCCGTGCAAGGGGAAATATTGAAAGCCAAACAATTCTTTGACAAGGCACTTGTACTAGCAAAATCCTGTGGAAACCAAAAACAACAGGCCAGAGTATTAATTGGGATTTCTGGGTTATTGTGGAATGCTGGTGACTATCCAGCAGCTCAGATCCATGCCCAGCACACACAAAGACTTGCCCAACTATCTGGTGATTTATTCATGGAATCATTTGCACTATGGTTTGAAGCCTTGTGTGCCCAACAGCTTGGGGACTACAAAAGTTGTACAACCTTGTGGCCCAGAGCAACAAGACTCCTGGACCTTTGTGGGATGTCTCAGAGTAATATGTATCACACTATAACGACTATTGAGGCGGAGACACATCTTCTGAAATCAGAATATGCCCAGGCTCGCAGTATCCACACTGAACATCTTTCTAATGTTCAAAATAAACTTTCTTATGCTAAGAGCCTCCTAAATCTGGCAGAGATTGATATTATAATTGGTGCAAATCCTCAGGACGTCCACCAGAATCTTGACAAAGCAAGAGAAGAATTCACTACTATAGGAGCCTTACGTTTATTGGGTCATTGTGATGTTACTTTGGGACAGTTTCATCTCAGAGAAAGAGAGACTCATGCTGCAAAGTTAATATTCCAGCAGCATTTCAATTCAGACTTCAAAAATGATTCTCAGGCTTCACTGGCATGCCTGGAGAGCCTTGCAGATACTAGCCAGTGGTCCCCATGTGATTTCGAGTGGGCATCAAGATGGACAATAGTATATTTGGTGTATGCAGATGGAAAACAGAACAAACGGGCATTTCACAAGGCACTTCAATTTCTGGGAGAGGTGTTTCTCACACATGGAGATCTCAATACATCACACAGTCTTTTCACTGTAGCATTGGAAACATTCACATATATGGACATCCACCGCAGTCGAGCTGAGTGCATGCTTCATCTTGGAGATATTGCAAGACACAGCGGAGATTTGACACAGGCACAAGATCTTTGGAAAGAGGCTCGCCCACTGTTTGAACAGTCATCACAAGGAAAGGACATGGCCCAAATTGACACCAGACTTGCCTTAGTTGGGCAAGAGTTATCAGACACACACCATAAATCACTTGTATTTTTGAGTGCACTGGAGACACCTACCACATCCGTGGATGAGCTGCCCTCTCTGAGTTACATAGAGCATCCAGTTCTCCAAAAACAGGAAAAGACTCTGGCAAACCTGGGTGGACAGTAATTTTGTTTGTGACTTTATGCAATAGCTATTTGCTGGAAATTCTTTTTCTGTGGTTCTGAATCCATTTGAGGTTTGATAGCAGGATATACCCTTCCTTTTCTCGCTCTCTCTCTCCAAGAAAATTGCAAGACTGGAACCAATTTCTTCATGTGGTGTACTTTTGAAAGTTACGTAGTATGTAGATACATAGTCTGTTGTGTTCACATTTTTTAATGACTATATAATGATTTTTTATGTAAATACAGCTGGACATGCACATGTGAACAGTGATGCTGAGCTATTCCCTCAAGATCTCATTACTCTTGTCAACTCCTGGACTGAAGTAGAATTTGAATGTAGTCTAACCAAACTGCGACCAGTGGAACTCACCTGATACTCTCTATGCAGTAGCATCTTCTTTACAATATTTCAAGGCCATGAGTTCAGTTAATGCCAGGCTTTGTGTCCCTACATAAGCTAGTCCGACCTCCCCCGGGTTGTTGGATCAATTTCCTATTTACAGCAGTTCCTGAAAATAATGGCAAACACATTTTTTTCGGGCACTTCCCAAAAAGGAAACTCATACTGTCCGGGAGCCGCCACGAGCGCTATTCAGCACCGGTACGCTATAAAATTCATCCGATACCCTGGTTGGATGCCTCGATCTCGTAGATATGTAGAAGAACCTGAAAACCATGACTTCAATTTTTGGTCAACCGGATTCGTGTAGTTGATATATGCTATCGGCATGGGCATATGTTTTCGCTGCGGGCGCTTTCCATATATGACTAGCAACATCATTTCTAGTCAAATACAATTCATTCCAACCCTCGGGGTTCACTAGTGGGCAGGATATCACTCTGTATGTCGGGGTGTTTTCTTTTTGGGAATCACACTAAAAAAAATTGTGTTTGCCATTATTTTCAGGAAGTGCTGTAACAATCCCGGCTATTTATAACTTTCTCACCGGAATAGCGGCAGCAACAGGCCTAATGCCTGATTCCAAAGTCAAAAATGTTTAAACTTGGATGCGCAGTGGTGAATGTGTGGTGGATGTATTCCAGTGCTCTCTGGACTTTCCCCTGATTTCTTGGTAGACTTTTCAGCAAATCTTTGACACAAGGAGTGTTGAAGGCATTTTTTTTTTTTTTGGAGCGTTTGGGATAATTGAATACGGAGAAAAATGGCAGGTAGCTCTTTCAGATACCCTATTACTTCAGGGAATTTACCTAGGGACTTTCAGCAGCACTAGGAACACATTAAAATCGGCCCGCTCCATCCCGCTATCCCGCCACCAGCCGCCATCAAATTTTGACTTACAAAGCATAGGCTTGTTAAATAAAAAAATGATCCAACCCAGGTTGTTGAATAGTTTAATCCCTTGGACGACCCTAGATTTCTGATTTTTTAGTACACCAGGATACTTCCCGGAACCAGCGTTCCTAAGCGGGACAGTGCACTGACCGTCCCGTGTAATTCCACCTACCTACCTACTGCCATTTTTGTCCCGGTTAGCTTCTTCCCCATGACAACTGATGATAGCCGACCTATCTCGGAATTAGTCTCTTATAAACAGACGCTACAAACGTTGATGCTCGTACCTCGCATGTTTGTAGTCTGTCGTTTACCCGAGACGTGTGATCGGAGGTGGACCTTATTATGTAATCTTCAATTTCGCGGAAGATCTTACAGGACTTGCAACGCGTTTTAACTTATTTTGAACTGGGATTATTGTGCAGGGCACCAGAATAAAGAACTCTGCCAGCCAATTCTGCCGCACGACGTTCAAATTCAAGAGTTCGAGTTTTGATGGGTATGGCACGTGAGCAAGCCGCAAGTTCTTTCCACTTGGAAGACATATAAAGACGAAATTTGAAGCGAGGGATCTTTTTAGAATGCAAATAGAAGACATTTGGTCTCTTAGTATTTCTTATTGAAGACCCTGGAGGTGGGGAACGCTCTGGGGTGAAATTCAAACTCCGCACTTTACATAATAAGGTCCACCTCCAATCACTCCCCACGCGGTAAACTACAGACTATCTCGGAATCGAGTGTCCATTGTAAAGCACACTCGCACAGTATATAATTCTTTGGCTGATAATTCTAGATTGAGGACAGGGGGAAAATTACCCCGCCCCCCAAAAAAAACTACGGCAGTTGAGGCCAAGTTGAGGCCAAGAGAATCAAACTTCAACGTTTCCCACGGACATGACGCTGACAGATTTGCACAGCCTTCTCGCTTATTCCACCTCTTGTTCCCGATCCAATTCCAAATGACCAACTGGGCGGTCTTCGTCACAGCACCGAGGGCCTCGCCAAAGGTGGCTCGATTCTTATTGTTATGCGTACACTGACCGCGGACCGTGGTGCACCAGGCACTCAATCGCGCCTTCCTCCTCATTCAGGACTTTGAGTTCTCCGTATACCCAGACGACAGCACTTGGACTCTCCTCACCTCCAAGGAGCTGCCGGTAACTCCTCCTATGGCCACGTGCCTCCCACTTCCGGACATCTCTGGCACCAATGACTTTACGGCGATGTCGTTCGCCGAGATCAACGCCTTCGTGCGCGCACACGACACCGGCCTGCAAGACCTAGACTTCTCCACTGGGAACTGGGTTATCATCGACCGGAAGGGGCTCGAGACCTCTACATGTCTCGTGTGCGAGCAGTATTACAATAGCGGTGAGGAAGGCGGGGAGGAAGGTATGACGGACGAGTTCCGCGCGTGCAGAATGCCATACGAATGGGCGCATTCTGTGTTCGTGAACTTGGACATCGCGAACATGGGGTTTGAGGACTTCGTCGACGAGGATGCAGGCCAGCAGGAGGATGGGAGCTGGAAGTGGGCATCATTCCCCCCTGACACGGACGTCAAAGAGAAGAGTGAGGCGGACATAAAGAGAGATGAGGCGCTGAGGGAACTGAGAGATGGTGGGCACGCGGATTAATGTATGAGTTTGTGTCCAAGTGGTCGCTGAAGTAGGTGCGTTTCAGTTTAATCAGTATTTTGGTAGAAAGCTCACTGAATCAACTAGAGATGCGAGTGAACGAAATCCTCTAAAAACAGCCAGTTCCTCCGATATTATCTTATTCAAGAATGATTGTGAATCAAGTGACGGTGTTCGTTCGACCTAGTTCTTCAAGTGACTGAAATTACTGGGGGTTTTTATAAAAAATGTCCTAGTTCATTTGTGTGGAAGATAAACTGGAACTAGATGCCATCCTTCTTTCTCTGATTGTGCACTAACAGCCACCCAGCACCATCAGGGAGAACATACTAGAGGGCGTCATCGTCTACGCCGACAGTAGGGGCGCGTAAATCCTTCGCGGCGTCCCTTCCTCTTCCTCAGATTTATTTCCAGGGGTGGCGTAAGTGCCCTTCCTTGCCCGCTCTTTCATCGATATCCAATACAACGTTGCCCAGTTCATGTTTTCTTCGCTCTGCATGCCGTTCCACCAGGCCGTCGGCAAGCGTGTGTCGACGTGGGTCTCCTTGTTCCGTCTTTCCTTCCAACAACGTAACCTGACTGTTTTTCCCCGTCGGCATGTTCAGTGGAAGCGACCTTGATCTTTTCCCGTTATCGCCTAAGGTTCCAATTTCCTATCAGTTTCGTAAGTTTCGTACATGCACAGACACAGTCAGGCAGTTCCCGGACATACGCAGTTGAGCAAGCAGGCCCTCCAGTTGACTCCCATCCCACCCGGACATCGTCCTTGACGAAGGGTCCGATACACATGTTCATGTTGAATCGCATCCCATTGAGGAAGGTGGTTCAATTTTTCATCAAGTACGTGCTCTTCAGTCTCGCTGTCTTTCAAGAGATGATTTTTCGTGCGATACGCTGCCCACAGTGATTGCGCCACGACAATACATATAACACTTCGTGCCTAATAGCAAGTCTTGTATTCTCATTTGGAGCATCCTCATCGTCGTCACCTCATCCTACTTGCGCTTCCCCTCTCCAAAATGAATCTCGACGGACTTTGTTCCATCACTATCGAACCGTTCGTCAAGCTCCCTTCATCTCCGCGGACTACACTGGTTAATGTAAATGACCACAAGAGTGAGATCGCCCTCGGGGTTGATATCGTTGTGCCAGTGTATGCAGAACGACGATGCGACACGATCGATGAACGGCACCGCGATGCCATAGAGGACACCCATGCGCCGCAGCGATAGATCCGTCAGCACCGCGCGGCGCTCAGAATTATAACCGCCCTGGCCGTGACAAGTCTCTATGATAGTCATTGTCTGCGCCGGGGGCTACTTCACCAACATGCGACGCCAGCTTGCGTCCGCACGCTCGAAAGTATCGGGTGCTTTGGCCCATGGC
Source organism: Mycena epipterygia (assembly GCA_029281465.1). NCBI lineage: Eukaryota > Fungi > Basidiomycota > Agaricomycetes > Agaricales > Mycenaceae > Mycena > Mycena epipterygia. The sequence continues at coordinate 640,481 of JARJCQ010000021.1, read as the reverse complement.
ATCGCCATGATGGTGGAGGCTTCGCTAGGCTAGGACTAGCGATTTGGGCCTTCTGGGCCAAAGAAGGGGGGGAAGAGCTCCACCAGCAGCGGATTCTGGATGCGCTCAGAGGAGGGGTCCGGCTGGAAGAAGAGGGCACGCTGCAATGCTGGGGATAGCGTAAGAACCTTCCACGTCTTGCTAACAAGTGGAGCGATGCGGCTGATGGTGCGGCGTAGTGGGACTGGGTGGGATGTTCTCGACGCGCTGATGTCATGCAAGAGAAATAATTGTATGGTCATCTCAAGGTCATCTATTGCTTTTTCGCCACATTTTGTTACTGGTCCGAATCGTTAAAACAATATTAATACGGATTCATCATTACTTTTGGGCTGTGCGGAGACTCTCTCACGACTAAGATGCAGTCTATTACGTATAACAAAGAGAACTCTTCTGGCCTCCGAACTTACCAAAAATGAACCACATCGGTGTTGAGTAAAGCCTTTACCATCTATTTTCCTTCCCTCTTCGCTCTAAATCAGTTGTGCACTACCAGCTGAACTAACCATGTGTGTGCCGTTGGGAGATAGGCCGCTGGACGGCGAGGTCTATTGACAGCGACGACCAAAAGCGGCTTAGATGTAGTTAGTTTCAAAAAATCTGATTTTTAAAATGCAATTCCTTCCATGCTTTCGCGCGAACTAATTCTAGAACGAGGATGATGGTCCCGACACGTGATCGCGTTTCATGTCGTGTTTGGTCCAGAAGCTTCTCCCATAAGCGGTCGCCGGTTACCTCCGATCTTATTGCGATGCGACGGACCGAGGACTCCTTCATCGCCTCCTCTCCACCGTTCACGGTATATCTCGCGCGCATCTCCCTCACCCTCCCCCAGCACCAACCCGCGCCATGTCGCTCAAGGACGAACTGAAGAGCTGGACGGCAGCCCATGATGCATTCAATAGCCGGAACTACGAGAAGGCACTGAAGCTGTTCGGTGTGCGTCCATTCATTCCTACTGCCATTTCCTGCTGATTCGTATGTTATCAGCAAATGGAACCGTCTGGGACAATACTGACGAACATGGCGCTGCTCTATGCTGCCCTGGGCGAGCACGAGAAGGCGCTGCGGCGCTTCACGGACGCGACTACGAGAGATCCTTACCTGACAATTGCGTACGTGAAGGCCGATCACAGCGCAACTATTCGAGCGTTGAAAGGAACAGATACTTCCAGCGCGGGGTTTCGCACTTCCTGCTCGAGCGGTATCATCCCGCATCCAGAGACTTCAAACGTGCATGGCTCTCCTTGCGCGGGAACCAGGAGATGTACGTGTCATCTCTCGGTCTAATCGGTTATTCACATTCCCACTTAGAAACTACGAGCCGCTCGGCCTGCGATTCCGGCTCTTTGCTTCTGAGGTCCTTTTCAACCTTGGCCTCTCGCGCATTCGCTTAGGAAGGATGGAGAAGGGATTGGAATATTTGGAGAAGGCGAAACTGCTCACGATGATGGAAGACCACGACGTTATCCAGGATGTGATACGCCATAAAGGGGAGGGTTATACAGTGTTCAGTATCGTGCGTGTTGATAATTGTCCACTTTCAATCGTGTTTCGCTGAAAATTCATAAATGACAGGCCCCAGGCATCCTCTACTGGCCATCCGACAAGAAGCTGACCGGAATCGAGCGCAGGGACTACATGGGCCAGGCGGTGCGTGCTTCCTCTCGTGTATTTTATACTGTGTCCTTCCCTTCAATCCACCCATATATCCCCTCTCCCTTCTACTCTGTCGTTGTACCAAACCCTGATCCAAATCAACAGATTCTCATCGCTGCGACGGACCTCGACGACCTCACGACCGGTTTCTCGGGTCTCCAGCGCCTGCAGAAGAACCTCAACCGCCAAAACAAGGCCGTCATTGCACGGCGCGTGACGCTCGTTTCTGCCCGTGCGTGTCCCAATTCATCTCTTACCAGACGTTGTTCCTCGCTGTAGCTCATATCCATCATCCGACCCGCAGGTCTTAAATCCGAAGCTCTTTCTGACGAAACGCCGCTACCGCGGCGCTCCATCGATGATCAAGAGCGCGCCGACGAGGATCTGCGCCTTCCATGATTATCTGCACACCGGCCGGAATGGTCGAAGATATGTTTTAACAACAACGGACAGGTAGGATGCATTCAAAGCTGAAGGACTTTCTTCGCCCTGCTACGTAGTACCATGATGGGGATATTCGTTTCGCGTTAGACAACGCGTGGACCCTCCGAGACGTTGCCCTCGCCGGCGCCCGGTCGTGCGCGGAAATAAACTAGGCTATCGACCTCCAAGGCGTTTTAGCTATCCAGGGCGCGTTGGCTATTCACTTCCGTTAGGCAGCTCGTTCTTAATGCGATACACATTTCAAAAGTACGACGGCGATCTTAGGCTCGGGCGAGAGATGCGTGAGTTTCAGTTTCCCAGGGCCCATGTCCGCAGTTTGAACACCCTGAGCGTGTGACTCGTCGAAACACTGGCGTTCGCCATGGCGCTCCCTCTCCCATAGTTTCAGTTTCGCACCCAAGCGCCTCGGATCAAGTTGAGGCGCTTGTGTCCCATGTTTCACTGAAGACGTTTAGTTTCGTTGTTGGCATCTACACTTGGACAATGCGACGGGACTGATCGCCCACCATTAGCACTTAACACCCTTGCTCAACTTCACACTCAAGTAACAAGTTCAACTACGATCGAGACGCCCTGTTCCTTGCTTGCCTCGCTTTACCAGCGCTCACATTGGCATCCCTTCGCGATGAACTCTCCCCCTGGCTGCATGACTCGGGTTTTGATCTATCTGGTTCGTACGATCTGTATGCCTGACGGGAATCTCTCAACGCGTCGCGCTTCTGTCCATGATGCATTTCTTCCTTCCTTGAGGAAGTCGAAATATGCCTTGATTAGGATTCGTAACTCCTGTGAATCATATAACCTTCGACGGACACTGATGATTTACAATCCAGGTCTCCTCCGTTCATGAAGCGCAGAGACTACATATAATCTACGCATGCGTAAGGTATTTCTCGACGATGGCGGTAACTCTCGGGTCCACCTTAGACAATATGGCCACTGTATCGTCCTAGGGAAGCGTGATCAGTTCAACGCCGCAAAGGTCTTGCTGACGGCGACGCACCCAAACACGATCCTCAACCCTTGCGCCCTCGGCACTCAACACATAATCGCTAACCTCCTGTACTTTGGACGCCGCGATGTACTGTCCGCGCAGAATCTCAGGGCGGTCCTGGTACGCGAGCGCTCCCCATACGAGCTGCCGGCTTCCCTCCTCCGTCGTCCACGCGAGCAGGCGCTCCATTATGTAGTTGATCACAACCAGGAGCCCCGAGACCTCTCGCCGCAGCTCGGAGTAGCAGTACCCCGGGGACGCGGCGTTCACGATCACCGGCGTCGTGGGCGGGAGGCGGGAATTCAGGGCGCGGAAAAAGAACACGTTGAGGACTAATACCATAATTGTGAGTGCGCGGCCAGAGAGGTGGGTAATTGAGGCATACGTTTTGAGAGCGAGTATCGAGGTCTCATGGCACTGCAAGTGGGTCAGTCCAGTTACCCTGCATGGAAATTGGCGGCATACCCGGGTTTGGAGCAGTATTCGGCGCTGCCGAGGGTCTGAAGGATGGACGGATCCTCGGCAATGTTTTTCTCGATTTTGACCCAGTGGTGCGACCCGCTAGAGACGAATACGATTCTGGGGGATGTGAACCGTTCCTGCGCGGTTTTGATCATGAAATGGAGGAGACGGATGGCGAGAAGGGAGGTGGAGAGGCAGTCGACTTGAAGTCTGGACAACAACTGTTAAATAAAGCGGACATGTGTGAGTAGAGCAACGAACGAGGTCTCCCAGCCGTCCGTGGTTGGCTCGTACCTCAACGATCCAATAGCGGCATTCTCAACCAAGATGTCGAGCCGGCCACCGTCCCGCTCAAACTTGTCTGCAAACTGTTTCACGGACGAGAAATTGGCAAGGTCGATGATCCATAGTTCTGCTCTCGTGTATCCAGTGGCGGCTTTCAATCCTGATCCCACGGTTCAAGTTCAAGTGAGTAAAATCCCCGAAGAGTTCAGGGGTTGAAACGTACTTTCCACTGCAGCCTGCCCCTTGTTTTCACTGCGGCACGCCAGAATGAGCCGCTCCGGATTCATCGTCGCAAAATGCTTCGTAGCTTAGAAGCCATCCCGGTGTTGGCGCCCAAAACAAGGACCGTCTTCCCTGTTAAATCCTCCTTGAGCACAGGTTTCGGTGTGATGAATTGGCCCTTGACAAAGTCCCAGAAGGTCAAGCGCATTGGGGTATGGAATGGAGAGGTTAAACGATTCTTGAAAGTAAAATAATTCCTTCTAGGCTGAACCCCAGAATTTTGTCGGAGGACCTGCTGTATACATAGGTTCTCCCATCAAACGGCGCGCCGCAATGGGCCGCAGCGCGCCATTACTGATCGGCTCAGTCATCGTCTCAATAATAATAATCACTAAGCGTGACAAGCTCATCCTTACCAAGGCCCTCATCTGACCTGATTCCAGACAGAGCGCGCCACCAGGATCGCGAACATTGAACAGAAAAACTACGGCGGGATTTAGAGGAATGGATTGAATTATGTAAACAATTGCTCTTCACTTTCATTCTCCAAACCATATATCATTTCAATGTGAGCTGGTCGAGCCATGCTTTCGATTTGTGCCTACTCGTGGTCAATCTATTCGACATTATTTTATTTTATTTTGTCCCCTTCCGACTCGGCGCCTTCGGATAGCTTACCGCAGGTGAGGTTACAATCCTGACGTAAGCCCGATGTTTCGCTTCCAGTGCCGACATGAGCGGTTAAACTCGCGGTTAAATTACTTGCTAATTGTGAGCTCACGCGTCGGAGGTGAGAGGCGAGTTTGCCTGAAGGTAGAGTAGATTAGATCGGATTTGCCTCCCATCAATGAATAGATTAGATTATCGTACAGCCACTTGTCAAACACCCGACTGCAAGCTTTTTATCTATGGTGCGCGACAAGGTCTCAGATTTCTTCCCACCTTTCAATTTCAATTTCTCGTTTTGATTTTATGCTCAGGTTGCGACGGGTTTCATTTATTGACCCTCGGTGGCCCTCGGAAGTTGGCCGTGCCCGCGTCTTGTCTTTCTCCAATATGGACTTTCCCGCTGCATTTTCCCGCTCCGTCGCAAAGTTGATGAATCAGATCCACACAACCAACACCTCGAAGTCCGTTATCACGAGCAGAAAGTGAAATGTTTCATAACCATCGGAATTTGAACCACTGGTACTTACCATACCTAGTACGTGTTGCATTATCTCTGCATCGAGAATCATTCTGAAGTGCAGTTCAGATCTTTCTCTCTATAATTTTCGATGACCTAGAATCCTCTGCTTTGCCTCGCTATGCAAAATTTTGCAAAACAAGCCAATGCAATATGGTCCTAAAAGATGGCACTGCCGCACACACATCCTTCAGTGATATTGAATGGCCAGGTAGTGTCGCAGGCTCAATAGAAGTTGTATGATTGTTGTGATAAAATATTATCCTCGGCGCTCTTGATGGTAGACTGTGCAGCGCGGCTCGCACTATCGATGGCGGCAATGCTAGGGATCGATCCTTGCACATGCCCGCCGGGTTACTAATTCACTGGTCGAATCGAAAATTCATTGGATAGTCTGAACTTGAGCCACGAATTGGATGTGTTCCTGTTACAGCGACACAGCGCCCTTGATTTTTTTTACCAGGCCCTGGCGGAATACTCTGCTGCACGACGGTGTCTACAGTATTTGGGGATCGAAATTTGATGCTCTGTTGGAATGTGTCCTCGTAAGTACACCTCGACTGTCAAGTCACATTAAGAACATGTTAAAAACCTATCCCGCAGAAAATGCGGTACGTAAATACTCTTCGGGAGTTCCCGCTGACATCAAATTTGCACAGCCTTCTTCCACGTTCGACTTCCCCACACCTTCCATATTCAAAATGACCAACTGGACAGTTTTTGTTACAGCACCGAGATCCCCTCCAAAGGTAGCTTCTCTTCCTCTTTCTCATGCGTGTACTCATGCACCAACCACGGACCAGGCACTCAATCGCGCCTTCCTTCTCATTCAAGACTTCAAGTACTCAGTGTATCCAGACGACAACCCCTGGACGCTCCTCACCTCCAAGGAGTTGCCGGTGACACCCCCAAAAGCCACGCCCCTCCCGCTTGCCGACATCTCTGGCGCGAACGGCTTCGTGGCGATGTCGTTTGCGGAAATCAACGCCTTCGTGCGCACACACGAAACTGGCCTGAAAGACGCAGACATTTCCTCCTTGGACTGGCTCATCATAGACCAGGTGGGCCTCGAGACCTCCACGTGTCTCGTGTGCGAGCAGTATTACAATTATGGCGAGGAAGGCGGAGACGAAGGTATGACGGACGAGTTCCGCGCGTGCAGGATCCCGTACGAAGAGGCGTGGATTATGATCACAAATTTGGACGTCGGGAACATGGGGTTCGAGGACTTCGTCGATGAGGATGCAGGCAAGCAGGAGAATGGGAGCTGGAAGTGGAGAGCGTTCACCCCTGACACGCACGCTAAAGAGAAAAGTGAGGTCGACATAAAGAGAGACGAGGCGCTGAGGGAATTGAGGGATCGTGGACATGCGGATTAATGTATGAGTGTGTATCTACGGTCGGTGCGTTCCAGTTCAAACATTTTTGGTAAGCTTGCTAAAGAATGCGAGCAGAGACCGGTACTCCCTTCAATTCAGGAATGATTATGAATATAGCGGGATTACCGCACCAGACGCCAAATGGACTTCACAAAAGTATCCCGTTCATTTTTGTGGAAGAAACGAGGCGGGCATATCAAATTACAGAAGCTAAATTTTGAACATTCGTCTCCAGAAGCTATTTCGCCTACTTCGCATCGGTTCTGGTCTGACCGAAGCATCTCCCGTGATCACACTCTCGCTATTTCGTCTCCCGCGAACTGGACTCGATGTTCCACCTGGTGTGGAAGGCGTGTCTTGCCCTCTAGACCCGTAAGATTGGCCCGCAACCAATCGCCTCGTCGACTGAGAGGAAGACAGTCTCTGCTCTTTCCTGTTCTTCGCTTCAACGGGCGGTACCATTATTGTGGGCTGTGCGCTACTATGCGACTGATGCTGTGCATCTTCGCGGCGGCGCGTTTCGTCGACCTTTGCGTACATCCACCAACCGATGACCGGCCTGACTGTGTCGTTTTTCCCGGTGGAAGAAACCGCGAGGTCGCGACTGGATGAAAATCCCATTCCAACCAACCCCGCAACAATGACGCAGGGAAATTCCGATCCGTTGTTGTTTATGAGGACGTCCACCTCGGCATACCCAGAGGGAACAGCGGTGGTGTCGATAATTGGGTATTCCGTCCCGTCTAATGTGAGATGGGGTCTGGATTCCTGGAAAGGTCTTGTATAGGAAGCCCAAAACCGGCGTGAAGACATAGATTCAGGTGCCTTGGATTGGACGCGATTCTAGATGGTTGAGGTCAGCTCCCCAGTCAATTAACACGAAAATAACTGACGGTATCCAACTTGGGTCCACACCATCTACCCTCCGTGGAAAACACACAAAACGCCGTAATCCAACCCGACCAATATGAGCTTCCGCTTCCAAAAGACTCGTTGCACGCGACTTTTTGCCAAAAATCGTAGTTGTCCGGACTGTTGGGGTTATCGAATGCCTGCAGGAACCTAGAGACGACTGGAACCAGGAGATGGTACCACGCGGTGGTCTCGAGTCCATACTCCTTCAATTTCTCCAGACGCCGGAGCACGAGTTCCCAATCCTGCCGTTTTCCCTCGAGAGTCACTCGAGGAAGCCCGCACAGGAAACTCATCTTGTAATTGAAATATTTCTTCATTGTTGCCATCATCAGCATGGATCCCATCGTCGTGTCACTGGTCGTAGTGGTCGAGAACTGGGGCAAAATCCAGTCGCGAAGGGAAGGGTCTACCACGTTCTTGTGTATCATCTCCCCCATCTGACGGGACAACGCGCCAAAATCGGGCGGGATATCGCCAAAGATCTCGAGCTCTCGCTTGCCCTCATGCGCAACGAAGTTTGCGCGCAGGAGCTCCGCGTTTGCGTTGACGTAGAAGGAGAACTGCGAGACAATGGCGAGCCAGACGTCGTCTGGGCGGATGACGAGAGCGTAGTGGTGGTTGTACGCCGACAAGACCGTGTTTACGAAGCCGTTTTCGTTTGGCACGATTTTGAACAGCATATCGAGTGGCCCGGATCGTCCGCCGACAGAGTATTGCATGATCCTATCTACCTGCTCGAACTGATTCGGGCAGGCCTTCTGGAGGATCTGGGTGGCGGTGACGGACTGCACGTCCTTGGAGGTTGCGGGATGTTGTGCCGGAGAAAATGTTACAGGCATTTGTGGGGGGTTAGGTCGAGCTGCGCTGTCAGATGCTCAACTTTTATGGAAGAGCAACACGGGTTCTCGTCCCTGTCAAATCCGTGAGTTCTATCATTGCAAACATTTGATCCCCAAAACAAGAACAATGCCAGCAACCAGGCGACAATAGCCTGGAACCCTAGGCCTTCTGTGAAGCGCCCTTCCAGTCACGTACCCCGTTCGATGTCACTTCCCAGATATTTATCGCAGATGGCCCAACATCTGATCATTTATTTGGTCGTGCATCGTGATCCTGGATCAACGCGTTTGACACGTGCAGATCACGGACTTCATCTAGACCAAATCTAGACAGTCTTTTTCTCTCTTCTTCCTGCATGTCCCTGCCGGGCCTGCCCGGTGCCAGTCTAACGCTTCCAGTAAAAGAGGAACATCTTCGAGGTAGTTGCATCCTTGTCCCCAACATGCATCCCAACCCTCGTCCTCGTGGCAGGCTGTTCTTGACTTTTTTTTTCCATGCTGCGGGCGCTGAATCGGCTGTCCAGGATAGGACTTTGTTGTACCATGTCGTATCTATCCATACGAACTGGACTGATTTCCCGCATACGACGTTGCGGGAGCCCAAAAACCTCCACGATTTCAAGCCGGCGGCATTTCTGCGCGAACATGTCCGTCAGGTCTGCTTTACGGGCCAACCTCCCCGAATAATTACTCCGATCCTATATTTGTGTACCGGTATCGTCAATCTCGGTCTATTCGAGCTCCCGGATTTCGAACTGGCGCCGGGGCGACTTTCTACTACTTCTCGAACGTCTATCACTGCGGAAACTGTCCCTAGACATGGATGTCATCTTTCCCCGCCAGAACCTAGATTTCACTAGTCCTCTCTTTGCTCACATCTCACATCTTACTCTCATTGACTGTGTCCACGTTTCATGGGAACCCAGGTGGTCGGGCCTGGCGCTAATTCCACAGCTCACCCATCTCGCTCTCTTCAACAGTATTATCCCCCGCGTCATGTGCCAGGGTGCGCTGCAGCATTGTGGATTACCCGAAGTGCTCGTTATCGCGGGGGTTAGTCGACCATTCCCAATGGTCCACTGGGAAGGATCGAGGACGATGCAAGATTCGTGACGCTCAATATAGACGATGAGAGCGCCGACTGGGAGAGGGTGCTCGAGGTGGTGATGATTATTGGGTGGGAGCGGACACGCAGGGGAGACAGATTGTAAGTGCTTGTCCCACCCAGCACCTTTTCCCCTCATCTTCAGACTATTTGGCCTAGACTCTCTATTTTCCACGATGCGGATACTATCATCTCTCCAAGTCCTGCGAGTCAACGCTACTTCAAGTTGTACTCGTTCCGAGCGGCTCATCTCGGGCCTCGTAATCGCACCGCCAGATAACCCGTCTAAGAACTCTGATTGAAGGCGTGTTTGTGCTCGTTTCGTCTGCATTGCCCAAATTGGAGAGAAAACTTCCTTTGCAGGAACATCTGTCAATTTCCTGCGCCGCCAGTCAATGAGTTATATGCCCGGACCATGAAAGGACAACGTACACCGGTGTCCAGCAGTGTTCACCACTGATCCTCGGCGTGATCCGATGCACACAAAGATTATATATTGTCTGCCGGCGATCGCCGTTGTGTGTTAGCCCGTGTCTACTGTATTTCACTGACTTCATGTACCGCGTCCATTAGCGTCCACTGTACCAATTGACTGTTTTGTTATCAATGCTCACGACCACTGGAATCCGGTAGCTTCTGTCGTCTCCGATCTTTTGACCGCCATGCTTCCCAATATTGATATCGACAACCCTCCTCTCGGAGAGATCAAAGCAAGCGAAGAATTCTGCGCGGTAGATAGCGCAGATTGATTTTATTTTTCTTCATAAAATTTTATCTTTTTATTTTTTAATAACACCTGGATGTTCAATGGTGTTCACCGGACAACATAGACTACAGCGGATGCCGGTGGACTTAGGTGAGTTATCCGATGGAATTCAACGAACAAAGGCGAATATCCGGTGGATTTAAGTGAATCGTCCAATGACATCCAATGAACAATGTTCCATATCCGGTGGACTCTTGGATATGTCCACCGGAATTCACCGTACGCGTGGTTGTGTTCAATTGAGACATCCATCCATCGGAATTCACTGGATAGGACCAGATTCAACCCTAGCTTTGTAAAAATGGGATTTATATTAATAATGTTCACCATGTTCGGTGGATAAACTACTCTGTTCATTGGATATGGGTCTCCGGTCGACCATTCAAGAGCGGTGAACAGGCCCCTATGTTCAGTGGAGGTCAGCGGCCCCGGCCGAGATATCCGATGGCAGCCGATGGCTCGGAAGTCGCTGACTAGTCAGCGACTAGTCAAATGGTCAGTGGGGTCGGGTCACTTAGCGAGCGGCTGACGTTGCCACGCGCATTGCCGCAAACGTGGGAGCAGTCTCGGCTAGCGTCGGCTTCGGCTAGACGACGCAAAGGCAGTGCAAAGGCCAAGTCGTTCGCGTGGCCCGAAGTCACTCAAAGTGACTAGTCGCTTCAAACCACCGACCCTCCAACACTGTCGGCTTTGGCGCATAATACACGACTGACACCATCTTCCGATTTCATAAATATAGACTGTGGGAATGATATATCGCGTCACGGCTCGCTTATCTCAAACCTTCACCCCGCCCACGAACAGTATGGCGTCCGCCTGTACACAGGACTCCTCCTTTGGCCCTGTCTCCTCTTGCAGAAGCCTAGACTTCACGTTGTTCTTTGAGCAGACGTGCGTACTACTTCACTGTGTACTTCACTTCGCTCTGACGTTTCCGTTCCAGCATCTTGTCGTTCGCTCCGGACTTGATATTCTTTCTACTCGCGGTCTTCCGGTTCATCTACCTGAAATCTCGGCCGAAACAGCCCTCGACCGCTAAAGGCAACGCGCTCCTGGCATCGAAATGTATCGCATCCTTCTTCGTTATCGCATGCGTCGCTGCCAGTCTTGCCTATGGCCGACGTCACCACGTACGTTCGGACTTCGTTTGGCTTGCCGCACCAATCTTCCAGATCATATGCGCTGTGAGTCCCTTCGGTCCGCGTATAATTCACACCGTTGAGTATATGACAGGTCATTTTATCTCTTCTTGTGGTACTTGAACATTCCAATACAGTCACCCCAAGTACCTTGATTATTTCGTACACCTTCGTGCGGGGCTTGTTCACTGCTGCTGCTCTTCGCTCAGCTGTCAAAATCGGTGTTTCTCGTAACGCTATTGCCATATCGGCGCTCGTCACATCGTCATACTTCCTATTGTTCTGCGTTGAGCTCATACCAAAGCCACGGACAAAGGTACCAATTTTATCAATATTTTAACACAATCTTGAACAAAATATCCTAGACGATTTCCAGAGTGTCGACCTCAAACATTCTCTCGAGATCTTTGTATATCTGGTTATTTCCTCTCTTGTGGAAAGGACGAAAAAACGTCCTTCGTATCGATGATTGTGGTTCAATACCGCAAGAGTTCGGTGCGCAATCTACCCGAGAGCTGCTGGATGCATCTGTCTTCGGTCGATCGTGCGTATGTTTTTCGTTTGTGATTACTGTCGTGATAATTCGCCCGCTCTAGAGACGGAAACCATTTTCATCTGATCCGAGGTTCGCTGAGGGCGTTTCCCTTGACATTCATTGCACCGGTCTTCCCTCGCATCCTGTTGCTTGTGGCGACGTTTTCACAGCCCTTGCTGGTCTCGAGGATGATTGGATATATTTCGGAACCCGATCCGCCATCTGCCAAAGGATGGGCACTTGTTGGGGCGTTCGTGTGCGTTTATGGCCTCATCGCGCTCACAACTTCGATCTATTGGGAAAAGGTTAGTTTTGCTTTCTCGTTCCCCGTCGTCATATGATGCGTACTCATTATGTGCGGCAAGGTATTCGACTGTACTGTCCGTTATCGCGGGGGCCTCGTGGGCAGCATATACAGCAAGTCCCTCCGACTGTCGTCGAGCTCAAGCAGGGAACTTGGCGGTGGAGTAGCGAGCACATATATGTGATATGGTCGCTCACTTCTAAGACTTTCAGCTAATCCTCCGTTAGGTCGGTCGACGTGGAGCGCATTTGTCAGGGTCTGGAGATTTTTTATGAGACTTGTGCGGCAATTGCCTCGATCGTTCTTGCTATACTGCTCCTCTATTCCCAGGTGTGTCCCTTGCGCTTCTATTTGGACTTATCTCATTTATCGGCCAGGCGACGTGGCCTGCGTTCCTTCCCCTCGCCATCACACTTGCTCTGTTCGCTGTTGCAGCATATATAAGTCAGGGTATCGGGTCCGCCCAGGGTCTATGGTTGGCTTCGACTGACAAACGAGTCAAATATCTAACGTCCGTACTCCACAACTATCTTCCGATGAAGTGGTCTCGCTATGAAGATGTCGTTGGAGCTCGTGCCGCACAGTTAAGGTCGGAAGAGATGAAAGGGGCGCAATCGTTTTAGTAAGTGCTTGCCGATGTGTATGCTCGAACCCCTCTTATGATTTCGTAGCAACAACATCTGCATCACCGGTGCATTAACAGTCACGGCAGCTACAGCATGCAACCTTTCGGTACTTGGTCCTTACGCTGCGCTTGCTGCCCACGGTCACAGCGCTCTGGATCCGAATCGGATGTTCACCATTGTTGCTACACTCAATCTCATGACTGGTCCTCTCGACTTGATTGGTTCGTCATGATTGGCATCAGTCGGTATTTTAGCATTACTGAATGTTGGCGTATTCAAGGGGGATATCTGCCGCAGCTTATAGCAGCGTATGCGTCCCTGAAGCGGATAGAAGGGTATCTCTCCTTGGAGGAAAAGCCCTCCTCGTCAAACGAAGATCGAAATGATCTCAGGGACACTCAAGAGAAGCAAGAGAAGCAAGGAGAAGAGAATATAGTGCTGGAAATGGCCTCATTCTCGTGGGCTCCCGATAAACCACCGTTTCTCAAGCCAATTTCTCTCAAGTTGACGCCGAATCAGCTGCACATGTGTGTGGGACCTGTGGCCGCGGTATAGTGTTTGAAGTTTCGACCCGGAGACCGATTCCTAACAAGTTCCAGGGCAAGTCCATGCTCCTGCTGTCGCTTCTCGGAGAGAGCACTTGCACGCATGGCTCGTTGTATGTTCCTGGGGTCCCGATTGCGTATGCCGCGCAGGAGCCTCTCATTGTGTCTGGGACGATCCGGGACAATGTCCTCTTTGGTCAGGAATATTCTGCGAGCTGGTACAATCGTGTGCTGGAAGCGTGTGCGCTAACGTCGGAAATCAATCACATGGAGGCACAAGATGGCACGTTTCTCACCGAGAAAGGCACAAATCTCAGTGGCGGACAGCGCCAGCGTATCGTAAGCTGTCTTCAATAGTGCACGAAGGATAATCGGTTGACTCCGTCACAGTCACTCGCTCGCGCGGTGTATGCCAAAGCGACATGGACGTTCTTGGATGATACTTTCAGTGCTCTAGATGCCCAAACGGCCGACCATGGTGGGTTGAAAAATCTGTCCTTGGACACGATTTCACGTTGCTAAAAAAATCAATGTCCAGTCTTCGAGTCCCTTTTCGGAACTGATGGACTTTTGAGCAACCGAGGAGTAGTTTTAATTACTCACAGCGGCAGGTCTCATGTTGCGGATCACACACAGCTTTACTCATCCCATTCACCTCAGTTAAGCATCTTGAACGGGCCGAAAACATACTCGTTCTCGATTCTGGGTCTCTCCAATACCACGGAACTCTGACACAGATCAAAGCCGCAGGATATAGTATGAACTATTCTGCGACCAAGAGCGACAACAGTGAAACATCAAGCTCGGACCCGAAAGCAACGAACACAGATACCGGAGAGTACGAGGATATGAAAGAGTTGGAAGAAACGGCTATCCAACAAACATCCACCGGCTTGACGCCGTACCTTTTCTACATGCGTGTGGCGGGATGGAGCAGTTCTATAGTTGTTGTGGTAGGAATTCGAATTTTATTTATCCCGCCAACTACGCTGAACATGAAATTCCAGGCTCTACTTTCGCTCAGTGGATGCATTGGACTGGCCTCCAACGTAACTCAGAAACACGAGAAAAGTTATATTCTAATCCTTTTCCAGGTGTACCTGCAACAATGGTCACAGCATAGTCGGATGAATGTTGGGAGTTGGGTCGGAGGGTATGCCGGCTTGACGGTGGGAAATTTCCTTATAATGTGAGCTGTGGTTGGGGCCGTCCGGACACGTTGACGAACATGACACCAGCGCCTTCGGGATGTGGACATTCGCCATCGTGATCACGCAGTAAGTTTGGAATCTGACGAACTCTCACTTCAATTACAAAGCCAACGTTCCATAGACGGGTCGGACAAAGTGAAGCCATTTCGTCCAACCCCTATTTTCTCGCTGAGGATTTATTTCTACGTAGACATACATGCAGAGGAAACTTCAGGTTTACTTGGAACGGCTCCCGGATATGTTATGGGTACTTCCGCTGGCCGCTTGATAAATCGGTTTTCTCAGGTAGGACCTGACATTTCGCACGTACATGCTCATGGTTAATTCATTCTCATTCCGCAGGACATCTTCATGTGTGATCTGGAGTTCCCACTCGCCGTCTTGAACGTGATTTTGTACTCCGTTGCGATCGGTATCATATATTTCTCTTCCACTTTGTGAGAAGACTAATTCTGTTTTCAAGTGGGCTCCGTAGTTTTCATTCTGATTCCTGTGAGTAAAATGATGATATGTCAAGTTGTCGAATAACTTGCTGGCACGAAGGCACCGTGGTTAACCTTAGCAGTCCCCTTTGTGGGCGCCATCTACTGGATGGTTTTGTCATTTTACTTGGTAACCTATTTTTTTGCGTCCTAATTTGTTTTTAATCTGAAGTTTCCCTGTTAGAAAACGTCCAAACAATTTCAACAACTAAGTGCAGCCAGCAAATCTCCACTGTACACTTTATTTTCAACCACCCTTTCCGGCCTTGTAACACTTCGGTCAGTTGGTTGCAGGCTTGCGATATGACATTAGATATTCACGTCGATTTCCTTAGTGCCATGCGAGTGGAGAACCATTTCCTGAGCCTTAATGATGCTCATTTGGACCGGAGCCAGGTAACAGATGGCATTACATTCCTTAACGTACACTGACGCAGTATGAAGATCCCGTTCTATTTCAGATTTGCAGGCCTGCGCTTCCTGTAAGAATTCACTTCGAGCGCGATTATTAATCTAATCTTGTTCAGACGAACCTTCCTAACCGTGATTGCTTTCATATTAGCAACTGGGTTGGCAGCTCTCGTCGTCGGCCTCCGCAAATCGATAAATCCGGCAACGTGCGTGTATGCTCATAGTGTATCTACACGTTCTCAATGACGAGCTAGCTTGGGACTGGCGTTAGCGAGTTTGACAAGCATTTCCGGACAACTTTCGGACCTTGTCATGGTGCGGAAGGTCTTGTCCTGTAAGAACATCGCTGATAAGATTACCACCAGAATTTATCCGGGCTCGAAAATGCCGCGGTCTCGATATCTAGGATCCATGAAATAGCAACGTTGCCTGAAGAAGAGGACCGTGCGGCGGGTACTCCAAATAAAACTGACGTTGCAACCGGATTGCGCGCAGCAACCTCTCTCACATTCAAAGCCGTCCACATGCGGTATAGGTATGGCCATCGGTGGGGTACATCCTAGTCATCTTATCATTCTTCAGAGCCGACCTCCCCGAAGCTCTCAGCAATGTGTCGTTTGAGGTCTCGGCTGGCCAAAAGGTTGGCATTTGTGGACGATCTGGGTACGTGTTACCGTCAACGAGTGTACAATATCTCTTGTTAACCCAGCTGCTAGATCAGGGAAAAGTAGCCTCGTCCTGGCAATATTCCGTGGACTCGATCAGTCTCTCCGGACTGGGAAAATTCTAGTCAATGCGCTGGATATAGAGTCAATCCCTCTACAAACTCTCCGGCAATCTCTGAGGTAATAAGTGGTGCTCTGTACGATCGTGAAATTGCTTACAATAACCACAGTCTGGTGGCGCAACGTCCGGTTATCTGGCACGCTTCCGTGCGGGACAATCTCGATCCTCATGGCATCCATACCGACCAAGAGATTTGGTCAACTCTGGACCGAGTCGGAATAGGAAGTGCAATCCTAGAGTTGCCCGAGAAGCTTGAGACGTTTTTGGAAGATGAAGGTTCAATATCGACCGGACAGGTACCTTGTTTGTCGAAGACTCAGGCTTTTCGTTTACGATTCCAATAGCGCCAACTCCTTTGTCTAGCGAGGGCTCTTTTGAGGAAGAGAAAATTTGTTATTCTGGACGAAGCCAGCAGCAGGTACGATAGATCAATGCGGGTTGAATATGTCTAATGGGTCTTTAGCCTTGACCTTGACACTGATAAAAAGATCCGAGACGTCATTCGTTCCGACCTTCAAGACTGCACAGTCATCTCCATTGCTCATCGGATTGGTATGTTGCTCAATAGTGTTACTCTGGTTCAAACTCATTGTTCGAAAGAAACCATCATTGACTTCGATTTGATCTTGGTCATGGAAGACGGCATGATTGCGGAAACTGGCCATCCTGCGGAGCTCCTCTCCCGTCCTGGTTCGAAGTTTGCACGCCTGGCTGCTAGCCAGGGACTTCCTGCTGAGAGTCGGCAGTCACCTTGATGATTGACATACCATTCTGCTGCGGTTCCCATCCATCGCCCTTCGGTTACTGGATTTTCTTTCAATAAATATGTACGCGTAGACGTTTCTGGGTGCTTTCCGAATCCTGTCCCTGTGAGCATGAAAACCCTAAATAGGAAGTGACTGGAGTGCTTTTATTGTTATCAGTGCTTCTTCAGCGTCTTGGACCACCCGAGCGGGACGCAATCAAAAGAGCCCGGAAGCCGGAATTTGCCTCAATACAAACAACCTGGGTGGAAAGAGAACCCGTTGAATGAAACAGCAAGTCTCAAAAACTTGAAATATAGGAGCCAACACGATCACGTGACACAACGTTCAAAACTTCTTTACACCTCTCGTCGCGCTGGCATATCGTGATTCCAACGCCCGTGGAGTGTCTCTCCGTAGGAACCTTTTCCCGGGAGTAAGTTCGGCTTATACTGGTGCCTCGTGCCGCTGTGGGCTTCTCGTCAAGGCTCGTGTCTCCTTCTTCCCAACCTCAAGCATGGACGACAGTACCAAATCCTCAAAGAAGCTCACCGACGTTGAGTCCACCTCAGAGAAGGTCAATTTTTACGTGCTGGATGTGGACAACGCGAAGCTCGCGGAGCTGGGCTACACCGCTGTTCGGTAGAAATGTTGTGTATATATTTGGCGGCTGATCAATTAGAAAATGTTGCTGAGGATGTTTCTAAAATAAAAAAGATCAAATCCCTCAAGGCTTCCAGAGCATTATATTCCAGAGATGTTTGCGGGCAACATTTTTCAGATGTTCCCTGGACATTTGACCAAGGTTTGCAACAATATTTAATTTCCCTTCACCCGACAGTATTTGAATCACAAAAAAAAAGTGTATTAAAACTGTACTACATAATACACCGGTTTTTTATCGGAGGACTTGGGCTGGGGGACATAGCCGCATATCGGCCGGTTGCATGCTCGGGAGGAAGGAACTTGCAGGTGCACAAATTGCAGAGGATGCACCGTTGATATGGTAAAGCCCATGGGCCCGGGGAACAACCGAGAACTTGAAGTTGGTGCGTAAAGAAGGCAACGTTGATGTGGACATGAGCTTGCAGGACTGGGTATATTTGACATGTTTTGCTGGGGCATTAATATTGAGCCCGAGTTGAGCCTTGGAGCTTGGAGCTTGATTGTGTGGGTTCGGGACTTGAGGACTGCGGGCGGAGTTTCATTGTGGACATTTGCTTGCTGTCTTGATGGGAGATCGGCCGTGTGGACGTTGGTACGGAGACCCCAAAATATTGTGGCTTTCATTACAGAGGTTGGGCTTTGTCCAGGATCCTGTGCGTGCCCAGGATGTTTGTGGGCGAGAGGCGAAAGTGGGGCGCTAGCGGTAACGGGTTGGGGTAGTGGAGCGCAATAACCTCGCAGCCTTGATGCATTGAGTTGAAGTCTTGCACTCAGGTTGATAACCAGAGAAGCAACACAGACTTGTCGCGGCTGGAGGTGTTGAGGGAAGAACGAAAGAAAGGCCATTGTGGGCGCACCAACATTGGCTTTGTTTGGTCTCATGCGCACGGACCATTGATGCCAAATCAATAAGAAAGATCGTTTATGTGCGGCTGATATTCGGTGCTGTCGAATAATTTGTACTTATGCCTTGAATGGGATTTAACTAAGAGGTTCACGCATCGGCTTCCAATGGGTCCTTTCGATTGAGTTTATGAATAGCATGTAATGACGCATCACGGACATTTTTTGCGATGTGAACCCAGTGTTCAGAGGATGTCATGCAAACATTGTGAGGATGCTGTGAAAATGTTTTCCCTCGAATGTTCTTAAAACATCAACGAAACCTAATCTATATGTCTCAGAATAAGTTTGGCGAACATCGCTGTCAGATATTTAAGAAACAAAATTCTCGATTGGCGGTGTACAGAAGCGAATTCAAGCGTGAATTTTCGCTCTTGGAAACTTGTGCTTTCAGTTTCAGCATCATGGTACGATGGTCGTTCCAGTTCTGCTCATTTTCGCCAGCTTTTAAACCCCGCAGGGAATCGTCGCATCCATAACCTCAACGCTGGCATTCGGATTAGTCAACGGTGCGTCCCACTAATAAGTGTGCTTTCTTTCTTGAGGCGTCAGTCCATTAGGCGGCCATGTTGGCCTTGTGTGGGGTTGGATTATACCATGTTTCTTCGTCATGTTCGTTGCCCTCAGCATAGCGGAATTGGCTTCATCCATGCCGTACGTCCTTCATACGCGGAGCCAATCCCTGCGATTAACTCTGGATTAGTACAAGTGCGGGTCTGTATTATTTCTCCGCGAAGCTCGCCCTGGAACGTTACTCTCCACTGGCCAGTTGGGTCATAGGCCCGTTTTTTGCATCAGAAGTATCCTTCTTATATGTTGATTTATATTGCAACTAGGATGGGCAAATATCACGGGACAAGTGGCTTTGGTATGTAACCGAAACTTTTCCGGGGCGTACTGTTGGAATTGACGCCTAAAATAACAGGTCCGCGGCATCGACTTCACTTGTGCTGAAATGATCACAACTGGTAGGTAGCCAGTTCATCGAATCATCAGACTTATCCTGACAATTCCAGCCATCGCTGTTTCTTCCGATGGCGAAATTGTCCTATCGCTCGGGGCGACATACGGAATACTTCTTGCGATTCTATTCACCCACGGCATTGTCTGTTTCCCTGCAACGAGAATTCTGGCGAGGCTTAATCTCTTCTACGTGGTCATAAACGGCGAGTCACCGATATGGCTTTCTCGTGTTTTGATCTTAATGTCTAATTAGCAGTGGGAACCACTCTGGCGGCAATAATTGCGCTTCTTGTGGTTTCGGGCGACAATAAGGTCTCGATCAAAGAGGCATTTACCTTATTCGAAAACAACAGTGGCTGGATGAATAGTGAGACCCTTTCTTCTTTTTCCTCCAGTCATTAAATACTAGAATCAGGCGGATGGGCATTTATGCTCGCCTTTACTGCCCCCATGTGGACTCTGACTGGATGTGAGCGTCCAATCCCTTTTCAAACCCCCCAAAGTTCATTTGACACATACAGATGATTCTGCGGCGCACATATCGGGTAGGCATTCGATCTAGTGCGCTGGCTGTTTAATTAATATCAATGGCAATACAAGAGGAAACAGTTGGTGCTGGACGCGCAGCACCCATTGCAATCTTGGTAAGCGAAGAGAAGTTCATACATGCTGTCTTTTCTGATCACTGATTCCAGGCAGTAAGTATAGAACAATAGATATACTCTTTTACTCTATCCAGAAGCGGCTGGATTCGCTGGCCACCGTCGAATCAAATGCCGGGTCCGTGATCGCGAGGTGAGCAGCCTTCTGCACAATCACCCATAACCCGTCGCGACTCTCTGGACCAGCGTGGCGCAGGGGGAAGATTTTTCAGTGGCTTTTCAGCCCGTTGGGAATCGCCATCATGTGCACCTCGAGCCGACCCGCGCTCCTGGCGGCGCGCTGGCCGTGGTTATAACATCGGGCAAGCCAGTCGTATGGGAACGATGCCAGGGGACTGTAGTCAGCGGCCACGGAACGAGATCGACCTCGACGGGCCCGAAGATGTAATTGAAGCGTGCTAAGAATAGCTGTTCAGGGATTCGTTTGAGATGTGAAATCCGCTGGAGAAAAATTGTGGGAAGATGGGCGATGTAGTCAGGCCGAATGAGGGCTCGCAGGAACGATCTATCCTGCGTGTTGCATTGTTGTTCCTCTGGTTTTTTTCGCATTGGTTATTCGGCATTGGTCACGGACGATTGCGGGGGTACGTACCTGGAAGGCTCCGAAGACCTGAGAACATTTGGCATTGCTCTCGGTGGTCCGCACGCCAGTCGATGGCCTGACAGTACTGAGAGCAGTAATACAAGTCGAGACAGGTTGAGCAGCGCCACAGTTCAGATTTCACATGAATTTTGCCGCACTGAAACCAAGGTCAGGGTCATAGCAACTCACCGAATAAGTTACGAATCACCATATTATCATAAGCCTTGTACAAAAGCGAGGGTTCGGAGTCGAACATCTTCAACAAGGCAAGACGATCGCGGACGACCGCATGGAATGGTTGCCACGATGCAAATAATTTACACGCCGCAAAGGCCTCCGTTTTTACGAGTTAGTCGACATCGAGGAGGCACGATTCCATACGGACCTAAATGCTGCGATACACCATGTAACCCGGAAGGTCCTTTAGGTGTTGCTCCGGCTCCAGGTCGAGCCCCTCGTTTCCAGTGTGGGTTGAAGCAACAAGTACAAGTGCTCGGAGAAGCCCTGCCTGAAGGGCTTCAGACATCCATATGCGGCCTGAAGCTTCCGACGCGTGTCTTCCCGAAAGCGTAACGGCGAATGAGAGCAGGAGGGCTGAGTGCATTCGCACAGTGGAAATGGAAGAACAAAGAGAAAAGATGGGCAAGTTAAAGCGAGTGATGTCATCAATTTGTTCTGATGGCCGTCATTGTGCAACTGCGTCAATTCGAAGAAAAAATTGAGGTCCTATGGAAACCCGGAGCATCACGCTTTTTTAGCGAGGTCCGGCAGTGATGCCGGTTGATGGCATATGTTTACCAATCAAGGGACCCCAAAGACCAGGAGCTTCGAGCATACCGTGTCCAATGAACAGCAGTTGTGATAAGGCTTGCCTCCAAGGCAAAAAAAGGGTTCATTCATTAGTCTAGTATGTACACCAATGTTCAGATTTTTTGATGGTGTACAGACGGCCCTGGTGCTCTGCTCTGGCCAGAATGTTGAAATATTTGAGAAAGAGCCCCGCCTGCTTTGGATTGGATTTGCGTGCCCGATTGGGTCCATCAAAATAACCTCGGTAAAGCACGTGACCTACGCGTCAAACTCTTGTCGCGTTATTTATACAGTGGGCAGCGGGCATGAGCGTGTCATTTTGTATCTGAGACGCATTTTTTTCCATGCAAAAGCCTGTGTTAGTATTTTAAGTCTCTCGCTATCATGCATTGGACCTCAATGCCCACACATGGTGGCATGCCTTGAATGAAGCCACCAAAGAGCCGAAAAAAAGAGTTGAAATGCCACCGAGCTACTAACATACAATACCAAAGAGGCTCATAGGTAGGGAGGAATACCCTTTCGCCCTCTGCGGAATGACACTCATCCACGTGTCATCCGAGATGCCAATAGTTTCCTGGATTTATGCAACAATCAATGCCTACACCAAATTATCTCTCCAGTTCATACAATGTACATTAGTCGCTGACCTTATACACAAATATTGGGGGTTGTGGGATCCTCAGGCAACTGCTAGATTACGCCAAGTGGTCGCCCAGAGGCAGCCCCCATGTGTGCAAAATTGAGTGAGTATTGTGTGATTGCAATCAGATACTTGAAGTTCAAGGTGGGTCATTATACTCATAGCTCAGAAAATTCTGCTGCTCGTTTTGTGGGAAAATATGTACTTACATAGTACCCTGCAATTATTTAGTGTGAATTTATCCGGATTTATTCATGGGACCCTGCATGTTTTAAAAATCATTCAAACAAATTGCTTTGATCAGAACCGTTACTGAGTCAAACGATGCAAAATGTACGAAGGAAAACACGGCCGTGTGTCGAAATTACCATGAATGGATGAATGGTAGTTTGGAGTTCACTGTAAATATTCTGGTCATTATTTGCAGGAGTTCACTGCCATGAGATCTGGAAACTGTCCATTGAACTCCGATGACATCTCGCAATTGTGTTCAATTCGTAGGCACAAGGTCGGCTTTTATGGTTAATATTGTCAGTTATCCTTCTTGAATGTATGCTTAAACGGCACGCGCTGCCTCTCCTTGAACGGTTTCGGGGGTCTCACGACCGAAAACGGCAACTACAATGACAAGCCATCAACCGGCATCACTGCCGGACCTCGCTAAAAAGCGTGATGCTCCGGGTTTCCATAAGGTCCTGCTCTTGTTCAAACTACCTGATACAATTTCATAGAGTAAATCAGCGGTTTTTTTCTGAGAAAATCGGACCAGGTGTAGTGACCGGGGCCTGATGGTTCATCAAAGACAGTTCTATCAGTCTCTTTCCAAACGTTGGTTTCTAATTGAAGTCGTCGGCCGAATTGTTCCGGGCCGACAATCGCCGGCCGAAGTAGAAGCAGGGCAAGGGCACGATTCCTTCTTGACCACCACCATGTATCGGGCACTGTCTGGATTACCGCTTCCCACTGGAGCCCAGTTCATAACTACCGATGGTACGACTTGGATAGGCACGCGTCCCGCGCTAAATATGCTTGCAGTTGTGCAAGTGAACTCGTCAGTCAGAGACAACACCCAGGATATCAAGCGATCTCT
Source organism: Mycena epipterygia (assembly GCA_029281465.1). Lineage (NCBI taxonomy): Eukaryota > Fungi > Basidiomycota > Agaricomycetes > Agaricales > Mycenaceae > Mycena > Mycena epipterygia. The sequence continues at coordinate 617,084 of JARJCQ010000021.1, read as the reverse complement.
GGTCGGCTCGATTTTTCTCGGATCTCATTCGGCTTCGTCTACACCAGCAGTAGACGTGGGCGATGTCGTGGCCTCTTTTTCAGCCCCTGCTGAATCTGTGTGCTTCCCCCGCCGCGCGGTGCTACGGGAGACAACGGAGAAGAAGCGATACGTCGAGATGTGGGTTGGAAGTGTCTTGGAAAGCTCCTTGGACGTCAGCGACTCGCATGGGGCTTTCTATGTTGACGGTATGACTCAGATATACTTTTGCAAGATTATGCTTCACTTCTCCCAGAGTTCTTCTCCGCCCTCTCGTTCTCGCCGTCCGAATCGGCCTTCATGTATGTCGCGGAAGCCAAGGAACCAACGGAAGCCAACGAAAAGTTTAAATTCACCCCACATCTCGGAGAAGGCCTCGCAGGCAAGAAGCGCCCGACGATCTTCATCTTCCGCTGGGATGCCTCGCTTATTCCGTGCCACACTTCGCTTGCGAGCATATCCCCTGTGGTGGATGAAGATCAACCCGTTCTCTTCGGTCAACCAGTGTTCTCTCCACTAGACCACCATACGATATATGCTACCGGGTACGAATTCACGCGCGATGGACGACTCTTGGGCATCAGGTGGTGCTATAATCGACCATCGGGGATTTGGGAGATCAAGCTCCCCTCCATCCCGCCAGCGGACGACTCGCCCTTGCGCTGCGTCTCAAAAAAGCTGACCCCTGCGCATTTGTCCTGCCGCTCTCCTCGAGTTTACTACGACGAGCGCACCACCACGGCAACGCTTTTCTGGCTCTCGTGTGCCTCGGGCGGACCTCATGCCGGCACCTTTTCGCTGTACGCCTGCGACCTCGCAGCGCAGGAAATCACCAGTAAAGTCCTCGTGGATACGGTCTGGGAGCCTCGGACTTCGGACGGGTTCCCCGGGTTATACCTCGACTCCAATCTGCCTTTGTCGCCATTCGTGATACTCGGCGAGGAACTATTCTTGGTATTCAGCTCGACGTGGGGATCACGTACTACCGTCCTTTTGGTTTCCGCGTCCGGAGGCGCCGTGAAGGATCTGACTCCGGATTCTGACAGGAAACTGTATTCGTGGAGCGTCTTGGCTACCGACGGAAGTGGGCGGTTCGTGTGTTCGCGCAGTGCACCGACGATTCCGCACGAAATTGTCTTGGGGCAAATCGACGCCCGAGGCGATGTCTCCTGGCGTGTCATTGACACTCCATACATTTCGCCTAGCAGTACGCAGTTTAATCGGTTTCGACCTCCGGCTACCCTCACACACCCATCTGTAGTTCAAAGGGCGCTTTCGAGTCTCACATCTTCCGTGACTCCCATTCCTGGCCGCGGTAAGACGGAGACGGTGGTCCTCAGACCTTCAAGTTCACAATCGACGCCTCCCTGCATCCAATTCATTCACGGGGGCCCACATGGCGCGACGACAACTGCGTTCTCGCCGAGCACAGTTTCCCTGGCGCTTGAAGGCTGTATGCAGCTTCTAACTTATGACCGCCGAATACTAACTAGGCGCAGATACAATATCGCAACCCAATTATACTGGATCTACGGGATGCGGCGAGGCATCTGTGCGCGCGTTGCTTGGGAATTGCGGCACGCTCGATGTACAGGATTGCATTTCGACCGCTAGGCATCTCGTCAGTCTCGGTCTATCCGTTGAAGGCCAAGGAAAGCAATTCGTCATGGGCGGCAGCCACGGGGGCTTCCTCGCTTCGCACCGTGCGTCCCTTTTCCTCTTCGTTTTCCATCCCTTCGGTCACAACTGTTCACCATACCCAGTCATCGGACAGTTCCCCGACATGTTCACCGCCGCGGTTATTCAGAATCCTGTCATCTCGACGGACCCGATGTCGTCCGATATCCCTGACTGGGCAAGCTATTTCACCCTATCCACTTCGATAAACCTGACTTCTCCGCAGTATTTCAACGAGTGGAAGATCGACTACCCGATCTACTCATCGCCGGAGGGATTGCCTGGACGCACAGACGCGACACCGGCTCTCCCACCGCGTAGGACACCCGAGGAGTCGCAGCGGATATTCAAGACGTCCCCCATCGCGTACGTCGACGCCGTTACCGCGCACGTCCTGCTCCATATGGGTGGTTCGGACCTGCGAGTAACCCCAACACATGGGCTGGACTACTACCACGCGTTGAAGGGCAATGCGCGGAACCGTCGGCCGACCCAGAATAATGAGATGCATTGGTTTCAGGAGGAGAACCATTCGCTCGATGGTGTGGAGACGAGCAGAATTGTTTGGGAGACATCACGCGATTGGTTCAGCCGCTATCGAGCGTGAAATCTGGAGCACGCTTCCGTTGCATACATATTGTTTCACAACCAAATGACAAAACAATTTTGATCATTCCTCGCTGGAGAGAATCACTCCAGGATAAGACTCAGGATAATAAATTATCTCAGCTAGGTCCCTTTTCGGAACGTGCTGAATTGTAGTACATCCGGCCTATGAACGGCTTGGTAAATTTCAGGCTCCGATCAAACTCCGATCTAGTTGAACATTGATCTGTGTACGTTTTATATTTAAGGGACTTGAATTCCACCCTGTCCATTCTCTCCAACGCCGCTTGACGGAGATGCGAAATGGTCGAGGTAATACTTCTGCGTGGTTTCAACGGCGTCATAACCCATCAAGAACGCTTGCTGGTCTTGCGCTGTGCAGATCAATTAGTCCACCCAGGTCGAAATTCAGAGTGAAGTACTTGCATCTCGCATACAGCCCCCTCTTCGACGGCTGTGTTGCCTGCTCGAGAGACTGCCGATTGACAAACTCTCCCCGCGATTTCCTGAGCTCCTGGTACGCTTGTAATCGAGCGGGGATATCAGCTCTGGTGGTCCCGAGAGGAATCAGGCATCCAATGGCGGCAGCGTCTTCGAGCGCCATTCCGGCACCTTGTCCCAGAGTTGGCAAGGTCGCGTGTGCAGCATCTCCCAGGAGAGCAGTTCGTCCGTTGATCCAAGTCGGGAGGAGCGGTAGTGCTCGTAGCTGCCACCGAAGAATTGGTTGCTCCGCCAGTTCAAGGAATTTTAGATATCGGGGATGAAAATCTTTAAATTCATCCAACACCTGCGATGATTGAGCCCCTGGGAATGTTGGCGCGTTTTCTAATTACTTACGTCTTCTATATCTGCCGTAGCACTCCACTCTGGAACCGGATCAGTTATCTGCCGCGCACTAATCTAATAAATCTCACTATGTTTATCCTGATCCCTGTCATCGACGTGGTGCGCGACGACGTTTATAAGACTTCCGCGACGACAAGGGAACAAAAACAACATTTGAAAACGTTCCTCCGGTGATAGAACGACCTTGAAAGAAATATTTAGCTGTCCACCATTTTCAGGCTAGGAATCAACCCAGACTCGTGCTCCCGATATTCCCTCCGTGAACCACTCCATATCGGCAAGTCCATCTAGCTTGGAGGCGTCGAAAAGACAACGGAAAGTGGAGATGCCGGAAGGCAATGCCTTTTGCTCATATCCTAGAACACCACTGCGGATGACAGACTGTTGTCTACACGTCAGCTCCGATGGTTTCCATGAATAAAAGCGTACATGGATTCCATCCGCGCCTATTATGAGATCTGCCCGGTGGACATCGCCATTTTTCAACATCAAGATTCCTTCCACGGGATCGCAGGACGCGACCTCCTGCCCTAGATGCAGACGTGCGGGGGTCCCTGAACCCTCTTGTTCGATGGCGAGGCGCTTGAGCTCGTCGTGAAGGTCTGTTCGGTGACAGAACCAACCGGCCTGTTCAGATAAAGGTTATCCGCAACCCAGAGAGTGAGTGATCCCTTACGCGTCCCATGTTGTTTTTAGGGAAGTGGATCAAATGTGTCGCGCCTTCCCCTCCCAACGAGTTGAATCTTACAGTCTTCGAATTTCATGGGCGCGAGAAAAATAAGCAACGACGGAACACGTACTCCGAAAAAATCGACGCCCTTGAGATTATCCTTGTCGTACCCAAAATACTCCAAAACCCGCATTGCATTCGCCTGCACGGTGATGGCGGCCCCGATTTCTTTGTTCATCAGCGAGGATTCAAAGATCTGCGGTTGCGCATGGCGTTAAGCTCGGAAGTTTCTCAACAAACGAGTGCGAACCTCGACTTGATGTCCTTGTCTCCTGAGCGAAACTGCGGCGGCAAGTCCGCCCAACCCCGCGCCTACGACGAATATGCGCAGGGGCGTTGGCACAGGTGCAACCATGACTGAAGTGGGGATCTGTTCTGTCAGATCTTCCGCTCTTGTCTTAAGGCCACTGTTGGTGAGAAATTCACTCTCGGTTTTCCCTGCCGCGCTTCCATTTGAAGGGCGGAACGGATTGATATCTCATCCGCCTTGAAATAACCTGCACATGTGGTTTGAGCGTTCTTTTTTAATGGCTCCGGCAGAAGCGCGGATAGGAGTTAGTACGGATCCGGATTACGACTGTTCCTATTCTTGCTATCAGAATACTCAGTAGTAATCAGGCACCCTCAGAAGCCCGGAATGCCTCAATATTTCCGCCAGACCCCTGGTGCCGCTAACAGCCGCGAGACGAGCATCAGCGCGGTAGCAACAAGGAGCGCGCTTCCTGAATGCCCGGATGTTAATGGATATTGCCAAACGAAAGCACATTCGCACCTGCGAAGTATCCTACTGCCGTATAGCCCAGCTCCGTGTTCACAAAAAGTCCACTAATGGGAGGTCCGCACACTGTACTAAGGCCAGCAATGGTGTTCAGCATTCCGATTCTATGCCCAATGCCGTCCATGCCGCCCATCTGGCCGATGGTTGACCCAATTAATACGAGCCAGGTCCCAGAGCAAAACCTGTGTAATTATTAGCACAGCGTACCAACATTGAATAGGAACTTACCCATATAAAATAGAAATGACGGTGATAGTTGGGACTGTTCGGCAGAAGGGCCAGGCGAAAGTCGTGACGCCAGTGAGGGCAGTCATGAGTATCATCGTATTCATTGAACCTGCGCTCGGTGAGGTACTATAAGAACGAAACCAAGGATATTCACCAAATCGGTCCCCGAGCATGCCGGTCCCAATCCGCCCAACTCCGGAACTAAAGTTGACGACGGCGACCAGGTAAAACGCAAAATTAGGGGAAATCCCGAAAGCTATAGCACTGCTCGATATGTAGGTCAACACTGGAAAGAGTGTGAAAACATGATGGGAGGGAAAGTGGGGCTACGCGGAAAGCCAACTCACTAGTGAATAGTCCGAGGAACACTACAAATGCACAGCTACATAGAACTGCAAAAGCCCTGTCTCGCAAAATGTGAAGTCCGAGTACACCACCGGTTGGCTTGCCTGGACTGAGACGCCGAGAGATGCACTATATGCAATAATTAACAGTCAAAGCCTCGAACCTCCAGAGACTGGTACGACGGACCATATTTGAGATGACCAGGAAAAATGTCAGTATGAAACCAACAGTCCTCATCGCCCAGGGAAATCTGGAAGACAAGTCAGTGTCATAAACGTCAAGCATCCTTGACACCCACCCAATTCTCGTGATCAGTTGCCGGATGATAATGGGAAAGATTGTCGCGCCCAACGCCCCTCCAGCAGAGGTGACCCCCAGTGCTAGCCCGCGTTTCTTGTTCCACCAATGTGTGACAACGGTAAGCATCGTCGAAAACATTAAACCCGAGCCAATCTATGCACATTATCACCATTATCGTCCAGATGAACGGAAATTTTGTAACACACCCCAACCCCGAAGCCTTGGCAGAGCAGAAAATGCCAGTATAACGTGCACTGGGGGACCAGAAATGTAGTGACGATTACAAGCCCAGAACCAACAGCGAAAGGAATTCGGTAATATCCAACATCGAACAGCCGTCCCATCAAGATAGACGGAAGAAAAATCATGGCATGCTACCGAATCCCTTGAGCGGCGCCATTGAGGACATGAAGTTGTCAGACCTGTATTGAACCAATCCAAGAGCTTAAGGAGACGTTTAGTACATTGCCATAAATCCGGAAGCCAAAGGAACCTACATTTCGGACGGAGTAGAGTGATGCAGCAGTTTCTGTTGATAGTACGCTTGAAAAACCTGGCAATAATTAATTGGATACGGTCGTGACGTGAGCCTGGATATAGGCGTACACCCCACGAATTGACATAACCAAATCTGATTTCTCAATGGTGAGTTCCATTATTTATTATTTTGCTGTGGTGAGGACGCACGTTGCAATGAAGCCCGTAACCGTCTAAGAAAATTGAAATGGAGCAGGGTTTCAGCGATAGATGTGCCACCCACCCCGCATAAGACAAGCAGAGCTTTCAGGCCGCCGTCTGGGAAATCATCGACATCCTGGACCAGCGAAACAATTGTTCCGACGACCTCCACCTTGGCGTTGCTCGAGCTATCCTTGGATAAGTGGGGTAGGTCCTCATGCAACGCTATCGTGTCCTTGTTTTCCATGTTATTCGGGTCTCAGCAGACGGGGGATGGCAGAGGAAAGGCGTGTTCCAGTGCCATTGCGCTATACATGGCTGACCGTGAGCGCCCGCAACAGTCATGCGTCCGAACTTCCCAACTTCTACGGTGGCATCTATGACCCCGGAGGTTCAAACGGTTGCCGACGTCCGCCAGCCACGGGAAAATAGACAACTCACCGTAAGATGGTGAGAACCTTGCAAGGAGAAATCACCCGCGATTGATCTAATTTCGTCATATTCGCCAGATGTTGAAACCCAGATATCGTACGGTAATTTTTTTGACATCCGGCTGGAATCTGGTGGACCAACCGATCTCTTGCCCCTGAACATATGATCGGTGCTAGTCTCTCTCCTAGACAGATGCTTCAACTCGAACTTCGTACCTCGCTAGGTGGGTGCGCTGTAAAGGAACTAATCCTGCTAGACAATTAAATCGCCCCTCCGAATGCGACAGATGTTCTGGACACTCCTATGTTATCCTAAAGAGAAACTGAGCTCGGATGAATAGGCTTGGCTTGCTCCAACTCGTATTATCACTGGCAGTGGGTGGCAGTGGGCACCTTGAGCATCGAGATCCAGGGGCAAAAGGTGGCCGGCGCGTTCGGGGCAGTGTATAGAAAAGAGGATCTTGGATCACGAACCGGCCTGTTCCGTTCCCCAAAAGGAGCCTCTGTTCATAAACGCTGGCAACCCAAAAAAACTAGACCGGGATGACGGCTTCAAGACCAGAGAATCAGAACATATTTTTTTGTGAATGCCGGTGCCGGATGGACTTCCTTTTTATATGCTACCTCCGCTCGGGTCGGGGGGATATTATTATCCTGAGACTTCGATTCTCATGCGCTGATAGAGGGTAAGTATCCCTCGTCCCGATCCTCATGTCGTTTGATGCCAAGCCGCTGAATGTGATTATTGTCGGTGCGGGACTCGGTGGGTTGACTGCGGCAATCGCGCTGCGCAGGTAAGGCTATCTCGTGAAGGTACTATTCCCCGCTTGCGAATACCTCAGCGACAAAATCGTGGAGATTTCCACAGGTATTCGAGTCTTCACCGCTCAACAAGGAGATCGGGGCCGCGATTGCGGTCCCGCCGAATGCGATGCGCGTTCTGAAGGCGTTAGGCTACGCGCCGGAGAATCTACGGAGCTCGGATAATAGAGGTGTAAGCATAATATTCGCACCTTAGTAGAGCGGCTTGCCCCATGGCCACATGTCTAGATCGTCTTCTACAATGCGAAGGGCGGAGAAGGCCAAACAGCGATGTTCAAAGACCAAATCAAACACTACGGTGCGGTGAGTAGCGCAACACGAGTCTTGGCTGTGTGTGAATGACTGACGACTTGAAAGCAAGGCTTGCTCTGCCACAGAAGCGCACTCCACGACGAGTTAAAGCGGCTCGCGCTGAGTGAAGAGGGCCCGGGTACTCCCGCGGATATACAGCTTGGAAGGGAAATCATCGATTGCGACCCAGAGACCGGAAAATTAACAAGCAAAACTGGTGATGAATTCCAGGCGGACGTGGTGATTGCCGCAAACGGTATTCGTGTCCGTGTTCCTGATCTATACAATGGTTATGAGAACTAACAGCTGGTTGGATAGTCTACCCTGCGCACTGTCGTAGTTGGCCACCCTGTCGTCGTGCCGGCCACTGGCATATGCGCTTTTCGCTGGATGGTGGAGGCGTCCGAATTCGAAGGCCGTCCTGAACTGAACTGGGTCCTGAAAGACGGCATTCCGGGCGGTCGCGCCGTTTCAGATGCCCACCACTTCTTCCTATATCCATGTCGAGATGGGACCCTCGTAAACGTGACCATGATGCACCCAGACAAGCGCGACCAAGATCAACACAGTGAGTGCCGGTGCCGTATGCATCAGGACTGGCTCTCGGGTATTAACGGAGTGCAGGCTGGTACACGCGGGCAACGCGAGAGGAAGTCCTCGAGGAATATCAGGAGTTCGGCACCCAATTCCAGTCATTCATCCAATTGGCCGCGGATCCCATTAATCTCTGGCAATTCCGCACGGTCCCCATTCTCCCAACCTGGACCAAGGGACGTCTTGCTCTGCTCGGAGATTCGGCACATGCGTCATTCCCAACACTCGGACAAGGTGCGGCCATGGCGGTCGAGGATGCGGGGGCGTTAGGATGCATGTTGCCTTATGGAACCACGCAAGAAGAGGTCCCAAGTCGCCTGGCGGCGTATCAAGACCTCCGAAAGGAGCGAGACGAGTTTGTGACGATCGAGTCCCTTGATCAGGCTACAGTTGCTTCGAAGCGAGGTCTTCTACTTCGCTGCAAGTAAAGTTTTATTCCGACGATGTCGCAGTGGCTGATAGAGAGGTCTTCAGCGGAAGAAATGCAGGATTTCCTAATGGGATACGATGCCATCGCAGTGGCTCAAGACTTTAACAAAACCTTCGGAAAGGACTAATCACAGCGCGTGAATTGCTGCGTGCGCTAAGGACGAGGTATTACAGCTGTTTGCATAATTGATGACAGTCGCCGAATTTGGAAAGATAGAATCAATTCTGATCTGTCGGCTTCTGCCGCTCATTTCTCACCCAAATCTAGACAGATTTTCTCGGTTCTGGGCGCGTTCGACGCGCTTTCGACGCGCTTTCGAATGGTACCGGATTGACTGTGTAATTAAAAAAACCAGGGAAGTGAAATTCGGCCGTGTGTATTTGAGATCACCACTTCTTGCGCCCCGTTCTCAGTCAATTTTGGACGAAATTTGCTGATTCTGGGTTCATTTTGAAGAGGATTTTCAGGCAACCACGGCGATCCGAAGGGCTTTTGAAAATTTTGTCTAACCTGCTTTCAAGTCTGTGTTCTCGACTTGATTCGATGCCCGAATCACTGGAGGCCCATTTTTGGATGAAACCATTTTCTCTCACAATGTAAATGTTCGCCTTCAGATCCTCGTTTCGGCAAACTTGTTCAGATTGGATAAGATTTGACCAGGATGAGAAGGATTGATGTTTGCATTAGAATGACCTGGCCCTAATTTTGACACGCCCTAATTTTCGCAATCAGCGGGAAAATAGGGTATGGGTTGAAAGCTCTCATTAGCCCCTTTCAAATGCATCTATAACCAAGTGATTCTGCCCAGAAATGGGCAAGATATGAGGCCAGAAAAACGGGAACTCAAAGTGCTTATTTATTTCAAATTTCGATCGACTGTCATCAATTATGCAAGCAGCTGTAACTTAGAAGTAGCAGGCTAGGCCAATGTTCAACGTTCAAATTAAAAGACGCAATGCAAGGTGATTCTTCAGACATTACGTCCGCGGAACCTTGTGCTTGGCTGGACGCAGCTTGTAATTATTCACACCTCCTCGCTCGTCAATATAATACATTAAAATAATGACTGGTGGCGAGCCGATATAGTCCTGATGTTGAAAACCTGCTGATATTAAGCTAGTTCGATGAAACAGGAGCAGAAGAAGCAGGAAGGGCAAGAGGAGGCGGTGCATGTACTCGCAGAGTCGATTCTCCGAAATTGACCTTGATGAGCTTCCTTCCATCGCTATAAAACCGCTTGTCGAGCGTATTTCCTCCTGATATCGCGGCGCACTGTTGTACGTAGCTGACCGCGAGAGTGAGATCACCCTCGAGATCGTTATCATCGTGCCAACGTATGACGAACGATGATGAGACACGTCAATGAACGGCACCGTGAGGTAGAGGATACCCATGCGCAGCGATAAATCATTCAGCACCGCTCGGTGCTCAAAATCACCATCCATGCCATGGCAGGTTTCTGTGATGGTTATCGTCTGCGCCGGGGGCTGCCGCACCAGCATGAAATGCCAGCTTGCTTCCTCCCGCTTGAAAGCATCAGGCGCTTTGGACCACGGCATCGTCATGATGGAAGAGGCTTGGCCAGGCCAGGACCAACAATTTAGGCCTTCTGGGGCAAAGAAGGGGGGGGAGAGCTCTACCAGCAGCGGATTCTGGATGTGCTCAGAGAAGGACTCTGGCTGAAAGAAGATGGCAGGGAGTGCGTGACGCTTTGCTGACGAGCGGGGCAGTGATGAGGAGGTCGCGCATGGATAACTGAGCGAGGGTGCGCTCGAGAAGTTCGGGCGTAGTGTCTTTAGCTGTAGACATGGTGGAAAGCTGTAGGTCTCTTCTCTCTCTCTTTATAAAATCGCGCCTTTCACACCGGTCCAGAATATATCACTTCAAGACACGTAATCGATGTGGAGCCACGACATAGCCAGGTAGGGAGATTGACACGTTGCGAGGCCCCCTCGGCCCGCGCTGTTGGAAAGCTGTGTATGATGCCTGCTCTTCCCGAAACTGAACGCCATGGAATTATCCGAATATTCTCTCAAAAATTCTTGCTCGTTGATAATTTGCTTGGAAACCTGAAATCTCACAGCCTGACTAATAACACAATTTCTCTGTCACCACGAGAGTTGCTCGATGTTGTTCCATTTTGAGATAGGGGCGGATGTCTTTCCGAAACGGGCCTATTCTGACACCGATGTGCCAGATTCAAGTCAGACTTCCATGCGCGAGCTGCCGCGGGAGAAGTTAATGCGTAGAACACGGAGGCCGTGGCTGCATGCCGCCTCCAATAAGTTAGTGGGCGAGACCTTCGCTCCATAGACTCTGCGGCCGAATCATGCAAATGCGATGGGAGATTCCATCCACCTGAACCAAATTTAGTCAGAGTAGATGCGTTCTCACCAATAATTTCCTATTTCATCCAAGCCTTATTACTAATCTTGCGTTTGGTACTACAACAATCAGACGAACAAAATGTACATACAGGGCCTTCCCGTATGCGAACACATTAAATTCAAACGACCTATTTGACGCCTCTCTTATTACCCGGAAATGTCTCGTAACTACGATGTTAACGCCGACGGATCAAAGCGTGGATCAACCCACTGATCATCATTTGATGGGGTGACTAACTGGATAGCTCGATCGTCCTACCTACCAAGTTGATTCCGTTGTTCGACGCTGCCGTTGTTGTTGGTGCTTCTTCACTTCATCGCGACGCTTTCTGCCGGGCGAACATCAACGGACCTCGCGTAGAGCTCAGCCTCAGCCCTCAGAGCGGCTTAATATCACTGCATTCAGCCACCCACTGACAGCCGCGGCCACGCGTACGCTGTGACTATCTTTAGTCTATGGCTGGTTATATAAAGCCAGTCATTAAGACGGACGGACCCTAGCTAGCTTCTGCACGCTCGTGCCGAGCATGGGTAGCCGTACCGTGGGCAGCCTGCCATCCACCCGCCCTCGCCGCACGCAAAGGATGCGGAGCCGTGGCCCCACCTGGCTACGCCGGCTACAGTAGCTGTAGGTCAGCGAGACGTTGGCCTGGCTACCCCATCGTTGGATAGGATAGGATCGCCGACACTAGGTTTGAATGGAGTGTATATTGATGGTGTTCCGCAACAGGTTACCGTTTTACTACTTCACGGAGATGGTTTAACAAGCGAGGTCAGAGCTTCGTCCAGTTGGAGCGTCTGTCTACAAGAGACCAGGTGGATGTCCTCAAGACTAATTCAAACGAATTCGCATGCATTGAGGAATTCTACATTGTTATTTCTAACCTTTTTAACCGCCCATTGATTTTGTTGATCTACCAGGGACCGATGACGGAAGCGGGCGGCAGTTGCGATGGAAATGGCGCGTCTAATTAGGGACATACATATGAGCCTCTGCGCTACGCCCTCTGCACCCTCTTCGTTACCCCAGCCGGTCTCCCTTTCTTTATTCTTTCTAGCATTCAAGAGCAGAGTGCGCCGACACCCTATGACCCATGTACCTGTACTCACTCCTCCTCGCAGGCTCTACGTCTTTCATTTCTGACCCTTTCCCCTTTTGAATTTTTTCATCCACATCCTTGTCCACCATGCGTTTTTCTCTTGCTCTTGTCGCTTTGGTTCCCGTTCTCTCGGCCTATGCTGACAACATCCTCATCCAAGTTGGAGCAAATAATCTAGTGCGTTTCTCTCGCATACCCTCCTTCCGCGCTCTGTTAACGTGACTTCAATAGTTGGCCTTCAGCCCTCCCAACATCACCGCCAAAGTCGGAGACGTCATTGCTTTCCAGTTTCAAAGCAAGAATCACGTCCGTTGACTCTCAACGCCTAAATTTCGCTCGCTCACGCTTTCCTAGTCCGTCACGCAATCCACCTTCGCCACCCCATGCTCCATCCAGACCACACCCCAACCAGGCCTGAACTCCCAGTTCCAGCCCGTCACTCCAGGCGCGACGATGCAACCCCAGTTCAGTTTCAATGTGACCGACACCACCCCACTCTGGTTCTTCTGTGCGCAGACCATGTATGCCCTTCCCATATAAGACCGCCGCGAATCCTACATTGATCGAATCCATAGACCCGCAAACCACTGCAACGCAGGAATGGTCTTCTCCGTCAACGCGGACCCGTCCTCCGCCAAATCGTTCGCCGTCTTCCAGGCCGCTGCAATGGGTAACGCTACTGGAGCCGCTTCCTCCGCAGGCACCGTAGCTAGCATCACCTCCGATATCGGGAGTGCCATCAGCGGAGCCACTTCTGCGGCTCCCAGTGTGATCGCCGAGGCCACATCCGATGCTGCGGGGGCTGTCAATACCGCCACGTCTGCTATTGCGGGGGCCGCCGGCGCCGCAGCAAGCGACGCCGCGAAGGCTGCGAACGGGCTCCTTGGCGCCGGCGTCCGCGTCAACTCTAATGGCATGTCGTTGCTCGCGGTTGTTGTGATCGCTTCTTGGATGCTCGTCTGAGGAAGTGCTGGATGATAATGAGGGCCGAATAGACTTTTGGGGCTATTATAATGTTAATAATATCACGGAAATGTAGTAGGAACTGTGATGCGAGAAAAGATCTGGGTATATGAAGAGGAATTCGTTTCTCCCCTGCACCAAGCGGAGGGATCGTCTGATAGTGCAGCTTTCAGGGGCTATTCCATGTTCGAAATTGGTTGCAGATACTTTCAATGAATCCACAAAGTTTTGGAGGGGGAGAGAACGGAATTACGAGTCGTTCATTTATCCCCTCTCTCTTTATAAAATCGCGCCTTTTACACTGGTTCAGAATATTCCACTGCAACACACGTAATATCGACGTGGAGCCACGGCATACCCAGGAGATTGACAAGTTGCGAGGCTCTTGTAAAGCTGTGGATGATCCCCGGTGCCATTGAACACTCCCTAGTTTGATTCATCTCTCAAAACTGGACGTCATCGAATTCTTGCCAGGTTGATAATTTGCTTCAAGTTCTGAACTCTCCCTGGATTACCCTGTTCACCGCAAGAGTCGCTAGATGGCGTTGGATAGGGGCGTCTATCCGAAACGGGCCTGGGAACATCAATTGTTCGAAGGCTGTGCATTCTGGCACTTGCTTCACACCCCTACATCGAGTCTAGCATGCCGTCTCTCCTCGACCTCCCAACCGAACTTCTTATGGAAATGGCCAAGTAATACCCTGACCTGCTTCTCGATATCGATGCCGTCATACACGGAGTACGCGGCGAGGAGTTCGACGGGAACGATACGCTGCGCGCACTGTCGCAGACTTGTCGCAGGCTGCGGGCCATATTCCTCCCTATGCTTTGGCAGCGCGTACATGCATGCTTCAATACACGGATCGCCCCAAGCAGAAGATCAAAACCCGTGCAAAAATGCTGGAACGCCGCATGAGGGGCATCGAGAAAACGCCTTATGTGGCGCCATACATCCAGTATGTCCGAAATATCCCATTGACCTTTGTCGTAATGAAATCGTGTCTAGCTCTTTGACAATTACGCTGGAGGAATGCCACATGGGCAACTGGCAACCGATGGCAAATTTTATTAGAGTCTTCCAGCTGCTGCCCAATTTGCGGTTTCTCGGCATGAGCCATGTTCCGCGAGCTATGGTCCCTACTCTCGAGAGTTCGTTCGAGGGAAAGCTGTTCCCTTCCGTTGTAGCCCTGGCACTCCCCGTCAACTCGGCGCCCATTTTGCTTTGTTTCCCCAACGTTCAAAGTTTGACCTTCGATTCCGTCTTCCGCCAGCATCGCCTACTAGATTCGATCAAGGGTCACTGCGAGCACATAAATACGATAAACAACATTTACCTTTCAATCAACGCCGTCGACTGTAAGCTGATTTGGATGAGTAGAAATTAAGCGAACCTTAGTATATGCCATTCAGCTCTTCGGGAGGCGGTTCCACGGGTGAAGCGACTCTCCGTATGGTGTAATGCGCGGCCGGTTAGTGTCTGCCCAGTACCTCATCAATGCAACGTTAACCTGCGTCCAGGATACCATTCGCTTGCTGGAAGGCATGGACAATCTATCCTACCTTAACGTTCGTCATTTGGAATCCCCTTACACGTACATGTCTAGTCTGGACGACATCAGAGCGGCCGCCAAACAGGTACTACGGACGTCAAACGCCCACGGACCAAAAGAGCTGCGGATTCAGCAGTTCACGTTGCCCGCCAATATAATCGAGGCGGAAACAGTATACATTATAGGCGGCCAGTGAAGAACAATTATGCACAATCCCTGTTGCCCAACTGTGCTCTCCGGTTTTGGTAATAGCGTAAAAACGTAGACGCGGGTTGGGAATTGAATTTGATGATATACTACAGACTCAGCGGATGGCCGCTCTCGTCAGTAAATCGAAATTCCGAGATGTGGGGAAGAATTTCGATGAACAATCGACATGGGGCAAGGAATGACTCTTGCACCGTAACTTGGACATCCGGAGATAAATATATGAGGAGGAGCAGGGATGCCGAGGAGGACACGTACCTTATATTCGCAATTATTCTTGAATTGAACGTAGTACCAGAGGAATTGACGGCTTACATTAGGGTCGTTCACAGTTCCCTTTTTTCGGCCCTTTTTCGTTCCCTTTTTTCTCCCTTTTTTGTATTCCCACCGTTTTTGTCCCGGTTTTTTTCCCCTTTTCAATTTAGACATATAAAAAGGGTTGAAAAGGGAAAAAATCAACTTTCCAAGTGCAAAACTGAATGAAAACCAAGAAAAAAGGGAGCAAAAAAGGGCCGAAAAAAGGGAACTGTGAACACCCTGGTCTGCGGCTCCCTTTTTTGCCCCTTTTTGCTTCCTTTTTGTGTTCATAATACATAGATTAGACATTTCAATCACCCCCGAGACCCTAGTAAGTACATCCTAATGTACGAGAGACTGTAGGGTGTGGTTAGATAGCATCTCTGAAGTATCTCAAAATTTAAAACAACCAGGATCAAAAAAGGAACAGAAAGAGAGCCAGAAAAAGGGAACTGTGGATGACCCTATTCTCGAGGTGAATTAGTGAGCTGACTACGGGGAAAATGGTTAAACTTGAATGCACCTACTCCAGCTACTTCACAATGTAATGTGTTAATCTGCGTGTCCACCATCTCTCAATTCCCTTAACGCCTTTTCTCTCTTGATATCCACCTCACTTTTCTCTTGGGTGTGTGTGTCAGGGATGCATGCTGTCCACTTCCAACTCCCATCCTCCCGCTTGCCCGCATCCACGTAGACGATGTCCTCAAACCCCATGTTCGCAATGTCCAAGTTCATGAACATAGACCACGCCTCCTCGTATGGGATTCTGCACGCATGGAACTCATTCGTGAAGCCTCCCTCTACGCCATCCTCACCACCATTCTAATGCTGCTCGTACACGAGACACGTGGAGGTCTCGGGGCCCCTCTGGTCAATGATAACCCAGTTTCCAGTGGCGAAGCCGAGGTCTCTCAGGTCGGTGTCGTGTGCGTGGACCAAGGCGTTAATCTCGGCGAACGAGAAATGTCAGGAAGCCGGAGGCGGGTCACTGTGGGGGAAGTTACCAGCAGCTTCTTTGAGGTGAAGAGAGTCCAACAGCTTTCGTTTGGATAAATGGTGAACTTGAAGTCCTGAATGAGGAGGAAGGCATGATTGAGTGCTTGGTGCATCACAGTACTTCTGCGGTCAGTGCATGCGTAGGAAATAATCGGAGCCACCTTTGGAAGCCCTCGATGCTGTCACGAAAACAGCCCAGTTGATCATTTGGGGGGAGGGGAAGCGGGGGAGAGGGAACGTGGAGATAAGCGAGAACCTGTGCAAATCTGTCCAACTCGTGGGAAGTTAAAATAATATTTCTGATGGCACACTTTTGGTGTCAGTACACACCTTGTTGGCTTCGGCTTTTGCGGACAGTATTTCCAATGTAATAAAAATAGGAATCCCAGTTGGCTTAATTTCTGAGGCCAAATTGAATGCATAGGGAAGTCGCCGAAGTACAACCTCGACCAAATTGGGATTTTTTCACAAAAATTCCTACCGACTGGGGAACCAGGTCTCGAATCGATAATATACTTTTCACCGATCCCGCCGGTCCGACATCCGAACATAAATATCTCGTAAAATTTCGATATCCTCCAGCCTCTTTCGGGATAAATCAATGTAAATTAATGCAAAATTCGCTGCAACACCGACTGTCTGTTGTTAATTCAATTTTTCGGGGTGTGCATGTGGCACCAATTTCTCTTAAACCCCATTATGTCTCTCCCTACTGCTTTTAACTTCGAACATTATTTTAAATATTTTTGGGACTCCGGCAACTTAGTTGAATGTTTTTATCTATGTCCCAATCAAACCACAGTGGAGGATTGCCTGGTAACCACAATCTCATTCTCCCCTTTTTGCAAGCTGTGAGCTGAAGAACCATGGTAGATATACTTATACGGTACAGTACCACCAGGCTCAATGTGAGCCAGTATTTGTTGGGACAGTCAACAGACCACCATCATAATCTGTCAGATTTCAGTATTGCATACAACTATCGGGCTCAATGTGAGCTGGTCAACGACCGAGCGAACATTTGAGCCATGTATTATTTGTCTAACATCTTATCTGGAGAAATGTCTAGCATCTGCCATCAGGTCCGAGACAGTGGACGAGGTAGCAGGGGGTGCCCAGAGGGGAATAAAGTCAATACAAAATTCACCGCAATACTTGTTAATTCAATTTATTGGGGTGTGCACGACAGTGCATCGAGCTGGTCAACGCATATGCATTGACTGAATGAACATTGAGCCATGTATTATTTGTCTAACATCTTCTCCTGAGAAATATCTAAAATCTGACACCAGGTCCAGGAAGGGGTACCAGGGGTGCCCAAAGGGCCTTTGCATGACACCTTAACAAGGGGGGTTGTTAAATAGATTAACCTGTCGTCCAAGTAAAACAAAACTGTTGAAGGACACTGGTTGAGCATTTCAAAAATTTCAGTGGAAATATTGGTGAAAAACTTCCTTTATTTTTTACTGTTTTTCACTGAAAACTAAGTAAATTTTTTTAATTATTTTCACTACTTTTTTGAAAAGTATGTGAAAAAGTTGAAGGTCTTGAAAAAATAGTGAAAATAACTTAAATTTTTCACATACTTTTTCAGTGAAAAAAGTGTGAAAAACAAAAGAAGTTTTTCATCAATATTTCCACTGAAAAACTTGTAATGCTCAACTAGTGTTCTTCAACAGTTTTGTTTTACTTGGACGACAGATTAATCTATTTAACAACCCCCCTTGTTAAGGTGTCATGCAAAGGCCCTTTGGGCACCCCTGGTACCTCTTCCTGGACCTGGTGTCAGATGTTAGATATTTCTCAGGAGAAGATGTTAGACAAATAATACATGGCTCAATGTTCATTCAGTCAATGCATATGCGTCGACCAGCTCACATTGAGCCTTACTGAAATCAGACAGATGATGGTGGTCAGCTATGGAGGTATGGTACAATATATGATACTAATTTCATAAATTAGAACAGTGACATTGCCAGTGTTGCCACACATATTGTCACAGACGTGGAGTAATTGCTCAGCTAGCATCAGTTAGCTTCAGCTAGACTATGTAAAGGTCAGGTCACTCACATGGCCCAATGACCAGTCACTGACTAGTCACCAACTGTCAAAAGTGACTGGTTGCTTTGAGCCACTAATGGACTATGGACTGGTTAAATCCCATTTAGCCGTGATCTATGCAAGAGGAGGAACATGTGATCCCCCTATTTACACGTGCACGTGCACTTTGTTCTTTGTCTCTCTTCCTCTTACCTACATCTCATAGCATGCTTGCAGGTATACTCTGCGTCTCTCTTCCTCTTGCTTACATCTCAGAGCATGCTTGCAGTAACTACAGCTGCTCCTCTTTTTCACCCTCCCACCATCCCTCTTCTGTTACATACTCCGTAGTTTTAGTCCTCTCGTAGCGGCCTGTGCCTGCTGCCATCCAAGGTCATGCACCCTTCTGCTGCTTCTCATGGGTTCCAGCACAGATCCCCACTTTAGGCCACAATATATATTTGTTCACCAGATGATGGAGGGCATAGATGAATGGACTTGTCTTCCCAATTGGGCTCAAGATCATGTGAACTTCCAGGAGCTTGGGAGGAAATTGATTTGAGCAATGTATTTTTTCTCTATTTTTCTATTTTTCTATTTATTGGACATTTAGGATGAAGGGGGGGGGGGGGGGGGGGGGACCTTTCTTATTTTTGAAAATGTTTTGGGGACTTGAAAACGTGAATATTACCAGGGATAATAAAAATGTGATCTGACCATCATAGCTGACAACAAGTTCCGACCCTGACTCTCATTCTCCTTGAAATGTGTACAGGGTCAGAATCTGAAATTAGATGTCATAGTATTGCCTAGTCTGCGCAGAAAAAGATTCCAGATCACTGTGAGATCGGACTAGCTAACACACACACACAAAGCCTGGCATTAACTGAGCTCATGGCCTTGAAATATTGTAAAGAGGATGTTACTGAATAGAGAGCATCAGGTAAGCTCCACTGGCTGCAGTTTGGGTTAAACTACATTCAAATTCTACTTCAGTCCAGAAGCTGACAAGAGTAATGAGCACTGCACAAGGATTGATTTGATCTTGAAGGAATAGCTCAGCATCACTGTTCACATGTCCATGTACAGCTGTATTTACGTAGAAAAATCATTACACAGTCATTAAAAAAATGTGAACACAACAGAGGATGTATCTACACACTACGTAACTTTCAAAAGTACACCACATGAAGAAATGGCTGCAGTCTTGCAATTGCTTGGAGAGAGAGAGGAAGAGAAGGGAGGGTATATCTTGCTATCAAACCTCAGGTAAAAGTGATGATCCAAGATCCATGAAGAAACTGGCTGCAGTCTTACAATTGCTCAGAGAGAGAGAGAGAACAAAAAAAGAAAGGATATATCCCGCTATTGAACCTCAGGTAAAAGTAATGATTTGGAAAGTAGAAATTGGCTGAAAAACACAGAAATGACTTTCCACCAGGTAGATGGAACTGGAAATCATTATCTGACAAAGAGGGAAAAGGTAGAGGTATATCCAGATATCAAAGCTGAGGTAAAATGGATTCAGAACTACAGGAAAGGATTTCTAATAAATAGCTATTACATGAAGTCACAAGCAAAATTAATGCCCACCCAGTTATGCTAAGGTTTTCTCCTGGTTTTGGAGGGCTGGATGCTCTGCATCACTTGGAGAAGGCAGCTCATTAGGTGTTTCCAGTGCACTCAAAAATGCAAGTGATTTCTGGTGAGTATTTGATACCTCTTGCCCGACTAAGGCAAGTCTGGTGTCAATTTGGGCCATGTCCTTTGCTTGTGATGACTGTGCAAACAGTGGGTGGGCCTCTTTCCAAAGATCTTGTGCCTGTGTCAAATCTCCTCTATGTCTTGCAATATCTCCAAGACGAAGCATGCACTGAGCTCGACTGCGGTGGATGTCCATATATGTGAATGTTTCCAATGCTACAGTGAAAAGACTGTGTGATGTATTGAGATCTCCATGTGTGAGGAACACATCTCCCAGAAATTGAAGTGCCTTGTGAAGTGCCCGTTTGTTCCGTTTTTCATTTGCATACACCAAATATACTACTGTCCATCTTGATGCCCACTCGAAATCAAATGCAGGCCACTGGCTAGTATCTGCAAGGCTCTCCAGGCATGCCAGTGCAACCTCAAAATTGTTTTTGAAGTCTGAATTTATATACTGCTGGAATATTAACTTTGCAGCCTGAGTCTCTCTTTCTCTGAGATGGAGCTGTCCCAAAACAACATCACAGTACCTCAATGCACGTAGATTTCCTGCAGTAATGGATCCTTCTCTTGCTTTGTCAAGGTTCTGGTGGACATCATGAGGACTTGTGCCAATTATAATATCAATCTCTGCCAGATTGAGGAGCCACATAGCATAGGAATGTGTATTTTGAGCATTACAAAGATGTTCAGCATGGATGCTGCGAGCCTGGGCATATTCTGATTTCAGGAGATGTGTCTGTGCCACACTAGTCATTATACCATGACTGAAACTACCCTGAGACATCCCACAAAGCTCCAGGAGGCTTCTTGCTCTGAGCAACAGGGTCATACAACTCCTGTAGTCCCCAAGCTGGTGGATACACATCCCTCCAATCCATAGTGCATATGATTCAGTGTACAAATCACCAGATAGTTGGGCAAGTCTTTGTGTGTGCTGGGCATGGATCTGAGCTGCTGGATAGTCACCAGCAAACAACAATGTCATGGCAGTCCCATTCAATACTATGGCCTGTTGTCTCTCGTTTCCACAGGATTTTGCTAGTACCAGTGCCTTGTCAAGGAATTGATTGGCTTTGGATATTTCCCCTTGTATGAAAGATAAGTACTCTCCCACTGTATGATAGAAGTTTGCTATTATCATCCTTATTAGAAAACAACATCTGTGAAAACCATGGGAAAAACTCACACTCCAGGAGTGGATCATTGAAGTTGGAAAAAAGACATATGGCTTGGGCAATCAATTGTTCAGAATTGCCAATGGGTTGGACAGCAATAGATCTAAGCACCTCTATAATAAACAATACCTCTAGTCTGTCATCATGCGTGGAAGAGATAATAGCAGGGATATGATCCATCAATATATGACGATCATACCAAGTTGTGCGGATCAAACGGTTCAGAGAAATGACACAATTTATTGTATCTCTGAGGCTCAGGTTATCTTGTTGCAATCCTCGCAGTAGTACTTGATGTAGGTTGCCCAGATTTACAGTTATCTGATTGAGCGGTGAGACGGCGGGTCTGCGCCTAGGCGTGTAAACCAGCTATTTTGTCGCTCCTAGGGACGGCTTACCTCCCTAGGAACATCTATAAGGGAACAGTCACCATCCCTAGGGACCCTGTTCGGTGGTATACAATTAGAGTCAGAGTGAGCTCCGAGCTGCTGACTGAGTGTTAATGATACAAGAGGTCTGGAATAGTGTATGTACGTGGGATTCTTGGCTCTTCCCAAATGGGAGTCGGGATCGCTGGCATATACTAGGAAGCACCGTCTGATTCAGTCCATAACCTATATATAGGGGCGGATTGCGCGGCGAAGTTAGACACCATACCCAGGAGATATGCCAAAGCCCAAGGCAGACAACGAGGATTATATCCGGGAAACACCCAAGAGACTGCACGGTTGAGGTTTATGGCACGGCGTTGGCCCTAAATAGGATATTTATCCTCCCTAGGGGACATCGTACACACGGATAGCTGCATGTCTAGGATGGTCAACCGTCCTAGGGGCAGTAATTACTATTACGACTGAGTGGCGCACCCTACCTAGGGTTACTTCCAACGAAGTACGAACCACCAGGCATAACCCACGGGACCTGGCTATAGGTCTAGAACCCACGTGACACACGCGTCGCGTTGCAAAGGCAAATAACAAAGACAAAGCCACCATATTTAGAATACATATGGGAGCTGGCTGCGAGAGAGATATACCCGAGCATGCTGCGTGGCTATTCGGTGCCACGGCATGGCTGAGCAACGACGAGATGACACAAGGCTTGGTGTTATAAACCAAGCCGCACCAAAACGTCCTCACGGCGGCATACGCGTCGGTGTGGCCGTCCCTAGGATAAATCAAATATACCCAATATGACTCCTAGGAGTCATTGCGATGACTGTTTCGGCAGTTTCAGCTACAAATCATGGCGGCATAACCGGCCGTCTCTCCGAATTTCCAATACTCTCTACTCAGTTACTCATTTCGTATTATTTCTGTTTACTCATATCTCACTGTCATGTATTCTCAAAGTAGTATAAAACCCCAGCTAGATCCTGCGGTTCAGGAGCATATCACGCCCCAGTATTGCCTAGACTTTGGTCGCAGCATTGCTTGTCAAGGCATTGGTAGACTCTTGGATTGACCGCAGAGATTTGTTGATATAAAACATCTCATCTCTTCTGTATCTGTTCAATATAAGACCTTTGATTGTTGGCTACCTTTGAAAGCTTTAAGTACCAAGCTCGCTTGTAGCTGCAGCTGCTAGTGCAAAGGTACCTCGGTTTGTATACTGAGGTCTGCTGTTGGAACTCCACGAATTGGTGTGGTCGCAGTACCCTAAAGGTACCTTGGTTTGTATACCAAGGTCTATTGTTGGAATCGTACGAATTGGTGCGATCGCAGTACAAAGGTACCTCAGTGCCTGAGAGCCGAGGTCTATTGTTGGCATTCTACGAATTGGTAGCATCGCAATACCGTCTAAAAGGTACCTGTCGTTTGTACACACAGGTCGTCTGTTGGAACTCCACGAATCGGTGTGGTCGCAGTCCCCTATACCCACTCCTAGTGATCGCAGTAGCGTCCTAGGGAGTAAAACCCGTTCCTAGGAACACATAAAAACCATATAAACCCCGTTGCTTCGGTAACTTGGTAGCTCATTTCAGTTGTTTATCAACTATCGTTGCCTCCCACAAGTCCTAGACAGACTCTGAAGTTTGATTCGTCCAAATATCAATAAGTGTTGATTCAATCTTAGTCGTATACTGCGGCGTAGACCTGAACTCAAGTCCGCACTGTGTGTTGTGTGTGTGTTGGTTGGTTGGTTTGGTGTTTTGCATCACTCTATATCAGTCCTAGCATAGGCCACGCTCGAGTGCACCGTTTCATCTGGAGCCCACCGCGAGGGTCCATTTTGAATCTTCACTTTTTGGAAGAATCATCTCCTAGGAGTTGAATCAAAGTCTTTTAAAGAAGCTACGATCCTTGACGAATTTCTGTCAGAAATCTACTTGGAAACCACAAAGTTCATACAAGGCAATCTGTCTTTCGGACCAAGACCCGTTAAACAGACTACCACGGAGAAGTCGAAAAGACAGTCCTCTTTAATTCCGGAGGCCGTCTCTTTGCCTAGATCCACAAAACCCAGGACTACTATCAACTCTCGCAGTTCTACTACAGAGTTTGAACCTGAATCTCACAGAGCGTCGAGTAGTGCTAGCCAAGGTCGGAGTCAAGTAATTGCTCAGACCGAAGAACACATTTCTGCAAACCTTGAGAGACAGGCCCAGAGACAAAAGTCCGTATCACCGTTGCCAAACAGTGGTATATCAGTCCAGTCTTTGGAAAATCAGGACCTAGGGCCTGAAGTTGACGAAGAAGACTTCGATCCACAAGAAGAAATTCTTGGCAACCCGGAACGAGCTCCTTCTCCAACACCCACGGGGCCTACGCCTAATAATCAGGCAGCTACTCCGCAGAACCCCGTAGCGAGCACTTCAAACTTGCAACCTACAAACCAAATATCCACGTTTACTCCACCTGTTAATACAATGGACAAACTAAAGATGCCCGCTTCTTTCGAGAAGTTTCGTCCTAAGTTCAATGGGGAAGAACCAGAAGAGCTGGAGCGGTACTTTGAGGAATTAGATGAACTATTCATTAGAGCTAAAATCACGGACAATGAGGAGAAAAAGGGATACGCAATCAGGTTTTGCACTGCTGCAACAGCCCGAGAGTGGAAAACCTTCGACACCGTTGATAATGGCGCTACTTTCGAAGAGTTTAAGAAAGAGGTCCTCTGGAATTATCCCGAGTGCCGTGAAATTGAAGAAGGATCCATGCAACTACTGGATAAACTTGTTAAAAGTTTTCACCGCCGTAAGATTGAGATAACGGATACCGCAGGATTTAGATCCTTTGCCCGTAAATTCAAAGTTGAAGCGGAGAAACTAGTTTACCCGAAAGAGAGGATCTCAAATCATGAATTGTGCACAAAGATCCTATCGTGCCTTGAACTTGAGTTGGTGCGCGAGTTGCGCAGCAGGCTCAGAAACATGCCTCCAGATAAACTGCCATATGCCATAGCTATAGCCAAAGATAAATTGGCACAGCAACAGGCTACAGCAGCGGGAACACCTTTAAAAGTCCCAAATAAGCCTCGCAAGACTTGGACACCCAGTCGTGACGATAAATATTTGTGGACAGACTTACTCGAAGTTGCAGGAGAAGTCATAGAGGATGAGGCAGCCACTTTCTACGGGGTAGAAGCCAAAGAAGTGGTAAAAGTTAAGGAAAGGGAGAAAACCGCTCCAAAAACGGTCTTTGTGAACCAAGAAGTTGGTTTATCAGACTCGGCGGAGAACTCTGCTTTAATGAAATTCATCGAAGACAAATTTCAGAACTTCGAGGTTAATAATGCTCGAAATCTGGATAAAGCAGAAGTCAAAAGTCATACCAGATGGGTTGAAATGGAAGAACGTCTCAAGAAATTAGGAGATAGACCAAGCGCTGGGGACCCACCTCAGCGCAGTTGGGGTTCTAACAATCGGCCAGGAGGGAATGACTCGAGGCGACCTCAAACCAGCGAGTGCTATTATTGTGGAGATATAGGACACTTTATGGGAGACTGCGGGACGCGTCACACAGACATCGCGCAGGGGAAAATAAAGGTAGTCGATGGCAAAACCACATACTACGATGGACGTCATATTCCTAGGGAACCTAAGAACAAAACTCAGGCTATCAAAGTAGCGGAGTATTGGGCTAAGAAGAACTACAATGAGGAAAAGCAGTACACTTTCGCCGAGCAATATGCCAATATGCTCGAAGAAGATTACTATGACCCTACGTACGATCCTAGGGAGGATGAATTGCGCACGTTGAAGGCAGCCAATCTCGCTTTAACTGTACAACTCACTCAGGAGTCGAACTTTGGAGAACCAAACGAGCTAGATGTGTTGAAGGCTGAGAACAGGGCATTGGAACTGGGGATAGCTCGGGCGAAGCATCAATCGAAGACAGGCTCACAAATGCTGGCTTCTGTTGAACAAAAGTTACAACCCACCATCTCTAGGGCTGAAGCTCTGGCCATGCAGACAGCCGAAGGCCTCGCTAGGCTAACGCAGCTCATACAAGCCAACATGGAGGCATCCACTAAAATGTCCCAGTTTGTGGTTACCAGAGGGGGTGCAGGTGATCCTGGCGAAACCGAGGAGGGTTTTTAAAGAGTTCGAGGAAGGAGGGTGCTGGAAAGACTCCTAGCAAAAGAAAGCCTCCTGAGAACGACTCTGAGCACAAAAAG
This sequence comes from Mycena epipterygia, assembly GCA_029281465.1. Lineage (NCBI taxonomy): Eukaryota > Fungi > Basidiomycota > Agaricomycetes > Agaricales > Mycenaceae > Mycena > Mycena epipterygia. Next base: position 591,262 of record JARJCQ010000021.1, on the reverse strand, counting down.
GATTCTTCACAGAAAGAGAAGCCTAAGAAGGCTGGACCGGAATTTTACGTCGAAGTACCGAAGCGTAAAGTACCTTTAAAGAAAGCAACAATTGAGGAAATAATTGACGAAGGGACGAGTTGTTCTCGGTTAAACCCGCTAAGGGACCGGAACTACCGTTTAGAAATGTGCCGCCTGTTGTGCATGCGCCACGCCCCGAAGTCCTTCCTAGGAAGCCGGCGGAAAACCAAGCTCCAAATGATATTCTACCTCTAGGGCAGGATAAGGCCTATCAGGTTAAAACTGACCTAGATGATCCAGACACAATCGCAGAAACTGTGTTGCAAGTTTTGGACCAGGATATCACTTTGAAGTTTAAAAGAATTTTGGCCATCAGCCCGGCTTTACAAGCAAAGTTTAAGAAATTAAACACCAAGGTCCGACGGTCGAACTTTGTACACACTGTACATGACCAGGAGACTGGCGAAAAGGATAACTCGGTTACCGAACCAGAAAGTGAGGTCCCTAGGAACGAGACACTGCTTCCTAGGGATGCGCTGCCGTTTGCTGAGGAACCGGAAATTAATGAAGTTGTACCACAAGACGCTATTGCCATAGGAGACTTGCCTTTTGACTCGTATGTTATGATTGCGACCGAGAGGGCAGGCAGCATTCCCGAGGGAGCTATTATTATGGGGGATCCTGTAGTACAGTATCTCGAAAGTCTGCAGCCAGGAGAGGAAGCCAAGAAGTTATATACGGGCCTACCCTCCGCCGCTCTCAGGTGTATCTTTCCATGCATTAAGGGAGCAGATACTGTTGAGTCGATAATGGACAGCGGTTCACAAATCGTGTCCATGGCTGGGGCTACCGCAATACGTCTCGGGATCCCATTCGATCCCGATGTGAACATCTTGATGCAGAGTGCTAATGGACAAGTTGAAAAGACCTTGGGTTTAGCACGGAACATTCCATTTCGGTTCGGGCATCTCGTAGTGTACCTACAAGTACATATTTTACGAAGTGCGCCATACCAGGTCCTCCTAGGAAGACCCTTCGACATCCTAACCGAGAGTGTGGTCAAAAATACAAGAGATGGAGGCCAGACCGTCACTATGACAGACCCGTACAGTGGAACTAGGGTAACCATCCCGACTTTTGCTAGAGGTTCTGTTAACCAGGCTAAGCGACCCGATTTCCGGCCGTTGCCCACCATTAGTGATGACGCAGTGTGCGGTACAGACGAACCCAAGTCTTCCCCGCAGGATTTTTAAGTCTATTCAATGAACTCGAGGAAGAGGGAGAATTGATGACATCCTGGGATCTTGATAAAGACGGCAAGTTAGTTTGTATAGGATATGGCGCTCCTAGGGAAGGAATATTGGCTACCACGCAAGATAAGCAGGAGGCTTACTTGTGTGCGGCACAGCAGTTCATTGACCAAGATCAATCAGCGGCCCAGCTGTTGCATGAATACTTGGGGCACTCAACCGTCGAAAAAGGGATGGAAGTCTTTATATTTGACGAAGCAAAAGGGGATGCCCCAGAGCCGAAAGTCAACCGTGAGAAACGATCATACCAGGCTGGTAAACGGACCAGGCATATGAATCTGGTAAATCTACGGGTTGGAAAAGGCCTTGGGAAAATGAATGCTAGACCACCAAAGCTGGTACCAGACGTACCTGACGTGCCTAGGGACGAAGATGTACCAGAGATGGTCTTCCTAGGAAAGAAGTACAAACCGGTAGCAGACAAAATAAAGCCGATATTAACCGAATTACCTGCGCGGTTCAGAATTGAACGCAATATAACGGGTGATCCGCTGCAAGATATGCCTACACTCAATCCAAACCCACCTGAGTTTGAGGAGATTGGTAGGTATACTACAGAAAGACGAGACATAATCGATGGTATACATGATGACGGTTTACTAGAACCCGAGGAGCGTAAATTTATGCACCATTTCATGTCTGTACACGAGAAAAGTTTCGCCTGGGAAGAAAATGAGTGAGGACAGTTCAAGCATGAGTTCTTTCCACCGGTTGATATGCCTGTGATAAAGCATACGCCGTGGGTGTGTTCCCAAATACCCATACCTCCGGGACACTTTGAGGAATTCTGCAAGAACATTAAATCCAAGCTGGATGCTGGGGTCTATGAACCGTCGAATTCTTCATACAGATCGCCTATTTTTGCGGTAATCAAGAAGGATGGAAAATCTCTGCGAATTGTGCATTCTTTAGAGTGTTTGAACGAGGTAACAATTCAACATTCTGGCGTAACTCCTGGAACCGAGGCACTAGCGGAACATTTTGCTGGGCGATCGTGCGGAGGAGCATTAGACATGTTCGTTGGTTATGATAACCGGGATCTAGCTGAAGGCTCACGAGATTACACAACGTTTCAGACACCATATGGTGCGCTGAGGTTGGTGAAACTGCCAATGGGATGGACGAACTCAGTTCCTATATTCCACGATGATGTAACTTATGTACTGAAAGACGAAATTCCGCATGTTACGATACCATATATCGACGATGTGCCAATTCGAGGACCGGAAACTCGTTATGAGTTACCTGATGGAGACTTTGAGAGGATTCCTGAAAATCCTGGTATTAGGCGTTTTGTGTGGGAGCACTTTCAGAATCTGAATAGAGTTGTCACTAGGATGATCTATGCCAGCAGGACCTTCTCAGGGAAAAAGGCGATCCTTTGTAAAAACGAGTTCGCCGTAGTCGGCCACATTTGTACTTACAGGGGTAGGATTGCAGATCCCAAAAGGATTGAAGTAATCATGAACTGGGGGCCCCTGGCCAACTTTTCTCAGGTGAAAGCTTATCTGGGAACGGTGGGTGTGTTAAGGATGTTTATAGAGAACTACGCAAAGAAGGTGGAACCTATAAACGACCTCACAAAGAAAAATGTACCTTTCGTGTGGGGTGACGCCCAGGACAAGGCACAAGCCTTAATAAGAGATGCTTTGCAAGACTGCCCTGCTTTGAAACCGTTAAATTATAAATGGTTATCAGATGTAGTCCTGCAGGTAGATACTTCTTGGAGAGCGGTTGGTATCATTATATTCCAGCTAGATCCTACGGATCTCAAGATTAAGTACTATGCTCGATTCGCATCAATTACGTTGAGCGAACGGGAGGCAAATTATTCTCAGCCCAAGAGGGAATTGTTCGGCTTGATGCGCGCCCTAGAAGCCATGTATTATTGGATCTTTGGAGTGCGAAGATTGGTCGTTGAAACCGATGCTCTGTACATTAGGGGAATGCTGAAGAACCCTGGAATGGGTCCTAATGCTACAATAAACAGGTGGATAGAAAAAATCCTAATGTTCCACTTTAAGTTGAAACATGTGCCGGGAGCCACGTTTGCACCTGATGGGTTGTCTCGCAGGGACCCCCAGCCGGGCGACGAGGTTTTCCCCAACTCCGAGGAAACGTGGGACCATAATGAACCACCGGAGGACCACGAGGACGTTGATGAAACCGGGCCTCAACCTCTTGAATTCGAGGAGTTTAAACATGTGATTGATACTAGGGGTGGGTACCTGTTTATGGAGAATGTGGCGACTTCCCATGAGGATTTTGTGAACGATGCCACGAGCGCCTACTTTCTTGAGAAACAGGTCCTAGACGCTCGCGATGCGGCTTATAGGAGATCTGGGCTAGTGGTTCCACAATATGTGCAGAATGTTGAACCTTTGATTCCAAACTTGGAATTAAAGTGTGATCCTGATAAACAAGAACCGTACGAGGAGCACCGTCGTTCGGATTATGCCAAAGAACAGGATGAGAAATTAATTGTACTTCGGAAATGGCTGGAAGATCCACTAGTCAGACCTGAAAGTATAATGGAGAAAAACTATAAAGGTTTTCGACGATGGGCCAACCACTTCTTTTTAAGGGGGGGGAGGTTATATAGGAAATCCTTGGGCTCGGCGCATCAACTAGTTGTTAGCAAAGAACACCGCATGTATATGCTCAAAGCTGCACATGACAGTCTAGGACATAGGGGGTTCTGGGCAACAAAAGAATTGATTAGCCTGCGTTTCTGGTGGCCAGAATGCGAGAGAGATGTAAGCTGGTATGTTCGATCTTGCCATTTATGCCAAGAAAGACAGAAGGCTTTAGTCCGCATCCCTCCTGTAATAACGCACACTCCTAGCATATTTCAGACAGTCCATACAGATGTAATGATTTTGGGCGCAGTGAGCAATGGCCATCACCAGGCAGTTGCAGCCCGTGACTCACTATCAAGATGGGTAGAAGGCAGGCCACTTAAATCAGACACTGCTCAAGCCCTAGGGCTGTTTTTGCTAGAAGATATAATATGCCGTTGGGGCTGCCCTGAGGTATTTATAACGGACAACGCCAAGCAATTTAAAGCGGCAGTTGCGTGGTTAGAAGAGAAATATGGAATACCACATATCCAAATTTCGCCGTACAACTCGCAGGCAAACGGAACAGTGGAAAATGGGCACTGGGGGATGAGACAGTGTTTATATAAAGCCACTGGCGGAAATCCTAAGAAGTGGTTCTACTTCTTCCATCTGTATTTATGGTCGGATAGAATTACCATCCGTAAAGGACTAGGATGTTCTCCGTTCTTCATGGTTACAGGGGCACATCCTGTGTTACCACTGGACATTGAAGAGGCCACCTGGTTGGTGGACCTGCCTGGTCGAGTCCTGACAGACTCAGAGCTCATAGGTTTTCGAGCGCAGGCATTAGCCAAGCACAGCCAACATGTAGAGGCTATGAGGGCACGCGTGGACAAGGAGAAGCGCGCCTCGCTGAGAAAATATGAGAAATACCACGGAAATACGATAGTAGCATATGACTTCGAACCAGGACGTTTAGTTCTTGTCAGAAACACCAGAGTCGAAAAATCTTTGGACTCAAAGATGGACCCTAGGTACCTAGGACCGATGATAGTCGTCCGCAGGACCAAGGGTGGTGCCTATCTTGTTTGCGAGATGAATGGGGCCATGTTCCAGGATAGGATCGCGGCGTTCCGGGCTATACCTTACGAAGCCAGACATAGCGTTCAAATTCCGGAGAATATCCATAAGCTCATAGATATTTCGAAGGAGACTCTTGAAGAGCTGGTAAATGACTTGAACGAAGATGGTACTAGGCAGCCTGTCTATAAAGGAAAAGACCTTAAATTTGACAAAGTTCGGCTACGGGTTATTCCTGAAGACTTCGAGGAATCGGAGTCGGAGGATGAGCCTGAGTCCGAGGGCGAAGAAGTTGATTATACGTGGGACACTGAGTCAGAAGACAATGATGGTGGTCCTAGGAGGTCTAAACGACTCCAAGGACAAAACCAGTGAGAGCGAAAACAGTCAGGAGCTCTTGCAAAATATCACACCAAGTCTTGTTGTTGAGTAGCGCGTGAGCCTAGCGTTGAGATATTAATGGTTCAGGTGGACAAAAAGACAAAATTTAATGTCAAAGTTCCCTAGGGCCAAGATAGTCGGACAAAAGGCAGCGGTTGTTCCGGCAGAGACTTCAGCGAAACTGACTTAAAGCTAGAGTGGCTAATACAGTCGGATTGGGCAAAATATCTATCTACATTGAACGAAACAAAGGCAATGAGAAAGATAGGCCGACTGGGTTTAGAAATAAACTCGGGGGAGGTCGTTGTGGCTAGAATAATGCGAGAGAGGTCAGGACGTCTGCAGAGGTATAGAATGAAGGCGGAAAAACTCACAAAGTGAGGACCAAGCTGTGCATAGCATCAGTAACCCCTAGTTCAGCTAGGCGGTCGTGGGCTAAGCGCAGCGCTCTCGGGGAATAACCAGCGAGCGTCCAAAGGCCGGCGATATTGTAGACATACTGGATATCGGTAATATCGGCGAGGCGCTGGATATATTGACGCTTGACCACGTTAAAATAGGCCCGGCGGAGGTACCGAAAGACTTGTGGGACATAGGGATAAAGTTCCGCCAACGAATACCTATCCCGTCCAAAGCTGAGTGCTGAAAGACGGTTATGAGATAAAGCTACAATGGAAATAAATAAGGACTCACGAACAAAGTCCTGAGTTGACAATTGGTTCTGATACACTCGGTCCCATTCGTTAATATCCAGAAGATAGCAGGTATCGTCAAGCCGACGTTCGCACTCATGGCAGGCCCTTCCAAAAGAATAGATCTGGCACTCGCGGCCGAACTCGACACAATTTTCGCAATTGTCAACGGGCTAGGGAGCAAAATGCTGAAGCTAGGAAGGAAGGCGTGTTGAGAAATACACGCACCCTTAGATCCTCCAACATGTAGAGGGTAAACCATTCATGGTCATTGAGGCGAGGCATATCAGTGGACCAGGTGGGGAGAAAGGCGAGCGGAAAAGCCGTTCCTAGGGAGCATTTAAGCCTTCCTAGGGACATCGCGTTGGTGCAGGCGACCGATCAAGAACTGGGAAATCATATTCGATTAAACAGTTACTGTCAAATGAAACACGGTTACGATACGAGGGAGACTCGGGGCTGTACGCTACGACAAGTAGGACATGAAAAGAGAGTAGTGTCCGGTGAATAAGTACAGTTGAAGGTACTAAGATAAGTAGAAGATAGGTAACGAACCTCAGAAATCTTCGGCCACTATGCAACATCATTCGTGGCCGGAGCCCGTGCATTTGAAGCCAGCACAATGGCTTGAAGAACAATTTGAGTGAGCGTGAGCAAGGCCTGTGAGCGAAGTGGATGGGAGGAAAGAAAGAGTGGCGCTGGTGTCACTGTTTGCACTGTGTTTGGGCGTGGTTGGTAAGGCACGTGTGCCGCCGGCTTCACCCGCTGCCGTCACTCTCCGCGCTTGCTTGTTTCGGAACTCAATGCGAACTTCTCTTTCTTCACAAAAATTCTGACCATGGTATCCCACTCAAGTTCCAGGCGAGGGATTCAGATTCGAGAGTCCACACTGGCTCAACACTGAATCTAAGGCCCACAAGGGCGATTCAATTACACCGATAAACTTCATATTCAGGATTTGATCTGCAAAAACCTTGCATGCATGCCATGTACATATAGTCTTGCGAGAATGCCAGTTTGTAAATTATACTCGTGTTCTACAGAATCCATTTCCAATTTAGCTTAAGCTTTACATTAATGTGGAAGTTTGTTGAGTCCGGGCAGTCGACACTATGTAGTGCTGCATAGTTCTGAATGTTGGCCGGTATAGTGCTTCACAGCACTGCATAGTGATTGGTGACACACTATGCAGCACTGTCCAGTACTATGATCACTAGGGAACCACTATGGCCTCTATGGCACTAGGGCATGACTATGCCTCGGCTATGGTTCTCCTGATGCTGCTTTCTTGTCCATCAAGACGCAGGTTCTATGTGCTTTATCAAATCTCTGGAGATATTGCGTAGATACAGAAACATTCACAGTCTCCAGGTTGTCTGAGAAAAGAATTGGAGGGGTTTTATCAGATGTGTTACACTACTAATACTAACACAATACCATTCCCTGAGGACTCCAATGACCTCCCTGCTGCTCGTGCCTAGCTACCAATATGCTACCTGCAGCTCCCTGGACCCCTACCTAGCAGCCACCATGCACAAACTCATGCAGCTGTCTGCTGCCTCAATGTGCGTCCCCCGCCCTGAAGCGTGTCTACTGTGCCGACTGCATCCAACTCTGGGTCCGGGTTGACCGATTACTCCTGCTGGTGTGCAAGTGCTTGTACTGCATGCAACACTGACACCCACCTGCTCAAGTGCCATGTGGACTTCCACGGCATCCCTGCTCATGCAGTGCATGTTGTGGTATGCACCTGCCTACTCGCCCTATACCTAACGCTCCCCTGCGGCATCCAACCCACCGTTTGCCAGCACGTGTCGGTAGCATTGCCGTGGGTGCCCCAGCCCATGCTTCACGTGGATTCCCTCGCATGTGCCTCCGATATCTCGTACACGGCCTGCTCACGCTGCGTGTGCTCAGAAAAGGGTGATATGCTTGTCCGAGGCCCAGCAAGAAGCAACATGGTGAGCAGGGGGCAGCCCCATCACAGCTGCTCATACTTATTGCTTGTTGTGCCAGTGCATTATACAGGCGCTTACCCCATACTGCGTGGCTGGCACATTCTCTGTTGGGTGGGGCGAGGATGGAAGTCGCAGAGACTCCACAATGACCCAGTGCGCAAATGTGGCGAAATCACATTTGACGCCGCCCCGCTCCCTTGCTCGAGGCATTCTGTAATCTTCGTAACCTAACTTACAATCTATATTTTTGCTGCACTTTTTGCAGAACTTTTTCGTGGTCATCATGGCGGGCGACATTGAGAGTGGTTTGATGGCTGTTTGCCAAATGCGGAACGAACCATCAAGCCGACACGATAAAAATGCAGTACAATCAAGGTGCATGGCCCGCCCTGATGGTTTCAGCTGACATTAGCTGAGGCCAGAGAACCCTTGGCGAGTACCTGCAAGCACATCAATGAAAGCTGAGATGATTGAACAAAACACATCTTCAAGCTTAGCAGTTGATCAATCATCGGTAGATCATGGATACACTCCCTTTGTCTTTGCACCACCACCTATACACTGAGTTTCTGAGCACTTCCGCATGAATCCAACCTCTTTTGATCACCTTGAGCTAAGTTTTCTATATTCTCACTTGTTATCGATCTACGCCTACGTCCCTGCTTTCCCAGCCATCACCTATTTTTTGCTGAATGACTTGGTGACCTCACCTGCATGTCATGATTCGGTTCAGTTGCCCGGATTAACCCGCAGTGAACTCGGTCACGTGGCACTCCACCAACTATCGCAAACCCGATCGAGACGCGCGATCATGGAAGTTCCGGCGTGCCCCTACGTGTCGCAACTACCCCTCTATGTTCTTGGCGTGTCACTATGCCCTGCGTTCCTTAATTTCCCCTCAGTGTCGCATTTATCACATAGATACGCTCCTGACTATCAAATAGTATATAAGTAGAGTAGAATCTCCCTGTACAGTAGATTCTACCTCGTCTATACTCAGGCTTACCTTGGCTTGACCTCGTTGTTCCCTCGGGTTATCCCGATGCTCTGGATTCTCACCGGTCGCTCATACTACGCCGGATTATACGACTGCCCGTTACCTTCCTCTATGGAATCCCATCCGTCGTTGGCTCCTATCAATTTCCCTCGCTCGCCCTCGGATTAATCCGCCTCAACCCAACAAGGAAGCTATCCGGCCCGTCGTATTCCTCGACAACCGTATCAGCTACTGAGTTGTGCCCAATATCCCCGGACGGTTCTCTGTGTCCTTTCTGGTCAAGCCGACCCGAGCCAACACTGACACTGCACGACCTGGACATGACCTCGGTCCCCCTCAGGACCAACCTATTCTTCGACACCACTCTACCAGGTAGTTTATTGATAGACTGCCACATAGACAATAGACCCATCTCGCCCACTGTGGAGTGATACAAGATGAAGTCTGGCCACCAGGCTTCACTGGTCTGATGGCCAGGCTGTGTTGGAATGTGGTCAAGGTATAATTCTCAGGTTGCTGACACCTGGCGGAAAATATATACCTCAAAATAATAAAAGTGCACTTTGACCACCATACAGTCCAGGCAGAAAAAGATTCCAGATCACTGTGAGGTCAGACTAGCTAACACAGAGACATAAAGCCTGGCATCAACTGAACTCATGGCCTTGAAATATTGTAAAGAGGATGCTACTGCATAGAGAGCATTAGGTGAGCTCCACTGGCCACAGTTCGGGTTAAACTACATTCAAATTCTACTTCAGTCCAGAAGCTGACAAAAATAATGAGCACTGCACAAGGATTGATTTGATCTTGAAGGAATAGCTCAGCATCACTGTTCACACGTGCATGTACTATGGTGGTCCTTTTGCACATTTACAGCAGTTCCTGAAAATAATGGCAAACACAACTTTTTTTTGCATGATTCCCAAAAAGGAAACTCTCCGCTTTACAGAGCGATATCCTTCCCACTGATGCGCCCCGAGGGTTGGAATGAATTGTGTTTCACTAGGGATGATGTTTCGAGCCATATGGAGCATGCCTGCAGCAGAACCATATGCGCACGCCAATAGGATACATCAACTCCATGAATCCGGTTGACCGAAAATTGAAGTCGCCATTTTTTAGTTCTTCTACATATCTATGGGGTCTAGACATCCATCCAATATATCAGATGGATTTTATAGTGTACAGGTGCTGAACAGTGCTCGTGGCAGCTCCCGGACAGTACAAGTTTCCTTTTTGGGAAGTGCCCGAAAAAAAATGTGTTTGCCATTATTTTCAGGAACTGCTGTAATGTTTGCGTGTTTTTTTGTCCTTTTGAGGTTTTTCCAGCTGATTTTAGGGAACCTTCCCTTTTTTTTTTTGAGCTTCAAATTATTTTTTTTCAAGGGGACATGGATTTCTGGATTTGTCCCAAAAAAACTGTGGACTTGATTTTTTTTCTGTTTATAGATTCAATTGTACACATGACCTGAACGCGACCCAAGGGATCAAAAACACAGCCAAACAGTGCAGCAACATGACTGGGAGTTGCCTACTTTTCACCCCCAACATGTGCTTCCCAGAAAGGGAATTCACGTGTCATATTTGTTTCCTCCCCAAATGCAGTACCCCCAATGTTGAGCTGGCTCAATTCCCGCGACAAACCATTGTTGCTGTGGTGGCATGGTGGCACACGAGTATCTACAGAAATCCAAGTCCAATTCTATAAAAATTTCCCTAGTCTCAGCAAGGAGTTCTGAGTCAATATAATATTATTGTGGCAGGACAATAATTATATTTATGATATATAGATACATTGGATGGGTTCGATAAGGGAGGGAAGATATGGGGCTGGAGACAGGGATTGAACGTGGTGACGTGATGTGCACTGATGTGCCTGATGCACCGACACAAGTGGATTCCAGCGAAAAGCTCCATAAATATGGACAGCAGTCATATGGCAGCGTGAGAGGCACGGGACATGAAACCATATACTCACCTGCATCCATCATCGCCACTGCAGGGTAACGTGGACCTGACCAGTGGTACTTTGGTGTTGAGCCACTCAATGTCACGCTAGTGTTGGCAGTGAGCAGGCAGATGGCAATGTTGAGTGAGGTGAGTCATGGGCCCACGCCTCGATGAGGACCATTGGAAGGGGGGAGGGTCATTGGTACATGAGGAAAGGGTGGGGTCGTCAGTACATGGTGGTGTGGCAAAAGAAAGAGACACGTATCAAGCTGGCTCAGCTCAATGGGCTGATTGGGACATGGAACAAATATGACATGTGAATTGCCTGTTTCGGCAGCACATGCTGGGGGCGAAATCTCAAAGACTATGACTGGTTTGAGCCTTTAGCTTGTATCCTGGGCTCAAGCAGAGGCTCCAAGCACTCTATTACACCTGTATAAGACATCAGTGCCTGTGATCGTTGCAATACTACCTCCCACTGGTGCTAGAAGGTGAAAGCAATAGTCAGATTTACTAGGCAAGGCCTTTGTAGATCTCACCTCCAATCCTCACTGGGCAAACTGAAGTTTCAACCACCCTGGAGCACCCTAGAGACTCCCTGTCACCTGGCAGCTCCTGAGCATCTGTAGAGACATGAATAGGAGGACATGTGTCCAAAAAATTCCCACTAACTTTAGATAGTGGGTCCTGTGGTGCACTAATGGTATAGAGTGTCCGCCAAATTTGCATTTATCACGTGACAGTTGAGTGCAAAAGGTCGACCCATCGACTCCCGTATGGTCCGTTTTTTGTGCCTTTTTTTTTAGGTCGCAAGAATTGTTTATTTACATTTGAGTACTCCGACGGATGTTGGTCGCGGCAGGTTGCATAGTTAAATAGTACTTTTCCATGTATATATCTCTCTCTGTTCTCTCCCAATGTAAATCTTTCTGTTTGTCAATTCTTTGCACCTTCATCAACATCCCCCTCTTCAGGTTCTTTGGCCACAGGTGTTGGTTTTCACGGCCATTTGTCATTGAAGGTCAGCCAGCTGGGTGAATGGATGTTGTGTGTTGATCGGTGGTGAAGTGACGGGCTAGCTGTGTGTGCCAGCTTGTCAGAGTTGGGGATTTTGTTCATATGTGCTTGTGGCCTCCATCATCCCAAAAGGTCAATCCAGACTCATCTAGCTCCTCTACATGCCAGGAAAAGTGATTTTATGATTATTTGAGATGTACAAAGTAAGTTTGAGTTTCAGCACCACTTTTCAGTGCATTCTTCCAAGCAACCTTTTCAGGCATTTTGGCAGATTTAGGTCGCTTCCAGCTACCCACACCATTTATTCATTTACTCTTACATGATAATTAATCCTTTTACGCAACATTCCTATCTCTATATAGAAGTGCTATATCCACATTTAAATATCCTGCTGTATGTATTGGCACCATGCTCTGCCAAATAATGACATCCCACATCAACCTCAGAATTTTCAGTTGATCTTATGGATAGAAATCCTTTGGGTCTGTACAATATCAAACAATCCGCCTGACACACCAGCATTTTATTGGTATGACATCTATCTATCAATGTCAACAAACCTAAACTTGAATATTGAAATACATGACAAACCATGGGGAATGGCCGTTGTTCGAAAATCAAATCACAAATGCCTGAAACAGTCAGGGTCAGTGTTGTGCAGGTCACTGACAGGTCAGTGACTGGTTGGTTGGTTGGTTGGACAGGTCACTCAGGTCACCTGAGCGCATGACCCAGTGACCCAACGCACAACAGCAACATTGCTACGCACATTGCCGCAGACATGGGAGCGTCGCTCGGATAGCATCGGTTAGCTTCAGCTAGACAACGCAAAGGCAGTGCAAAGGCCAGGTCGCTCGCATGACCCGATGACCAGTCACTGACTAGTCACCGACTGTCAAAAGTGACTGGTCACTGTGGGTCGCCGACCCACCAATACTGGTCAGGGTTCCTGGGCTGAATATGAGCTGGCCGACGAGTCGACCGAGCAAGAATCAGTCCCGCTTCTTGCTGATTATTTTAATTTAGGTATTCTATTACACCTACCCCAAAGTAGAAACTTTGTTCAAAGATCCAAAAGCTCTTTGGTCTGCCAAGATAGTTCTAGCTTTTATGCAGTACAATTAACTTTATCGGTGTTCACAGGCCCATTGCAAGCTGATCAACAGGTAACAATTACCGGCACACAAATTGGGCCGATAGTAATGGGGTATGGTGGTTAGTACCAGATGAGTTTCGAGTTATCCTCCCTGTGTTACTAAACAACTCATAAGTCTGGTCTGATGCTTAACCATTCAGCTCCTTCAGAGTATTGATATTGAGTCTGTATGTTGAAACACTGTTTCAGTGCTACAACTTGAACTTGAAATAATACAAATAACAAGTGTCCCATCAGCCATGCTCGTGAGTTCTTCCCTGCCCATATTTCGAAACTACCAGTTCAACTTCCTCTTGCAAGCAAGGTATCTTCTGACAAAGTCGGAGCTCCCTAGTACTTCTTCATGTCGATTAACCAATTGGCTCCGGATCATCCACAACTGGTGCAAAAAAATGCAGAGGCCATTAAAACTTGCCAGTGGAAGTTGAGTGGAAGGATGAAAACCTCACCAATAATTAATTTGAACCTGCTCATATTGCAAGTTCAACTTTGCAATGCAATCTTACAACAGTTACATTTAGGGAAGGTCACTTCATCCATCCTTTTGACTTTCTGTCCTCGGACATGTCTTGCTGTCTTGGCACCGTGCCATCGATCACAAGTGGCCGGTCTATTAAGCTGAAAGCAAGAACCCTTCCACTACCCGGCATTTCTCCTGAATTCAACAACCGAGGGCAATTTCCAACACTCCCACCCACTGATTATTATGAGAAGAAATTTAGTACTGATTTTGAGTCTGACATGAGAAACGGCTGAGTCACTCATGTTAACTATTCCGAGGCCATTAAGATCTTTTCATCTCTGTTTTCCCCCCTCCAGTGTGGTAAAATGTCCTACAAGCAGATTACAATGGTCAGATTTGATTCAAATCTGCTGCCTTTGATGGCTTGAAAAGTGCTTTCACACTTTCATTGTGCCAAAATGAACCACCTGGTTGTGGGCTCTGCCGCAAAGTGTGCTACAATTGTTATGCAGTGAGCATGTGATGTCTTGGGAAAAATCACAAACAAAAAAAAGTTATAGGTCCCCAACAAAATTAGACCAACAGGAAAAAAATCTAACCCTAAACCCTAAGAGGAAAAAAAATATGTTTTCATTGAAAAGAGCTGTAAAAATGGTGAAATGGTGAAAAAAAAGTCTCAAAACATTATTGCAATTTGCAATAATAATGTCCTCTGCCAAAAAAAAAAAAAAAAAATTGAGTTTGAGGTCCGTCTGTGTGAGGGTTCAAGCCGGGCTGCCGGCATCATTTTGACATGGCAAAAAAAAAAATGCGCAAACCTGTGCTGCCTCATTTTGGGTACCAGTACTACTAATAGTAGGTTAGATTAGCTTGAAAATCTAAATTCAAGCTCCCCCAGAAGGTGTCCGACCATTTCGGCCATTTTGAGGCATGCAAAAAACAATGCCGGCACCCCGGCTCAAACCCTGACCTCAAACTCTAAACTTTTTATTTTTTTTGGCCGAGGCCATTATATTTGCAAATTGCAATAAATGTGCAAAAGGACCGCCATAAGTTTGTCTTCCTTTGAAAGTTCACATTTGTTTTATTGAAATCAGCCAATTCTTTGTTAAAACACATTTATATACCTCAAAATAATAAAAGTACACTTTGACCGCCATAATGTAAAGCTGTACACTGGTTGAGCATTTCAAATTTTTCAGTGAAAATAGTGGTGGAAAACTTCCTTTATTTTTCACACTTTTTTTACTGGAAAAACATATGAAAGATTTTTTTTTTTTCAGTACTTTTCTTGTGTTATTTCGAATTTTTCACCTCAACACAAAAAAGTACTGAAAATAATCTAAAATTTTCACATACTTGTTCAGTGAAAACAGTGTGAAAAATGAAGGAAGTTTTTTACCAAAATTTTCACTGAAAGACTTGAAATGCTCAACCAGTGGTACTGGTTGAGAATTTCGAATTTTCAGTGAAAAAAATTGGTGAAAAATGTCATTTATTTTTCAGACATTTTTCACTGAAAAAGGATATGAACATTTTCAGTACTTTCTCATTTTATTTCGAATTTTTCACCTTGAATCAAGAAAGTGCTGAAAAAGTTTTAAAATTTTTGCTTTCTTCTTCAGCGAAAAATGTCTGAAAAATAAACCACAATTTTCACCAATTCTTTCACTGAAAAATTTGAAATGCTCGACCAGTGGTATTTGCATTTAAAAAATCAATACATGTCCATTAAAAAAATGAGAACACAACAGTATCTACATACTATGTGACTTTCAAAAGCACACCACACCAAGATCCATGAAGAAACTGGCTGCAGTCTTACAATTGCTCAGAGAGAGAGAGAGCAAGAAAAGGGCAGATATATCCCACTATTGAACCTCAGGTGAAAGTAATGATATGGAAAGTAGAAATTGGCTGGAAAACACAGAAATGACTTTCCACCAGGCAGATGGAACTGGAAATTGATATCTGGGAAACAGGGAAAAGGTAGAGGTATATCCAGATATCAAAACTGAGATAAAATGGATTCAGAACTACAAGAAAAGAATTTCCAGCAAAAAGCTATTACATGAAGTCACCAAGCAAAATTACTGTCCACCCAGGTTTGCCAGAGTTTTCTCCTGATTTTGGAGGACTGGATGGTCTGTGTAACTCAGAGAGGGCAGCTCATCCCCAGATGTGGTAGGTGTCTTCAGCGCATCCAAAAATGCAAGTGATTTCTGATGCATGTTTGATACCTCTTGCCTGACTGAGGCAAGTCTGGTGTCAATTTGGGCCATGTTGTTTGCTTGTGATGATCGTTCAAACAATGGGTGGGCCTCTTTCCAAAGATCTTGTGCCTGAGCCAAATCTCCTCTGTGCCTTGCAATATCTCCAAGACGAAGCAGGCACTGGGCTCGACTGCGGTGGATGTCCATATATGTGAATGTTTCCAATGCTACAGTGAAAAGACTATGTGATGTATTGAGATCTCCATGTGTGAGGAATACATCTCCCAGAAATTGAAGTGCCTTGTGAAGTGCCTGTTTATTCTGTTTTCCATTTGCATACACCAAGTATACTACTGTCCATCTTGATGCCCACTCAAAATCACATGCAGGCCACTGGCTAGTATCTGCAAGGCTCTCCAGGCATGCCAGTGCAGCCTGAGGATCATTTTTGAAGTCTAAATTGAAATACTGCTGGAATATTAACTTTGCAGTATGAGTCTCTCTCTCTCTGAGATGAAGCTGTCCCAAAGAAATGTCACAGTGACCCAATGAACCTAGAGCTCCTACAGTAGCAAATGTTTCTCTTGCTTTGTTGAGATTCTGGTGGATGTCCTGAGGACTTGCACCAATTATAATATCAATCTCTGCTAGATTGAGGAGGCTAATAGCATAAGGATGTGCATTTTGAGCATTACAAAGAAGTTCAGCATGGATGCTGCGAGCCTGGGCATATTCTGATTTCAGGAGATGTGTCTGTGCCTCACTACTCATTATAATACAATCAAAATGACCCTGAGACATCCCACAAAGCTCCAAGAGCCTTCTTGATCTGTGGAACAAGGTCATACAACTCTTGTAGTCCCCAAGCTGTCGGGCACACATGGCTTCAATCCATAGTGGATGTGATTCAGTGTATAAATCACCAGATAGTTGGGCAAGTCTTTGTGAGTGCTGGGCATGGATCTGAGCTGCTGGATAGTCACCAGCAGTCCACAATGACATGGCAATTCCATTCAATATAATGGCCTGTTGTTTTTGGTCTCCACAGGATTTTGCTAGTATGAGTGCCTTGTCAAGGAATTGCTTAGCTTTGGACACTTGCCCTGGCATGTGAGCAAAGTAATTTCCTACTGCATTATAGAACTTTGCTATTATCATTCTTATTAGAAAAAAAAATCTGTAAAAACCATGGGAAAAACTCACACTCCAGGAGTGGATCATTGATGTTGCCAAGATGACATATAGCTTGAGCAATCAATTGTTTGGGATTGTCAATGGGGTGGATGGGCAGACATCTAAGCACCTCTATAATAAACAATACTTCTAGTTTGTCATCATGAGTGGAAGAGATAATAGCAGGGATGTGATCCATCAATATATGACGGTAAAACCGAGTCATTCGGAGCAAACGATTCAGAGAAATGATACAATTTATTGTATCTCCAAGGCTCAAGTTATCTTGTTGCAATCCTCGCAGTAGTACTTGATGTAGGTTGCCCAGATTTACAGTTATCTGATTGAGTGGTCCAACTACCTGCTGTGATCCATGATGATTCTTATACACCTTCAACAGGATTTGGAAGTACTTTTCAACTTGGTGAATTAGATGTGGTGGAGCTGGATGGAACTGCTGCATATGCTCTCGAATCGGCACTAGTGACTTTAGCCTTTTCTTGTCATCCTCATATGCTAGGGATGTCCCAAGCAGCATAGATCTGCATTCTAAGAGATTTTTTATGGAAAGCTTGCTTTGGAGTAGCTCAGCATTTGAGAGGCCATCTGGGAGAATTGAAAGTAGGCTCAATAAATCCTTAGCACCAGAGTTTAGCCGAGGACTGGAAAGTGAGATTTGGATTGATATATCCAGGTTTGACCTACGATCATGACCACTTGAAAGCAGAGAGGTCTTTTCTGTTCCCCAACGGGCCAAGACATTCTCACACCCTTCAAGGTCCACAAGATGGGCGATGAGATCCACTACCAAGGGCATGTTATCTGTCAAAGAGAGAAGTTTGGTAATGTCCTCGCTATTGTGGAAATCCTCGGCAATATCAACAAATGTTTGACGGGCTGCATCATCTGATAAAGGCTTCAAGGGCTGCAGAAATGGGCGAGTCCAGCGAACTTTTGCTGGTCTTTCTGCCCCTCTCATAGTTATCTAGCAAGATGTTAGTAGAATTCCAATTAAAAGATTGATGTGTGCTTGCCATAAGTGCTAGATGAGCAATATCCGTAAGACTTGATAAAAGCTCTTCAACACCACCACGAGACTCCATTGGCTCCCACAAAGTTTCCATATTATCAAGAACCAACAGTGAAGGACCGTTGTTGGAGAAGTAGTGCACAACAGGTTTTGTCAGGTCCTTCCCAGGCTTCAGTCCTATGTGTAACCCAATCAGAGCTGCAAGTTCAACACTGGTGGTAGTAGAATCAGCAGCCACAAAGAATTGATGCAGATATCTGGAAACAATGTCAGGATGGTGGAGAGCAGCTTTGGCAAGGCTTGTTTTCCCCATTCCACCAGCACCTACAATTGCTATCCTTGCAGGGTCCTGCTTCAGAGTCTTCACAATATCGTTGAGCTCTGATTCCCGACCATGTAAGATCTTGGGCTTTGCAGGCAACATGGAAATTGAATTGGAGCTCGAGAATAAATGAAGCATGAGTGTTGTGTTGAACAAGCACAGATGTTGTATTACCTATTGTGTGAGCTATTGGCCCAGTTGTACATCTGATCAGGAAATTAGTTGTTGATTGAACTTTGGTTGAGAATATATGTACCGAGGATGACTTGTCCGAAATTGTTGCATCGGAGGAGGTAGAAATCACTTCAAGCAATTCCTTGTGAATCCTTTCTGTTTCCTTCTGCATCTCAACAATGTTTCCATGGATGTTGATGGCACCCTCCATCTAGGGGAGTTTTGAATATTAGGGTCAAAAGCAAATCTAAAATAGATACCTTGAACACATCGACAGCCTGTTTCAATTCTGTATGGCATTCATTCAGCAGTGTCTTCATCTCACTCTGACGAAAGAAGTGCTTGATCTTGTTCCCATCCTGTTGTGCCTCCATAAATGCATGGACCTTGTGAAGTGTCCTAAGTGGATTGTCAGTCAGGTGGTTCAGGAGCTAGATGAACAGAAATACTCCATGAGCTCTCCAATAGCAGACAAGGTTGTGGGAGGAAGAGTTGCTGGAGTCTCGGATTTGATGTGGAGATTGACAACGGCATAGAGCAACTCATGGATATTTTCCATGAGCTGGATACATTCTTCTTTATTCTTCTTCACATTCTGCAACAATGGGTAAGACTGGTATTATATTAATGATAGCTATATATTACCTGCACCAGAGTGATCAAAGACAGGGTCGTATTCACAATTGCGGGAATAAATGGGGTGCCAAATGCATCACTGAATTCAGTTAAGAGTGGTATGACAGGAGTCAAGCAGGCAACAATGTTGTCTGTGCGTGTTTCACTGAGTGTGGTTTTGGGAGGCATCTTTGAAAGGGGGAAGAACTAGATGAAGTGTCATATATATACTCCAGCATCATGGTGCATCGACTATCTGCTATTGCCAAAATACTGTCCCGAGTACAGGTGTCTGCTGTTTTTATACTTTTGCACTGCCTGATGGCACAGATATTCGTCACAATCTCTCCTTTTTAGGACTTCATTTCAATATGATCTATTCCTGGCATCATCATAGCGCTGGACTTGCACGCTCATGACAATTTTATATCTGTATACACCGATACATGAGGTACGAATAGACATTTAAATTTGGAACTGCTTTGGTCAGTTGTTTCATTGAGGTCACAAATCTTGCACTGTAACATTACTGTCATATTGCACTTCAAGGAGTTAAAATAATTTATTTCAACTCCCAAAATTGTAGGTGCTGTAAGAGGTGATCGACCTGTTTCCCCTCCAGGCCGACCCTCCAGAATGTCAGCCCAGAGGGACGGTACTGGGTGGTAGGGTGGTAGTCCCTGAGGATGGTCATATATGGGTGAAAATCAAGATCGCGGAAAAGAAGTGGCCGCACATACGATGAAACAGCCCGTGGGTGAGGGCTACATGCATAAGGACTTAGCTGAGTGGATATCTCGGCCCAGATATGGCTTGGAACATGAGGGGAGGCCCCTTCTAACGCCGTCGACATCGGAGAAGACATGTCGGCAGAGGATTGTCCTATACGCAGCCTGTCAATCAATGTCTATGAATGTTGTTCGCCGGTGCTGAAAGCTGTTCTTGTGTAGCGTAATGAATCAGCACCCAGTACCTGAAGTACCACGTTTTCCAGGCACTGCGCCCTATTTCCGTCGGCGAAACGATGTGCATCCCAGTAGAAGAGAATCAGCAAGCAAAATGTTCAGTTGAACGTAGAAGACGGCGGATTTGTTCGCGTTGTGTGCGCGTGTGTACGCGACGCGTCCGAGTCCAGGCCTTTCACGTGATCGCTGGAGAATCTTTGCTTCCGCGGACCATTCCCGCTTCAATGCTTCCCATCGCTTCTCCCTGAATCTTCAAGTCTAGTCGACATACGGAACTTTAGGAATGGAGGTCTAGTTTGAGCCACCCAACCGCCAGCTGCGACGGAATGCTTCAATGCTTGCTTTCTGCCCGCACGCAGTAGAGCCTCTGCAGTTTTTCCGTGATTTTTCGAGCCCAGTCGACAGAGAGAAGGAATGGCTGAGTTGGACTGAAGTGGTCAGCCGCCGATCGCCAGCTGGCACCAACTTTTACATCCGTGACGGTGCACCCCTTTCCAGCACATCTTTCTTCTTCCCTCCACCTCATACCACCCTCGCAGCGCGAATTCTCTTTTCAGCCAACCTCACCTCGCTCTGGGAGCACAGATCTTTCATCAATTCTATTCCAACGCCTTAGCTGCTGCTGCTGCCAGATACTACACGAAACTTCAAGTTACAAGAGAATGCGGAGGCGATACACGACATCCGACCACCTCCGACTGCGTTATCCCATGCCGCAGCTCGATATCGGGAATTTAGCGCCGGGCGAGCCAGCGATAGTGCAGGATGACCCACCACAAGAGGTCGCGCCGCAGACCGAAAACGCGCCTCAGCAAGTGCAGTCGGTGGCCCCGCCGAGCACGAGTACACTTCAGCTTGCGAGCGGGACGACTTCCCAGAGCGTGAGGGTCGACCGCGCCTCGACGCCGACCTTGGGACCCTCAGCGAGTTTCGAATTCTCGCCGTCGACATCGTCCAGCGCTATTCTTTCCACCGCCAGCCCCATCTCCTCGCTGCTGTCCTCCACCATATCGGCTGCGTCCTCTTCGTTGCCCGTCTCCTCCTCTTTGGTCCCAAGCTCCTCGCCGACATCGTCGTGGTCCTCAATCACCATCACCCCTTCGTCTTTGTCTTCATCTACTTCTTCGTCATCATCCCCCGCTGCCAGCCCCGCGGCTCTGCACCACCCCGCCGCCAGCACGAGCCCCGCCGTCATCCGGCGTCCTTCTACCCTCACACACGGTGCACCCCTCTACGCCGCCCTCGCGCTCGGCGCCCTCATCCTCTTCGCCTCCCTCGCCTCCCTCACCGCCCTCCTCATCCGCGCCCGCCTCCGCGCCCGCCGCCGCGCCGCCGCCCTCACCAATATCGCATGGGACCCCGTCGTCCTCGCCGACGCCAAGCCTCACACCAACAATAGCAATAGCGATAACAATGGCAATGAGTTCGCGGGGGACCGCGACGTCGGCGAGCCCAAGCGCTCGGAGAGCTTCGTCAGCCGGCGGGGCTCGTCTGCGTCGTATGCCTCGTTCTACCACCCTTCCGCGTATCACCATCAGCAGCAGCAGCCCCCCGACTTGTACCCGCAGCACCCGAACCCATTCGACGGCCCGGGGTACTACGCGCCACACCCGCACCCGCCACTCGCGGACAGCGCGGCATACCCGCTGCCGCCCATGCCTGCGTCTATGCCCCCGGTGGCGAGCAGGAACAGCGAAAGGGGCCCGTACCCGACCACGCGCCCGCTCCCTGCGTATCTCGCGGACCGCGACCCGCACCGGCTCAGCATCGATAACGCCAACAGCCGTAGGAGCGCCACCGCCAGCACCAGCAGCACGCGGGGAAGCGGAAATACCACCAGGAGCGCGACGAGCAGCACCACCAGGAGCGCGGCGAGCAGCCGCACCGGAAGCCTGCGCTCGCACCTCCAGAGCGCGTCCACGCTCGGCCCGCTCTGTCTCGCTAACGGCCCCCGTTCCTCTTCTGGGTCTGGGTCTGGCGAGGAGTCTACAAGTGACGCCAGCGCGCCGCCGCAGCTAGCGGAATTCGACTTCGCCACGCCTGAGTCTACGCCCGCACACGAATTCGGCACCCCGCGCGAACGACATGCGCGCCCGCGGTTCATGGCGCTGCCGAGCGGGCGGGGACTGGACGTGCCGTGGCGCCGGCAGGAGAGCTTTTCCGTGCGCGGCGGGGGCGGTGGCGCGGGCAGGTGGACGCCGCTCGATGCTCCTGCTGCACCGGTCCACGACGCCGCAGCGGACGAAGGGCGGAACGGGAGTGGGGGGTGGACGGACACTATCCGGGCGAGCGTGCGCAGTGCGTTGATGGCTGTCACGGGCGCGGCTATGTCTGGCGCACCCGAGGACGGGCATAGGGATGCAGAGGACGGGCTGACGCACGCGCCGACTATGGGTAGGGCGAGGGAGAGGCGCGAATCGGGGTGGAGGCGGTTCGAGGCTATGGAGGAGGAGTCGGGCGGCGGGAGGAAGGGGAGTATCTCGTCGCGGAGCTCGCGCGAGGTGCCGTACATCCCCGACAACAGGAACAGCGATATGCTGCCGCCCCCCGGGATGAGCGTGGGCATGAGCCTGGGGACAGGGACGAGCATGTCGATGCAGAGCATGCGCACGGAGCACTCCAGCGCGCCGCTCATCGCGAAACCGCGCCCTGCACTCGTGGCGCGCACGAGTAGTGTTTATTCGACGGGGTCCGCTGTGCCTGCGTATGGGCAAGAGCCAGGACATGGGCATGGGCATGGGTACGCGTACGCGTAGTGTACTTAGTGTGGATACATGGACTTTCGCGTTGTTCTTAGTTGTCGTGAAATAATCGGGTGGCATTCTCTGTGGTCGAAGTGTATCATATTAAGGATAAGAATAGGGAAAGCCCCGCGGTGGCCAGCACCGTCGGGTCTTTCGCAATCCAATACAGTCTATACCGCGAGAATTACACCGTCGATTGCGACTTCATCGGCATCGAAATCAAGGTCTCGGCGCTCCCGCCTTTGCCTCGAGCTTGAGGCCGCGGTGCGTCGTGCAGGGATGTCACGTACGTCAGATTTAAAAGGACGCATCTGTGTCGTTTGAATTCAGTTATTCGTTCATAGCGCATAACGCGATAAAGACATACGTTAAGAACTCAGGAAGGACACCCAGTCCGTATTCGATTGCGGTGAACGACGGCTTGAATCCCGATGCGGTGTAGTTGGCCGCTATAATGTGAATGTCATTTAGTAGTTGAATGCGAGAAGGCGTGAGAAGACTGACGGTTAAAGTACGAGAGCTGGAAGATCGCGCTTTGCAGGATCCCGAACGTCCCCCGCACCACGAGCGGGAACCACGCGAGCAGCAGGATCACGAGCGTCGGGTGCACTCTCGGCGCCTTCCCCGGCCGCTGCGCGCGGTCCCCATGCCGCAGGTTCTCGCGGATCGTGTGCAGGATTGCGATGAGGAGGATGGCGTTGCATGCGAGGAACACGCCCTGCCCCGCCGTGCGCGTCACCTTCGACACCTGCAGCCTCCTTTGCGTGTCGGGCGAGCTGAGGTCCGTGTAGTCTGTGGCGCCAGCGAGGTACGCGCCGCCGATGATGATGGCGACGTTCGCGAGCACGAGGATGGAGTGGATCGCGACCATGGGGTTGTTGCGGTAGATCAGCAGCGCGAAGGGGCCGAGGAAGATGAACACGAGGAGCTTGCGCGTTTTGTTGGGTGGGGGAGCGCCCGCAGGAGTTTCGCGCGGCTCGAGCCAGGAGGTGCCGCTGGCGAGGTTATGCTGGTGCCATGAGACGAGGAAGCGGAAGGCGCAGAGGACCTGAGGGTGTCGCTTCTCAGTAAAAGGGAATAGATGCGTAGGTACATAGGGGGAAAAACGGAGCGGTACATACCAAGGAAAAGTAGCCCTCTGCGCCAAGGATGAGGAACGCGAGGAAGACGCTGGTGTTGCGGAAACCGAGGATACCGAACGCGATTCCGCATCCCTGCGAGGCGATCCGAACGATGATGTGGAAGAAAATCAGGGAGTATCGTGAGCGCCATTTGATGAGGTGAGCGAGGTACGCGAGGAGCATCCATGCGAATACGACCAGGTACTGTTCTTTTTTTAGCAGATTCAATTATGATATGACAGATGAACGCACTCCGATGAGAAATCCGAGCGCGGTACCAGCTTCGGCAGTGAATGGGAGCATTGTGAGGCGACTTGTGCTTGCTTGAGAGTGGCCTGATACAACTCGGATCGCTCTGCAGTTTTATAGGCAAGTGCCACCGTCATCGCTGCGCAAATCTAGCTGCGGGACTGACTCGCGCGCTGAGCTCGGCGCACACCTGGGTTGCACTCGTCGAATGTCGTCTGTCAGTGTATCAAAGCAAATGCGACAACGCATAGCATGGATGCTGCGATCCCCGCAGCCGTTCGCCGTTAAGATAGTATCGGAGGCGCAGACTGTCCGGGGAGTCATCTACTGCGATGAAGTATCCTGCTACCGTGCGCACTGCATCGCGGCGAGCGAGCGACGGGGCCGGTATGAATGCCGGCCAGGCGAATATGTCTAAGTGGGGATTAGGGCGCCATGTTAACGAACCAGATACGAAATAAGACTGACAGGAATGAAGCGTAATATATGTGGACGATGCTACATGTAGAGTGCTCCATATCGATGTCGCTGATGGAGGAGAATCGCGATTGAGGGTGAGAGCTTGTCCCTGTTTTGATCGACCGCCGTTGTTGCCACTCGGATGTCCGAAACAGCCCAGCGACTTGAGGCTTGAAACTAGGAGCTTGGACGGTTAAGGTTTTAAAAGAACTGCTTTTGTGGATTCGGGGTCTGGCATTGCAAATAGGGTGTGACCCAGGGCGGTCCGTTTATGCAGTATGGCATGGGTTAGACAATAGACTGGTGAAGTACTTAGGCGGCCTGCGAGAGTCAGATTCAATTTTGGTACTTGAAATTTTGGACGATCGGAGCAGGAGCTGAAAAATCAAACTCCGCTCGGAGATCACCGGGACGAAAACCTCAGCGAAGGAAAAAGTCCCATACGACTACTGAAAAGGAAACCCGGCACTGCTCTCCAGACTGCCAACTTTGGAATGGAAGAGAGGAGGCGATGACGACGTACAGATATGCATATTTCATAATGCATTTGCTTTATTGCTGCTCTCCAAGCTAATATGATCGATTGAACTTCAAAGCTGCGACTATGTTCTGCTTTTTGAAAAAGTGACAGAGGCACTGAGAAGTGCGAATTGTGTACAGTTGATCTTCAATGGCCACCTATAATAAATAGTGTTTCCTTGTCGATTATATCACGAGGGTGGCCTCTAGCTTCACGCGAGATGTACTGCATCCGGAACTCCTTTGGTCCTGTCGCTTTGGAGGTCCGTAGCACCGTTTTGGCGGCCGCTATGACTGCCTCCGCATGTACTACATGGCAGTTTACGGGGTAACGGATGCGAAGGTCGGATAGGTTGACCATGCCTTCCAGCCAGGAAATGGAAACCTGGACGCAGGTTGCATTCAGTCGTGGTGGTGCATAGTCCGTCACTAACCGGAAAGACATCATGCCAAACTGAGAGCCGTTTCAGCCCTGGTATCGCCTCGTGGAGACCTGAATGCGAGTCCACTCTATAGTAAGTGCACAATCCGATTCCAGTCGTCCACATCCACGTACGTTTGACGATGTCGCGTGAAGGCGTGATGTTGTTTATCGTATGTATGTGTTTGCAGTAACCCCTGATCGAATCTAGTAGGCTATCCTGGTCGATCCAGGAATCCAAGGTCAAGATGTGAACGTTGGGAAAACAATGCAAGATCAGCGCCGAGTTGTGGGAGAGTGCCAGGGCTACAACGGAAGGAAAGACCTTTCCCGCTAACGAGACCTCGAGAGTACGCTTCATAGCTGTCGGAACATGGCTCATGCCGAGAAACCGCAAATTGGGGAGCAGCTGGAGGACTCTAATAAAATTTGCCATCGGCTGCCAGTTGCCCATGTGGCATTCCTCCAGCGTAATTGTCAAAGAGCTAGACACGATCTCATTACGACAAAGGTCAATGGGATATTTCGGACATACTGGATGTGCGGCGCCACGTAAGGCGTTTTCTCGATGCCTCTCATGCGGCGTTCTAGCATTTTTGCACGGGTTTTGATCTTCTGCTTGGGGCGATTCCGTGTATTGAAGCATGCGTGTACGCGCTCCCAAAGTACAGGAAGGAATATGGCCCGCAGCCTGCGACACGTCTGGGACAGTGCGCGCAGCGTGTCGTTTCCGTCGAACTCCTCGCTGCGCACTCCGTGTATGAGGGCATCAACATCTAGAAGAAGATCCGGGTAGTACTTGGTCATTTCCATAAGCAGTTCATTTGGGAGGTCGAGGAGGGACGGCATGCTACGCTCGATGTAGGGGTTTGAGGCAAGATGGATTGTGCACAGCGTTCGGCCAGTGATGCCGACATCAACCCCTATCTTAAAATGGAATTCACCCGTTAGTGGTCATTTCCGAGCACAAAACTTCAAGCAAAGAATCCGATTTTGAATCAAGAAAAAGTACGATCCACAACAGGCTGAGCATTTCCGAATCTAAACTACTCTCAAACGAAGCTCGAAATATCATCGGATCACGCCGAAAAATCTTCGAAGAAGGACTGGTTGGCGACCCAATGCTCCACGATTTTCTTTGCGAGCGCCGGCTGGTCTTTAACAGTCTGTCTCACCGAATGAGCAAGGCTCAAGCTGCATGATGAGATACGTACGAAATGTCCTGCATCCGTGACGAGGATGTACGCCATATTACCCGCGCTACTGCCCACGGTGCGCACTGTAGCTACGTCTTTAGTGGGCCACGGCACGTCAGGTGCAGCGAGGAACTCTTTTTGGAACGGTGTTTCGAGGAGTTTCAGCTAGTGGATGTCAGGTTATTGAGGAACAGATACGTTGACGAGGACGGACAAACGACAATATCCCGGGCCAGGCACAGTTCGCGTCTTGGGCACCGATATAGTCTACCGATCAAGTCAGAATTCACACTTAGAGCTCCGATGCCAGGAAATGTGCGTACGAAGAAGTCGGATGCCTGCCGCGAGCAATGGCGGGTACATGAGGTGATGCGCGCGGAATCTATGAGTTTCCGAGTCAAGGTCTGAATAAATGGAAGGTACAGATGCTGACATGTCGCCCTCGGCACTGAATTCAGCATTTACTGTCAAACTCAGCCCGGTGAAGTTGAGGTCCGGCGAAAGTCCCAGTCCGCGCCGCACGGAATCGTCCCGGAAGATATCCTCGACCCAGGCAAATTCAGGGTGGCACCCCACCGGCGATTCGGTATCGTCACACTGCGATGATCTGAGTCACGTCCCGCAACCTTTTCAATATGAAAAAAAAATACCGTCTCTCGAATATTTTCAGGATTAACCCCGGGCATGTCCTCCGAGTTCATGACGCTGCACAGCTCTTGGGCAGCGAGACGATTCTCGCGGGTGGGGACCTCGAACGCCATCTCGATGCTTTCGAGACATGCCGGGAGCTCGGAGTAGAGCTTCCGGCACTGGGTGGAATTGTACAACTCGTGATCCACGCAGCGGTACTGCAACACCCACGTGAAGTGCGACATTGGATTCTGGATCCAATGTGAATACCTGCGCAAAGAAGGAAAAAAGAAAAAGGAACGCTTATTACACTGAGAGGGTTGCTCAGAATGAGTGCGTCGAGGTTGATTTTGACCGCTCCGGGCTGGGAATTTCCGCTTTCGAGGAGGAGGTTCTGTTCGTGGATGACGGTGGCGATGTTGGGAACGTATATTCCACCGTAGGAGCCACCGGAGATGATAAATTTATTACTAGTGGGATGGGTCATTTCCGGTCAAGGTCGGGTGGGAGCTGGTCACACCGTGCAAGATGAGGGAACAAAACAAAGAATTTTTGCAGAAAGTCGTATACATCGTGCGCGGCCGAACGACTGTTATTCACTTGGGAGCCATAAGAGAAGCCAGCGCCGACAGGCTGAAATTATAGTTAGATGCTTAGAAAATGAACCGGTGGAAAGAACTGTACATACATGGTCGAGCACGATTAAATTATGACGTTCGGTCCACCGATTAGGGTTGGGCACAAGACCATGTTCAGTTGCAATACAGGGAGATTGCCCCCACAGTGCATTCATCATTCCACTTGTCCCTGGCCCACCCCCGATAGTGAGACTGGAGATGCATTAGCGAAGTAATTGCAGCGACGGTATGACTGGTATGACTGACATGACTGGTGCATTGGCTGCGTCTTCCTCGGCTTCAAAATACCTACAAAAAATCATGTCAGAAACTACAGGTCGACGTAATACGTGAAACACTTACCAGAAGAAGGACCGCTTGGGGGAGTGGCTGCTATCGCCATGGAGCCCGATATGCCCAGCATGTGAGGCTGTTCGGTTGTTTACATCAACGCAAACACCCTGAACCTTGGTTATATTGTGATAGAAAGGCTCTGGGGAGTTCAGAGGCTTCAGTCGCGAAGAATGGCCGAAAATCAAAGTGATTGCAGCAAGAACGCAGGTTAGCAGCACAGTCAGAATTGTGCGGACTTGTGATCTTCTCCTGGAGATCGGCTCAATAAAGAAACCGTCGACATCCGTAGCTTTCAAGTCCAGGCTGAAGCTCATGGCCGCTTGCGTTGTGGGGCTGGTGGGGGCAAGTGGGGACAAGAACGCACGAAGTGCTGCGCGTGCTTCGACGATCACTAATCATTGCTGCGCCAGATTGGCGCGCAAAGCTGTGCCGCAGTACGGCACAGGTCATTAGTCCTTTTGGATTTTCAATCAGAATTGGGTGTGCAATTGAGAGACTCCAAACGTCAACGAGCGGACCAACTCAAACTACTGGGCCGAATTCTATTCGAAAATTCATAACCAAAATCAAAAATATCGATAAGCAAGGTCTGTGCCGAGTCTGCCGACGTTAGTCGTTCAAAATTGTGTGGTATGATTATACAACTTCTGGTGGGTATGACACATTCGGGTAATGTACAAATATTCAGAGAGGTCCGTCTGTCAATTAGAAATACATAGAGCGTTAAACGACTATCGAATGAAAATCAGCATCGAGAAGGCAAAGGATGGGTTCGAGAACATACCTCATAACGATGACCAGCCAGCGCAAAGCACATCATCTGTGAGCTCCTCCTCGTGTACAATGGGGAGCATGGTAAGTGCGCGTGCCTTACGGCAGGCCGGACAGCGGGTGCAGGGCCCTTGGGTAGCGGGAGCGCGATGGGGGAGGAGTACACTACGAGCGGGACATCCATTACGAGCATCTTGCTACTAACGGGTACCGGGGTGGACGCTCGAACGCGCCTCGGGGTGGTGGCGCAGAGCACGGCGAGCGCCTCAGAGGGGATGCTCGCACGTTGTGCTCGGGAGACACCCCCCAGTCTCGAGCAAATCATAACCAGCCAGTCGACAGCGTTCGCTCGGTGGTCGAGAACAGTACCATCCTCTGCGGCGGAGAAAGACGCACAAAATGGTGGGCGTGAAAGTGGAGAACGGGTCGGATCCAGGGGGGAAATCAAGCAAAAGCACCCGACGAATAGGAGAGAAAAAATCGAGATAGGAGAAAATTTGCTGTCTCCGCGCTCCTATTTTGGGCCAGGCACTCTTACAGATTTACTTCCGCGAGTGAGACTGTGAGGCGGTGTTCTTCTCCTACGGGGATTCCGGCGTTCGTCTTGGATGGCAATTGTTCAATGCCTCAAAGGGACCGGCCGGGTAAATCGATCGTATTTGGAAGTAGGTAAGGAGCACTTCGGTTCGTGTTGCACAGTTGGATATGCACCGCTGAGAATGAAAATTAAATCGAAGAGAATCCCGCTGCCACAGTTCAGCCTCAGGGATTTTCGGGATACTACACAGCGATGAGTATGTTGGCGTGAGTTGTAGCCATGACCTGGATACACTTGAGGGTAAAGATACGGGCAGGATTTGGATTTGGGCAGGATCGAGAGACGTGCATAGCCACATTGATTACTGCGGCCATCACCGGCAAGCCAAGCCGACACGGCAAAATTCAACTGGTGGTTCAACTTTTGCCATGTCACAGTTGGTTATGAAATCCGTCATTGTTCAGGGACTAGGGCAACAGATAACTCAATTATCGCCCTTTCTGTGTCAAAAGACCAGCGGAATTCCGCCATGTAAAACACCGGCTCTGATGCCTGCCTTCCACTCGTTCGGAATGATTCCCAGTCATCCGCAGCAATCAACCTAGCCAAAACTGGGCGAGGCCATCAGGAGGAGTTTGCATTCATACGATCTTCAACATTACATTTTAGGCTCGATGAACTGATTCACCCCTGACATATATTTCGCTACTGTCAGAAACTAAAAGCGTAGGATGATGCGTACAATCTCAGCAAAAGAATCAGGGCGGAGGAAGCCGAGATGCCCGAGTCACCTTCCGAATTCTCTGCTCAAGGAATAAAGCGTTTGAATGTTGAAGTATATCATAGAACCTTGGTCTTACCAGCGCCTCTCTCGACTTCTGCCTCCGCACGGATATCCTCTGCCTCCGCACGGATACCCTCTGCCTCGACCTCCGCCATGAGCTTCCGCTCCATGTCGTCCCGCTGCTCCTTGGTTGCATTCTTCATCTGCTTCTTCGCGGCGTCGACGCGGGCACGGTATGCCCGGTATTTGTCGTCCGTGCCGAAGATGCGGTCGCACCACCGGAAGGACGTACTGAAATTGTTCGTGAACGCCATGTGATGGAAGTCGTGGTGTTCCGCGCCGGACCAGAACGGCACGATGTGCTGCAGCGACAACGGGAAATCTGGGGCCTCAATTAGATCACTGAAGCGACGTATAAGCGTTGCGCAGAAACTCACCGTATCCGCTGTGTGCGTCAATGGCCTGGAAGAGGCGGAGCGCCATCCATATATAGACGGTGAGGACATGCAGGCTCGCAGTGAAGTAGCAGTAGAGTATGGGTCCGGCGACGGTGCCCGTGCCCAGGATCGTGACCTCGGCGGGGTGGGCGTACTCAGCTGCGAGTCCAAACGGCGCGGAATGCTTGTGGTGGATCTTGTGGATGTGTTTATACAGTGGGTCGTAGTGAAGAGCCTGGTGAGCAAAGTAATGGAAGATGTCCTCGAAGATGAAGAAGAAGGCTATCTGAGGCGCCATGGTCGTGAGCGACGGCAGAGGCACCTGGTAGGTCTTCATGCCGACGGACTCCGCCATCGGATGGAAGAACCATATCTAAGGGTGACGCCCTCTCAGTGAACGCGGAAGGGGAATTACGAAGACCACGGAACTCACCACGGGAAGTTCGATAGTAAAATGCGAGAACAGGACCAGCTTCGTGCACTCCCACTGTTCCTGCGCGCTGGGAATCTTATTTGGCTGCAGTTTCCACCGACGAAAGTACGGTATGGCGTCGACGATAATCCACGGTATACTCCGACGACCGAGGCGCGGTTACGGTGCTTGTGGTGATGGAATACACACCCAATTGGGTGTATCTCTTCCCAATGTGGTGTATCGATTTGATACATCATTCATCAAACTGGTACACCTAATTGGGTGTATCAGGCTGCGGCATGGGTCGGCACCTGCCATTCATCAAACTGTTACACCGAACTGGGTGTATCCGGAGATGCGGCTGTGCTGATTAGATTACTCGATTGAACACTAAACATATTTTGCGTTGTTCTCAGTCAATATGTGATGTTTCCACCTCAATCAAGATTGTGCAATAAGATGCACTCGTGCTCTAACCCATGCCTTTGAAAGAAAGAAAATGTTTGACCCCACCGAGGCCAAAAATTGCACTTTTAATGCATCACGCACTGTGTTTATTCATTCTAAAACCTCCAGGCTTTCTAAGGATTCAAATCCTATCTGGAAAATGGATACCGGATCACCCAAACGGTATTTGAAATTGACAGTCAGTTTTTGTCCCCATCATTATTGCATCCCTTCCACCAATTTATTTTGCGTCACCAAAAAAAATGGCTGCATGCACGAGACACAGACTGAGGGCCACTAGACTTCATTGGTATATCTGTCTATCCATGCGTACTCACTCCCCATTTTCACGGTAGGATGGAGGTAAGGCCAAATTATCGTTGGATTTTTGGGTTGCCCAGAAAAAAGACCCGGAAGAAATGCCGGCGGACATCCTCAAGGTAAGGGATTTGCACAAAGTGGAAGCTATAATTATGCAATGAGCCTGAAATTCAAGAAGATCCAGGTTGGGACAGTGCTCCCTCCAATATTCCACTTTACATCAAATGATCGAGCTCTCGGAAAGAAAAATATACACTTGGCAGGCCCAAAGGTTATGAGACGCATCCTCAAGCCATTAATATTACTTGTCCAGTGATCCACCACTTTAGCAAGGAAATCATTTTCTTGTTTCATTGGCAAAGTTAATTATCGGTGAAGCATGCTGCATCGGTGCCGCGCAGCGGCAATTTTTCCTAAAACAGGATTCCAATGACACCACAGATTATGCTAAATTTTGGGCAATTTTGCGTGGGGAGGCCATGAAATCCTCCTTTCTCCCTCTTTCCTTTCCCTTTCTCTTTCCTTTTTCGGCGTATTTTCCCTAATTCTTTTCGGTCACCATAAACACCGTTACCGAGCCCCGACCGAAGTAAATAATCTGTGGACTCGGTGAGTGAAGATCTTTGGAAGGTGGACGGTCTACTGACCTCATGCAGCAGGAAAGTCATTAAACCCGTAGCGATTATCGGGTTGCCGATGTAGACGTACCAGGCTACCCACTGCTGTTCCAGCCATGAGAGCGAAGTCAAGGTCGACTGATCGTATAAGGGAATGTGGGTCGCGTTCGCAGACATTCGTAAGTATGTGACGCACAATCAACGGGACGCTATATGGATTTAAAAAAACAGACCACTTCTAGTCTCCCAACATGGTGCGATTTGGGATGCTTATTTTGTCGGTTGGGATAGATTGGGATACGCAGCATTAATATTGCATGATTGTTCGGATGAAGGATGGCAACGTCCCACGCATTAGTAAGTCTTCGCCTAAAGTTTTCCATGAAGTTAAGTAAACGCACAGGAGCTCAAAAAAGCTCAACCCTAGTGCGGCTGAATCATGGGTCTCTCAGTCCCGACTGCAGAGTTCCCAAAGAAATGAATTATATACACAGAAAACATGCACCAGCTCATGTGCACCGCCGTTTCGGATCTATCTCACCACCGAATCTTTAATATTTCCACAACTTGGGCGCCGCCAAGAGTCGGGCAGCGACAAAAAAACAGCAAGCAAGCAGAATCATGCCTCCTGTGTAACCTATATATATCATCCAATATCAGGATAAACAACAGGCACATACCGCCAAAATAACCTACGGGTTGATACCCCAGGTGCAAGTTATTGAAGAGTCCCCCGAGCGGAGGTCCACATAGAGTTCCGATGCCGAGGAGGGTAGTTATGATGCCGATTCTGCGGCCGAGGTCTTCAGTTCCGCTCATGGCTCCGATCACCACGAAATCGAGGGCACTAAAACCTCCAATGGAGAATCTATGAATCTATGAACACTGTTACCGCTCCGTTGCGAGATTGCCACGTACCCATAAACAATAGCGATGATAGTGAACGATGCGACTACACGACAAAAGGGCCATGCGACCGTGACAGTCCCAACTAGGATCGTCATCGGAATGACGACGTTCAAGGGTCCTGTAAGGGAGTAGTAGTTGGCCCGTTGCGGGAATGAATTTATGGGCCAGAACACACCGACACGGTCGCCGATAAATCCGCAAACGACGCGACCCACACCCGAGCTCCCATTGATTATCGCAACAAGATAAAATGCAAAGTTCCGCGACAGCCCCACAGCAACTGCACTGCTGCTCATGTACGTCAAAACTTGAGAAATGTGTGAGAGGTGTGTCCGTTGTGTTTGGACAGATGTAGTACTAGTGAAGGCGCCCAGGCTCGCTGCGAAGCTTCCAGCACAATACACGGCGAACGCTGGTTGCCGACGAAATACGCGGAGTCCGATGAGACCCCCTTCCGGCATGCTGGACGGTAAGCGGCGAACGACACACTGAGCCGCTTCAGTATGCATCTCGCAAGTAAGACGCAGGTAAGGCCGGGGCAGAACGCACCAAGTTCGCGATGCCCAACATGAGCATCAATATAAACCCTACAATTCGCAACGTCCATGCGAATCTATAAGCTATTAGTTGGATTCTGCGGAACAGTGCTGGAGCATACCCAACAACTACAAGCAATTTGCGGATGACGATCGGAAAAAAAGTGCCGCCCAGTGCCCCGCCACTCGCAGCGATCCCGAAAGCGAGCCCGCGTCTTCGCTTCCACCAGTGCGTGATTATGGTCGCTGTCGGCGTAAAGGTTAGACCGCATCCTAACTGTATGAAACAGGTCAGCGATAGCATAGGAGGATGATATAAGGAGCTGTACACCAATGGCAAATCCTTGACAGAGAAGATAGTGCCAGTAGACTTTGCACATTGGAATGAGGAAGTTCGCTATCACAATCAACAGGGACCCTGTGGCGTAGGGAATCCTGAAGAACCCGATATCGAACAGTCGGCCACTGATTAGCCCAGGAAGAAAAATGAGTGAGTGCTGGGGGGAGGTTCAGGCGCCGAAAGACGAGAGTTTGAAAGTAGCTGTACCTGTAACGAGCCGATCCACGCACTGATTGGAAGCAGTCAGCAACAGTGTGCACTAGGATCGAACGAGCTCACATTTCAGATGGAGATGAACGATGCAATGTTGTTTGTTGATAATACGCCTGGAAGAGCTGGAACACTGTGAGACGGTCTGTAGGATTCAAATAAATCAGCGTACCGCCCACGAGTTCAGGTAACCCCATCTTCCGTGCGAGTCAGGGAGTTAGGTCGTCATTTGAGGATGCGAGTGAGGCGCGTACGAAGCAAAATAAGCGCAAAATGCCTATAAATTGTGGGTTATCGAACATATACTCGGGCTGAGAACCACATACGCCGAAAACGACGACCCACGCCCTGATGCCACCATCAGGGAAATCATCCGACTCGGAAGGGGGTGGGGACGGGAGTACGCTGATGCGGTCTTCTACCTTCTCTACGCTCTCTTTTTCGGTGGAAACCAACGGACAGAGACCGTACGCCCCGATTTCGTACGTCTTGCCCGCCAGAACTTCGATTTCGCTGAGGAAGACCGTAGAATCCATCGGGTGCAAAACAAATTGAATGGAATGAAGCCAGTCTACTGTGTCCTTTCGCCGGTTATAAATACGGTGTTTGAATCCATAGGAGATCGGACATAGCAGCTGAAGAAGTTCTCTGCGTGAGGTTTGCTATCCTAAGTTGGCAGCTGGCAAGAAAGCCCTATCCGCGGTTTCTGCGGCGCAGGAGATC
The DNA here is from genome assembly GCA_029281465.1 of Mycena epipterygia. NCBI lineage: Eukaryota > Fungi > Basidiomycota > Agaricomycetes > Agaricales > Mycenaceae > Mycena > Mycena epipterygia. Next base: position 555,844 of record JARJCQ010000021.1, on the reverse strand, counting down.
GAATCGGTAACCTTTGTGACACCGACCGATTTTAATCGTCGTAATCGTTGATTTTGGAGTTTGATCTCTGCAGAACTTCGTTGGGGTTGGTTGGGGGTTGGTCAGGGGTTGGTCAGGAATCTGATGTTTGTTCCTGTTACTGAGTTACGCTACTTGCTCCGGCTTTCTCTCGGTGAAAAACCCCAAGGCTTGCCCAAGGCTTTAAAGCTTCATATCGCTACCATCCACGTAGGATGATCAAGCACTTGGATAATAGTCTGAATCTGTAAAAACACCGCCGACTCGGAACTGGCTCGGAACTGGCTGGCACTTGGCATTGCAAGCTTGCAGCTTACGACAAGAACGCTCCAGCCTATCCAACATGTCGCCGGCTCCCTTATCTTCCCTCCCCTCGTTCGTGACCTCTTCGATTCGCTGTCTTTGTAAATTGCCATGGCCATCTTTTCTTCGATCTGCAATTGAATTTTGGTTCCATTGGCGGAGTTAAGAGCTAGTGAGCGCATGGAGGGCTATTGGGTCTTATCGAGAGCTCGCGGACCCGAGTTAAACGACCCATGCGCCCCATGACCGCCGCTAATTTATCCAGACTGAATCTCATAGTCTCCCACTGGTACTGACGCAATTAAACTTGGAGTGCGGAGACAGTTAACGAGACTGCCCTTGATTTCTCGTCGGCCTGGAGCGGCCTGGTGACTCATCTTCAAAATTTCTAGTGTGGCGTTTTCCCAAGGATCGTTACTAAAAACACAGTACCAGCCTTGAACTAAGCAGCAGACCTAAATTGAATACGTATGGGGCTTGAACGGCAGTTTTACACGGAACGAGGACCGGCTGAAATTTCCTACTACGCGAATCTCCGGTGCCTTTCCAGACCCGATTCTTTTTGAGCTTTGCAGTATGTGCATCCGCACAGAAACTCTCCTCAGCGGATGGACTTTGTGAAGCTTCTGAGCAGGAAGGTGGGGCTTGGTTTCTAACTCTGAGCTCGGCGTCCGGTGGATGGACTATCAGCCCGTGCGCAGCAGACCTAAATACGAAGCTCCGAAGGCTAGGGCTTGGACGGCGGTTGTCAGCACTGCAGCTTGAAGCTTCCTACGCGACTTGCCATTGCGGCGACGTTTCCCCCTTTGAAAAGCTCTCTCTCCGCCTTCCAACATACTCACCAGCTCATACCCACCGAACGACGAACAGACCTTAAATCATTTAAATTCGAGTCCGAGAGCATATATAGACAGCTGTCCCTCCTACTACTAGATACGTGCGAATAGGGTATAGAATAACGACAGCCTGAGCGCTCCGAAGTAGGTATGTGTACGTGAAGCAGTCAAGAAAAAATGAGCGACGATCAGCCTCCTCTCCTCCACTCTCTAGGCCTTTTGAGTCCACGACCCCGACGACTCCAATCAAATACCTCATCCTCAACACCGATCACCGACGCTCCAGCGCCTAGGATCACGACACAGACATAGTCCTTCCACCTCTCATATACACCTCACCACCGCGCCACAGCCCGCCCAACCATCACCGCCCCCAGCGCGAGCGCAGTCCCAGTGACGCCCGCGACAACGCGCCGTGCGCCGTTCGTGCTTCCCTTACTCGTGCTGCCGAGTTGGTTGTTGACCTTGAGCGGGTCGTCCGCGCCGCCGTGGCCGTTCGAGGTCGCGAGGACGGAGGCGGCGATGGTGGCTGGGAAGGGGGTCGTCAGCATAAGTGAGCAATTACAAAGGCGAGGAAGGATAAAGGAGAGGGGGAGAGGGGAAGGAGGGAAGGAGGGCAATGGCAGAAGGGCGGGCAAGAGAGCAGCAAGAGAAGGAGGGCAAGGGCGGGGAAAGAAGGATGGGACAGCGAGTCAAGGGAGGGAAAGGGACGAGAGGGTAGAAGGGAAGACGGGTACGGGCAAGAGGGGAAGGAGAAGGGCGGGTACGGAGGGCGAAGTGAAGGTGACAACCGTGTAAGGGCAGGAGGAAGGTAGGCACGAAGACGACTCGACAAGGGCGAGGGGAAGGGAGAGGGACACGGGAGGGGGAGGGATACAATCGCAGGAGCATAATAGGCGCGATGGAATGGCACTCACCAGTATTAGCCGTCTTCGTCAACGCCGTCGTCGAAAACGTCTGGCTCGGCGCCCCTTGCGCCTCATCCTGGAGGAACACCAGCGCGAAGCCCGGTGCGGGCACCTTGACAGAACACGTCTGCGCGGTCGTATCGCACTGCACAGTCTGTATATCTTCCGTCCCTTGCAACCTTCCGTCCGATTCGAAGTTCCCGCCGAAAGTCTGCCCACGCATTTATTAGCTTCTGAAGTGCAAGGGAGGAGAAACACAAAACGCACCTGCCCCGCCCACGTATACCCGCCCTTCTGGCTAACGCTCGCCGCCTGCAGATACTTCACCTTAACACTCGAAGGCGTCGCCCCGCCTCCCGTCGTGCTGCCCGTCCCCGCAACGCTGATCACCGCAGTGACGTCGCTTCCGCCGCTGGCGTCGGTCACGTAGTTGAACAGCGCCACCCGGACAGGCTGCCCGTTCTCATACACCCCGTAAGCCGGAGTGAACTCGTTGGCGCCGTTAGCGGCGAGGTCGAGGATCTGCGTGGTGTTGGTAGGGCCGAAGACTTCGGCGGCGGCGAGCGCGGAGTAGTAGATGGGCCCGACGGTCCATTGGTGGAAGGTCGACTGGTTCGTGGGCGGGGAGGTGAAGGGCTGCGTACATGACGATCAGCATTTGCAACAGGTGAAAGGAAACAAGGAAGACGCACATTATAAAACACATTCTGCCCACCAACGTGGAAGAGAGCGCCGCTGAAGTTGGAGTGCGCCATCTGGAGCGCATAGTCGAGGCCCCAGAGCGCGGCGCCGAACGCGTCGGAGATGCCCACGAAACCACCGCAGGAGGCCTGCGTGTGTGTCAATACGAGGACGAGGACGGGTATGAGTGAGGCCATGCGCAGGCGTACGAAAGCGCATATACGAAGGGAAGAAAGGAAAACGAGAGCGAAATACGCACCGTATTCGTCTCAAACATCAACATCTTCTTGCCATTCGTCTGCGCGAAGGCCGTGCTGTTCAGGTACGGCGCCAGCAGGGCCGTGTGCGCCGTGTGGTTCAGGAAATCCGGGAAGACCTGGTGGGGTGTCAGCGACGAGTTACAAGGTACGAGCGCGGGGAGTGGGGGCGAGCGGTAGCGAGGGAGGGGAGCGGGAGTGGGGAGTGGGAGTGGGCGGGGGAGGAGAAGGAGACACCGCTGAGCGTCGAGGGCGCAGGGCCCATGTAGCGGAGGAAACGCGCAAAACGCACCGTCTGCGGATCAATAATCGGAAAGCCCGTATTAAACGCCGCTGCGCAGTTGTCCGTCGGGTATCTTCATGAATGAAAAATATCGTCAGCCGTTCGTCCCTAGACCCCACCAACGAGAACTCGAAAAAAAAGACTGGAGAAAAAAGATCGAAAAGCCGAAATCCAAAACAGGAAAGTGCGGTGCACCGCCACGCCCACCCAAAGGTATCAGAATGCAATATCGCATATCCGAAATGCAGTACCGCAGTATGTGGGCGCCGGAGGGCAGCCGTCGAGATTCTGCGTTGCCGATGGGCGCTCGGATGCGCAGCACAGACAGATGGCAAAACGAGAAACGCGCAGACGGCACCATGCCCCCGCCAACCAGCACGCGGGACGTTTCATTCACCCTGCACCGCGCCGCGCGTTGCCAATGCGAAATCTCAACGCAAGATCCACGCCACGTCCCATCGCAAAAGGGAAGTCGGAAGAAGCACGCGCAAAAAGGAAGCACGGCGAAGCAAGCAGAGATCCACAAGCCAGCAAGACATGTGCACCGGCTCGCGTCCCTTTCCCAGTCTTTGCCTGCTTTCTCCTCTCGACTGCCATCTTCCTGCACGAGCACCGCACCCTCCACCCTCACGCACGCCCCGCGCCTTGAGCTGCACCCCGCGCTCGGCCTCTCCCCCACTACTCCGCTCGCGCTAGCTCGCACCCCCCACGCCCCCGCCCCCACGCCCACCACCTACGCACCCCTCTCGCGCTCGCCACCCCTCTCCGGCCCCTTCGCCGCGCCCCTCCTCCGCAAGATCTGGCGCGGGCCTCCCATTCTGGCAAATCCAGCCTCAAGTCCCATTCGAGCATATCCTCCCTCAAACCCCACCTGCGCCCCGACACGCCGCCCGTGCGACTCGTCCTCGACGGGCTCGACGGGCGCGTCGGGGTCTTCGCAAGCGCGGTATTACAACCCCGAGGAGGATGAGGACGATGGAGAAGAGGAGGGGAGAAGGGCAAGAAGCCGCAGTAGCTCCTCTAGGCACGCCGCCGACCCCGACCCCGACCCAGCATACCCAGGTACGCTCTCCTCCCTCCATCGGCCGCGCGCGCCCCTGCACTACCACCGTACTGATGATCCTCGGCGTCACCGTAGCAACGCGCCTCCACCAGCACACCACACGACTCCGGAACACACCACCACCGCAGCACACGACCATTGACCATCGAAACACCGCACCCACACGACGCCCGCACGCCCCCGAAGGAGAAGGAGGAGGGGGGTATACCCCGCGCGTTGCGAGGACGACGTGGAAGGGAGGGAGGAAGGAAGAATGGAGGGGAATGGTAGGAATGTAATGAAGCGAATAAAAGATAATAAAAGCAGACGGAAAGAAGCGACAGAAAATCAAGGGAAGTTGACGACGCAGAAGCAAAAAGAGGATAAAAGGAAAGCAGGCGCGACGGCTCCCCACTCGCGCCTCTTCCTCTTCCTCCTCCTCCAACTCCAACTCCACTGCGCCGCTCTCCCCGGAAATGGAGAAAAGTAAAAGAAACCCCAAAACGCAAAAAAAAGGAGCAAAAGTAAAGCACGCACTTCTCCACACTCAAAAACGCCAGATTGTCCTTGTACGCGTCCACATAGCCCGTGTTCCACACGTCTTCCGGCGTCCAGCCCGCGTCCGCGATCGAGGGGCCTGTGGGGAAGAAATCGGTCAGCATCTTCTCTGTATCCATCAATATACCAGGAACCGAGCAGGGGCCCGGGAGAATCAAAGCAAAAGACCACATACCAAGAAGCAGCCCCTTCGCCCTCCCCTGCGGATCCACCGTCGCATTCGCGCTCATTTGAGCAAGGAGGTCCGCGAACTCGCCGAAGTAGTTGAAGGGGCCGTAGGAGCTGTTGCGGTGGCCGTGCGCGAAGTAGAGGTCGGGCTCGTTGGCGGCCTGGGGGGAGGGGTTAGTAATGGGATGGGTGAGAGGGGGGAGGGAGAGGAGGCGAGGTGGGAAGGGAAGGGGGAGGAGGGAGGGAGGGTAAGAGGAACAGGAAGACGGGGAAGGGTCGGGCGGGCAGGTGAGGAGATGGAACCGAGGCGATGCGGCTGGGAGGAGGCGAGCGGACGGCGGGTGGGAGCATGGGAAGGTGCGCGGGAGGGTGCGCAACCGGGAGGTGGCGATGGGGCGAAGGCAAGGGAAGGAGAAGACGGGGGAGGAAGGGGACGAGCGGTCGCGGGGAGCCGGGGACGACGAGGAGGATGGATGGAAAGCGGCAGGAGGAGGAGACAAGGGTGCAGGAGGCGAGGCGTATCGTTTAGGAGGGAAGGAAGAGGCAAGTGGGGAAGAAGTCGATGTGAGGTGGGCGAGGACAGGAGGGTGGGGAAGTAGGTAAAGGAGGCGAGCGCGGGGAGATGTGTGGGGCGGAGAAGGACGCGGTGGAAGAATGGGGAAGGAGAGCAGAGGCTCGTCGGACACTGAAACAAAACGCACCTGATACCCAATAACCCTGTCCCCCAAAATGGCCTGGCTCGACGCGATAATGTCGAGGTTGAACGGGTCATTGAACCACGGGATGCCGAGGAACCACTTGACGTTGACCAGGTTCGAGATGTTGTTCATCTGCATGCCATATTCAATGCCTCTCTTGCTACGAAGTCGAAGGAACCCACCATGTACAAAAGTTCGTCAGAATACTCCAACGGCGGGGTCTGCGTTGTCCCCGTCACGCCCGTCAAGTTCTTCTGCAAGATCTTGCCGTCGGGGATGCTCGACGCCGGAACGAGGGTGGCGCTCTCCTGCGAGTTTCCACCGACACGGACGCGCACGGAGCCCGCGCGCTGGACGATGTTGGCGAGGAGGTTGAGGAAGGGGACTTGGATGAAGGAGGCGTTTTTGCCCACTGTGGCGTATAAATTAAATTAAATGAAACGAAATTAATGAGGAAAGGAAGGACGCACAAACTTGATTCGAGACACTCATTTCGATGGAGAAGCCGACAAAGTCGCCACTCTGGACGATCGAGGCGCCGGGTGTGCTGGACTGGAGCTGGATGTTAAAGGTGCTCGGCGGCGGGGGGTTGGGTATGGGCGGGGGGTTGAGGGTGGTGGGGTTGTACGCCGCTGCGCCCGAGTAGGCAGCTGCGCCGGCCGAGGCGGAGCTGGGCGGCGCGAGGTACGGCGAGGATCATAGCGAGCGAGCGAGAGTCGACAAGAGAAAAAAATAATATAATCCCAATCAGCCTCTTCACCTCCAAACTAAAAGCAAAACGCCACTCACGCGGTAGCGAACGCAGCCTGGCCCTGTGCGGTATATACGGTGATGGTGCGCGGGAGGATCTCTGCCTGGGCGAGCGGGAGGAGGAGCGCGAGCGCCAGGGCTCGCAGGAGGGGGGGCGCCATTGAGGATAGGCGGAGTAGTGGGTGCGTCAAGTGGGTGTGTGCGACGGTGAGGGAGTAGGCGGGCAGGAGGATGGCGGTGGGGTGAGAAAACGAGGAGAGACGACAAGGGAAGAATGGTGACGGTGACGCTGATGGCCGTTGCATGCCGCGATATTAATAGATCTCGGTATGAATAGATGTCGCGTGGTAAGCAACGAAATTTGCAGGTCAAGGTTTGACGTTCAACGTGAAGGTGCTGGGTATATTGTGAGCAGAGGGAAGACAGAAAGAAATGCGGTTTACGAGGAGCCTAAGGAAGAAGGAGGAAGGAGTCTGACTTCAGTCCTTGAGTCCGACCTGGTTTGATTGTGCACAGCGTAACGCTATAATGCCCAGCCGGAAAGACGTGTTGGCCTCCAGGCACCGCACGACTCGGACGCGGACAGGGACCGAGCCCTACGGGTGGTCACCGGTCAAATCTGGCCGGCCAGCAAGTGCATGCGCAGTCACACCGACATTCGTCAAGCAAGCTGGAGCCGCGCCGACATGATTCGATTGGAAAAGAAATAGAAACGCGAAGAGATGAGTTTTGCGGGGATGCATAGTGGAATCTTGGCGGAATTCAGGATGGAGCCTTTAGGGTGATCATTCATTCAACGACAACAGGATGTCGAGTCAAGAGGAGGGGGGTCACGAGGTGAATATCATTGATGAGAAAGACGGGAATGCGGAGCACAAGGGTATGGAAGGGAGAGAGGAGTGGAGGGCACACGACAGGGATGTGGAGATGGGATGTTCATGGATGTGAGAAAGATAGTAGTGCGCACCTTGGTATTACTTTTCCAGATGACCGTGACGCATGTCCCAGTCAAAGAAATATCGCGTAGGCGACTCTGTTTCAAGCTCACGGAGACCAAAGAAAAGGACAGAACGAGTCTTAGTACGCGATTGTGCGGGTGAACCCCTATTTTGGTTGAAAACAGAGGAATGTCTGAAAATAACAATGGGGTGGGGTGCGGATTCGAGAAAGGAAACATGAACTGAGGATGGAGGACGTAGACTGGGTAAGGAAGGCGATTGTAGTGGTAGAGCAAGACGCGTGAGAGCGACTCGTTAAATATCAACAAACAAAGAACACGTGACCACCCGCTCACCGTTGAAAATCATAGTAGTACGTGTTGTATTGCCAGTGACTGTCGACATTCAACATCCGGCAGTGACCGCGCCCCGCGACAAGTCAAATCTCGCCCCCCAACCCATAAGAAAAATATATTCGATACCGCCGACGCCCTGTCGTCTGTCGTCGAAGAGACGGCCAGCGCCGGGATGCGTCAAACTGGTGTCAAATCGAAAAATGAACAGTCAACTTGACAGAGCCTTTCCGGCAATCATTCAATCAACGGTGATCTCCGATTCGGCAATCGGCGGCGAATCCTGGACCCAACCAGCTACCCAACCTTGACCGAACAGATCCATAGCGAGCCTGTTTAAGCACACTAATATAATTGATCCAGCGTCTTCCGAGTCTCTCATCGGATTCCGGAGCTGAGATATTCTGATCTAAGTGCCTCACGAGGTCCCCCTCGTGGTTCTCGCTTAGCGCCGCCATACGGCTATCCCAGATCCACCAGCCCTCCTTCACTTCCTGAGGCCGTGCGTCTGTAAATTGGTTGGTCTTCCGCAAGTATTTTGTTCAGTCCTCAAAATATGCCTTGCACGATGGATACCAATAATCCATTTGTTGCAGGCTCCCCATGTGGTCACCAATCCCGCCACCATTCGTTTTCCTCCAGATCAGCAGTGCTTGTTGCCAAAATCGAACACCAGCCCCGCATGTCCGAATCTCGACTCTGGCATAAACAGCGTGGATCAGGTAGGTCCAGATATCGCGACACACCCTCCAACGACCTCGTCTCGGTGCGGCTTCTGCAGATTAACCTGAATCAGTAATTCTACGATATCCCTCGTCGTTGGATTGGAATTCAGGTATGTCGGCGACTGCTTGAATTTGGACTCATGTCTCATTTGACCCAATCGTTTGCTTTCAAAGTCCCCTGGCACGCCTCCGAGTCAAATCCTTCTACCTCACTGAGCTCCAGCCTTTTGCGTCCCAACATTCCTCGTCCACTGTTCCCTCTCCTCCACTTCTCATCTCCTTCACTATCCTCCCAAAATATCCTCCGCCCAAATACCAAACCCCCTGAAGTCTTTCCTTTCCCTCCCGCTCCAGTTCCAAATTATATAAATTCCAACTTCAACTTTAACTTCAACTCCACCTTCAACTTCAGCTCCACCTTCAACTTCAACTTTAACGCCTGCATGCCTCCTACCGGCTGCTCACCCAACTCAACCAGCTCGAACACCGACGTCGTCACGCTGGTTCCTCCTAGTCCGAGTAGTAGCCTCCTGCAGTCTTCTACACTCTACATCACGGCAGCCAGTGAGGTTCGCAGCCGCCCCGCGTCCCTGCCTGATATATATATAACTCAATCCAGGGTCGAGATACCGTGACCCCGCGTGTAATGTAGCCCAGGGCTGCAAGTTCCAATGCTTCACCATACGGTACGGTTGTGGGGCTGTCGTCACTTCCGATAAGCAGCGCAGTGGCGCTCTCGTAACTTAGCGCAGCTAGTAGCGTTCTGGCAAGACAAACGCAGTAGCGCTCTCGTAAGACCAGCGCAGTAGTATTCTCGCAAGATCAGCGCAGTAGTACTAGCGTTCTCGCAAGACAAGCGCAGTAGCGCTCTCGTAAGACCAGCGCAGTAGTGTTCTCGCAATACCAGCGCAGTAGTACTAGCGCTCTCGCAAGGCAACTTGAATCATTGAGGCGCACCGTGACTCAGAGGCCCTATTCAAGAAAATCCCGTGCTGCGTCCCTGCATCCGAGTGTCCTTCTAACCTCACTGGGAAAACTGAGGTTTCAACCACCCCGGAACACCCTAGAGGCTCCCAGTTTCCTGGGAGCTCCTGAGCATCTGTAGAGACACGGAAAAGAGGACATGCGTCCCGAGGCAGCGACCACGTGATCTCGGACTACTTAGTGAAAAACCACGAACAAAAAGAAGCTGTAGGTCCCAAAAAAGTCAGAGGAATCTGGGCCAACAAGAAAAAACGGGTGGTGGGGGGAAAAAAAAATATGTTTTCATTGAAAAGAGCTGTAAAAATGGTGAAATGGTGAAAAAAAACGAAATATTAAATGTGCAAAAGGACCGCCATAGGTTCAATCCAGTCGTAGAAAAGGGGAGGTTTGTATGGGAGTCCCGATAGCACCTCAACGGTAAGTAGTTCAAATATCTACGGAGGACTTTAGGTTGGAAGAAAATTAACAGGGTCATTTGCACTTCCATGAAAAAATCCCAATTAGGTCGAGGAGGTTGTACTTCGGCGACTTCCCTGTGCATTCAATTCGGCCCCAGAACTTAAGCCAACCCGGATTCATCCTTATCTTATGTTGGAAATACTGTCGGCAAAAGCCGAAGCCAACAGGTATGTATGTGAAGCCAAAAGCGTGCCATCAAACATATCGTGCAGATCGGGCAACTTCCCACGAGGTGATCTTGACTAGACTTGACAGATCTGCACAGCCTTGTCGCTCACGTTGCTTCTTCCCTCTTGTTCCTCAACTTGCCCCGATCCCAATGACCAACTGGGCGGTTTTCGTCACAGCACCAAGGGCTCCTCCAAAGGTGGCTCCGATTCTTATTGCTCATGCGTGCACTAACCGCGGAAGTACCACGCGTAATGCATCAGGCACTCAATCGTGCCCTCCTCCTCATTCAGGACTTCGAGTTCACCATTTATCCAGACGAAAGCTCTTGGACTCTCCTCACCTCTAAGGAGCTGCCGGTAACCCCTCCCGCAGCGACCCGCCTCCCGCTGCCCGACATTTCTCGCACCAACGACTTTGCGGCGATGTCATTCGCCGAGATCAACGCCTTCGTCCGCGTACACGACACCGACCTGAGAGACCTCGGCTTCGCCACTGGAAACTGGGTTATCCTCGACCAGAGGGGCCTCGAGACCTCCACGTGTCTCGTGTGCGATCAGTATTACAATGGCGGTGAGGACGGCGTGGAGGGAGGCTTCACGGACGAATTCCGCGCGTGCAGGATCCGGTCCGAGAAGGCGTGGTCTATGTTCGCGAACTTGGTCGCGAACATGAGGTTTGAGGACATCGTCGATGTGGATGCGGGCAAGCAGGAGGATGGGAGTTGGAAGTGGACAGCGTGCATCCCTGATACGCACGCCCAAGAGAAAAGCGAGGTGGACATCAAGAGAGAAAAGGCACTAAAGGAATTGAGAGATGATGGGCACGCGGATTAACGCATGACTTTGTGAAGTAGCTGAAGTAGGTGCATTCAAGTTTGACCTTTTTTTGTTTGTAGCCAGCTCGCTAATTCACCTCGAGAATGTACCAACTCCTCGAGTACTACGTTCAATTCAAGAATGATTACGAATATAGGTGCGTGTCATCCTCGACGTCCATGGCACTTCCTCGTATATTTATTTCCCATGTCCTTACGGCGCAAGAGCCGCTCCTTTGGCATGTGGATTGTTCAACACCCAAAATTCTTCCCCACATCTCGGAATTTCGATTCACTGACAACGTGTCCATTCGTGGCGTGGATCATCCTCTCCCTGGATATGTACAGATAGCCTCCGGCATCTGACCATATCCTACAACGACCGACTGTTGAATTCTTTTGTCCTCCCTGTAAGTTTCCCTCCGTGACGAATCTACAGATCACAGCGTGCGCGAGCAAACAATATCGTGGGATCGCGTCACATCGGAATTCACCGGAGTTGCGGTCTTGAATAAGTATCTCTGGATCGCTGCCTGTCGAACACAGATGGGAGTCGCCCCCGTTACCTCTAACAGGTTCTTACTGGATCTCGCTCAACGCTCAACAAATATACGGGTACTGCCCGTCGATATCCAAAAACTTGCGGTTCACTGGGAATATACAGAAGAGGATTTGGGCCCCGAAGTGAAAGAGATATTGAGATCCAGGCACCTTGCTCTGGAGAGACGGGCCGGAGGAAACGCATTCGTGGTGCAAAAGGCATGCTGCGATAACTTATGCGTACGATGGGAAGCTGAGTACGTCAGCCATGAGGAAATTTGGCGATCTGGGAATGTTTCTAGGCTGTTTTTTTGACAGCCCCAGGAGCATTTCCATCTGAATCAAGTCCATTTTTTGGTGGACGGGGATCTCCAGACTAAGACTCCATTGACCAATCAGTCATCAACTTTCCTTTGGTGCAACACCAAAATTCCATTAGACAGCTCGACAAACCACGCATTGCTGATTCATTTTCAACATTCCATCGCGAACCGAACAAATGCAAAGCTGCCGATTACCGCCAATCGACGGCTCACCTTCCTTCATTACCGCCCACTTGCCACTCGAAAACTACACAGCGGCTCCTCGAATGCACCCTGCATTCAAAACAAGCAATTTTCGCTCCCTCCCGCGTCATATCCGAGTACTTGTCGCCCCTGATTGTTCTGATTCCCGCTAACTTTTGTTTAGGTAGTGGCAGTGGCAGCGTGCGCGGCTAATCGCTCGTTCGAACGGATTCTGGATGTAATGGAGATAATGTCTCGCGTACCGCCGGCCCAGAGAGTGCTCCTTCTGCCCGCCTTTTACGTCAACCTTGATCCAGCGAAGATTGGACGACGTCGAATCGTTCCTGCCGGAAATCAGGACCAATATCATATCGGCTGCTGCGGTTCTCGATGCGTTCTTGCGACTGAGAATTCCGTTGAACATTGGGGCCGCTACCTGGTCACGTATCTGATCGTGGTTTCAGTTTCTCCACACGTACCGCGGCCATTTCCCGGACACGCCCCTCCCGGCGGAAAAACGGCTATATATCAAGCTCCTCTGGTACACCGGTTGTTTCCAGCGTGATCCGCAGGAATATCCCACTATGGCAATGACTGTTGGATTCAGGTGCGCATTGGCGAGGGCCTGGAGATTTCTCACCCAATCAGAGGAGTCCATCACGGAATCCGAACTTGGTATTCTTTATCATTTCATGCGGTCTTCTGAGTACCGTCCCTGCAGTCCGCCCCCCACGTCTATCGAATCAGGGGCGTCCTGTCCTTCATCAATTCCGTCGACCAAAATACAGAGGCCGCATGGCTATATCTACCTCTGGGACCTCTATGTCGGGTGTTGCTCAACCAGCGATTTGTGGAATCGCTTCTGGATGCGATGTCCTCTATCATCCAAACCGCTGGGCATGAAGCAGCCATCGAGCCTGAAACAGCCAATGTGCTCCATGCCTGTCCATGCTCCTTGGTTGTGTTCTCACCACTATTCCTGGATACTTGGGGTTCCCCGAAGCCATTGAGCCAGGGCTTTTGCGCATCATCGTGGAATGTGTTTCTCTAGATTTTGGCAAGGAAATCGAGTGGCAACTCACGCGGTTCCTACACAAACTCTTGCCTGAAAACCTGGTTTATTACTATGTCGTTTTGCAGGTCAAGCTTCCCCTCGGCGAGTTGTCAGAGACGTGGCAGGAGTTCCATGCTCTCGCAAAGGAGCGAATTCAGCTTCTGGACTCGTTTGTCTCCGACTTGACATTGAAAAAAGCTTGCGATAACTTCAAAGTTGAACCATTTCTCATCTATTGCTCGAGAAACCGAATTGACGAATTACCAGTGCGGCGAAATCCGCGACAAAGCCCATTTCCAGCGCTGCGCTGGGTGTCAAGCATTTTATTACTGTTCCCAGGCGTGCCAGATAGACGACTGGCGAGGCGGGGGGCACCGTAGAGTCTGCGCGTTACGGCTATCTGGGCCTCAGTGAGTACATACCGCCTTATGTGCAATAGCGAGCCAGATGAAATCAAAACTGGATACGTGAGCGAGCCTTCCTGCACACGCTGCTCGACCGCGACTACCAAGCGTACCGTGCATCAATCTGCGCTCAACAGATCAAATTCATGGGTCATCCCGATTCTCTCTTCTTCACGTCGTTCGACTATAGCACAGGAGCGGTAAACATCGAGGTCGAGTCTGCCGTTGACGAGTACTTCGCGACTTCCATGCTTGCCGGTGCCGGGGCGGAGTGGACGGACACACAGCGGCCGAGCATGGATGCGCTCTGGAGGCGCGAGCGCAGGCTTCCGGTGCGGCTGCTCGTCACGCTCCTGGTAGTAATCCTGCGGCTGTTGGTGTCATGGTTATTGATGTTGGCATTATCGATGCTAAGCCAGTACGGGTTGCGGTCCGCGAGGTACGCAGGGAGCGGGCGCGTCGTCGGGTACGGGCCCCTCTCGCTGTTCCTGCTCTCCACCGCGAGCACAGACGCAGGCATGAGCGGCAGCAGCGAGTACGCCGTGCTGTCCGCGAGCTGCGAGTGCGGGTGCGGCGCGTAGTAAGTATCCCGGGCCGTCGAACGGGTTTGGGTGCTGCGGGTACAAGTCGGGGGGCTGCTGATATGCGGAGGGGTGGTAGAACGAGGCATACGACGCAGACGAGACCCGCCGGCTGACAAAGGTCTCGGAGCGCTTGGGCTCGCCAACGTCGCGGTCCCCTGCGAACTCATTACTATTGTCATCGCTATTGCCGTTGTTATTGCTGACGTAGGGCTTGGCGTCGGCGAGGATGCCGGGGTCCCAGCCGATGCTGGTGAGGGCAGCGGCGCGGATGAGGAAGGCGGTGAGGGCGGTGAGGGAGGCTAGGAGGATGTGGGCGCCGAGCGCGAGGGCGGCGTAGAGGTGCGCGCCGTGTGTTAGGGTGGAGGGGCGCCTAAGGGCGGCGGGGCTCGTGCTGGCGGATGGGTGGTGCAGAGCCGCGGGGCTGGCGGCGGGGGATGATGACGAGGAAGTAGACGAAGACAAAGACGAAGGAGTGATTGAGGACCACGACGATGTCGGCGAGGAGCTTGGGACCAAGGAGGAAGAGATGGGCAGCGAAGAGGACGCAGCCGATATGGTGGAGGACAGCAGCGAGGAGATGGGGCTGGCGGTGGAAAGAATGGCGCTGGACGATATCGACGGCGAGAATTCGAAACTCGCTGAGGGCCCCAAGGTCAATCCGCACGGTCTGGGAAGTCGTCCCGCTCGCAAGCTGAAATGTACTCGTGCTCGGCGGGGCCACCGACTGCACTTGCTGAGGCGCGTTGTCGGTCTGCGGTGCCACCTCTTGCCATGGGTCATCCTGCACTATCGCTGGCTCACCTGGCGCCAAATTCCTGATATCGAGCTGCGGCATGGGATAACGCAGTCGAAGGTGGTCGGATGTCATGTATCGCCTCCGCATTCTCTGGTAACTTAAAGTTTCGTGCTAGTATCTGCAGCAGCAGCTAAGGCTTTGAATAGATGAAAGATGTGTGCTCCCAGAGCGAGGTGAGGTTGGTTGAAAAGAGGATTCGCACTGCGAGGGTGGTATGAGGTGGAGGGAAGAAAAAATATTTGCTGGAAAGGGGTCCACCGTCACAGATGTAAAATTTGGTACCAGCTCGCGATTGGCGGCTGACAGTCCAACCCAGCCATTCCTTCTCTCCGCCGACTGGGCTCTAATACCAGGGCATAGAGGCTCTACTGCCAGGGGCAGGAGGCAAGCATTGAAGCAAATTCCGTCGCAGCTGACGGTCGGGTGGCTTCCTTTCCTGCAGTACCAGATGTTGATTAGACTTGAAGATTCAGGGAGAAGCTACACAGCGACACGACGACTGGGAAGTATTGAAGCGGGAACGGTCCGCGGAAGCAAAGGTGACCCTTCAGCGATCACGTGAAAGGCCTGGACTCGGACGCGTCACGTACACACGCGCACACAATGCGAACAAATCCACCACTCTTTTACGTTCTGCCGACGGAAATAGGGCGCAGTGCCTGGCGAACGTGGTACTCCAGGCGCCGGAAGCTCATTCATTACGCCACACAAGAACAGCTGGCTTTCAACATCGGCGAAGTTGGGCGAACGGCATTCATAGACATTGACAGGCTGCATATAGAACAATCCTCTGCCGACATGTCTTCTCCGACGTCGACGGCGTTAGCAGTGGCCTCCCCTCATGTTCCAAGCTATATCTGGGCCGAAATATCCGCTCAGCTACACCGCAAATTTCTTATGCATGTAGCCTGGACCACGAGCTGTTTCATCGTATGTGCAACCACTTCTTTTCCGCAATCTTGAGCTTCACCCGTATATGACCATCCCCAGAGACTACCACTTTATCAGTGCCCTCCCTCTGGGCTTTGGCGGGTCAGCCTGGAGGGGAAACAGGTCGATCACCTCTTGCAGCATCTGCAATTTGGGGAATTGAAATAAATTGTTTTGACTCCTTGAAGTGCAATATGACGGTAACATTACAGTGCAAGATTTGCGACCTCAATGAAACAACTGATCATGTGGTCCAAAGCAGTTCCACATTCAATGTCTGTTCATACTTCATGTATCGGTGTATACAGATATAAAATTATCGTGAGCGTCCAGTGCTATGATGGTTCCAGGAATAGATGGTATTGAATTGAAGTCCTTAAAAGGAGAGATTGTGAAGAATATTTGTGCCACCAGGCAGTGCAAAAGTATAAAAACAGACACCTGTACTCGGGGGAGTATTTTGGCAATAGCAGATAGCCGATGCATCATGATGCTGGAAGTACATATATGACGCTTCATCTAGCTCTTCCCCCTTTAAAAGATGCCTCCCAAAACCACACTCAGTGAAACACGCACAGACAACATTGTTGCCTGCTTGACTTCTGTCATACCACTCTTAACTGAATTCAGTGATGCATTTGGCACCCCATTTATTCCTGCAATTGCAAACACGACCCTGTCTTTGATCACTCTGGTGCAGGTAATATATAGCTATCATTAATAATGATACAAGCCTCACCATCATTGCAGAATGGAAAGAAGAATAAAGAAGAATGTATCCAGCTCATGGAAAATATCCATGAGTTGCTCTATGCTGTTGTCAATCTCCACATCAAATCTGAGACTCCATCAAGTCTTCCTCCCACAACCTTGTCTGCTATTGGAGATCTCATGGAGTATTTCTGTTCATCTAGCTCCCGAACCATGTGACTGACAATCCACTTAGAACACTTCACAAGGTCCATGCATTTATGGAGGCACAACAGGATGGGAACAAGATCAAGCATTTCTTTCGTCAGAGTGAGATGAAGACATTACTGAATGAATGCCGTACAGGATTGAAACAGGCTGATGATGTGTTCAAGGTATCTATTTTTAGATTTGCTGTTGAGCTGAGTATTCAAAACTCCCCCAGATGGAGGGTGCCATCAACATCCATGGAAACATTGTTGAGATGCAGAAGGAAACAGAAAGGATTAGGAATTGCTTGAAGTGATTTCAACCTCTTCCGATGCAACAATTTCGGACAGGTCATCCTCAGTGCATATATTCTCAACCAAAGTTGAATCAACAACTAATTTCCTGATCAGATGTACCACTGGGTCAATAGCTCACACAATAGGTAATACAGTATCTGCACTTATTCAACACAACAACACTCATGTTTCATTTGTTCCTAAGCTCCAATTCAATTTCCATGTTGCCTGCAAAACCCAAGATCCTACATGGTCGTGAATCAGAGCTTGAAGATATTGTGAAGACTTTGAAGCAGGACCCTGCAAGGATAGCAATTCTAGGTGCTGGTGGAATGGGGAAAACAAGCCTTGCCAAAGCTGCTCTCCATCATCCTGACATTATTTCCAAATACCAGCATCAATTCTTTGTGGCTGCTGATTCTACTACCACCAGCGTTGAACTTGCAGCTCTGATTGGGTTACACATAGGACTGAAGCCTGGGAAGGACCTGACAAAACCTGTTGTGCACTACTTCTCCAACAATGGTCCTTCGCTGTTGGTTCTCGATAATCTGGAAACTTTGTGGGAGCCAATAGAGTCTCGTGGTGGTGTTGAAGAGCTTTTATCAGGTCTTACAGATATTGCTCATCTAGCACTGATGGTAAGCATACATCAATATATTAATTGGACTTTTACTCATATCTTGCTAGATAACTATGAGAGGAGCAGAAAGACCAGCAAAAGTTCGCTGGACTCGCCCATTTCTGCAGCCCTTGAAGCCCTTATCAGATGATGCAGCCCGTCAAACATTTGTTGATATTGCTGAGGATTTCCACAATAGCGAGAATATTACCAAACTTCTCTCTTTGACAGATAACATGCCCTTGGCAGTGGATCTCATTGCCCATCTTGTGGACCTTGAAGGGTGTGAGAATGTCTTGGCCCGTTGGGGGACAGAAAAGACCTCTCTTCTTTCAAGTGGTTATGATCTCAGGTCAAACTTGAATATATCAATCCAAATCTCACTTTCCAGTCCTCGGCTAAGCTCTGGCGCTAAGGATTTGTTGAGCCTACTTTCAATTCTCCCAGATGGCCTTTCAAATGCTGAGCTACTCCAAAGCAAGCCTTCCATAGAAAATCTCTTAGAATGCAGATCTATGCTGCTTGGGACATCTCTAGCGTATGAAGATGACAGGAAAAGGCTAAAGTCACTGGTGCCTATCCGAGAGTATATGCAGCAGTTCTACCCAGCCCCATCATCTTTGATTCATCAAATTGAAAAGCACTTCCATCTCCTGTTGGAGGCATATGAAAATCATTATGGATCACAACAGGTTGTCGAACCACTCAATCAAATAACTGTCAATCTGGGCAACATACATCAAGTACTACTGCAAGGATTGCAACAAGATAGCTTGAGCCTTGGAGATACAATAAATTGTGTCATTTCTCTGAACCGTTTGATCCGAATGACTCAGTATGACCGTCATATCTTGATGGATCATATCCCTGCTATTATTTCTTCCACGCATGATGACAGACTAGAAGTATTGTTTATTATAGAAGTGTTTAGATCTCTGCCCTTCCAACCCATTGACAATCCTGAACGATTGATTGCTCAAGCCACATGTCATTTTGCCAACTTCAATGATCCAGTCTTGGAGTGTGAGTTTTTACCATGGTCTTCACAGGTGTTGTTTTCTAATAAGAATGATAATAGCAAAGTTCTATCATACAGCAGGAGAGTACTTATCTTTCATGCGAGGGGAAATATCCAAAGCCAAGCAATTCCTTGACAAGGCACTGGTACTAGCAAAATCCTGTGGAAACCTGAAACAACAGGCCAGAGTATTGATTGGGATTGCCGTGTTATTGTGGAATACTGGTGACTATCCAGCAGCCCAGATCCATGGCCATCGTGCAGAAAGACTTGCCCAACTATGTGGTGATTTACACGATGAGTCATGTGCACTATGGATTGAAGCCATATGTGCCCGAGACCTTGGGGACTACAAGAGTTGTATGACCTTCTTGCACAGAGCAAGGAGGCTCCTGGAGCTTTGTGGGATATCTCAGGGTGGTATGGATTACACTATAATGAATATTGAGGCAGAAACACATCTTCTGAAATCAGAATATGTCCAGGCTCATGGCATCTACACTGAACGTCTGCTGAATGTTCAAAATAAATATTTTCATCCTAATATCCTCCTCAATCTGGCAGAGATTGATATTATAATTGGTGCAAGTTCTCAGGACGTCCACCAGAGCCTTGATAAAGCAAGAGAAACATTCACTGCAACAGGAAATCTACATGCATTAGGTTACTGTGACATTTCTTTGGGACAGCTTCATCTCAGAGACAGAGAGTCTTGTGCTGCAAAGTTAATATTCCAGCAGTATTTCAATTCAGACTTCAAAAATGATCCTCAGGCTGCGCTGACATGCCTCGAAAGCCTTGCAGATACCAGCCAGTGGCCTGCATGTGATTTTGAGTGGGCATCAAGATGGACAGTAGTATATTTGCTGTATGCAAATGGAAAACAGAACAAATGGGCACTTCACAAGGCACTTCAACTTCTAGGAGATGTGTTCCTCACACATGGAGATCTCAATACATCACACAGTCTTTTCACTGTAGCATTGGAAGCATTCACATATATGGACATCCACCGCAGTCGAGCCGAGTGCATGCTTGGTCTTGGAGATATTGCAAGGCATAGAGGAGATTTGGTTCAGGCACAAGATCTTTGGAAAGAGGCCCGCCCACTGTTTGAACAGTCATCACAAGCAAAGAAGATGGCCCAAATTGACACCAGACTTGCCTTAGTTGAGCAAGAGGTATCAGACACACACCAGAAATAACTTGCATTTTTGAGTGCACTGGAGACACCTAATGAGCTGCCCTCTCTGAGTGATGCAGAGCATCCAGTCCTCCAAAATCAGGAGAAAACCCTGTCATAACTGGGTGGACAGTAATTTTGCTTGTGACTTCATGTAATAGCTATTTGCTGGAAATTCTTTTCCTGTGGTTCTGAATCCATTTTACCTCAGCTTTGATATCTGCATCTACCCCTATCTTTTCCTTCTTTCCCAGATAACGGTTTCCAGTTCCATCTACCTGGTGGAAAGTCATTTCTGTGTTTTCCAGCCAATTTCTACTTTCTATATCATTACTTTTCCCCGAGGTTCAATAGCAGGATATATCTGTCCTTTTCTCATTCTCTCTCTGAGCAATTGCAAGATTGCAGCTAGTTTCTTTATGGATCTTAGTGTGATGTACTTTTGAAAGTTATGTAGTATGTAGATGCTTTGTTGTGTTCTCATTTTTTTTAATGACCATATATTGATTTTTTAAATGTAAATACAGCTGTACATAAACATGTGAACAGTGATGCTGGGCTATTCCTTCAAGATCAAATCAATCCTTGTGCAGTGCTCATTATTTTTGTCAGCTTCTAGACTGAAGTAGAATTTGGATGTAGTTTAACCCAAATTGCGGTCAGCAGAGCTCACCTGATGCTCTCTATGCAGTAGCATCCTCTTTACAATATTTCAAGGCCTTGAGTTCAGTTGATGCCAGGCTTTGTGTCTCTGTGTTAGCTAGTCTGACCTCACAGTGATCTGGAATCTTTTTTTTTGCCTGGACTGGGCAATACTATGACATCTAATTTCAGATTCCGACCCTGTACACATTTCAAGGAGAATGAGAGTCAGGGTCAGAACTTGCTGTCAGCTATGACGGTCAGATCACACTTTATTATCCTTGGTAATATTCATGTTTCTGAGTTCCCAAAACATTTTTGAAAATAAGAAAGACTGAGGAGGGTTCCTCCTTCATCAAATATCTAATAAAAAAAGAGACAAAAAATACATCACCCAAAATCAATTTCCTCCCGAGCTCCTGGAAGGTCACGTGATCTTGAACCCAATTGGGAAGACAAGTGGATCGGTCAAATCCCATTTGGCTGCGGTTGCGAGAGGAACATGTGATTCTCCCTATTTATGTACATGTGCGTGCTTTATGCTTTGTCTCTCTTCCTTCTACCTACATCTCATGCATACTTGCAGTTGCAGCTGCCTTTATCTCTTTTTTCAATAGGAATTGAGACTTGTGCCCACTTTGAGCCAATGAAGTGTGATCAGGAGCTGTGCCCCCTCCTGTCTGGTCACACAGCTCATCCTGGTCTCTGGCATTGTGCAAGGAACTGCTGGATCATGACAGTGCTCCAAAAATTTATTCCTGGTCTACCTTTGTCCCAATCCCCACACACTGTAGGACCTTCGGGATTTAAAAGACCCTCAAATACTTATTTGTTGGGAATGTTGTCAAGGGAGCCATAAGGCGAGCGAGTACGAGTTGGTTCCAAGTCCTTTTAGATCTCTGCAGTCCGAATGGTGTCTCACTGCACCAAAGACACGACTATTGCAACAGAGTATCGTGTTACAGTCGCATCTCGTAGCCCCTGAGAAATCTACTGAGGGCCACAGGAGTTCGCTAGGATACAGCAGTTAGCTTGATAGCTTAGACTAGTACTTACTTGCAACTGAAGCAGCCTCCGAGTTCACCAGCTGTTAAGAGAGCCTTGCTGAATGACTTAGGCGTGAACGATTGAATGAGAGTAGAAGTAAGTATATTTAGCCCTCGGGCCGGACTACATCTACATTCCATGATTACATAACAGGTGCGCGCTTACAAGATCATAAAGATTCAACAAAAAAGTAAGATATAATACAACCGCCGGTTGAACGGCGGTATGGATGGTACATAGGACCCGTTACACACACCTTCACCTGCACTTCCAGTGGTCACCGCACTCATTCTAAGTGGTTTAAACCCCCCATTTTGATGTCATTCTCCATGTCAATCCTGCACTGAGCTTAGTCTTAGTTTAACACCACTTCTCAATTTTGAGTTTATTGCACATCTGTCTTCAAGCATGGCTTCTATTCCAACCAGCATATCCCTTACTCCTCACTACGTTCAGCCGGGTGTTAAACGCCGTTGATGGCTAGGCGCCTATGCGGAGATAAGCAGGCCTAGACATGCACATATTCCTAGATCGACTAGTCATGGCAGAGGTCCCACTGCACAAGTTGACCATGCATCAGTCCAGCCCCCTGCTCTTTTGGTACACCTTACTTGCTCCCCAGCAGCACCTCCTGGTGCAGTCAATCTCATGTCTACTGGCTTTCAGTAATACAATCCGCAGGTGGGACTTGCACAGCGAAGGCAAAGGAGGAAAGGGTGCCGTGTAGTGTGTTTGCGAGGCACAAGGTGCATCTTTTCTTTTGTTTGCCGAGCGATGAATGTTGATGAAGGCTGAGAAGATGCACTGGCAGGAATATTGTGCTGACCATAGTCATTGTGCATGATGCACAGGAGAGCGTCTCCTTCAAGTTGTTGGGTTGAAGGATTGCATGGTGCACTGGTGCCTCCTGTAGCCCAGGCACAAAAATTCTGGTGTGTGCTTGTTTCATATGCCTTCCTTCATCTTTCTTGTAAAACCCGCACCCGTTGTCCTTCCTCCCCGTGAACCTGCTCACAACAGCCAGCTTGCACATGTGTACTTTCCTCTCGCTTTCTTCAACTTTGTCCTCACGCCGTTCATTGCCTGGGATTTCATCAATGCCGTGATTCCGTTATAAGGTAGAGGGCGTGGAAACCCAGCACCCTTATGGAAGCTATGACATGTCACGATATCACACTCAACGAGGAGCGAAATAACTTCATCCCCCAATCACAAATAGCCAATTTTCTTCATACAAGTATTAGTTATAACCTAGAGGAAGGGTTTGTATGAGCCAAATTTGCAGAAAACCCAGTTGCTGGAAAGTTATTAGGTCTGAAATATTTTAGTGTGACTTTTTATATTATCATTTCTACGTGATTTGCCACTCATTTGGAGTATTTTCGGTGTTTTGACATAGAAAATTTGGCCACCATAGCCACAGCATCACCACAGCGGCATGCCCGGCATATCACGTGGGCACTGCTGTGGGAAGTCGAAGCAGCAACGGCAAGCCCTACCACATTTTGCAGGGCCTAACCAGAGCTCCATGCATTTTGAAGGTCATTGGTACTGAAAGTCTGACAAAGGAAAGCTGCTGGAACCCTGGAAATATGCCCAAAATTTTCAAAATTTGCTCCCAGACCTGAGATTTGGCCGTGGGAAAGTGATGCCATCAGATTACATCAGGGTGCTGGTTTCCACGCCCTCTACCTTACACAACAATCCCAAGGCAACAGGGATGAGAGCGGAATGCGATACTTAAGAGTGGCCACAGATGCTGCTACAGCTGTTTTCAAAAAAGTGTACGGGTTTTGATGGAGTGATGCTCCTTCATTTGTGCTTACACTTGTTTGATGCTGAGTCGACCCCCACTCCACACCCCCTTGTCATGGCCCCGCAACACGGTGGTGTGACTCCACTACTGCCCCACTGGTCGCTCTGTATATATAGATCCACCAATTCGTCTTTCCACTCAATGTAATTCTCCCACTGCAAAAACCTTGGTTAATCATGAATAACCCAACCATGTCGCACTACTGTGAGCATACCTGGCAACAGGACGGATGGACCATCCTTGCTCCGCCGTATGATCAGAGTGCCGCTGAACTACCCCCTCCATATACTCCAGAGGCGGCCCCTTCCGCAACTGCTGCCATTCCAGCTGCAGCGACAGGTATGTTACTTCTTCATTTTCGTCATCTCATAGCTCATATTTTCAGGAACTACTCTTTTGTTTGACATCCCCATCAACAGCAATGTCATTGGAGTGACACTCATTACCCGCACAAAGAACTATGGCCATACAGTCCCATTTGCCATTGGGTACGGTGAAATCTGCAAGATGATGGGCCTTGATCCTTCAACGGCATGCATTGGCTACAAATGGGACAACGAGAAAACCAATGTGCCTACTCATGGACTGTTGAACGCGACTGATTGGAAAAACTGCCTCGAAAGCGGGATCGGCCAGACATGGAGGGCGAGGACGCGAACGGTGACTTGCATGATCAAAAACCTGGTGCGTTTATCCTATAACAAAGACTTTCCATTGCTGATATTTTGTGATTAGAATCTTCCAGAAGAAACCGCGCCTGCTGCCAAGTGTCAGCAACGGTGCTTAGGTCAGCCTGATTGCAACCATCACAGCAAGCCCTAGCCTAGGTGTTGAGAAGAATGGCCACAGCAAGTGGCCGGCGACCGAAGATCCATCCAGTGATAGTTGAACCAAGCACATGTAATGGGGTTCAACTAGTCCAGATAGGGGCATGGCAAATAACCGTGAGAGTTCCGAGTGGCCCAACGGGATTAACCCGGGTTTACCGAAGGGGCATAGTAAGTTGAACAGGAGCAGATTATTGCCAGACGAGTGAATGATGGATCTCCGGATGTTCGACAGATGTTCCTTCGAACTCTACGCTCCATAGATCGAGAGACGTAGGAGAGATGGGTGGTGAAGGGTGATGGTTGTCTCGTAACAAGAACCTGAACCATCCAGGACTAGCGTCCGTTAAGCCCGCAGAGTCGGACCCAACAATGGTACTCTGCAGGGGTCTGCTAGAGGCCTGGGTGCAACCGGATAACCACCACCAAGGACGTCGTAGACTGAGCCCGTACTGAGACTGAAGACAGGAGTCGGAGTAGGAGTTCAGAAAAGGGGTTGAGAATAGGAGACAAGGGTTATGAGGAGCGAAGCGAGGGAGAACCCAAGTCAATGAGATAGCTGAAGTGAAGGAGCCTTCAAGCAAGTACAAGTCCAGAGTAACAGGCCAAGGTAAGGCCGGAGAATAGATGAGATAGAATCTACTGTACAGGGAGATTCTACTCTACTTATATACTATTTGATAGTCAGGAGCATATCTATGTGATAAATGCAACACTGAGGGGGAATCAAGGAATGCAGGGGCATAGTGACGCACCAAGAACATAGAGGGGTAGTTGCGACATGTTTCGGAACTACCATGATCGCGCGTCTCGATCGGGTTTGCGACAGTTGATGGAGTGTCACGTGACCGGGTTTACCGCGGGCCTGTTGGCACCAAGAAGCAAAAATCAACTGCCACGTCCAGCGACGACAGGAAGACATTTGATTTCACCAAGGAGTACCACGAGCTGAAAGCCCACCTCTCGTGCGCAACACACAAAGACCAACTTTGCTTTGTCTCAACTGTGGATGGGCACCATCATCGTGTTGAGCTGCCCAATGTATCCTTTTGGGCCAAGGAAATTTTTCTTTCTTTCGTTTTCATTTTATACATCGGTGCTCACAATCTTCGAGTTGGTCGGAAATGTGACAATTAAACAGCCTCCAGAAAATATTATGTTCCAGGACTTCTTCCTGCCCGAACGCAAGAAACCCCATACCACCAGGGTTGAGTCCTCTGGCAATCCGTATGCACCTACCATTCACGTCACTGTCAACACCGACGTGAGTGGCAGTGGCAGCGGCATTACCGCGTTGCCTCCGCATCGAACCCCCTTGGCTACAATCACAGCGGCGAGCACCAATGCAGATAACCTTGATATCCCCACCTCCCTCTACCGCTCCCAATCTCATAACTTCCACAACGATGACAGCTCCGATGACATCGTCATCTACCCACCCGTCGTCGACATCCTCCAACACATCGATGACTCCGGAATCTTTGAAGACTCGTCCATCCTTCCATTCCCAGCCATCATATTTGCGGATGATCTGCGGGACTTCCAAATCACCTGCGTCGATCAGGTCGCGCTGTTGGACTCTGAGTTCTATGTCCAACAGCTGGGGATGCCAGTCCAGTTGGCTGAACTCTTGGTCGAGGAGTCGATTTCTGTGATGGGGAGGACACAGACGGGGAAGGGGAAGGCCAGCACATGAGCTAGCTGCCGAATGATTGACTAACTGGCAAACATCGCCGAGCGACAAAAGACAATGAGGATTTTCTTGATATTTCTTGGAAACATGTATTTGACATTTGAGAACTCGAGCAGAAGTAATGTACGCTAGAATTGTATAATATGTACCTTAGATACATATATCAAATATAACCTGAGTGCATAAACCAGCTGCGTGCTTTATCTGCGGTCATTGACTCATACATGGCTCGCCAAATCATTGTGTACGGTGAGTTGGTGTGGGGTGCACCGGCCATTACTCCGTCTGTGTAGTCCCTGTGTGCCCGAATCCATGCTTTCAAGGCCGAGAAGCCTTCTTCAATGGGGTCCTAGTCGGGCGAATAAGGTGGCAGGTACTGTATTTTTTCATTCAATTCGACAAGTCGCGTGACATGGCCCTGCACCAGAAAATCCCATAAATCAAGAAAAAATTATTGCCGGGGTCGAAAATTTCCGGTGTGATGCGTGACTGTCGAATTGAACGAGAAAAAAAAACAGTACTCGAGACGCATACCTCTGAAATCACTGAGTAAAAATGCAATGACAACGAGCAAGACATGAACCGTACCTCTGCTCGATCATCGGCCGTAGCTCAGGGGACTTGTGGATGCTTGCGCTGTCCATAATGATTACGGAATTGGGCCCCGGAAATGGGTTCATGTTATCGAGCAGGCCATCAATGAAGTTATTAAAATCTCGTGCTTTGTATGAGCCAGCGAGAACGTCGAGATGCAAAACCCCACTCAAAGAAAGGGCAGGGAGAACAGAATACCTAAATAAACGACTGTAAGGCTGTTCGTTGATGAAAGAAATGTAATAGACACACTTGATACCACGTATATATATATCATGACGCCGTGCTTTCTCTCCGCTCAGTGCCCAAGCCCAGCCCCGCTTCGTTGTAGTACGATTGCAGGCAGCCTCGTCAACAAAGACGAGCTGGTCTGTGTGGTATGTCATGGCCATGTAGATCTGGTAATTGTCTCGCCCGTCTTCGTCACGCTGAGCAGCCACCCGAGACACCTGTACAGATTAAATAAGAGCCTGACGGACCGAGATTGACTTCGCTTACCCGCTTCCTGGTGAATCCTCGATGTCGCAGGGCTCTCCAAATAATAAGGAGATTAACATCCACAGCACAGAACTCCCGCAGCTCTGCTTGCATTTCATACAAGTATGTTGGGGTTAGTGCCAGAATAGGCAACCCGGCATCATGGCCGAGGTAACGAGTCGTAACGAGTCAGAGAATGAGTCAGTAGAACACAGGAGAATGAAGGAGAATATTATGGAACATTCTAGTTACATTGGACAATTTAGTATATAAGTAGCCTCAGATTCTATGTATTGCTCAAGCGTTTGCAGAGCTCAGCCAACCGCTAATCTATTTTTTGGATTCTACACTTAAACTCCGTCTGATTCCTTAAGAAATTACAACAAAGTATATATCTGGAGTCCGTTCGACTAGACCAACGAGGAACTGGAGGAGTTGTTAGTTCGCATGCCCATCGAGAGGCTACGAAAGGTACAGAATTTATGTCGACGTGGGCAGTTTTCAGAATCCGGGGCCGACCCCGAACTCGAGGCCGTGGTGGTACATGCAGGCCTTGCGAGTCCCGTCGGTAACGGCCCAGTATCTTCTCAACAGTGCTGAGACTTATGTTGAGGTCAGCTGCAATATCGGCTTGCTTCCGGTGCCGATTGTAGCACAGATGGACTACTTGTCACTTCTTGTCGTTCGAAATGTCTTTGTTCGTGCCCATGAGCAGTTGTGGGTAGCACAAATGTGTGGAGCGGTTGCGGGGCCATGACGAGAAGGTGTGGAGCGGGGGTCGACTCAGTGTCAAACAGGTGTAAGCACAAATGAAGGAGCCTCACTCCATCAGAACCCGTACACTTTTTTGAAAACGACTGTACACAAATAATCAATGTGGCTGTATAATTTGAAGTACAGTAAAAACTTATGTTTAATTTATGTGTTAGTTATTCCTTTGCATTGGGTGGTATTCAGAGAAGAAAAAGAGTGGTGGAGTTATTTAAAATGCACAGAAAGTGCGCAGACGAAGAGCGTAGATCGGAAGATGGTTAATTTAGTAGCAGGATGCAAGGTTAACCGTGTTGTAGTTGTATGGCAGGAATCCTCAAGGATTTGTTGCGGTGTTAGCAGGGCACCACAACAGAGACCTGCCTAGGTGGTCAAGCTGACCTCGACGCGATGAGCCTGGGTGACCTTGGCGGGCCTCTGTCTTAGCAATGCAGCGTCTAAGCGGTGCCGAGTCCGGCTAGACCATCATGGTCTAGGTACATACACCCAAATAGACACACATACACAGGCCTCTGTCTTTCTCGACCATCACGTGTCAAGAACATGGCTGAACGCAGTGCCTGGTATTCCTGGCTCCGCTCCTCTCTGCTGAGTCTACAGCACCCTCCACTCTCCGTGGCTTCCCATTCCAGGCTGATGTGCTGGTCTTGGTACAACATAAATTTTCCCTCCAGGCTGATGCCCCATCTCTGTCCTGCAGACACTTATCCTGCGGGCTGAGGCACCGATCTTGATGCTGATGCGAGCCATCTCTGGACTGATGCAACTCCCTCTGTGCTCTGTGGTGTGCGAGTTGCGCCAGGTCTGCAATTTCCACTCTCTTGCAACCATCTCTTTCCACCACATATTTACCCTCTTGCTCGCCCCAATTCCGACCCCTGCATCAATAGGGCACCGCTTCACTACATTTTGATGGCCCCTCGACCAACCCTCAGCCAACCTCAGTCAAAATGTAGTGCTTGACTTGAGCAATCTTCCACGTGTGATATCATCCCAACTATGCCTTCATTCACAGTCTCCTGCACATTATTGATCATGGTGCCAACATCAGTTTCATGGGGGACCGGTCCATCTCACAGGCTAGTTGTAACTTGTGCTCTGCCTTTGACCATCCAGACACTATCAATACCCAGCTTTCAAAGGGCTGAATCGCTGGCCCATTCTCCAGCCCGCCATACCCATATTTTGGTTCCTCTCCTCTCAGAGTTGCAGTCTACTAGCATTTGGGAAAGCTTTACCAAATTCATCATTTGTCCTGGCCCCGTGGTCGCTCAGTGAACGATGGTATTCCTGATTCTGAGGCCGCCATTCGCAGACAGCTTCTAGGTTCAGACCATTGTCGGTGCTGATAGCCTATCGATCTTCTATTCATTTCCGGTTGATTCACTGGTTGATTCTTCTCAATGTGATACACATTTGATTGAGCTGATCGTCTATCTAACCCAACGGGTCTGGATTTGCCCTGGGTCTGGATTTCGTTTTTTTTTCTCCCCCCCCCTCTGTCCCTCTGTGCCTCGGTTTTTTCCCCGCATTGATATATACACTATTCGTCTGTAACTTCGTAACATGGCTAAGAGATCCGAGGTGGAGGAGATATTGAGAAAGAGTTGCCGGCACATCAAGCCAGGTCCATTTTCAGACACTGCCTGTGTTCTGAGCTCAGGGTGCTCCTCTTGCTTCTGGTAAAATTGGAGGTCAATCAATAGAACACTTCCTACTGCTTTCAATTTTTTTGCTGGAGCAGGGCTGGCATGTACTGGGTGGAGGGATGGTGCGTGTGACAAATTCAATCTCCGATCAAGGGCATATTTGTTGTGACATTTCATGATCATATGCGCCTCCACTACCAGTACACGATTCCCCGCCCTGGTAAAAAAATTTAAAGTGGTAGGAAGTGTTGTATTGAGTACATAACTTACCTCAATTTTACCTGGAAGCTCTGCGAGAATGTTGAGCTCAGAACATGAGCACATACCCAAAATAGCCCCGACTTGTGTGCAGACAAAGGTTTCTCAATACCGTCCCTTTCTCAGATCCCTTAGCTATTAGTTTTCATAGTTATAGACGAATAGTATATATAACAATGCCGGAAAAAACTGGAGGCATACTATCATACTATCAACCGCCGGGAACCTGGCCACTTTCGCTATTTTCGGTCATTAGTAACTATTTGAGGGTCTTTCAGAGCACCCGAGAGCTTCAATAAGTGAAGCCCACTTATGCCAATTTTAGTGATGTTTTGACTGTGTGGCAAATTTATTTTGGTCAGAACTCCCAGATAGGCAATTGACACGGTGACGAACCAACCGACTGTGCAAGCGTGTAGCAAGACAGAAGGAAGGAATATAAAAAGGCGAGTTGGGACAACAAAGCTCAGGGAGCTTGCGACCACGACAACGACGAGGGCCGGGCACGAGAGCGACGAGGGACGAAGCGAAGCGAGGGCATAAACGTGGGGGGAACGAATCGTGTTGGGTGGGGTGCAGAAGTACAAGATATATACTTAGTACAATAGGGTTAAATGAAAGGTACCGATGTTTCACTAAAGGAAGGGGCAAGGAACAGGAACAACAGGGGCACGGCGTGAAGGTGGAAGCGAACCGGGATGATCGGGGCCTCGAGAGCTTCGGATCCGTTGGGATCAATTCTACCATAGACACCGCGTAGAAACCGCGTAGAATTGATGCAATCGAAACCGGGTAGAAAGACGGTAGAAAGATAGTAGAAAGATGGGAGAATTCGGGTAGATAGGCCGGCGCATCACGATGACACACGTAACCGAACTGGCTCGGCCGCTCGCGTCCACGGCGCCCAGGTCTTATGTCTGAGTGGGTGGTCCGTGCGATGCCAGAGTGCACGGGAAAAGGGAGGCTTCAAAAGAGCCAAGTTCATTGAAGTTTCCTGCTTTCAAAACGACGGGGAGCCAGAGATGTTGGTGCCGCCAAATATTACAACGACATTGCGCTGACCTTGATTTCAAATTCTCTTGGAGTGCACCTGCAACGAATTGGACCGGCGAAGGGGAGATACATACATTATTGCTCATCCTTATACTTTTTAGAGAGACGTTTCGCCCGCAAGTGCACTGTTCGACACGACGACAGAAGGATCGGCAACTACTACAACAGCGTGTTGAATATGATTAACCAACTGATGTTAATTCCTCTACACGTGGTTCTCAGCTAAGAGCTGGCACAGGTGGAGGCGCACGCTCGTGGTAGGTCGTGTTATTCTTGCGCAAAGCCTCGCCCAACAGTGTAAGTGGTTTATGATACCTACCATATGAGTGCTTTCCCATAGATTTAACAGGGTAAAGCACGCAGGAGAATTAATCTTGAGTGCATTTATCCGCGCCGGAGTATCCCGAGCTACCAAGGGTCGGGATAGCCCCGTCGGGATTGATGCGATTTGACTCCGACCGAACAAGAGAACCGAACAAGAGAATCAAACAGGAGAACCAGGAAACCAGAAGGTGAGCTCGATGTTCCTAGATGCCATTCTAGGAAGTGGGAGTAGTGCCTCCAAATGAAGAAGCGAGCCAGGATGCGGGCTGGAGGTGTGGTAAATTGGTGCATCACCTGAAAGAAATACATGTCACATCAAGTCCGCCGGCAGCCAAACACAGCCGAACACGGGGACTTCGCTTTTCTACCCGAAGCATTGATTGGCGATGATTCTACGCGTACATTCTCTGTAGATTCTACCGCCCAGTGCATTCGAACTTCTGGGGGCCTCTGGCATCTCGGGGATGCTATTCGGATGCAGCGGGACGCGAGGCGCGTCAACGGTACCTGGCCACTCGCGCAAATCCATTGTTGTCGGCTAAATCAATAGCTTCGTGGTGTATAATAATGTTCAAGGGAGGTAGATCATATAGTGTAGGCCTTGAAATGTTACACTGGACCAGCACTAGATGCTTCTGATGAGAAGAGGGAGCGACGGGATCCATATCTCCAATCAACTGAGGGCCGCACAGCAGTGAGAGGGCACACTTGGGGAAAAATAAGCTGCAGGTGGCTTCATCTACTCTTTATGAATGTACCTGGACCCTCTGTTCCATATTTGAGTCACACTGCTGAGAACCCGACATTTAAACATTGAGAGAGGTATCAAATAAATAGAATTAAGGCATGCATGTACGAATGAAGTTTCCGTCGTCATCATGGCCCATACAAAGTGCTGGACTCGTAGTGTGGGAGGATCCTTTGCTATGCAGGTCGTCGTGTTGGGGTACTCAAGGTCGTATTGCAATCATATATCCAAGCTTAGCATAGAAAGGGTGCAGTTCTGGAGGTCTTTTCATGTCGAGGAGAACACCCGAGATCGAGCAAGAAGAAGGAGCCCCGAAGTCGTGGATTGACGAAGAATTGGTAGCGAGATGGCCACTCGGAGTTAAGAAAAATATGAGTCTTTGCATGGCGGTGCCCACCTGCAGAAAAGGGGGAGCTTCAAATCTCAGTTGCAGGCAACCTCCGGTGATCACGGGACAAGAACCAAACACGAACAACGATCAGTCGTGCATTGCACAGCCATCCGGATTTCGGGCTTAGTCGGGAGAATTGGGGTCGCAAGCTTCCCCAATGATTTTCTCGAAACGCGCCACAGCTTTCGATCAACTCATCATTTTGCGTCCAAATTTAGCATACATCAGAGCCTCAGAGGTCCCACTCCCTCCCCCGAGTCCGAGTCCTCAATATTCAGTGTTATTCATCCTTATATTTGACAAGTGGCCAGCTTCCCCGTGTGGTTAGCTTCCCAGCGCGTGATAGTAGGGACAGGGGCGAGAGAAAAAAACGAAATCCAGACCCATTGGGTAAATTGAGGTGTTTTCCATTGTTGTGCATCCTTCAGTAATTTCGTTTTACTTAATCTCCGCTTGGACGACGGATTAATTTATTTAACAACCCCTCTTGTTGTCATTTTGTGTAAAAATCCCAATTTGGTCGAGGTTGTACTTCGGCGACTTCCTTGTGCATTCAGTTTGGCCTCAGAAATTAAGCCAACCCGGATTTGCCTTTCTTATGTTGGAAATATCGCCGCAAAAGCCGAAGCAAACACGGCGTGTACTGACGCCAAAAGCGTACCATCAAAAATATCGTGCAGATCGGGCAACTTCCCACGAGTTGATCTTGACAGATCTACACAGCCTTCTCGCTTATTCCACGTTGCTTCTCTGCAACTTCTCCGAGTCCCTCAACTTCCCCGATCCCAATGACCAACTGGGCGGTTTTCGTCACAGCGCCGAGGCCCTCTCCAAAAGTGGCTCCGATTCTTATTCCTTATACGTTCACTGACCGCGGAAGTACTGTGACGCACTAGGCACTTAATCGTGCCTTCCTCCTCATTCAGGACTTCCAGTTCATCGTTTATCCACACGAAAGCTCTTGGACTCTCCTCACCTCAAAGGAGCTGCCGATAGCTCCCCCCACAGCCACGCGCCTCCCGCTGGCCGACATTTCTCGCACCAACGACTTTGCGGCGATGTCGTTCGCCGAGATCAATGCCTTTGTACGCGCACACGACACCAACCTGAGAGGTCTCGGCTTCACCACTGCGAACTGGGTTATCATCGATCGGAAGGGCCTCGAGACCTCCACGTGTCTCGTGTGCGATCAGTATTACAATGGCGGTGAGGCTGGCGTGGAGGGAGGCTTCACGGATGAGTTCCGCGCGTGCAGGATCCCGTACGAGGAGGCGTGGATTATGTTCGCGAACTTGGACGTCGCGAACATGGAGTTTGAGGACATCATCGACTTGCATGCGGGCAAACAGGAGGATGGGAGTTGGAAGTGGACAGCGTGCATCCCTGACACGAACGGCACCCAAGAGAAAAGCGAGGTGGACATCAAGAGAGAAAAGGCGTTGAGGGAATTGAGAGATGGTGGGTACGCGGATTAACACAGGATGAAGTAGCTAGAGTAGGTGCATTCAACTTTATTCATTTTTTTTCCGTAGTCAGCTCACTGATTCACCTCGAGAATGTAAGCCGTCAACTCCTCTACTACTACGTTCAGTTCAAGAATAATTACGAATATAAGGTCCACGTCTTCGGCATCCCTGGCTCCTCTTTATATATTTATCTCCAGATACGTGCAAGAGCCGTTCCTTGCGCGATGTCGATTGTTCATTGAAATTCTTCACCACATCTCGGAATTTCGATTCACTGACAACGTCCATTCGTGGCGTGGATCCTTGCCCCTGGATAGATTGCCCCGGCATCTCGACATATCCTATAATGACCGACTATTGAATTCTGTCGAGCCTTATCCTGCCTTCAAGTTTCGCTCGGCGACGCATCTAAAGATCAGCGTGCGCGAGCAAATAATATCGCGGGATCGCGTCACATCGGAATTCACTGGAGTTGCGATCTTGATTAAGCGTGGATCATTGCCTGTCAAACACAGATGGAGCCGCCCCCGTTTGAAGAAGGCTTGCGATAACTTCAAAGTTGAACCATTTCTCATCTACTACTCGAGAAACCGAACTGACGAATTACCAGTGCGACGAAATCCGCGACAATGCCCATTTCCAGCGCTGCGCTGGACGTCAAGCATTTTATTACTGTTCCCAGGCGTGCCAGATAGACGACTGGCGAGGCGGGGGGCACCGTAGAGTCTGCGCGTTACGGCTATCTGGGCCTCAGTGAGTACATACCGCCTTATGTGTAAGGGCACTGTGATGACGAATTCCGCGATAGCGAGCCAGATGAAATAAAAACTCAATACGTGAGCGAGCCTTCCTGCACACGCTGCTCGACCGCGACTACCAGGCGTACCGTGCATCAATCTGCGCTCAACAGATCAAATTCATGGGTCATCCCGATTCTCTCTTCTTCACGTCGTTCGATTATAGCACAGGAGCGGTAAACATCGAGTCGAGTCTGCCGTTGACGAGTACTTCGCGACTTCCGTGCTTGCCGGGGCGGAGTGGACGGACACACAGCGGCCGAGCATGGACGCGCTCTGGAGGTGCGAGCGCAGGCTTCCGGTGCGGCTGCTCGCCACGCTCCTGGTGGTACTCCTGCGGCCGTTGGCGTCATGGTTATCGATATTGGCGTTATCGATGCTAAACCGGTGCGGGTCGCGGTCCGCGAGGTACGCAGGAGCGGGCGCGTCGTCGGGTACGCCTTTCGCTGTTCCTGCTCTCCACCGCGGGCATAGACGTAAGCATGGGTGGCAGTGAGTGGGCCACGCTGTCCGTGAGCGGCGCGGGTGCGCCGCGTAGTACCCAGGGTTGTCGGGTGCTGCGGCTGCTGCTGCTGATGGTGATACGCGGAGGGGTGATAGAACGAGGCATACGACGCAGACGAGCCCCGCCGGCTGACAAAGCTCTCGGAGCGCTTGGGCTCGCCGACGTCGCGGTCCCCCGCGAGCTTATTGCCATTGCCATTGCTATTGTTAGCGTGGGGCTTGGCGTCGGCGAGGACGACGGGGTCCCAGGCGATGTTGGTGAGGGCGGCGGCACGGCGGCGGGCGCGGAGGCGGGCGCGGATGAGGAGGGCGGTGAGGGCAGTGAGGAAGGCGAGGAGGATGAGGGCGCCGAGGGCGACGGCAGCGTAGAGGGGTGCACCGTGCGTGAGGGTAGAGGGACGCCGGAGGGCGGCGAGGCTCATGCTGGCGGAGGGGTGATACAGGGCTGCTGGGCTGGCGGCGGCGGGTGATGATGAGGAAGTAGACGAAGACGAAGACGAAGGGGTGATTGAGGACCACGACGATGTCGGCGAGGAGCTTGGGACCAAGGAGGAAGAGATGGGCAGCGAAGAGGACGCAGCCGATATGGTGGAGGACAGCAGCGAGGAGATGGGGCTGGCGGTGGAAAGAACAGCGATGGACGATATCGACGGCGAGGATTCGAAACTCGCTGAGAGCCCCAAGGGCGGCGTCGAGGCGCGGTCGACCCTCACGCTCTGGGAAGTCGTCCCGCTCGCAAGCTGAAGTGTACTCGTGCTCGGCGGGGCCACCGACTGCACTTGCTGAGGCGAGTTGTCGATCTGCGGTGCGATCTCTTGCGGTAGGTCATCCTGCACTATCGCTGGCTCGCGCAAGTATTGAAGCAAATTCCGTCGCAGCTGGCGGTCGGGTGGCTTCCATTCCTGCAGTACCGCATGTCGACTAAGATTCAGGGAGAAGCTGCACAGAGACGCAACGACTGGGAAGTATTGAAGCGGTCAGCGATCACGTGAAAGGCCTGGACTGGACGCGTACACACGCGCACACAACGCGAACAAATCCACCGCTCTTCTACGATCGTTCCGCCGACGGAAATAGGGCGCAGTGCCTGGCGAACCTGGTACTTCAGGCGCCGGGCGCTGATTCATTACGCCACACAAGAACAGCTGACTTTCAGCATCGGCGAACGGCATTCATAGACATTGACAGGCTGCGTATAGAACAATCCTCTGCCGACATGTCTTCTCCGACGTCGACGACGTTAGCAGTTGCTTCCCCTCAATGTTCCAAGCCATATCTGGACCGAAATATCCTCTCAGCTACCGCGAAGTCCTCATGCATACAGCCCTCGCCCACGGGCTGTTTCATCGTATGTGGGGCCACTTCTTTTTTGCAATCTTGATTTTCACCCATATATGGCCATCCTCAGAGACTACCACCCTACCACCCAGTGCCCTCCCTCTGGGCTGGCGTTCTGAAGGGTCAACCTGGATGGGAAACAGGTCGATCACCGCTTGCAGCGTCTACGATTTTGGGAGTTGAGATAAATTGTTTTAATTCCTGATGTGGTTCAAAGCAGTTCCACATTCAATGTCTGTTCATACCTCATGTAAGCGTGTATACAGATATAAAATTGTCATGAATGGGCAAGTCCAGCGCTATGATGGTGCCAGGAATAGATGGTATTGAATTGAAGTCCTAAAAAGGAGAGATTGTCGCGAATATTTGTGCCACCAGGCAGTGCAAGGTATAAAAACAGCAGACACCTGTACTCGGGACAGTATTTTGCTAATAGCAGATAGCCGATGCACCATGATGCTGGAGTATATATATATGACACTTCATCTATTTCTTCCCCCTTTCAAAGATGCATCCCAAAACCACACTCAGTGAAACACGCACAGACAACATTGTTGCCTGCTTGACTTCTGTCATACCACTCTTAACTGAATTCAGTGATGCATTTGGCACCCCGTTTATTCCCGCAATTGCAAACACGACCCTGTCTTTGATCACTCTGGTGCAGGTAATATATAGCTATCATTATTGACAGATAACATGCCCTTGGTGGTGGATCTCATTGCCCATCTTGTGGACCTTGAAGGGTGTGAGAATTTCTTGGCCCGTTGGGGGACAGAAAAGACCTCTCTGCTTTCAAATGGTCATGATCGCAGGTCAAACCTGGATATATCAATCCAAATCTCGCTTTCCAGTCCTCGGCTAAGCTCTGGTGCTAAGGATTTGTTGAGCTTGCTTTCAATTCTCCCAGATGGCCTCTCAAATGCTGAGCTACTCCAAAGCAAGCTTTCCATAAAAAATCTCTTAGAATGCAGATCTATGCTGCTTGGGACATCTCTAGCATATGAGGATGACAAGAAAAGGCTAAAGTCATTGGTGCCTATCCGAGAGCATATGCAGCAGTTCTATCCAGCTCCACCACATCTAACTCGCCAAGTTGAGAAGCACTTCCATCTCCTGTTGGATGCATATGAAAATCATTGTGGATCGCAGCAGGTAGCTGGACCACTCAATCAGATAACTGTAAATCTGGGCAACCTACATCAAATACTACTGCAAGGATTGCAACAAGATAACCTGAGCCTCAGAGATACAATAAATTGTACCATTTCTCTGAACCGTTTACTCCGAGTAACTGAGTTTGACCGTCATATATTGATGGATCATATCCCTGCTATTATCTCTTCCATGCATGATGACAGACTAGAAGTATTTTTCATTATAGAAGTGCTTAAATCTGGGACTGACCATCCCATCAACAATCCTGAACAATTGATTGCTCAAGCCATATGTCATTTTGCCAACTTCAATGATCCATTCCTGGAGTGTGAGTTTTTCCCATGGTTTTCACAGATGTTGTTTTCTAATAAGAATGATAATAGCAAACTTCTATTGTACAGCGGGAGATTACTTATGTTCCATGCAAAGGGAAATATCCAAAGCCAAGCAATTCCTTGACAAGGCACTCATACTAGCAAAATCCTGTGGAAACCAGAAACAACAGGCCATAGTATTACTTGGGATTGCCGGGTTTTTTTGGACTGCTGGTGACTATCCAGAAGCCCAGATCCATGGCCATCATGCAGAAAGACTCGCCCAACTATGTGGTGATTTACATGATGAATCAAATGCACTATGGATTGAAGCCATGTGTGCCCAAGACCTTGGGGACTACAAGAGTTGTATGACCTTGTTGTACAGAGGAAGAAGGCTCCTGGAGCTTTGTGGGCTGTCTCAGGGTAGGATGGACTGCAATATAATGAATACTGAGGCAGAGACACATCTTCTGAAATCAGAATATGCCCAGGCTCGCAGCATCCATGCTGAACATCTTTGTAATGCTCAAAATACACATTCCTATGCCATTAACCTCCTCAATCTAGTAGAGATTGATATTATAATTGGTGCAAGTCCTCAGGATATCCACCAGAACCGCAACAAAGCAAGAGAAATATTCACTACTATAGGAGCTCTAATTCAATTGGGTTACTGTGACATTACTTTGGGACAGCTTCATCTCAGAGAAAGAGAGACTCATACTGCAAAGTTAATATTCCAGCAGTATTTCAATTTGGACTTCAAAAAGAATCCTCAGGCTGCACTGGCATGCCTGGAGAGCCTTTCAGATACTAGCCAGTGGCCTGCATGTGATTTTGAGTGGGCATCAAGATGGACAGTAGTATATTTGCTGTATGCACACGGAAAACAGAACAAAAGGGCACTTCACAAGGCACTTCAATTTCTGGGAGATGTGTTCCTCATGCATGGAGATCTCAATACATCACACAGTCTTTTCACTGTAGCATTGGAAACATTCACATATATGGACATCCACCGCAGTCGAGCCGAGTGCATGCTTCGTCTTGGAGATATTGTAAAACATAGAGGAGATTTGGCTCAGGCACAAGATCTTTGGAAAGAGGCCCACCCACTGTTTGAACAGTCATCACAAGCAAAGAATATGGCCCAAATTGACACCAGACTTGCCTTAGTTGGGCAAGAGGTATCAGACACACCACAAATCAATTGCATTTGTGAGTGCACTGGAGACACCTAATGAGCTGCCCTCTCTGAGTGATGTAGAGCATCCAGTCCTCCAAAATCAGGAGAAAACCTTGACACACCTGGGTGGACAGTGATTTTGCTTGTGACTTCATGTAATAATTTGCTGGAAATTCTTTTCCTGTAATTCTGAATCCATTTTACCTCAGCTTTGATATCTGGATATACCTCTACCTTTTTCCTCTTTCTCAGACAACGATTTCCAGTTTCATCTACCTGGTGGAAAGTTATTTCTGTATTCCCCAGCCAATTTCTACTTTCCATATCATTACTTTTACCTGTGGTTAATA
Organism: Mycena epipterygia; assembly: GCA_029281465.1. Taxonomy (NCBI): domain Eukaryota; kingdom Fungi; phylum Basidiomycota; class Agaricomycetes; order Agaricales; family Mycenaceae; genus Mycena; species Mycena epipterygia. Next base: position 516,659 of record JARJCQ010000021.1, on the reverse strand, counting down.
ATGGGATATATCTGACCTTTTTTCGCTCTCTCTCTCTGAGCAATTGCAAGACTGCAGCCAGTTTCTTTATGAATCTTGTTGTGGTGTACTTCTTAAAGTTAGGTAGTATGTAGATGTTGTGTTCTCATTTTTTAATGTCCATATATTGATTTTTCTACAGCTATTTCCGAAAATCTTGACACTGTGAGATGATTTTTGGCGATGCGCAACTTTTGATGCAAGGCTAAGGATTACCAGTTTTGGATGATCTGGTCGGCAAATCTCCCCAACGAGTCATAAGCGGTGAGTCCCCATCCCCAATTTTCTCCATGTTCTTCGTCCCCTGGGAGCTCATAGACGTCATCTGTGATGTACCTGGCCTTTAATAACCATAGAGTGCGTGCCTTGAGGTCCTCGCTGATAGTTCGATAGATCATGGCGAACGGTAAGCTGTGATACACGATAATCGGATTAAGCCCAAATCGGGATGGGTCTTCTCTTATAATAATCGGTTCCATGTACTATCAGTGACTAGGATCCTGGCCACACTAGGAAGCTGGCCACAGGTCAAATATAAGACACTGGAGGATATAATATCTCCCCTTTGTACTTGCATGATGGAATATGACCCATTGCGCACCTTGAGACCAAATTTCAACCCAAAGTGATGAGTTGATCCAACACTGTGCCCGGGTTGATCACGGTCCGAAGGGTGAGAACATCAATTTCTTAAACCCGAACGACCGTCTTGCTTGTTTCTCAACCAATGCGCAGTGGATCTGGGACTTTGAGTACTCATTCGTTTGCTAGGCCCTGGGGATTCCTTCTGGGCATGCAGCACCTGGCGGAAAACTTGTCCTGCATCACCAAATTCACCAACACAACTGTAACACAAACTCAATGTTCGCACTCTGAAATTCGAGATACCGATGGACTCTTGAAGACTATGGTTCTAACACCTTGCAGTATCCATAATGATAAGTGAGGCCTTAATTTACTCCATAGTACACCACTCGAAAACTTCCCCCTGCCTCCTGATACGAATGCAGATAGAAAATCACCCATTCGACCCCGAAAAAAAGATTAAACGTCGGGTTCTCTACCGTACACCTCAAAAGTAGAGGTATGTGTTCAGGGTAGTTCAGTGGGTTCCAATGAACCTCTATATCACTTATTTTTACCTACAACATGTTACCACTGGTGCACCAACCCAATTTAGATGACATTATGGATCCCACCGCCGAGGGCCTTTGTAAAATATCTCCGCTACACTACTTTTGCAAGGTCCAATGTATGATATAAGTGCCCAAAATACATCATATGGATCCAATGTACGCTATGGTAAACGGCGTGGGCCCTCATTCGCCGCCAACAATGGGCTTTTGAGGGTGGCCAGGATCCCTGTCAATTGCCTTTTGGGGAAATCCTTGAAAATTAAATTCGTTGGGCACTCAAAACGGCACCAAAATTATCATGAATATGCTCAATCCTTTCGTAGGATGCGCGCCTATTGCCTAGGGTCCACGAGCCCGGGAAAATTCCCCGTGGAAAGTCGAAAACGGGCCCAAACCCCTTAGGTGGCCAGGATCCCAGCGCGATATAGTAGATGAACTACTTCAGAGGTTAGGATCCATTAATTGCATAAACCTGGGGAGAGTTCACGCTGTCTAGACTGCATGGGGGGTTGATATATAGGCTTCTTTGTACGACCCTGGGATTTCATTAATCCAACTCGAGCGAAAGATACATCATCTAGATGAAGTTTCAACCGACGCGGTAAGTGAGTAATGCTCTTCCACCACAACGACACGCGAGTCCCAAAACACACAGTCGATGCGTGCCGTCTAACCTTCGGTGATAATAGATCAGATAACGCGGATTCATTCAACTTGCACGATTCGCACACGACCTCACGTGAGCGTGTTCTGTTATCCAAATCGGGGAGGTCGCCGTCTCTGGTACCAAAATCACCTTTTTGCTTCCGCCGTCGCTCTCGTCATTTGATTTCAGCTGTGGGTCCGCACTTCACTCAAAAACAGATGGCTTTTTTTCACAGCCTTACCGAAATTTCAATACCGAAGTGCCGCAGTTGTTTAGCTCCCTTTGGCGACCGGAACAGTTCGGGATGATCCGTTTTTTGGCCTGGTGTTTCCCTTCATCTGCGATTTTCAGCCCAACCATGTCCGCAAATGAGAAGCCTTTCATCTGGTTGGTACTCTAGATACTCCCGAACTCAGGGATCGCCTGGTCAGCCCCGATCTCCAAATTCACAGCAGCCAAGCAAGACTCGTCGGCAAGCGGGATTCTTCTGCAGCGTGGCGTCCGCGCACCGACGGCGCACATTGCTCGGTGGCTTTACGGCTGATCCATGGTGAGCGCGCTGAAATATGTGGGGCTCGCCCGGATGTTCATATGCGACATGGGAATCGAAGTAGCAGAGGTGCGTACGAAGCTAAAGTCGCTTCTCTTTTTTAACAGTCTGTTCGCACATGATCACTTTTGACATCTGGCCTCATTCCCAATCACCACCGACCCCAAGAGAGCAACGAAAACCGCATGGCGCATCCAAAACACGACGCATCTAAAAGAGCGTTCCTCATCCAAAGACCGAAAGAGGAAAGAGCGGGAACCCAGTGCACGGACGGCTGGCAAACGGCGAACGGCGTATGTCTGCCCCACGGGGTACTTGCATCATTTGACCTGCATCGCCCGTGATTGTGCAGCGGTGCCGAATCCCCATGGGGAACCGGCACGCAGAAGGCGTTGCCTATGTACCGAATCCGAATAGCGAGATGCATGCGATACGAATCGAAGAAGCCGCAACCCATGGCCATTTCTGTAATGCCTAGCGGGCACGGATACACCTCCCCGTGCGCGAGTCGCTTGTACTTGCGCTTCTCTTCTTTCTCTCTTCGTTCCAACTTCACGGCCACCTTCACGTCCCTCTGCACGTCCCTCACTCGCGTTCGCGTCGCCTGCACGTTCGCCTGCACGCCCAACACTCGCGTTCGCGCTCTCAATAAGTGAGTTCACGCCCACTGGCGCTCGCTAACACCTCGCTCACCACGCGTAGATTATGACTCTGATCACCCCCTTCGCCACCCCCGCCCCCTTCGTCGAACCCCTCCTGCGGTTCTTCTGCCGCAGCGTCCGCCGCGCGAGTAAAGACGTCGTCCGCTGCGTCCGCAACCGCCGCGCCCGTAAAGCGGCGCGTCCGCCCCCAAGCACGCCGCAACCGGCCATGCGCGGCCAGGCCTCGGGCATCTCCATCGCGGTCTTGCCCTCCGACGACGATGATGAGGACGAGGAGCGCGAGACCAAGAAGCCGCGTTGGCTTTGACGCGACAGACACACAGCATACGATATTCCGCCGCCCGATACCCACTCGTTACCGTAGCACACTCGTTACCGTAGCAACGTCCACCCTCACCACCCCCATACGACTCCCACTCCGAAGCCGAAACACGACTGCGGATTTTGAAACACCAGCACACTTCCGAGTCCGACTGATACCACCGCCCGGCAGCACCACCGACCGAATGAAACGAAATAAAATAATTTGTACTAGTGACCTGATGTCTCAATCACGAACGATGGTATTGCTCCCTTGCAGCTTGCCCCAAGCGCTAACTTGATCGGAGTACTTGTAGACTCCGCCACGGCGTTGAAAGAAGAAGAAACCTTTTCCCCGATCTGTCTCCAATTTTGTGCATGACTCCGAGGTTGTGAGCGATCCCAACCCAAGGCGATTTTGCTCTGCAGCCGCTCAATCATTCCGTAATGGCCATTAAAAATGAGAATTCTCCATAAACTGTCCACGCCTTTCCCCCACTTTAAGACGCCAAATTGACATTAAAGACGGCCTCTACTTCAAAGTCCTGGATAGAATCGGACGCATAAATAAATGGGCCGCTATTCAACTTTGGCTCGAAGAGATCTGTGCAAACTCTAATTGTTTCCTATGGAAACGTCACTATAAACCCACATCTTCACTAAACTTGACGTGAGGCTGCTTAAAAAAAATTCGAGAGGAGAGTTTCCATTTTGTAAACCGGAACATGCCGACGTGTGATCCGTTTTCGGCGCGGTGTCCCTCCATGCGTCCTTGGATCTTGCTTGGATTTGCTTGGATCTTCATCCCTCCATACGGTAAGCGCTGGTCAGAGTCTGGCCGACCTCTGTCCTGACCAAGCTTGACACTATCGAATCGCGAATGCGGATCCTCTAGATGCCGGCACCGGCCGCCACTCCACCTACTCGCGTGTCTTTTCCTCATGCTGTGCTATACTTTCGGCGATCGTCTGGGACTCTGGGTCTCGCTTCATGGGCGGTGTTTCTTGGCCGGGTCGCCGTCGTGGCTCAGCATTCTCCTTGGAGCAACTCATCCTTCAAGCCTGAGGGCAAGCATCCTATTCAGGCTGTCTGGCCGATTATCCGCGCTGCTTGGATTTCTCTCGGGACAAAACTGTGCATCTGTCAAATTTTTACTCCTGCTAACTAGTCGCTAGTGTTTTATTTTCCAAACTCTTCCCCCGCCTCACGTTCTCAGATTGTTGTACACCATTCCCCCATTCTCTTACTGGCTAGTCACCCGACGATTCGCGCGCTGTGAACAGGTTTTTCAAGACTTGCCGAATGTTTTTTTAAAGTGCTCCTGAGCGACCGCGATGGCATCATATCCCATCAAGAAATCCTGCATTTCCTCCGCTGAAAAAAAAATTCTATCAGCCAGTCAAATGACGACTTCGGAAGAAAACGACTTGCAACGAAGAAAAGCGCCCCGCTTCGAAGTAAGTGTTGCCTGCTCGAACGACTCGATCGTGACAAACTCGTCTCGCTCCTTCCGAACATCTTGATACGCTGCCAGTCGACTCGGTACCTCCTCCGGCGTGGTTCCATAGGGCAGCATACATCCCAACGCCCCCGCATCCTCGATGGCCATGGCCGCACCTTGGCCTAACGTGGGGAACGTCGCATGTGCCGAATCCCCGAGCAACGCAAGTCGGCCATTGGTCCACGTCGGGAGAATGGGCACCACACGCAGTTGCCAGAGATTAATGGGATCCGCCGCCAATTGGATGAACGCCTGGAACTGGGACCCGAACTCCTTGTATTCCTCCAGGACGTCCTCTCGCGCCGCGCGCGCGTACCAGCCTGCACTGCGTTAACTCTCCAGCAAAGTAGCATCGACACCTGCACTCACTAGCGTGATCTTGGTCGCGCTTGTCCGGGTGCATCATGGTCACGTTTATCAGCGTCGCATCTTGACACGGATACAGGAAGAAGTGGCGGCCGTTCGGTTGAATGACGGCGCGCCCGCCTGGGATGCCGTCTTTCAGGACCCAGTCGAGTTCAGGGCGCCCCTCGAGCTTGGACGCGTCGAGCATCCAGCGGAAGGCGCATATTCCGGTAGCCGGCGCGACTACAGGATGCCCGATAACGACGGTGCGCAGGGTAGACTGTTTGCGGAAAACTGTTAGCTCTCATGGCGATTTAAAGATCAAGAACACGCACACGAATACCGTCGGCGGCGATTACCACGTCCGCATGGAATTCATCGCCGCTTTTGCTCGTCAATTTTCCCGTGGCTGAGTCGCAGTCGATGATCTCCGTTGCAAGATGGATGTCCACGGGCGTCCCCGCGCCTTCCTCGCCCAGCGCGAGGCGCTTCAACTCGTCGTGGAGTGCGCTTCTATGGCAGAGTAATCCTTGCTATTGAATTCTCAATTGATTTCCGCAGAATGCATAGATTCAGCCGTGGGGCGCCACTCACCGCACCGTAATGTTTCGCCTGGTCCTTGAACAGCCCCGTTCTCGCTTCTCCGCCATCCGCATTCCAGGACACGACCTAGGGTACGTCGTCATGCGCTGCCTCCCTGCTCAGGTCGTAATACGCATACCCCTTTGTACTCAGAGCTCCTCAGATTCTCCGGGGCGTAGCCCAGCGCATCCAGGACGCGCATCGCATTCGGCGGGACGCCAATCGCCGCCCCGATCTCTTTGTTGAGCGGCGACGACTCGAACACCTGTGCAATCCGTCGGTTCTGGCTACTATTCACAAGCAGGGTGGAGGAGTAGTACCTTGACGAGATGGCCTTGCCTGCGCAGCGCGATTGCGGCAGTGAGCCCACCGAGACCTGCCCCGACAATGGCGACATTCAGCGGCTTGGCGTCCGATGGCATTAGCTATAGGTTGGGAGGGGAGATGCTTGCCCCTCTATCGGCGCATTGGAATCTGAATCTCAGGCGATAATAATATCCCCCGGGCCGTCTTTGAGGATCACATAGAACAAACAATTAGATGGGCAGTCCAGGCACCGGGGTTCAGAAACAGATGTTGTGGCGGTTCTATATTCTCAGGGTAAATTCCGGTCATTCAGCATTCATAAGCCGTGCTAAATACTACCCAGGTTTTCCTCGTATTTTTGGATTAAACCATCGGCCAGATGGGCGGCATGCAAGACATTCGGAATCGAAGTACTCCGTATCACTGACCTTCGCGCGGCGTGCGGAGCTCCTACCAGGTTTTTTGCGAACATGGCGCTGGGAATACTTCGCACGTCTGCAAGTGCTTTTCGTGTGCCCATATCCACTAACCGAATTTGTAATATGTAGGAAACGGGATGTTGCCGCGCTAATGCTCGTCTCGCGGCTGTTGACGGCACCAGCTTGGCACCAGTAGCTCGCGAAAATATTGAGACACGTCGGGTTCCGATAGCAAGAATAGAAATGGTTCGTGCTAACTCAGTAACTGCTACCCGCATTTATCTCGACAAGAGCGCTCAAACCCAATATTCAAGAACATCGAGGCCACATGTACGGATGATTTGTCAGCGCTCGGTCCTTCTCGTGTTCTGGGAACACCCGGATGCGGTCTTATTACATTCATCATTGTTAAATGGAAGTACGGCATTCTTCCCTGAAGATGGAAGCACCCCGCGGCGGGCCGAGATTCTGGAAGTTTTAAGCCGGTGCAGCTCTCACATGGATCGGACCACTGAACACTTTCAGTCATGACTGTCGCCACGCCCTTGCGAATAGTCATCGTTGGTGCTGGTTTAGGTGGACTTGCCGCCGCGGTTTCATTCAGAAGACAAGGACACCGAGTGGAGGTTCGGCTTCGTGCGTTCAGCACCGTTTCTCACTAACGATATTAGATCTTCGAATCTTCGCTGATGAACCAAGAAATTGGTGCAGCTATTACGATTCAGGCCAATGCATCACGAGTCTTGGAGTATTTCGGCTACAACAAGGATAATCTCAAGGGGGTAGAGTTCTTAGGTGTAGGTGTTTCACCTCGACTTGGTGTTGGCCTGGCTGATTTCTGCAGAATGTAGTATTTAGCTCTTTGGGAGGAGAGGGTCGGATAAACGCGAGGCCGTCATCGGAGAAAACCCCTGCTAGACGTGTAAGTAAATCACAAAATCTCGTTCATAGACTGATATCCGAATAGCCAGGTTTGTTCTGCCATAGAACAGACCTCCATGATGAGCTCAAGCGGCTAGCCATCGGGGAGCAAGGTTCTGGTCCCCCCGCACTTCTACACCTGGGACAAGAAGTCGCTTCCTGCGATCCAGTTAAAGGAATTTTGACGTTGAAAAACGGCGAGACCCACGAGGCCGATCTCGTTATAGGCGCGGATGGAATTCATGTGCGTGTGCCAATTTCACTGTGTTCCCACCCCTTGTAGACGGAGGGTCCGTCTACGCGGGTAGACGGAGCGTAGACGGACCCCTCTGTGTACGTATATCTACACCACGTAGACACATGTGGTGTACTTATGTCTATGTTCTTCTAGGTGTGTCTACCTGCGTACATCAACATAGATGGACCTCCACGGAGGTACACAGACCTACACCCATGTAGACTGAGCTGTAGACAGAGTTCATTCATTTCAAGTCAGCTTATGGCCCAGCTGCCCAGAAGACCTGAAGAATATCCAGTATGCCGTTTTCTGAAGGAGGTTCGAAGTTCACAACTGTTCAAGTGATCCGCTCTAAATCCGGGCTGATCGAGTCTGTGTTTGGCATGGGCGTCTGATACGGCTTCCATGGTTACCGCTGATGGGCAGGAATGATGAGTCATTGACACTGTTATTGTATGTACTATGAATTGGTGCGCCCTCCCACTCGGCTACAGAGCTGTGGGATGTGTGAATGGCGAGAATACACAAAAGATCGCACCAACAGCTATAAAAATGTGAGATTGAGAAGAGGGAGGTGCGTCTACGACGCGGACGGAGGTAGACGGAGGCAAGGCGGAGCTAGTTGCACTGCCTCTACGTCATGTAGCCGAACGTAGCCGAACGAAGCCGAATGTAGACAAAGCTCTGTCTACATAGGAGCGTAGACACACTTAGACGTATGTAGAAGAGTGTAGATAAAGCTAGATAGAGTTAGCTGAATGTAGATGGGGGTCCGTCTACTGGGGGTCGGAACGCAGTGTTTCTCGTCCAACCCTGGAATCGATCTGAGCGGGAAAACCAGTCCGTGATCCGCACCAGTGTTCTGGGATATCCGCAGACAGCACTGTCCTCTGGAACCTCCTGTTTCCGCTTTATGTTAGATGCCACGAAACTGGAGGGCCATCCCGACATGGAGTGGTTGCGCGAGGGAATGTCGGGACCATGCGTATGGGGTGCGTTTTAGCCGGAAAATCACATCTGACCTTTATTCCAAGATCGTTATGTCTCCCGAAGAGCACTTTCAGATGCTGTTCCTGTCGTCGTGTCGTCACGGAGGTCTCATCAACGCGGTGGCTCTCCACGCCGACGACAGAGATCAGGATACCCATGGTGAGTCATGTCAATAGACAATTCTTTGAGAGGCGATTCAGCTACCCATAGATTGGAGCGTTACGGTGGATGTAAAGCAAGTCAGTAATTAGGACATCAAGGGTATCAGATCCCACGAGCTAAATCTTGCGTAGGTGGTGGAAGAATTCAAGGACTTTCATCCTCGATACCTGGAATTCCTTGAACTGGCGGAGCAGCCAATTCTTAAGTGGCAGCTACGAGTGCTACCACTCCTTCCGACTTGGATCAACGGACGAACCGCTCTCCTCGGTGATGCTGCACACGTGACCTTGCCAACGCTCGGACAAGGCGCGGGGATGGCGCTCGAGGATGCGGCTGCCATTGGCTGCCTAATCCCCCTCGGGACCACTAAAGATGATATCGCGGCTCGATTACAAGCGTACCAAGAGCTCCGAAAATCGCGAGGGGACTTTGTCAATCAGGAATCTCTGGAGCAGGCAACGCAACAAGCCAAGAGATTATCATATAACAGATGTAAGCATTTGTTTCAGATAGCTCAATGCATTAATTGATCCGCGCGTCGGGCGCCAGCGCAAGCCCAGCGGACTTTCTTAATTGATTATGATGCCGTTGAAACCACCCAGAAGTATTTTCGCGAGCATTTCACATGTGAGTCAGGGACTATGGGGCACACGTAGAATATTCCAGCTTGAAGTAAAAATGTCAATTAAACCGGTCTCAGATTCAATCCTCCAGCTTTCGCACCCTCCAGGTATTATCATTCTCCGAAACTGGAAAATCTGGAGGGTCGCACAAACTGGTTAGACGAACAAATGCCCGTTTTGACAATAATAAGTACGGCCATCAGCTATATGCCGCGTTGTCCTCCAGTGTCTATTTGGGGGTATGATGAAAATCCAGACCATTCTTACCATACCGATGTTCGTGCCCGCTAAGGTCTGCGATGTCCTCTTCTACTTTCATCTCCGAGAAAAAAAATCAATAATCCAAATCCGGAACCAAATTTATTCCAGCACTACTTACAGCCCAAGGGGAATCGACATTCTCCAAGTATGAACTTACCCGACTTGCCCAATTGGGACATAATAGTGGTCACGTGGGGACTCGGTTATTCTAATTTATTGCATTGTGAGACAGCCGAATACCAGAATATTTCAGAGATATTTGAGGGAGCTTGAATAGCACAGCAGGCCACCTCAACCAGAGAACTGGCCCAGAAATATACCTCACAGTCGCGATACACATCGTTACTGAAGCACCACCTTTGCTACACACATGCCATTCAAGCCCAGAAAAAGCCATAGGAAGGACATAATGAATTGTATCCTATACATCCGGTGCTCTGTGGTGTCATTTGACAGTACTAATGAGCAGTTTCAAGTGTAATTCATAAGGCCCTCCGGGCGCCCCTGGTACCGATACAGCTGACTGCTACCCCTACCTGAGTTAATTTGACACCTTATATCTCTCCTTCAATGTTAATACAAAGGCCCTCTGGGCACTCCCTGATACCTCATTCTGGACCTGGCTTCATATACTAGAACCGAATAAATGGATTCAGAAGTGGCCCGCTCGCAAGTCTCGCCCGGCCTCGTGCCTCGGCCGACTCGCCTCCCTCGCGTGGCCTGATGCTATATTCTGGATGGATTTATGTGAGAGAATTTAGGGACAGGCTCAGATATTAATTTTCAAAGGTGGTAATGAAAGCCATTCACTGGATAGACGGCTCAAAGTTGGTTCTTGGGACGATTAAATCTTCATACACACAAAGTTGACACTGTGGGATGGGGACAGGGTGGGAACTGGGGCCAGGGGGCTTTAACATTCTTCCACTGACAATAATGAATTTTAGACCACCGAATGGTGGATTGGGAGGCTTTTGTCCGTAAATTCGCATTAATTTGCGAGTTATTTATTTAATTTCAGGCGGGCCGGGCTGTCGCCGGGATGATCGGAGCTGATGGCAGATTTGGATTATCGTTTTGAGACCTGGAACCTAAGTCGGTACCAGGAATACATTTATGCATACAGATGTGATTTCTGAGCAAGCATATATCAACAATCATCCAAAAACCTTACTTAACTCCCAAATGCACTCAATGTACCCTAATTTAAAATGATTGATGCGAAATAGGGGTCCGGCGTTCTTAAATATGCCGTCATGATCGAGACGCAGATTTTTGCCGTCTGGGTTACACTCAAGAGGTGAGCGATCATCCCGATCCTAACACAGACCTCTCTGACAACCCCCCAAATTGGGAAGTCCGAGACCACCGACCGACTTTCATCGGTCTCGATGCTCGACTTTTTATTTTGGCTGAGAGACTTCCTCGGATCCTCTTGAGATCCTGGCCACCCCCCCCCCCCCACCCATTTTCATACATTACTCATCCTTATAGATACACGAAACAATTTATTTTTCCTCTGTATGCTATGGAATGGATTTTACAACGTATTTCGGTAACTCCGGTAAGACTCCGGCGAGTGATGGTGATGTCATGCGACTAACATAATCTCGGAGATAATCCAGATGAGACCTAAATCAGATCGATATCGGCTGCTTACATACCCCCCCCCCCCCCCCCCCCTTGACAGATGGCGACAAACCGAGGTCTATGTCGTGGACTTTAGGATCGCTCACCTCTTGGTTACACTGAGGGTTTTGAGGGATTACAGGGTTTGGAGGGAGGTATGAAGCACGTGATCCGGTAATTAAACAATAACCCGTCATGATCGAGACGGGAAAAATTGCCGATTAGGGTACGGGTTTGAGACCTAGGTCGGTACCAGGAATCATGCCGAGGTAACAAGTACAAGCAAATGATTGCCGCGCTAGGTGTGGGAATCTTCTTCCTTATAAAGGTGGGAGGTCTAAAAGTCTCGATAAAACAAGTTTTCGACCCTAGATCCGAAATTTTCAAGTCGATTCAACCTTTAATAATACTGCAACTCAGATTTGGACCGTCTATCCCCTCTAAAGAGGAGCTGTAGATGCCTCTTGAATTCTTGTCATGTTCTTATGACCTGATGGGGCATGGTAATTGGTATTCATTTTGCTTTATGGTCCTATGGAAATAAGAAATGAAGTCAGAGCTAGCTTATTCCTTAATCAATTCTCAAAATTAAGTGACAGCCAAGAACGTGTGCAGTATCATAGATAGGGCTCTCATCCGTTCCCGTTCTCGACGGGCCTACGGCCCGTTTCTACGGGAACGGCCCCTTCCGTAGGGCGATTTGGGACAGATTTTCACGGAACGGGTCTACGGGTGGATGTCAAATCTGGGAAGAAACTGGATTAAAAGCTGTCAAAAGTCTTCGGCAACGGCTCGGTTGTGTCCGGTGAGGTTACGCGATCCAGTTTGGGGATGAAAACCGTGGAAATCAATGTTTTCTCCAGATCTACTGGCTCGGCAATGATCGGCATTCTCCAAGATATTGATGGCCGCCCGCTTAGACCATCCATTACGAAGCTTTCTCGTCTCTGGTACGTGGAACATTCCAAGGTAAAATGTATGGGTCAGGCAAGGGAGGTTTATACACGAAAATGGAGGTTTTTTAGACTGACAGAATTGTTCAACATGAAAACCCCCCCGGGACCCGTAAAAGTGCCGTCACCCGTCGCACGGACGGGACCCGTCCGTAGAGCTATCTGGAACTCAGCTCTACGGGACGGTTACGGGACGGATGACCCAAACAACGGCCGTAAAGGCCCGTCCCGTATTACGGGACGGACATTTTAGAGCCCTAATCATAGAAGAGGTCTGATGAAACTGCATAATCCAAATTAGACAGCTTGCGCAACAGCCACTGGAGCCATTTGATGGCTTGTGGAGCGTGCGCAGATTTGGCAGGTGAATGGCTATGAATGGCTCCACGAAGCCATTGTCATCATATTTTTGGCTGTGAAGCCATTCATTGTTCAGAGACTGGACTATGCTGTGTATAATATTATCACTATCACTATGTCAGATTCAGCCGACAGAAATCCGCGGGTAGCCTCACAATGGATAGGCTGTTCAGACCTCGACAAACCATCACTGCCTGCTTTCACCACACACCAAGGGAACATGATGATGTCCGTGGATATATCCGTAGCTGCTAGATAACCCCGGAAAAGCAGTGCTCTGGCTACCCGTCCGTGGGATGCAGTGAGAAGTTGTTGGAGCGTTTCATACCTTCTACCAGTGGGTGCTCTCGCCACGGGGAAACAATGTACTAAACTTGGGTTGAACTGCCATCGTTGGCCAGCCAATCCAGAGGATTTTTGTTTGAGTGCACGAATGAAACAGGAACACCTTTAATATCGACTGTATCCAGTCCACGGACGGATTAACCTGTGCCGATATATTAAATTAAAGTATGATCTCACACGTTGTCCCTCTCTTAGGAAATGATAGGTGATCTGGCATCGATGTTCCATCGCCGAGTTCTGATGTTGTCGTGATTTTCTTATGCCAACGGGGCGCTGAAGAGATATCCCTTAGTCACCGGCAACGAATAGAATCACCATTTTTTGGACAGTATTTAAGCAATGGTCCCCTTGCCCCGGTTCCCACAAACCTAACGATCCAATCCAACATGTCTGACTCAAATTCATTCACGCCTTCGGGGGAAAGTGCATATGACCTCTCTGTGGAATACTCCAACATGTACGGTGCTCTCCTCTCTGCTATTGGCTATGGTTGAGCTCCCTGAACATTACCCGTGATGCATTGCTGACGAGAGACCGCTAGGGATTCTGTTTACCATGACATTACAAACTCTCCTTCTTTTCTTTAAGTTACCTAAGTCCAAGATTCCTTGGCGCTTGGTGATATATGTCTCTGTGACGTTCATACTCGCCAGCATCGGATTCGGCGGCCATGCGAAATTTATCCAGATGGCATATATTGATGACCGCAATATTCCCGGGGGACCCAACGCTTTCATTGTCAAGTTTTACTCCATACCGGCCAATATGATGTCATTTACGGCGTGAGCGATAAATCCACGAATGCGTACCAAAGATTGTTAAACCCTCTAATAGTTACACCATAATGAGTTGGATGGCGGATGGTCTCGTGGTATGTGAACATCAAATTAATTGGCAATTTAATTTATGCTAGGACATCAGCTTTGGCGCTTTACCTTGATTTGGAGCTACGATTATCGTCTCAGCATATTCCCAGGGTTAATGTTCATGGGCTCCATTGGTACGACTATATTCGATAGCCAAACAGATTTTTGAATGCTGGTTGAGCAGCTTCTTCCATCGCACTCATCATATCTGTGACAAGATCTGGGGACACATTCTGGTCCGCGAGATCTCTTCATTTCGGCATCGTCTACTGGTCTCTGTCCCTTTCCCTCAACATTATCCTCACTGGCTCGATCGTAACCCGAATTCGGATTGTTCGCCATCGCGTTCGAAAGTTGCTGGGCTCAGAGCATTCCGCACAATACCTCTCAGTCACGGCAATGCTGATTGAATCTGCGGCCTTGTATGCCATCTGGAGTCTGGTGTTCCTCATATGCTATGCGCGCAACACACCGCTTCAAAATATACTTCTGCCACCCTTGGGCCAGATTGAGGTTGGTTGAAACTCGATATCAGCTGATTAACTCATTTACTGATCTGTATATCCTCTTGCAGGGCATCGCTCCCGTCCTCATATTATTTAGAGTTGCTCAGGGCCGTGCCTGGTCGCAGAACATGGCTAATGCGACTTCTAATGAGGTTTTGCACCACGGTCGTCGCCTTCCACTGAGCCAGGATACTGTGAGTGTGGAAGAATCTAGAAATGTTCCGGGACGGGTAAATATTAGCATAACGACGGAGGCAGTCACCCAGTGGGATGACAGGCATCTTAGTCTGGCAGTTTGAATTCGTTGATGTTTGGTTGCAATTAGAATATATTTATATATCCATAGATAGACCATTTGTATTTAATAGCGACAATCACCACAGCCTGTAGAAAACTTTCAATAATTCTCTCCACCATTGGCTCACCTTTTAAATTTTTATTTCATCCGCGGGGTCTCTTCTGATCAAATTTCCCACGGTTGTGAAATAGCCTTGATGGCAGCTTCTCATGTGAAATTTGGTGAACTTCGTGCATTTCGCCTGAGCCAGTGTCAAAACCTCATTCCACAACCCGGATAGAATACAGCTGAAGAAAGTCAGCAGCATTGGTTCAATGGTTGTCTAGCTGCGTACACACGACATGAGTAGGCACTGCGTTTAGACCCCCCGTAGACAGACCTCGGGCTACCTTGGTCTACCTTGGTCTACCCTCTGTCTACCCGGGTAGACGTACGTGTACCACAACATGTAGACACATGTTAGTCTACCTCAGTGTACCCCTGTCTGCCTCCGGCTACCTAAGGTGGACAGCCTTCAGCGACCTCTGTCTACCTCGGTCTCTCTTGGTACACTGACCCCGTCCAAACGTACACTGCTAATTTGGGCTTGGCACCTCGGCCCTTCCTGTGTCTAGGTGTCTCTCCTTTGCTTTGCACTAATTCTGGACGCGCCAGCAGAGTCGAAATCACGGCATCGCCACACGTGTGTGCACACATTGACAGCGGTGGCCATCGGATCAAACAATCACTTGATTTCCCTTCTTCAAGAGGCGAGCAATCTACTGATCCGGCACACAGATCACAACACGTGAACGGTGAAGGCCCCACCCCCCAAATTCGGACATAACTCCGAAAGCGACCCCGACTGTTTGTAACGTAACATGTTCCAGTCCACCTAGGCAAGGTTTCATGAATATCATACACTAATATATCAAACTTCCCAATTCTAAGTATTCCCTCAAACTCTTTCTTTTATTCAGTCCACTAGCGGCATCTCGGATTTAGGGTCTGATTTGGCCATGCCATGCGACATCAGTTGTGTGCCGGATCAGTAGATCGCTCGCCCCTTGTTCTTCAACATTCGTGGCAACTCGCTTACAATTTACTATTTACTTCTCGTCAACCTGGGATGAAAGTTCAGAGGCAAAACCCGGTGTTGATGTCAGCCAGACTATGTCTGCGTCGGTCTACCTCCGTCTACCTCGGCCCGGGTCCGTGTACCCCCATCTACAGGGTAGACAAGAGAGATGAGGATGGTGAGAAATACGGCCTACTTTCTGCTATTTACAGGTAGATGGATGGAACAAAATGCGGAGAGCGAGTTACTTATATCTACGGTTCTGTGCCACCAGGACCGGGGATGGAAGGAGGAGGCTGCGATGCGGGGGCCGTTGACGTCGTCGGCAACTCCATCAACGGCAACCTCTCGAAGGCATCTGGGGACTCTTCTCAGACGATCCTTGATTGCAGTTGTCGCCCACGAAACAGCGCACAGAACTGACATCGCGAACGGCAGGAAAAGCAGCAACGCAGCGCCCACTTGTATTCCGTGATCTTCGGCAGACCATACAGCGCTCAGGGTGCCTGATGTTAACCTGGTGGTCAGATGAACTCGGGGATTTGCGGGCGGTGGCGCACCGAAAGTTAGCAGGAGAGACGCAAGTGCGATGGAGAAAAACGGATATGGCAGCATGATAAGCATGGAGTACACATGGAACCGGGTGGGGTAGAGTACCTATAAACCTATTCAATGACAACACGTGGTGCAGAGCATGTCCGATATACTTTTTCCGCCCAGCCTGCCTTTGCTCTGTTGGCGACGAGGGAAGCAACCGAGGCGACAGTGATTCCCCCAATGAGCAGAGCGGAGGAACTGAGGAGGCATATGTAGGGGCCGCGGAGGGTGTAATTCACCATGGCTGCTTCGGGAGGTGCAGTGGTGATGAAGACGGCGGAAGTGGCCAGCAGCAGGCTCGCCTGCGGGTCCACCACCAGTGTCAGCCAGGAACCAGGAAATTGCTGGAAACCAGAATGTGGACGCACCACTACCAGCATGATGTTCAGGCGCTCACTCATTTTGCGCCTGCCTTCTGCCCACACACTCTCGTCGCCCTCCTCCTCGAGCTCGATGGATGCCCAGATGGGCTCTAACCCCAGATGCCCATACGCGGTTATGCACAAGATGTGGAAGGCGGTCCATCTTAGTGTTGTCAAAGTTCGGTTCGGGATTTAGGTTCGAACCTGAACCAAACCGAACTGAACGCGAATTTCAGGTTCATGTTCAGCAAATCTGAACCTGAACCTAAAGTTCGGTTCAGGGTTCAGCGGGGAGTCGCCGCATTCGAACCCCGAACCGGAAGTTGAACCTCAAGGCCAGATTTCCTCCATTTCAAAGGTAAATTTGAGGATTTGGTGCATGTAATTTCGCTCGGGAAAGACTCATACTCAGTTGATATATTGAGGTTTTCCACCTGGCGAGATTTTCAGGGAATACAACAAGTTATGTTACCGAAAGGGTGATCATGTGACTTGTTATTTTTGAATTAAATATTCCTCAGGGCGCGTTGTTGGGATCGGATGGTCATTTTCAATGTGCGTGATGATAATCAAGCTTATTCTAACTACGCTGCAGGTATTCTATATTTTTCCGGCCCACAGAAAACACTTACTCGAATATAATTAGTTCTTTAGGTTCGAACGCGTTCGAACCTGAACCGAACCTGAACCCCAGGTTCAGCGTTCGGAGAAAGACCCCCCGAACCTGAACCGAACTGAACTTTGACAACACTAGGACTCCATGATGCATCGTAGCTTGCCGAATCTTTGAGATCGGGAGGGCACTCGCCAGTGATGTGCCGGTGGATACCTGATCAGGATGGCCTCCTCTTTCTGACTCAATGTTGTTGGCTCCTGCCCGCACGGAGAGGACCCCTGTGCTTCGGAATCGGAGGTCATCGGGATTCCTGGTGGTGTGAGCATAGAATGAGGAAGGTGGGCAGGAAGCTGGCATGGAGGCCTCGTGGCATGTGTCTCGTCATGTCATTGGGAGTCACACTGCAAAACGCAGGATTTTCGGAGGCCCCCAAAACGATCCTCAAAGTATTAGTTTAACTAATAAAATAAGCAGCCCTCAAAACACACCTTGAATGTAACACCACGTCGAGGTGAAACACCTACACCTGAAAGCTCTTAGTCTAGAGTTACTTGACAGGTTGATACCGTCGGTCGGGTTTCGGAGCTAAAATCAACACGTGACATGCAAACAGCACCATATACGCTCTGACGCGTCTATCACATCCTCGTGCGCATGGCCGCGCTCTGGATTTTTTTGGCGGTTTTCTTGACCCATTGGGTTTTCTTCCGTCCGGAACCATGGAAGAAGGCGCAGGAGAGACCTGACTGTTGCTGGATGTCGCGAGTGATGGCAAAGGCCCGATTGAGAAGCGTGTGAACCTTTCTCAATTAGGCCATAATTTCCTAATTCAGCTCGGCGGTTGCCGAACCTCGACCGACGGGTTCAGATGCGCGACTGAAATCAGACCATTATCAAGTTTTTTTCCATCCGCCTCAAAAAAAAAAAAACATTTGATTTATGGACTGACTACGGGAGACTAGAAAGCTCTACCCCTTTGAGATTATCCCTGTCGCAGCCGAAATACTCCAAGACTCGTGATGCATTGGCGTGGATCGTAATAGTTGCACCAATTTCCTTGTTAATCAGCGAAGACTCAAAGATCTAACCTTAGTGTCAACGGTGCTGTATTCGTGTGTGAGAGCTGCACCGGGTTTAAACTTCCAGAATCGCGGCCCGCCCCGGGGTGCTTCCATCTTCAGGGAAGAATGCCGTACGTCCATTTAAACATGATGAATGCAATAAGACCACATCCGGGTGATCCCAGAACGCGAGAAAGACGGGCCGCCGAATCATATGCGCATATGGTCTCGAAGCTCTTGAACGCTCTTTTTCGATAGCTACGGCGTAAGTGAGGGTAGGAGTTAGGGAGTTGGCACGAACTGTTCCTATTCTTGCTATCACAGGTGGAAATGTCTCGATATTTCCGCGAGGCACCTGGTGCCGGCAACTGCCGCGAGACTGACTAGCATTAGCGCGGTGACACCGCGGTTCCTAGATACGTACGAATCTGGTTAACGGATGTGGGCAGATAAAAAGCATATTCACGCCTGCGAAGTATCCTACCGGACAATCCAGGCAACATTCGCAAAAAATCTGGTAGCAGCTCCGCACGCCGCGCTAAAGTCAGCGATGCGGCTCATTACCAGTACTTCGATTCCGAATTTCTTACGTGCAGCCCATCTGGCGATGGTTGAATCCAAAAATACGAGGAAAACCTCGGTGGTATTTAGCACGGCTTATGAATGCTGAATGACCGGAGTGTACCCTGAGAATATAGAACCGCCACAATATCTGTTTCTGAACCCCGGTGCCTGGACTTCCCATCTAATAAATACTTCTATGTGATCTTCAAAGACGGCCCGGGGGATATTATTATCGCCTGGGATTTAGATTCCAATGCGCCGATAGAGGGGCACGTATCTCTCCTCCTAAACCTATAGCGAATGCCATCGGACGCCAAGCCGCTGAATGTCGCCATTGTCGGTGCGGGTCTCGGCGGGCTCACTGCCGCAATCGCGCTGCGCAGGCAAGGCCATCTCGTCAAGGTACCACTCGTACTCCCTGCTTGCGAATAGCAGCCAAAATGACGCATTGTCCCCAGGTGTTCGAGTCGTCGCCGCTCAACAAGGAGATCGGGGCCGCGATTGGCGTCCCGCCGAATGCGATGCGCGTCCTGGATGCGCTGGGCTACGCCCCGGAGAATCTGCGGAGCTCTGAGAACAAAGGGGTATGCATATGATGACCTGCGTAGGGAGGCTCAGTGCATGACGACGTACCCAGGTCGTCTTCTGGAATGCGGATGGCGGAGAAGCGAGAACGGGGCTGTTCAAGGACCAGGCGACGCATTACGGTGCAGTGAGTGACGCATCGCGGCTGAATCTACATATGCATTCTGCGGAAATCAATTGAGGATTCGACAGCAAGGATTATCCTGCCACAGAGGCGCACTCCACGACGAGTTGAAGCGCCTCGCGCTGGGCGAGGAGGGTGCGGGGATACCCGTGGACATCCATCTTGCAACGGAGATCATCGACTGCGACGCAGCCACGGGAAAATTGACGAGCAAAAACGGCGATGAATTCCACGCGGACGTGGTAATCGCCGCCGACGGTATTCGTGTGCGTGTTCTTGATCTATAAAGTATTCTATGAGGGCTAACAGTTTGTCGCAGTCTACCCTGCGCACCGTCGTGGTTGGGCACCCGGTCGTTGCGTCTGCCACCGGAATATGTGCCTTCCGCTGGATGCTCGACGCGTCCAAGCTCGAGGGACGTCCTGAGCTTGATTGGGTCCTGAAAGACGGCATCCCGGGCGGGCGCGCCGTCAGGGCAAACGGGCGCGGCATCTTCGTATATCCGTGTCAAGATGAGACGCTGATAAATGTAACGATGATGCACCCGGACAAGCGCGATCAAGATCACGTTAGTGAGTGCCAGTGCCGATGCTACATCGCTGAAGAATTAATGCAGTGCAGGCTGGTATGCGCGCGTGACGCGAGAGGATGTCCTCGAGGAATACAAGGAGTTCGGACCCCAGTTCCAGGCGTTCATCCAATTGGCGACGAACCCGATTAACCTCTGGCAACTGCGTGTGGTGCCAGTGCTCTCAACGTGGACGAAGGGCAGACTTGCCTTGCTCGGGGATTCGGCACACGCGACGTTCCCCACGTTGGGACAAGGGGCAGCTATGGCGATCGAGGATGCAGGGGCGTTGGGATGTATGCTGCCCTCTGGAACGACGCCGGAGGAGGTACCGAGTCGGTTGGCGGCGTATCAGGATGTTCGGAAGGAGCGAGACGAGTTTGTGACTGTCGAGTCCTTTGATCAGGCTACAGTTGCTTCGAAGCGGGGCCTTTATCTTCGTTGCAAGTGATTTTCTCCTGATGGCGTCAAATCAGCTGATAGAAAGGTTTTTAGCGGAGGAAATGCAGGATTTCCTGATGGGTTACGATGCCATCGCAGTCGCTCAGGAGCACTTTAACAAAACCTTCGGCAAGCCTTGAAGACCTGATCACAGCGCGCGGATTTCGGGTACCTAGCCAATGAGAGAATGTAACACGACAACAGGTATATAACAGTCTACGAAATGAATTATTGCGGGTTCAAAAGGAAATTGGCAACACACCGCGGCAACGTATGATCCCCATTGAATGTTTTCTCGATAGTGGGTGGCAGGCGCTGGGGATGCACTCGATGACAGGATGGCGCTACCTGTATTACGTATATAACGTGTGTTTTCTCAGATCACATATACTTCACGGCGGGCCGGGCGGCCTGAGTGCGAGGTACGAGCATCAAGTTTGTAGCGTCTGTTTATAAGAGACTAGCCTGAGGCTGAGGCTGAGTATTGCACCAAAACTAAATGATTGGAGAGTTACATAAAACACTGATCCGGTAGCTCGCACCGTACTTTGCGCGTCTTCGTTCATCAGAGCTCGCCAAGGAGGGCGACGCAATAGCCGCGACCCAGACGTCTGACGCACACAGATATGTCCCTTTCAAGCGCTTGGTTGAATCACGGTGCACGACAACTCACACGGCCCGAAGCTGCTGTCCATCTGCCGGTTTGACGCTCAACCTAAAATACTTTTCACAACAGCGTGGAATGCCTAGTCTCTCGTGGACAGACGCTTCAACAAATGAGCTCGTGCCTCGCTTGTTGAAGTCTGTTGTTTACCACGGGGGTCCGATCGACTAGTGGCGTTATTACGCAATCGCGGAATTTGAATATTAGTGGGTAAATGCTCGAACGCTGGTATTTGGGGCCTTCTATCCCTCCCTTGACCTGAAACCTTCATATAATGTGCGTAGATACCTCATATATAAATTTGCCAATTTTCACCGTCCATTTTGAGGAAGTTTTGAGTATTTTCGGAATGGACGTCGAAATAACACGTGACTGAGTCGCGCTTTTTGCACAACGGATTATAAGCCACATTTTTAAATTCTGAGGAGACAGAAATTGAGGCACAGCTCAGGCAACCCCTTTTATGTCAAAATAGCATGGAACAAGCAGTTCTGTATGAAAAAGTGTACGCGACTTGAATTCAAACTCCGAGATTGCGTAATAACGGAGCTAGTCGATCGGACCCCCGCAGTAAACACAAGACTATGGAATGCCATTATCCGTTCTATTACATAACGATATGGACAACTTTCATTTGGATGGCTTTGGTTCCATCTCCATACATATTATCCCCATCTTTTCAACTCTCCTCTCGCTCTTCTTCCTCAAGGTCAAAGGACCCACATACGGTCTTATTCAACTACGCTTCTCACACACTCCCCATTTATTCACACTGTCTCCATGGTTCCGGTGTCTTCAACGCGCGGAACGACGGTGCGCTGCGCGAGAACTGCGCAGACGAATCCCATGTTTCAACAGCAACCTGGGAATGTCCTTAAATAGCCACAAATCCTCACTCCGGCCACATGGGGCGACTCGAGTATAAAGAGGCAGCCCCTCAGCTCGCTTTTCACAATCCCTGCGCGACATTTTTCGCTCTCTTGACTGGGCTCCACTGCAAATATCCTCGCGTTGTTAATTCCGCAAATCTTTAATGACTCAGGACAACAATATCTTTCTAGATTATCAATGAATGATATTATATGTTTTGTTTTTTTGCTTCGACAACAGCAATGTCTCGACCGATCTAGGTTCATGTTTCATATACCTTTACTTATAATTCATGTATATTTTGTCAATGATATGGCGAAGCGGAGCGCAGGCATTTCTTGTCTGAATTATTAGGGTCGTCACATCAGACATCTAAGATCCAGCGAATGGGATGGTGATGGATTGGCGCTGAGGTAGGCCATCATCGGCACGGTATTAAATTTCAGCGCTTCACCAGAGGCACTGATTCGGTGGCTCTCACCGTACTTTGCGCGTCTTCGTTCATCCGAGCTCGCTAAGGAGGCCGATGCAATAACCACGACGCAGACGCACATATATATGTCCTTTCAAGCGCTTGTTTGAATCTCGGTGCAAAACAAAAATGTACGGCTCACACGGCCAGGCTCCAACTCATCAAAGTTCCCACAAACAGCACACAGAAGCCGCTGTCCGTCTGCTGCGGACGCGGCTTTACACGCTGTTGTGCGAAAAAATCTCCCCAGTGTTTCGATGGAAATGCCATCTGAAATGTTGGGTCTCAGTGGTCCAAGATCCAGCGAATGGGATGGTGATGAATTGGCGCTGAGGTAGGCTGTCATCAGCACGGTATTCAATTTTAGCCCTTCAGCAGAGTTGGCTGGGAGAATTTTTGGATGACAGTGACAGCGATGCATGTTAACTGCGACTGCTTTCGGCGGCGGAGACCACCTTCATCCGAGGGCGATGCACTAATACGCGTAGAGGGTGTCTGGGACCGGTACCCTGACGACATCGGGATGGCCTGCATCTGCCCGTTTCCGTCACAGATTCTCCTGAGGCCTATGTGTAACTGTGAACACGGCGGCGGAATGACAGTAGATCTCCATGTTATTCTCGACATTTCGGATGAGAAGCAACGCAACCATCGAGAGCCTAGATCCGGCATCTTAATTTCATGATAAATAAGAGCGCTTGGGTCAAGCCATAAGAGTCTGACCGACGACCACCATTCGTGTTTCTGCCGTAGACGAAACATGGCTGCTGCTATCCCCACCGAAAATCCCATCATCCTCGACATCACAACAAGCTTTGGGGCTTCCATAGCTGGTTCCTGGTTGTTATCGGTGATGTGGGGGATTTCGAGCCTTCAAGTGTAAGTCGCTTTGTGTCACAGTGTGCATATCTAATCTGGCTGATGCTGTCCTGTAGCTTCATCTACTTCATGCAGTACGCACCCTTGCTCTTCGCCTCCGCTTTTTGGCGCTGATACGTATTTTTTGTTCCAGGTCCGGTGAAACCGACCCTACCCCACTCCGACTCATGGCATGTGTCATCATTTGCTACTGATTGTCCTCCACTAACTATCTATCACATTATGTAGATCAGCGCTCTTTGGTAAGCCATGTTGCATCCGGTGCTTCTTTGATTCATCCAACTATCAAGGCTTTTGGACACCGTCAACGCGATTCTCATCTTCAAGGGCAGTACGTCACTCCTCATTCCCCCGCACATTTCGTCGGTTATGAAAATAATACGAAGATTGGCGCGTCTTGATTCATCAATACGGTAGAATTGCTGGCTTGTCGGAGATTCAACCGTCAGTCGGGTTTTATTAACATTTAATTCCGCTGACCTCTTCCGGCAGCGAGATTTTGGTGCGTGCTTCAAAGTCACCAATCTCTCAGTCTAGCAATGTTTATTATAGATCCACACTTGGTTTGAGGTACAGTCCCCGTTCATCAAGTCACACACCAACTCATTGCCCTCCCAAGGTTGTTGTGATATTCGTGGTTCAGATTTACTTTATTCGCCGGATTTACCTTTGTACGTGCATCATTGTATTTTACATTTCGTCCGGATCAATGCTGAACTCCACTCAGTTGCGAAAAAAGCAATTATCCGAACACACACTGCGAAGCTTCTGGGATACGCCTTTCTCGTTGTGATGGTACTGTACCCATGCTAATACTGTTAGCACGCTCGATTCTCATTTATTTTCTCCCCCTCTCTCTTATCAGGTCATCCTCGCGGCATGGCAGTTCAGTATGTATTCCTAGTCTTGCTGTCAACGACTCCTGACTTGTTTCAAGTTGGGCTTGTTGGTAAACTGACAATTACATCGATATTTCTCTTGCCATACTCAAATGAGATAACAGTATACCAGATCTATGGGTGGGTTTGTTAATCCTCTTGTAATGCATATCCATTGTGTTAACCTCTGTTGCAGGTATGGAACATCTGTTGCTGTTCTCTCAACCCCTCTGCTTTTGGTACGTTCAAAACTTACCTGTGTTGCTTTCGTTCAGCTGATATTTCAGGGATTGAATATTTCACTACGCGCTGCAGCTGTTGCCGTTGACGGGACTGTTGCCGTTTGCATGGTTTACCTCCTCACTCGTGGAGGGGGTGGACATCTTAGACAGTGGGTTTTGTGAAATTTGTGTTGAGTGTGAAGTACTAATATATTGGTGAATAGGACCAAGCGCATGGTTCATCGATTACTTCTGGTCAGCATGACTAGCGGCACAGTCACGGCCGTCGCCGTCTCCGTTGTTCTGATACTGGTTCACTCACTCACTTTCTATCTGTATTTATTGTCTCATAATTTTACACTCCGCAGCTGTCGGTGTACCCTGATACACTGTTCTACTGTATCATCGAGTACTCGTTGTGCTCACTTTACTTCAGTACTCTTTTGGCGAACTTGAACTCCCGCGAGTATGTTCAAGGCAGAAACGGCGGTATTATCACCAGCTTCAGCACAGGGAGGGAACTCCCCGCATCCCGAAGAAATACTCATGTGCTGGCTCCCATGTACTCGGAGAATGGCACCAGTGGGGTTCGAGTACGTCGGTTCTCCTAAATCAGAGATAGAGAATTCAACAAGCATGTTCTAGGTTGAGCGAGATGTCCAAATCAAGGTGGACAAACCAGATGCATACTCGGCTTAAAGACCAACAAGCGCGTAAGCTTTTCTATCGGCGCCCAAATCCTCTTTATCTTACCCAATTTCAGAACGATTTCCAAAGTGAAGTTTAAGGCCTCATCAGTCCCTCTCTCTTCCAATCGTTCCTTGTTTCCTGTAATCTGATCTTTACTTACGGTCTCTGCTTGCGCATTGTTCACTATATGTAAATGTGTGAAGCTTTGTCTTGTATACCGCTCACTGGGATGTGACCGAAACTAGTGGTGTTATCGGAAGCTCGCAGTCGGGCCAACGCTGCCGTATGGCAAATGTACTGTGCAAAGATTATCGAGTCACAACTCCCGACTCGGACTGCAAACAATGATTTTGCAACTCGAGGACGAACCAGCAAACACTCCAGAGAAAAGACATTGGTCTGACTTTTCAATGAATGTGGGCCATAATTCACGCCTTAGGGTAGCATTCTGTGAACTTTGTCTTGGCTGAAGTTCGTCTGCACGTGAGCACGTGCCGTAGTCCCGAGCTCGATTTTTTATACTGTATTTTTTCGTTCAATTCGACAGTCACGCGTCACACCGGAAATTTTTGACCCCGGCAATAATTTTTTCTCGATTTATGGGATTTTCCGGCACAGGCCGCGTCACGTGACTTGTCGAATTGAACGAAAAAAAATACAGTATACCGCGATAACATTACTGTCCAAGGACATTTAACTCTTGATAAAACAAGCTTTGAGGGCGAGACTCTGAATCTCCGCCATGATCCGTCGGTGTCCGGCCGCAGAGACAGAAACAGGAAAGGCGGGCTCAGTTATTCATTCAACTTTGTCTCACATTGCGATCAAGTTGCCGACCGTGCCGTTTTGATCCTACATTGTTTTTTGTGTGTTGGCCAGGGTCCGATCTTTCAACGCGGCAAGAAAACAAAGGAAACAGTTGGGAGCTCTACGACAGAGGTCGTGGACAATTGCCTCTCCTCTGCGGTCCCGTCGGAAGGTTCAGCAGGGGCGGCGGCCGAAATCAGTAAATGAGTACTGTATGGTGTACCTCTTGGGGATTCTGGGCGGCACTAAAGAGTGTGAGAAGATCCGTTTTATGAATAGCGTCTGGGTTTGGCTGCGTATGGCGGTCGGTGAATGCAGACTCAGTACTGCACGGCAAGGGCTCATGCTAACGGAGTGCTCATGTTAACAGAGTGCATTCAGCCGGTTGATCGCCGAGGCCACGTGTAGCGGATGCACGCTGTGGCTATATTTAGTTTATGTATGGCTACTGTACCATTTCGACCAAAGGTTCACGGTATGTCACCCGTCACCTCAATTGTTCACTGGGTTCGGTGTTCAAAATCCGACCGACAGCGTCACGGCCTTGACAAATGTTCATTGCATCAATCAGCCTGCCCAATGCCGCCCAGCGTTCCTGAGCATTCTCAGAGGGTGATCTGGAACCACATGGGGCTCAAGAATGCAGGAGGCAATATTTAAAAAAATCAAGATGATCACCTGAGGCAACTCATCGCCTTTTGGATTCTCTCGGATAGCTTTGGGGGGCTTCACGTTCGCTTATTACTCTCACTCACTTTCTACCATAGGCAACCAGATAGTGAACAGGGATAATCATGAAACTGGGAAATGCCGGTTACCACATTTTCTTTGGAAATTTTATTTCCCCTTCATCCATCTACCCAATGAACTCCGGAAAACTATTCGAAAAATCCGACTGGATTGGCCAAAGCAAATTGTGGGCATCTGTCCCATCGAGCAAAAAGATTGGGCCCGAGTTCTTCTCCATCCCGCAGACACTCAAAATCGAATTGCTTCCCTCATCATACCTCCCCATGATCGCAAAAATGCTCGAACACCCATTTCCCCTTCAAAATTGGAGGACTATTTTTGTTTTTCCGTTAAATTTTGGCCGTTTTTTTTGGTCAAATTTAGACTAGCGCGAAAATCGATTTTAAGCCCTTTGGGAGCTTGAAAAAAACAGGTGTTCATTCGCCAGAGGTCACCATCACAGGTACCAAAATTGTTCAGTTCATGGCCGTCCGTCACCCGTCACGTGAACCTTTGGTCGAAATGGTACAGTATATAAATAACCGGGGTCTTCTAGACGCTAACTGGACACTGATGCCGAGATCGCGGAGCCGCACCGTAGGTAGGTCTGGTTAGCCATCAAGACTTCCTCCACCCGACCTCACCACAAAAAAGGTATGTCGAGCTGTCTCTAGATGGACTAGCCATACCTGACCATGCCGGCTAGCCGTAGCTCTGGCTATGTCCGGCAAGGTGTTGGTCTGTCTATCCCACTGCTGAATGCAGTGAGTCCTGGTGGAGTCGTACCCACCTTCGTGACTTAGTGACATCGCTTAGCGTTGCGAGAGTTCATGACTTTGATGGTATTATGTGAAAGTTTGTCACATTGCCTGGTTTGTGTGAAAGTTCGTCAGTTCAACTCGGCACGTTCAAGAACCCGGAATCTCGGCCATCATTGTTGCTTCAACAAGGCCGGGCGTGTTTTTTTATATACAGATCCCTTGCTAACACTAACCACTAACCCGAACCACTAACAACTAACCTCTAACCACTAACCACTAACCCTAACTTACTAACCTGAACCACTAACCACTAACCTCTAACCCCTAACCAGCTAACCCAAATCTAACCAGCCATTTCGGCAACTGATGATTCCCATCACTCCGTGATGTGCCGAAGAGTTGCCGCTCGACAAGCCCGGAATACAAACTCACGAACTTTCACAGAATGCCATCATACTCACGAGCTTTCACTGATTCCCATCAAAGTTACGAAGTTTCACTACGCTAAGCGAAGTTACGAAGGCACGAAAATGGCGTGCACTCGTCCTGGTGCGCTCTAGCATGCAGCCTTTTCACAATGGCGCTGGTGGCGTTCACCGATGCGGCCTTCTCGGCGGATACCAACCATCTTCGCCGTCTCGCCCGAGACAAATATTTTTCTAGCGCAATCGCTCGACACCGCCGTCTCGCCCCTGACGCCACGATGTTAGCGGTCTTGCCCGACACGAGTGTCTTGTCTGCGCAATCGGTCTATGCCATCTTCACCGTTTCAGTGGACACCAGTGTCTTCCCTGAACAGCGCCTCGTTACCGGAACCGCCAGCCACCACTGTTTTGCCAGCGCAATCGCTTGACACCAGTACTTTGCTAGAACAGGCGTCCGACACCAACGTCTTTCCAGCGCAACGAGTGAAGACGTGAGTGTTCGTCTTGCCAGATGCAAGCCAGAGTGTGGGTAAGGGGGATGTTGAAATAGCGTATCTGTTCGCCTTGTGAGTTCAGCTGGCATTCCGAATGAAATAAAATACCTTTAATCCAAGGGGTGCTGCCACAGCAGACCCTACCAGGACGCAACGAGGGGGAGAAGGATGAATTTTAACAACATTGTGAGCGTGAAACAAAAATTTAACGGTTTGTTGAAGTGAAGGAATAACGACGGCGGGGTGCTCTGCACGTTGATGACTAGAAAGGACTAGCCAACGAAATGTCAAAAGAACAGTCGACCACAGGCCAAGTACGAAATGGGAGGGAAGAATGGAAACTGATCAGAGTCTGGAATTGGTCAATCCCGCTTATAAAGCTGCGGGAACGTCAGTATGTACGAATGTTCAATTGTTCGATCGAAATTCACCCCATGGTACCGTAACTCATTGGACGGCTCTTAAACGAAATCGAATCAAAGATCCATTTCACCTGGTCCCAAGAAATAGCGGAAATATCTCTTATTGAGCGCCATAGAATAACCTTACCTATAGGGAATCCCTGCTGGTTCTGCGTTCAATGCTAGCCAACAGACGCCGAGGTTCTCAATCCCGCCGTGGCATCAATTTTATTCAGCTTCTTCGGAACCTTACCGCGTTGATCAACACAGACATCAGTAAACTGATTAATCTGCACTCCGCTGCTCTCAATTTTAGTGTCCTCGTTCAGGTCCTCTTGTGAAAATCTAACGCATGACGGATATCTCAGTTGGAGAATATATCATATCCTCCTCCTCCAAAAGCACCGAGTTTGATCCAACATATGATCCCTGAAGATCCCTGATTTTTCCCTGATGCAAGAGAGACACGGTCGCGAGGCAAGTCCTGGCCCACGCAGGCTCTCGATTTATGGAGCCGCGGATATGCCTTCTTCACTCCAATACAACGCAGAGTTCCTCATCGAGATTAGTGAGTTTACGCGCAAGTTCGTTTAACCGCTGATGTCGGCATTGCAAGCGAACATCATGATCAGGGAGGCGGTAGGTACATAGGATTGCCAAAGGATTATCATTCCACGAGACACGGCACATCTGAGAAATATAATTCCCATCCTTTTGAATCATCACGGCATTCATCATGATTCTGACTTTCTGGCACTTGGCCAAAGGTCAATTCACGACGCTAAAACCTGTGGTAAAGACTAATTTAACAGGGAAACATTCTTTCACTTGTAAAGTCCCTGGCTATAGCTGGAAACGAAGCCGTAGATCACGCGTTTCAACCCCTACTAGTAGTGATCTGTTATGTTTCGGGCTCACCTTGGTAGACCCGTGGGTCCGAACCACTTTCATTCAGATATAATTGGGCTTGTGTGAAACGATCCCACAAGAAGGGATGTGTTGCAAGGCTGCGAAAGGCTGTGGATTTCGGAAGGAACAGGGAGGATCTTCACAACCTGGGAAGTTTGATCGGAACTCGGAATAAACCCACAATTGATGAACGATCCAAGAACAACCGAGGTTAAATAGGTCCAAAGCTCTTTACACCGCGAGGGAATGAAACTGACAGCTGGACTGTGTGCAAACTGTTCAATTCCTCTACTATTTTCCGGACCGCTGCTATCATTCTACTTGATTTCCGACTCGGAGGGTCGCTATCAGTTCAGCGCTCTGAAATACATGGATTGGCTACCCATAATTTGCACTTGCAAAGCGCCCTCCTCACAGGAAATGCTCGCGATGATATTTCTGAGCGGTTTCAACCGCATCATAATCCACCAAGAATTGCCAACGGTTTTCCGCTGCTGCCGGCGCGTGGATCGATTAATGTAATGAGCGATGCGTGGAGCAAATGCTTACGTCTGCCCTGGATTCTCCTGGCGGGCTGCGTTACTGCGAGAGACTCCCGATTAACGAACTCCCCCCGCGGTTTTCGGAGTTCCTGGTATGCTTGTAGTCGAGCCGGGATATCTTCTCTGGTGGTCCCAAGAGGAATGAGGCAGCCAATGGCAGCGGCATCCTCGAGCGCCATACCAGCGCCCTGTCCGAGAGTTGGTAAGGTCCCGTGTGCAGCATCGCCGAGGAGAGTAGTTAGTCCGTTGATCCAGGTCGGCAGGAGCGGTAGCACTCGTAGCTGCCACCTAAGAATTGGCTGTTCCGCCTGTTCAAGGAATTTGAGGTATCGATGGTGAAAGCCCTTGAATTCGTTCAACACCTGCGCAAGATTGTTTTTTAGTTCTCAAGACTGTTGGCTTGTCCTAACTACTGACTTCCGTTACATCTGCCATAACGCTCCATTCTATGGATAATTGAATTTCCGCTCCCGTTCAGCTGACGTGGCTCACCATGTTTGTCCAGGTCTCTGTCGTCGGCGTGGTGGGCAACAACGTTGATGAGACGTCCCTCGCGACACGAGGAAAGGAACAACATATGAAAGCGCTCCTGCGGAGAGCTGACGATCTTGGAATAAAAGTCAGACGCTATTTTCCAGCTCAAACGCACTCCATACGCGTGCTCCGGATATCCCCTCACAAAACCACTCCATTTCGGGGAGGCCTTCCAACCTCGAGGCTTCGAACATGAAGCGGAAAGATGAGACCCCAGACGCTAATGCTGTCTGCGGATATCCCAAAACACTGGTGCGGATCACAGACTGGTCGTTTCAGATCGACATCACGTTTGGAGAAAGACGGCGCGCGCACATGAATTCCATCCGCCCCAACAATAAGGTCGGCTTCATGGGTCTGGCCGTTCTTCAATCTCAAAACACCTTCAACAGGATCACAGGATGCGACTTCCTGTCCCAGGTGTAGAAATGCAGGGGGGCCTGCACCGTCCTCCCCGATGGCCAGTCGCTTGAGCTCGTCATGGAGGTCTGCTCTGTGACAGAACCAACCGAGCTACTCGGATTTTAGTCAGTGACGTCAACGGGATTAGGTGTACTTACACGCGCAATAGGGTTTATCTCCGAGGACGGCCTCACGCTTGTCCGGCCTTCCCCTCCCAGAGAGCTAAATATCGCACTCTACGGAAATGAGAAATACAAACACGCCACTGCGGTGAAACACTCACACCTAGGAACTCTACCCCTTTGAGATTCTTATTTTCGTAGCCGAGATACTCCAAAACTCGTAGTCCATTAGCCTGGATTGTAATGGCCGCACCGATTTCTTTGTTCATCAGTGAAGATTCAAAGATCTGGGATCATTAGCGTTGAAAGGTTTTGAACACACGAAGCCGAACCTCCACTCGATGCCCTTGCCTTCGGAATGAAACCGCAGCGGCGAGTCCACCCAACCCAGCGCCGACAACGATTACTCGCAAGGGTTCGGCGGCAGACATGGCGGAAAGTGGTTATTGGCGATGTCTATGTGAGAGATTAGCCGGCTTAAGACTTCCCCAATTGCGGCCCGTCGCGGGGTACTTCCATATTAAGGGAAGAATGCCGTACTTCCATTTAGACACGACGAATGCAATAAGACCTCATCCGGGTCCCCCAGAACACGAGAAGAACGGACTGCTGAATCATCTGTGCATGTGGACTGAACAGTCTTGAATAGCTACGGCAGAAGCGCGGATATCAGCTTGCTATTTTCGCTATCGTGACAAGTTCAAAGAAGCCTGTGGTAAAATTTTAACCGCCCCGGAGGCAGAAAATATCCTAGTATTTTCGCCACAAGCCTGGCGCCGCTAGCAGCCGTGAGATAAACATCAGGAACGTTCCGACTATCTGGGCGCTTCCTGTCCCCATTTTGCGTATTAGCCAGCAGCCTGCATGAAAATTGTATTCGTACCGGAAAAGTAACCAACCGCGGTATATCCCAAAGCCGTGCCCACGAAGGCTCCACTGATAGGTGGTCCGCACAACGTACCAAGGCCAGCGACAGTATTCATTGCACCGACTCTGCTCCCAATATCTTCCATGCCGCCCATCTGACCGATAGTGGACCCGATGAGAGCAATCCAGGCTCCAGAGAAAAACCTGTGCGGTGTACTCAGCGCCATATCGGGACCTTCTGCATGATAGATTTACCCGTATAAAATGGAAATGACGATGATAGTTGGTATCGTTCGACAGAACGGCCACGCAAAAGTCGTGACACCAGCCAGAGTTGTCATTATCACCATGACATTCATCGATCCTGCGATTGGTGAGATGCAATGCATAATGAGAGAAAGAAATTCACCATAACGGTCACCCAAAAGTCCGGATACAATGCGCCCGACTCCAGAACTGAAGTTCACGACGGCGACCAGGTAGAATGCGAAGTTGGGGGAAATTCCGAATGCAATGGCGCTACTGGTGATGTACGTAAGGACTGGAGAATATGAGAACGTGGAACAGAAGGAAAATGCGGAAAGTCGCACTAGTGAACAGTCCCAGGAACAGTATAACTGTGGAAAGACACAAGAGCGAGAAAGCACCGCTTCGAAACACACGGAAGCTGAGGAGGCTATGAGATGCCTTAACAGGTCTCACTGGGAGGGGCTGCGCGATGCACTGTACATTTATGACTGTTGAAAACGAGATACTTCACAATGGTGGCCAAGTGAGACATACCAAATTCGCGATGATCAGAACAAACGCCATGATAAAGCCCACAGTTCTCATGGCCCAAGGAAACCTGCTTTTAATCAGTGCTGGAAGCTGAGGAACTAATGCTACGCACCCGACTCTTGTGATCAATTGCCGGATAATAATAGGAAAGACGGTGGAGCCCAAAGCTCCTCCACCAGAGCTAACACCCAATGCGAATCCGCGTCGTTTTTTATACCAATATGTAATGAGCGTTATCATCGTGCAAAACATCAATCCAGAGCCGATCTATGCACCAGAGGTTCAACTACCATCGGAAATGACAGAAATTTGAACATACCCCAGTCCCGAAGCCTTGACAGAGCATAAAGTGCCAGTAGACTTTGCATTCCGGTACCACAATCGTTGTGATGACCACCAGTATACCGCCACAGGCGAAGGGGATCCGGTAATGTCCGAGATCGAATAGACGGCCGACAACGATGGAAGGAAGGAATAGCATAGCAGTCTGTGCGCCCAACTTCATTTCGAGAATATGCATGGGATGAGAGCGACTGACCGATATCGACCCAATCCAGGAACTGGGAGCGAGACTTCAGAATAAACAAAATTAAATTCACAAAGCACCTACATTTGAGACGGAGTGGAATGATGAAGTTGGTGTTGCTGGTAGTATTCTTGGAAGACCTATCCATAGGTAAGTCGCAGCTGGGATATGTGAACGAAAAGCGTACACCCCACGAGCTGAGGTGGCCGAATCTAATTTTGCAAGATTAGTGCCCATTATTCGATGCTACGAGGACGTACGTCGCAAAGAAGCCGGCGAATGTCTAGTAAAAATGAATCAAGGCCAGTTTCGATGGATCAGCAGACTACGTACCCCACATAAAACGATAAAGGCTCTGAAGCCACCATCGGGGGGGTCGGCAACATCCTGTGTCGGTAAGGTCGTGACGACTTCGTCCACCTTGGAATCACTCGCACTGTCTCTGGGCAAGTGGTCTGGGTCTTTGTGCAAAATTTCCGTCCCGAGTTTTTCCATGTTGCTTGGGTCTTGGTGCGGAAAGCGAGGGGCGTTGCCACCTCGGTGGGTTCCGATATGTATATAAAAACTTGCATTCATCATTCCACGCCTGGGGCCAATGGGCGTTCAAGTCTCGGCAACCGGGGGCTGATAGGACGGGGAGAAGACTCTTGACGTGGCGTCGATAACGGACTTACAGCTTCTAGAAGGGATACTGCGTCCTCGGGGGGATATAGGCGCATGGAAGGGTGCCAATACGGAAAGCATATTTTCAAGTGGGGTCCGATGATCCAGCGCGACAGGATGAATTAGGAAGTGATTGTGTTCTCGCACATCCCAGGGACTCGGCCCGAGAATTGGCAGCTCCTGGGACTACCAGAGTCAAGCGGAGGTTACGGAACGCTCTTCGCGACAAGAATGAATACGGGAGTCATGCTCGCCGTACTTGGCCTTCAAGGACATGGGTGGTGGCAAGAGTGAAATAGTCGCTGCCGGAGCTCGGTGATTCAAAAAACCGGTATGCCGGATTAGGAAATCCCCCTATTTCTGTAGACTTCGCATTTTCATAGCCGACGTGCACCAATCGAGGCCATTCACATACTGGACTTCGCGCAGGGGACATTTCGTACAAACACCATACGAGGCCTAAATTATGTAGTAAAACCGCCAACGAGCAAGAGGTTACAATCCATAATGCACAAAAAGGACCCAACGTGCGATCGGGATACCTGGTTCCTCCTGCAACTTGGCAACAGCAATGTGGAGCGCTTTGGCCGCTTCGGTCAGATCAGGAAGCATCGGAGGACTGAAATTCGGATCAAGCAGCGCCCATGATTCTTGCCTCTTGTAATAGTGTAAATCTTGAACTTAATCTCAATTCATTCAATGTCACATTCCGGCATCGGCACATTTCGCATTCAATTTTAATGAGTAGGTCGTATCTCGGAATTCTTTTTCAATTTATTTTACTCCGACCAACCCAACGGTGGCGGTTGCCTGAGAAATAAGCAACGGCCTTATCACAGTCCTCGGGGGTGTTGCTCGCACACAGACACGTATAGTATGTAGGTACAGTCGTACGTTCCTAAACAGCACCAGCGCGGTATATACCCACGCCGCGAGAATTCGAACTGTTCTTTGCTTTTTGAAATTTGAACGTTCCCAGTGAATATCCCTTATGCCGCACTCTGCCCAGGGCTGCTCTGAATTGCCCACCCAAAACATGGCAGATGAGGGCAGATCTGGGCAGAGAAATGAGCCTATGGCATATGAGCTTTCAAGCTTAAAATGCCGCCATCTGCTCTGTTCTGCCCGCGTCTGCCACTATATCCATTGCTTGTTTTGCTTGGATCAATTCAGAAATGCATATTATTAAATCGACTAAAACAGAATGTACACGAGTCTGCTCGATCCCACCCGCCCTCATAGAAGTCCATCACAGGCACCGTATTGCAGAAGCGATAGAGTCTGGACGTCGCTAAAGCGATCTGGGGATTGTCAGGATGCGCGTTGGGGGGCAACAATGTAAAACATACACACCTTTGACTTCAAGTAAATCTGGCCAGCAGAGGGTGGTGAATATCGGCGAGCGCGAGCAGTAATACAGATGGGGGGAAAAGGGCCAGAGGAGGGTCGGTATCGATAACCTCATTGCGAGTACTAGCGAGAGGCGGACGCGGATTGTTCGTGGTAGGACGATTTGAGGCAAAATGTAGCAGAGCTTGAGTAAACAACGGCATCTCAGAAGGATAGAAAGGGCAGCAAAGAAATACGCACAAAGCTATGGCTCGAGAGTAGGTCTACAGTCGGTAGTGACTCTGGGAACAGTATCAGCGCACTCCTGAGTGGGAAACAATCACATACCTGGTGTTCAACCGGCTGGGGCTGCCGCTGTATCTGACGGAGGGGGGCGTGATTATGGCTGAATGGCACGCTGTGAGAGCATTAGACTGAGGCAGGAGGAAAGCAGTAGGAAAGGGGTAAAGACGCACGAATACATTGACAGCGATTCCGGGGAATGTCGTACCATGTCTATGTGATAGCATTGGAGAGGAAGGTGTAGGTCGCAGGAGAGTTCGGTAGAGTCTGGCGTGCAGAAAATATTTCAGCATAAGTGCAGTAAGCATCGGGGAAATCGTGAATCAAACAATAATCACCAGATTGCGGTCGATCGCGACGCGCAGCGGATGTTTGGATGCACTGGGAAGAGAGTAAGTATAGTTCGTAACTATACTCGGACAAGGCAAGAACAGATTACGCGTTAAAAAACGAAATTGTCGCGACCTCGTCGCATGTCTTGTCGATTCGTTGCTGCATCGTCCCGAGGGCTGTGCGTAATCCTCCAGTGGAGTGTAACAGTGTTGTCTTCGAAGTTGGAGGCTAGAGCGGTCAGAGGGAGGGGGAAAGATGCTGGGGCGGTGGCGGGACGGGACGGGGGATGGTGATGGTAAGAAGCAAGGTGCTTTAAACTCCGCTGATCTCCCGCCGAAGGTGGTCCGTGCGCGCGTGCGCACCAGACGGACTTTGCATTTTCTGAATTCATTTGCACAAAAAAATTGCTCAAGATTTTCAGATTTCACTCCGGCGACAGAGGGCGGCAGATTCGGGCATACTGAGCCAAAATCGGGCAGATGTCGGCAGATGTCGGCAGGTTCCGGCATAAGGGATTTTCGCTGGGTTTGAACCATCGACTGTGCACCTATTTTGAGTCTTCATTCCAGTGCATCAGGGAAAGCAAAAAAATGACACAGACATGGCCGATCTGCTGCAGTTCTGTGTCTCTGACACAGACCAATGCAGACGTGCAGACCGCTACAGACACCGTCAGACATTTGCTTCCGCGTGGGTTTTTTCACTGCTTTGTCGGTTATGTCGGTTAAGGAGGCGGGCAATTGGCGAGTGATTGAAGATCAAATACAACTACGCGCCGCGCAACTCGGCCCACTTGAGGTCAATCGATCGCTCGAATCTTGCTTGACTTCATAAATTGTTCTCCAAGTCTTTCAAAGTCCGTCGTTCAGTTGTCATGCCGCTCAAAGGTATAAAACCCCGTCAACTTTTTGCGTTGTCGTTGTGCAGTTCCCTTCTGACTTGAAGGCCTTGTCCGAAGTTTAGCCTTGAAGGTAACTACAAGCTATTGTGAACACCGCTCTCAGTCGACCCATTTCATTGAGTGTTTGTTTTTCACACATATAGATAGTCTTGCTTCGTGTCGTAGCTACTTAGTATAGCCTGAATAAAAATATTATCCCTCCAATACCTGTCCTGAAAGCATCAGTCAAGATCTAATTCCTCGGAAAGAGCCATACCAGGGTGCAAAACACTTTTTACCAGAATAGATCCCATCGCGACGCGTTGCGTTTAAACGACAATCAACATCAATCAAAGTGATCGGTCTGTTGGTCTGTGGGTGTCTGTACGTCTGATCAACTGTGCGACTATCGGTCTGCGGGTGTCTGCTGCAGAAACGTTTTGTCTGAGACAGACCATAGGCAGTCTGTAGGTCTGATTGGTCTGTAGTGTCTGACTCAGACGCCTACAGACATTCAACATTTTCCTGATGTGCCACAGCACACAGTTCGCGGAAGCAGTAGTGGCGCACGTGGCACGCTGCTCCGATCATGTAACTATGGCACCGGCTGAACGCGACAATTTGGTTGAACACCGCCACTGCATCGCTTTCAGGTCGCGCTACACAGAATATTGCTGTAAGGAAAGATGCTGGGCCACATGTGCTGTACTCGCTTACCATTAATCCAGCTTTGTGTATGCACCTTGGCACTCAATAAAGGTGCTGTAGATGAGATTTTTGATGGGCAAGAAATCTGAAACGAGGTTGTATGATCGTCACGATTCTTCATCCCCTTTCCAACTGTTGTACTTGGAGTGCTAATCCAGTTCTATCACTGGAAAGGACGTATAAATACACACCCCAAAACCACACTTGCTCATCGTCTCCGACCCAACAACATGGGTCTCTTAGCAGTCTTTTCTCTCCTATCGCTCCTCACTGGTGCGGCGCACGCAGCGTTCCCGGTCCCGGGGATGGTCTCCCTGTCGCGCTCGCAGATCTCCAAAGCAAGCTTCGCTGTGCCACTCACAGGGAAGGTTCCGCACCGTGAATCCAAGAAAAACGCCTTCGCAGCTCTCCGGGGCAAGCACAAAAAAACACGCAACGACACCGTGGCCCTCGACGGGGCATCCTTCGACAGGGAGTACCTGGTCAACATCACGGTTGGCGGGAAAAACTTCCAGGTTATCCTCGATACCGGCAGGTTTGTCAAACGCGTCTTTTTCCTACCCCCGTTTTTAACGACCAGCACAACAGCTCCGACACCTGGGTCGTCCATCAAAATTCCAGCTGCCTCGATCTTGAAGGTAATCCGGTGCCCGCAGCGACCTGCGATTTCGGCCCGGCCCAGTTCAACCCGGCGGACTCGCCGACGTTCCAGCTCTTTTCCAACGTCACCTTTTTCGTCAGGTATGGATCCGGGGAATTTTTGTCCGGCCCCGCGGGCTTCGACAACGTCTCCGTT
This sequence comes from Mycena epipterygia, assembly GCA_029281465.1. NCBI lineage: Eukaryota > Fungi > Basidiomycota > Agaricomycetes > Agaricales > Mycenaceae > Mycena > Mycena epipterygia. The sequence goes on along the minus strand of JARJCQ010000021.1, from coordinate 478,082 downwards.
GGTGGTCTGTCCGTGTCCCAGCAAGAAATAGGTGTTCCCAATCTGAACGCCTTCCTCGGGGATGGTGTCTCGGAAGGGGTGCTTGGCCTCGCGTTCCGCAGCCTGACCAGTGTGTGGAACACCACGGATAAGAGCAACGCGTCGTCGGCCAATCACATTCTTTACAACCCCTTCTTCTTGACCGCCGTTGAACAGAAAAAGGTCAATGATCCATGTATGTATTGCATCCCCTCGAGTGGCCCGGTTTTCACATCGTTTCGTTCAGACTTCTTCATCTCGCTCGACCGGCCCAGATTCGAGCAGCAGGTGAATGATCCGTTCGACCCCAAGCTGGGATTCCTCGCCTTCGGGGGCATGGTTCCCGTCCCCGTCCTGGACACGGCGGTGACCGTGCCCGTCCAGGGATATTCCAAAGGCGTCCCTTCCAACAGCTCCACCGCCCAGTTCCAATGGTACAGCCTCGACATCGACGCGTACGTCTTCCCCGGCAGCCAGGACGTCGTCACCGCGAACAACGCCACGTTCCTCGATTCAGGCACTACCCTCAACTGGGTGCCGACGCCCGTCGCGGAGGCATACAACGCGCAGTTCAGCCCCCCCGCCACGCTCAATTCCACTTCCGGCATGTACGTGGTGGAGTGCAACGCGACCGCGCCAGAGTTCGCGGTGGTCGTGGGCGGGGTGTCGTTCACCATTGACCCGCGTGACCAGGTCGTTCCGCAGGGCAAGGATGCTGATGGGAACACGGTATGTGTGTCTGGGACCCAGGACGAGGGGCCCGTTGGGAATGGGAATACCTTCATTTTGTGCGTGGCGTGCGTGCATTTCGCATCCTCGCGGTTTATTAATCCGTTTTATTTAGGGGCGATGTGTTCCTTCATAATGTTGTGACCACGCACAACCCTGTTGATGCGGAGGTGACGCTCGCGCAACTGGCGCCGTACTAGATGTTGGAGTCTAGATGACGGTGAAAGAGGGTCAATCCTGAGTTGTGCTCAGTGTTCAACGCATACTAGTACTTATGTTCTCATTTATGGCATTTAATCGAGGATAATTGGGTCTCTTCCTCTCTCATTGAGGAAAAATTGCGGTTCCTATGGGTTTCCATATTTCTCCTTGTTTGATGAGTGAGGCGTGATTCATCCTTGAATTAACGGGACAAGGTACGAGTATCGTGTCAAATTATACGGTCGCTTTATGATATTTGTTTCGATGTGAGATTGGAACGCTGATTAGATTTGAATACTGTAAAGACCAGGTGCTACCGAACACCCCTGCTAACTCCGTGTGTAAGCCGTGTCGTCCCGCCGTGCCTGGTTAAAGTTAGGGTAGAGGGTGGTGTATGCGCTCGGGGGTCCCCCGAACCGGGGCCTCTCAGTTCGGTCCCCTTCGCGCACACGAAGAAAGTCAGCTCTGGATGTAATTACACTGTGTTTGAACACAGGTTGTCGGCCAGCCGTCAAATGGCCGATCAAATGGCCGATCTGAGCATTAACGGCCATTTCCACCAATTTGACGGCCAATTTGACGACCAGCCGGCCATTGGCAATTTTAACGCTTTCTGGCCACCGTCGGCCACATTGGCGGCCATTTTGACGGCCACATTGTCGGCCATTTGCTCTCAGCATCAAATCAGCAGAATACAATTATATTAATTGCTCTCTAAGTTCTTGAGCTACGAACTTTATATTTGGGTAATGGGTAAATGGGATAACAGGACCATCATACTCGGAAATTAAATGTACAGGGAGGACGGTAGGAACAGTATGGGAGAACACGAGCATCGGGTATACGCTCACCTGCCGCCAGATTCGCCTGCTACCAGCGTTCTTCAATTCTGATAGGGCATGCCAGCAGACAGGAAGATTTTTGGTGGCGACGTCTGGTATCACGGCTTCGGAAATCGGTCAATTTCCGGTACATATACGGACGCAGCATCATTCCGCGAGGTCGCAAGTTCAACCCATGTCCGGAAAGAATATGGGGGGCGCTGCGATGTGTATATTGCCCATGAGGCTTCGAACTTGTAAAATTTCATGCGCTGCGGGCTATATATCGGGCTTGGATCGCGCACTCACCTGTCATCGCGTAAACGGTGGGAGAATGGTGCATTGCTATAAATCGGTAAGCTAGCTTAGATGCGAGGAATGAGACGCACCATAAATGCGCAAGGAAGAGGACGCGCGCAGCGGTGGAGAGGCATACATCACCTGAGGGATGGAGGAGTTCAGCTGGCACCTCAAGGGCCAAGTGAAAGGAGGATATGAGCAAGTTAGGCACGAAGGTACCACATCACTTACCGGGCATCCTAGGCCATTTCTAGGGATCAGGACGAGATATTGTTACCCTCAGCTGCAGAGGTCGTGGCAGTTGCTAAAAAGAGTGGCGATGTAAGAGTGTGACGAGACGTGTGGAATGATATCGATACCGGATCGCACATGGCAGGACAGAAATGTACCACCGCCATACAGGCAATAGGGGTTTACAACTACTCCAACCGCGGCCGACGGGACAGCCGCTATAACGAGGACTAGCAGAAAAGATAATAACATCAAGTTACAGCTGTTTCTGAAAAGCTTGACACTCATCAATTTTTTTTTGGCTCTCAACCAACATTTGATGGAGGGTTAAGGATTACTGTTTTGGGTTAGCCGAGCGTAGCTGAGCTGCGCCAAGCCGAGGCCACAAATGCGAACTTGCAGTCAACTATACAATCCAAACGTTTTTGTGCCCAGGCTTCATACACCAAACATCTTCTACAAGTGTTCTGACTGCTTTTCAGGCAGGCAGAATATTTTGAGGGCAAGTTTTGAGGTAAGCTGTGAACGGCAGCGAGAGCATTGCCGACGGCAAGCACAGCACATGACTGATCGGAATCCCAAAACTAGGTAATCCTTAGCACTTGATCAAAAGTTGGTTGTGAGCGAAAAAAAATTGTGAGTGTCAAGCTTTTCGGAAACAGCTGTAAGCTCGAGAGACGCACCGGATATCAACTATTCCTTGCAAATCTATGCGTTTTGGGCACTTCCGGCGAGAGGGGGTTTGAGGTTCAGAACGAGATATTTTCGCCCCCGGAGGTTGTGGCAGTCGTGCAAATGCAGATTGTTGAGGAATCAGGTCACCGCCAATAAGGGCGCGAAATTCGCCGTGAAGAAACGCCAGGGGCCTGAAACTCAGATAGGTCAGTGAGGTGATGTACAGGGACGCAATGAGACACTTTCCGTGCCAGGAATGTAGTTCTGCGGGAGAGAGGAAGGGATCACCCAATGGGAAGCCGAGAACGGAATGTACGGAGGCAAGCAGAGCTTTAAACTCCGACCGGGTTGACCCGTGTGATCGTGGGACGAGCAAATTTTTCTAGGCGAAGTTCGAAACCACTAAACGGCTGGCCAAAAAATGGACGAATTCGAAAGCATGGCCGCGACTTATTGACGGCCAGAATTCAAGAATGGCTGAAAAATTGGCCGAAAACAGCATTATGGGCCACTTGGCGGCGGCTGGAAATTCAGCCTAAAACGCAGTGAGTGTTGTCCTTGGTTTATGACGAGTTTTTTGACGGGGTTAGGAGAATGGCAAGGTCTTGTCTGACGAGCCTTGACCGGTCAAACTCACGGGCCGAAATGTCCGAGTGAGCCAACGCCCGATCGGGACAAGTCTTCAAAAATATTTGAAAATAAAAGAACAAAAAGGCGGACAGCGATGTCATCGACCCGATCACAGTCAACAACCCATTAATTGCTTGATAGGTTCTTGACCCCTCTTGAACTTTTTTGTCTGACCCTGACAACACTGCCTGAGGCTGAGACTACACTGACCGACACCTCCGTACGCGCCCATCTTGATCTTGTGCTTCGAATCTCGTCCACGCGCAATGTCCTCCGTAAACGTTGCCTCCGGTAGGACACACAAGAGACGCATTTGTCTAGTTGCCGAACCATGGCCACGGCCATCAGCGGCTCGCGCCTGCCTCATCCCTCCGCGCGTGTCCTCTGGCGCACCTCTGTAGAAAAATGTGCAGGCGTCTCGGAATCGAACGATGTTGCCCCTTCATGCGTACCTCCTCTGTGTACGTCATTTGGAGGATTTTCTGCGCGGTTATCTTGGGTTTTGTCTTTGTGCCATCGCAGGCAGCACACCGTGACTTGAGCCGATCATGAGGATCTATGCCTGTCCAACTTACATCAGAGTTGTCGGATTATAACCCGTAGTCTCCGATCTCGGGCTATCTTCTAGGTGTACTATTTATGCGATACTCCTACCTCTTCCATTGACATCCGTGGCTGGTGTGTTCTTCTCCAGCCTATCTTTGTTTTGTTTTTTGGTGTTTATGAGATACGCAGCAGTGAATCCCGAGCCCCCTCACTTGGGGTCATGTAGCCGCTTATGATTACCATTGTGTTACTCTCTTTCCGAGTTGAGCTCGATTTTGGTCTGTGTGAATGCGAGACTCATATCCGTCATCAGAGCATCGCACCAGCGACGTGATGTTCGCCATAATATCAAATGCAGACTGATGCAGACATCCATCTTTGATGTAACGTTAACACTGGCCAAGGGATGTGATGAGTACTTAGGCACACGTCGCCAGTCGGCTATCCTCTGCGTCACTGTGTCTCTTGGGTTCTACCTCCCAAAGAATTTAAATCATGGCTGGCCTTCGCCAGGCTGCGGCGCTCAATTATATTATTATGTACGTAAACTAATTGAAGTTTTGCGAGTTCTAACAGAGTACAGGTTATTAGGACAGGGTGAAAGTGCCCTGGCTGGTTCACAAAACGTCGGCACCGGCATTCAACAAATGACACTACAAACGGGGACAATACTTGACAGTACCACATCAGATGGCAGGTGACAGTTGATCGTCCGGTGTATGGTGCAACGTGCACACTCTTCTGATCTCCCACCACGTCGTCAGCCCACCCCCACGCTCTTTCCTCGCTGGCAATTACCTCGCATTCCTCTGGCAGCCTAGCAATGCCCGACACTCCCCCTCAGACAGTGGCGGAGCCACTTGAAGCTACCATAACAGAAGGCCTATCGGAAATCCAGAGGTGCGAGTCTCTGCCCTATGTGTGCTGAACTGCTAACGATGTCCTTCAACACTGATTAGGACAATCGAAGAGACCAGCAGCGAGCAGTTGCACAGGTGAAACATGCACTCGTTCCTTTTGTCTCTTTCTGACCTAACGGCGACGCGGAAAGTCTCAAGGCCGTTCTCGAAAAGTGAGTACTGCCCTAATCATGCATTTCCTGTTTGGCACTTATAATCGTCAGAATGGCTACAGCAGTCCAAGCCCTGAAAGAGCAACCTCCTTCAAGCGACAAGAAGACTACATTCTGGACGGCATACAAGACACTGGCCGACGAGTTTGACAAGGAATTCCAGCGGAAGTATGGGAATGATTTGGATACATCATTAATATTTGTGTGTTGCTGTATCTTTTGTGGACAGTCCTTCTTGCTAATGTGAAATACAAGGCAGGCCTCTTCTCCGCTGTCAGTTCTGCTTTCATCATCCAGATCCAGCCCGAATTTCAGCGGGACCCAAATGTGACAACGGAGGCTCTCCTTATGATCCTCATCCAGAATATCACTGGCATGACCCCTGCAATACAGATTCCCCTACAGGGTGATCCTCCTATCATCATTGTGGTTTCTCAGAGTCTTCTTTATTTCAGTTTATTCTCCACGCTCACTGTTGCACTACTCGCTGTGCTCGGAAAGCAGTGGCTCCTGTACTATGATTCTGTCGGCGAGAGAGGAACAATTGAAGAATGCGGACTTGAACGGCAGCGCAAATTCGATGGATTACAGCGCTGGAAATTTGACATAATCATGCAGATCTTTCCTCTCCTGCTCCAATTTTCACTTCTGCTTTTCGCGGTGGCACTGTCCATCTATCTCTGGACAACTCACCATGTCATCGCTGGGATTGTCCTGGGATTAACATTTTTGGGGTCAGCCCTGTACACTCTGATGGTCATTTCGGCCCTGGCATCACCAGATTCCCCATTCCAAACATCGCTCACAGCCATTCTGCATGCTATGATAAATTTACTCCAGCATTCCTTTTCAAGCACCCAGTCAACCTGCTCTACTTTCATGAAGTCTATCCCCCCAATTCTGCCCTTCCATGTCAGGAAGTCCAAGGAATTCTATGCTGCTCAGCCCAAACCTCTGTTTGATGAGCTCCCAGAGCCATCTGAGCAAGTATCTGCTGTGGTGTGGATGTTGGAAACATCCACTGATCCTCAACTAGTTGAGGCTGCTGCTGCCTTTGTTCCTGACCTCCAGTGGCCCATAAGCCTTGATCTTTGACCATCCCTGCAACGATTGTCCGACTTGTTCAACTGGTGTTTCAATGATGATACCCTCCAGGAAGGTATGGGGGATCGTGCACAAACTCTTTCATCGCATTCGGTGTACTTGAAATGGTCACTAAGTGATATGAGGGGTGGTCTGACATGTGGACCTTTGACCCTTACAAAATATCAATATCTGGGTGGATGCCAAGTTGGGGTCAATGTTCACCTTTTTTCATCGATCAGAGCGCTACAAGTTTTGGAAGGATATGCATATAGATTCCAATTTCCAGATCTCACAGTGGACTCTTCGCTTTATTCCGGTGCAAGGCCGCATCAACTTGTCATGGGTCCTTGCACACTTTCACCCTGATGAAACCTCACTCTTGATCTCTCACTCTTTGGGGATTCCTTTTCTGTGTGAACTCTTTCTTTGTACCCGCAGTTTCCTGTGATCTCGCACGCATGGACAAAAGGTGAGCACTGTTTATTCCATCACAACCACAACTCATCTATATAAGAATTCACGACGGTTTGTCTCTGACCACACAACCTGATTGGCTCCTGGGTACCTTTGTCTCGGGACAAGAGCCCCGAATGATGTCACTCGCTCCATGTTCCACCTAAATGTCGCCTTCTCCACCCAAATGTTAAGATGTCGAAATCCTATATTTATAGTATTACTGCTTCGGACCCTGCAGCCAAACATGGTCACTGCCACTTCATATCATTCCTCATTGCTCAGCGCCCGAATATATCTATACAAAGGTTTGTGGCCGACCACACAACCTGATTGGCTGCTGGCCCTCTTTGTCTCTGGACAAACCCATGCCAAGCTTCGAATTATGCCACTTGCTCCACTGCTCCACCCAAATACTCGATTCTCTACCCGAATGTTGGGTTTCTATTTATAAACTGTCAAGATCACCAAAAACTCTACGGGTCGTGCTAAGAATTCAGGAAAGGGATCTGAGCTTTGAGAAAATGTGTTCCAGGAATAAACACTGGAAGAATGAGGATTTGGCAGGTGGAGTTATCGGCCCAATGCAGACAAGTTGAATGACAGCCTTTTCTCCTTTTCCTTCAAACTGGATGGCTCCACCAATGGAATTTAAGCCAACTTTGGCCATGGTGTAACTTTGTCAAGTGGATTCCGGATAAAGTATACGCTGACTTGAGATGAAGGCAAGATTAAGGCATAATTTTGCAACCACCATATAATGTTGGCATCTGAATTACTCACCTATGCGAACTGAACCAACTGGGCAGAGATGAGCAGAAGTGCTGTAAAATAAACTGCACTTTGTGATGAGCCTGGTAGTTAAGTAAGATGAGGGGGGGAATATACGAACCCACTGAGACTTTAAGGACCTAAAATGAGGGAACAATGGAGGCCCCCACCCTGGATATTGACATGAGAATTGAGAATTGTACATGTGGACTTTTGGCATTTGCTCTTCCAAGTAGAAATTAGAATGTTGGGTTTATATTTATAAATTGCGAAGATCTGGTATCTGCCGTTCGTATCGAACAAAGGCAGCCTACACTTTTTAAAAATGGGCCCCAGGAATGAGGACATTGGATCGATGGATGGTGATACAAAGGGATTTTTTTGAGGGCAAGATAAAATGATCTCTGGCAAGTTTGGGGTGAAATTATCAGTCAGATAAAGGCTACCGGAAGGATGAGGGTTTGTGTTGTATTTTTTGTGGAGCAAGTTGCTTGCAAGAAGAGTTCCAGGTGGAGTTATCGGCTTGAAGAAGGTAATTTTTAAGAAAGCCAGGGTCAATTCTGAATACAATTTTTAGGAGCTATCAGCCGACTTGGGATGAAGGAAAGATGAATGCAGAATTTAGCACCCCAGAATCAGAACGAATGTATCGGTCTTGCCGGTTGAAAATTGATGAATCTACGGTACCGGCGGTACTTGAAAATTTTGGAAAAATGTTGTGAAATTGTAATGAGCCTGGCAAGTAGGATGAAAGCAAAATTAAAGGCAAGATATTACTGCGAGCACACTGTGAGACCTGAAGATAAAAGAAGGCAATATGAGCTCCCCAAGCTTTAATTATTGCTTCACTTTCCCTCGGGCAGGTTGTTTATATTGAGGGAACAACGAGGACCTTTTTTTAGTTGCCTGATTGCAATGCCAATTGCAGAGAGCCACAATAAAACTGCGCATCAGGCCGCGAGGAGTCAACCGAAGGTTGATGGTGAGCGGCATCTTAATCTACAACATTCCAAGAAATCAATCTTGTAAGATCAGCTGGTATCATTGTGGCCATCTAAATAGATTAGCACCGTAGCGTAGCACAGGAAAACTGCTAGTCAGGTACAAAGCGGAAGACAGGATACCTTGTCCACATCCAGCACTCGCTTACGTTGATGGATCTCTACATCATCCTGCAGAATATGGTTGACTGCATGTTCCCGAAGGTCGGCCGAATATTTGTATAACGACGCGAGTTTCCCACGCAAAATATCGCATATTATCCAATTCTCGTTGCCTTTGGATCCATAAACAGAATCTGTCCGGAGAACACACTGCATCCAGAGGACCCATGGCACCGGCAACCGGCGAGAGACTGCCATTTCTTCGTACCAAAGGATCATGTTGGACAAACGGGCCTGAACATAACAGATACCAACGCAATCAGTATCCCTGAAGGATCAATGCGAATTTATTGGGCGCTTGGCACTTACCACCACTTCCATATAATCATGGATTCACTGCCAAAGCACGCGCTTCTCAGCCTCGGTTTTGGTGGACTTGGCCCAGGAAAAGTTGTCCCAAATACGGATATAGAACTGGAACAAGGGCTCGAGCAGCTTGTGGGAAACCTTTTTCATGAAAGGGTGCTCCACGTAATCGAAGAGCTGTCCCGTCATTGGGAAATCCAGGTTCAGGAACTCGTCATGGATGCCCAGACGTCTGGGAGGTGGAAGATGCGGTGCAGGTAACAGGGTTTCAAAATTCAAGGCTCTGGCCTATATCGACAACTTGGGCACCTTATATAGCGCTCGCCACACTGGTGGCGTGAATTAACGCGAACTATCTAAAGGCTACCTAATCCGGCCGTCCATCAATTTCATCAAAAGAAGCTTCCCTTTTTGGGAGGAAAATCAATCTGCGACACGCATGCGTCAGGGGTCGCACATCATGATAAAGAAAACCTGGCAGCACCTGAACTATCCGGTGAAATTATGCGAATAAATCAATCCAGTGGCAGAAACATGAAGGCACCGGCTACTTCGCCTGGAAGGCCATCCGTGTTGTATTCCGGGAAATCGCGCGGACCTTGTGTCGCAGTCGCGACGGCTTTGGCCGTAAGAAGAAAATCCAGAACGATAGGGCGAGTGACTGCGACGGGGATCGGGTGTTCCTGCTCGAGCCGCGACATGACAATGAGGCACAGGAGAATGGCGAGAGAATGGCGAACATTTCGCAGGCATGGGGAGGGACCACGTAGAATTTAACATCCACCAGCACCGCAGCGGCCCCGTGATTGGAAGAACGCACCCACCGAAGCGCCCAGAAATGCGCCCATCCTAGAAGCCGCTGTGGTGGCACAAATATGGCCCGGGAAGATAATGAAATCACAAGAAAGAAAGGAAATTATGAAATACGCCCATGAATTATGCATCCGTGGAAACGACAAAACAAGGGGCTTGCGATGGTGCCCAGGAGAATAGCCAGATGAAATTGGATTTCTTCCAGCTCACTTGGCAGGAGGTCCAGGACGGGTCCCTCAGACCTGGTGCTATCAGTCAGACAATGCTGAAGGAAGTACACGCAGGGACGTATATGGCGGCGGAAATAATCGCTCAGCGGGACGTCGGGCTGGTACGAGTGGTCAAGGAGTTGCTCGCGAAATAGCGTGAGATGGTTAAGGATGAGGCGGTATGCCCCCACCTGAACGCGGGTTGACATGGGCATTGCCAGATGAAGAAACGGTGCTCTTATGTGAAATTGGCAGGGAAGGCCACCGATCGCATTTTCAAATGCACTTTTCGGGTGCAGATGATATTCTAATCCGCACTGCGATTAACCGTTCCTCTCCACCCGCTACTTGGCCCGTCATCTAGGATTGTGCGCGCGGTTTTTATGATTTCAAAGACACCCTTGAAGACATAATTTGGCCGACGATACAATCTACATATCGGAATCCTCGCTGGCGGACATGGATGCGAGATCTGGCATAGAGCCGGACAATGCCTCGCTGCGAGCCCGCTCCTCTTTGTCTAAGAGAAACCTGGCGCCGTCCGCAACGCTGTTCCGGCCCATCTCATCAATTTTGGCTGCAAGGACGTGCAGGCTTCAGCGAGTTGGGGAACGTTTCAGCACTGTACACTTCACCACACCAGCAGTGACTGCTAGATTTATGGCCTCAACAGTGTTTTCAATGCACATCGCCTCCCCCTCCACGGGACGGTCCGTCGTCGCTTTACCCGGGTGCAGTGTGCCCTCCTTCTCATGCCAGTCGGCAATAATGCGATTAAGCTCGAAGATGTCGCCTGCAGAATCATCTACCTCGACCAGGATGAAATCTGTGGGCCGGCTCTGATACACAAAGTTCTTGGATACCCACCGGTGCTCGTTGTACTCATGATAGTCAAGATACGCTGTCGCACCCCGCCCAACGTCATTGATAAACATTTGTAGCGCTCCACCAAGGAAGAACGCAGCCTGGGCATGAGCGACATGTCCCTCGGTGGGATCTCCGCATGCAGGGGTTTCTTGCCCAGTAGAAGGCTTGTCATCACCGTCGAAGCCGACCACAGTGAGAAGGGTCAGGATAACATGAAACATCCACGCTGCTTTGCTTCCACAGGAATGGGCCTGGGCTCGTATGTGACACAGAATTCGTTCTGACAAATTTGCGCAGCGTAGAACTGCGGAGTCGAATTAACACTGCCCACCTACCACCCCCGACTTGGTGACTCACCATGTGCCGCACGAGGTCTTTCATGCGTGTACGGATTTCCCCTAGCTGCGGTGTTGTGAGCGACTTGACAGTTTCAGTGGCATATCCATCTGTGAAGACGGCCATCATAACGAGGAATACTTTGAAGCGGAGGTTGGTCTCCAAGAAGCGCATGAGTCCGCCCTCAGGAAAGAAGAACTTTTTGTCCTGCAGCCACGTAACATTGGTGACGAGAAAGTGGCGTGTGGTGGAGACGTCCATGTCGTGTAAATGGTTGCCCAGAGGTGTACTTGTTGCTCCTTTTATAGGTGGCATCAACCATGGAGGGTTGATATTTTTAAAGCTATGGAGGAGGTGTGGAGCTCCTACATGTGCTACACCATGCACAACGCACCATCTCCTATCCAAGCCTTATTCACAATCTCGCTTTGACACCCAATCCGGATTCATACATCCCATTTTAGGACGACCGTGTCTCCACTTCAAATTATCGTATTCGCACTATGACCTCGGATGACGCACGCCTGTGGACTGTCATCACCTTTCACCATGCCACGACCACGCCACCAGCAAGGACTCGGACTCGTAATCCAGGAACTCGGACTTTGAACCACTTGATAAATGCCAAACTTGGTTCGCAATCCCAATGCAAAATAAGCTATTGGTCCCGCCACACTTGAAACAACGGTTCCGCTCAGCTCCCCCTGCGTTTACAGTACCGAGGACCAGGCAGGAAAGGTATAAAAAGCGTAGGAACGTAGGACAGTAGTGAGTCAATAAACGATGTACTTCCCCCGCTACCTAGTTCACCCCTTGGTACCACACACACCATCTCAATAATCAATTGGCCACACACACCACACATACATTTGCCCACAGCATCTCATCGACTAACACCCTTCTTTTTGCACCTTAAGAAATAAGCTTGCGTGAACTCACTCTCTCCGACACACACACACACACCTTTATTGATTGCACACCTTCCTTCACGAGCCCAGTGCCCTGTAGAAGTGGGAACACAATAAAGGACTGGCAAATTGTCTACAGTGACCTCTGGTTACAAGCGAGCGTAACCACATGCCTAGACGAAGAATGCAGTCGACGTCGGGGAATTTCTGCGGACACAGCCCCTTGGCTTGTACCGGTTCACCAATTACGAACGTTCATTAGGGGAAATTCGAAGTGAGGTGACAGCAGGATCTCTGGATAGTGACAAGTAGCAGATCAGTGGATTGCTAGCTTGGAGACGGTATATTTTCACCCACACCTATTTTTACTGATCAATTTGAATCACCACCTCGATTAAACATTCCCTTACAACAAATCGCGCATTCCTGTCCTACCAACCAGCTACTATCCATCCTTAACACCCCTTTGGACGAACCAGCTGCCAATTGAGGAATAAAACTCCACATAGCAGCCCCGCAGTCCGCATCACAATGGTCACCAGTGCAGTGCAGAGTTTTCTATTGTGGATTTTTGTGTTGAATCAATGAAAATACAATAATGAAACTGTGACAAGGCCAAGAACTGGAGATAATTCTGTTGTTGTTGTTGTTGTACAACGTCGGCAGGGTGGGTGTGGTCCTGGTGCAGCAAGAAGATCAACATATGGAGCAGGAGAAGCCTGCCCAGGCCATTGTGTGTGTGATTCTCTGCTGCAAGGAAGGTCACTGGGACCTGGTCGCCACACCTATGATATACTGGATGTCGAGTAGGTCAGACTTGAATATCCAACCATGAAATCCAAATAGTTCTAACCACTTCTAAATTGAGTTCCTGTTCAGCTTATTCCGTCGATGTCAACGAATTCGGGAGTACCATTGCTGTCCGTATCATCGACTGATGTGCACTGCCATCGGATGTAGACGTTGACAGTCGTATCGGTAGGCATGTCGGGCTTGAATGTCTTGAGAAATATTAGTAAGTCTCTGCTTAATCCTTCTATCTAGCAACAACTATATCATTGCTGTTCGTCCCAATTGCGGGAGTTGTGCAGATCCCCGTGTCAGACAGGCTGAGTTCAACTATGGATAGGGAGACTTGCCAGGCTCTACCAACATCCATCCCACAGCCTAGAAATTACTGAAACCGATGGACAATGTAATCTGTGAGGAGGGGTGTATTCCCGTATTCCGTGCCATCTCCAGCATGCTGGAACATCTCATATTTCGTAGAGAAAATCTCACGTTGGCCCTTGATGCGGGGATGCTGAAAAATATGCAGTTGCAGAAATTCCTGTGATTTGTTCCAGAAGTTGTTGACTGCAGCCACAACACATTGACTTGGAAAAAGAAGACTGAATGAATCGAGCTACGAAGCTTCCTAATGTGCACCTGATCCCGCGTGAGATGCTTGGCATAGGTCACACTTGACCTCCATGAGTGTGTTGTGCAGCCTCAGAGCATAGTTGGAGGTGATTGCAAGCCACAATGTGAGGGACTGTGAGGGTCTTGCTGAGGCTGGTGAAACCTTCCGGAGCACTATCGCGTGTGCCCTGCAGACGTGGTCTGGTGACAGACGTTGAGAAGGCCGGGAGACGGAATAATGTCCCCGCACTCAAGATGGGGTGGCCAGCGAGAATATCGGAAGAATAATAGATTTGAGGTGCAGATGAGTATTTTGAGAAGTGAAGTGAATACTCATGAGTTGTCATCAACACCGTGTGGGACCCTGCATAATCATTGGATGGCCACAGAAAAAATAGGGGTGACTCGCCTTCGAGTCCAAATAATAAATGGGCAATCACTTGCGTGTGCGATACCGAGTCAACACAGGTTCTGGGACCGGGACTCAAGTCAGTGGCCACAAGATTAGCTGACACTGAGAGGAGAGACCTATTAATTACAGTGGGGTTATTTGTGAGCTTTGTTGCATTCTTTATTTAAGATTGTGTTCCTGGAGCCAAAGATTTTATTCCTGTTAAAAACCGGGGCAGTCCCATTACGCGCGTTCCTGGCAAACACAATCAACAGCAAAATGCTTACAGTGTTGCGGACCTTGCACGACTGAAAGTAGGCGAGGGTCCATACATCACCGATCCGTTTATTCTCTCAATGCAACCTTAATTTACGCAGCTTTTATTTTCGCCAGGGTCTAACAAGAAAAGGGAAAACCCCTAGTCGAACGAGTTGCTCCGGGCCATAATGACTGTGGAAATTGATCTATACATACCTTCCTTGACCGAGGTTTTGATTTAGCCCCCCTGTTTAGGCCGATAGAAAAAAGAAAAATATATCTCTTGTCGACGAATGGCTCAGGCTCGAATCGAACGGGCTTCTCCTTTCTGCGGCATTGAAAGCAGACGTGGTACCATCCACCACCGAGCCTTTCCTGCGTAAAATTCCGCCTCGACCTATGCCACATGTCCTTGCCAGTGGTTCAAAGGCACATCCATCTCACCAGAACTCTAGAAAAAATAGGCCGGAATCGGAGACCTTGTATGGCTGAAAGTAGGCGCCACCGATCCAGTCCGCCTTACTTTATGCAGTATTTTATGTGCACCTCCCTAACAGAGCCTTTCCTTCTCTCAAGCCAGCCTTGATTTATCACCATTGTTTCGGGAGGATAAATCGGCAGATGAAAAAAAGAGTACTGTGTACCAATGCATGGCTCAGGCCCGGATCGAACGGGCTCCTCCTGCGTAGATACCTGATACGCGAATCAAGGAATGCAGGTGTGGACCGAGCCTTCCTTGACTTGGATACAAGCTTGATTTGGTGTAGAGACTAATTTCCTTTTGCGTTGGGGTTCATAACAATAAATGAAGGAAGAGAGCAAATATCACTGTGATTGTTGTGAGCTCACTCGGACCGGATGAGCACACATCACCGCACGCCGCATTCTACGCAGCTAAAAAAAAATGTACCCTATTAACGAATGGCTCAGGCCCGAATCGAACGGGTTCCTCTTGCGTAAATCCACACGAAAGAAAGAAGTAAGGAATGCAGGTGTGGACCATCCACCACCGAGCCTTCTTTGACTTGGATACACGCTTGATTGGTGTGAATATTTTTGAGTTGTGGTTCATAAAAAAGAAGGAAGACAGAAACATGGCTGTGATTGTCATGGGTGTTGGAACTGGAGGAGTATGGTGGAATTTCCCCACGACCGAACGGGTTCTACGCAGCTAAAAAAATATACTGCACCCACCGGAACGGCTCGGACCCGAATCGAACGGGCTCCTCCTGGTAAATTCACGGAAACGACTTCAAGGAATGCCGGTGTGGCTCATCCACCACCGAGCCTTCCTTGCTATAGATACAAGCTTGCTTGGTTTAGAAATATCCTTTGGGGTTGTGGTTCATAAAATCAATAAAAAGGAAGAGAGAAACACCGCTGTGATTGTTGTGAGCGTTCGCTGGAACCGAGCATGGTGGGGTTACATCGCGACCGCATGTCCTACCAGATCTTATGTTGGTAGCACGAAGAATATCCGAACTGGCTGTGGTATTATTATAATGTACATGGGCGAGAAAGAGAGAGAGAGGGAATGTTGACATTTAATCCATCAACGCTCGCCCGAAAGTGGTTGTATTCCTTGCCGTACAGTATTTAATGAGCCCGATACCGCTCCCAGCAAGCTCCCAGTAATGATGAGCTCAGTGCCGGCATTCTATGCAATTGTCCTTGCGTTCCGGGAGGTGTCAAACTAAATCCAGCGGAAAGGTTAACATCAAAAGTGACCCGCATGAACCACGCGACACTTGGTCTGGACACGAGTTGGTTGTTTACTGGTCTGACTCCGAGGTTATTGGGAGGTCTGGTCGGAAATAAGCAGAGGGTGTCCGGGGATTTTGAGTTGTATTGTGAGTTGGAGAACTTCAATGTGTATGTATAATGAGAGAAGGTTGGGCACGACTTAATATTCGATTTTCAATCAAGAACGGCGTTTATGGCGAGCCCATGGAGGTATGCATATGCGGATACTTGAACGAGAACAAGATCCGGTTGCCGGAGGAGACGGAGCGGTGATCTGCGGGCAGTATTTTGCGGTTCAGCAGAGTGGTCCAGGCATAGCATGACGGAATCTGTGGGGTGGAAGCTGTCTGGAAACGGCCAAGAGAGCCGTTGCAGCCAATTGATGGACGCCACGCACGGGCCGGTGTTTGTTTTGAAGGTTCCAACCAAACAAGTTCTCCTCCTTAATGGTCTGTTGGTGATGTCGCTGCACTCGCCGTCGCTGGGCCCGTCGTCGCCGTCGCCGTCATCCTCGGCCGTGACGATCCCGATACCGGGCAAGTCTATCCTAAAAAAACCGCCGCCCGCGCAGGCCTCGCTCTTCTCGCGCCTCAGCCTCAGCCGCTTCCTCCCGGGGCAGGAAACTGCTGGCGCCTCGAGCGCTGCTGCTGGACTGAAGGATGGGAAGGATGGGGGCAGCGGGAGTGGGAAGGACAAGGAGAAGGACGAGTCGGCCCGCGTGCTGAAGCGGGCGCACTTTATCCTGCCGGAGATGGCGGTGGTGTACCCGATCTCGTCGCTCGCGCCACCGTCGACGCCGACGCTACGCGACGAGAAGCGGGCAATCGAAGAGCGGGAGCGGGAGCGCCGCCGCCGCGTCGTGCGAGCAGGGAGTACCGGGACGAGTACGGACAGCGCGAGCGTCCTGACGGCGAGCACGGGCAGCGTCGAGGACGCGGAGACGTGGTGGGCGATGGACAAGGTCGAGAGCTTCTACCGCGAGTGCTGCGAGGGCTGCCAGGAGGTCCCCGATAAGGGCATCACCGCTGCATTCAAGGTACTTTTTTTTTGCCTTTTTTCTTGCTTGGAGAGCGAGGCACTCATCCGATGGACAGGCGACACCACCGACGCATCCTCGCAGTGTGGACTTTTCTGGGGTGCAGCTGACGTTTGCGAGCGCATCGATTCTGGCGGATGTGCTCAGCATCGAGTGGGGCCTGCGCAAAGCCGTGTTCCGCGAGTGCGATCTCGACGACTTGGTGAGCCCCGTTTTCTTGCCACCCTTGCGGGCTTTTTTCGTGTCTACTCCTGCGCCATGCGCACATCCACCGTCCACGATGCCTTGATAGATCTCCCATCATGCGCATGCGTCGGCGTACGACCACCCCAGATACGCTGCTCTACCCTATGCATAACGCACCCAGGACCCTCTTGACTTTCGTTGTTATCCCCATCTCCCCACCCCGCTGACATTCTTTCCTATCCCCTTCTAATTCTTCACCCTCCTCTTTCCCGTTCCTTCCTCCCGAACACCCCGCCCATCTACCCTTCCCCCGCCTCTAACTCCCTTCCCGGCATATACTAACAACAACAACAAACCCTCAGACCCTCAAGCCCCTCCTCCACGCGCTCCTCATCCCGCGCTCGCTCTCCTACCTCTCGCTCTTGCACACGCGGCCACTTCCCCGCAGCGCCTCACACAGCCCGTCCTGACTCCTGCCCAACGCCGTCATGGTCCCGCCCACCTCTCGCCTTGCATCACCCGTCCTTGCACCCTCACCCCCGCCGGTCATCCTCTCCAACGATGACGGCCTCACCTTATTGCGTGAGACGGAGGCGCTGGGCGTGCGTCGCAGTTCCTCGCTCATGACTTGCGCTCACACTCACATTAACAGCATAATTCCGTACCGCCTTGCCGCCTGCGTTCACTGTGGTCCGCCCGCCGCTGCGCGTCGAAGCCGCGCACGTCACGCAGCCGCGAATCCGCGCTTCGCACGGCGTGTGCGGCTACGCGTCGCGCCACTACGTTCGACTACCCTTTCCCAAGACACTACACGCATGTACGCCTAAAACTCGGCGCATGGCTAGATTATACGCTCATACGCTCAACTGCGCGCCAGTACGCTGTCCACTAAAGACACTATCTACGTCTGCGGCTTCGGTGCGTCGCAGTTCCTCGCTTATGGCTTGCACTCACTTTCACCGCCTTAGTGCTTGCTCAATGCCTCCACGCACCGCCCGCGTCCACCTGGTGGCCCACGTCGAAGCCGCGCACGCCACGCAGCCGCGAATCCGCGCCTCGCACGGCGTGTGCGGCTACGCTGCGCGCCACTACAACCGACTACCCTTTCCCAAGACACTACACGCATCTGCGGCTAAAACTCGGTGGCGCGCACGGTTAGACTACACGCCCAACTAAGGCGGTATACCTAGAAGCTATCTACGCCGACTCAATCACAGACTCGGCGCCGCGCACAAGACGCCATGCTACCGCGGCCTACGCTGCCAAGAAGCTATCCACGGCAGCTCACTTGCAAACTCGGCCTATCTGCTCGGCCGCACTACTCAAGAGTCAAGACACTATCTACGTCTACGGCTACGACTCACGACGCTGTCTACAGCTACGAGCTACAAGCGCGAGTTACGAGCCCAAGCGCCATACCCGTACCACCTTTCCCGCTCGTCACCGTGCCGTGCCCGCCCGCCCTCAAACGCGTTGTACCCGCCCGCTCAAACGCGCCGTACCCGCCCTGCAACGCGGCGCACCCGCTCTCCGCATCTGCACACCGCCAACGCTAATCAGTGCCCTGGATCGAAAACTCGATGTAATATTGCTTGCTTACCATGCAATCGCACTCGTGTCCCGGCGCGCTACTCGGTTTCGTGGTCGTGTCGAACGATGAAATCGGATTTTCTCCGTGGCACCCATCGCGCGATCTTAGTCTTTTTATAGGTTCAAACTTCGAATTCTCTCCACAGAGGTGCGTCTTAACTCTACTCGCAATGAACGCGATTTTGACGCGTTTTCCCAGCCGTCAAAGTTCAAAAATTTCTCCCCTGCGTGGTGCTTGATTCCGACAACATCCACTTTGACAACTCTTACAAGAATCCGATTTTTCCTCCGCTGCGCGGCGCAGTTCAAAGAGGTCGGCCATGCTGATCCTTGCCATTTTCGCATTAATTTTACCCCAGTTATTCAGCGCCGTTGACTCAAGACTGCGATCAATCTCAACAAGTCCGGCGGCGCGATCTACTTATTTGGAAAAGGTGACGTTTCTGTGTATATATGTCTCATTTCTGCGCTAACCTTACCCTAAAGACTCCGCGGCAAGTTCACTTCAAGCACTCATCGAAATTCGCTCATTGGACTCGTAGACGCGTTAAATCCATCAGAATTGCAACGGCCGCCGTCTCTTGAGGTGTGTTTTTGACTCTGCTTGCAAACGACGCGATTTTAAGGTGTTTCGAAGTCGCAGCGATCTCCGAGTTCAATTTCAATTGGAGGTAAGTTCATTCAAAGCCAAATGGACTTGAGTCGCTTGGAGATGCGTCAAATTCATTAGAATTAGAACTACTTGATGGAGCTAGCAGTAGTCCGAACGAAGCGGCAAACCGGTGTCTCGCACTCACCAGAAGCCCAAATTTTCTCCCCCGTGATCGAGCACAAATATTTATGAGGTCCGTGCGTGCGCCGAAATCTATAAAGTTGCAGGGTCAGGGCTCCGGGCAGGACACTTGGCGACGGGCGACTGGCAGGAGGGGGAACCAGGGGTGCTGTTGAGTAATGCATTAGTCCTATTACGCGCGTTCCTGGGAAACACAATCAACAGCAAGGTGCTTACATTTTTGCGGACCTTAGGCGAGGGTTCGTGCATCACCGATCCGTTCATCCTCAATACAACCTTGATTTACACAGAATTTATTTTCGCCAGGGTCTAACAAGAAAACGAAAAACCACTAGTCGAACGAGCTCCTCCGGTCCATAATGACTGCGGGGCTCCAGGAAATAGATGTGTACATCACATCATACCGTCCTTGACCGAGGCCTTGCTTTAGGCCCGATGTTTAGGCCGATAGAAAGAAAAAGAAAAACTTCTCTCTCGTCGGTGAATGGCTCAGGCCCGAATCGAACGGGCTTCTCCTGCTTAATCTTTCGTACGCATTGAACTACTGAAAGCAGGCGTAGTACTATCCACCACCGAGCCTTGCTGCGTTCAATTCAGCCTCGACCTGTACCGCATGTCCTTCCCAGTGGTTCAACTTGAAGTCACGTTCATCTTAGCAGAACCAAAAAATGGGCCGGAATCAGGGACCTTGTATGGCTGAAAGTAGGCGCCACCGATCCGGTCCCCTTACTTTATGCAGTATTTTATGTGCACCTCCCTAATAGAGCCTTTCCTTCTCTCAAGCCAGCCTTGATTTATATTAGCACCATTGTTTCGGCAGATGAAAAAAAGAGTCATGTGTACCAATGAATGGCTCAGGCCCGAATCGAAAGGGCACCTCCTGCGTCAATGACTCACTGCGGAGGATGAATCACGAAATGCAGGTGTGGACCATCCACCACCGAGCCTTTTCCTTACTTTGGTCGCGTGTGAATATTTTTGAGTTGTGGTTCATAAATTTAAACCAGAGAAGAAAGGAAAGAAAGAGAAAAACCTGGCTGTGATTCAGGTGGAGCTTTCTCTCGAATCGGTGGAATTGCATCGCCGGTATGTGTAGGCGGCAGCTAAAAAGAACGTATCCTGTTAACGAATGGCTCGGGCCCGAATCGAACGGGCTCTTCATGCGCAATTCTCCTACCTCATGAACCAAGGAATGCAGGTGTGGACCATCCACCACCGAGCCTTCCTCGCTTTGAATGCACGCTTGATTGGTGCAGATACTAATGTCCTTTTGCGTTGTGGTTCATAAAAATAAATAAATAAATAAAAAGAGAGAAAGAAAGTAGTAATTGGTGTGATCCAGGTGGTGTGCTCACTCCAAGCTCACTTGAACCGGATAAGCACGGTGGAATTGCATCACGACGGCACATCGGGTTCTACGCAGCTAAAAAAGCATAGTGAACCCAACGAACGGCTGGGACCCGAATCGAACGGGCTCCTCCTGCGTCAATGACTCACTGCAGGATGATTCACTGCAGATGTGAACCATCCACCACCGAGCCTTCCTTGAATTGGATACAAGCTTGATTGGTGTAGATACTAATACCCTTTTGAGTTGTGGTTCATTAAAAGAGAAGAGGAAGAACCGTGAGGAGGAGGAGGATTGCCTGAGTTTTGTGAGCGTTCACTCGAACCGGAGGAGCGCGATGGAATTGCCCCACGACGGCACGCTTACTTTTAAATATCGCAGGCGTCAGCTAAAAAAAAAGGGAAGAAGAATTGAACATGGCTCGGGCCGAATCGAACGGGCGCCTCCTGCGTAATTCGCCAAAAATGAATCAAGGAATGCAGGTGTGGACCATCCACCACAGAGCCTTCCTTGACTTGGATGCAAGCTTGATTGATGCAAATATCAATTTCCTTTTGTGTTGTGGTTCATAAATGAAAAAGAGAAACATCGCTGTAATTGTTGTGATCCAACTGGACGAGCATGGTGGAATTATTTGATGACCGCACGGGTTCTACAACACGCAGTCGGCAGTGGGCGACAGATAAAAGGAGGGGAAAATGGCGTGACCATATGGCTCGGACCCGAATCGAACGGGTTCCTCCTACTTAATTTGCCTAGCCTGTGCAGTACTACTGAAAGCAAACATGGTACCATCCAGCATCGAGCCTTCTTTGCTATAGATATAAGCTTGATTGGTGTGAATATATTGGAGTTGGGGTTCATAAATTTAAACAAAAGAAAGGGAGACATCGCTGTGATCGTTGAGCGCTCACCTGAACCGGATGAGCAGGGGTGGGCTTGTATTAAGATCGCACGCCTGGTTTTAAATTGTGCAGGCGGCAGCCAAAAAAAGCAAAGCCCTATCGACAATGGCTCAGGCCCGAATCGAACGGGTTCCTCCTGCGTAATTCTCATACATCATGAATGTACAAGGAATGCAGGTGTGGACCATCCACCACCGAGCCTTTTCCTTGCTTTGGATGAATGCTTGATTAGTGTAGAGATCCTAATACCCTTTGAGTTACGGTTCATAAAAATAAATAAAAAGAAGAGAGAAACATCGCTGTGATTGTTATGAGCGCTCACTCGAACCCGAGGAGCACGGTGGGATTGTGGGTTCTACAATGCGCAGGCGGCAGCTAAAAAAAGGACATACATTAACGACCATGGCTCAGGCCCGAATCGAACGGGCTCCTCCTGCGTAACCACAAATGAAATGAATCAAGGAATGCAGGTGTGGATCATCCACCACCGAGCCTTCCTTACCTCGGATACAAGCTTAATTAGTGTAGATACCAATTTCCTTTTGAGTTGGGGTTCATAAAATTAATAAAAAGAAGACGAGAGAAACCTAGCTGTGGTTGTTGTGATCCAGGTGGTGTGCTCACTGGGGAGCGGGGTGGAATTGTATCACCACCACACACCGGTTCTAAGTTACAACTTGAATGTGCAGGCAAGCTAAGAAAAGAGAAAAGAAAATCGCCTGAACAAAATTTTATGGCTCGGGCCTGAATCGAACGGGCTCCTCCTGCGTAAATCCACCGGCGAGAAATTCAAGGAATGGCAGTGTGGACCATCCACCACCGAGCCTTCCTTGCTTTGGAAACAAGCTTTATTGGTGTAGATATTTATTTCCTTTTCAGTTGGGGTTCATAAAAATAAATAAACAGAGAGAAACATCGCTGTGATTGTTGTGAGCGCTCACTCGGACCCGAGGAGCATGGCGGAATTGTGGGTTCTACGACGCGCAGGCGGCAGTTGAGGTAAAATAAAATAAACTCACTTCCTTGAACGAACGGCTCGGACCCGAATCGAATGAGCTCCTCCTGCCTGCGTAAATCCTTGATCATGAATCAAGAAATACAGATATGGACCATCCACCACTGAGTCTTCCTTGACTTGGATACAATCTTGATAAGTGTAGATACTAATTTCTTCCTTTTGAGCTACGGTTCATAAAAAAAAAATTAAAAAAGAGAAACACCACTGTGATTGCTGTGAGTGATCGCTCGAACGGGAGGAGCAGGGTGGAATTGCAGCACGACCGCACACCTGGTCTTGAATTCCGCAGGCGACAGCTGAGAAAAAAAAAGTCCCCTGAGGATGAATGGCTCGGGGCCGAATCGAACGGGCTCCTCCTGCATAAATGAAAATGAAATTCGCCAAGGAATGCAGGTATGGACCATTCACCACCGAGCCTTGCTTGCTTTGGATGCACACTTGATTGGTTTAGAAATATCCTTTCATGATCTAACAAGAACTTACGGGAAAACCCCTAGTCGAACGAGCTCCTCCGGTCCATAATGACTGTGGGGCTCGAGGAAATAGATGTACACCTACCTGACAGAGCTTTTTTGTCTCTCAAGCCAGGCTTGACGTACGCGCCATTGTCTTGCCGGTGAAAAAAGGTTCAGTGTCATATACGAATGGCCCAGGCCCGAATCGAACGGGTGCGTCCTGCGTAAACAGTCTCTGAACAGTGCCAAGAAATCCAGGTGTGGACCATCCACCACTGAACCTTCCTCGCTTTGAATAAATGCTTGATTGGTGTGGATACTAATTCCCTTTTGAGTTGTGGTTTATAAAAGAAGAAGGAGGAAGAGAGAAACATGGTAGTAATTGTTGTGAGTGCTCACTTGAACTGGATGAGCACGGTGGAATTTCCCCATGACCGCATGGGTTCTACACTGCGCAGGCGGCAACCAAAAAAGAAAAGAAGAAACTTGCTTTGCTCAGTGGCTCACGCCCGAATCGAACGGGCTCCTCCTGCGTAACTACAAATGAAATAAACCAAAGAATGCAGGTGTGGACCATCCACCACCGAGCCTTCCTTGCTTTGGATACACGCTTGATGTGAATATTTGCGAGTTGGGGTTCATATATTTAAACAAGAGAAGAAAGGAAAGAAAGAGAGAAACATGGCTGTGATTATTGTGAGCGCTCACTCGAACCGGAGGAGCGCGGTAGGATTTCATCACGACCGCACGTACTGTACTATTTCGACCGTAGGTTCAGGTGACGGGTGACGAAGGGTCGTGAACTGAACCTATTTGTTACCAGTGACGGTGACGGCGAACTTTTGTGGCCCAGATAGGCGTAAAAATCCAAAAAATTATCCTCCGGCACTTGCCGGATTACCATTTATGGCAATTTTGATGTGATTGCCGAGGAACGAACATCTAACCCAATGAACATGTAAGGTGACGGGTGACATGGTGTGAACCTACGGTCGAAATAGTACAGTACGACGCGCAGGCGGCAGTGGGCGGCAGCTATAAAAACAAATAAAAATAAAAATACCAATTCTGCGACCTTATGGCTCAGGCCCGGATCGACACCTTAGTCTGGGGGGCTGATATATCAGTCTCCTCTAATCATCGGAGAGCGATGATATATCAAAACCGCTGACGCGCCAACCGACCGTCTAAGCGCGAGCTAACCCTAAATATAGGTGAGCGGCACAAGGAGGGAGGGAAGGAACTAATTGTGCGAGTGTTCCAATTATAGATCTGGTGCCGTGACTGATAACTGGCGGCCGAATAATATAACGCGGGCTGGGAACGGTGGCCGATCGAGACGGAGGCGAAGTGGAGGCGAAGCGGAGGCGTAGACGGATCGTAGGCGTAGGTGGTGATCGACGAGTGAGTGCGAGAAAGATGTGAAACTTAAAGTGTGACTACGGGGGAAATCCAAAGTGAGTTGTATTCGCAAAATACTACTGTATTTATACGATGTGAGTGGAAAGGGGAAGTAGATTATGGATAAATGAAAAAGGAGAAGACAATAAAAAAAGGTACATAACTTCAGGAACACTGTCGAGCTGTGGTCGGCGAGTTCCTCGCCCGATAATTTAGTTCATTTCCGTTTTACCGTTGTTCCGTCTAGCCGTGGCCGTTCTGCCGCTATTCGGGACCGCCGGAAGTGAATCGGGGAGAGGAACAAGTTTGGATGGTATTTGAACGATGCTGACTAAGCTGATGGTTCAACTTTGTTGGTCCACGGGCTCAGCGCGCAGGCATGCGCGTCATCTCCTCCGGACTGAAATTGTGACTGTCCCTAGTCACTGGTCGAGTCGCAATGCAAATGGGAACAGGAAAAATGAGGAAGATGAAGGGCTCAGTAGATCATCATAGCCCAAATTCAACCGAAGTTGAACTGCGCAAGCGGCGATAAATGAACGCGGTATGCGACGATAGTGATGGAAAAAATTATGGGGGTTTGACGCGTCCTCCGGACTGAAATGCTGAAGGTAGAGGAATTAAAATTCGTTTGTAGGAGGGGGAATAGGTGAGGAAAAGTCTGAGGGTTCTGAATCAAGATCCTCGGGATCTGCGAGTGTAGATTGTTCTAATTCGCGAAGGCGGCCGGTAGAAATGTCAATGAAATCGTCGAGCGGGGGAAGAGGGATGGAAGTGCGAGCGAAATAGGGTATAATACGAAATGCTGCAATGGGCCGCTGGAAGACGGAGCCGTCGAGTTCGCATAGGATGTAAGCGCCACCGCGGTTGCGTGAAATAACGATGAGTGGGCCAAGGTAACGCTTCCGCATTTTCTTGCTGAGGGACTTCTCGATAGCCGTATTGCGCATGAGGACGAGGTCGCCGCGCTTA
Organism: Mycena epipterygia; assembly: GCA_029281465.1. Lineage (NCBI taxonomy): Eukaryota > Fungi > Basidiomycota > Agaricomycetes > Agaricales > Mycenaceae > Mycena > Mycena epipterygia. The sequence continues at coordinate 452,450 of JARJCQ010000021.1, read as the reverse complement.
AAGTCATAATCGCGAATTGTGGCGGCGTGCTCGAGCTCGAAGCGAGCAGCGTGGCGGAGACGTGCTTCATAAACAGTTGAATGGAGATTGGCAAGATGATCACGGCGTTTCTGGAGGGCGATAGCACGTCGAACGATGAGATCGGTGGTGGAGAGGGTAGAATCGGGTGGAGGAAGGAGGTATGTGGCTTCGCTGATGTCGAGCGGTAGCAGCGGATGTGTACCAGTGGCGGCGAAATAAGGTGAGCAGCCCATGCGTCTGCGTACTGTAACACGATCTGCCCAAAATACTGAATATGCTCCATTGTGCCACCGACTCTGATCTCCATCGACGGCCTTAAATAGACCTTCACGGACGTCAAAATGCGGACGCTCGATGAGGCCGTTTCCGCGGGAATTGTAGCCAGAAATACGAACGTGGTTGATATGGTACTTCTTCGAAAGATAGGCGAGTGCTTTCAGGAAGGGGGGGCCATTGTCAGTGACAATCTCGACAAGCGTGCCCCAACGGCAAATCAGGTCTTGGAAAATCCAGTCGCCGATGCTTTGGGCAGCTTCGCGGCGAAGCATCCGGAATTCGGGGTAACTGATGAGAGAACAGCGGCCGTGAACGATGTATTTGAAGCCGCCGCTCGTGGGCATGTGCATGGTGTCGATATAAACTTTGGAGAAGAGTGGAGCGGGGGTAGCAACGGTAGGAGGGATTAAAACTTTCTGCGTCTGGCGAATCTGACAGAGATGGCAAGTGCGAATTAGCCAAGTGATATCGTGCGCCAAGTAAGGCCACCAAAAACGCTCTGATATGAGAGCACGAGTGGCATAAAAGCCTCTGTGACCGACGTCGTCATGAGCAGAGCGGAGAATGAACAAGCGGCGGTGCGTTGGTACAACGAGCTTGTGGCGAGATGCGGGGTCCTTGCGCCAGAGCTGGCCGTCTGCAAGGTAAAACTCCATGCAATAGCGGGTGAAAGTCGTATACTGCTCATCAGACATGTCGCGGGGACGCTGCAAATTATTGAGCCAAATGCGAACCAAATCGACACGAGTGTCGGCGAGCCGAGCAGCGTCGGAGCGAGGAACAATGTCGTAGGAGAGAGAGGGAGGAGGGTCCTGTCCATCAGGTGCAATCTCAGCAGCAAGCGTCGAAATGGTGTACTGGCATCGGGGAATATATGGCGAGTTGTTGATCATATGCATAAAACCGTGCACTTGATCAATCCAGTCTTCGAAATCGTCCTCGGGCTCGGGTACGTCTCCAGGTTGAGGTGGGCGGCGTGAAAGTCCATCAGGACCGTGTTGTACGCCTGGAACATGTACAAGGGTGAAATGGAATGTGAGGATGGCTAAAATCCAACGGTTTATGCTGGCGCTGGGTGCAAGGTCTGGATTTGCGAGCATGCCCTTGATGTAGCGGGCGTCAACTTCAACCACAAGGTTGCGGACTCCAATGAGGTAAAGCTTCCACGAGCGTAGAGCCCGGAAAAGGCCGTAGAGTTCAAGTTTAGGTTGAGAGAAGCGGCTCTCCCGGTCGTTGAGAGTTAACGAACCAAAGCGCGCATAATAGCGGCGGGAAAGATTTTGGGGGTCGCATTGAGCGAGGAGATAACCGACGGCTTTACTGGAAGTGTCGACAGCTAGGATTGCGGGTGCACGGGATTTAAAATCGATGGGACGGAGGGCTGGAGAGTGTATGAGGGCGTGTTTCAGGTCTTCCTGAGCTGAGATCTGGGCAGGACCGAATGTGAAAGGCATATCTTTGCGAGTGAGAATTATGAGAGCATGAGAGCGATCGGCAAAGTTGCGAATAAAAATGCGGACAACACCGATGGTGCCGAGGAATGCGCGAAGTTCTGAGAGATCCTTGCAGGGACCCCAGTTGACGATTTTTGCAACACGTTGTTCGTCGGGAATGCGGCCTGCAGGGGTACAAACGTGGCCGACTACTGTGATGCGTTCGGCGCAAAGGATGAGCTTTAAACCAGAAAATGTTCCACCGCAATATTTCATGCGCTGAACAATGCAATTCAGATTGTTGAAATGCTCCCAAACGAAGCGGCGTATAGCGGGGTTCTGCTGGATAACCTCATACGAACCATCCTCGAGCTGGTAGGTAGAAGCAGGACCACGGGCGGGGACGTCATCGATGTAAGGAATGGTGTACTCGGGGATTTCGGGTTGAAGAATGCAAGTCACATCGTCGTGGAAGATTGGCACGGAATTAGACCACCCCATAGGGAGCGTAACGAGACGGAGTGCGCCGAAAGGGGTTTGGAACGTGGTGAAATCGCGAGAGGAGGGAGCAAGCAGTCGTTCATCATAGCCCACATATAAGTCGAGCATTGCGCCGCAGGCACGACCTGCAAAATGTTCGGCTAGTTGGTCGGTGAAGGGAGGAACGCCAGAATGCTGGATGGTAACAGCATTTAGCGGTTCGAGGGAGTGGACAAGGCGAAGGCTGGTACCGTCCTTTTTAACAACGCAAAACCAGCGAGAGCGATAGGAAGAATTAGATGGTTCATACACGCCGGCGTCTATTTTGGTGCGTATGACTTTGCAAACTTGGTCATAGATGCCGGGGGGGATAGGAATATTGCGCTGGACCCATGGCGTATGCGGTAGGACGGGCATATCGACTGGGGGAAAGAAATCTGTGCGGAAACTACCACGCTCTGAGTCTTGCCATGCGAATGCTCCATTGTGCAGACACATGAAATGGTGCATCAATTCGCGTTCAGCTGGCCAAAGGAAATCGCATGGGTGCGCTTGGTCAAGAAGATCACGTCGTTCGGTGGTATATCGACCAGTAGGAGCGAAAGGAGGGGGATTGGGGTCAAGTATTGGCATATCGGCCAGGGGATCGCCGCTGATGTTCCGCACGATGCGAAATTGCTCAGGCAGAGTGCCGAGGACTGGCCGAATTTTCTGTGCAACGGGTTTGTATTTCTTTTTAGCATAGACATCGACGAGAGGAGAAAGAGTAGATGGTGAAGAACGAGTCGTTGAGATAGAATTAGTATGGTGGGAAAATATGGACTGAAAATCGGATGATGGAGGCGATGATGGCGTAGGATTAATGGGTGTAATGGCGACTGAAAAAGTAGATGGAAAAACAGGACCGCGAGTTGAATCGTGGGGCTCGGAAAATGCCGGTTGAACGACGGTGTGAGCGTAGGTAACTGTGTCCGAGTCGAGACCTAAATTTCCGCAAGCAGACAGATAGGTGTGTTGGAGTTGTGCGAGGTTGTCCGAGTCGAGTGCCGAAGTTGCTTCAATAATAAATTCACTAGGGTTGTTAGGGTCGGGGACGATAACGAGGGCGATCTCTCCTTGATCTAAGATCAATTCCTCGAGTTGGGAAAACCCTGCGGACGCGAACGGGGAGAGCCTCGTGGGACGGTGGGAACAGTGGCGAGTTTACCAGTGTTAGGGTCGCAAATTGTGATGGTCTGGTCTTCATTGGTGAAATTGCGGATGATGCTTTGTGTTAAGACATCAAAGGGGCGTCCCAGAAGCACATCATATGCAGGATTGCGCACGATGTGAACTTGTAGATAAAGGGTGATATCCCCAATGCGGAACGGGACGTTGCGAGCGAGTCCAAGGGAAGGGCTAACCGATTTATTTGCAGACTGCATGCGGAGGACGATACGGGGGTCGTAAGACAATGCAAGCTCGTGGCAAACTGACTCAGACATGGCGATGATTTGAGAGCCACCATCAATGATACATTCCACCTGTTGTTGGTTGTCGATAATCGGAACGATGGAACGAATGGAAGATGACTCCATGGAGACTACGAGGTCGTCGGGAATGGGACCGGCATCATAATAAACGGCATAGGGGTCGGGAATCACAAAAGCGCCAGCTGTCGAGTTGGCCTGGGCCTGGATGTATGATGCAGGGAGGGAATCGAGTAAAGCTGTGCGACGGGCGTCGTTGGCACGCTGCTCTTCGATAGTGTCGCTTTCGAGGGCAGAATCGATAGAAAAGGGAAGGGGAGAGTGAATATCAACGTCATGGAATAATTGCTGTACCGCTGGTTTGTTTTCTTTGGTTGGAGCACGGCGAGAAGAAGTTTCTTCACGCATCTGCGCACGGACTTCGGGAGCGATAGACAGAAGTTGTCGATTCGTAATAGTAACTGGGGAGTCGAGAGCGGCGTTAAAAACTTCCTTGGCATCCTTCTCGTTGTATATGGGTGCCGTAGTGCGATAGGCAGGTTTCTGTGGAGCAAGTCCAAAGTTGCGATCTTTGGTGGGAGCGTACGCAGCGTCGCGAGCGCTGGCGAAGCGATGCTGTGGAGGGAGAACAGGGACCGAAGCGGGTACAACTGAAGCGGAGGCGGGAGCGGGTGGAGCGAAAGTCGCTGGTTGCATACTGGATGGAGGTAGGGCCCGATCAGGATCGTTGTTATTAGCCTGCAAGGCTTTCTTCGCCTGGGCACGCGTTAAGAGGGTTTCGTATTCGTGCTTAAGAGCCTCCATGCGCTGCTCATCGGACAGCATGAAAGTGCGAGTGGGAGCAGAAGAGGATGATGCGGGGGTAGATAGATGGTCAACAGCAACTTCAACCATCAATTGTGCAGAAGCGAGCTGGCCTGGATTTTGCCGGTGCCATTCCTCAATGCGAGTGCGCAGATCTTTACCCGTGATTGTGCGAGGGACAAATGCGCCGCTAGGAAGGACGACGCGACCGTCTGAGTTGCGTCTGCATTTCCCAGCTTTAATATCCACAAGAACATGTTGGCACTGGTTAATAAAGTGCTCGAGATCGCTGCAATATCCGCAGCCATCGGGACGGGTCTTTTTCGAGTTACTGCCGTTGGTAAAACCACTGTCATTCGTTGTCTGCTGTGTAGCAAGAACTTCGATGAGCTTTGTGACAGTGCCGACCAAGGCAGCAATGCCAGGGTCGGGTTTTACTTCGGTCACGGTGGGAGCGGAGGTGGAGGAAGGAGATAAAGGTCCCGTGTTGACGAAGGTACCGCGGGAGCCGGCGATTACGAACTGCGCTGCCTCATATAGATCTGCGAGCTCATACGGGTCCTCAGGGTGAATGTCGGGTTGCTTGATCTGTAAACGTTGTTTAATCGAGGCAAGGAGGGTGGCAGGCTGCATGGCACGGAGGAATGCACGGCTCTGCTCCGAAGCGGACAGGCGGGATTTGCTGAGGAGGTATGTGGTAATGCGGAGGAATTGTCGATAGAAGGAGGTGAGATCATCCTTCGTGATGATGCCGACGCGAGAATATTGGCCAATAAGTGCGTCTAAATCGCTGAGGCCATAACGGCGGTCCTCGTCGTTACCTGCATAAAGTTTTAAAACATCTGCTTTGAATGCATCGTAAGACTTCTGCGCATCGGAGAAACTGGGCAACATTTCCCAAGTCTCTTGGTCTTCGACAGTCAGGAAGCGTGTAGAATGCTTCTTCATCTCGGTGACATCGGTGATAGCGGAGCGACCGAATAAGAACTCGAGGTCTGAGAAGTAGCGGCGGAGTTCGTGGGGTTTACTGGCATCAAATATGGGGGCGTTGCGATCACCGCGGGCGGGCATCGGTGTGGTCGCCATTGACGGTGAATGAAGGACGGGTGAGGATAAAGATATAGGTGATGGAGGGTGGTTGAATAACCAAGCCAACGACGGCGAGTGCGGTGAGTGTGGTGAAAGGTTGTTGTGATGGGCGAGGTCTGCGGGAACTTCTTCTAAGAAGTCGTTGGAGGTGGAAGGAGAATAAGGAGTCGAGTCGAGAAGGTTGGCGGGGTTCTGCGAAATGGCAAGTAGCTCGAGTCGGAGATCGCGGCGAAGGTCTGTGTGGGGGTTCGACCGCAGGTTACGAGAGGTACCAGAATCAATGATGAAACCCTCGCGGTGGGCTCCAAAATGACGCGCCAACCGACCGTCTAAGCGCGAGCTAACCCTAAATATAGGTGAGCGGCACAAGGAGGGAGGGAAGGAACTAATTGTGCGAGTGTTCCAATTATAGATCTGGTGCCGTGACTGATAACTGGCGGCCGAATAATATAACGCGGGCTGGGAACGGTGGCCGATCGAGACGGAGGCGAAGTGGAGGCGAAGCGGAGGCGTAGACGGATCGTAGGCGTAGGTGGTGATCGACGAGTGAGTGCGAGAAAGATGTGAAACTTAAAGTGTGACTACGGGGGAAATCCAAAGTGAGTTGTATTCGCAAAATACTACTGTATTTATACGATGTGAGTGGAAAGGGGAAGTAGATTATGGATAAATGAAAAAGGAGAAGACAATAAAAAAAGGTACATAACTTCAGGAACACTGTCGAGCTGTGGTCGGCGAGTTCCTCGCCCGATAATTTAGTTCATTTCCGTTTTACCGTTGTTCCGTCTAGCCGTGGCCGTTCTGCCGCTATTCGGGACCGCCGGAAGTGAATCGGGGAGAGGAACAAGTTTGGATGGTATTTGAACGATGCTGACTAAGCTGATGGTTCAACTTTGTTGGTCCACGGGCTCAGCGCGCAGGCATGCGCGTCACCGCTAACTCAGCGGACGAAATGATATATCACGCCAGCGAGTAATTTGGCCCCATCAAAGAAATGCTTCTCAGGTGCCGTCGCTGCGCTGCACGACGAGCTCCATCATCCGCATTTGGAAGACAACCATCAAAAGCTCTCAGCGCCGTCCTCGACGGTGACGACAAAATGGGCACCAAAAATCACGAAAAAAATATCAATTAAAGGCTCAGGACACAGGATACATTTCGTACAACAAGGAACCCAAGTTCGTTAGTGTACTACGCGTAACACGCAAAAAACACGTAAAAGATGCTCGTGCCGTTTCCATCGTTGCGAGCGTAGGGCCGCATTCCAAAGCCGCAGACGAACACGGAGCAGGTCCCAAGTACAGGTCTCACGTTAGCGCATCTCTAGCGGTTCCGCACCGGCCGTGGCTGCTGTAACTCGGCGAGGGTAATCGAGCGGCCGGACGTACGCCACAGACGCCGTCCGACACGCCGTGGGCTGCATAGCACCGCTCTGCCCGATGCTCGAGCACCGCATCGCAGACCGGCGGCGACACGCGCCGCGGCTATGGCGGGGAGGTCGACGGAAGTCGAGGCGGCGCTGCGGGGACGCGATCGCGGCAGGGATGAGGAGCGTGCCCACCGGCATGAAGCCCGGCACACTGTGGTCTAGGGTGATGGATTAGCACCGTACCCTACATCGGCAGACTGCCCACCGCCTAAGCGCCACGATAACGGTGTCGGCATACCACCGCGGCATTCTGGCCGCCTCTGTGCGCAGCTGTGCGAGCTCGAAGGAGCTGGAACCGAGACGTGGCAGCTCGCTAAGTAGTAGCTGGTGCTTCTATGGCTCCCGTATTGTGTGCGGTCGGCCTGTCATCGATAGAGGAATGTGGCCGCCTCCCGAGGATATAGGCGCGTCGGGTGCCTGGCGCGTTGCAGGCGTCGAGAGACGGGATGGTCCAGGATGCGTAGCTCCTAGGGAATGACGAGAACAAGGTCAGAGGTGAGTGAGGTGGAGGAAATGTGTGTGGCGAAACGCGTATGCCGTATTGGCCCACAAGTGCGGAGGGCAAGCCACGGGGAGGATCTACGACCAGAGGTAAGTACATAACAAAGGTGCTAGTGCATAGTCCACGCACCGAATACTTGTATTTCCGTCTCCTTCTGTCTTTTCTCAGCTCTGGATCCGGGTGGCCATATCACCTAGCTCAGGCATAGGATTTCGTCTTGAAAGAGTGCACAATTTAAGTCGTCCAGCTCGTCGGGGAGTGCGCGCGGAATGTTCGGGCGAGACAGCGGGATTTTGGATGTGTTTGGAGCCAGGGTTGAAAGGAGCTCGTAGCGCAGAATCGGCCGCATAGAATCACATAAAAAGCAAGTATGAGAGGGGTAGCTTGGTCTGGGTAATAGTTCTGGGGTCCGATTACTGTGAAAATACATGGAGGGCAAGTTTTCGAGGGTAGTCGTCTGGTGGGAAGGGAGAGAGTCACAAATGTCACGACGTTACACAATGTGACAAATGTGAGTCCGAAAATGAAAGTTCGTATTCGTTTGTTGCCAATTTTCATCAAAATCACATTCTGAATGGACAGAAAATCTTAGATTTTCGTGCTGAATTTCTAGGTGTAAACCATGTATGAAAAGCTTGAGCTACACCTGATATTGAAAACCATGAAAATCGGAAAACGGCCTCGATAACACCCTAGAATCCTTCATCTCTGCATTCTGGCATGATATACGGTGTCAGGGAGTTTAACCGACTACTAGAACAGAAAGTTGTATGAGGTGAAAATTAATGTTCGAAAATTTGCACTAAAGGTGGCCCGTTGACCACCGTAAACCCAGTATGGCAACAGACCAGTGTCCTCGTCCAATCGTTGAGTGAACTTTTTGTACCGAATACTTCTCAAATACTTCAGAGAGGGTCATCACATCGATTTCCCGTACTCTATATACACCAAACTATCTCAATAAGCTGTATTTCCGGCACATCATCAAATTCACCTATCAACCGTTTCGCCGATTGTGTCCATTTCCACGAGTGGAGGGCTTCAAAACGAATATATTTTGCGACCATAGCTTGCCAATATATAGTAAAAATACATGCAGGTCCTACAAATGGAGTGCTCGAAGATGCAGCGCAGTTTAGGTCGAACATGGGAATTATGGAAATGAGCTTTATTAACGCTTCCTGATCAAACATCGCATGCTGACCAGTTGCTGACCAGTATGCAGAGAAGAGGGAGACATACTTGGATCCAGCAAGACGACGGCAGTAATGTAGATAAACAAGGGGCAGCGTGGGACCGGTGGCGACTAGGACGAACACCGTCGAACTTCTCGCAGAGCTCCGGAATGCAATCCAATACGAGCGTGGATACGGCGGTACGATGGGACGTGCGGGGGATGAAATAACAAGGACAGCGTGGGCCGGAAAGCGGTGGGACGGTCGGGGCGAACGTATACATGCAGCGTATTGTTTCCATATCCGAATGCAGGGGCCCGGAAGAGACATTTGCGGGCGGCCAAGCGCTCGCTGCGACGCGTTACAACAAAGGCAAGTCATGCATGAAATAGAAACGTGACGGCGGGCGTTGAACCACAGCGCGGGAGGGGCGGTAAAAGCGCCCACGGAGGGCGGCGGGGCCGGATCGTAGATAAGGCATGTATAGCGCTGCATGGCGGCGGGAACAGAAAGCCCCGCATTCGAAGCAGCAGTAGCAGTAGCGCCGCTGCCATGCTGTGCTGTGGACACGAAATCACCGAGATCAGGGGGTTACGGGAGGGAGCGGCGACCAAGGTAGTTGCAGGAGAAGATGAGATGTTGTAATGGAGGGAAAATAAGAGTCGGTGTAGGCCCAGAGCTGGAAGAGCGCAGAAAGAACGGCCGAGGGTGCAACCACCATTTCAGCAACACAACGACGAGCCCAGTGACCCAGAGACACGGTGTTCGATAAGGAATGCGTATAGGATGCTCCATCTGGAATTCGCGGCAGCTGAAGGCCCGGGGCGGTGTTTTATCGCGAATACCGTGCCGGGGAGCCGCGGCACGCAACGCTGCAGGAGAACAATTCGTGACAAAGGGAGTAGATGCTGGGGTGCCAGAGGATGTATCCGATGACAGGCCAGAGAATAGCGCAGTGTGGGAGGGAGGAAGGCCAGTAGGCCACGGAAGGACCCCAGGTGGTGGGAGGAAGCGAGGGTATGTATTGATAACAAGGGTAAACAAATATCCAAATTGGGAACGGCGGTGCGCCGTGCACGTAGGGCTGCACGCCGTCCCGGCGCCGGGGACGGCCGTCGTTTCGACGGGTATTGAACGGGCAAACCCGTCCCGTCTCCGTCCCGTCGGGAGGTCTCAAAAATCCTTGACGGAACGGGACGGGCGACGGGACGGCCGTCGCCGGGGAACGGGAGGTGACGGCAAGTCGCCAAATTGAAAGGGCATGAAATCACTGAGAGGAAACGGAACCAGAGTAAATTCAAGCGGTGTAAATATTCATTTAGGTCCTAAGCATCAACGAGAATCTCCTTCACCGCATTTCGCGCAAGACGGAGCCGCTGTTTGACCATCATCAAGGTTCTAATGGTATGTGGTTTCAGACTCGCCCTTCGGAGGGAAATGGTGTCGCGCCCTCCGGAGAAAATGCGTTCAACAGCCACGGCAGAGCCTGGAAGGAAACATGAGTGACCCACCAATGAATGACAAGGGGAACAGCGCACCGGGAATGGTCAGAATGTTGAGTGCGAGGTGGAAGAGGTTGGGGAATTGTGCTTTCCGGGCATACCACCATTGAACGGGATCACAGGTTGAAAAGTCCTCCCGTGGAAGTGCGAAATAATCGCGAAGCTCATCAAATGCGACTCGCCGCCGAACACGGTACCTCTGCGTGAAATCCTTTTGAGGCGAGGACTGAATGCGTGAAGTCGTTTGGACCGGAGGCGGTACTGCAGCCCGAACAGAGGTCGCGGCCGACCTGTTGGCGTAATTGCGTTGGTAGTAAGCATCCAACCTTGATTTCGACGTCTCGAGCTCTGCGATGAGGCCTTCGTCATTGTAGAAGTCGGTTTTCAATCCCTCGTAAGAGATACGCGGGTCGAGCACTTGCCAACAACATTCATCAAAAGTGGAGACAGAAGAAGGATGCAACGTACGGGCTGCCCAAGTATAGAATGGAGACTCGTCTGACTTATAATAGTAGTCGCTGAGTTTCCGGTGCGCCTCGATGAGGCCATTGCGAAGCACCGATGGGGTAGAGATTGGCAGCTGAGCAATGGACATGCGAAGATCCTCCTGAAGGCCTCTGAAAATGGCATGAGTGAAAGACAGAACCGGACGCTTTGTTGTGGACATGAGGGTGGTTGCAGTCCGAAACGATTTCAACCACCCAGTGACGAGAATAATGGTGTCCCAGTCGGCAGCAGAAAGGTCCAGATGGTGCATGTCACGATGCTTCCCAACGAAATCATCGATAATTTGCCGGTGATCAATGGCGCGCCCTGGTACAATTCATTGACCTGATGTAAATGCCAAAACTATGATATACACGCACACATCATCTGATGAGACGAAGACCAGCGAGTTTTGACATCCAAAATGGGCATTAGTGGCACTGACGCGCACGCCTGCGCGCTGAGCCCGTGGACCAACAAGTTGAACCATCGGCTTAGTCAGCATCGTTCAAATACCATCCAAACTCGTTCCTCTCCCCGATTCACTTCCGGCGGTCCCGAATAGCGGCAGAACGGCCACGGCTAGACGGAACAACGGTAAAACGGAAATGAACTAAATTATCGGGCGAGGAACTCGCCGACCACAGCTCGACAGTGTTCCTGAAGTTATGTACCTTTTTTTATTGTCTTCTCCTTTTTCATTTATCCATAATCTACTTCCCCTTTCCACTCACATCATATAAATACAGTAGTATTTTGCGAATACAACTCACTTTGGATTTCCCCCGTAGTCACACTTTAAGTTTCACATCTTTCTCGCACTCACTCGATCACCACCTACGCCTACGATCCGTCTACGCCTCCGCTTCGCCTCCACTTCGCCTCCGTCTCTATCGGCCACCGTTCCCAGCTCGCGTTGTATTATTCGGCCGCCAGTTATCAGTCACGGCACCAGATCTATAATTGGAACACTCGCACAATTAGTTCCTTCCCTCCCTCCTTGTGCCGCTCACCTATATTTAGGGTTAGCTCGCGCTTAGACGGTCGGTTGGCGCGTCAGCACCTTGCCCAGCTCCCCGCTCTCGAATGAAGATGAGACGCGGACTTCATGGATCCAAGCTTGTCAGCGCTGAGGGCTAGCTCGGATGAGGCGAATAATCTGACGAAGCTGTTAAAATTTATCAGCCAGGCAGAAACAGAAATGCAGCAAATGTACGAGACCTTGTCAACAGCCCTGAGTGGTTCCACTGCTAAGGGATCATCATTATAATCTTCCTCGTCGGGGTCATCAAACTCGGTGTCATCATCGTCCTCACGCGCAAGGGAAGCTGCGACGGTTTCTTGGTACGAGGTAGAGCGCCCCTCAGCCTTTTTGCGACTGCTCTTGCTGATGATACCAATTGATTCGAGCAGCTGCCACGAAATCACGAATGAGTTGATTAGTAGATACGTGAATCTAATCATTGTATGCTACCTTGATTGCTGCCAAGTGGGTTGTATGCGGCATGCACCGGATCCGGGCGGCGTCCGCATCAAACTCAATCATTTTTGCCTCGCACTTCTGCTTGTAGTGCGCGATCATGGTATCGTTGTTTGTCGCATTGTCCATCACGAAGGAGATGATCTGCAACGACCAAAGGATTAGGAAAATTCAGACAGAAGAATGCAGCACATACCCGCCCTTCGAGTCCGTACATTTCGACGGTTTTCCAGATGGCGTCGGCCATCTTCTCGCCAGAATGTTCACCGGTCAGCTCAACGAAATCAATGAGGAGCTCCTCTAGAGCGGATTAAAATTATGAGCAGAGACGAGGACATGAGATTTTATTTATGCACCGAGATGGCCGTCGTTTGTAATGTAATGGGCCACGATGGCGAGGAATGGATGCTGGTTGCTGGAAGTCCATGCATCGCATGAGATGCTGATTTGCGAATCGAGCTCCTGAGGGGAGCATCAGAATGGTACAAAGCATGAAAATGGGTCCGCACCGCGAACATCTTCCCCGTGCCCTCGATACTATCCTCTCCCATTTTCATGATCCTGCTACGGATGGCACTGCGCCCAGGAATTTTAAAGTTGAGAGTCCATTTCAGAATGCAAACACAATTTAAAAGAAGCCACAGTAACCTTCGGGGGATCATCTTCATCCTCCACTTCCTCGATGGTCACGCGCTGGCGCTTGCTAGAGGAGACCCCGCTGGTGGCCTTCGCGCGAGTCTGAGGCTTGGAGTTGGTCGAGTTCAAGCACCGGGGGACGGTTTTGGAAGTGAGAAGTGAAGCAATCTTCGTCCGTATCAGTGGGAAAGAATCCACAGAAACAGGACATTACTCACCTCTTCATTATCAATGTCCATCTCGTCGTCACTCGCTTCTGAATCGGAGGCTTCAATGAGGTCGGGAATCTCATAGTCGTCGTCCTCCTGATCACTGATAGACTCCAGAACCTTCTTGACTCGAGTGGTGGTGGCCCGGGCGCGCTTGGGTCGGTCTATGAAAGGATTACCGTCGTCATCAGCCTTCTGAGCCTTGAGGGACTGAGTGAGCTTGTCTGTTTCCCTCTTTCGGGTCCCCCGACGAAGTTCTATCGTCTCAGTGAGGTTGACAGGTTCAGCAAAAGCGATTGTAAAAGCTCACCCCCCGATTTTGCGGGCAAAGCTTTGGTGTCTGACTCAGACTCGTAGAAGTCGATCTCGGAGGCATCGCGGAGGTTGCCATTGGCGTCGAGTGCGCATTGGTCGGACATTGCTGGTCGCTGTTTTTGCGCCGGGAACTACACCAGATTATATAGCCAGTGGGAACTGGGTGTGAGTAAAAACAAAATACTAATCAGATGGTATTTATCCGTGAAATTAACCAGGAGAATGGAAAAAAATGGCAGAGGTCAAGAGCATGAGGAGAATTATCCCCGATAAAGAGCGGTAATGAATTGCGAGTACTCAGCGAGCATCAGTCCAGACCGGAGAAACACCAGAAAAAAGTAGAGATTGAGACACGCGTAGAATTAGCCCCGAAAAAAAAGCGGTAATGAATTGTGAGCCTGGGTTGAGACCGGAGAGACACCAGAAAAGGTAGAGATTGAGGCGCGCATCGAGTATTAGCCCTGAAAAAAAAAGCGGTAATGAATTGTGAGCATCGGTTGAGACCGGAGAAACATAAGAAAAAGGTTAAATCAAGGGCAGAGTCAGGGACAGTGAGGAGCGGGTTGGCAAGTATGAGACAGTGATGGTTCAGGGAAGAGAAGTAGAAACGAGAAACACCGATCAACAGATGATTGCCAGATTATGCGCGGCCTGGGCAGTGATGTACTGATAGCAGGCGAGATTTAGACAAGGCCGTCACCTTCCGTCACCCGTCGACGGCCGTCGTTTGGCCGGCCGTCATGCCCTTGATCCGTCCCGTAGAAGAATTTCTGGAACCCCCGACGGACGGGACCCGTCAAACCGGCGCGACGGGCACGGCGCGCAGCCCTACGTGCACGGACCAGTGCGACGGCGCACGCATCCTGGCGGGGTGCGGCCGCATGACGTGGCCGCGTGGCGCGCAACGCAGGTGGAAAATGGTGAGCTGATATATCGGAAGGCTCCTCTAATCAGCGGTAATGATATATCATCGCACTCCGATGAATTAGCGGACATTGATATATCAGATCCCCACATACGCCTGGGATCGAACGGTCACCTCCTGCATAAATCTATGGTAAAATTGAAGGAAATGCAGGTGTGGGCCATCCACCACTGAGCCTTCCTCGCTTTCAATAAATGATTGCTTGGTTTAGAAATTTCCTTTGGGGTTGTGGTTCATAAAATCAATAAAAGGAAAGAAAAATAAACATCGTGAGCGCTCGCTAGAACCGAGCATGGAGAGATTCCATTGCGATCCTACCAGATCATATGTTGCAGATTTCTGTAGCACGAAGAACTGGCTGTGATATTATATAATGCACATGCGAGAAAGAGAGAGAATGCTGACATTTAATCCATCAACACTTGCCCGAAAGCGGTTGTATTCCTTGCCGTACAGTATTTAATGAGCTCGATGCCGCTCCCAGCAGGCTGCCAGTAATGATGAGCTCAGTGCCGGCATTCTATCCAATGAGCCTTGCATTCCGGGAGGTGTCAAATCAAATCCAGCGGAAAGGTTAACAGCAAAATTAACCAGCATAAACGACGTGGAACTGGGTCTGGACACGAGTTGATTATTTACTGGTCTGAGTCCGAGGTTATTGAATTTGGGGACGTCTGGTGAAATAAGCAGAAGGTGTCCGGGGAGTTTGAGTTTGGATTCACTGCGTTCCGGGGAGTCGTCTGCACATGCAGTATACGACCCCCGTCCGCACATTCCTGCAGATTCGTGCATCCGCACACTATGTCGATCTCCTCCAGAATTTTCTCGGCATCCCGTGGGCACCCATTCGTCCTCTAAACACCTTGCTGACCGACGAGGATCTGGGGCTGGTTTGACAGCTGATGTTGGCATGGCACTCACACGTCAAAACACACAGCACTTTGATAAATCCGGAAGTAACTCCGAAATGCCCACAACTGAAGCAACTTTGAACAACAAAAATGATGTTATAGGGTCATGAAAGAGCCAATGTATGCTTAATGGATGTCTGTAGCATTTTCCAAGGGATTTTGTGTGAAGTGACAGATTTCGCCGACTCCAAGAACCTGAAACATGGCCAAATATAGAACCCCCATCACCGGCTTTCAAAACTTCGGTTATGTATGTCATAGACATGTCTTGGACATGTCCAGGGAGGCGGTAGCGGCAGAGAAGGAGGCCGAGGGCGCAGTCCCGCCTGAGTGTTCCCATTGTGCGGACCGGGGTCGACAACCCGCTGCAGACGCACGTTCTACACCTAGTCTACGAATGTCTGACCAATTCGGCCGATCTAATGTCGGCACACTGTGTATCCCACGATCCACACTGATCCGCACCTGATCCGCATATGTCCGCATCGCTATGCAGACGTGGCCCCGGAACGCAGTGATTGCGGGTACTGAGTTGGAAAATTTCAAACAAAATCGATGGGCAAAGCAAGTGATTATTCGGTTTAAATTTTCAATTAAGCACGGCCCATGGAGGTACGCATATGTGGAATCTGGATACTAGAACGAGAACAAGATCTGGTTGCCGGAGGAGACGGAGTGGTGATCTGCGGGCAATACTTTGCGGCTCAGCAGAGGCGAGCGGTGTGGTCCAGGCATAGTATGACGGAATCTGTGGGTGGAAGCTGTCTGGAAACGGTCAAGAGAGTCGTTACAGCCAATTGATGGACGGGCTGGTGTTTGTTTTGCGGGTCACAACCAGACAAGCTCTCTGTCTGTCGGTGATGTCGCTGCACTTGTCGTAGCTGCCCGCCGTCGCCGTCGCCGTCATTCTCGGCCGACACGCATGTACGGCTAAAACTCGGCGGCGTGCACGGCTAGACTACACGCTCAACTAAGGCGGCTTACTGCGCGCCACACTATCCACTCAAGACACTATCTACGTCTGCGGCTTCGATGCGTCGCAGTTCCTCGCAAATGACTTGCACTCACACTCACATTAAAAGCGTAATTCCGTACCACCCTGCCGCCTGCGTCCACTTTCGCCCGCCCGCCGGTGTGCTTCGAAGCCGCGCACGTCACGCAGCCGCGAATCCGCGCCTCGCACGGCGTGTGCGGCTACGTTTGCGCCACTACGCTCGACTACCACCTCCCAAGACACTACACGCATCTACGGCTACACCTCGGCGGCGCGCACGGCTAACCCACGCCACACTCCGGCGGCATACCTAGAAGCTATCTACGCCACCTCAATCACAGACTCGGCGCCGCCCACAATCGGGGGCCTACTGCCAAGAAGCGATCCACGGCAACTCACTCACAAACTCGGCCTATCTGCTCGGTTGCACTACTCTACATCTACGGCTACAACTCGAGACGCTATCTTAGTAGTATCTACGGATAGCGCGACTATACATATCATTCCACGAGCCCAAGTGCCGCACCCGCGCCACCTTTCCCGCTCGTCACCGTGCCGTACCCGCCCGCCTCAAGCGCGTCGTGCCCGCCCTCAAACGCGCTGTACCCGTCCTGCAACGCGCCGCCGGGGCCGCACCGCATCTGCATAACGTCAACGCTACTCAGCGCACCGAATCGAAAACTCGATGTAATACTTACCTACCTACCATGCATGCAATCGCACTCGTGTCCCGGCGCGCTACTCGGTTCCGTGGTCATGTCGAACGATGAAATCGGATTGTCTCCGTGGCATCCATCGCGCGATCTTAGCCTTTTTATAGGTTCAAACTTCGAATTCTCTCCAGAGGTGTGTCTTAACTCTACTCGCAATGAACGCGATTTTGACGCGTTTTCCCAGCCCTCAAAGTTCAAAATTTCCTCCCCTGCGCGGTGCTTGATTCCGACAACAGCCACTTCGACAACTCTTACAAGAATTTGATTTCTCCTCCGCTGCGCGGCGCAGTTCAAAGATGCTGGCCAAGGGTGAGTAAATCGTTGATCCCTTCTCCTTCCATTTCCGCGCTAACTTTACGTCAGTTATTCAAATTTTCTTGCGCTGCGCGAGCCGTAGAATCAAGACCGCGATCTATGGAGTTGGGCACGGTGCGTTCGCGCGTTTATCGCCTACATTTCTGTTCTAACCTCAGCCTACATTTCAAATTTCCTTCCACTGCGCAGCTCTTTCCTCAGTCGTTCGCTTGCAATGGACGCGCTTTCGACGGGTTTTTCAACCTCAATACCCGTGGTCGTATCCGAAATGATGAGTTTGGTTGAAATTGTCGCGGAAATTCTCTTGTGGACGCGTTAGATTCATTAGAAAGCGGTCTATTGAACCACTTATGTATCCTTATAATATTAGAGTACTTGTAGTCCTTGAAGTAGCCCGAACGAAGTGGCAAACCGGTGTCTCGCACTCATCGGAAGCCCAAATTTTATCCCCCGTGACCGAGTGCAAATATGTGTGAGATCCGTGCGCGCGTCGAAATCTATAAAGTTGCAGGGTCAGGGATCTGGGCAGGAGACTTGGCGACGGGCGACTTAGCCAGAGGGGGGGCCAGGGGGTGCCATTGAGTAATGCATTAGTCCCATTACAGTCGCTAAATGGGTTCCGGAACATTACCAGTTCCGGAACAATCTGCATTCCCGGTTCAGGCCGTAGGTTCTGTCCACGGGAATTTTTGTCATTAATCTAGAAGGTAGCTTCCATTTTCCTACAATATATCACGCTAGCATTGTTGTCCGTTGTTGCATGAAAAATCAATATATCCAAATGGCCATTTGAAGCGGCTTGTTCACATCACAGCCAAATGTTGCAGCGATTATTTGCCACTGGTGCCTTGGACCAGATGTGTGGACGTCCTGGGTTGCTCGGATGCACCACTCCTTGGGTCCGTGGGTGGGTTTTGGATGAAACAAAGATGGGTTGAACCCCGAAAAGGGTGATGTTCCGGAACTGGTAATTTTGTCGAAATTCGCTGATCGCCGAAACTGCTGTTTTACCAACGGTCAAGCCACCTCAAAAATTGGGATGCAGATGTCCCTTATGCTTTCGAGGTCGTTGAATCCGAATATGTAAACAGAATCTGCTCATCTCCTTTCCCTAGTTCTGTATTCACAATTTACTTCCCCGTGTTCCGGAACCCATTTAGCGACTGTACGCGCTGTGGTAGGGCTGGATGGCCGGGATGTGGAAACCTTCCACATTCTCCATTCAAATCTATTTTAGTTTTACCCCTATATTAGCTTACATCATTTGTTTACCTAGTAAATAGGGACCTACGGTGCCACTCATCAACCTTCTCTTTTTCTCCACCATCCACGCGACCAGTGTAGGGCATACGCCCAGGGAGAGTTCGGTGCTCGCCCGCCATTTCCTTTGGAAAAGTTGCCAGTGGGCTGTGTAGCCACCAACAACCTCGATTCGACACCATACGACCTCGCGCTCTCATCCCCTCATTTTCGGACTTTCTTACTCTCTTTTCGACCATCTTCAACACTCTAGCCTTCGGGGACACTTTCCCATCATCCTCATTCAAAAATCGTCCTACGTATACCGGATCACCGACCCAATTCCAGAACCTACGCACGGGACTTTCCACCCTTCTTCAGCGCGTTCCTAGCAAACAACTAATTTCCTTTTGAGTCGTGTTTTATAAAGGAAGGAAAGAAAGATCCTTGTGAAGCGGTGGGCCCACTAGAGCTGCTCCTCAATCCTACAGGCTCAGTCCGGATTTTGACTCACTATTTTGTAAACATAAGTATAGAAATTCCAAAATAAACGAGCACCCGAGGATTGATCAGGGCAACGGTTGATGCAACAAAGATTCCAGTGTTTCATCCGCAGCAGTCAGCTGTGCAAAGAAGGATTATAAATATCTGCCTTCCACTCGGTTGAACACTGGGTTTCATCAGATATATTGCACCCTCTGTATTGTCTATATAGATGAGGAAAGCTGAACCAATGGGCTGAGTAGAACTGCTCAGATGTTAGCTCACTGTTTTTTAAGTATAGAAATTTTGAAATTCATTGGCACCCGAGAATCAATCAGGGCAAGGCTATGATGATTGATGTAACAAAGATTCCAGCATTTCATTCGTTGGCTAAATCGACCATTGAATTGATGGGTAAGTTTCAGCAACATCTTTAAGAACCTGATCGATGAAGTGTCTCGCTCTTTCTCTCCCACCATGTCTGCCAGCACCCCACAGAATACACTTGTCTCCTGCCCCTCTCAGCAGCAAGCACAACCATCCAAAGCCTCCCAGAGTTCTAGCCCAGCCTGGCTTGAAGCTCTCCTCTTCAATGCAAAGCTGATGACTGCTGGTGCAGATGCATTTCCATTTCCATATGTGAAAGGTGTCTTTGGCATGGTTGTATTCCTCTTGGAGGCAGTTCAGGTATGGAGTGAACTTGAACTGTTCCAGGCTGAAAACGGTGCGGATTTTGGCTCCTGCAGAAAGTTAAACAGAATCAGGAGAGCATGAGAGAATTGTGTGGAGATACTGTGGATATCATCACTGTGCTTCGAGACCAGATATCTGCACATGGGGATACAGCTGCTCTTAAGTTCAAAACTCAATGCGAGGAGCTTGAAGTGTAAGTAACTCAATCTCCAATCAATGGTTTTCTGGTGATGGTATTCCACCTAGGTTCTTGCAGGATGTGCTGGACACAGTTAATCAACTGCGAATGAAACCACGAGGCTTTGGTGCCCGTTTCAAGGAAGTTATCAAGGCAAGCAGCACTGTGGATGATATCAGCAGATTCCGGACCAGGATGCAGGAGTTGAGGTCTAATTTCATGGTGCATACATTGTGTTTAATGCATCACATATTTTCTGATTATAACTGTACTCAGCTCATGGCAACCATGGATACAAATTTCCAGGTCCAAAAAGTGTTGACTGTGATATCACCTGGTATCATTCTCTTTTACATGGAAGAGTGTTCAATCTCATCTTGAATTCTGCAGATGTGCCAGTAGTACAAGTCCCGCAACATATCAACAATTGTTTGCCACCCTCCAAAATATTTCATGGCAGACAGATCATTCTCCAACAAATGCATGAATATTTCACACAGACCACAGGAAAACAAGATATTTTTCTGCTGCATGGATTAGGTGGTGCTGGAAAAACACAGATTGCACTCAAGTTTATAGCAAAATCAACTTCCAAGTGAGCTTTGTGATCCAAAGATTGAAAGTGCATTTACTTTATTCTCAGCTTCACCGACATTTTCTTCATTGACAGTAGCTCTATTGAGACAATTGAAACAGGTCTAAAAAATATAGCCAAGACAAAGGTTGTTGGAGAGTCTTCACAAGATGCCCTCCAATGGCTCCAAAGCAAGGAGGATGAATGGCTATTATTCTTTGACAATGCTGATGACCCAAAAATCAATCTGAATGATTATTTCCCTCAATGTGACCATGGCAACATCATCATTACATCTCGAAACCCTGGCCTAGTTGTTCATGCCAGCTCACACTCTGTGGTCTCTGACATGGAAGAAATAGATGCTGTGGATCTATTGCTGAGAAGTGCAGGTGAAGAGGCCACAGATGATAACAAAATTGCTGCTGTTCAGATTGTGAAGGTGAGCTGCAGTGTTCACCAGTCATATAGACTTTCCATTCATAGTTTTTTCCAGGTGCTCTATTATTTGCCCCTTGCAATTGTTCAAGCTGGTGCATTCATCTCAAAGTCAGGAGATCTTGACAGCTATCTGGCACTCTATGAACAGAATCGGGCTCGACTACTGAGTCAAAAACCTGCTCAATCTCATGATAGTTATGCTTGGACCATATATACCACATGGCAGATCAGTTTCAATCAGCTCAGTCCACCTGCAGCAACCTTCTTGCAGCTTTGCTCGTTGCTACATCACCAAGGGATTTCTGAGCAAATATTCAAGAATGCAGCAGCTTACAAATTTGGACCCTCTAGTCCCTCTAAAGAGGAGTTGCAGATACCGCTTGAATACTTGTCACAGTTCTTAGGACCTGATGGGGTGTGGGATTCCTTCTGCTTTATGGACATGACAAATGAAATCAGAGCCTATTCCTTGATCAATTTTCACCCACCACAAAAGATGTTTTCAATCCATCCACTTGTGCATGACTGGACTCGGAGCACTCTCTCTAACAAAGAACCATACCATCATTGGATGGTTGGGATAGTGGGAATGGCACTGGCCGGATTATCAGAAGAAGAACTTGAACTAGCTAGCCTATGGATCCAGCCTCACATTGATTTCCTAATACAAGACAACTCAAATGTAATCCCAGATTTCAGACATGAATATGGGAAAATATATGTATGGGGAGAGAACCTGAAAAAAGCAGAGGAGCTTCAAACAGCAGTGCTTCAGAAGCGGAAGCATCTTCTGGGTGAAGACCATCCAGACACTCTTGGAGCCATGTTCTGGCTGGCAACCATATATATATTCCTAGGAAAATGGAAGGAGGCAGAGCAACTTGATGTTGTGGTGCTGAAGCAGCGAAGAAATATTCTAGGTGACGACCATCCAGACACCCTGGATGTTATGGGAAATTTGGGAATCATATGCCACAGACTGGGGAAACTCAAGGAGGCAGAGCAACTTGAGGTTGCAGTACTGGACAAGCGGAGGAGGATTTTGGGTGACAAGCATCAAAACACCTTGACAGTGATGTCAAATTTGGCACTAACATACGAAAAGCTAGAGAAATTGAAGGAAGCAGAGGAGCTTCAGGTTGCAGTATTGGACAAGCAGAGGAATCTTTTGGGTGACAATCATCAACACACCTGGCGGGCTATGGCAGATTTGGCAATGACATACCAAAAGCTGGGAAAAGGGAAGGAGGCAGAGGAGCTTGAGGTTGTAGTACTTGAGAGGCGTAGGAATTTTTTTGGTACCAACCATCCGAAGACCTTGCAGACTATGGAGAATTTGGCAGTCACATACCGTAGCCTGGGAAAATCGAAGGAGGCAGAGGAGCTTGAGCTTGTGGTACTTGAGAAGTGGAGGAATGTTTTGGGTGACAACCATCCAAGCACCTTGACAAGTATGGTGAATTTGGCATTCACATACGAAGCCCTGGGGAGATTGAAGGAAGCAGAAGAGCTTGAGCTTGTGGTACTCAAGAAGCGGAGGAATGTTTTGGGTGACAACCATCCAAGCACCTTGATGAGTATGGCAAATTTGGCAGTCACATCCCGAAAGCTGGGAAAATTGAAGGAGGCAGAGGAGCTTGGCATTGCAGCACTTGAGAGGCTGAGAAATATCTTGGGTGACAACCATACATACACCTTGCGTACCATGGGCCATCTTGCAGCCACATATAACAAACTGGAAAGTTGGCAGGAGGCTGAGAAGCTGGGGGTTGCAGCACTCAAGAAACAGATGGATTTGCTGGGTGACAAGCATCAATGGACTTTGGAGACCATGCAAAATCTGGCAGTGACATATGAACAACTGGGGAAATCAAGCGATGCAGACGGTCTGAATGCAATTCTTAGGGGGAGTCAAATTTAGGTTGTGTTACTAAAATTTATGTTGTTATTCTTTTTTACCATCTGACACTGAGTGATAAATACCAAGAATTGTCCAGACAGTGTTGAAGAATAGGTTACAGTATGACAGAGACTGGCAGTTGTGCAGATATTTGATCAGGATGCAACACATTCTCAATTCCACTCCCAGTGCTATCCTGTATGACCTCAAAACAACCAGGGTTATATTGTAATCAGGAATACAAATATGATTTTATTTGTTTTTGCCACCTCAACAATTGGAGACCATCTCTGTTGGATTTTCTGAATTGTGTTCCATAGTTCTACCTGTGATGATACTATATTCCACCAAATTTAAGTGATGGTCTTTTTCTCTCTCTCCTCTGACCTCAAGGTAACCTGAGGGAAAGGTAGATTTGAAGAGTCCACAGGTTTCATATCCGCACAATCACCAATGCAGTGCAGAGTTTTCTATTATGGATTTCTTTGTTAGTTGAATCAATGAAAATACAATAATAGTGTTGTTCAAAGTTTCTCCTACTTGGTCTCCTACTTGGTCTCCTACTCGCCCTCCTACTCTGAGTAGGAGAAACGAGCAGGAGGTGCAAGTAGGAGAGTTTTTGTCAGTAGGAGCTTCAAACATTGTTTTTGCACAAACTCTCCTACTTGCACTTCCTACTTGTGTTCCTAGTCGAGTGCCGGCTCACATCAGATTTAAACTCCGACTCGGTGGCTGACAAATCACTTCACTTTACTTTCGTCCCTCACATTTGTTTACTTGCTCTCCTGTTTGTCTCATGTGGTCCTTGATTAATTCATGGAGCCCATCAAAGACATCGGGCTCGACACACAGCTTCTTACAGAAGTTCAGGTGGTCGAGTGCCCGCCATTCGTCAAGAAGATGGAGCTGAGAAGCCTTGGGAATGCGTGGCATGGGATCGGAGACTCGGGTGGTCTCAATTTCAGCCATAAGATTCAAGATCATCTGTTCTTGGGTTATAAAGAAGCTGTCCTCGATGTCCGAAAACGATGCTGATTCAACAGAGTTGGAAGAACTTCCACCTGAGCCTCCACTGACACTGGAAACATTGCCCACATCTGAGAGCATGCCGTCTGTGTCAGAATCAGAATCAAGATCATCCAGAAGTTGGGTGATGATGTGATCAAAGCATGCCCGTTTAGTGTCTTGGTACTGTTCATTGAGACTATCAAGCAGGTGTTTGCGCTTGGATCATGGGTGGTGCAAGTTCCCATCCATATTGATCAAGAGATGAAGTGATGTACAGCACATGTGGGCGGAGTTTCGAAAGGGCAGCTGTGGCAGAGAAGTTGCCGATCACTGCTGAACTTGCCTGGACAACAGAAAACTCTCCTACATGCGTTCCTACTCATAAACTGCAGGGGGGTAGGTTTCAAAGTTGCTCCTACTTAGGCTCCTACTCATTTTCCTACTTGTTCCTTACTTGCAGTTTTGGCAGGAAAATCGCAAGTAGGAGCTGAGTAGGAGAACGAGTTGGAATGTCAGTAGGAGTAACTTTGAACAACACTAATGAAACTGTGACAAGACCAAGAACTGGAGATAATTCTGTTGTTGTTGTTGTTGTACAATGTTGGCAGGGTGGGTGTGGTCCTGGTGCAGCAAGAAGATAAACATATGGAGCAGGAGAAGCCTGTCCAGACCATTGTGTGTGTGATTCCCTGCTGTGGGGAAGGTCACCAGGACCCCGGTCGCCACACCTATGATATACTGGATGTTGTGGGTCAGACTTGAATATCCAACCATGAAATCCAAATACTGTTTTTTTTTTTTCAATTTGACAGTCACACATCACAAGGGGGGTTGTCGAATCCGAACTTTGGTTCGTTGTCACGGGTCATAGCAGGGTTGTCAAATTGGTTGGACGGTTCAGAAAGTTGTACAAAGTGTGTTTTGAGCCCCAAAAATCTCTCCTGCATCCCCTGCATCAATATTGGCCACATATATTGTTCTGTCTCGATTTCTAGCTGCATATGAGGCAAATATCAGGCTGAACTCAATAAAGTCACTGGCACTGGTTGAACATTTGAAGTTTTTCAGTGAAAAAACTAGTGAAAAATGTTTTGAATTTTACAGCGATTTTTCAGTGAAAAATCAAGTGAAAAACTTGAAACTTCTTCATGATTTTTTTTGAACTTCAAAAGATTTTCAGCACTTTTTCAGAAAGTTTTCACAAGGTTCAAAAAAGTCACCAAAATGTTTCAAGTTTTTCACCTACTTTTGTGGCGAAAAATTGCTGTAAAATCCAAAACATTTTTCACCAAAATTTTCAGTGCAAAACTTGAAATGTTCAACCAGTGTGGGCAAAAAATTAAAATTAAAACATGAATCTGCCTAGCTCTCCATACTTCCAGAAAAAAGTCCTAGTTGACTGTATGATGTTTTGCATCCTTTTGGGATGATGTCAAAATTTTGGGGGGTGTCACGGTCCAACCTGGGCCGTGGCGAAGTGTCGAATATGTTCCAGGTGTCACACATCACACCCCCTGTCAAATTGAACAAAAAAATACAGTAGTTCTAACTGCTTCCAAATTGAGTTCCTGTGCAGCTTATTCCGTCGATGTCAACGAATTCGGGAATACCATTGCTGTCCGTTCATCGAATGATGTGCACTGCCATTGTATGTAGAAGTTGCCTTTCCTGGATTCAATTCAACCTCGACCCGTACCGCATGTTGTTGCCAATGGTTCAACTTGAATTCACGTCCATTTCAGTAGAACCAAAAAAATAGGCCGGAATCGAAGGTGCTTAATTTTTTGGGGACCATGTACTACTGAACGTAGGCGCCACCGATCCGGTCCCCCTTATTTTACGCAGTATTTTACTTTTGCTGGCCATGGTCTAACAAGAAAGGGGAAAACCCCTACTCGAACTAGCTTCTCCATCGGTTTGCCATAATGACTGTGGGGCTCCAGGAAATAGATGTGCACCTCCCTGCCAGCATTATCGTCTCTTAAGCCAAGCTTGATGTACACACCATTGTTTTGCCAGTTATAAAAAAAGGCTCACTGTCATATACGAATGGCTCAGGCCCGAATTGAACGGGCTTCTCCTGCTTTGAGCTTCCTCGCTGTGGCATTGAAAGCAGACGTGGTACCATCCACCACTGAGCCTTCCTTGCTATAGATAAAAGCTTGACTGGTGTAGACACTAATTTCCTTTTGAGTTGCGGTTCATAAAATTATTCAATAAAAAGAAAGAAAGAAACATTGCTATGATTGTTGTGATCCAGCTGAACGAGCACGGTCGAATTGCATCACGACTGCATGTCGGGTTCTACGCAGCTAAAAATAATAATACTGAACCCAACGAATGGCTCGGGCCCGACTCAAACGGGCTCCTCCTGCGTAATTCCAATACCTCATTAATGTATAAGGAGTGCAGGTGTGGACCATCCATCTCGGCCCGTGCAGAATGCCCGTTGACGTTCATTGGACTTGTCGTTAGCAATGTGCACGAAATCGGGCATCACCGGTTCAATTTGATGTGTGACATCATTGATCTCGAACCCAACTCGAGCCCAATTGGAGCCACACCTCGAGCAACACCGGCCGACTATCCGCAACCCATCCATGCTGGCTAATGTCTTCAGCTCCCATAGCACGCGATCGGGTTCAAGACCTTCAAGATTCCTCCTCGTCGCCGAGTTGAAGGCAACTCCAAGTTCTCCGTGGAGCCGCAGGCAGAGCCTCTCCACAACTCCACCGCTTACGCTAACACATATATAAGGTCAGTTTGTGGGGCATACTGTATCTCCCTCCTCGTTGCACAACACCAATTCTGTCTCCCCTTTCCTGTCCCTCGCGGTCTCGAGCACGGGCTTCTGACTCGCTTCCAATCAACCATCCCGACGCGTACCTCCACAAGACTACAATGCTGCAACAGGTTTGTCTCCTGCGTGACTGGAATCCGGATGACGTTGCACGCATTCGTGATCCCGCAGGTGCGTTGTGCGGTGCCTCTCTATGAACGAAACTTGTGTGCATCTGGGTTATGAGGGGAGGTGCGTCGATTACCCTCAGGCTATCTTTGTGTTTGCCTAGCTAATCCGATATCAGTTCTGTGTTTGGGACTGGCTTCACGCTCAACTGAAGGTGCCGAAGCTTGGCTCCTCATGCAGCGGTGCGCCCTTGTTCTATTTGATGTTATTTCACGCATTGACACCTCGTCGTCAGCCGACTCTGACGCCGTCAACCCGTTGAAGCTCTCTGACGACCCCCCCAACGACGCAGAGGAGGGTTCCCCAGCAGGAGAGAAGATCAAGCGGGATCATGGCTCAAGCGGCATAAACAAACAGTAGTTACCCATGTAGTTACGCATGTAATTCATAGTCAATCCTATTGAGTTCCACTCTTTTTTGGCATGAAATTCAATAAGTTTCAGCCTTAATTTGACCACCCAGTACAATGGTCAGTACGGCTTGAGCTGAGAACCGGGTCGTAACACCCTGAAATGGGCCCCTGGAATGTTTACTTTTATACCTGAAAACCGATTGCCTGAATTTCAACATTGTGCGGTGGAATACAAGGTATTTGGCATTGTAATACAAGGGGATTCGTGTTGACTTCGCGCCTTGAAATCCAAGTAGTCTGACACCCCTAGTGGGTGGGATTCCATTGTGACCTCCCAGATCTTATGTTGGAGATTTCTGTAGCAAGAAGAACTGGCTGTGGTATTACCATGTTATAATGTATATGGGCAAGAAAGCGAGAAAGAGAGAGAATGTTGACATTTAATCCATCAACACTTGCCTAAAAGTGGTTGTATTCCTTGCCGTACAGTATTTAATGAGCCCGATGCCGATCCCAGCCAGCTGCCAGTAATGATGAGCTCAGTGCCAGCATTCATAATCGATGATCCTTGCGTTCCGGGAGGTGTCAAACTAAATCCAGCGGAAAGTTAACAGCAAAATGGACCCGCATGAACGACGTGGAACTGGGGTCCGGACATGAGTTAATTATTTACTGGTCTGATTCTGAGGTTATTGGGGACGTCTGGTCGGAAATAAACGGAAGGTGTCCGGCGATTAATACTAGTTGGATTGCGGGTACTGAGTTGGAGAACTTCAATGCATAAAACGAGAGAAGGTTGGGTACGACTTGAGATTCGATTTTCAATTAAGCACGGCGTTCATGAGAGCCCATGGAGGTATGTATATGTGGATACTTTGCGGATACTTGAACGAGAACAAATCCGTTGCCGGAGGAGACGGGGCGGTGATTTGCGGTCAGTATCTTGCGGTTCAACAGAGGCAAAGGGTGTGGTCCACGCATAGCATGACGGAATCTGTGGGGTGGAAGCGTCAAGAGAGTTATTGCAGCCAATCTGATGGACGCCGGTGTTTGTTTTGGAGGCTACAACCAAATAAGTCATTGGGCCGGTGATCCTAACAACAACCCCTCAGACCCTCACACTGTAGGAAGTAAAAGCACTCGGTGTGAGTACCGAAAAGCACTCACATAAAGTGCTTATTTATCGTAAAACACTCCTATCGAGTGCTTTCGAGCACTCGCATGTAGTGCTTGTGCGCCAAAAACAGGCTTATATGGAGTACCCTAGGTACTCCGCCGGAGTGCTTTTCAGCACTAAGCGTGAGTGTTTCCGGGCACTCAGGGGTATTGCGAAAGCACTGTCCTCCAGTACTCCGTGAACGGTGCCACATATTTAATGAAATCAATAAATATAATTATTGTCGCGTATCTACAAACATGAGTACAAATGCCTACTTGCGCATCTCGTTGATTGAAGGCCTGTGAGGCTGCTGGTCGTCGTCAGTGGCAAAAATGGGTGGCACAAATAATCACTCATCATGTTGCACGGAGTAGACCCATTCAACACGCACCTTCAAAACCTTGGTCGCTGCTCTGCGAGACTAGAAAAGCCGACGCGTGAGCCGAAAGGAAGCACAATTGTTGCATCTCACCACGTACAAGCTGGTAAATAGTCTGAAAAGGCAACGTGAACGTGAATTTCGAAAAATGTGGTGAAGGCAAATGATTAATACATACATGTTGGTAACGGATGAGCAGAGTACCACGAGAGCTTGTAGTTGTAGATAAGTCAGATTGATTCATGATATCGCAAAAAAGACGTACGAACTGCGACATAACAATCTGGTGGCTGAAAACCTTATCACCATGCGGACACGGATAGCGAGCCAGAGAGTTTTAGCCTAAGTTGGCGGCAAATGTGTATCACTCACGCAACTACCCCTAATATGCGCACATCTCCAATACCCGGGTGATGACGAGGATGCACAGGAATAGCTGGTCCTGTGGGTGTCAGACAAGGGAGGCAGGAGTGATCCCAAGTGGGAATGGGAGAAGAAAAATAGAGGGGAAATGGATCGTTCGTACGTTACCGACGATTGTGAGAATCGTCGGGGACAGGAGATCGAGCAAATGGGGATACATGAGTTGCCAAGAGGTGAATCATGAGCAGCGAAATGGGAAGAGGAAGGGGGCTAGTGGGAATCAAGTGGGCGCACAGCGATTGAAGAAGCCCACAGGCAAGTGATGATGGTGGGATGGTGTTGCGAAGAAAAGGAAAGGGGACGAGGAAGAGAGCAGGATACTCATCTGAATATAATGATGAAGTCCGCACTCCGCATGCATTGTGAGGTGCACACAGAAATGATGTGATACAACTTGCGGGCCCGATGTGGAACTGCGAATTAGAAATGTGAGTATGAGCAACGGATGGAAGAAGAACCGAGTCTGCAGGGGGAGTGGGACGGCGAAAAGAGGGAGCGCGTGATTCAGGAAACCGGGAGAAGGGAAAGGAAGGGGCAGAAGGGGCGTGGAGTGAGGGGGAGGGAAGTGTTCGCCCCACTAACGAAAAAAGCCCATGGGGAGCTCTGTGGAGCATCGACGAAGGGCTCTCTCATTGGTGTTGATGGAGCGCAGGACGATGGGAGGAAGAACAAAGGCGGAACACTCATCTCTGTGCAAACAGGTTTCTAGGTCAGATCGGTGCGTGAGGAGAAGGCTACGTGGCTATTGGAAGTGGTTGCGACGGCTGACCCTACAAACGAAATAGACACAGTCGAAAGGCAGTTGTTGCGCGGAGTCCTGGAGTTAGCGAAGGAGAAAGCTGTGGAGGGGGATGAAATGGACATGGAATCGAGCGCAGCTATGTAAGCACGAATGCTGAAATTCACTCCCCTTCCGTGTCGAGCCAAAAAAGGAATCGCGCGACTGCAAGGCCGCGAACGATGACAAGGAGAGCGGAGAGGGGCGGCAGCGGTAAAACGAGAAAGAGATACGCACCTCGACCGCCGTTGCATGTGCTCGACGCGCCGCGGCGCGCGGCGAACGTCCGTGGGGGGCTTCGACAGAGACAGGCCCGCGCATGGTTAGACTCAGGCCGGCTCGGAACGGGAATAGAATTGCGATGATGGGTGCGGCGTTGCAGGGATGATCTGGTGTGGTCAAGGCAGGAACCCCAACGCGGGAATACAGAGATTAAAAACATAACTTACCGGATACCGTGGAACGTTCACAACGACGAAGAACTAACAGCTTGCGGTTAGTCCGACATTATCCTTGGTATCTCTAAAATTCGTAAGGTGCCTACGGAGGGTTAATATGAGTGCCGAAGGGCCTATCATATATGTGTTCAGGCATTCGGATGTATGGTGCTGGAAAACAACGAGCGGGAGAGCAGAGTCGAGCGTTGGTCGAGCGGTTGTTGGTTTTACAAAGTTTTGATCATGCCTCAGAAACACAAGCCGCCGATGAACGTCCAACCGGTGCAGCCAGAATTGTGGAGTTCAGAAAGTCCGGGATTTGATGAGAAGCTGAGGATGGATCCGGACGTAGATGTGTGGTGGGCCAATGGACGAGAAAACATGTTTATTGCCTTGAACTTGCAGCTGGTCAATGCACGGTGGTGCTGGTAAAGACTGACAGTGGATGAGAAATTGAAGGAATATGAAGGTTTGATGTATGCCATTGTTGGAAAATGCTCCAGCGTGCGGGGATGTGGTAAGGAAAAGGCGGCAGAAACATTCCGACTCGGAATAAGACAAATCAGTGCAGTTTGAGGGGTGAATATGGTGCGAGAGGTCTTATAAAGCCAGGGATAGCTCTCCGGACAGTGGTAGATGCGTGTCGAGGTGGATGCGCCTCAGAAAACGCGTCATGGGGCAGAGATCGCGGTGGTCGCATGACATCGGACAAATAATTGCAAAGCTCCGCGATTCCCGCATCCTGGCGTGCAAGTTTGGACATTCTTTGCCAGTGGACGCGTTTATTTGAGATTTGGTACCCAACACTCATATGCAGTGCTTTTTCAAGTAGTGTCTTCAACCATACTCAATCGAAGTACCTCAAAAAGCACTACCAATTAATGACATCAGTGGCAGTGCTTTTTTGACGTAATGAGTGCTTACGCACTCACATGAAGTGTTTTTACTTTCCACAGTGCTCAAGCTCCTCCTCCACAGGCTTCTCATCCCGCGCTCGCTCTCCTACCTCTCGCTCTTGCACACACGGCCACTTCCCCGCAGCGCCTCACACAACCCGTCGCCGTCATGGTCCCGTCCACGTCTCGCCTTGCACCACCCGTCCTTACACCCCCACACCCGCCGGTGATTCTCTCCAACGATGACGACCTCACCTTGTTGCGCGAGACGAAGGCGCTGGGCGTGCGTCGCAATTCCTCGCTCATGAATTGCGCTCACACTCAGATTAACAGCGTAATTCCGTACCGCCTTGCACCTGCGTCCACTCTCGCTCGCTCGCCGGTGCGCGTCGAAGCCGCGCACGTCACGCAGCCGCGAATCCGCGGCTCGCACGGCGTGTGCGGCTACGTTTGCGCCACTACGTTCGACTACCACTTCCCAAGACACTACACGCATGTGCGGCAAAAACTCGGCGGCGCGCACGACTAACCCACGGCACCATACTATCTACGCCAACTCAATCACAAACTCCAAGTCGGCGCCTATCTACGGCTACGGCTACGACTCAAGACGCTATCTACAGCTACGGGGGAGGCTACAAGCGCGACTCTGCATATCATTCCACGAGCCCAAGCGCCGTACCCGCGCCACCTTTCCCGCTCGTCACCGTGCCGTACCCGCCTGCCCTCAAACGCGTTGTGCCCTGCACCGTCGTACCCGCCCTGCACCGCCGTACTGCCCTCCGCATCTGCACGCCGCTAATCAGCAACGCACTAAAGACACTATCTACGTCTGCGGCTACGACTCAAGACGCTGTCTACGGCTACGAGCTACAAGCGCGACTCGACATATCATTCCACGAGCCCAAGCGCCGTACCCGCGCCACCTTTCCCGCTCGTCACCGTGCCGTACCCGCCCGCCCTCAAGCACGTCGTACCCGCCCTCAAACGCGTCGTACCCGCCTTCCAACGCGCTGTACCCGCCCTGCACCGCGCAGCCGCGGCCGCCCCGCCCTCCGCGTCTGCATAACCCCAACGCTAATCAGCGCGCTGAATCGAAAACTTGATGTAATATTACCTACCTACCATGCAATCGCACTCGTGTCCCGGCGCGCTCCTCGGTTTTGTGATCGTGTCGAACGATGAAATCGAATTTCCTCCGTGGCACCCATCGCGCGATCTTAGTCTTTTTATAGGTTCAAACTTCGAATTCTCTCCACAGAGGTGCGTCTTAATTCTACTCGCAATGAGCGCGATTTTGACGCGTTTTCCGAGCCCTCAAAGTTCAGAATTTCCTCCCCTGCGCGGTGCTTGATTCCGACAACATCCATTTCGACAACTTTTCAAGAATTTAAATTTTCCTCCGTTGCGCGGCGCAGTTCAAAGAGGTCGGCCATGCTGATCCTTGCCATTTTCGCGTTAATTTTACCCCAGTTATTCAGCGCCGTTGACTCAAGACTGCGATCAATCTCAACAAGTCCGGCGGCGCGATCTATTTATTTGGAAAAGGTGACGTTTCTGCGTATCTCTCTCTCATTTCTGCGCTAACCTTACCCTAAAGATTCCGCGGCAAGTTCACTTCCAGCACTCGTCAAAATTCGTAGACGCGTTAAATCCATCAGAATTGCAACGGCCGCCGTCTTTTGCGGTGTGTTTTTGACTCTGCTTTCAGACGACGCGATTCTAACGCGGTTCGAAGTCGCAGTGATATCCGAGTTCAATTTCAATTGGAGGTACGTTCATTCAAAGCCAAATGGACTCGATTCGCTTGGAGATGCGTCAAATTCATTAGAATTAGAACTACTTGAAGTAGCTAGTAGTAGCCCGAACGAAGCGGCGAACTGGTGTCTCGCACTCACCAGAAGCCCAAATGTTCTCCCCCGTGATCGAGCGCAAATATTTGTGGGATTCGTGCGCGCGTCAAAATATATAAAGTTGCAGGGTCAGGGCTCTGGGCCGGAGAGTTGGCGACGGGCGACTGAGCCAGAGGGGAGCCAGGGGGTGCCGTTGAGTAATGCATTAGTCCCATTACGCGCGTTCCTGGCAAACAACTAATTTCCTTTTGTGTTGTGTCTTATAAAGGAATGAAAGAAAGATCCTTGTGAAGAAAGTTGAAGCGGTGGGCCCACTAGAGCTGCTCCTCAATCTTACAGGCTCACTCCGGATTTTGACTCACTATTTTGTAAATATAACAAGCGGCTGAGGGACCGCTCCGCGGTCCCTCCATTAAACATTTGCAGTCCCGGCGGCATGGGAGATTGCAGATGATGTTGATGTTGGAGTGAGTTTGGCGCAGAGCCTGGTATGATGGCTGAGGCATGTCACCTTGACTTAAATGTGAACTGTGGACTCACAGACAGTCAATGATAAACTGAGAGCATTTTTATTGAGTGGACAGTGAAACTCTGGTTAAACTCATATCGAGCTTGTAGTAAATTGCAGCAGAGCAAAATAAAGTGACTTGTGGCAGGAAAGGTGATTGCGAGGTGATTAAATAAAAATAAAATGATGCACTGCATGAAGAAGCAGATCCAAAATCTAGGGTACGAGCCTGTCGGAGAGATGGTGCAAGAATAGCTTGGCGGATCATTTAGTAACTCAAACAACTACAGTATATTTTTGTGTTTAGCAGGCGAGGGTTTCTTTAACTGTCATGGAGCTGATGCATCGAAGCCGATAATTGACGCAGAATCCGGGGTACGAGCTTGCTGGAAAGAAGTAGTAAGAATAGCTTGTCAGATCATCTATGTCGGATCATCTGCCACTTTAAACAAATGCAGTGTATGTGTTTCTGTTCTCAGCGGGCGTGGGTTTTTTTGGACGTCATGCAGTTGATGTACTGAATTTGTGGGTCTAAAGCTCCAAAGAAAAGCTTCAGACAGACACAGACAATTTTATAAAGAGAGAGATACTACGTATAGAAATTCCAAAATAAACGAGCACCCGAGGATTGATCAGGGCAACGGTTGATGCAACAAAGATTCCAGTGTTTCATCCGCAGCAGTCAGCTGTGCAAAGAAGGAGTATAAATATCCACCTTCCACTCGGTTGAACACTGGGTTTCATCAGATATATTGCACCCTCTGTATTGTCTATATAGATGAGGAAAGCTGAACCAATGGGCTGAGTAGAACTGCTCAATTCTCAACCCTAAGGGCTCAGATGTTAACTCACTGTTTCCTAAGTATAGGAATTTTAAAATTCATTGGCACCCGAGAATCAATCAGGGCAAGGCTGTGATGATTGATGTAACAAAGATTCCAGCATTTCATTCGTTGGCTAAATAAACCACTGAATGGATGGGTAAGTTTCAGCAACATCTTTAAGAACCTGATTGATGAAGTGTCTCGCTCTTTCTCTCCCACCATGTCTGCCAGCACCCCACAGAATACACTCGTCTCCCGCCCCTCTCAGCAGCGAGGGCAACCATCCAAAGCCTCCCAGAGCTCTAGCCCAGCCTGGCTTGAAGCCCTCCTCTTCAATGCAAAGCTGATGGCTGCTGGTGCAGATGCTTTTCCATTTCCATATGTGAAAGGTGTCTTTGGCACGGTTATATTCCTCTTGGAGGCAGTTCAGGTATGGAGTGAACTTGAACTGTTCCAGGCTGAAAACAGTGCTGATTTTGGCTCCTGCAGAAAGTTAAACAGAATCAGGAGAGCATGAAAGAATTGTGTGGAGATACTGTGGATATCATCACTGTGCTTCGAGACCAGATATCTGCCCATGGGGATACAGCTGCTCTTAAGTTCAAAGCTCAATGTGAGGAGCTTGAAGCGTAAGTAACTCAATCTCCAACCAATAATTTTCTGGTGATGGTATTCCACCTAGGTTCTTGCAGGATGTGCTGGACACAGTTAATCTACTGCGAGTGAAACCACGAGGCTTTGGTGCCCGTTTCAAGGAAGTTATCAAGGCAAGCAGCACTGTGGATGATATCAGCAGATTTCGGACCAGGATGCAGGAGTTGAGGTTTAATTTCATGGTGCATACATTGTGTTTAATGCATCACATATTTTCTGATTATAACTGTACTCAGCTCATGGCAACCATAGATACAAATTTCCAGGTCCAAAAAGTGTTGACTGTGATATCACCTGGTATCATTCTCTTTTACATGGTAGAGTGTTCAATCTCATCTTGAATTCTGCAGATGTGCCAGTAGTACAAGTTCCGCAACAGATCAACAATTGTTTACCACCCTCCAAAATATTTCATGGCCGACAGATCATTCTCCAACAAATGCATGAATATTTCACACAGACCACAGGAAAACAAGATATTTTTCTGCTGCATGGATTAGGTGGTGCTGGAAAAACACAGATTGCACTCAAGTTCATAGCAAAATCAACTTCCAAGTGAGCTTCATGATCCAACAATTGAAAGTGCATTTACTTTATTCTCAGCTTCACCGACATTTTCCTCATTGACAGTAGCTCTATTGAGACAATTGAAACAGGTCTAAAAAATATAGCCAAGACAAAAGTTGTTGGAGAGTCTTCACAAGATGCCCTCCAATGGCTCCAAAGCAAGCAGGATGAATGGCTATTATTGTTTGACAATGCTGATGACCCAAAAATCAATCTGAATGATTATTTTCCCCAATGTGACCATGGCAATATCATCATTACATCTCGAAACCCTGGCCTAGTTGTTCATGCCAGCTCACACTCTGTTGTCTCTGACATGGAAGAAATAGATGCTGTGGATCTATTGCTGAGAAGTGCAGGTGAAGAGGCCACAGATGATAACAAAACTGCTGCTGCTCAGATTGTGAAGGTGAGCTGCAGTGATCACCAGTCATATAGACTTTCCATTCATATTTTTTCCAGGTGCTCCATTATTTGCCCCTTGCAATTGTTCAAGCCGGTGCATTCATCTCAAAATCAGGAGATCTTGACAGCTATCTGGCACTCTATGAACAGAATCGAGCTCGACTACTGAGTCAAAAACCTGCTCAGTCTCATGATAGTTATGCCTGGACCATATATACCACATGGCAGATCAGTTTCAATCAGCTCAGTCCACCTGCAGCAACCTTCTTGCAGCTTTGCTCATTGCTACATCACCAGGGGATTTCTGAGCAAATATTCAAGAATGCAGCAACTTACAAATTTGGTCCCTCTAGTCCCTCTAAAGAGGAGTTACAGATACCACTTGAATACTTGTCACAGTTCTTAGGACCTGATGGGGTGTGGGATTCCTTTTGCTTTATGGACATGACAAATGAAATCAGAGCCTATTCCTTGATCAATTTTCACCCACCACAAAAGATGTTTTCAATCCATCCACTTGTGCATGACTGGACTCGGAGCACTCTCTCCAACAAAGAACCATACCATCATTGGATGGTTGGGATAGTGGGAATGTCACTGGCTGGATTATCAGAAGAGGAACTTCAACTAGCTAGCCTATGGATCCAGCCTCACATTGATTTCTTAATACAAGACAACCCAAATGTAATCCCAGATTTCAGACATGAATATGGGAAAATATATGTATGGGGAGAGAAGGTGAAAAAAGCAGAGGAGCTTCAAACAGTGGTGCTTCAGAAACGGAGGCATCTTCTGGGTGAAGACCATCTAGACACTCTTGGAGCCATGTTCTGGCTGGCAACCACATATATATTCCTAGGAAAATGGAAGGAGGCAGAGCAACTTGAGGTTGTGGTGCTGAAGCAGCAAAGACATATTCTAGGTGACAACCATCCAGACACCCTGGATGCTATGGGGAATTTGGCAGTCATATTCCACAAACTGGGGAAATTTGAGGAGGCAGAGCAACTTGAGGTTGCAGTATTGGACAAGCAGAGGAATCTTTTGGGTGACAAGCATCAAAACACCTTGATGGCAATGTCAAATTTGGCACTAACATACGAAAAGCTAGGGAAATTGAAGGAAGCAGAGAAGCTTCAGGTTGTGGTACTTGAGAAACGGAGGAATCTTTTGGGTGACAAGCATCAAAACACCTTGATGGCAATGTCAAATTTGGCACAAACATATGAAAAGCTAAGGAAATTGAAGGAAGCAGAGGAGCTTCAGGTTGTGGTACTTGAGAAACGGAGGAATCTGTTGGGTGACAACCATGTACACACCTGGCAGGCTATGGCAAATTTGGCATGCACATACACGGCCCTGGGGAGATTGAAGGAAGCAGAGGAGCTTGAGCTTGTAGTACTTGAGAGGCGTAAGAATGTTTCGGGTACCAACCATCCGCTGACCTTACAGACCATGGAGAATTTGGCAGTCACATACTGTAGCCTGGGAAAATTGAAGGAAGCAGAGGAGCTTGGGGTTGTAGTACTTGAGAAGTGGAGGAATGCTTTGGGGGACAACCATCCAGACACCTTGACAAGTATGGCAAATTTGGCATGCACATACAAAGCCCTGGGGAGATTGAAGGAGGCAGAGGAGCTTGAGCTCGTGGTACTTGAAAAGTGGAGGAATGCTTTGGGTGACAACCATCCAAGAACCTTGATGACTATGGGTAATTTGGCAGTCACATCCCGAAAGCTGGGAAAATTGAAGGAGGCAGAGGAGCTTGGCATTGCAGCACTTGAGAGGCACAGAAATATATGGGGTGACAACCATACATACACCTTGCGTACCATGGGCCATCTTGCAGCCACATATAACAAGCTGGAAAGCTGGCAGGAGGCTGAGGAGCTGGGGGTTGCAGCACTCAAGAAACTGATGGATTTGTTGGGTGACAAGCATAAATGGACTTTGGAGACCATGCAAAATTTGGTAGTGACATATGAACAACTGGGAAAATCAAGTGAGGCAGACGGTCTGAATGCAATTCTTAGGGGGAGTCAAGTTTAGGTTGTGTTACTAAATCTTATGTTGTTGTTCTATTTTACCATCTGACACTGAGTGATACATTCCAATAATTGTCCAGACAGTGTTGAAAAATAGGTTACGTTATGACAGAGACTGGCAGTTGTGCAGATATTTGATCAGGATGCAACACATTCTCAATTCCACTCCCAGTGCTATCCTGTATGACCTCAAAACAACCAGTGTTATATTGTAATCAGGAACATAAATATGATTTTATTTGTTTTTGCCACCTCAACAATTGGAGACCATCTCTGTTGGATTTTCTGAATTGTGTTCTGTGATGATACTATATTCGACCAGTTCAAATTTAAGTGATGGTCTTTTTCTCTCTCTCTGACATAAAGGTAACCTGAGGGAAAGGTAGATTTGAAGAGTTCACAGGTTTCGTATTTTCACAGTCACCAGTGCAGTATAGAGTTTTCTAATATGGATTTTTGTGTTAGTTGAATCAATGAAGATACAATAATGAAATTGTGACAATGCCAAGAACTGGAGA
The DNA here is from genome assembly GCA_029281465.1 of Mycena epipterygia. NCBI lineage: Eukaryota > Fungi > Basidiomycota > Agaricomycetes > Agaricales > Mycenaceae > Mycena > Mycena epipterygia. The sequence goes on along the minus strand of JARJCQ010000021.1, from coordinate 414,004 downwards.
TAATTCTGTTGTTGTTGTTGTTGTTGTACAACGTCGGCAGGGTGGGTGTGGTCCTGATGCAGCAAGCAGATCAACATATAGAGCAGGAGAAGCCTGCCCAGGCCATTGTGTGTGTGATTCCCTGCTGCAGGGAAGGTCACTGGGACCCCAGTTGCCACACCTATGATATACTGGATGTCAAGTAGGTCAGACTTGAATATCCAATCATGAAATCCAAATGGTTCTAACCGCTTCCAAATTGAGTTCCTGTGCAGCTTATTCTGTCGATGTCAATGAATTCGGGAATACCATTGCTGTCCATATCATCGACTGATGTGCAGTGCCATCGGATGTAGAAGTTGACAGTCGTATCGGCAGGCATGTCGGGCTTGAATGTCTTGTGAAATAGCAGCAAGTCTCTGCTTAATCCTTCTATCCGGCGACGAATATATCATTGCTGTTTGTCCCAATTGCGGGAGTTGTGCGGATCCCCGTGTCAGCCAGGCTGAGTTCAACAATGGATAGGGAGACTTGCCAGGCTATCAGAGTAGGATCTAATGAACTCAATCGATGTGAGCTCGGAGTGACCACCAATATCCATCCCACAGCCTAGAAATTACCGAATGCAATGGACAATGTAATCCTTGAGGAGGGGTTTATTCCTGTATTCCGTGCCAGTTCCGGCGTGCTGGAACATCTCATATTTCGTAGAGAAAATCTCACGTTGGCCCTTGATACCGGGACGCTGAATAATATGCAATTGCAGAAATTCCTGTGATTTTGCTCCAGAAGTTGTTGACTGCAGCCACAAGACATTGACTTGGAAAAAGAAGACTGAATGAATTGAGCTACGAAGCTTCCTAATGCACACCTGATCCCACGTGAGATGCTTGGCATAGCTCACACTTGACCTCCATGAGTGTGTTGTGCAGCCTCAGAGCATAGTTGGAGGTGATTGCAAGCCACAATGTGAGGGACTGTGAGAGTCTTGCTGAGGCTGGCAAAACTTTCCGGAGCACTATTGCCCCTGGAGACGTGGTCTGGTGACAGACGTTGAGAAGGCTGGGAGAGGGAACAATGTTGCTGCACCCAAAATGGGGTGGCCAGCGAGAATATCGGAGGAATAATAGATTTGAGGTGGACATGAGTATTCTGAGAAGTGAAGTGAATACTCATAAGTTGTCATGAACACCGTGTGGGACCCTGCATAATTATTGGATGGCCGCAGAAAAAATAGAGGTGACTTGCCTTCTTGTCCGAATAATAAAAGGGCAATCACTTGTGTGTCGATACCGAGTCAACAAAGGTTCTGGGACTGGGACTCAAGTCAGTGGCCACAAGATTAGCTGACACTGAGAGGAGAGACCTATTAATTACAGTGAGGTTCTTTGTGAGCTTTGTTGCATTCTTTATTTAAGATTTTGTTCCTGAAGCCAAAGATTTTATTCCTGTTAAAAACTGGACCAAGGAAATGCTATTACCAGTGTGATTCTGAATCTATCGAATTCCAGAACTGTGGAATTCCAAACCCTCAAAGAAGCAGGGAATATTGGCTTGATTTGGTTCAACCGAGTCGACCTTTGGTCTTGAAATCCGAGTAAGTAATCTCAGAGGCAGAGGCTGTCAATTTATTTCAGTCCATGAGGCATAAGCTGGGCACACCTTGAATGGCGGAGGAAAGAGGAGGGAAGGTTGCACGAGAAGTTCCAGCAAATCCGATCAATGATCGCCTGAACATGTGTCGACTCATCTTTCTCCGTTGCAGCGACGATGCCCAATCTTTGGCACATGGACTCAATTTGTCGCAAAAGTGGCCCGAACACCCTCAACTTGATATAACTTCCATTCCTCGTCTTACGGCAACAAAAAATCACTTTCTTCATTCATTTGAGTCGGCTCAAAAAGAAGGCTTCGAAGTGGCGAGTGTCGAATGTCTCAACAGAACTAAAGAATTCGGCCGGAAGCAAAGAAGATTCTCCTGCCTGAACTTTTGTGTGCGAGATGAAGGTGCTGGGCGTGCGTCGCAGTTAGTGTTGCCGCGACTCGAGTCGCGCGAATTCGACTTAACGCGCTTAGTGTCCGAGGATCACGTCGATTCTGGGGTATTAGGGGGTCAGGAGGTGGAGTTACAATAGGTCCATCATCTTCACACGGCATTTAGCGAAACAATGATTGACCACAGAGAAACATGGGAATTAACATAATTCGAGTCGACTTGCCGAGTCGCGACTTCGGGAGCAATAAATGATGTATTACCCGATGACAAAGTGATGTCACTGGAAATGGTTGATAAATGTTAGAGAGGCATCATGATGCTATGTTTGACAGGTCTAACATTCCGAAAAATATGCAAGGGTGGGTCAGCAAACGAGTTAAGTCGAATTCGATCGACTTGAGTCGCGGCAACACTAGTCGCAGTTCCTCCCTCATGACTTGCGCGTTCACACTCACATTAACAATGCAATTCCGTACCGCCTTGTCGCCTGTGTCCACTCACCCGCATGGTGTGTGTGGCTATGTTTTGTGCCACTACATTCGACTACCACTTCCCTAAAACTCGGTGGCATGCATGGCTAGACTACACACAACTAAGGCGGCCTGTCAGTACACTATCCACTCAAGACACTATCTACATCTGCGGCTTCGGTGCGTCACAGTTCCTTGCTTATGACTTGCACTCACTTTTGCCGCCTTCATGCCTGCCCAATGCCCTCACGCACCGCCCGCATCTGCCTGGCAGCCCACGTCGAAGCTACGCACGCCACACAGCCGTGAATCTGCACCTCACCCCGTGTGCACGGCTATGTGGAAGGCTGCCGTATTGTGGAGGCAGTCAACACTAGAGGGGTCGGCCAGACAGATCTAGAAGGAACCAAGAATGACAGAACAATAGTGTGGTCATTCAAGAGTAGCCACTAGTGAAGGTACATTGTGGTCAAGACCAAGAAGAGAAGACTATCTAAATATAGTATGGATGTCACAATCAATGTGCAGAGAGATACATAATGTAAGATAAGATATAAATCATAATGTAAGATAGGATAAGGAAGGACTCAACAACAGCAATAGAAAGGCAGGATGTCGAAGAGTGGTATAGGTGATCATTGAGGAGGAGGATATGGGCAAGTCAATGATAAGGAAAATCTGAAGGTCAAATGAAGATCAGTCAAGAGATGATAAGATTGAAGCCAATGATTATCAGTCAATGGTAGCAGTGAAGATACAATGCAGGACTGCAAGGAGCAATGAGGACTGAGGCACTGGTGTGCTAAACCAAGGCTGAAGGGGGGGCAGTAGCAATACGATGAGGATGGCATGGACAGCAGTGGTGCAGTGCAAATAGCACAGAACAGTGGCAGTACAATACAGACAGCAAAGGCTGAACCAATCCTGGAAGGGAGAGGTTGGACAGTGCAGAGGAATGTAGTAAGGCTGGAGCAGCAGCCTTACACTATGCTGCGCAGCACCACACTCGACTATCGCTGTCCATTTCCTTCCCAAGAAATACACACAACTCGATGGCATGCACGGCCAAACTACGCCACACTACGGCGGCATACATTGCAGGGGCTAAATAATTTTTAGAGCTCTAAATATGCTCCAAGACATGTCGGCTCTTTTTGAACTTATCTTTCCACTTTGAGAAGATTAGATAAACCAGAGGTCCTGGTTTCAATTCTGGTTGGTGCCAAAAAATAGCTACTCTTTCAGTCTGGACCGGTTTTAGAAAGATGAATTATCTTTCCACTAATATTGCCCTAGGAAATATTTGACATCTTTTCATTGAAAAGATGAGTTATATTTTGTTTCCTTTGTTTGAACAAAGGAATGGAAAGATAAGTTCTGGTTCTATGAGAAAAATGTCACATGTTTCTGATCAAACTAGAAGAGGAAAGATAACAAATCTTTCCAAAACTGGTCTGACCTGAAAAAGGTATTATATTTTGGCACCAACCAGGATTGAAACCATGACCTCTTTTTTATATAATCTTCTCAAAGTGGAAAGATTAGTTCTGAAAGAGACAACATGTCTTGGAGCATATTTAGAGCTCTAAAAATTCTTCAACCCCTGCAGTGATACCCAGAAGCCATCTATGCCAACTCATCACAGACACGGTGTGGCACACAATACGACAGCCCACACTGCCAAGAAGCTATCCATAGCGATTCACTTACCAGCTCGGCCTATCTGCTCAGCCGCACTACTCAAGACACTATGACTTCGACTCAAGACACTATCTACGGCTACAGGCTCCAAGCGCGACTCTACGAGCCCAAGCACCATACCTGCGCCACCTTTCCCGCTCGTCACCATGCCGTACCTGCTCACCCTCAAACACGTCGATATGCATGCAATGTTCCCTCGCGCGGATGCGATCACTCGTGCGAAGGAGGTTTGTCGTGAAGCGATGCCGGTGCTCATAGAGCGGGAATTGCTATCCATCCATCTATGACTACCAGAATAAAACTCAGTATGGAGTACATTTTAGCCAGGTTGACCCTGATATCATTGCATGCAGACCAGCATATACACACCCAACAAAGAAAAATATTGACATATGTTGAAATCACTGCCCAGTGTATGTAAATCAATAGCCCATTTAAAATTAGTAAAATTCAATCTTTCATTCAATCTGAAAAGCAAGATGGAAAGAGCCACAATCATTGGCCCTTTCGAAAAACAGTGACTTATTCACTCTTAGCGAGTTGTGAAAGGATTGCTGAAAGATTGTCTTTCAGCAGTCATTTACAGGTAGAACAAAGATTTTTCTCGCACAGTCAAAAGCGCAGCGCTGGGGCCTAAATTAAAAGGGGACTTAAGTTAGCTTAGCCTTGACAAAGTATTGTAAAACAAATAAATCGGCCTAAAACTCAATTTTATATATTGAATTTAAGACTTGACTAAATCTAATATTATCTCTTTTATCATACTTGGAAAAAATGTGGTCACTTAAACGGCCCACTAAATTGATTACTCGGGATCTTATTGTTGTTTAAATTTATGAACCACAACTCAAAAATATTCATACCAATCAAGCAGGTATGCAGAGCAAGGAAAAGGCTCGGTGGTGGATGGTCCATACCTGCATTTCCTTAGAACCTTGTTTTGGGATTTATGCAGGAGGCGCCCGTTCGACTCGGGCCTGAGCCATTCATTGTCACTGCTATTTTTTTTTTAGCTGCGTAGAACCCGGCGTGCGGTCGTGATGCGTGCTCATCCGGTTCGAGTGAGCTCACAACAATCACAGCGATGTTTCTCTCTTTCTTTTTATTGATTTTATGAACCACTACTCAAAAATATTCACACCAATCAAACGTGCGTCCAAAGCAAGGAAGGCTCGGTGGTGGATGGTCCATACCTGCATTCTTTGGTTTATTTCTGTCAAAATACGCAGGAAGAGCCCGTTCGATTCGGGCCTGAGCCATTCATCGGTATGGTACATCTTTTTAGCAGCTGCTTGCGCATTGTACTTAGTATTTTGTAAAACCCGACTTGCGGTCATGATATAATTCCACCGTGCTCCTCCGGTTCGAGTGAGCGCTCACAACAATCACTGCCATGTCTCTCTCTTTCTTTCCTTTAGCTCACTCGAACCGGAGGAGCACGGTGGAATTGTCCCACGACCACATGGCACACACCGGGTTCTACGCAGCTAAAAAAATTACTGCACCCACCGGAACGGCTCGGACCCGAATCGAACGGGCTCCTCCTGCGTAAATCAGAGATGGAGGCATCCAATAAATGCAGGTGTGGACCATCCACCACCGAGCCTTCCTTACTTTGCCACCTGCTTGATCGATGTAGATAATAATTCTCTTTTGCGCTGTGGTTCATAAAATCAATAAAAAGAAAGAGAGAGTGATTGTGGTGAGCGCTCGCTACGTAGAACCGAGCATGGTAGGATTAGATCACGATCCCACCAGATCTTATGTTAGAAATTCTGGAGCAAGAAGAACTGGCTGTGGTATTATAATGTATTGTACATGGGCGAGAAAGAGAGAGAATGCTGACATTTAATCCATCAACACTTGCCCGAAAGTGGTTGTATTTCGCCTTGCCGTACAGTAGGTAAGGCGCCCGATGCCGCTCCCAGCAAGCTGCCAGTAATGATGAGCTCAGTGCCGGCATTCATAATCAATGATCCTGCGTCTCCGGGAGGTGTCAAACTAAATCCAGCGGAAAGGTTAACAGCAAAATTGACCCGCATGAACCACCCGATACTGGGTCTGGACACGAGTTGGTTATTTACTGGTCTGACTCCGAGGTTATTGAATTTGGGGACGTCTGGTGAAATAAGCAGAGGGTGTCCGGGGATTTTGAGTTGGATTGCGGGTGCTGAGATGCAAAATTTCAAACAAAATCGATGGACAAAGCAAGTGATTATTCGGTTTTCAACTAAGCACGGCGTTCATCATGCGAGCCCATGGAGGTATGCATATGCGGATACTTGAACGAGAACAAGATCCGGTTGCCGGAGGAGACGGGGCGGTGATCTGCGGGCAGTATTTTGCGGCTCAGCAGAGTGGTCCAGGCATAGCATGACGGAATCTGTGGGGTGGAAGCTGTCTGGAACGGTCAAGAGAGCCGTTGCAGCCAATTGATGGACGCCACGCACGGGCCGATGTTTGTTTTGAGGGTTCCAACCAAACAAGTTCTCCTCCTTAATGGTCTGTTGGTGATGTCGCTGCACTCGCCGTCGCTGGGCCCGTCGTCGCCGTCCCCGTCATCCTCGGCCGTGACGATCCCGATACCGGGCAAGTCTATTCTCAAAAAACCGCCACCCGCGCAGGCGTCACTCTTCTCGCGCCTCAGCCTCAGCCGCTTCCTCCCGGGGCAGGAGACCGCTGGCGCCTCGAGCGCTGCTGCTGGTCTGAAGGATGGGAAGGATGGGGGCAGCGGGAGTGGGAAGGACAAGGAAAAAGACGAGTCTGCCCGAGTGCTGAAGCGGGCGCACTTTATCCTGCCGGAGATGGCGGTGGTGTACCCGATATCGTCGCTCGCGCCACCGTCGACGCCGACGCTGCGCGACGAGAAGCGGGCAATCGAAGAGCGGGAGCGGGAGCGCCGCCGCCGCGTCGTGCGAGCAGGGAGTACCGGGACGAGTACGGACAGCGCGAGCGTCCTGACGGCGAGCACGGGCAGCGTCGAGGACGCGGAGACGTGGTGGGCGATGGACAAGGTCGAGAGCTTCTACCGCGAGTGCTGCGAGGGCTGCCAGGAGGTCCCCGATAAGGGCATCACCGCTGCATTCAAGGTACTTTTTTTTACCTTTTTTTCTTACTTGCAGAGCGAGGCACTCACCCGATGGACAGGCGACACCACCGACGCATCCGCGCAGCGTGGACTTTTCTGGGGTGCAGCTGACGTTTGCGAGCGCATCGATTCTAGCGGATGTGCTCAGCATCGAGTGGGGCCTGCGCAAGGCCGTGTTCCGCGAGTGCGATCTCGACGACTTGGTGAGCCCCGTTTTCTTGCCACTCTTACGGGCTTTTCTCGTATCTATTCCCGCGCCCACCGTCCACGATGCCTTGATTGATTTCCCATCATGCGCATGCGTCGGCGAACGACCACCCAGATACACTGCTCTACCCTATGCATAACGCATCCTGGACCCTCCGCCGTCTTGACTTTTCGCTGTTATCCCCATCTCCCCACCCCGCTGACATTCTTTCCTATCCCCTTCTAATTTTTCACCCTCCTCTTTCCCGCTCCTTCCTCGTTCCTCCCTAATACCTCGCCCATCTACCCCTTCCCCCGCCTTTAACCTCTTGCCCGCATATACTAACACAACCCCTCAGACCCTCAAGCCCCTCCTCCACGCGCTCCTCATCCCGCGCTCGCTCTCCTACCTCTCGCTCGCCGCCAACCGCCGCCTCAAGGGCCCCGCGTGGCGACTCGTTGGCGCGTATGTCGCAAAGGTGCGTTAGGTCTTCATTCGTTTTATTTCGTCTTTTTCCTTTTTGTGATTTTCTGGGGATTTTTCTGGGTGGAGGTGTTTTATTGGTCTGCTGTGGGGCGCGCTGAGGCACAGGATGGTGGACGCCCGCGCTTGCGGCTCGTGCTTTTTGGCGCTGGCGTCTCGCGTCTCTCGTTTTCGTTGCGGCGGCTGCCTCGACGCTGCTCATGCTTTTTTTGCACTGCGGCGGCGTTGCTGTCGTGCTTTTCCTCATACTTTCTGACGTTGGCGCCATGCGCATCACATCTCGCATCTCGCGCTTTTCGCGCCGGGGAGGGCGCTCAGCTTAGCCTTAGGCGCTGGCATCGTGCATCCTGTCGCGTTGGGCAGATTGTGCTCTCCTGTCGCGCCTTCGAGCGCTAGCGTCCTGTCGCCTTCCCTGCGCTCCGTGCTCGTGCTCGGTCTCCTTGTCGTGCATGGGTGGTTCTGGTGGCTCGGCGGCGCGACGTGGCTACCGTCGCTTTGATGTTTGGTTTTAGTGTCTGCCGATGGTGGATGGGTAGGGGCGCGATATAGTTGTTCGTTTGCTTGACGCTTTCGTCTTGCTTGACGCTCTCGTCTTGCGAGTTTGCTTGGCGTGCTCCTCTTGCGAGCTCGCTTGCCGCCCTCGTCTTGCGAGCTAGCCTGACAATCTCGTCTTGCTGCTCCTCCGGTGAGCTGACGCGCCGAGGGGAAGCGAACGGTGCTGCGGGCGACGTGGAAGTGGCTTCGTTCGCCCACTTCAAGCGCGGCTGCGGGTGGACGCCGGCGAGTGTGGTGTCTATCGGTGTTGGGTCTTGTCAGCCGACGGATGACATCCTATTTGTGCTGGAGAGAACGTATTGCAGTAGAGGGGACGTATGGTGGCCTCTGCCATCCCTTCCCCTTCCCCCCGTTCTTACTTTCTTACCTTCTTACCTCCCTCGTCCTCTTCCCCTCATTTCCCTCCCTATCCCCCAACGCCGACGCTAACTCCGACCCCCAGGCAAACTCCCTCCAGTTCCTCGACCTCTCGCAGAACCCGCTCGACAAGAAGGCCGTCGAGTGCATCGTCGCCGCGCTTGGCGAGTATTCGCCTGGGCCCGTTGGGACGGGGTGCGTTTTTTTCTCTAGACTTTTCTTTGGGTTGGGGGAGGTTTTTTTAATGCCTTTTGCGACCCTCCTCTATTTCGCTGCCGTATCATACATGCCCCGCCCTACCCGTCCTTCTCAATTCGTACTATCCCTCCGTCACCTTCCATTTCACTCTCCTCCCCCATTCCCCGCCCTTCGCGCCCCTTCCTTATCCACACTATACATTATCCTCCTCCCTTTGCACCTCCGTTACCTTATTCTTCTGGTCCTCCTACCTTCGCAATCCACCGTCCTTCTCCTCGCAATCACAACGCACTATCTTTCGCGTTCCACTCTCGATCCTCCTCCTCTCCCGTTCACCCCGCGTTATCCTAGGATACAAGCACTTGTCTTGACACGCCGGCTTTATGCCCTCCCCTTCCCACTCATATATGTACCTACCCTCACATTCCTCCTCCCGCCCGTCCGCGCCCTCCCTTTTTATTTATCTCGCTCATCATTTATTCCGCATCGTCCTTCCCTTCCCTCCTTCACCGCGCTTTCCCCTTCCCTCCACGTCCCTCTTCCACCTCCTCGTCATTTGCATACCTCCATTTTCCACCGACCGTCGTCATGCCCGTCCGCCCGTGTATTGATGCACTTGTTCTTTCCCTCCCACTCCTTCCGTCGTCCCACTCTTTGCCCGTCCGCGCTCCTTTATATCCGCTCGTCCTCGCTCCGATACGCGTCCCATTCACCCCGCCGTCATTCCTCTCCACTCCCCCCCACTCTTGTTTCTCCTTTAATCGAGTCGCCACGTCCTTGTTTTCTTTTCACCCGTTGTCCTTATTTCACCCCCCTCATCATTCCCTCATACTTGGCTTACTTTCTTCCATTTTCTCCCCGTCCTCTCACATCTCCGACCAAACTCGCTAACATCACCCACAGCACATCCTCCTCCGCCGCGTCCTTCATCTCGGTCTCGGACACGGCGTCCATCGACAGCCGCGACAGCGCTACAAACTCAAATTCAAATGGCATTAACAACAACACGAACGGAAACGGAAACACCAACGGGAGCGAGGTGCGCTACGGGCTGGGGTATGCGCTCGGCGATGCGGAGAAGGGGCGGGAAAGGGAGCGGCAGGTGGGAGCGGGGGTTGGAGGTGGTGGAGTGGAAGGGGTAAAGAGAGGTCTGGTGTCGCTGAAGCTGGATGATTGCGCGTTACGGGCGGCGGCGTTGGAGACTTTGTGTGAGTGTTTTTTTGAGTTTTATATAGTGCTACACTACCGGCCCATACTCTCTTCGTTCGTTCCTTCGGCTCTCCTCCATCAAACCTTTCGCTTTTACCATTCTCCTTCCTCCCTTTGCACCGCCGTCCTTTGAACTCCATTGACGATCTCCACAGCCCGCGCCGTCCGGACCTCAAGCCTGCGCAACATCTCCCTGCGGCACAACCGCATCTCGCCAACAGGCGCCGTCGCCCTCGCGCTCATGATCCGCGACTACCCCGACGTCCTCAACGCGCCCGTCCCCGCATCGCCCTCTTCTCATCATCACCAGCACCTCGACCTCACCAACTCGCCCGCCTCCAGCGTGCACTCGTCGCCCACCATCCCTCCTGCCCCGCTGCCCTTGGCTCTCGGGCCTGGCGGGAAGCCCCCGCCGCCGCCGCGGCACCCCGGGTCCACGATCACCGCCGCGCAGACGACGTACACGCCGTACGTCCCGCGCCGCCGGCAGCAGTCCGTGCCCGTCCCCGCGGCGCCGCCCGGGCGCGCCGTCGTCGCGAGCAGCGTGCAGGGTGGCGTCACCGCGCGGCATGTCCCGTCGCTCGACACCGGCAGGGGCCTCACCGGGGATGCGCTGAGCAAGGAGCGGGAGAGGGAGAGGGAAAGGGAGCGGGACGGACCGAGCGCGGCGCTGCTGGATAAGGTGCGCGCGCTGGATGCGTTGCCGCGGGTGGGGGCGCTGCGGACGTTGGACCTTCGGGGGAATGATTTGAGGGTGCGTTTTTAGGCTCGTTCCGTCTGCTCAGAGTTGCCACATGGTGCTGCCTTCGCGCATCATGCGTCTCCTTCCTGTTCCTTGCTTCTCTTCCGCGATTGAATGAATACATGCTAACGGTGCTGCAGACGGGTATCACGTATATCGCGCAGGTGCTGAAGCGGAATCGCACGCTCAAGGTGCTGAATCTCGCGGAGAACAAGCTCGATGTGGCGTGTCTCGTGAGCCTCGCAGAGGCATTGGTGCGTCCCTGCTTCGCCTTCCATTCTCGACAATGCTGACGCTTTCCACGCGCAGAAATATAACTCGAGCCTGGAGACGCTCGACCTGTCGCGCAATCCATGCTCTGGGCCAGGGCTCGAGGGGGTACGTTCCTTCCATCTTTAGCCTCAGGACCAAGTGCTAATGAAGCGGCAGATCCAATCGCTGCGGACCGCCTTCACGCTGAACACCGCGCTGAAGCGGCTCTTCCTGAGCTCGACGGGAATGGGTTCCCCAGGCGCGATCGCGCTGGCGGAGTTCCTGCCCGAGAGCGCGTCGCTGCTGCACCTGGACCTCACGGAGAACGCCCTCGGCGTCGCGGGCGTGCTCGCCTTGAGCAAAGGTCTCGCGGCGAACTTCGTCATGCGGTGCCTCGACCTGAATATCCCGCCGGGCGACGAGGAGTGCGCGCGCATGTGCCGCGATATCCTGAACGCGTGTGTGCGGAATACGGAGGAGGCGGAGCGCAATGCGCACCTCGGCGGCGGCGCTTCCGGGGGTGGGGGCGAGTCTGGCGCGCAGACACCTATAAATGGCAGCGCGTTGCTCGCGCCCTCGAGCAGTGGGCGCGGTCTCGGCAAGGGTGTGTGGGGCATGATTGAGGAGAGCGAGCTCGCGAAGAGCATCCGATTCAACGAAGAGAAGAAGGTGTGTTTTAGATTCCGTTTCGTACTTTACAAGGCTGACGCGACGCCAGATCGAGAACGACATCGTCGTACGTGGACGGGTGTGTGTCGCGCTGCTCGCGGACATGCTCGCCGCGCCTCCACCGACGCCCGTGTCGCCAGGTGACAGTGCACCCACATCTACCGCGCTCGCAGATGTGCTGAAGCAGGCGCGCGCGCTGACTCGCGAACTGGGCAAGGTGATCCAGGAGACAGAGGACCCCGCGCGGATGGAGGAGCTGCTCGACGTGAACGACGAGCTCATGACGCTCATCGCGCGCGCGCCAGCGCCGGGGCGGCCGACGCTCACGCTGCAGGGTCTCGGCCTCAAGTGGGCACCGGGTGCGCCGGTTGCGTCCCCCGCGCTGGGGAACGGCGACGCGACCGCGAGTGCGAATGGGCATGCAGGGGTGGAAGAGGACGATGCGCCGACGACGCCCCGCGTTGACAAGGGCAAGGCGCGCGCGGTACCCGAGCCAGAGGAGCCGGAGAAGGTTCTGAGCCCGACGTTGATGCTGGGGGACGACGAGGATGATGAGGACGGCGAGGGAAGTCTGCGGTTCTCGCCCGTAGAGGAAGGGGATGATGACGAGAAAACCGAGAACGTGGCGTCGCCTAACCTTCGGTAAGCAGTGTGTTTTTGGGCGCGAGTCACCGTTACTGATGTGCTTCTGCAGGTCTAGGAGTTGGGTGGAGGAGGAGGGCGAGGTGTTCCGCAAGGGCACTGTGCTGCTCGGTCCGGAGGAGATGGAAGGGGAGTATGCCGGGGAGGACCTACGGATAGAGGTATGTGTCTCCTTGCGGCGCGACTGCCACTCGATGCTGACTCGGACTGCGCTTACGGATAGCTCCTCGAGGCAATGGTGGAGCGCCCTCCCCCACGCCCTCTAACTGACCAGTTTGGCATCGAGATCCAGCCGCAAGAGCAGCCGCAGCAGCAGCCGGAAAGGCAGGATCCGCCAGCGTCGCCCCAGCCGGCATCCCCAGCTCTCGACAAGCCTCCACCACGGCCATACATCTCCCGCTCCCGCTCGTCGTCGGCGTCCATCATGAGCATGATATCGCCGACGTTTTCTTCCTTCACTTCCGCCGGGAACCAGATCCCAGAGGACCAGGCGTCGAGTCCGCAAACGCCATCGAGCCCAGCGTTGCCGTCACCACTGGGTGCGGGCGCACGGCCGTATCTCCCGCGGAGCCGCTCGTCGTCGTCTGCGCTCGACAATCGATGAAGGCGAACGGTGGCTCGACCCTTTTCTGGTGAAACCGAGCTTGACTGCCGGACACTAATTGACGGCTGCCTCTTCTCGGTGTCGCCCAGTCTTAACTTGGCCGGATGGATCTTTATTAACTTCTTATCGCCCTGCTGCTTTTGCCTACATGTAGACGCATCCTTATTTTCTACCCTTTTTCTTTCTTTCTGGATTTCGTCTTTCTTTCACCGTAAGTATTCTAGTTACCACCCACATATAGTCCTTCTTCCAAGCAATAGCTGCGCGCATACATTAGCTGTTCTCTGGCTCTATACATACCTGTCATATTTATCAGCCCAATTCAGTTTCGTGTCTTCTGACCAATTGGAACCAGTGCACGTTTCCGTTCCCGTCAACGCACTTGCCTCGCGCCACCATCATCGATAATGGCCCCCCGCAAAGACCCCACTTCCGGTGACGAGGCTGTCGCTCCTCGGCGGTCCAGCAGATCATCTACAGTGAAGGGTTCCCTGGAGAGCGAGGCTGGTGAGAAGGAGGCGTCGAGTAGAAAGCGCAAGGCTGCTGGGGACGACAAGCCGGCGAAGACGAAGAAGAAGGTTTTTCCCTTTGCTTGCTGTCGCTTCTCCGTTTTTTAGAGGTCTCTGTGTTATTTTCAGGCTAAAGAAGCCAAAGAAGCGGAAGAAGATGAAGGAGATGCGGTGGAGCCTGACCCCGCCCTGACCTCTATCGACATCGGGGACTCGCTCCCGTCCTTGACGCTCAAGAACGAGAAGGACGAAGACGTCGATATCTTGACTCTCACCGCGGACAAGGGCCTTGTCCTTTTCCTGGTGCCCAAGGCTGATACGCGTGAGTTTGCGCTTTCCGTTCCTTATGTCGTGCCAGCGGCTCAAAATCGGCTTTTTTCTTCCAGCGGGGTGCACGACCCAGGCATGCGGCTTCCGGGATATATATCCAGACTTTACGGGCCTGGATTATAACGTGTACTGCCTGAGCGCAGACACACCCGCTGCCCAGAGCAAATGGCAGACGAAGGTATATAGGTGGCACCTGTTTCTGGCCGACTTTGCTGATTTTCGGGCGTCGGATTCAGAAAGAGCTTCCCTATCCTCTGCTCTCGGACCGCAAGCGTGTGCTCATTACTGCCCTGGGTGCAGGGGAGGGCGGCAAGACGAAGCGCAGCCACTTCATCTTCGCAAAGGGCGGCAAGCTCATTGATAAGAAGGTTCCCGTCAAGGCTGCGGAAAGGCAAGTACATTCTCCGGTTTTGTATCTTGTTGTTCTCCAAGCTTATGATTCGTTCACTTAGCCCGAAAATTGCGCTGGACTTTATCAAGAGCCAGTAGTGGCCCGTGTAACATATGTCTCCTCGCTGTCGTACCTGCTGTCCAGTGTCTCGAATGTATCTTGGCTACGAATGTATCTCGGTTTCAATTCGGTGCCATAACCTCGGACAAGCTGGCACTTTCGAATATTAAATCTCGACAACGTAAATCAAATCTATGCGCACCTAATCTCCAGAACATCTATAAATTCCTCTCGCGTGTTCCTCAAAATTTAGAAGCCCCTCGGCATCCACCATTCTACCTTCTCTGAAATACCTCTGCGACGCTCGCTGAGCTCTTCCGGTCTGACCACATTTATTGCCTACAATTACAAAGCTCTACAATCCGGAAGATCTCATCTATTATATTCCCAGAAATTATACGCCACCCTTCGCAGATCCGCTCGCAACCCGCCTCGCAACCGCCTCTTCCCCGCATTTCCAGAAACCATTACACCGGCCGCTCCGCATTTCAGTCAACCACACCTCTGGATCCTCGGTGGCGGTCTGCGGGTACATCACCAGCACGAACCGCGCGTCATCGTTGTCAATCAACCTCGGTGTGTCGATCGCGCGGTACCGCTCCACGCTTGGACCGCGTCGACGCTCGGGCCTCAGTGCCACCAGGACGCGAAGCGCGCTGCACCCGTGGAGTATGCGAACGCAGAGTGGGGCCGTGCCGCGGTCGTGGAGGCTGTACTGCAACGCGAGGTGGGTGAGCCGCGGGAGGCACGTCAGTTCCTGGCAGATGTCCGCGCTGGGTAAGCGGTCGCGCATCTCTAGGTGCGTGAGGCCTGCGAAGGCGCTGAGCTTGGTGCCGCGGTCCTGGCGAGGAAGAGCGGAGAAGAGGTCCGCGACGTCGATATGGAGCCGCGTGAGGGACTGTATTTGTTCGAGAAACGGGAGGAGTGGCGCGATGGAGGGTTGGGGTCGGGTCTCCATTGATCCACGCTTATTTTCGACTTCAAGGGTCTCGAGGCGGGTGCAGGCGGACAGAATCTGGGCGGGTGGCAAGTGATCCGGTTCGACGCCTTGGCGGAGGAATAGATGTCGGACGGTGTCGCGGAAAAAGTCTGGTCGACGCGCGAGATTTGCTTTGAACGCGTCCACAGCGAGCAGAGGATGATTGAGGTGGATGTGAGGGTAGCTAACGTACAATGCCGCGTAGAGCAGCGGCTCGACCCTACTCGGCGTGAAATTAGTTTCTGTAGAGTGGCATAGGCGGAGGGCGGGATTTACCATGCATTTACGCGCCATGCGACGCGCATGAGAGCAGGGATAGAGGAGAAACGCTCGAGGGCGGCGAGTTCAAAAATCTCCCGCTCTAGATCCTGCGGCAGCGCCGGCGGTGGACTGGGTTCCATTTCGGAAGACTTGGTGGGCGGAGCAGGGCAGGGTGTGGTGTCTAGAGGAAGGAAGGACGGCATGCCACTTGGTTGTAGTGAAAGTTACTAGAAGAACAATAGCTTTGGCCTTGTGTGGCTTTTGAACTTAAAACGTGATCCTCATGATCTTATAAATAAATTAATATAGGAGTCTTTCAACCCGCATAACTACTATGGTTCCTCGTGTGCATTTCGTTTCACTTTTTCAGCTATACTACATGATCTGGCGTAAAAGACCTAGGCAGCTCCGCCCTTCAACTACGGCACTCTACTTATTACTTCTCTGGGACGGTACTACTGCTGGGTTGCTCAACATCTGGTTCAACATTCTGCACGGTGGTTTCACCGGTATCTTCGGTGATTCCGACCACACCATTGGCGCTATCCTTGCTCCTTGGTGTCCCCCGTAGGTTCAGACATTTACCAACCTCCAACAACAACCTTTCCGACCTTGTGCTGTCCATCGTAATTCTGCTGCCTATAAATGTTCTCGCCACGACGTGATAATTTTCGAAGGCTACTCGAAGAATCGGCAGGAATGACGGCTCCATATAGTGGGTAATAGATTCCGGACCCTGTTTGACCCACCCGTAATCCCAGAATAGACCCGAAGACCACAGCTCTTCCGCGAGAGCGAAAAAATGGGAAGGAGGCTCGGCTGTAAGCTTTCGCGTATATTGAAGGATTACCTGTACAAGTTGTTCCTGAGCCTCTAAATCGATATGGGGCCAGTAGAAACCGGTGGACTCAGCGAGGTCGAAAATGCAGATGGTCGTCTGGAGAGATTTGAAACAATTGTCGAGAATCATGATTCGTGCAGGACAGTCATCGCACCCTGTACCCGCCGCAATAAGGAAGCAGATACAGATACTTCTATGCATCTAGAAAATTCAGGGCTGAGCACTTTGAGGTCGGCGAAGAGGTTAGCCGATGAAGGAGGGGAACGAGAGGTGAAGTTTTCATCGAGAATCAATCGAAGAAGATTGTTAATCTCCAGCAGGACGTCCCTTCTTGAATCTTCGGAAGTAGTTTCCCAGCTGAACAAGAGATTCCGTGCAGGTTATGACACCACATTTGGTCGTGATACTTGATTGCGAGGAGCGTTGTAGGAGAATAAATCTCGCCCCAGGATTCATCTGACACACTAGCTTTCAGCACTCCAGTCTCGAAGCGTTTATTCCATGCACTTCGTCTGAGTCCTGTAGTTTCGCTGGGTCCGAGGTCGTTCCAAATCGCGATTCAAGTCATTCGACGAGTTTTGGGCATGAACCAGCAAAGCTTGAGGAGACATGTTTTTGGCATACTAGCTGAGAAAGCAGAGACTATGCGAAACAGCTGGTTTGCGAGCTCTTCCGAGCAACTCTCAACGAGGTTATGCGTATGAGGCTTGGGCGCCAATCAAACTCCAAATAAAGCACAACTCAAGCACCGCTTTCGGCTTCGTCCTCCGACTTCTTGTGCGACTCAGGTTTTCATGCAGTTCCCCATGCAGGATGGGGGAACGATGAGAATCAGCTTTAGGAATGAAGCACGATGTAATCCTGCAAGAATCTTCGAAAGTCAAAGGTCAAAGCCTGCCACCATTTTAATGGCTGCTGGTACCAGACTCGAACCTTCAGGTTCCAAGTTCTGGTTTGGACAACCTAGGGCAAAGTTGGGGAGCCTCTTGTATATTTGGCATTTTGTTGGTGAATATATATATATATTCGTCATCCACCAGTTAACCGATCGCTGTATCTTTTCGATCGCAATCCACCGTCAGCCATTTACATCGACGACACCACTACCACCACTACCACCTTCACCAGCTCGCTCATTCAATGGCCTACACCCAGCACAAGGTCCCCGAGAAGCAGGGCCCGAACCTCAGTAACGGCGGGACGATGGGTAAAACCCTAGGGTCCGTTATGCATCCCTTCATCTTCACCGCTGTCAATTGATATTTTATCTTTAGTACACAGGCGGAGATATACCCAGCCCGGAAGCCCCTCCAACTTCGCGAGTCGAACGTCGGTAACGACGCGCCTAGATCTTTCGCGCCTCTATCGAGCACCCCATTGGTTGCAGGGTGGTCCGCACCCACCAACACCGACCTCGCCCAGTGTGTCGTCGATCCCATTCTACTCCAATTCCAGGCAGCGCCGGCGTTCCCTCTGGGCCCGAATCTGTACCTCACGGCGGATTTCTATGGCGGCACATTATTTCCAGACCCGCTCCTCCCCGACTTCCTTGGCCACCATGCGGCCGCGCTCGCCTTGTTCAAGGACGAAGGCGGGGTTCAATGTCGTGCTGAGAATGTCGACGACCCACTTACCGAAGTAGTCGCGGGTAAGGAGAGTAACCGGGAGGCGAATGATTGGAATATCCTGAGGTCCGTATTGCTCGTGGTACCGCGAAAGCTTCGTTGACACCATTTCTTCATTAGGCCCCTAGGAGCGAGCGACTCTGAGGACTCGGTAGCGGTGGGCGATGGCGACCGTTTCAATGATATGGCCGTGGCCATCTTCGACGCCGGCGCAATCCTCGATCAGAGTACGTGGTCGGAACAGAATGAGGATATCTTGAGGTCCGTGCCCTCCTTTGGTGCCGACTCGCATCCATTGACGTCGTTCTGGGCTTAGGCAGCTATTCCCTACTAGCGATCCCACTGATTGGATTGCCGATTGCGACAATAAAGAGGCCCTGCTCTGCTCAAGTGGTGATTGCAACAGTTATTCAGTGTACGATGCCCTCCCAGCCATTCCCTCGCAAGAAATGCTTCCTCCTCCTCCGTCCCAATTATATTCCTCTCAGACGATGGGTTTGATCGACTTGGAGTCGCTGTTTGCTAGATCTCCACAAGACAATGACGCGTTTATGCTCCCTGCCTCATCCGAGTCGCAGTTATATTATCCTCCTTTGGCCGAGACGATGGGTGCGATCGACTTGGCGTCACTGTTGGTTGGGTGGCCGGAGGGCGAGTTCCTCGATGGCGCCAGCGGCTGTTCGTCTTCCCATAGTCATGCGCCCATCTGCTCAGCCACTTCCCGCGACTCTCTGCCGGACTCGTTCAATGCTCACTTGTACTCAAGGGGAGCGGGCTCCTCTTCTCGCGTTCCCCGCGAAACGACTGCACCGTGAGCGTCTTCTCATTCCCGTGATCGGAGCTAGTATCCTGATGTCCCGCCTTTCCAGCTATCACCAAGTCCCCAGAAAGTTTCGGTAATGGCTCGACCTGGCGTTCTTTTATCTAGCGTTCTTTTATCACCCTGATCTTCTTCCTCCAGGAAAGGCCCTAATATCGAGCTTTGCCGGCTGCCACCGTACTTCGATATCGAGGCAGAAGTTTCACGTGTCAAGCCTTTCTACAAGCGGGGCATCTGCCGGTGGGACGGCTGCGGCACACTCATTGACCTCGGGGCGGAGGAGATGAAGACGCATATGCTCAGCGTGCACAACATCCATGTGAAAGAGAAGCGCGACGTCCGGTGCATGTGGCCCAAATGTCGCGATACCCGCAACGGAACCGGCGTCGTAAACCACCTTAGGTCTGCACACCTCCCTGTGTACCACGTTGCCTGCCCGCTTTGTCCGAGTCACGTTGAGCCCTACGCCGACCGCCAAAAGCTCAGAGCCCACCTACTCCTACACTTGCCCTAGAGCCGTCCATACTATTACTTTGTACCAAGTTCCGTGTTTCGTCAGAAATTTATACCCAGGTACTACTGTAGACATATCAATTGATTCGATGTACACTGGAACTTCTATCCCGTGCGGTTAGTCGATAGCGCAGCTGTCGATCCCGTTGGATGTCAGGTAGTTGCATGCCGTCTCGTCACTTCGCGTCATTCGGAGTCAAGCGTTGTCACACCTATACACTGCGGTGCCTTCAAGTTCTAGCATTGTTTGGTCTCTTTTCTTCCATTTCATTGCTGTAACACGGTCGTATTATATACAGCAATATATGGCGGTAGATTCCGCCTTCGCCTCTGCGCGGACTCGGAAGCGGGCGCGCATAGCGTTCTGCGGATTCGCAGCAAAAAGCGGCATTGGGGTGCTGTTGAAGGGTTTCAAAATTCGCTACGCCCGCAGTCAATAACATCGATGGATGCTTATTACTTTGAAATAATACGCCTAGAATAGTGTTCAAGAGTGGTATGTCACGTGACGGGTCCAACTCGATTTTCTATTTCTTCGTTTATTCATTTTCTCATCCTTGAATATTGTTCCTGGACAAAATCAGGTCAAAATTGGGTGACTTTCCATAAGCATAGATAAATGCTGGGGGAATATTTTCGACCTTTTCGCCGAGAAGCCGAAGCAGGTGTCAGGACCCCATCGGCTTGCGATCTCATTTTCCGGGGTTTTGACCCTCGTATAAACCTTAATTTATTTAAATCTGTACAGGGGGGTACCCCCCCCTCGACAGATTATAATAAAGCTATTTTCTGACGAATAGACTCGTTTTGGAAGAGTTCGTCCAGCCTCCGCCATTGACTTCGCTGCATTCGGCTGTGTGTCACAAGTTGTCACACTCTTCGCTCATCGCAGTCATCGCTCGGCGACGCTCACCACGGCCCTTGGCCTCGCCAAACTCGCTGCCCGAGATGCCCACCTCGTCTCCAAGACATTGAGCACCACCGCATTCGATTTGATCCCTCTCAAACCCTCGAAAGCTCGGCCATGACACGGCACAAACAAAGTACCGCAGTTCTTTTCCTGCTTTGGCCAGTACGCATCCTACAACAGTTCAAATCACGCAGGGTTGCATGGTAAGCGAATTCTTTAGCCTCTTCGTTTCCAAGTGGTTTCAATGCCTGTACCAGGTCCCTCGCAACATTAGAGCCTAAATGCTTTATTGCACCCGACAGTCCCGACTCTTCATAAACTCCCTGGCGGAATTCGTGTGTCTTCGTTTGAGGTTTCTTGCCCTCGTTCACTCCATTCCTTTACTTCTCAGTTCGTTTTCTTACAATGTCAGATCCCACCGCCCCTCCGTTCACTCAGGCTCCCATGGCTCCTCCTCCGTTCCCTCCAACTGGGCCCGGCTTCCACCATGATGCCTCGGGAAGAACTTGGTTCTGTGGTCCAGACGGCATCTGGTCGCCCGTTGCAGGAGCTTCCTTCGTAAGCATTCCCTGGCATTTTCTCGTGCATCTTATTAACATCGACAAGGCACCGGCACCTCAACAGGCTCAGTCTGAACCCGCTTCAAACTCTGCGGGCTCAACTCAGGTGCGTCGAAGCTACTACGAATCTTCCCTTCTAACTATCTATTGCAGCCTTCATCGTACAAATTCCCGCCGTCTTCCGCTCCTTATCCTTCGTCCCACATTCCTGATCACCTTATCGATCCCCGCCTCCTCCCACTTCCTGAGGACGACGACCGAGATCTCCTTGATCCTGCGGTGATTGCTCATTCCCGCGGCCTCAAGCCTGCCCTCAAAGTTGGTGGGAAACGCCAGAAGGCCAAGGACACCAAAGGGAAGAAACGGCAGCACTCCTCCGACTCGGACGACGACAGTGATGTCGGAGAACCAGTCCCCAAACGTGGCCGTCCCAAGGGTTCGTCCAACTTCTCCAAGGAGGACACGATGAAGCTTCTTGATCTCGTGGAGAAGCACCTTCCACTCGGTCAGAAGGGTTGGCAGACTGTCAAGAGTCGCTACCACAAGTGGGCCCGTAAAGCAGGGCGTCCGGAGCGTGATGGAAAGTCTCTTGAGACGAAGTACAAGCAGGTGCGCACATATCTTGTTCTTCAATATCCCGCAGTTAACATCATATGTACACAGCTTCTCAAGATGAAGAAGCCGACTGGTGACGCGCATTGCCCTCCCGAAATCAAACGAGCGCACCGCATCGAAAACCTGATCAACCAGCAGGCAGGGACGCGTGATCTGAGCGACTCCGACTGCGATGATGCTGCCGCCGATGCCTCGTCGAATGACAGTATCGAGGTGCTCTCCACTCGAGCTACAGTTCATACTGCTGTCGCACGCCGTCCCCCCACTCCCCCTCTTCGCCGTCGGAACCCTCGTATGAACGCACCCGAGCTTGTCAGCAAGCTTTCTCAGGCTTTCGATCCCGAAGCTCAGAAATCCAGAGACGACGAGCGCTCCCAGAGATCCTTCCAGACGACGCAACTCTTCGCCATGTCACAGCAGCTTCGAGACGCACAAGCCACCATGGAGAGCCTTCAGAATGAGATCTCCGCGATGCAAAAACACACCAACGATGTCGAGCGTGCCCGTGATCGCGCAGAGATGAAGCTCGAGATGTACACCGGTGGCTTTGCCAGTGATGTCGCCCCAAAGCGCCCCAGCAAGACAGCCGAGCGTTACAAGCAGAATCCAGATCTCGTGCGAGTGGGAGGGAAAGTTCGTTGTGAGATACTTTATCCTGATGGTGGTGCGTGCACTTATTGGGTATCAGATCCCTCCAGCGACGAGTCGGAGAAGGAGAACCGTGATCCCAGCTCTCCCTTGTTTCACTCATTCCCTCATCAATCTCCATCTCCTTTCGACCTGCGCTCTTCGTCATCGGCCGGTCCCTCTCAGTCATCATCATCGGGTGCATCGGAGTATTGCATGCGCAACGAGTCCCTTCATATTGCCACTTCGCTGGCTCCGGATCTTCCTGTCACTGGTCGGGCATCCGCCACTGTGGGTGTGCAACCAATGGCTGATGGTTCGAATGGTCGAGTTGGTCCGATCTGAACATTACTTTTACCTCACATTCTTTCTTTCTTGAACATTCAGCACTCTGCTCGCTACTAATTACTACTCTCCTTTACTTGCTACCGCTATCCTCTAATTGCCACGCTTATTACAGACACTCTTTTATCGCGACTCGTTACAGACAATATTGCTCTAGTTACAGACATTCCTGTGCGTACGTACGTACTCAAACACTTGTTGGCTCGTAAAGTGCGACGTTGTGAAAACGAGCAACACGATCAGAGCGACGCTGGTCCGCAAACAACATGTTTTCAAAATTCGTCCAGATTTCCTCCTGTTCGCGCGTGTGTTTCCAAAGTGGCATGTAAACTGTTCGAATTTGGTTGATACCCACCAACTTTGCACGCAAGTTGTTCAGGCGAACACAGATCTCCATCAGATCTCCGCGTTCATTTTGCCGACCAATCTCTAGTGGGATTCGAAGACGTCCGAAGGAACCTTGCAAGCCTCTCATTCCCCACTCCGCTGTCTGCCGATATGATAGCAGTTCACGGTCAAAAGCAAGTCTTTCTTCAATTTCATCTATCGTCCCTCGCATTCGCTGGCCACTCTTGATTGGAGCCCGGATTCTACCCTCAATTTGCTGTGCACCACGAGGAAATGCTGTGTCTGCAACGAGATAGAAGCCTTCAGGTGTGCGAGTTCGAAGTTTTTCATAAATTGGCCTGGCGATGCGGGAGTCGTGCCAGCTGCCGGGAGCATTGATCTTGGCAGCAATAATGGACCCTAAAACATTGTCAAATGCCGCCTGAAATGAATGGAACCAAAACTTACCTTGCGGGGAAAACACCAGGACCGAGCTCACAAAATGCTCGCAAAGCCATCCATTGTATGTCGCATTCTCTATTTCTTCATCATCCGAGGTCTGGCAAGCCAGATTGAGCCCATCAATACTTCCAAAGGCACCGGTCAAACGGGGATGGCGCGCAACAATCGCTTCATTGTAGGTGTCAAAAACATTTTGGTCCTCGGGCCACTGAATGGCGGCATCAGGCATCCTCCGGAGTGCGTCCAGAAGGAGCTTCAGCCCAAATGTGATGTATCGTGAGACAGTGCTGGGAATCAGCGCGAAGATTTGCTGAAGACTGATCTCCCGCATCGTCGAGTTGAGGTAATGAAGCAATAGCCCGAGAGCTCCAGAGGCATCAAGGGAACGTGCACCTGGTCGTGTTTTTCCAGTGCCGAGTGCATCTTCCCGTGGAATTGGGGTGGTATTCCAGGCTGCATCAAATCCGGCGTCCAAGATCGTGTGGAAAGTGGCGACATCGAAGCCCATGGTTGTGATGTATGCGCGGTCGTTGCGCGTCCGATACAGAACTTGCCACGCAGTGGCTCCTCGCGGATCTCGAAGCAGCTGAGGACGGCAAAGATACATTCTGCTTGGATTTCGCCGCTCCGTGCGTAGCCTCTGTGCCTCGATAGCCCCCAGCAAAATTATTGCTGTTGCACTTCCCGCGAGGAGCTGTTCCTCCTCAATCTCATCCTCCTCGATGTCCTCCAGTTGTTGGTGGAGTAAGAACGCGTCAATATCCATTTGTGAAAGCGCACGCGGGTGGGGGACGGAGACGCAGCTTTTGAGAATTGTCCCCACAGATCAAACCCAATATGGTAACAACGAAACGTGACCTCCGGAGCTCCGGAGATCTGTGAGGAGTTGTTTGTCCCGTCCATTCACCTTTTCCTCTACCACCACTGACCTCGTTGCCACTGCTCTCTATTGCATGCAGGGGAGACCATTTCTCACCTTCTACTCCTCCACACCCCCCCTCTACCACCTCCCACCTCTCCTTCTCCGCGCGCCTATGATTCCGGAGCATTTTTGTCGTCAAGCACGGTGGCATACCGCTCTGAGGCCCTCCCCACACATATCCCACCCTCAATTTGTCCCCCCTAGGCCTGTCCATACTCCTTTTTTGATGCACAGGACGCGCTCTGACATGTCCCGTCGCGTCTACTTCTGCCATAAGCTCTGCCACCCGCTTATCCCATACCCCTTCTCTCGTAAATACTGTAGATTGAATGCTACTTCAAATACAATGAATTCCTTGCCATATCACAGAAAACAAGAGTGAAATCCTCCTTCTCGAGGCTTAATTTTTTTGCCACTCAAGCTGCAGGGCCTTGACAAAAACCTGAACTCGAACAATGCACCGGAGCTCCGGACGTCACGTGAGATCATTACCATATGCGGTTTGATGTGTGGGGACAAATCTCGCCTTCTCGGAGACGCGTTGGTGTGTATTGTTTAGTATGTGTTGTTATTTGCCGAGAACGACGAGTGCAAGCAGGTCCAAGTTGAAGTCGACTTTTAGTATTAAGTATGTCTAATCTAATTCTGTGCTTGTGGGAGCCAACAACGAATAAATTTTTGGATTAAACTGACGGTG
Source organism: Mycena epipterygia (assembly GCA_029281465.1). Lineage (NCBI taxonomy): Eukaryota > Fungi > Basidiomycota > Agaricomycetes > Agaricales > Mycenaceae > Mycena > Mycena epipterygia. The sequence goes on along the minus strand of JARJCQ010000021.1, from coordinate 389,078 downwards.
CCGACATCGTTGGCACCCCTAAATAATCCTCAGAAAATAGTTTATGCTTATGGAAAGTCACCCATTAGCTGAGATAGTTATTTTGTTCATCGGACAATCATTTTGAACGATTCCATATTCCAGGCCTTTCTTCGGACCGTGTTGCAGTGGAATGTAGGCGGCAAGCAAAATTTGAGCCATATCAACTTTCTAAACGGCTATTGACATAATCCTCAACTTTCAAACAACCTCACCCGCACCATCCCCGCCTCGCGTAAGTTTTCGTCAGTTGGGTCCCCCACCTTCGGTAAAAGCGCCTCGAGTTCTTGGTGATTTCGATATAACCATATCGCGTGGAGGAATCCTGTCCCATTCGGTGGAACTCCCTCTTCCCCAGTTCTTGACTTAGATGGGGTCAAAAAATACCAGGCATAAGACGTCCATCTTCACCTTCAACCTTCGGCCTCGTCAGAATCTTTCGATGACGACCTATCACGTCCTTGGCGAAATTCAAATGTGACGTTGCGCACGAGGACGGAGAGGACGGCCTGCATAAAATCAAGCTGGGCAATCAACCAGTCCACCGACGTAGCGGTAAGATGTCGTCTTCTGCTGCCTGAATATAGGTCGTCAAAATCACTCATGGGCGAATAGAGGCTATTCGAAACCACTTTTAAATTTTAAATTTCAAGTGGTATTTTTCAAGTGAGATGAGCCACACCGGGTGCTTTCTTACTTTCGTCACTTTTATCGTTACTCTCGCGAACGAAATAGTAGATTCCTGCCTCAAGAAGATCCTCGTCGGGGACTTTCTCGATTTCCTCGACGCCAAGATCCCGGGTAATAGTTCCGTTGACTCCCAGGATACAATAGCCTAAGTAGCGGAGATGTTTCACTGGATAAACACACAGAGATAAGACGACGCTGATAGGGACGTCTAGGTACAGGTCGCCAAGTTCAGGAGCAAGGCTCTTTAGACTGTGAAACGGCCATGTTAAAGGAGAAAGGCAAAAGGTAGGTCAAGGTCAAGGTAAGTGGCGCGAAGCTGGTGGGGCTGAGGCTCCAAATTGAGCATGTGATTGGATCAATCAGGCCGAGTGTGCCGAGGATGACTCTGAGTGTATTTCGACCCACTCAGGCGGAGTACACTTGAGTAAAATACACTCATTGAGCGGGGTTTTTTTTCAAGAATTTTCAACTTCGCCTCGCGTCCTTCCCCGGTCAAATTTGAGCCCTGGGCGGTTCTGGATTTGGCGATATTTGGCCCCAAAGCTCTCGCTAATCAACTCAATGATTTTGCCTCCGACGTTTACCAAGTTTTCTCAACGGTTAACCTGAGATGTATCAGGTCTATTTTAAACCACACCTTGGTACATGTCGGTTTTACTGCCTTTCAGTGACTTGAAATATGAGTCCGCGGATCCGTCATGATTCGATTATTGCGGGAGTGGCAGGGAGGAAATAGTGCTAGTGCGAAGAGCGGTCCCAAAGAAGTGAGATAGAAAAGGGCACCTCAAGCGCAACTACACAAGACGTCAAGCTGGTGGAGAAAATTATCGTGAACCTAACTCTCGATTCTCGAGAACTCGAACAGGCGAGATTTCAGGAATGGATCAGAGGGGACGGGATTCGTCAGAAGCAGCCCGAGGGCATAAAGATGAGATTTCCGTAGGAGGCTGGAGGAGAAGAGGCTTTCAACAAGCTTAAGCGCCCATGGTTCGGTCTTTGACATCGTGGGACGTATTTCAAGTTTGCCGACGGCACACGGTGACGTGTACTACATTGCACAAACGACCACTTCGATTCTGAGATCCCGACCTGGCCAAGTCGTGCTCCCATTGAACCTTCTCTCTCCAAGTTGAACACTATGGAGTCAGTATCTCCAGCCCTCCCTCTCGAGCTGGAACGAGAGATCTTCGAAATCTGTGCGCTCTTGCGACCTAAAGGAATCCCCAAGCTCTTGTTGGTCGCACAGCGCGTAAAGGAGTGGTACGTGGAACTCATTCACTTCTTATCAATGAACTTTACCCCCATGTTAGGGTCGAACCTCTCCTATATCGCACAATCGTGGTTGAGGTCGAGCATTCGTCCAGGACTCCCATATTTCCCCACTTCACCACCACATCTCTGTCGTCCGCCCTGGAGTCCAAAAATTTTCACCCAGATGCGGCTCGACATCTATTGCTGTATGCAAATGCCCGCACCTACAAAGATGTGTTGGCTCGCTGCACGGGTGTTGAAAATCTCTGGATCAATGATCTCACTGACATGGCACCGCTGATCGCGCCCTTACCTCTAAAGCATCTCTATACTAATTTATTATCCCTCCTCCGCACACTTTCACCCACTTATGCTTGCTTTTCTCGCATAACTCATCTCGAGGTAATGGATGATTGGGAAGAAGCCGACTCGGAGATTTGGTCGGGGCTGTCGTTGCTCCCGCAGCTCACCCATTTTTCATTCAATTCCTCCTACTTCGTTCCTTCTGCTCGCGAGCTGTTGGAGATATCCAAGTCCCTGGCTGTTCTTGTCTTCCTCGAGTCTGGGCAAGATCCCTCGCCTGCAGCGGAACTCTCGCACGATTTGCGGTTCGTCCAGATGGGCTTTATGGATTGGTTCGAAGACTGGAAGATGGGGGTGCACTCGGGAGAGGATTACTGGAGCCGTGCTGAGAATTTCATTGCGAAGCGTCGTTCCGGAGAGATAAATGGTACGCCGACCAGTTTAACTTCGCGCCGCACCCAAACTAATGGAATTTGACACTCAGCCCTGCAATACCAGATCCCTGATGACCCAAGGGATTAGCCGCCCGGAGTTTCCGAGTATCTAGTCCCCCATTTCATCCCAGCCATTGTGTTGATTCTACGACACGGTTCGGCGAAGCCTTGTAAATTTGTATATCCGCAGTGTATGTAGTACTTACGATTTTACGAGCGTCTACAGTTCGTAGCAACATGGCCTCTGTTTTCGCCGTATCATGTAAAAACACTTGAGTCCGGTCCTTCGCAATATTAATCCACTCACCCCCCACAACCACTTAGCATACTTACTCAACGTCATATCCTCGATTTTTTTATTCGCGTCGAGCTGCGGGACACCACATCTGAGCGAATTTTATTGATGCGCTATAGAAAAGCACCGAATCTCAGGAGGTTTTGACAGGTGAGGCTGTGTTTGCTGTGCCAAAGTCTGTGACCGTGACTCTTTCCGATTTTTCTCCACCACCTCGATTCTGACGAGATTCCGACCTGATTTGGTTAAGCTCTCATCGAACATTCCAGCTTGAGCACCATGGATTCAGTATCTCTGGTATCAGCCCTCCCTCCCGAGCTGGAAAGACAGATCTTCGAAATCTGCGCTCTCTTGCGACCGCTAGGAATCCCGAAGCTCATGTTGGTCGCATGGCGCGTCAAGGAGTGGTGTGTGGAGCAAATCCATTCGATGAATAAACTCACGTGCATATTTTCAGGGTTGAACCTCTTCTATATCGCACAATCGCAGTTGAAGTTGACGGTGCCCACATTATTCCCGTGCTTCCCGCCTTTACCAGTGAATGTCTGTCGTCCGCCCTGAAATCCAAACCAGCAACCCTCTTCCAGTATGCGGTTCGACATTTATTGGCTCCTACGAGAGGCACGTGCAAAGAACTATTGCCTTTTTGCACGGGTCTCGAAAATTTATGGACACACGAATATTCCACCGCGACACCACTGATCGCCCAGTTACGACTGAAGCATTTTCATGGCTTTGTGGTACCACTTTTTCGCACACTTACTTCCATTCATGCTTGTTTTTCTCAAATCACGCATCTCGAGGTAATGGATATCCGGGACAACTTGGAGAGTTGGTCGGAGCTGTCCCTTATTCCGCAGCTTACCCATCTCGCATTCAATGACGCCGCCTTCGGTCCTATTTGTGGCGAGCTGTTGGAGACATGCCGGTCCTTGGCCGTTCTTGTCTTCCTCCTGTCACAGGCCCAGGGAGGGCTACGGATAAACGCTTCCCAGTCAGAAGAGCTCTCTAAGGATCCCCGGCTCGTCGAAATGCGTTGCGTTTATTACCTCCTAGACTGGCAAATGGGAGCGCATGCGGGGAAGGATTATTGGAGCCGCGCGGAAAGTTTCATTGCGACGCGTCGCTCTGGAGAAATAGATGGTACGTGTGCCAGTTTACCATCAGGTACTCGAGCTCACGGAACTCGGCCTCAGCCCTGAAATACCAGATTCCTGATGATGAAAGTGTAAATCTTGTGTAGAATCTTCTGGTATACCTTACCGTACAAAACATTTAGCAGATGGAGCAGGAATATTTTTGGGCGGATGAGCGATGCATGCATTATGAGTGTGGTATACAGCAAACTTGAGCAGATAATTACAGTGATTAGGCTCGCTTCCAGCTGGCCACTTAAACCTTGACCTGTGAATTCCTATACCACCGACGTTCCAGCCGGGAACTTAAAGTGGGACAAGGGGTATAATAGATTACGATAGCGAGGAATATTAATTTTTTAGATCTTACATTTAGTTTTGTAGATATTCGTCATGAATTGTGCTATAACTTCCATACAAGACTGCCGTGGCTCTAGAATATACGCTGGGCCGTGCCCATCACAGCCATTTCCGAACCCTGCAATTGAAAGGAAATACGTCGCTCGAAAAAGAATAGTTGGAGGCGGCTGAACGGATATGTTTCCAATCTTAAACTGGTGCCGAAAGCTCACAAATCAACGGTGTAAGTCTGGTGTGAGGGATCCAAAAGGAAGAAAGTCAAATTTGATGGGATCCTTACCCGGACATCACCGTGTACCGCCGAGTTGCCGATCTATGTTCAACTGCTTGCGACTGAGATTCATACAAGCTCCTCTTGATGTAGACGGCCGGGGGAATAGATTAACGCATATTCAAAGTGAAGGTCGTGGGTGAGGATCAACAGCAGGTCCCGACTATGATGCCAAATGACTCAAACTTCAACTTGCAGAGTCTGAGTGAGTGTCACGCACACGTATGACTCCCTTTGAATGCGGTTCAAAATTGCACGCGCGTAGAACCATGGTGGTAACTTGGAGGCGAGGAACAGTGACTATGTGAAGACGAAATGAAATTATTCTGCATCTAGGTAAATGGTACAACACGCGGCGAGATACGAATGAAAATGTTGTTAGCGTCCGTTTATATGAGACTATGTAAATAATTCGAATCAGAAAACGTCCATGTAGTCCTGGCACTTTTGACGCAGCCTTGCCCATCGCCCGCCATTCCATTCTCTTACGCGGGACCACCCATCATGCGGCGCCATCTGCTCAATCCACAGAAGCACCGAACAGAGCGCGAAGTCCGCGTACGATACGTGGTGTCCTTGCGCGACGACGCCGTCGCCATCGCCGACATTCTTGTCCAAGATGAGTGCCAGAAAGTCGAACTGCTCCTTCACGAGCTGCCACGCGTGCTCGCGCTGCGGGCCCGGGGGAAGCGGATGGGATGACGAGGGCATGGGCGTCCCTGCACGCGAGGCGCCGTGGAAATGTGATTGCGTGCGCTCGGGCAACCTGCCATGCGTTATGGGGACCATGATGGGGAGGAGCGGCTTCGCGAAGACTTCCTGAATATAGTGCACGAAGAGCGTTTGGAGCGCCCGGGACCCCTCCGGGAATACGGGGCGCGCCGGGTAGCAGGCCTCGAGGTACTCGGCGATGTTGTTTGTATTGGAAAGAATTTGAGGTGCTTGGGGATTACGTGTCGGGTCGATGATGACTGGAAGGGTGTAAACCGGTCGGCCGTCGGCGCGCACAGAACTGGGAGGGGCGCCGATGGAACGTAAGGTGTTCTCGACGTCGGGGAACTCGACCCATACGGTGCGATAGCGCAGACGCTTGTAGTTTAGAATGAACCTAGAGAAAAAATTGAGCATTTGTGGACGAGTTACGGGGCCTCACACACCTGATACGCCAGATATTGGGAACCCAAGTTTGGGAGCGGGTTCCAGGAGAGTCGTAGAGGGTGATTATTGCCGTTGAGCTGGAACGAGAACTACTGTGTCGACTCGACATGGTCGAAGAAGTAAGTGGAGGGAGTAAAGAAGTAATGAAAAAGACGCCCTTTGCACCCACACTTTATATACCTGCCATATCCTAATTTTGAAGCCAAGCCGCGGTTAGGGCACGGTCCCGCCAAGTGTACTTAGTTACCCCCAACTGAACTGAGGGCATTGAGTCGCTGATTCATAATGGTTCGACTGCCTCAACAGCTCTTTCAAAAATGCTCTGTCGTTTGAAACGTTGGTCTGTCCGCAGACCCTTCCATACCAGGAGAATGGCCAAATGGAGGAAAAGACGTACTGTTCTAAACTTTCCCGCTCCATCGACTTTGAATCCGGCAAGTTTTGGGAGTGAAATTTGGGTGCAAATGTAGATGCGTCGGCCGTACCAACGCGCAAGGTCAAAACTGAAGGTCTACCGGTAGAAGAGCACGATCTGCAACAATTACCTATCTCATAGTCGGGTATCAAATATGAGTAGGATACAGTCTTAGCTCGGACGACGCCGGGATAAAGGCTTATCACTGCTGCGGCAAACTCCTGAGGCGAACCATAAATCCTTGGCGATAGACAGCGCGGCACAACTCGCAGCTTCAGTATAGAATGGATGCTGGCAGAAACTCGTAGAACCCGGAGCACAACAGCGACTGACTCGTCTTGACACAGGTCCGTGCACATTTCGAAGACTGGAATGCCTGCGCGCAACAGCAATTTTTGCCGGCCCAAATGGGGGGAAGACTAGGAATGACAAGTTCTATCCAAGGATCACATGTTTCTGAAGCAGATCGACTTGGGTGGTTAGTAGTAACCAACGAGAGCAGCCGGGCGAGGCGCCGAGGTGGTCCGGGGCCAGAATTGTCACCCGAGTCTGAGCTTTTGGGCGCTCGGTAGACCTGCAGATCACCTCCTTGGAGATTTCAACCACACGCTGTGTAAGTTTGAACCGAGGTAGGGAGAAATCGGTCGATCCGGTGATCATGAAGAGTCAGTTGGTGTGTATTATGACTGAGATTTTTGGTTAGGTCCAACTCATGGATCCAGTTGTAGGTAGAAGGATCAGGAAGAATGACTAGTCAAACTGAGTATCCGAGATGGCGTGGGAACATGTCAAGCATTGATCCGTGATCTTGGAAAAATGAAAACCGGTACGCTATGTCGGCGCTTAGAGATGGCAAGGTTCGGTTTGGTTCAGGTTTGGGGCACTTTGCTCTCAACGCCGAATCTACACGATAGATCAGAAACTCCCCAAAAACCATCGAGAAATCACCCAATTTTGAGATTTTCAGGTTCGCGTTCGAAATGCACCTTGTCGGCGGGGAACGTTGACCGGACCTGCGGTTCAGGTTCAGAGCCTTGAAACTGAACGCCGCATTCAGTTCGATCCGGTTCAGGCTCGAACCGGTTTTTGAACCGGATCGTGCCACCACTACCGGCGGCGCTGGGTGGTACTGGGCGTACTAAACGCGCGCCTATTGTGAGAAGCGCCTACACCGGCGGCGCAGGCGATATAGCTTTCGACCTAAAGAAAATCACTAGCCTAGATTGAGATGAGCGTTGCACTTGTTGACGCGAATAAAGATATATGGAGACTTCCCAGCGTATTATTGAGGGCGGCGTATGAATGCATGACTACTTGCTTATACGTGCCAGTGGAAGCTATCAAGGTACACCATATATCTTGATTGAGATATGTCGGGGGCGCCTGGGGCGCTCGGCGCGCTCGCATGTAAGACGGAAGCGGGTGAAGCCGCCATCAATTTGATATGGCGGGAGAGCTCGAAATTAAGTGGGAGCTCGCAACTAAGCGGTAGCTACCATAGAGGCCAGCGTAATGACGACTCGGAGTTGCTGGCCCCAACGGGAGTCGTCCTGAGGAACTTAGGCGTGACGTAGATGAGATGAGATCAAAACACCGACGACAAATGACGATGTATTCGGTATCAGGCAGGTCGGACCTACTGGGTTGGAATAATAGGTTTTCTGGGACCCAAATTTACTTGATTTATATTGGGCTTGCCCCGAGTCTAAGACGTCGCGCGGAATGGCGGTGGAAGAATTCTTGCTTAGAGATTTTGACTAACTTGTACGTCTGTTGTGGACGCTCTATTGCCGAACGTATCAGCTAGAAGGTTATAAAAAATAAAAAAAACCTAGAGCATTTACCTGAGCTCCGTTGAAGTTCGGGTTGAACCGTAGCAGCACGTGACTCCCCACGCCCGACACTTCCCGCACGTTACCACCACTTCCACTAAATGAGCAGCATCCACTGGCAGAAGCAATCCAGGAAGCTTGTGGGTTGAATGAGCATAACAGAATGAATCAAACTGAAGAATCGGCGTCCTCCACCCAACATGGACCAATTCATGAGGTATGGCTTAGAAATTCAACTCGTCTGCCAGGGACTTGGAGGACAGCTTTTATCTCGAGCTAATGGATATCCGGGACGACTTGGAGAGTTGGTCGGAGCTGTCTCTTATTCCGCAGCTTACCCATCTCGCATTCAATGACGCCGATATCGGTCCTCTTTGTGGCGAGCTGTTGGAGACGTGCCGGTCCTTGGCCGTTCTTGTCTTCCTCCGGTCACAGGGCGGGCGATGGGTAAACCCTTCCCATGCAGCCGAGCTCTCTAAGGATCCCCGGTTCATCGAAATGCGTTGCGTTTATTACCTCCTAGACTGGCAAATGGGAGCGCATGCGGGGAAGGATTATTGGAGCCGCGCGGAAAGTTTCATTGTGAAGTGTCGCTCTGGAGAAATAGATGGTACGTATGGCAGTTTAACATTGGGTACACAAGCTCATGGAACTTGGCCTTCAGTCCTACAATACGAGATTCCTGATGACGAAAGTGTAAATCTCGCATAGAATCGTCTGGGATACCTTATCGTACAAAACATCTAGCAGATGGAGCAGGAATATTTTGGGCGGATGAGCGATGCATGCATTATGAGTGTGGTATACAGTAAACTTGAGCAGATAATTAAAGTGATTAGGCTCGCTTCCAGCTGGCCACTTAAACCTTGACCTGTGAATTCCTATACCACCGACGTTCCAGCCGGGAAATTCAAGTGGGACAAGGGGTATAATAGATTACGATAGCGAGGAATATTAATGGTTTAGACCTTACATTTATTTTGGAGAAATTCGTCATGAATCGTGCTATAACTCCCATACAAGACTGCCGTGACTCTAGAATGTACGCTGGGCCGTGCCCATCACAGCAATTTCCGAACCTGCAATTAAAAGCCGCTCGAAAAAAAATGGTTGGAGGCGGCTGAACGGATATATTTCCAATCTTAAACTGGTGCCGAAAGCTCACGAATCAATGGTATAAGTTCGGTGTGAGCGATCAAAGAAAGTCAGAATTGATGGGATCATTACCCGGACATCACCGTGTACCGCCGAGTTGCCGGTCTATGTTCAACTGCTTGCGACTGAGAATCATACAAGCTCCTCTTGATGTAGACGGCCGGGGAGATATATTAACGCATATTTAAAGCGAGGGTCGTGGCTGAGGATCAACAGCAGGTCTCGACTATGATGCCAAATGACTCAAATTTCAACTTGCTGAGTCTGAATGAGTGGGCTGCAGTGTCACGCACACGTATGACTCCCTTTGAATGCGGTTCAAAATTGCACGCGTGTAGAACTATGGTGGTAACTTGGAGGTGAGGAACAGTGACTATGTGAAGACGAAATGAAATTATTCTGCATCTAGGTAAATGGTACAACACGCGGCGAGATATGAATGAAAATGTTGTTAGTGTCCGTTTATATGAGACTGTAAATAATTCGAATCAGAAAACATCCATGTAATCTTGGCACTTTTGACGCAGCCTTGCCCACCGCCCGCCATTCCATTCTCTTACGCGGGACCACCCATCATGCGGCGCCATCTGCTCAATCCACAGCAGCACCGAACAGAGCGCGAAGTCCGCGTACGATACGTGGTGTCCTTGCGCGACGACGCCGTCGCCATCGCCGACATTCTTGTCCAAGATGAGCGCCAGAAAGTCGAACTGCTCCTTCACGAGCTGCCACGCGTGCTCACGCTGCGGGCCCGGGGGAAGTGGATGGGACGAGGAGGGCATGGGCGTCCCTGCACGCGATGCGCCGTGGAAATGCGATTGGGTACGCTCAGGTAACCTGCCATGCGTGATGGGGACCATGATAGGAAGGAGCGGCTTCGCGAAGACTTCCTGAATATAGTGCACGAAGAGCGTTTGGAGCGCCCGGGACCCCTCCGGGAATACGGGGCGCGCCGGGTAGCAGGCCTCGAGGTACTCGGCGATGTTGTTTGTATTGGAAAGAATTTGAGGTGCTTGGGGATTACGTGTCGGGTCGATGATGACTGGAAGGGTGTAAACCGGTCGGCCGTCGGCGCGCACAGAACTGGGAGGGGCGCCGATGGAACGTAAGGTGTTCTCGACGTCGGGGAACTCGACCCATACGGTGCGATAGCGCAGACGCTTGTAGTTTAGAATGAACCTAGAGAAAAAATTGAGCATTTGTGGACGAGTTACGGGGCCTCACACACCTGATACGCCAGATATTGGGAACCCAAGTTTGGGAGCGGGTTCCAGGAGAGTCGTAGAGGGTGATTATTGCCGTTGAGCTGGAACGAGAACTACTGTGTCGACTCGACATGGTCGAAGAAGTAAGTGGAGGAAGTAAAAGAGCAATGAAAAAGACGCGCTTTGCACCCACACCTTATATACCTGCTATCCTAATTTTGAAGCTAAGCCGCGGTTAGGGTACGGTCCCGGTAAGTGTACTTAGTTACCCGCAACTGAGGGCATTGAATCGCTGATTCATAATGGCTCGACTGTCCCAACAGCTCTTTCAAAAATGCTCTGTCGTTTGAAACGGTGGTCTATCCGCAGACCCTTCCATACCAGGAGGATGGCCAAATGGAGGAAAAGACATACTGTTCTAAACTTTTCAGCTTCATTAACTTTGAAGCCGGCAAGTTTTAGAAGTGAAATTTGAGCCCAAATGCAGATGCGTCGGCCGTACCGACGCGCAAGGTCAAAACCGAAGGTCTACCGGTAGAAGAGCACGATCTGCAACAATTACCTGTCTCATAGTCGGGTATCAAAACACAGTCTTGGCTCGGACGACCCCAGGATAAAGGCTTGTTACTGCCGCAGCAAACTCCTGAGGCGAAACATAAATCCTTGGCGATAAACCAACGCGGCACAACTCGCAGCTTCAGTATAGAATGGATGCTGGCAGAAACTCGTAGAACCCGGAGTACAACAGCGATTGACTCGTCTTGACACAAGTCCGTGCATCTCGAAGAGTGGGGTGCGTGCGGCCAACAGCAATTGTTGCCGGCCCGAATGGGGGGAAGACTAGGAATGACAAGTTCTGTTCGCCTATCACATGTTTCTTTGTTGAAGCAGATCGACTTGGGTGGTTAGTAACCAACGAGAACAGCCGGGCGAGGCGCCTGGTCCTGGGTCAGAATTTCCACCCGAATCCGAGCTTTTGAGCGCCCGGTAGACTTGCAGCCTGAGGTCACCACCTCCTTGGAGATTTCAACCATATGCTGTGTAAGTTTGAACCGAGGTAGGGAGAAATCGGTCGATCCGGTGATCATGAGGAGTCAGTTGGTGTGTATCATGACTGAGATTTTCGGTTACGTCCAGCTCGTGGGTCCAGTTGTGGGTAGAAGGATCTAGAAGAATGGCTAGTTAAACTGAGTATCTGAGATGGCGTGGGAGCGTGTCGAGCAGTGATCCGTGATCTTGGAAAAATGAAAACCGATATGCTATGTGCCGGCGCTGGGCGGTACTGGGCGGTGTTAAATGTACGCCTATTGCGAGAAGCGCCCACACATCGGCGATATAGCTTTCGACCTAAATCAAATTGCTAGCCTAGATTGAGATGAGCGCTACACTTGTTAATGCGAATAAAGATATATGGAGACTTCCCAGCGTATATATTGAAACATACTTCGAGGGCGGCGTACGAATACATGATTGCTTGTACGTGTAATGGATAGCTGTCGGGGCACACACTATGTAGTCTGGACTGAGATATGTCGGTGACGCCTGGGTGCTTGGGCGCGCTCGCATGTAAGACGGAAGCGAGTGAAGCCGCCATCAATTTGATATGGCGGGAGAGCTCGCAATCAAGCGGGAGCTCTCAATTAAGCGGGAGCTCTCAATTAAGCGGTAGCTACCGTAGAGGCCAGCGTAATGACGACTCGGAGTTGCTAGCCCCAACGGGAGTCGTCCTGAGGAACTTTAGGTGTGACGTAGATGAGATGAGATCAAAGCACCGACAGAAGACGATATATTCGGTGTCAGGCCACGTTGTACCTACTGGGTTGGAATAATAGGTTTTCTGGGACCCAAATTTACTTGATTTATATTGGGCTTGCTCGCGTCTGAGACGTCGCGCGGAATGGCGGTGGAAGAATTCTTGCTTAGAGATTTTGACTAACTTGTACGTCTGTTGTGGACGCTCTGTTGCCGAACGTATCAGCTAGAAGGTTATAAAAAAAAGAGACCTAGAGCATTTACCTGAGCTCCGTTGAAGTTCGGGTTAAACCGTAGCAGCACGTGACTCCCCATGATACCGCGCCCGGCACTTCCCGCACGTTACCACCACTTCCACTAAATGAGCAGAATCCACTCGCAGAAGCAATCCAGGAAGTTTGTGGGCTGATGAGCATAACAGAATGAATCAAACTGAAGAATCGGCGTCCTCCACCCAACATGGACCAACTCATGAGGTATGGCTTAGAAATTCAACTCGTCTGCCAGGAACTTACAGCTTTTATAATTGGGTTCGCAAGAGTAGACCAATATCATATACTGCGTCGTGTGAAACTAAACTCGCCGGCTTGAATTAGGGACGGTGCTTGGCTAAGAGCGCTTTCGTCTCTTTGCCATAAAAGAAAGCGACATCGAGTCCTTGACGTGCTAATACCTGTGTCCCCTCCGCGAGGCTCTTCTGGACGCCTGTTTTGCCGCTGTAATGCGAAAAGAATCGCAAAGACGAAAGGCGGCGAGGGGATCTTGGCTGAAGACGGGACTCCGCCATGGCCACCAGCGCGAGACAGACGTCCGGCGAGAAAGCAGCGGGGTCGTGAAAGTGGCCATAGGCGAGGGAAGTGAGACTGGGGCAGAGGTCGGACGGGTTGTTGGAGATTGTCATGGCATTGAGGAAGCTGCTGATCGCCGCTGAATCCCACTTCCATGCGTCAAACAGCAAGGATTCGAGAGATGGAAGGTCCCGGAGGAGGCAGACGAGTGCGCTGGCCGAAAGACAGCTCTCCAACGAGAGCGTCGTCAACCGACAGGAGGAACGGTTGATGAAAGCAAGAAGGGGATCTATCTGGGCCTGGCTACACAGGACCTCTAGTATTGGTGCCGTGAGGTAAGCCAAAAAACCTGAGTTTTCGACGTATAGGCGGCGAAGATGAGGGAGCGTGACTATTTTATCCGGTATATCACGTAGTTCGCTGTTGAAAGCGAGGCCGCACTCAACGAGGTTGGACGCCGCCTTTACGATCTCGAACTGATGCACCCCAGGAAATCGTCCGCGATAGCGGGTGATTTGACCCCATGGGATGTCGAAAGAGAATGAACGCGACTTGTATTCGGGGTCTGTGAGGAGAATTTCACGCAAGTCCGGTGCAACGGAAAAGCAATTTGTTTGTTGATTGTTATAGCGGGCATGAGGCAAGGGAAGCAAATCCAATTGTTTGAGCTGAGGAATCCGGCCCTGGACGGCATCGAGCAAAGTGAGGAGGGTGGAGAAGCTGGCAACTGTGTTGAAATTCACACGGAGGGCGCCCCAACAATGGCAGTGAAGAATGAGCAGGTCCCACAGGGGACGTTCGAAGACGTTTTTACAGTCCCGAGTGTCGAAAGTCACTGAAAGTGGCACGTTTGCGCACCGGAGGAGTTGAGTTTCGATCATGGGCAATGGATAAGCGTCCTGGCAGCTGAAAGAGGGGTGGTCGTTCATGACAGAGAGGTGGTCGTCGACGATTTCAATGGAGCGCCACAGGAACGGATCGGCAAGGGCCCAGTTGCGCCAGGACCTGCAAATATGCCCCAGACGCCATGGGGGACAGCTGATTGAGATACTGCCGATTCGCCTGGTGCATGGTGTCAAAGCCAATATCTCGCAAATAAGCTCTTGTGGCACACGGCGGACGAGAGATACGACCGAAGCGTGTCTGCGAACGCATTCTTGCCTCTGATCACGCTCCGCGACGAGCTCTTCCATCGTAGTCCGTAGCACGTCGATCTGGGCATTCAACGCGTCCACACGGGTTTGGTTTTCGAATATGATGTTGCAGATCACCGGAATCTCCCAATCGATAGGTATATCGTTTGTTTTGAGTAGGTGAGCTAGTCGAGAAGAAGACGGTTGCGTAGTGACGTCGGTGGCAGCATTGTGTTCTGCAACAGCGTGAGGCGACGTTGGGGCGGAATACATTCTGGTTATATAATAATGCATAGGACAAGTTGCTGTAGAGAATGGACTCACTCAAGTTGCACTTAAGACAAATTCAAAGCCGTTGTGGTCGGGAGTAAGGAGGAAAGGCACGTGATCCAGGACGTGTGGAATGAAGTTGCAAACATGTACAATCATGATGTCACCGCAAAAGTTCCGGTTATATTTCCTACGACGTTGCTACCTTGAACCTTGCCCGTTTTTCATTCCGAAAAACCAGTCTCAATCATGGCTCAAATTCTGATTTTTTTTTTTCAAAGAGGACATTCTGAAGCGCGCGATCGCAACTAGATGTTGTAACAATATACCAGCTCGTTCCTCGGTCGTTACAGATCCCAGCTACTAATCGGCAGCACCTTCCTCTGGCAAGGAGCACCGCGTGTATTTGGTAGGAAAATAAGGCCTTGATTGCAGAAGTGTTTGACCATGAGAGACGTGAGTGTTATATCACTTAACCTTTGGAGAAGGGACGGTTCAAAATATCTGATAACCCTTATTTCTGAATGTCGATTACGGAACCAGAACCGAACAGCTATTTGACTTCGGACGGAGAATCAGAGCGTCGTCTCGTTTGCAGAGTTGGTGCGAGGAAGATTCAACCTCGAGCTTGACGAGTTGCTCGAGTACATAAGACCATCGTCGCGAAAGTTGAAGTTGCATATCCGCGTATGCATGCCTTAACTTAAACTTAAATATGAAAATGTACTGCTACTTTGCATGTCTCTGAGAATTTCCCGCCTTTAAGTTCTGTCATTAAGGAGACAATAAATGATGAGCATTTGGGTCATAGTTGATATATGTACATTAGATCGAACAGGTCTACGCATTCATCAGTCAGGCAGCGCAAAACGCAGGATGAGGACGCACAATTTTTCTTCGATGGGGCGCGATCGCCTTCAGTGTTCTGGTGTCGCCCTACACCATTTCGTACTCCTCAAGCGGATCATGGTATGCACCGGTGGCGCGGAGGAAGCGAAGAAAGGCTCGTCGGAACCATTGTACGGGGCGGTACTGTGAAGGGCGAGCAGTTAGTTCAGACTAAACATGCTATGGAAGGCGGAGGACGTGCCGGCGGAACGGACACAGGTGCAGACTCGGAGGGTCTGACGCTGGAGGTGACAGTGGGTCCGGAGCTAAGGGCAGAGGCTCCGGTGCTGTAGGGCGGCGGAGGCGCATCGAGCGAATACCGCGGTAACGGCGCAGGGTCTGTGACGGAGTAAACCGGTAAGGTGTTGGACATCTAGGCAGCTGGAACTCAAGAAAGTGACACAGAAACGGAAGAAAGGCAGGACTTACCGTTCAGTTTTCAGGTTGTGGTGGTGGGTTGAGAGAAAGAGACGAACGGCCGAGACTGTTCAATTATGTACAGTAACACGGGCATGAGGCTGGGAATTTTCAGTTTAAGTTCATCAATGGCCAAACATAGAAAATCTACCGTCATGGGGCAGTCAAAAAATGTGCCATGTTGCGATGGCCGACGAAAGCCTCCGCCTGGAGAACCTCGCAATTGATGCTTTGGGCCAGCCGTCTTAGAGAGAGAACCCTGCGTAAAAAGAGTGCGAGGGACGACAATTTTACAGAGAAAATACGAGTGCCATTGACATCTGATGTGAATCAAAAATCAATTGGGGCGTCCGAAATCAGCTTATGTACCTGCACCTCCTTCACCTCCCTGCGAGTCTTCAGCAAGTACCCACTACGCCTGCCCGCGCGCTTCGCTGTTGCTCAACGCACGCCGCACCAGGCGAGCGGCTCCCGTCTTCAAACGCTTCAAGTTTCACGCAGCGACTTTCCTCTCCTCCCCATAGAGGAAGGGAAATCATCTGAGCGGCCGACCGTGGGTATGGACACAGGCAGGCAGGGGTTTCCTCTCGCACTCTCCGCTCAAATTAGCTCTCGCAGAAGGGGGGAAACGAAGAAAAAGACAGCAACTGAGGTCGTCGTCCGTGGAGTCCACCGGCTAATGCTCCTGCCCCGCAAGTCCATCCGGGGCAGCATTGGCTGGGTCGGTACGCGGCGGCAATCAAGGCCCCCACATCGCTGACCGCCGCAGTCTGCGGGGATGCAGATAGCAAGGACCAAAGCCGCGGGAGCGCTCTCCTCACCTAGATGGCGAGTCACTCAAGAACAAAAGTGGACAGGGTGCAGCACCCACTCGCACGTACGCATCCCGCAATCATCTGCTCGTCGTCGCTGTTCCTGATTCTTGTGCAGCTCGACCGCACACCCCAGCATCTCGACGAATATCCTCCGGCTGTCTGGGCGGGGCCCCGTTACACACTCACTGCCGACGACGTGCATTTATCCCCACTCGCAAGATGAAGAGAGCCCGCCGTCCGCCGCGGGATACTACGCCCACGGATAGACTGCGTACGCGCGTCCCCTCCGGACGGCAACCAGCCACGCCTAATCCTTTCGTGCAGATTGCGTGCAGAGGGCGCTCTACGCTCCAGCGCGCAGCCCCATGACTCCCCCAGGCATCTTCGCACAACGCCTGGCCCCCAGCACCACCTCTCAGTCAGTGACACCCACAAAAGCGTTTCGTCGCCGCGACACGATACCGCGAATCGCCCAGCACCTCACGACGACGCCTCTCCAGCGGCAGCCTCCCTCCCCCGCGCCGCTGCCCATCCGATGGCGTGGATCTCCGCGCAGGACACCGCTCGCCTCGGCCTGCACGCGCGATGCCGCCGATCGACGAGTACTCCCCGCCCCCGTCCCCACTAGGCGCGATGGCGGTGATTAGCGCACGGCCCATGCTCCGGGATACAGTGCTCCCCTGCCATGGCGCTCACGACAAGCTTCGACTCCCCCCATCCACCCGTACTTCCCGGCCCCGCCTGTGATGGCGGCGATTGGCGCACGGGATACGCTCCCGCTCGGTCCCCACGATGGTTCGCGCACCACAAGCGATATGTGTCTCGGCCGTCCCGCTGGACGACTTCGATCACTGCTCCACGGCGATAGAGCCGATCCGCTCGAGGAAGGGCGCGATCTGCTCCCCGCCCCGCCCCAGCCGCGATGGCTGCAAACGACACATGACACGCCCTTCCACATCGTGCGCCGCGGCGGCACCCGTGCACACGACACACGGTCGCCCCACAGCGCCGGCAGACGTTTCTAGAGGGTGAGATAGCGGCGCGCCCCCCCAGCCGCCAGCCACAATGGCAACGACATACGACGTGCCCTTCCACATCGCGCCCCGCGACGTAGCCGCGCATAGGCACGCGCCCGCTCCACAGCGCCGTTGGACGTTTCTCCGGGTGGGTGTACCACCACGATTGTTTCGATGAACGGCCCACGACACGACACGACACGATGTGCCCCTCCACGCCCGCCGCGCATACAGCACGCGCCCGCTCCACAGCGTCGGCATAGGCTCCCCGCCCGCCCCACCCCCGCTTCGCCCAGTGCCCAGCCGCGAGACCGCAGCCAGCGTTCGCTGGGCCCCACCCGACGCATACGACAAGCCCCCACCCGATCCGCCGTCAGACGCTCCCCGCCTCGTCTAGACGCGGGTGCGCAGCCCAGCGCTCGCTCGACGACCTCCGTGACACGCGCCCCACCACGCGCATGCGATCCGACACAGGCTTGCCCTACAGCACGCCGCCAGACGCTCCCCGCCCTGCTCCAGCACGACAGCCGTCCCCACTCCGTCTGGGCCGCTTCGAGCACACATCGCACCCACGCCGCCAAAGGCTCTGCGGGCCAGGTCTTCCACGAGTCGTCACCAAGCACTCCACGACGACAGATCCCAGCCGACGCGCGCGATGGCGGCGATCTGCAAGAGACAGCCAGCCACTCTTTGTCGGACGCTGCACCACCCTGAGCCTGGTCGGCGCCGCGACACATCGCAGCACCTAAGCAGGGCAAAGACGTACCTATATCCACTGCTTGTGAATGTAGGTCTTGTATTCTAGTTCTTGAATCACGTCTTGCGGGGAATGAGTCGTGTGTCGTCTTGTTCGTCAGTCCTAGCGTCTTGTACGCGTGTGCGGGGTTACTGGTGGCGAGTGTCGTCGTGCCACCGACATTATGAGTCTTCGTATCGAGACAAGGGCGAGGAAGAGCAGCGAATGCAGCTGCCTCGCCGAGTCGTTGCGACTCAGTGGCGAATGTGGTGGATAGCAACTTGAAGCTCGTTCTTGAGATCACAATTGAGGTACAGTCATCGTCGCCCTCCTTTTGCAGTCATGGATATTAATAACATTAACCGGCCTTGAGAATCTTCGTATCGTCGTGAAGGTGCGGATAGCTGTTTTGGCACATCGATGTCACAAGCTCCATCGTCTTCGTGCTTCTTGGTAGGAGGACGCGGAGTCGTTGAGGTTCAGTGGCGCAAATGGGCAGCAAGTCCCTTGAGATCTTGAAATCTCATTCGAGGTGCAGTGGTCGTTTCAAGTCCATGAATATTAATCCCATTAACAAGAAGGAAGATATTCAACACTGATTGGACCGGTGTAAGGGATGCAGCTCGTGTCTGGGAGGCGGATAACGCACCTGATTCGTACGCCGGTACCTGGGTAACTACACCTTCATCGGCTCTGGATATACGCTGTCCACACCGCTTGAATGAGCCTGAAGACCTAGTCACCGACAGCACACCCCGACTATACCATCTCTTTCATGGACCAGGCTTCTTGCATGTTTTTGGGGCCGGTATCGTCTTCTGGTGGCAGTTTCGCTTGCCTCTTGGTGGGAGGAGCGGAAGAACAGATGCGGATAGCGGATCAAAGTAAGCAGCGCTTTTGTTTCTCTTTGTTATTGCCTTTGCTTTCCTCGCCACGACCTCTTCCAAATTCCTGCTCTTTTAAAGAGAAGCCTACTCCTGAGGAATTCAAAATAGAACAAAGGATTTGGCGTAGATGCGGAAATGCCTTCACAACGTCCCAGAAGAAAAATCAAAACGGAAGAAACAATTCGACATCTTATGGTCTCAAGAATCCCTATGTACTGTACTTGCGCAGCTCACACAGAAAACGTTAAGACCAAAGGTCATGCTAACCAATAACCGGGCTCGCTGTTCACATCTCTCGCAGCAACTTCACTGCCGAATCAGTCTGTCTTTTCGACCCCAAACCATCCAATATCTCACCTGCTGGAGACCTGCTAATTCCTTCCGCTTCCTGGAGTCCTCGTCGGAGGCATCAAGGCCCCAATTTTCTGCTACCATTGCAAGTATCGCCTTCGTGCCGCAATCTCCACTTCTCCGCTGGAATCGCGCGAACCCTGGCTCTCCTACTCAGTTTTAGACACGGTACCAATTAATTTCACTCTTGCGCCAACTCGCTTCAGTCACTGGTGCTCTTATCCATCACAATCCGTGGTCGAACCTCTGATTTCTCTCTGTGCGCCGTCTGATTTATCCCATATCCGTCGACCGGCTTTGGAACATGCTTGAATCTGCAAAGGCCCACAGCCAAACTATTATTGACGGCCGGATCTCCGTACGCCAGCTCTCCCGAATTCACGGCTTCTTCGCAAAAATCAAATCCGCGTTTACCTTGCCTGTATTCGATAAACACAAAAATATTTGGCCGCTGCTCTTCTCCGTAGACCCAGACCCAGACCATTGGAGAGGGTACCCTCTCGATCTCGAAAATCAAAAGAACACTGACGAGTTCTTCCAGGGGTGACGTTTCGGGAATCTCAGGTTCGAGTTCCCGCCAGATCCGCGCCGCCGATGGAGGTCGACTGATACTTACTTGGTACTGATTCTCTCCAATGACATTCCCCAAAGGACTGCACGGCGACGCACCTGGCAGGCAGCGAGAAAGTCGGAAGAGCCTCAAGGCTACCTGCCAGGTCAACGTCAGAGCGCATTAGCGATTGTCGGAATGCTATTGGACCGAGGGCGCGAAGACCTGTCAGACGCGTCGGACGCGTCGAGACGGGGACATCGATGGCCGATCGATGCAGTGAAAAGGTCGGAAGGGATTGTAGTTCTCTTGCACGCTCGACGATTAACCTTGTGTAAATTCCCCTTTAAACTCGAATATACATGATCTCCTGCTAATTAACAGGCTTCGTCTGTTGTGATTGTGCTGTAAGCTCGGATTTTCGCGAGAACAAGATGCGCCGCCAAGTCGGTTCTCTCTTTCTTTCCCTGTCCTTCACCCCAGCCTCGTTGAAAACGTGGTGATGGATGGGCCAGCTGATACAGCGGACGCTTTGGGATTGGATTGGGAGAGGCTCCATAAAGAGGAAGGCGAGCTGGGTAGACGAAGGTGAAGCATTCGAATGCATTTCATGGGGGTGGATCCGAGAGACGATATTTTATCGGGGAATGAGATATATTCAACGCTCGGAAATCAAGTTGTTTTATTTGGAATAACGTAGTGCGCCAATCGAAGCTTGCCATATTATAATGTAAACCACAAAGAATGGAACAATTATGCTCTTTTTATATGGGCGGAAAGGCGACAAGAATTACGCAACTGCCAGCGTTGCGGGATGATTGATTCTGAATCGTTGTTCGGCTGAATATATATTTCAGCGATCGAACAGTTGAACTTGACCCCGACTTCGTGAATAGAATATTCAGCAATACTTCATAAGGTCTCGCTATAATGCAAACTCGCATTCCAGGAAAATTAAATAGCTATCGTGGTGTCCAGATGGGTCCAGAACCCACGTCCATATTATCCCTCGGATCGAGAGGTTAATCTTTATCTACCAGTTGCAAAGATCCAGAACCCTGTCTGTACAGGCGTTCCGCGTCGAACGAGTCGAAACTCCTCCGCCCGCGCACTTGTCCCCCGACTAGCCTCGTCCGCACCATCCCCGCCTCCCGCAGGCTCCTGTTGTCTGCATATTCGACTTGCGGCAGAAGGGTCGCGAGTTCCGGATGGTTTCGATACAACCACATCGTGTGGAGAATTCCCGTTCCGTCGACGGGAATATCGTCTCCATATTTTGTGCTGTGGAAGAGTGAAGAGGGCAGAGATAGCAACGTGAGGAAGATGGATGCCACAAGTCCAGCTGCAATCTGCGACGTATCAGTTGAAATGGAAGGAGGAGCGCGCTTTGGCCATGTACCGCTATTATGCTCAACTGTTATACGAGGGTCAGGTACCGAATTTGAATGGCTGAGATTCGCTTACATCCAAACGTATTTGGGTAGATATTTCGGTGGCGGTGGCAATTCCTTTGATGAGAAAAGGAGGGTCAGCCGGACTTGACTTGATCATCAAAAATTGGTCTCCTTTCAGAGAGGCGTTGGCGGCGAGTATTTCGCCGTGCACGGGGGGAATGTGACCTACTTGGGAATGGGTGCGTGTTAGTAGCGGGCGCGCTATGACAGTGATACACGCTCACAGGTCCAAAACATGGTGGCAACCAGTGTCGACAGCGTATTTTCGAGATCATGAAGTGTTACACTGCCAGTCGGTGGATGATTCTGATCGGTTGGCCGCAAGTTCAACTTCTGGATCAAGTAACTGTATAAAATACAATGGTGTTGATACTTCCCCCGATGGGCATGATTCACTTACAAGTCTGCAATGGAAACATATAACGGGTTAGGATCACTTGAATAAGCGAAGGCGAAATCGGAATTGGGCATGACGGAGTACCACGCTCCCCACTACGAAAGTCACTTGAGAAAGGAATTCCAATTCAACTGAATCACATACTGCGTCAATGAACAAATTTCCAGATGTTGTCTCGTTAGGGTTGGTGGGAGGCTCTGTGACAGGCGCAGGGCCAGCGTACGGCAACCAAGTCGAGGTGGTTTTCTCAATTCCTGGTGTCGGCACCGTACCCGGGATTATTTGCCCGGACTGAGAGTCTACCACGGCCGTTTGGTTAACGAGTGATTGAAAGCATTGAAATATTTGGATGGAAGACACAGAAGGATTCATAGGCGGCGTGACGTTAACAGTGGGTCCTTGATTGTTGCTAGAATCCACGATTGGGATTGTGCTGTAGAGCATCAGGGAGTTCAAATAGTTGGGGTGGCCATTTGGGGGGGCAACTACGACGCCCGGTTCTGTAATGATTCAGAGGGAAGGTTTCATAGGAGGAATTTCAACCGTACGAGTGTTTGTAATGTCGTATTGAACATCGCCCGATCCGTTAAGGACCGTCCAAGTCTCAGGTTCGACAGATAACGCAGACGTATTCAACCAGGACAGAGACGCATTCGGCAGATAACCACAACTGATGTTGAACCCAGTCGCATTGACGGTGACATTATCTGACCCGGTATTCCGGTCCAGCACATCATACAATGTTCCTTGGTACAGTCCCAAGCTTGTCGTATTCCCGTCTTGGACAGACGGAAGAGAAGACAGCGACTGTGGCGCATATAGGAGCTCAAACAAACTGTTGAGGACAACATCAGTGCATTGAGTATGTTCGCGCCGAAATTCATTACCCCAAATCGTTGTGGACATCGGTTGACCAGTTATAGGCAGGAAGACCTCTCGTTGTAACACCGACCGGACGAGAAGAATTGAATGTTTCTAGAGAAAAAAGTGCGGGTGTCGTAACGTGGAGGACCAAAATATTTGCAAGATACAAGAACACGGAAAAGATGCCAAGGATCGATGCGGGGACGACCTTCTGATGCCAGAGATAGAAAACAGAGGACCCGATCCCGGTCCATGCAGCGGCGTTATCGTGCGTGGCGGTCAATGTTTGATCCATCCGAAGGTTGCGTTTCATTGAAAGCGTCTGCGTCACGAAAACCAGTAGCGCCGAATAAATCTGTGGTTGAATCAGAACCATCGTACGGAAAACTCTGGCGAGGAAGAGACACATACAGTGCCGAAGGCCGTTGTTGTTGCGGTTATAACGAGCGACACCATCTTCTGGTTTTCCAGTGAGAAAGCCGCGCGATGCTCTAGACCTCTGTGCCACACCACCACAAGAAGCAGATGGATGGCGACCAGCATGGAATGTAGGAGTAAAGAGAAAAATCGCAAAGCCTTGGACGAATGAAAGCCTTAGCCGCGTCAGAAGCGAAATCAAAGGCATTCAAAATACGCATACGTACCATGTAAAGGTCTTGCGCGACCCGGGCGTGTCTCCATATCATATCCCTCACGCGGGGAAGTGCTACCGATATCGTGAGCCTCCACCTCGTTGGAAAGCACAGGTCGAAATTTGGAGCGGTACATTGATGAGGGAGGAAGTGGAAATTTGGCCCGGATGCGGCTTTTATATACATATTCGTGTCTTTCGACCCATGATGGTATTATTTGCCAGAAGGAGCTGTGTGCCGATATGGGGCATACTCGGTGAACGGACATCAAGCTCGGCGGATACTTGGATACTGTGTTCGTGTAATTCTCCTAGGCAGACCGTATGTCAAGATTTTTGACTTAGAATTTCGGAAGAGGATGTAAAGACATTACTCAAGTTCAGAGCAACCCACAAATCTTGTCAATGGCCCCCTAATTTTGTTGCAGCCAGTCTGGTAGGTAGGTAGGTAAGTAGGTAGCAAAACCCGGAATTAACGGACATCAGCGTAGAATGTCGGAGTCCGTCTGTGTCTAATTTGAAAGGGAACGTTCTTGTGGCCTGCTGTCTCGGGCGCCGTCGGCCCCGGGCTTGGGCGACAACCCGCCGTCGATACAATCATTGTGTACGTATCATTGCAGAAATCTGCCATGTCGCTTGCCGTACTGTGAGTGTCGGTCATATGTATACTTGGGGGTGGTGTGCGATGGGATGGAGGCGTTATTCGTATAACTTTTGTCTGTAGGACGGGCAATATTATAATAATGATCATGAGGCAAGACTTGAGCGGAGCTGGGGTTTAAACCCGCAAAGATAAACGATTATATCCACCTTATCCTAGATACGTTATTCTCGCTCTTCACCATCACTACATACCGCAACCGCACTTGGTTGAGATTGTACACAATATACTACTATTCCTAGCGCATCAGCGTCATCATCTTCGGCGATTCGGATTAATAGGGGATATGAATCCACTCACCTCGTTGTGGTTCAGGGCGGGCTGCGGCGGTGCGCCGCCGGTTGCGCGTCAACCGAAGCCTGTGTGTTGTTTGAATAACGAGATATGAATACAAGCAGTCGTCCCTACAGCGGGTGCGGAGACATTAGTCTAAACCTGGGAACTTGGGATTCAGAGCAGCGTTTTGCGTGGTTTGTCGGTGACGGACCTTGTTTCTCAGTTCGAGGGTTGGAAGACAGGGATCATTGCACAATTGAACTTGAACCCGACTTCATGAATGAAATAATATTGAGCGATATTTCCATAAGGTCTCGCCTGTGTCAAAGTGTAATGCAGACTCGGATTCCAAGAAATTAAATAGCTGTCGTGGTGCCCAAGAAGTAAGTACAGTAATTATGTTATACATGGTATAATACACCCCATTCGTGTCGGGATGCAACAACATCAAGAACTCTTCTTAAGATGCCGCCGCAGCGAACAGGTGCGCTCGAAGCTCTTCTTGCAGGTCGGGCACTGTAGAGTCGCCAGCCTGAGGTGCTGCTGCGAAAGGAGATGCTTCGAGAAGGAGTCGCCGCGCATGCTCGTCTCGCAGCCCGAGCCCCACGCACACTGGAATAACGTCTTGCCGTCGACGCCGTGCTGGTCCCGCAGGTGGGTCGCCATACCCGTATGCTTTATGTGCCGCCCGCAGCTGTTCCATTCGCAGGTGATGGTCTGGTCCCCCTGGGCCTTGTGCAGCGTCTCAGTCGCGATCTTGACCAGCGCCTTTATCTCGCTTGGCGAGACACCGATGCTCGGGCACTTAAATGCGGGCGTGGGTGGGAGGTCGGGGGTCTCGAGGTGAATAGACCTATGTGGTATTAGACGAGATTTTGGCGAGATATTAAATAGAAAGACGTACAAAGGATCATAACGCCGCGTCTGCCTCTTGTCCTTACGCGCGCCAGATCTCTCCCTGAAATTGGTGTCAGCAGAAACATGGAGGAATCGAGTGTTTGACTCACTGCTGGATGTCCGCCGAACGGGCGTGCAGCGCATCCGCGTTCGAGGGGCCGGCGACAGATGTAGCCCACGAGTATGAAATTGACTGTGATGGGTTCGGGGACGTCAGGCCAGATACAGGCGTCATGTCGCGGTGAATGTAGGGGTGGGGATCGTGGCGCCGGTACATGTCTGGCGAGGGACTCGCTGAGGTCGATGGGCTGGTCGAATATGGCACAGTAGCGGGGGCATACACGTTGAGTGCATAGCCGAAGACGCGATGGGGCACTATGTATGGTGGCATTGAAGCGTAATGAGGACGATTTTGATGGACAAAGTATTCATTAGTGATTGTGGGTGGCAAGGGAAGGGATGCGGGTATTTCGCTGGGAATGACGTCGAAAGAGGGCTGTACCTCGGATGGCACCGCCCAATCGTTCGCAGGAGCGGTGGGCAAGGTGTGGGGTGGCGATTCCAGCGAGGGTTCTTCCATGTCGCTAACAATACAACATTAGACGGAGATACAGAAGAGGGAAAAGAATCGGCACGGACTGTAGCTCGAGCGCGTTGCTCGGTGCGGGGCTAAAGAGCGGACTATTGCCACCACCATACGCGTCGTCGCCATATTCAGCTTCTACCTCGCCTCCCGAGCTGGCATGCGGGCCCGAGTTGTCGGGTGGAGGAGGAGTAGCGGACGGGCTGGAAGCCGCAATCATGTCTGGCACATGTCTAAGTGACCAACACGTCAATGAAATGCATGGATGGAACGTCGTAGTAAGCCTACCGTTCAGAGTCAGCTGCAAACTCTGGCGACAGCTCGTCGTGTTCTGGCCATTCATTTGTATAAAGTGCCATCGCCATGGCCATCGAGGGAGAAAACGACGCGTCGATGAGGTCTTCGGTGGTCGGCGCGGGAGGGGAAATGTGCTCCCTGGCTGGCGGAGTATTGTAGGCGGCCTGAAGGAAATCGCGCGCGTCGGTGTACGTCGGACTGAGAAGGAAAGGTATGAGTGGCAGTGACAGAGGAGGGGAAAGGGACGAACGGGATGCTCGCGTATGGAGCGAGGAATTCATTCGCGTTGGTATACGTTGGACTGAAAACAAATGTATGAGCGGCAGTAATTTGGGGCAGTGGTGGCAAGGGACGAACGGGATGCTCGTGGTCTGCGGAAAATATCCTTGGCCGGCACCGTCGAATGACAGCACTGGATCCATCGTACGGGAAAACTGGTATGGTGGATCGCAGATGGGGTTCCATGCGCTTGGCTGGGTGGCAGGTCCTTGGCACTCGTTGACGCTTTGGTACGGTGCGCTGAGGGGACGGAATAAATAAATCTGGGGAGAGAAGAGGGCAGTGGCAACACTCACCACGCTAGAATATCATTCATAGAGGCCATCGTGGTGGCAAACTCGTCCGCGGCGGAGTTGCCATCGGCGAGCGACCTGAAAGTAAAGCCTGAGGCCATCATCGGATGTGCCAGGGTGGGTATGAGTAGAGGGTGATGGAGAGAAGGAATATATTTAGGAGTGTGTGGCACTTCTGGAAGAAGGCAAGGTGAAGGTGGAGAGAGAGAAGGAGTCCCGTGCTACGCTTTGGTGCGCGTTGTGGTTAAATAGTGGTAAACTTTGGGTGTCATGACCGCGCTCAAAAACGTGATCTGCGTGGAGAACCTGCGTTCTGGAATTTTAATGTGCGTCTTTACCCACCTGTGGTTCTGGTGAACACTCATAGTTAAAAAGGCAAGTGAAAATTCATAAGGCCCTCCGGGCGCCCCTGGTACCGATACAGCTGACCGCTACTCCTACCTGGGTTAATTTGACACCTTATATCTCTCCTTCAATTTTAATACATTTATGCATACAGATGGGATTTCTGAGCAAGCGTATATCAACAATCATCCAAAAACCTTACTTAACTCCCAAATGCACTCAATGTACCCTAATTTAAAATGATTGATGCGAAATAGGGGTCCGGCGTACTTAAATATGCCGTCATGATCAAGATGCAGATTTTTGCCGTCTGGGTTACACTCAAGAGGTGAGAGATCATCCCAATCCTAACACAGACCTCTCTGACAACCCCCCAAATCAGGAAGTCTGAGATCACCGACCGACTTTCATCGGCCTCGATGCTCGACTTTTATTTTGGCTGAGAGACTTCCTTGGATCCTCTTGAGATCCTGGCCACCCCCACCCCCCATTTTCATACATTACTCACCCTTATAGATACACGAAACAATTTATTTTTACTCTGTATGCTATGGAATGGATTTTACAACGTATTTTGGTAAACTCCGGCAAGACTTTCGGCGAGTGATGGTGATGTCATGCGACTTACCCCCTCTTGACAGATGGAGACAAACCGAGGTCTATGTCGTGGACTTTAGGACCGCTCACCTCTTGGTTACATTGAGGGTTTTGAGGGATTACAAGGTTTGGAAGTAGGAAGCATGTGATCCGGTAATTAAACAATAACCCGTCATGATCGAGACGGGAAAAATTGCCGATCAGGGTTACGGGTTTGAGACCTGGTCCCTAGGTCGGTACCAGGAATTATAGACCCTGCCCTCCACCAGTAGATAAACTTTTCTTGAATTCCCAGAATCGAGATGGATTTCGCCTGCCTGCTCATCTTGGCACTCCGAAAATTGAGGTACCATCGAGGAGGGCTTGATGTTTTATCTCCGTGGTTCTTTACTTGGTTTCTTGCTAATTAATTGGGCATCACGGTGCTTTGATATTCGGTCAAAGCGCGAAATGGCATCAGCTTGCCTGCTCCGCGCATCCGGGGAAAACGGATATATCCGCAAAACAGATTGAGTATAGCCGTCGAAGGGCGAGCAGGAGCAACGCCAGGTTAGATCACTCCCCGATCCGAATACAGCACGATGTTCTTTGACACAGTCTCTGTTTCACACGTCTTCGCGATAGGAGCAGGAGATTCTGGAAATATCGCCCGAGAAGATGTAAGATGTGCGATGGCCAGGCGATGGCGCGCGATTAAACCAGCGCCTGCAGACTGCAAGTAGCCAGAAGAGCGCACATTGGTACTTGAACTCATGAAAGACAAGTGACCAGAACGCATTTTGGACTCAGTAACGGTGTCGAGGGCTGCCAATATGCAATGCATTTGATTGCCAGGGAGGAAGTCGTAACAGAGTGAGATTCTCCAAGTCCGAGGCTCGAGTCTTCGGCCTACACCGCGCTACACCGAGGCTGTCACGAGAAATCTGGTGAATCATCGCTAGCCGCCGGTCTGGGAATCGCCTGATCCGTCTGCGGTCGAGCCAGGTCCGGGAACTAACAACTGCGAGGTAGGGGCAGATATGAGGAACCACTCGAGGACTTGCAGTAAATAACGTCGTCGTCGAGGTGTAGCGAGGTGTACGCGGCCTGCAGATCGGGAAGTCGGCATCTCGATCCGTCGGCCGAACAATTCCGAGTCCATTCTTTTATGCTGGAAGTTATTTGAGAGCGTTCGCTCATCGTTTCCTTCTTCAAGATGCTGATTAGTGGACCCAGGTTACTGGTCTTTAGCGCAGAATTTCGGCCTTGCACTAGGATACGGATAGTATTCATGCTTGTAAGAAATACTTCCCTTCGTATTGAAGAGCTGGTAGACGGAAAGAGAAAAATACGTTCGTCGCCGAAGCCTACAGGGATTAGCAAGTGACGCACGTTCAATTTCTTGCCTCACCGACAAATATTAATTGATGCTCGGTTCGGCGGGTGCGCGCCTATAAGTAATAGGTTGCGCAACAAATTATTGACAACAGAAGACGGGATTTTTTTTTGGATGGAAAACCGTTTTATTTCAAGGTCCTGGTTAGTTCAGAGTTGTTGAACCGTTTTGTAGTGGGACGAGGTCAATTCGTAAGCATGCCGAGAACGCACATGGCTCTACTTTCTTATCCGCAACCGCCATGACCCACAGCAAACCAGCTTTCCCTTCCGATTTGGAACGGGAGATATGCGAGATCGCTGCCCGGATGTACCCCGGGACAATCCCTGCCCTTCTGCGCGTTGCGCAGCGTATTTTGATCTGGTCATTTTAGACTTCATTATCAATTCCGCATCTCAACTGATTACAGCACTCTAGGATTGAGCCTTTGCTTTATCGCGTTGTTAGAACGTCTCCGGGCTCCTCCTATGACGGCATGACTGCGGCTCTCTCGTGTGCGATGCAGTTAAAACCAGCTAGCTTCTTCCGGGACGGTGTGCGACAACTCTTTCTCGACACCTTGGCACATTGGCCGCCAAATGTAGCATTGGAGCTGCTGCGACTTTGTACAGGCCTCGTCAATTTTGCACCAACCGGCCAGTTTTGTAACCCAGCGTTGCTTCCGATCCTTGAGGGGATGCACTTGCGTCGGCTAAGTGCCTCCCTGGAGAATCTGTTCGGCGGTCGCGAAGCCGTCGACCTCCACCATCCTCTTTTCTCTTCCTTGACACATCTCAATATATTCGGAACCATCAAGGAGTCCCCGAGGATATACGAGCATCTACAATCGCTCCCTTCCCTCACCCATTTATGCCTGGACAACGATATACCCCGAGATGCCCTGTGCGCCGTCCTGTCGGGATGCCCGCATCTCGAAGTCGTTGTGAATCTTTGGGCTTATTTCCGAGCCAATCGTGCCGTCGGAGTCTCGAAAAACCCGCCTGTGACGGATCTTCGATTCGTTGTGGGGTTGTACAGGGAGTATTGGGACGATTGGGAAGCTGGGGCACGCGGCGGGCACGATTTCTGGGCACGAGCAGAGACATTCATTGAACGCAAACGGAGGGGAGAGATTTCTGGTACCGCGCATTCTTACTTCCGCCGCTTCGCTTGTCTTACTTGGACGACAGCATCGTGTTATTTATTCGAGGAAAACTGAAGTGTTGCTAAGTTGGGCAAATAGAAAAAGGATGGTCTGCTGCTTGTGCGCTTCGGCGGAACGTGAAAGACCCCAAACCAATATACTCCAGGACGCCTTGTGCGCCGTCCTGTCGGAGTACTCACTGCGTTTATGTAAAACGAATCTAGCCAGAGGTAGCCAAGGTCTGCCGAGGCATTCTAGCTGACCACGCGACCAACGTCGGTGAAGGTGCTCTAACAGGCTGAAAAAAGGTCTGTCGATTGTTTATCCACCTCTGCAGACCATTTTCGGTGATCTCGGATGATCGGTTTGCCGAGGTGTTATCAACCGATGTCATTGTAGCCTTCACTTAGACAAACCTCGACAGCGTTCAAAAAAGTGGCATATGCAGAGTGTCTGAAAAGGTCTGCCTAGACATCGTAAGCTGACTTCCACTCAATGAATCTAGGTTTGTCGTAAACGCAGTGAGTGTCAAAAGCCCTGTCTGTGAGGGATCTTCAATTCATTGCGGGAGTATACAGGGAGTATTGGGAAGATTGGGAGCGGAAGCTGACACACGACAATTTTTGGGAACGAGCAGAGATGTTCGTTAAGCGCAAACGGAGGGAGAGAGGTACCGTGCCACATTATTACCTCCGTTTCACTTATCTTACCTATCTGTCCCAGTTTTTTTCTCTCTTGAAACTGGCAAATAACAGGACAGATACCTTGTGTTCGATACGATCTCATTCATCTGCAAAATAATGCTAGTCAGCTAGTCTGGGTACTTCCCGTGATCGTCGGTATATGGCATTTGCCGACGATCACGGAATTACATTGTCAATAAATTCCCAGTCGCCGACAGCGAGAATCAAGATATCCTCAAATGCCCCAAACTCACATCTTTATTACTGGTGGGACCGGTGAGGGTTTCCGAAATCCATATTGCTCAGGAGCTGAACGCCACGTGAACAGGATATCTGGGTGGAACCGTATTGAGTCTCCTCCTTGCTCGCAAAGACGCTGCCCAGTTCGATATTACCGCCCTCGTGCGTTCGGCTGAGAATGCGGAGAAACTCAAGAATGCGACTGGGATCAACGTCGTTGTGGGATCTCACTCGGATCTCGAGGTCGTCGAGACTCTCGCTTCCAAAGCTGATGTGATTTTCTCGTTGGTATGAGCTTTCTCGTGCTTTCGTGTCTGAATCCAACATCATGTTGCTTCTTAGGCCGATTGCGATGACCTTGAACTTGCCAAGGCTCAATTGAGAGGCACGAAAAAGAGATTTGAACTCACCGGGACCCAGACCGAATTTATCCATGTTGTGCGTATTTGTATGCTCCGGATTACTAGCCGTATTCTAACGCATGCCTAGTCCGGCACAGGTGACGATCACCCCCAAGTCAACCTGCACATTTTGACAATTAAGGCGGCTAGGATGTCTTGCCGACGATTCATTCGGAATGTACGGTCCCAGGGATATTACAGACGATATCGATACCGAGAAGATTACCGCCTTGCCGATCACCCAAGCTCATAGAAACGTCGACGTGGAACTCGTCGAGGCCGACAAGCAGGGTATGGCGCACTACCTTTCATTTTTTTTTTCGACAACTTCAGAAAAACCCACAGGATATGTCAAGACCTACATCGTCGTTCCCGGAACGATCTACGGGACAGCAACTGGCAAAGTCGCCGATTCAGGAGCACAGCACACGCGAAACAGGTTGTTTATTAACTTCTGTCGCTCGGCCGTCGGCCGCCAAGAAGCGTTCATCATCGGCGAGGGCAAAAACGAGTGGGCACACGTCGAGATCGGAGAAGGTTAGTCGCTGCTATTAGCGCTTTGCTGGCACTGACCATGAGCAGTATCGGATCTGATTGTATTGGTCTACGACTCGATTATGTCGACGACTGCAAATACCGCTCACGGCGAGGAAGGCTATTATTTTGCAGAGAACGGTGCATATTTTATGTTCAATTTCTCCAATACTGTACAGGAGGTACTGGTCGAGACGGGCCGCGTCAAGGCTGGATCGAAAGGTCCGACGGAATTTTCGGCAGCGGAGGAGGCACACATGAGCCTTGTACGTTGCAACCATTACTTTCTTTGTCGTTTCTATCGACTGAACCGTTGTCGCGAAGGTGCTTCGTCGCATGATAGGTGGCAATGTGCGTTGCAAGTCTTCGCGGAGTCGTTCCCTTGGGTGGAATCCGATTAAATCTGACTTCTTGCCGTCCCTTCGCGAGGACTTGAAGAAAGCAGTGGCTGCCCTACCATGAGCGTCGATTCCGACAGTCAATTCTCCTCCCTCGTTCTTCGGAACGTTCTATGTAATGTCATCTACCTGAGTACTCGCTCATAACATCGGCGTGTCAATATATGTCGTTCCTCCGAAATTGCAAAAGTGACTGGGTTCTTTTTTTTTTTTACTGCGATCGGAAGGCTTACTGGAGAGAAACATATAAATAAGTTTGTATCAACAATTGGCCCAAACTCAACTGTCATGAATAGAGCGACTAGATAGAGATTTATTGCGCGAACGTAAAGAGTCTCGAAGTCGTTAGACGCGGAACTCCTGTTCTGAATCGCCGCAACTGGTAGATACAGATTCCTCTCGATCCAAGGGATAATATGGACGCTAGGTTTAGCTCGCTTTCAACATGCCTTCAGACTGCATGCTAGTCATATTACAAGTCTGTTCTTTAGTTGCGAAACTCCGTCGATAATATCTTCCTATATGCAGCTGGTACAAAATGCAGCACCATCTAGGTTTGAGTCGAGGACAACGGCTCCTGGCGTAATTCGAATTCCTACATGTATTTCGAGAAGAGAAGGGAAAAGTATACATACTGTAGCTAACTTCAACAGTGAAGGTACAGCACACATACGTTGCTATCTTCAGTTCTATTTCCCTCGTCTGACGCTTTGGGATTTCGTATTGAAGATCTGGAGAATATAAATGGAAAGAGGAGAATATGTTCATCGCCAAGGACTCAAGGACTTAGCAAGTGACGCACGTTCAATTTCCTGCGATCCGCACCTCACAGCAAAATATCCAGTTCGCGGTTCCGATTGACTTATCTTGTAAACTGTGATTGCTTCACCAGTGCTTCGTCGCATCGCAAGCAGAAATGCAAAAGGGAGCTCCGCTGAAGGCTTCGGATTCGCCGGAACAGCCAGTGGAGCCGTTGAATAATAATTTCAAGTTCTGCACCTGCGAAATTTTGTCACAAGAGAAGAAGGCAATTTTGAGAGGCTGACCGTGTCTTTCAGTTATCCGCCGACAACGGTACAGGTGGGCGTTGAAATAAGAGGAAGAGGTACTCGCCATTCATATCTAGGGCAGATGATCCCTCTACGCACACGACCAACCTGAACTTTCAATCAGCATTGGGGCAATGGTGTAGTGATCATCGAAGGAATTTAGAACAACATGAAGCGGGAGGAAGTGGACAGGATCAGAAAATCTCTTAATCGCGCTCATCGCACCGAGTGAGGTGTTCGCGGAACAGAGGTCATCCCGATGTGGGTACGAAGATGACAGGTGGAAGGGAGGATGGTGAGACTGACCGCGATGCCCGTAGAATAAGTGCGCGAGACACGAAAAGCAGAGCCGGCCTGGTAGTCGAAGGATCTAGGAGAGACGGACAAGGGATGCGCGTGGGGTAGAAGAAGGTGCTAGAAGGCCGTCGGCGATCCGACATGTCCATAAATAACCAAATCCCACGCCGAAAATAGTTGTTTTATCCTTTCGGAGGAACTAAAACAATCCCCTGTATTGCCTCTGTACGTGCTATCTTTCCCCCCGGCCGACAGTTGAATCTGACTGGGAGATTGGTAAGAACTCGACTGATATTGACCCGCACGCTTACTGGAACAGTTTTGTTCTTTGCTTGACAATCAATCGATATAACAGTCGCTCGACGTCAAACTCCGAGCGTCCTCAGTAAATATCTCTCAACACAAAATTGGAATGCAACGAACCGTATTTTCTTCCATACGACCAAAATCGTACAGAGGGCAGCCATTCCGAAGACTATCCCTCGCATATCGAAGACAAACAAATAAGGTGACGTTATCCTCACATTTCGTGCCAATTCCCGAGCACTCAGCGAGAAAGCGAGGACCGGGCGTTGTTTCCGTGCAGACCGCGGTACGACCGCAGGCGGGGTGACAGGAGGCGACAGGTCAACAACACAATCTATAAAATGACCCGTCAACGTCTCCACATGGCACTTGCATGGCCCGCTTGCCGCACACAGCATTTGTCATGCGGTTACCGTTGATGTCGGGAATTTCCCCGGCGAAATTCGACCCCGCAAACGGGCACGAAATCGTGAACCGCAGAGGATTGTGGACTTGCCCCCTTTCTGCAGCTGAATATCAGGACAAGCAGGCAAGTTATTTTTTCTTTCTCTTCGTGTCGGAGGTGGAATGATGGCATCAATGATATCACTCCAAATCCGGACTCTCCATGATGATCGCATCCCCCCGGCCGTTTTTCAAATGGTCCACATCTCTCCTTGATGTCTCGCAGTGGCACAGTGCCAGCCGGCGGATGGGTTTCTTAGGGTGTTCCTGTCACCTCGGCATCGGTAATTGATCTCCACGGTGTGGCTGTCCATGTGGCAACTCATATATATGCGACAGCGTCTACGATGCCCCATTTCTTCTCGCCGGCTCGAGCTTTTATTGCGTGACGCGTCTTTTTTCTCTTCTCTTCGCCATGACGCACGCCTCTCCCGCGACCTTTCTCGTATGGTCTATTCTATCGTCTCTCGTGAGTCCCCTTGCATCGTATCCTTGCACATAGAGCTGAAAGAACAGCATTAGTCTTGTATGTTCCTGCTGTTCCATTTATGGTCCTTTGACCGCTTCAAGTGCTTGAAGTGCGCTTCCGAACACTGCATATCGCCAACTGCTGACCGCTCCGAAGGTGGAATAATGGGCCATCTTCTGGGGCATTCAAGAGGGTTATGACAGTGCGCAGCGCTAAGCTGACCCCCCTTCGAATCTGGCTCAATTTCCCCTAGTATTCGTACCTTCTAACCATACCATTGATAATGGTCTATGATTACGGTTTCACCATCATCAAGTACCGACAAGGATTCATTGCACTCGATGGCGTCAGTGCGTGATACACCCACCGCCCCCTGCATCGAAATAACCCTTACCCAGTTATTCCGAAACCTTACTCCATGTGGCCCGAATCCGATCGCCGAGCCATTTTCCCTTTGCAGCTCGTATTCAGTATTGCGTGGAGCATGGAAATGTGCGTCTATTTCTCCCCTGTCTGACCTCACAGCTGATCTTATTGCAGGGTCACACATTTAGAAGGTGTGTTGTCAATTCATCGCAGGCACCTTTCTGACGCCCTCCGAAGAGCTCTGCTTCTGGCTCTTCCTCGTGAATTCGGGCGCTGTACAACGGAACTGGTTCCGCACCTGGTATTTCCGCACCTGGGTCTTCGGCTCCATCGTTGCGGTCACCTACATGCCGCTGTTGACTATTTTCACGCGAGACGATCCTCTCAAGGTGCGTTGTTGCTTCTCTATGTTCGATTTACTATCAACAACCATTCCAGTGCGAAGCCTACACGGTCTTGGGTGGCAGTCTCGGGAGCTTGTCTGTCACACTGTGGTTTACCCCCGTCCTGTGCGTCCGCATTGACAGTGAAAAAAGAATGCTGCTGACTCGGATTTAGATGGGGATTCCCGGCGTTCTTAAACAGCTTGGTAAGAATCCATTCTTCCGCATGTTTCACAGGACTCACTTGCCTCCAGAGAAAGGAAGGCGTCGACACCCCAACCATAGTCCGACTAACGAAATTCCATGAGCTGAATGTGCGTTCCTCCGCCCATATTCACATTCATTCCAGTGCTGAAACGGCTACAGCTGATCCGAGTTGTCTTCCGCTTTATTTTCGTCGTGCCTTTTATTATCCTCGGTGCAGACGGCCTCCGTGGAGCGCACTCACATATCAACGAAAACATGCTCTGGACAGGTACGCCATGTCCTTACCGCACGGTCACCCGCTGAGCCCGCGCCAGACTTCCTCATCATGATCGCCGCGTTCGGGTGTTGCATATCCTCCGCCCTGACACTCATCGTAAGCACTCGCGCATTTCTTACCCAGCGTGTTTTGATCCCCACCCTCAGATCTTCTTCCCCCGCTCCATCGAGGGCGAGATCGCCGTCCGGGACGCCGCCCGCGAACGGAAACGCAACCGCACACATGGCTCGCAGTCGAACTCCTCCGCTCCCTCGTCCCGGCGCCTCGCCCTGCCGACCAGTTTCCAGGACAGGGACAGCCACGGCGACAGTTCGTTCGCGTTGCCGGACGAGAAGGGGAGCATCTACGCCGAGGAGGAGAGTCTGCCCAGGCTTGCGCCCATACGGCCGAACCGGCGGCGCGGCGAGGATGTCGAGATGGGCGGCTTCTCCGGGCTGACGGAGGACAACGTCTCGCAACACAACTTGTCGACACAGAACCTGCGGCGGTACCCGCCCGGCAACCTCAATCCCCTGGTACACAACTTCAGGTCTCCCATAGGTGCGTCTGTCTCCCCGTCTTCCCGTCGCATTCCCGGCTGACGCGAGCAGATCTCTATGACCCGGTTCCGACGCGGCTGACGTTCACGCAACGCTGATTGTTGCCCGTTTAAACTTTATTTGTCTGGTATTTCGTTCGCTGTACCTATGATTGCCCTTTTTTTATACCTCACTGAGGCTCCCACATTCGTTTGTAATAGGCCGGTACTGGGCTACCGGTCGATCCATATAATATATATCACTATTGCGGCAGGAGAGACCGAACAGTCCATTGGTTTGATGTCGAAAAAAAAAGATTGAACGAAGAAAAGCGTCGCGCTGGTATCGCGGCCGGGTATCAGCGTTGAATATAGTAGAAATGCGCACTAGAGTATCCGGGTCCCGAATTGTTCGCGGACTCTCTGAACCAGGCTGAACCTTGCAGCACCAAGCCACTATGTCGTATCACATGATCCATAACAGCGACAAACATCCGAGGCGCGTCCCCGCGTCGGCCGAAGGTCCCGAAACTGCAGCGCCTCGTTTGGCCATTTTCACTATAAGTTAGCCACCATGAAAACTGTAAAGCACGCATTAAAACACGACAGACCCATACAAAAAGTCCTATATCTAGGCCACTTATAAGCCTCACCGGCTTGGTGAGGATTGTAATGTTGCTTATAAGGTCTTGTGAGCCTGGAGGATTCTTTATAAACGTTTGGTGAAACTTCATCAAGATGCTGGCACATTGTACCGCGTGTGGCCGATTGTACCCGATTGCGTGCAGCTTTCGTCAACAATTAACACACGAATTGAATATATAAAGAGAGCAGGTAAGGCGATTTTACGTCTCCCTGAATTATTTATGGTTCCGACCGATCAAAGTTGTCCTTCGTAACTGAATATATTCACCCAGGTTAACGTGGTGCATCTACAAACATGCCGATTATGGATGGTTGGCGGCGGGCTTTGGAAAATGTTCAGCTTCAGAATCTAGTGTAAAGGAAGTCTGTTATTTCACTGGGCGGCGCATTCACCTTGACACTTCCTTCGTCTGCAAACTTATACATCTGGAAACAAAATCATTGATCATGCGGCTCGGTTCAACCTCGCCAAAAACTTTGTACATCCTGCGGCATTTAAAACGAATCGAAACCCTGCTTGCGCACTTGTTCCCCTACTAGCCTGATCTGTACCAGTCCCGCGTCTCGTAGATTCTCGTTGGTGGGATGTTCGACTTGTTCCAAGAGCGTTTGGAGTTCTGGGTGGTTGCGGTAAAGCCATATGGCGTGTAGAATTCCCGTTCCGTTGATAGTAATATTTTCACCATCTTTTGCGCCTCTGCGGACGAGTGAAGATGGTAAAGATAAGAGCGTGAGCGCGGTAGAGGCCACAAGCCCAGAGACGATCTGATACGCATTACTTTAAATGAAGGAGGAGAACGGATTGGCCAGCTACCGCTATTATGCTCAACTGTTAAGGGATTCAGAGCATCAGGTACCGAATTTGTATGGCTTAGATGTGCTTACATCCAAACGTATTTCTGTAAGTGTTCCGGTAACGATGGCATCTCCTTGGAGCGGGAAAGGCGGTGTCGAAAGTACAGGATTGACCAGAGTTAACTGGCTTTCGACGTCGAAGAAATAGGCACCATGTATCGGAGGGATGTGGCCCACTTGAAATGGGTACGCATCAACCTGCAAGTTCCTCGGTTGATAGTGGAACAAGCTCACATGTCCAGAACATGGAGGCGACAAGTGTGGAGAGCGCGTTTTCGAGCTGATGAAGAGTCACATTCTCGGGTGGATGACTCTGATTGGTCGGCCGCAAGTTCAATTTTTGGATCAGGTAGCTGAACAGTGACAGTAAGTTGAACAGCGAGTAGACTTCCTTGGACGGATATATTTCACTTACAAGTCTGCAATGGACAAAAGGTCGTCACTGAAAAAAGTGCGGCCGAAATCGCTTGCTGGCATATTAGAATACCACATTCCCCACTACATATAAAATGACTGAGCAGCCGAGAAGATTCAACCTGAACATACCAGGTCAAGAAACAAATTTCCAGATGTTATATTTTCGGAGTCCAGGCTCCAAGAATCAGGGCCGGCGTACGGTAACCACATCGAGCTGGCTTTCTCAATTTCCGGCGACACTGTACCAGGGATTATCTGTCTGGATTGAGAATCCACCACTGCCGTTTGGGAGACCAGTGACTGAGAGCATTGTAATAGCTGGACCGAAGACACAGATGTGTTCATGGGCGGATTGAGCTCCACCGAGGATCCCTCATTGTTGTCGGAATCCACGATCGGGATTGTGCTGTATAGTCGAATAGACGAGGTGAAATCGGTACCCATCACGGAAATTATTCCTGCTTCTGTCATGGCGTCAGAATAAAACTTGTTAGGAGTAGAAAAAGGTACCAGTATTTGCGATGAAAATATCCTTACCCCACCAGCTGAGGGACGGATCGAACGCAAGAGAAATATCTGTCAAATAGCCACAAGTAATGTTGAAGCCCGTGGCAGTCACAGTGGCATTTCCTGGCCCAGCGGGGACATTCAATACATCATACAATGTGCCTTCATGCAATCCCAGGTTTGTCGCATTGGACGCGACAACATACGGAAGGAAGTATAGCGACCCGGGTACATAAAAGTTCTGAAGAACACTGTGCGGTGCAAGGTCAGTGTATTGGTCACTTTTGAACGCGAATTTAGTTACCTCATATCCTCATCGGGTACGATCGACCAGTTATAAGCTGGGAGTCCTTGCGTTTCAACGACAACATGACTAGATGAATTAAATGTTGCCAAAGAAAACAGCGCAGGAGTCGTAATGTGAAGAACCAAGATATTTCCCAGATACAAGAACACGGAGAAGATGCCAATGATCGATGTGGGGACCACCTTCTGATGCCAGAGCTGGAAAACTGCGGACCCAATTCCTGCCCATGCAGCGGCATTATCGTGGGTCATGGTCAATGTTTGATTCCTCTGGAGATCCCGCCTCATAGAAAGAGTCTGG
Source organism: Mycena epipterygia (assembly GCA_029281465.1). Taxonomy (NCBI): domain Eukaryota; kingdom Fungi; phylum Basidiomycota; class Agaricomycetes; order Agaricales; family Mycenaceae; genus Mycena; species Mycena epipterygia. The sequence continues at coordinate 349,278 of JARJCQ010000021.1, read as the reverse complement.
GTAACGAAAACAAGCAGCGCTGAATAAATCTGTGCTGAATTCAGTACTTAATACCGGTCAGTAAGATAGAAATTTGGCGTACGGTTCCGAATGTGGTCGTGATTGCGGTGATTAAAAAGGATACAATCTTCTGATTTTCCAGCGAGAAAACTACTCGATGTTCTAGCTCTCTGGACCACACTGCCACAAGAACCAGATGGATGACGACCAGCGTAGAATGCAGAAGTAACGAGAATAGACGCAGAGCCTTGGATGACTGAAACAACGGTTTTTTAGGTGCTAGGTAATGTTGAGTCACGAGTAAACAGCATGGAGAGAATTCACACATCATACCTTCCTTCGACAGGCGAAGCAAAGTTGTGGCGGAATTTATTAGAGTATCCACGGAGTCATTGCCCTGCGTTGATATCGTGCTTCCCTCGCCCGCGAGGTGCAGCATCTTCGGTGTGAAGGAACGTAAGTGGGAGCGATGCATTGAAGGCACGTAGGCAGTCCAATATCCAAGCCCTTTTAGCTCATTGACATGGATCCTTTCACCCTGTGAAAGTACGGCATCCCGCTGTGAAAACTTGAACACGGATGGATGGACACGGTTCTCATCGACTCTGGACTGTCAATGATGCAGATGAGGAGCGAATACAGTGAATTGGCAGGACGGATTTTTAGCGATGTGGAGACTCTTAGCAGAGATAGAGGGGACGGTAGTAAAATAATGCAATTTTTCCACCGAGTCGCATCAGGAGACCTTTGCGACGATCTATCAATCTAAAATTATCGCTTACCATTAGCTAAATTTGAATAACCCTGTTGCTAACGGCGGCCGCGCTGCCCTCCCCACCTAAGTAAGAGTATCCGTAGGTGCTGGACTACACCTGCATAGTTGTTGTCCACTTTAGCTGCTCGTCGTCACTACATTTTGATGGGCCCTCGGCCGAGTTGATCGATGTCGGCTGAGATCTGCCGAGGTTAGCCGAGGGAGCTCGACCGCGTTGGTCGAGGGGCAGTTGGCCAATGTTGGTCAAGGTGGCCGAGGGTTGGCCAAGGTTGTCTCGGCCATGTTGGGCGACCCCCCGACCTCTGCCCAGCCTCCAGCATCCCTGGCGCCATCGGCCGGCCTTCCCACAGCCCGAGTGTGTGGGAGTGCTGATCAGCCTTGCGCGACGTCGCTTACTCCCGGGGCTATCCAGGACCATCCCCATCCTATACAACCCTAGACCCATCTCGTCAACGGTCAAATCTGATTCGTTCGACGTGCGAAGAGTTGGACCTCATACCTTCGTATCTCCAGCATTTCTGGAGAGCCTAGAGACCGCTCAGACGAGTCCGAGACGTGCGCTTCGCTGTGAAACGATTTACTGCACGCGAATGGGCTTTTTTCGCTGGTGAATAAGCTATACGCGACTAGGTGTCCCCACGGTTGCAGTACGGCATCCTCGCAACGCGCGCAACGCGCGTCATCGCGCAGCGTTCCCGACACACCATACAGGACGTCAAATCGTCAAATCATTGACTGAGGATGTTAGCATGCCCTGTGGCAACACGAGCGACATCCCGAGCTCGGGCGTGCCTATCCAGCCTGGGAGGCTTCCAGCTCAGAAGCACCCGTCTTTTCTGAAGTCTCAAGAGGTGCGCACCTCATCCCAATCCATTTCACGGATAGCCACTGAGATTGAGGGTGTGAGCATCGCATCTCGCAAGGCTTCCAACTTCCGGGGCTCGGGCGCTTTGTCTGCTTCTGAATCAGGATCGCTGGGCCTCGACACATCCGTGTGTAACTCCTTGCAATTTACTATTCGATATACTTACATCGCTGACAGCTTTCAAGCGGCCTAGGCTCGTGCTCCTAGTCCTCCTTCTGCAATCCTCGACCCAATCGTTCGCGCCCTCAAGTCATCGCGGCCGGACTCTCAGGTACGTCTGGGTAACTTCTTGGTTCGTCATTGCATCTCAGGCGAGGCGGGTGCATCATCTGTTGATCTGGCGCGCCGATGTGGGTGCAATTGCGCAGGATGCCGGGCCGTCGCATTGTCGGCCGTGGCGCGGTGCCCGTGGCTGGGGGTCCTTGCGGGATAGACAGACGCGAGTGGCTCGATATGCGTGCACACGATGGGCCTCGATGACTCGATAGCGCATCAGGGAACATCTGACCTGCGAGGGCGCCCGCGGGGGTCATTGTGGGACACCTCGGTGAGTGGGTGGATCGGCACGCAGATGTGAAGTGCCGGCTGCCTTGGGCGCGATGATGGCGAGACGACGAGACGCAGGAGGCTTGGTGTTGATGGGATACAGGCCGATGGGCCCGCAGGCCAGGCGTTTGTCACCAGCGGCGCGAATTGCGATGGCGGGGTCTGTCAGCTTCGTGGCGCTGACACATTAGGGCGGGCAATCCATCTCGCGCCATCCCGCAGATCCCAGACCGCATACCATCGTCCTGCAGAGGCGTCTTGCGTTGCGTCTTGTCTGGATTTGTACGGCTCGCTATCGGCGGATATCAGGCAGTGGGATGTCCACTATCCTTGGAAAAGACCCCACGACTGCTCTCGGTGGACTCCGAACAAAGGTGGGTGGGCATCCGCATGTAGCGAGGTGGGTGGAATAAGTTGGGGCGCTGGAGTCTTGTGCGCATTGGTTGCCACACCAGGACGTGCAGGCTGGGCGACAGCTCGTGTACCGGGCGCGGTATAGTCAATAAATCTCATTAAAATTTACAGTGACGCAGTAGAACTCTCGAATCGTAGCGTCGGGTTAGTCCACGCTAATTTGTTTGCCCTCGTTGTACTAGTCTGCTGATTCTGCGCGGACTGCACCGTCGTGGGGTCGCCTCCGGGGCCATGGACATCACTGGAAAAAACGGAGAACTTGATGGGGATTCCATTCGGATGTCGTTGTGATTGATGTATGTACTTCCGTCTTATTTCGTCGCCTTTTCTTTTTCGTTGACGGGCTTTTGAGTGCTCCAGGCACCCGCTGGAAGTGCGCTGAATACTCTGGTCCTGCACCCATTTTTTTGAAAAACTTTTTTTTTTTTTTCGCGATCTCGCGCGCCAACAACGAACTTCGAAGGCTCGCAGCCGCTCCTGCCAGTTGAGACGCTGGTATCCACTCGCCTGAGGCACGAATCCATCAGGACCCCATAAACCCAGTGCGCAATGCGGAACGAATCGAAGAGCGATTCAATTGGTGAGTTCATCACTATGCTATATTTGTTGTCTAACCTTAAAAACAGACTTACAGAAAATGAAGAAGGATAGACCTGGTTGCCAATTCTGGGTGGTTGGTCGGTGGGCTTGTGAGAATGTCCAGGTTCATAAAGGGAAGTCGGTTATGCATTACTGGGGCTGCGCATTCACCTTGACACTCCGCTCGTTTTCCAGCTCATACATCCGGAAACAAAATCATTGATCATGCGGCTCGGTTCAACCTCGCCAAAAACTTTGTACATTCTCCTGCGACATTTAAAACGACTCGAAATCCTGCTTGCGCACTTATTCCCCTACTAGCCTGATCTGTACCAGTCCCGCATCTCGTAGATTCTCGTTGGTGGGATGTTCGACTTGTTCCAGGAACGTTTGGAGTTTTGGATGGTTCCGGTACAGCCATATAGCGTGCAGAATTCCCGTTCCGTCGATAGCAATCTCTTCATCATCCTTTGCGCCTCTGCGGAAGAGTGAAGATGGCAGAGATAAGAACATTAGCGCGATGGAGGCCACAAGCCCAGCGATGACCTGATGCGCATTAGCTTGAAATGGATTTAGAGAAGTGAATGGCCAGCTACCGCTATTATGCTCAACTGTTAAAGGAGCGTCAGGTACCGAATTTGTATGGTTCAGATGTGCTTACATCCAAACGTATTTCTGTAAGTGTTTCTGGAACGGTGGCATCTCCTTGGAGCAGGAAAGGCGGTGTCGGAAGTTCATCCATACTAGTGAACTGGCTTTCGATGTCGAAGGTAATTCCACCATGTGTCGGGGGGATGTGGCCCACTTGAAATGGATAGCGTCAACCTGCAAGTTCCTCGGTTGCTAGTTGAACAAGCTCACATGTCCAGAATATGGAGGCGGCAAATATGGAGAGCGCGTTTTCGAGCTCATGAAGAGTCACATTCTCGGGTGGATGACTCTGATTGGTCGACCGCAAGTTCAATTTTTGAATCAGGTAGCTGAACAGTGCGTGACAGTAAGTTGAACAGTGAGTGGACTTCCTCGGACGGATATATTTCACTTACAAATCTGCAATGGACAAAAAGTCATCGGTGAAAATACTGCGGGGGAAATTGCTTGGTGGCATTTCAGCATACCCATATCCCCACTACGTAGAAAATTACTCAGCAGCCAAGATTTCCGATTCAATTTGAACATACCAGGTCAAGAAACAAATTTCCAGATGTCGTATTTTTGGGGTGCTTATCTACAAGGCCGGCGTATGGCAACCAAGTGGAGCTGGTTTTCTTGATTTCTGGCGACACTGTACCAGGGACTATCTGCCGGGACTGAGAATCCACTACTGCAGTTTGGGAGACTAGTGACTGAAAGCATCGTAATAGTTGGACTGAAGAAACAGATGTATTCATCGGTGGAGTGAGCTTCATTGAGGGTCCCTCATTGTTGTCGGAATCCACGATTGGAATTGTGCTGTATAGTGTAACAGACGAGGTTACAGAATACGCGTTGGAAATTATTCCCGCTTCTGTCATGGCGTCAAAATGGAATTTGCCGGCGAATAAGTAACTTTACCAGTGGTTCTGATAGAAATATTATTCGTACGCCACGCGTCGAGGGAGTGATCGGGCGGATAGGGCTTATATGATATGGAAATATCTGTAAAATAGCCACAAGTAATGTTGAAGCCCGTCGCATTCACAGTGGCATTTCCTGGCCCAGCAGGGACATTCAACACATCATACAATGTGCCTTCATGCAATCCCAGGTTTGTCGCATTGGGCGCGACAACATACGGAAGGAAGTATAGCGACCCATGCACATAGGTCTCAAGATTACTGTGCAGTGTAAGGTTGGTGTATTAGTCACTTTTGAACGCGAATTTACTTACAATACATTATCATCAGGATTGTTATAAGCTGGCAGGCCTTGCGTTCCAACGCCAACAAGGCGAGATGAATTGAATGTTTCCAAAGAAAACAGCGCAGGAGTCGTAATGTGGAGAACCAGGATATTTCCGAGATACAAGAACACGGTGGTAATGCCACAGCAACCCTAGGAGCTTTGCTTAATCATTGGGCGTTGGAACGTTAATCCGGGATGAAAGCAAGGATTATTGAATCCGGATTAATGAGGTGTTTGAACAGAGTTTATGTTTAATCCGGTCAACTGATCGTGGCCTCAGCTCAAAAAAGTACTCCCCAACGGTTTCGAACATAAGACCTCCTGTCTTTACAAAAATGGTGGGGTAGAAGGATATTCCAAGTCGGCCATTGGGCCACTGAAAGACCTACGTACTATAGAGTCCACGTGTAAATCACATCCTCTACCATCCTTCTGCCTGGACAATTGTACGGTACACCCCTACATCAGAGATTAAAATTGGTAACTATTCTTACCATGTACAGCCATGTTTAATCTGTGTTCATCTATCTGTTCTACTCCACCTTGTTTAATTATTCCTCATTGAGCTTTTGTTGTTGGGATTGATCTATGGTGGTATTTATTGTCAAAAAATTATTTACTAACTTTGTACAATCCACAGGAGGTCACCCAAGTGAACTTTGAGCTCATGTACATTTACTTGACTGCATGGTGCTGAAATATTTTCATTTTTATGGCTCGCCATTTGCAAGGGGCGGCTGCAGTAGATTCAGCCTGCCGTCAAACTCCAATTGCATGATCCCAACAATCGTCTCAACTCCGAAAGGGAAGGGCCCATGAGATAGCTCAGATTTTCTCTGCATTTATGGTCATGCTGTCTTGGAAATCTTACATGCAAGGCTTGGCTTGAGAGAAACATATTTTTTAAAAGGATTTCTGGTTAGATAGCATTCAACAGGGCAATCAATCCTTATCACGACAGCGATACTGATCTCTATATTTCTTGGTTTGACTTATCCTTCAGATATTGATACATGTGACTTGATATCTTGACCTGTAGAAGCAGACTTTTCATTGTAAAACAGTGCAGTGTGCAATTCTAAGTAGTCGGTGCAAAGTACAATGTTGTCTTATGCAGTGTTGATATTTTTAACAAAAAAAAGCATTTATATTGATCCTATCTTTAATCTGTGTTCATCTATCTGCTTGAATTGATCTTATTTAAACCCTCCTGTTCAATCATGCTCAATGAATTAATGAACTGCCTATCCATCTTAAACTTTGCTCAATTGATGCACATCATACTGAACTGTTGTGAACTTGATTTAATCCACATTAATTCTGCTCAATTGATCATTGATTAAGCACCTCTGACATAGGGGTGTACCGTACAATTGTCCAGGCAGAAGAATGGTAGAGGATATGATCTACACCTGGACTCTATAGTGCATGAATCATTTGCTGGTCAAATGGCCTACTTGGAATCTCCTTCTACCCCACTATTTTTGTAAAGTCGGGAGGTCTTATGTTCGAAACCGATGGGGAGTACTTTTTTGAGCTGAGGTCTCGATCAGTTGACCGGATTAAACATAAACTCTGTTCAAACACCTCATTAATCCGGATTCAATAATCCTTGCTTTCATCCCGGATTAACGTTCCAACACCCAATGATTAAGCAAAGCTCCTATAGACTCTTAATGCCAATGATCGATGTGGGGACCTTCTTCTGATGCCAAAGCTGAAAGACCGCAGACCCAATTCCCGACCATGCTGCGGCACTATCGTGGGTAGCCGTCAATGTTCGATCCCTCTGGAGGTCCCGCCTCATAGAAGAGTCTGGGTAACGAAAACAAGCAGCGCTGAATAAATCTGTGTTGGGCTTAGGAATTATTTCCGGTCACTATCATGGAAATGCGTACGGTTCCGAATGTCGTTGTAATTGCGGTGATTGAAAAGGATACAATCTTCTGATTTTCGAGCGAGAAAACCACTCGATGTTTTAGCTCTCTGGACCACACTGCCACAAGGACCAGATGGATGGCGACCAGCGTAGAATGCAGAAGTAACGAGAATAGACGCAGAGCCTTGGATGACTGAAGCAACGGTTTGTTAGGCGCTAGGTAATGTTGAATCACCATGAGTAAACAGCATGGAGTATTCACATGCCTTCCCTCGACAGGCGAAGCAAAGTTGTGGCGGAATTTATTAGAGTATCCACGGAGTCATTGTCTTGCGTTGTCGTTGTGCTTGTTTTACCCGGGAGGTGCAGCATCTTCGGTGTGAAGGAACGTAAGTGGGAGCGATGCATTGAAGGCTGGCAGGTAGGCAAGTGGAAGGGAGTGGATGTAACATCAGGGCGATATCCAAGCGCTTTTGACTTAGGGACCTTTGACCTATTCCTGTCAGGAGTAGAAGAATGGCACCACGAACAAAGATGGATGGCATTGTTCTTCGCGGGTTCGATGGTGATGATGCAGAAGAAGGGTCGAATACATTAGGAGCAAATAGCGTAACGGGCAAGGCGAATCTTAGGCGATGTGAGAATCTAGCAGAGCTACCGCCAGTAAATTCAATGATTGTAAACAGTTGTCAAAGATGCATTGCTGCCATCTATCAGTTTCCGGGTCCACCACTGAGATCGAAACAGGAGACTTTGCGACGATCAAGCCAGAAAACATATATAGCTTCGGAGGGTTCGAGACCAACGGCGCCCGGTCTCCTTATACATTTCGAGGATCGTGGTGGGATGAATGAGGAGAAGAGGATATCAGAGCAAATTTAATGAAGGCCACCCGCCATCCGTGATGGTGGATTGAATCTACCAAATATGGTCTTCGGTGATCTCGGTGATTCCAAACCGCGTCAAGCCTGGAGTTTCTGCTCAAAACTTTGGAAGTATTTGCTTGCCTCTTCCATTAAACTCTACTCAGGAAATCAAAATTTAATATGTCCCTGATCCAACGCTCAATCTTTCTCAATTTTCTCGAACCGTTACATATCATGACAGTATTCAATTCCGCCTTATATCACGTAGTTAATGTTACCCCTCAAAACATATAAGTGACAATAACTTCGTTCGATTGAATAGACGCAAGGAGCGCGAACGTGTTGGAGGGCAATTCGATTTCCGTTGTCCCTGTCCTCAATTATAATGGTAATGCTTACATTGGTCGTTGCGAAACGAAATCATCTACATGGTCGGAATGAGCTCAAACTTGTAACATACGTGCTCGAGATGACAATTTGCATATCGTACACGTTAGCTTTGAACTGATGGACATGCCTTCATGAGTTCGACCGATTGCTGATATTCGTAACTGGCTGGATGCATTCGTCAAGGACATTCAACATACGGGGAATCCCTCCCATAGAATTAGCCTGCGATCGCATTTGACTGCGTCAGTGCAGCTCATGGAATGGACATGCTACCTCCATGTGTCGAGGAATGCACAATAAACGTGTGATTCGGAACTCGACGAAATAGCAACAGCATCAGGAGCAGTGTGGATTTAGATCGTCCAGGTTGTGCACACGGAAACTCTCACTGTCGCGAGAACTTGGAGGAAAGTCCTGGATCAGATAAGATCTTTGCTGAGGAACACAGGCTTAGAGTAGTTTTACGCAGATATGATCACGGGACAAGTGGGTCCCGAGGGCGTCAATCCGAGATCGCGATGGCATTTTCTGTCTGCAGTGCATTGCAGGAAGGCCCTTGGATGTCTCATCTAAAACGAAATAATGCGAGCACCAGGAAAGTGAATTGAATAATGAGTACACGCATGTGGCCACGGCGCTCAAATCTCAGTGCATGTGTCGTTTGTCGCTTGTTCTGGGACCAGCTCAGTGGCTGTTTGTGGAGACCCGGCATGGGAATCGAATCGATAGCGCGTACGGCCGTAATTAAAAACGTATCGTGTAGCTGTCCGGGAATCCTCAGCGTGTAATTGGGTGCTAGAGGGAGAGCGAGGCCCCTATAAAAAATCATCATAGTTTTATAGCACACCAGATCGCGCAGTGGACCGGTTTTTCCAAACAAAGGGTCCCCGGGGGGGCGAAGAAGAGCTGTCAAGGTGGTATGTTGCGCATGAGAGCAGGACAATTTGGGAATTGGGGGTGAGTATGAGGAGAATGAGTGATTGTGGCGTTATGATCGTGAGCGAGGGATTCTTCAGTGCATCGCCGGGGCCTAATGGATAGTGAGACATCGAAATGGGTTCAAACGACTCACTGCTGGCCAAAATAATGATAAAAACCGTAGAATAACGCAGAGCCATAGAGTTACGAGTACTTATGTAATAAGTGATCGTCTATTTCAGAAACTTATCCCAGGATTTTTGCGACCTCGATTTTTACTTGTCCGCCAAAACTGTGATTACTCCAATAGTGGCTGTGTTGAAGTATTTTTTTTTCGTTTCAATACGATTTTTGTGACAAAATAGTCGGGGCCTAATGGATAGTGAGACATCGAAATGGGTTCAAACGACTCACTGCTGGCCAAAATAATGATAAAAACCGTAGAATAACGCAGAGCCATAGAGTTACGAGTACTTATGTAATAAGTGATCGTCTATTTCAGAAACTTATCCCAGGATTTTTGCGACCTCGATTTTTACTTGTCCGCCAAAACTGTGATTACTCCAATAGTGGCTGTGTTGAAGTATTTTTTTTTCGTTTCAATACGATTTTTGTGACAAAATAGTGGCTGTCCTGTTTTTATGGAATCCTATGGTCACCTGTTCGAATCCCCCATTCCGCAATCTTTTTTTTATTATGTCAAATAACGCCGCGGAACTGCTCAAGTTCGAGGTTCATGTTTTGACTGAATCTAATGTGAGGTTATGGTCCTTGATTGTAAATTTCGGCTTCAATACACTCTCTCGGGCGGTGTCGAGGGTGTGAACTCATATTTTACCTTTCGGTCGGGATGTTAGGGAACTCATTATTTTATCTTCTGAAGGTTACAACTCCAACCGCAGTTAAATTGAGTCTGTTATCTCCTGTCTCAGACCTGTGAATTAAGACTCAGGACTGCAATGCCGTTGAAGAACACCGTGGCAAGTTATAAACCTGATTGGAAGTGAGTCGCAGTAACTGTACCACTCTAGTCCTAATGGCTCAGCTGCCGTTTATGTCCCTATTTCTGAGCGCAGTCCGACACACGGATCGCCCGTTTTAGGTCTAAGTGTAAGACTGCCAACGTGACACCGCTGAGTTACCAAACGGCATTGGTCAGTGTCCTCGATCCTATGAGAACCAATCCTTGCCACCTCTCACTCTTTGATGTCAGAATGGGTTTGGATCACAATCTGGAAGACCATGCAATAATACCAGATCCCCGTTCTCTGGCATCTAACACCCTCTCTGTACGAAATAGCCAGTATCTTTGGTACATGCTATAAATACCGGGTCATATGTCAGCAAGTTATTTCATTGTCAAGTCGGTACTGGGTAAAAGGACATAAGTACGAAGTTCCTGCCGGGCGAAGCCACGGCCCCACACCCCAAGTCAACTGAGTAGATATTAGTGTCGTTCAAAGTTCTCCTACTGGGCTTCCTACTCTGGCTCCTGTTTCTCGCCCAGCAAGCAATTCTGCTCAGATTTCTACGAAAATGAAAGGGAAGGCTCTTTTACACCCTTACCACATCCCTGCATAATTTCCTACTCAATTTATTAATTAGTTCTTAAGAAGGAAGAGAGAGTAGGAAAAAGTTGGATTAACTTTGAACGCCCAGGGCGGCATTTTGCCTGAGTAGGAGAACTTCCCCTTATTTTTTGTACATAATCCCAGCTGTGGTACACTTTGGAAACACAGTATTTTTTGGCCTATTTACACATACTTTCTAAGCTGTGAATTTTCTTTTGGAAAATATAGAGTGGAAGTACAAAAAGGGACAAGAGAAGGAGCTAAATTTGGGCAGTAGGAGCATCAAAAGCTCCTTTTCCTGTCAAACTTCCTACTTGCGCTGTTCCTACTTTGCAAGTAGGAAAACAAGCAGGAAGTCGAGTAGGAGCCGAGTAGGGGCAACCTTGAACGACACTATTGGATATATTGGAGGTTGCAGCCACGGTGTGCATCACCTTCCGGGAATGGTGGAAAGTGCTATATATATCGGTAAAGGGATCGGGGTCAATGAAAGATGCTACATACACATCGTCCTTCGCCCCCGCGAGTACCGTCTTCCTTCTCGAGCACCACCAAGACCCAAGCTAGTCTGTTAGTTACCGCGCCCGATAACCGTAGGGTCGCCTTATTATGTAAGCTTTCCCTTTTAGGAACTCACGTGCTTTCGCGACTGAATCTTTCGCGTTAATTGACCGCATATAATCCGTGCCCAGACGCGTTTTCTCGCGCTGACCAGATAAAATCGTCGTGTACATTAGCACGAATATCTGCCGGACTCTGAATGAAATTCCCCTCCACTTTTCTATGACCTCGGACATCTGATTGTGCAGCGTGCTACGGGGTTTGCGCGCGGCGCTCACATGCACACGCACACCTCCTTCGGTGGTCTCCGAGATTGCGCGACAACAGGCATCAATATCCTTTCCTCTATCTTTCCACCATCACCATGCTTCGCGAGACCTCAGACCCAGGTGAGAGCCTCTGCCTTCCGTTCCGAGCAATACTGAACTGTATAAACAATCATAATCACTGAAGCTTTGTCCGCTGAATTGGACAAAATGTCTGAATCAAAGCATCGGAAGCCTGTGATGGACAACTATGGAGAAAGAGACAAATTCAAGAGGTCATGCGCACCGTACTCGATTTTGAGCGCCAGATGTAATTGGGTGAGCTGGGGGATTCGGTCGAGAAGAAAGGCTCGAGTTAACTACTGAGGCACAAAGCATTTGTTCTTCGTAACTCAAATGATGCTCCCGATCTCTCGATACGCTCTAAGCCGATACGCGAAGAGATGATCATGTCGGGTAGTGTCGGGTAGCGAGTAGCCGGAGTCGTGGGTGCGGTCTGTGGACCACTCGTGCGGGGAGTTGGCTGGTGATAGAAGTCAACGGGGTCGAGGTGGCTAAAGAGGAAGTCCATTGGAAGCATTGTGCATCCACAGAGACACCCAAAACGCGTAGAAGGCGGGGTGACGCGTCCTGCTAAATGGGTTGTTTGTTCATATTAAATTGATCGTTATATAATAAGGCGACCCTACGGTAATCAGACCGCGGTAACTAAGGGCCCGATCGGGTGGACGGCTCCGGTGGAGCGTATGGCTCGGCTCCGCTTCAAAAAAGAGCCCGGAGCTGATTCCCACCGCCTTGGCGCGTCCAGTCACATCAGTCACATACAGTAAATAATGATAAACACTATTTTCCTGTACCCCGACCGCCCCCCACAGGACGACATGGCGCGAAATGACTCGCCAATGACGCGCCTGATAGAGCGAAAAGCTGCTGCTGCTCGTCGACGCGCTAACAATGCTAAGAAACACGAGCGGAAACGCAAAATAAAGCTGATTGCAGCTCTGGCATGCACGGTGGCCGCATTCACTGCAGCGACACTGGGGCTCGCAGTCACACAACCGATACCATTCCACACTTCACAACTCACTGGCCAGTCATGGCTCACCGAACTCCTGGAGGGACACCCTGACCGCTTCCGAGACCAACTTGGCATGGCGAAACACGTCTTCCATCGTCTATCTTTCGAGCTACAGGCATTCTCCGGCCTCGTAAGCACCAAATATGTCACAGCAGATGAGAAACTCGCCACATTCCTGCACTTCGCTCGGACTGGTTGCAGCAGCCGGATGCTGCAGGAACGCTTTCAGCGAAGTGCCGATACTATCAATCGGTATACTCTATTCTCTTCCGCTCCCTACGTAAACTCATTTTTTCTAGTTCGATATATTCCATTCTTGTCCTTCTTGTCGGTTCTTTCTACAAGAAACACCTCCACCTGCCTCCTGACGAGACCCCACCCGAGATAAAGGATAACTCAAAGTTATATCCCTATTTTCGGAATGCTCGCGGGGCCATCGACGGGTCTCACTTCCATGCCTGGGTCCTCTCGGATGCCATGGCTCGCTATCGAAATCGGAAGGGCTTCATCGGACAGAATGTCCTTGCTGCTTGCAATTTTGCAATGCTCTTCGTCTATGTATTGAGCGGCTGGGAAGGCAGTGCATCGGACTCAGCAATATTTGAGTATGCACGTGCGCGGGACTTCGCCGTTCCTACTGGAAAATATTACCTCGCAGATGCTGGGTTTCCTTTATGCGACGTGCTTCTGACACCGTATCGCAACGTTCGATATCACTTGAAGGAATGGGGTACAGTGCGACAAAGGTGGGTACACAACCTTCAAATTGAATGATTACTGACTAATGATTACTCCAAGGCCAAAAAACTTCGAAGAACTCTTCAATCTTCGTCATGCGCAAGCACGTAACATTGTTGAGAGGATCTTTGGTGTGCTAAAACGTCGTTGGGGACTTTTCACTCGGGCCCCTGAGTACCCGATGGAGACGCAAGCCATGCTCATTCCGGCCATCGGTGCCTTGCACAATTTCCTGCACATTCACGATGGATCCGATGATGCAGAGGATCTTTCAAATGATGCTTCGAACACGCCTCAACGCGAAGGCTCTGGCCGTTTAGAAGAATTCATCGAGGTTGAGCCCCGCGAAATATCTGCAGAAGAGCTTGGGTGGAATATCTCGGACGAGGAAAGGGCCCGTGCTTCAGCACGTAGGGACCGGATTGCGAAGCAAATGTGGGATGACTATGTTGCATTGTTGGCAGATCGTGGTGAGGTCCCCAACGCAGGATAGAATTAAAATGTGAATACCAACTACGAATTTTTGGAAGTAAGTAAGGAGTGTTAATAGAAATCGACTTTTTGGAAGTAAGTAACGAGTATGGATAGAAATCAAAATTCTTCATCATCAAGCAGTGAACGGAGGAAGGCGGTGCGCCTCTCCTGCTTGCTAGATGCAATATAAGTCTGCGCGACAGCGGTGTCCTTCGCGATGATGCGCATGACTTTCACCGCTTCGTTCTGGGAAAAATCGTTGTCCTCCTCCATCAAATGTATCGCCTTCTCGCGAACCTCTGGACTTCCGACGACGACGAGGGACTTTGCAACCCGTTCAAGTGCACCAGCCATCTCGGTTGCAGCATCTGCATTGCGCCTGCGAGCCCTCTTGTTGCCCTCGTTCGAAGCCGGGGACGCGGCACGTTTACGCAGCGGGCGAATGGGAGATGACGGGGTGAGGTCATCGTCCCCGTGGGTCTATGAGCAGAGTTAAAAATATGTTGCAGTAGACGAATTAGTCGACGTACCATGTTGCCGCCAAGATTGAGGCCGTTAGGACCAGGGGAACTACGAGCAGGGGTAACAGGGGCCTCTGGTTGACTGCCCGAGTCGGTGGACTGAGTGAGATTGTCCGCCAACTGGGTAGGTCCCTCTGTCCCGGCTGCACCGGCATGAAAAGCGCCTGCCCCAGTTGCGACAATGCCTTCGACAAGAAAAAGCATGTCGTCGTAGAGTGGAAAGGACGCCTTCCTCCAGCGCTTGACTTTGGGCTTTTTCTAAACAGAAACGGTGTCAGCCAGAGAATAACATTACATGTATAGTAAAAAGCACTCACCTTGAGGTACGCTTCCCAAACGTCGCTGGTAGCGGTCACCATCTTCAATCCATCGTCCCAGCCAAAGCCCGACTGTCCACGCAGTGCTTGGACAGCGAGAAATGTTGATTTTATCTATTGAGAACTGTTAGCAGCATCACTGATTTGGATACAATACGTACGTTGCTGTAGTGGTCCTGAATCTTGTCTGCTGTCTTGGGTGGGCCCGGACTGTCCTTCAGAGCCTCGACACAGTGGGCCCAGATTTGGGGCTTCCAACCGCTGTCTGCCTGCAAGCCGTTGTCCTTGCCCCAGCGGAGTTTTGCGACCAAGATGGCGTCGTCGCCGTCCCTCCAGCTGCAGCGAGGCCCACTATCCTTTTTTGGAGGCATATATAGTTGCAGAGTCGGTTAGAACAGGGAAAGATATAAGCAGAACACGTAGAGGAATAGTAATGAGCGACTCGAGGTAGGCGGGGGAAAGTGTGACGGCCTCAAAAAAAGAGCCGGCCGCCACCGAGCACTCCATCGGCTCCGCTTTGAAGCGGCCCCACTTTGCCAAGGCGTACGTCTTGATTTTGGCTGGGCCGCTCCCACGGAGCCGTCCACCCGATCAGACTTCAGAACGAGGAACGAGCGAGGGAGTCTGTCAAGAGAGACTAGACCCAAGCAAGATCAGCTAGGAATTGACAACAGAAACTTTGCGACTCGGAGTTGCACGCCAGACTAGAGTTCGTAGTTCAGGTAGAGAGACAGATAGCGAGACGCTGAAGCGAGCACAGTGTGTTGAAGGGCCTCGACTTCTTGAGAATCGAGATGAGCGCAAGACCGTGACACAGCCACAAGAGTCCCAAAAAGGCAAGCGAATTTTCATCCAAACCCGCTCCCAGAATCGTCTCATTCTTGTGCATCGAACGTTGACGAGGACAAGGACGACAACGGCCACAACTAGGGCCGGTCGTTTTGCGCAAGTGCTAGCCGGCAGGTCAAACTGGTAAAAACTTGCAAGATTATCCACGACAAAGTCGGACAAGTCGGACGTCGCGGGCCTCTTGAACATGGGGTGGTTCCTCCCTGTGGGGACGGACTGGTGGAGGAACTTGCATACCAAGGTGCGTACGAATGCCTATATCAGCCTTGCGCGACGTCGGCTACCCCCTGGACTATCCAGGACCATCCTGTGTATACAATCCTAGACCCATCTCGTCGACTCTGATTCGTCCGACGTGAGCAGAGTGGGACCTCGTACCTTCGTATCTCCAGCGTTTCTGAAGAGGCCGAGGACCCCTCGGACGAGTCCGAGACGCGCGCTTCGCTGTGACACCATTTGCTGCACGAGTGGACTTTTTTTTCTCGGCGCGGGATAGGTGTAGCGCTAGTGGGTGGATCAGCGGGCTCGATAGCTCGATAGCGCATCACGGAGCATCTGGCCTGCGAAGGCATTCGCGGGGGTCGTTGCGGGACACCTTGGTGAGTGGGTGGATCGGCACGCAGATGTGAGGTTGTCATCATGGGCGATGATGGCACGAGGACGCGTGATGGCGGGACGTGTGTGGCCGACAGCGCGGCATCCGCGACGCAGGGGCTTGGTGGGGTGGGCGCGTAGGCGTTCGATGGCAGGCTCGCCGCGAGCCCGACATCCGTTGTGGGTGTACCAGTCTTCTTGGCGCGATAGGGCGAGGGCGCATGATGGTGGGACGACGCATGTATCGGCGAGACGCAGGGGCTTGGGGGCTTGGTGCGGTATAGGGCGATGGGCGTGCGGGCCAGGTATTCGTCACCAGCGGCGCGATGGCGGGGTCCGTCGGCTTCGTGGTGCTGACGCATCAGGGCGGGCAATCCACCACCTCCCGCAGATCTCAGATCGCATACCATCGTCCTGCAGAGGCGTCTTGCGTTGCGTCTTGTCTGGATTTGTACGGCTCGCTATCGGCGGATATCAGGCGGTGGGATGTCCACTATCCTTGGAAAAAAGACCGCACGACTGCTCTCGGTGGACTCCGAACAAAGATGGGTGGGCATCCGCATGTAGCGAGGTGGGTGGAATAAGTTGGGGCGCTGGAGTTTTGTGCGCATTGGTTGCCACACCAGGACGTGCGGCTGGGCGATAGCTCATGTACCTGGCGCTGTATACTCAATAAATCTCATTAAAATTCACAGTGACGCACTAGAACTCTCGAATCGTAGTGTCGGGTTAGTCCACGCTAATTTATTTGCCCTCGTTGTACTAGTCTGCTGATTTTGCGCGGACTGCACCGTCGTGGGGTCGAATTCGGGGCCATGGACATCACTGGAAAAACGGAGAACTTGATGGGGATTCCATTCGGATGTCGTTATGATTGATGTATGTACTTCCGTCTTATTTCGTCGCCTTTTCTTTGCCGTTGACGGGATGCTGAGTGCTCCAGGCACCTGCTGGAAGTGCGCTAAATCCACTGGTCCTCCATTGGCCCACTCATTTTTGACAAACTCTCTCTTTTTTTCGTGACCTCGGCGTTCGCGCATCGACACCCAAGGCTAGTACCCGCTCCTGCTCGTCGAGACGCTGGTACCCACTCGCCTAAGGCACGTAGCCGCCAGGGCCACAAAAACCCAGTTGTGCAATGCGGAACGAATCGAAGAGTGAGTCCATCACTGTGCTATATTTGTTGTCTAACCTTGAAAACAGACTTCCAGAAAATGAAGAAGGACAGACCTGGGTTGCCGATTCTGGGTGGTTGGTCGGTGGGCTTTGAGAATGTTCAGGTTCATAAAGGGAAGTCCGTTCTGTATTTTACTGGGGCTGCGCATTCACTTTGACACTCCGCTCGTCTTCCAGCTGATACATCTGGAAACAAAATCATTGATCATGCGGCTCGGTTCAACCTCGCCAAAAACTTTGTGCATTCTCCTGCGGCATTTAAAACGATTCGAAATCCTGCTTGCGCACTTGTTCCCCTACTAGTTTGATCCGCACCAGTCCCGCGTCTCGTAGATTCTCGTTGGTGGGATGGTCGACTTGTTCCAGGAGCGTTTGGAGTTCTGGGTGGTTGCGGTAAAGCCATATGGCGTGTAGAATTCCCGTTCCGTTGATAGCAATATTTTCACCATCTTTTGCGCCTCTGCGGACCAGTGAAGATGGTAAAGATAAGAGCATTAGCGCGATGGAGGCCACAAGACCAGCCGTGATCTGATATGCATTAGCTTAAAATGAAGGAGGAGAAGGGATTGTCCAGATACCGCTATTATGCTCGACTGTTGGGGTGGGTTGGTTAGACGCCAAAATTATACGGTTTAGATGTACTTACATCCAAACGTATTTGAGTAAGTATTTCGGTAACGGTGGCATCTCCTTGAAGCAAGAAAGGCGGTGGCGTCGGTTTGAACGTGGTGTACCCGCTGGAGGCGTTGTATAATAATGCATTATGTGTCGGGGGGATGTGGCCCACTTGAAATGGGTGCGCGTCAACAGGAAATTCGTTGGCTGATAGTGCTATAAGCTCACAAGTCCAGAACATGGAGGCGACAAGTATAGAGAGCGCGTTTTCGAGCTGATGAAGCGTCACATTGGCGGGCGGATGATCCTGATTGGCCGGCCGCAAGTTCAATTTTTGGATAAGGTACCTGAACGGCCGACCATTCGGGAATTTGAGATTTCCTTAGATGGATATTTCACTTACAAGTCTGCAAAGGATAACATGTCAATGGTGCCTCTGGCTACGGCCCGGGGATTGCGGGGGAAATCGGTTGAAGGCATATGCGAATACCAAAGTCCCCACTATGAAAGATACTGAGCAGGTAGGAATTCCTATTCAGTCACGTACTTACTGTGTCAAGAAACACATTTCCAGATGATGTATTTTGGGGGTCCGCTGGAATGTCCCAAGCTAAAGGCCCGGCCCGGGAGCGCGGCATCCAATTCGAGTTGGTTTTCTCAATTCCTGGAAACACTGTGCCAGGGATGATTTTCCCAGATTGAGAATCCACCACTGCCGTTTGGTTGACCAGTGACTGAGAGCATTGTAATAGTTGGACGGAAGAAACAGAGGTATTCATGGGTGGAATGAGCTGCACGGAGGGTCCCTCATTGTTGTCGGAATCCACGATTGGGATGGTGCTGTATAGTTGAATAGACGAGGAGACGGTGCCGGGAGCCAGCGTGGAGATTATACCCCCTTCTGTGATGGCGTTATAATGAAGTTTTCCGGAGAGAAATAACGTTACCTACCAGTGGTTGTGATAAAAAAATTATCCGTGCCCCACGCGCCGACGGAGGAATCAGACGGATCATGCAGCTGATAGGGCAGGGGAAAATCTGCCAAGTAACCACAGCTAATGTTGAAGCCCGTGGCATTCACGGTGACATTGCCTGTCCCAGCAGGGACCTTCAATACATCATACAATGTGCCTTCATATAATCCCAGGCTTGTCGCATTGGGCGCGACCACAGATGGAAGGAAGTATAGCGATCCAAGCGTATACGTCTCCAAATCTTCACCTCTGTCCAGTGTAAGGTTGTGTGTTGGTCACTTCTGAAAGAGAATTCACTTACAATGCATCATCCAGAGGATTGTTTAACCAATTATAGGCTGGCAGGCCTTCCGTTCCAACGCCAACAAGGCGAGATGAATTGAATGTTTCCAAAGAAAACAGCGCAGGAGTCGTAATGTGGAGAACCAGGATATTTGAAAGATACAAGAACACGGCAGAGATGCCAATAATCGATGCGGGGACCACCTTTTGATTCCAGAGCTGGAAAACCGCGGACCCAATTCCTGCCCATGCAGCGGCATTATCGTGGGTTGCGGTCAATGTTTGATCCCTCTCGAGGTTCCGTCTCGTAGAAAGAGTCTGTGTGACGAATACGAGCAGCGCCGAATAAATCTGTGATTGGTTCAAGAACTATTTCCGGTCAACATGATAAAAATGCGTACGGTTCCGAATGTTGTTGTAATTGCGGTGATTAGCAATGATACAATCTTCTGATTTTCGAGCGAGAAAACCACTCGATGTTCTAGCTCTCTGGACCACACTGCCACAAGAACCAGATGGATGGTGACCAGCGTAGAATGCAGAAGTAACGAGAATAGACGCAGAGCCTTGGATGACTGAAGCAAGGGTTTTTAGGTGCTACGTATTGTTGATGAGTCACGAGTAAACCAGAATTCACACATCATACCTTCCTTCGACAGGCCAAGCAAAGTTGTGGCGGAATTTATTAGAGTATCGACGGAGTCATCGTCCTGCGTTGTCGTTGTGCTTCCCTTACCCGCGAGGTGAAGCATCTTCGGTGTGAAGGAACGTAAGTGGGAGCGATGCATTGAAGGCTGGCAGGTAGTAGACGAGCGGAAGGGAGTGGATGTAACATCAGGGCGATATCCAAGCGCTTTTGACTTAGAGACCTTTGACCTATTCCTGTGAGGGGTAGAAGGATGGCATTCCGAACAAAGATGGATGGGCAATGTTCTTCTCGGGTTCGATGGTGATGATGTAGAAGAAGGGTCGAATACGTTAGGAGCAAATAGCGTAACGGGCAAGGCGAATCTTAGGCGATGTGAGAATCCTAGCAGAGCTAGAGAGGTAGAGGTGCACGGCAGTAAACGAATGCAGTTTTCCGCCAGTAAACCAAATGATGTAAACAGTTGTCAAAGATGCATCGCTGCCATCTATCAGTTTCCCTTGCCCACCACTGAGATCGAAACAGGAGACTTTGCGACGATCAAGCCAGAGATAGCTTCGGAGGGTTCGAGACCAACGGCGCCCCATCTCCTTATACATTTCGAGGATCGTGGTGGGATGAGATAAGGAGAAGAGGATATCAGAGCAAATTTAATGAAGGCCACCCGCCATCCGTGATAGTGGGTTGAATCTACCAAATATGGTCTTCGGTGATCTCGGTGATTCCAAACCGCGTCAAGCCTGGAGTCAAAAAGTATTCGCTTGCCTCTTCCATCGAGGCGTAAACTCTACTCAGTGAATCAAAGGTTAATATACTCCTGATACACCGCTCAATCTTTCTCAATTTTCTCGAACCATTAAATATCATGACAGTATTCAATTCCGCCTTATATCACAAGTCCCCGGTAGTTAATGTTGCCCCTCAAAACGTATAAGTGACCGTAACTTCCTCCGACTGGATAGGCACAAGCTGCGAGAACGTGAGGGAGGGCAATTCGATTCCGTTGTCCCTGCATGCAGCGCACGAGTCCTCAATTGTAACGGTAATGGTTACATTCGCCGCTGCAAAACGGAATCAGTTCCTTCACGGTCGGGGACAAGCGCGTATGAAACATACAGGAGACGGTCATCTCTGTTCCGCAGAGCCCCAGGTTGAAGTTCGAAGGTTGAAGGGCGACCGTCGTGGAATTCTCCTGGATGGCTGTGCCGCAAGCGCCGCGCGCGCCGTCAGGCATGTAGACCCTCGCTGCGGTTAACAACACGAGTTAATATGGGCAACACATGCGAAATCGTTTCGAGACACACCTGGTCCACTGAGGGTAGTGGCAGCGGCAGCAGCGACAAAAACAGCGAGAGAGGCGAAGGACTTCATGGATTGCACGGGGAAAGATGCGTGGTTGCTTCTGCAAGTCAAGAGGGCTTTTATACCTCTGGACTGTGGGTTGGCATGTTTTTTCGAGACAGGCACAGGGTCGAAGAAGCAGTGATAGGAACGTTAAAAGAAGTAATGCTTGAATTTTAGCACACGAATTCCTGATGGTCGAGCTCGATATAAATATCTGTGTATAAAGGGAATTAAGAGACAGCCGGGATTTAGAAACATGAGCGGAAATAGAGGGGCTGCTGGAGATAAGGAAAACAAAAGGTGCGCACATTATGAAAAAGCCTATGTGGTTTCAGTCCAGTTTATTGAACATGTAGTCGTTTAGCAGAGTGGGAAACTTGCGTCCATTTACTCACGGCCGTACCTGTCCAAGTTCTTGATCCACCCCATTCGACTTAAATCAAGGAAAGGGAGGGAAAGCAGATGGATGCAAACGAACGAGGAGGCCAACGCTACCCGTTTGCGATGGATGTCATTGGATGGCTTTTTTTGGAACTGCAAAGGCGGTGTCAAACATCGCACACGTTCTAATTTTGGTGTGTGAAAGCAAAGTAAACCATGAGATCGCCCACGTACTTGGTCCAATGGCTTCTGCGAAAATTCTATAATAAATTCAATGCGATGGGATAGAACCAATTCTGTTCAATTTATTAGAAAATGCAACCCACCACTGTCGCCGGTCTTACACACGATCCGCAGCGTTATCTTGACTGTTTTAAGCTCGCTGCCCATATATAGTCGGCGCAACGCTAATCAAATGCGACAATCACCATACGCTTCCGGCCAAGACAAAAGAAAATCACCTGACAAGTACAATGACGCGTGTGCGGGAGCCCACCGTCGTCATCGTCGGGGTCGCCGTCCCGTACCGTCACGAAGATCCAGAGAACAAGTTCGCGGGATGGATACAGGAGGCCCAGCTTCCGCTCGCACCTGTCCCTGGCCGCAGACGGTTGACGAAGGTGTTTTCGGGTGACATTTTGGACTTTTTAACTCACAAGATATATGGATATGGGCATGCGGGAACAACAGGTCTGCCTGAAGCAGAATCCGGTGAAATTCCACTCACGGAAGTACTGGATTACCACTCTGGAATTCATTTTGAAGCGTTAAAAAGGTTTAGGTCGGGTGGTCGGTCTTCAGGCTTAGACTCGCACTCGGCAGTGACTCGGCAAGGATTCTTTCTGAGTACAGCCTACCTGCGTACTACTTTCCCAAAACCGCCCCCCGAAGGTGAGTGGTATCCGAGTTATCTGTATCTACACAAATTCTCATCGATGGACAATCGCAAATATAGCCCAGCCTTGAACGTATTGGTGAATCTTCCAGTCGAACTCATCCACGAGATATATTCACATCTCGACGAAGTGGGCGATGTCCTATATCTTAGTATCACCTCCCAGGTGCTCTGGGAGATCGGAAGGAACATCTCCATCGCCACGCAGAGGCACTCGCAGCCAGTTATTCCTGGGCCGGCGACCGCATCATCTGCGTCGGAGATTATCTCGTCAACGACGACATACCCGAAACATTTCTGATACCAGAGGAAATGGTAGAATTCATCGCAGATGACGGCATCGAAGACGGGGACGGCCTGGCAACTTTTTTACTAAATTGTTTCCAATCGCAGGTTGCCGTTTTCTTTCATTTTTGTGACAACAAGGGCTGAGAAATTCGTCCTGCGATAGTGGTATCCATGCCGCTCGCCGCACTCTTTTTTTCTGTAGCAATCAACTTCGAGACTCCTTACAAACGTTCGCGCAATAACTCTCTATTCACTCCCTCTATTCATAACAATTCGAGTCCATCGGGAATAGTTCCGCCTTCCAATGGCTGGGCCTAGACCAGTGACTTGTCTGTATACGATGAGTCGATGTATATCGATGACTCGTCTCATATACAGGCTGGATTCGAGCCTAGGCTGGGCCAACTGTTGCGACAGAGCGTGGCAAAAAAAAACGAACCCTGATTGTCACTTTTGCAATTTCGCAGGAAGGACATATATTGATACGATGTTATGAGCGAGTACTCTGCTAGGTAGATGACATTGCATGGAACGGAATCGGCGCTCATGCGAGGTTAGCCACTGCTATCTTCAAGTCCTCGCGAAGGGACGGTAAGAAGTCGGATTTAACCGGATTCCACCCAAGGGAACGACTCCGCGAGGACTTGCAGCGCACATTACCACCTATCATGCGAATACGCGCCTTCACGACACCGATTCAGTGGACGGAAACGACGGGGAAAGCGATGGTTGTAACATACAGGGCCCATGTCTGCCTCCTCCGCTGCTGAAAATGGCGTCGGGCCTTTCGATCCAGCCTTGGCGCGGCCGGTCTCGACCAACACCTCCTGCACAGTATTGGCGAAATCGACGGGAAAATGTGCGCCGTTCTCTGCAAAATAGTAGCCTTCTTCGCCGTGGGCGGTGTTTGCAGTCGTCGACATGATCGAGTCGTAGACCAGTAAAAACAGATCAGAGACTGCTCATGGTCAGTGCTAGAAAAGCACTCATAGCAGCGACCAACCTTCCCCGATCTCGACGTGCGCCCACTCGTTTTTGCCCTCGCCGACGATGAACGCTTCTTGGCGACCGACGGCTGAGCGACAGAAGTTAATAAACAACCTGTTTCGCGTGTGCTGTGCTCCTGAATCGGCGACTTTGCCAGTTGCCGTCCCGAAGATCATTCCAGGAACGACGATATAGGTCTTGACATACCCTATGGATTTTTCTTGAATTATCAAAAAAAAATGAAAGGTGGTGCGCCATACCCTGCTTGTCGGCCTCGACGAGTTCCACGTCAACGTCTCTATGGGCCTGGGTGATGGGCAAGGCGGCTATTTTCTCGGTATCGATATCGTCTATGATATCCCTTGGGCCGTACATTCCAAATGCGTCGTCAGCAAGAATTCCTAGCCGGCTCGATTGTCAAAACATGTAGGTTGAATTTGGAGTCATTGTCACCTGTGCCGGACTAGGTAATCGTTAGAATACAGTTAGTGGTCCAGAGCACACAAATTACGCACAGCATGTATAAATTCGGTCTGGATCCCGGTGAGTTCGAATCTCTTTTTCGTGCCTCTCAATTGAGCCTTGGCAAGTTCAAGGTCATCGCAATCGGCCTAAGAAGCAATATGATATTGGATCCAGCCACGAAAGCACGGGAAGGCTCATACCAACGAGAAAATCACATCAGCTTTGGAAGCGAGAGTCTCGACGACCTCGAGATCCGAGTGAGATCCCACAACCACGTTGATCCCAGTCGCATTCTTGAGTTTCTCCGCATTCTCAGCCGAACGCACGAGGGCAGTAATATCGAACTGGGCAGCGTCTTTGTGAGCAAGGAGGAGACTCAATACGGTTCCGCCCAAATATCCTATTCATGTGGCGTTCAGCTCCTGAGCAAGATGAATTTCGGAAACCCTCACCGGTTCCACCAGTAATAAAGATGTGAGTTTGGGGCATTTGAGGATATTTTGATTCTCGCTGTCGGCGACTGGCAATTTATTGTCGATTTAATTCCGTGATCGGCGGCAAAAATGCCATATGCCGACGATCACGGCGGCGAAGTGCGATGACTAGCATTATTTTGCAGATGAATGAGGTCGTATCGAGCACAAGGCATCTGTTCCGTTGTTTGCCGATTTCACGAGAAAAAAACTGGGACGCATACACTATAATCCCCGTTTTAGCAGCAATAGCACGATGCTGCTGTTCAGGTAAGACAAGTGAAGCGGAGTAAGAATGCACGGTACCAAAAAGCTCCTGGGTCCCCCCTCCGTTAGCGGTCAATGAACATCTCTGCTCGTGCCCAAACAATCGTGCCTGCCGCGTGCGTCAGCTTCCCAATACTCCCAATACTCCCTGTACCTCACAACGAATCGAAGATCTGTCACAGACGGGTTTTTCGACACTCCGGCGGCACGATTGGCCCGGAAATGAGCCCACAGATTCATAGCGACTTCGAGATGTGGGCATTCCGACAGGACGGCGCACAAGGCGTCCCGGGGTATATCATTATTCAGGCATAGCTGGGTGTGGGAAGGGAGCGATTGTAGATGCTCGTATATCCGCGGGGACTCCTTGATGATTCCGAATATATTGAAATGTGTCAAGGAAGAGAAAAGCGGATGGTGGAGGTCGACGGCTTCGCGACCGCCGAACAGATTCTCCAGGGAGGCACTCAGCCGACGCAAGTGCATCCTCTCAAGGATCGGAAGTAATGCGGGGTTACAAGAGCGGCCAGTTGGTGCAAAATTGATGAGGCCTGTACAAAGTCGTAGCAGCTCCAATGCTACATTTGGTGGCCAATGTGCCAAGGCGTCGAGAAAGACGAGAGAGCCGCAATCATGCCGTCATACGCGGAGCCCGGTGAGGTTCTAACAACGCCATATAGTAAAGGCTCAATCCTGTTGAGATGAAATGAAGTTTGAGAGGACCAGATTAAAATTCGCCGAGCAATGCGCAGAAGGGTAGGGATTGTCCTGGGGTATATCGGGGCAGCGATCTGGAATATCTCTCGTCCCAAATCGGGAGGAAAAGTTGGTTTGCCGTTCTCGGTCATGGCGGTTGTGGACAAGAAAGTGGGACCACGTGCGCCCTCCTATGCTTACCATTTGTCGCTTCATATTTTCTCACCATCTGAGTTCAAGTTATCTGAACCGACCAGTATCTTGAAATGAATGATCCGCCAGTCGAAAAAAAACCTTCTTCTACTCTGATAGAATGTTATGGCGCAGAACATTACGAATCCTAATGATGGAGGGCAGCCGCCGCCGCTGGGTGCGAATTGAACAATTAATTCATATTTGTCTATGAGGGACGGATCGCAGGAAATTTAAGGTGCGTCACTTGTTATACCCTGGAGGCCTTCCCGATAAGCTTCTTTTTCTCTTTCCTTTTGTGTTTCCTAAGTAGCACTTCAATTCGGAATCCAAAAGCACGAGCGGAATATTTCTTAGCACTATCAGTGTAACGTACAATGTCGCAGGCTAGTGTGAGGCAGAGTTAAGAGCAGCCCTGTATGTAACGGGCTCCAAGAATCGGGTAGAAGGGAGAATAGTCTCGGACCTATTCGGCCGATCGAGATGCCGATTCCCCCGAATCGATCTCTGCCTCAACTCTGCCTACGACTCGACGACTGCACTGAAAGTTCACGAGTGGTTCCTCATACCTGCCCTCAACTCGCAACCGTTCATCCGGACCTTCCTCCGCACGAGCCTCCCGGTTCACGATTCACCAGATTTCCCAATGTCAGCCTAGTCTCTCTTGACAGACTCCCTCGCTCGTTCCTCGTTCTGAACCTCGGTGGAGGATTATCCAAGCGGACTCCGAGCATCTCGCTTGTCGACATCGACCTCGCCGTTGACAAGTTTAGCGCCACGATGACCTCTATGAATAACATGAACATTCTAGCGCGGTGAGTGTTGCCACTGCCCTCTTCTCTCCTCGGATTTATTTATTCCATCCCATCAGCGCACCGTACCAAAGCGTCAACGAGTGGCAAGGACCTGCAACCCAGCCAAGCGTATGGAACCCCGTCTGCGATCCACCGTACCAGTTTTCCCGTATGATGGATCCAGTGCTGCCATTCGACGGTGCCGGTCAACGATACTTTTCGCACACCGCGAGCATCCCGTTCGTCCCTTGCCACCACTTTTCAAATTACTGCCGCTCATACATTTGTTTTCAGTGCAACATATACCAACGCGGGTGAATTCATCGTCCCATACGCCAGCATCCCGTTCGTTCCTTTCCCCTGCTCCGTCACTGCCACTTATACTTTTCCTTCTCAGTCCGATGTACACCGACACGCGTGATTTCCTTCAGGCCGCCCACTCTACTCCGCCGTCCAGTGAGCACATTTATCCTTCCACGCCGACCACCGAAGACCTCGTCGACGCGTCGTTTTCTCCCTCGATGGCTATGGCAATGGCACCTTATACAAATGAATGGCCAGACCACGGGGAGATGTCGCCACAGTTTGCCGCTGACTCTGAACAGTACGCTTACTACGACATTCCTTCCATGCATTTCATCGACGTGTCGGTCGCTTAGACATGTGCCAGACATGATTGCGGCTTACAGCCCATCTAATACTCCTTCTCCTCCCGGCAACTCGGGCCCACATGTCAGCTCGGGGGATAAGGTGGAGGCTGAATACGGCGACGACGCGTATGGTGGCAATAGTCCGCTCTTTAGCCCCGCACCGAGTAACGCGTTTGAACTACAGTCCGTGTCGGTTTTCCTATGCTGCATTTCCATCTAATTTTGTATTGTTCAGCAACATGGAACCCTCGCCGGAATCGCCACCCCACGCTTCGCCCACCACTCCTGCGAACGATTGGGCGGCGCCATCCGAGGTACAGACCCAGCGGAATACCCGCATTCCGTCCCTTGCCACCCGCAATGACCAATAAATACCTTGTCCAGCAAAATCGTCCTCATTACCCTACAATGCCACCATACATGGGGCCCCATCGCGTCTTCGGCTATGCACTCAACGTGTATGCCGCCAATCTGCAATATTCGAGCAGCCCATCAGCCTCAGCGAGTTCCTCGCCAGACATGCACCGGCGCCACGATCCCCACCCCCGCGTTCACCGCGACATGACGCCTGTGTCTGGCCTGATGTCCCCGAACCCATCGCATTCGATTTCACACTCGTGAGCTACATCTGTCGCCGGGCCCTCGAATGCGGGTGCGCTGCACGGTCGTTTGGTGGACATACCAAATACTCAAGCCCGTTTCGTTCCCTTCTTTGATCTATAGGTGAAAGAGGTGGACACGATTTGGAACGCCGAATTTCGTTAAGGGGTTGGCGTTCGGCATACTTATAGTTCGTAGGAATTTCATTCTAGTCATTTTTTCACTAAATTATTTCCAATCGCAGGCTGCCGGTTTGTTTCATTTCTGGGAAATTCTGATAATAACGGTTGACGTCCTGCGATGGTGGTACCATACCGCTTGCCGCACTCTTTGTCTATAGCAACCGACTTCGAGACTCCTTACAAACGTTCGCGCTCCCTCTATTCATAACAATTTGAGTCCATCGACGATAATTCGGCCTTCCAATGACTGGGCCAACTGTTGATGCAAACTTGAATCTATGTTCCTCTCCTGCGACAAAAGCTTTCCGACCGTGGCAAAAAAAAACGAGCCGAGATTGTCACCTTTTCAATTTCGGGGGAAACGACATATATTGATGTTATGAGCGAGTACTCAGGTAGGTAGATGGCATTAGATGGAACGTTCGGAAGAACGAGGGAGGAGAATTGGCTGACGGAATCGGTGCTCATGGTAGGGCAGCAAATGCTATCTTCAAGTCCTCGCGAAGGGAGGGTAAGAAGTCAGATTTAACCGGATTCCACCCGATGGAACGACTCCTCGAGGACTTGCAGCGCACATTACCACCTAACATGCGACGAACCACCTTCGCGACAACCGTTCAGTGAACGGAAACGACGGAGAAAGTGAGTTGCAACATACAGGGCTCATGTGTGCCTCCTCCGCTGCCGAAAATTCCGTCGGACCTTTCGATCCAGCCTTGGTGCGGCCGGTCTCGACCAGTACCTCCTGTACAGTATTGGCTAAATCGAACATAAAATATGCACCGTTCTCTGCAAAATAATAGCCTTCCTCGCCGTGAGCGGTATTTGCAGTCTTCGACGTGATCGAGTCATAGACCAATATAATCAGATCCGATACTGCTCATGGTCAATGCCAGAAAAACGCTAATAGCAGCGACTGACATTCCCCGATCTCGACGTGCGCCCACTCGTTTTTGCCCTCGCCGACGATGAATGCTTCTTGGCGAACGACGGCCGAGCGGCACAAGTTAATAAGCAATCTGTTTCTTGTGTGTTGTGCTCCTGAATCGGCGACTTTGCCAGTTGCTGTCCCGTAGATCGTTCCGGGAACGACAATATAGGTCTTGACATACCCTGTGGATTTTCCTTAAGTTATCGAAAAAAAATGGAAGGTGGTATGGCATACCCTGTTTGTCAGCCTCGACGAGTTCCACGTCGACGTTTCTATGGGGCTGGGTGATCGACAAGGCGGCTATTTTCTCGGTATCGATATCGTCTATGATATCCCTGGGGCCGTACATTCCGAATGAGTCGTCAGCAAGACATCCTAACCACCTCAGTTATCAAAACGTGTAGGTTGACTTTGGGGTCATTGTCACCTGTGCCGGACTAGGAATCGTTAGAATACAGTTAGTGGTCCAGAGCACACAAATTACGCACAGCATGTATAAATTCGGTCTGGGTCCCGGTGAGTTCGAATCTCTTTTTCGTGCCTCTCAATTGAGCCTTGGCAAGTTCAAGGTCATCGCAATCGGCCTAAGAAGCAATCTGATATTGGATCGAGCCACGAAAGCACGGGAAGGCTCATACCAACGAGAAAATCACATCAGCTTTGGAAGCGAGAGTCTCGACGACCTCGAGATCCGAGTGAGATCCAACAACGACGTTGATCCCCGTTGCATTCTTGAGTTTCTCCGCATTCTCAGCCGAACGCACGAGGACAGTAATATCGAACTGGGCAGCGTCTTTGTGAGCAAGGAGGAGACTCAATACGGTTCCACCCAGATATCCTGTTAATGAGCCGTTCAGCTCCTGAGCAAGATGAGTTCCGGAACCCTCACCGGTTCCACCAGTAATAAAGATGTGAGTTTGGGGCATTTGAGGATATCTTGATTCTTGCTGTCGGCGACTGGCAAATTATTGTCCATGTGATTCCGTGATCGTCGGCAAATGCCAGGACCAGTGATTATAGGTGGCGAGGTCACATCCCGAATTTGGGCCCAAAAAAAATTTTGTCCGGACTATTGGCTCGGCGAGGGTCTCGAATTTTGTCCGGATTACTACAGCACTCGGCGAAGTTCAATTTTTTTTTGTCCGGATTATGGCTCACACATATTTTTTTCCTCAAAAAAGCGCTCCAGTGTACTATAGGAGGTTTAAATCGCTAAGATATCTGATATATATAGATGGTAATTGGCCCCAATCTGAACGGAATGCCTACATCACAGTCGGCTGTATCTCGCCACCAATCTAAGTCCGACAAACCAACATCTGGTCAGCTCATCAAATGTCCGGATTGTACCTGAGACCTTGGCGCAGGCTCGCCCATTTGTCCGGACGGCAGCTCAGACCTTGTCGAGATCAAAGTCCATTTGTCTGGACTCTGGCGGTGACCTTGGAGGGCAAAATTTGAAAATTTGTCCGGACTACGGATGCGACCTGGCCACCTATAATCACTGGTCCTCAAATGCCTATGCCGACGATCACGCATATTAATAAGGCCCTCCGGGCATCCCTGGCACCCCCGACCTTCTACTTACATCAGATTGTGTAGCCATGCACCCTACCTTACCCCGCTCGCAAGTCTCTCCCGGCCTTGTGCCTCGGCCGACTCGCCTCCCTTGCAGTGGATAGTGATGTTCAGGGCCCTCCCAGGCCAGGCCAGGCCGAGCCCAATCCAGGGCTTGAGTGGGCCTAGAGCTTGGGCTTCAGATTTTCCAAGCTTGAGGCCTGGGCCTGAAGCCCGCGCATGAGTATCACCTTTGAAGTTGACTTACAGCGTCAATTTTGGACAAAAAACTCAGAGATTGCGTTAGTCTTTATGCGTCTGATTCACCTGCAAGTTTTGGTGCTCAAAAACAAAAAGATTTGTATATTTTACCCGGTTTGGCAAGTTCAACTTCGGATTCCGAATAATTTCTTGTAGGCATGGTTCAACATTCGAAAACGAACTCGGTAAGCACTCTTTTGCATATACGATCGTACTCACATGGTTTCAACATACCACTCTGTCTGGTAATGTTGTCAATTGGAAGGTTATGGGGGCTGCCTTTCAGGCCCGGGCCCAGGCCCCAAGCCCCAGGCCTGAGGCCCTGTCTGAAGGCTTGGGCTCGGGCTTGGGAGATTTGAAGCCCAAGCCCTGTCAGGCCGGGCCCAAGCCGGGGCTTCCACGCCAGGCGGGGCCCTGAACATCACTAGCAGTAATGTCGGAAAAACTAGTTTTGCCTTATGGGCCTTATAAGGTCAAGCGATCTTATAAGGACCTTATAAGGCCTTAAAATTACCTTATAAGGTGGTTATAAGGGCTTATAAGATTGCTTCAGATTATAAGGCCGATAAGGTAAACTTGGTTTTTCCGACATGTGGAATCAGGTGAAATATGCATGATACATATAGAGTGCAGGTAGTATCGGAGCGACCATTTACAGGTGTTCACATTATTTGTGGTGGCATCTGACAAGCTCTGGTCACCGGAGTTTGAGATAAATATTCAGCGGCCAGAATCCGGCCAATACAGGATATATTGGCCGGATATTGGCCGAATATTGGACACAAATATTGGACGCCGTGTATTGGTCAAATATTGGACGCATATTCCACCTGCTTTGCCCCACGAGAATGGACTTGAAGGTTTTTATGTTGTCGGCAGCGGCCGGCTGTATCCGCGACCTTCAAACTCCGCTCCGGCCTCCTCCGCTTCCTTCTCTCTTCCATGTCCTCCGTGACTGGCCCCTCCTTCTTCCACAACCCATGGACGCACTCCTCGCAAACTCAATACCTACATCCTTTAGCATTCTTAGATCCTACATCCCAAACTTCAAACTGACTTCGTCCAAATTGCACCCGTCGCGACGATTCCAAGTCGCGTCGTACATGAGTGCCGAAACGCGTCAAGATGTGTATCCAACCCCACCCAAGTCTACTATTACTACCTGTAACTGATATGCATCTCTATCCAGGACTTTGTGGCCTTTTCTCTTGCTGTCCTGGTCGTTGTCTCGGAGCTCCGACAACAAGAGCGGCGTCTTCATGTGAGCTCCCATCGCGCACTCTCTACTTTTCTCTCCTGACTGATTCGTCAAGGACCACCATCGAAGTTCTCCTCGAAAAAGGTGTCACGGCCGCGCACCGTCGTGCTCATCTTAGCAAGCTGGGGGTACCATGTGCGCGTTTCACCCATGCCCCCGCCCAAGTCCTGCTATTGACGATACTTTTCTTTTTCCACAGGGTGCCGGCCACCGCACTCCTCGAGCACTTTGGCGAGGGCTATTCATTCTCCCGCTCTTTATACTCACTCTCCCCTGCAGCGACTAACGCACACAGCGGGCTACGCATACCTTCTATGCCACATCCGGTGTCGCAGAAAAAGGCTCCGTCAACGTCAACGTCGAGGTGCAGACGTTCGACGGGACTCCAGGTCCGTTATCCATGACATATGCACTTCAATTTCGGTGATGCTAACTCCCCGCACACCTGAGCATCAGTATCCTCGCTGCGCCCCTGGTCACGCTCAAAGACAACCCGACGACGCCCAAGCTGGAGCTAGACACTCCCGCGTTTGCGATGGCGCGCTGCTTCACGGTGCATGGGCCCCCGTAAGCTGCGGCGCTCGATTATCACCAGCTCGGTAAATGACCCTATGCAGAGCTTCTCGCGCCACTCGCTGAGTGGTTTCCCTTATGGTAAATGCCGCACGCTGTATTTCGGCACCCTCGAGCTAAACGCGCCGCAGTCGCTCGAGCCCGCACCCGCCGCGCCCGCAGACGCGCCGGCTTTCCGGTACGTCGCCTGTTTCATATTCATTCAAAGTTTTAAAATCATGCTAGCACGTTTTCAATATCGTGTACGCGTCGACAATGTCCAGATGCCAGAAAGGGGACGGAGCGCGGTGTGTAAAGTTAGTGTGTCTTGCATTGCCCTTCGATTGACGGCATTCACTGATGAGTGAGCTGCGGGCCTAGGGTAAGCATGGTCGTTCGAATTGCTCGCGCTCAATCACTTACATTCTGTGGTACAGGTTAGCTTCGGGCGGCGTGAATGCTGCAATTTGTGGAAGGGAGCGAGCTCAGACTTCCTTACTATTGTCGTAGCGTAGTTGTGCAATGGAATGAATTTGGGTTTTTAAAAATACACGATCCAGGGGAAAAAAATCCAGCCAATATTCGGTCAATATGGGCATAACGGCTGGCCAATATTCAGCCAATAGAGCCTGTTTTCTCAGAATATTGGTCGAGCTGAATTTGGACAATATTTGACCAATATCCGGCCAATACACCCTGTATTGGCCGGATTCTGACCGCTGAATATTTGCCTCAAACTCCGGTGGGTTCACATGCGTGTTAGTTATACTGTATTTTTTTCAATTCGACAGGGGGTGGGACGCGTGACTCGGAGTTGTTCGGCCGACGGATCGAGATCATCATGCCGACTTCCCGAATCTCTACCGCGACGACGACGTTACTTACTGCAAGTCCTCGAGTGGTTCCTCATACCTGCCCTTACCAATTCCTGGACCTGCCTCGACCGAAGACGGCTCACAACTCCCAGACCGGCGGCTAGCGATGATTCATGATCACCAGATTTCTCATAATATCAGCTCGGTGTAGACCCTTCGGAAGACTCGCGACTCGGACTTGGAAAATCTCACTCTACTACGACTTCTTCCCTGGCAATCAAATTTATTGGATATTGGTAGCCTTCGACACCGTTACTGAGTCCAAAATGTGTTCTGGTCACTTGTCTTTCATGAATTCAAGTATCAATATGCGCTCTACTGGCTACTTGCAGTCTGCAGGCGCTGGTTTCAATCGGCCCGGGCGCCATCGCCTGGTTGTCGCACATCTTACATCTTCTCGGGCGATACTTCCAGAATCAAGACGTGTGAAACAGAGACTGTCAAAGAACATCGTGCTGTATCCGGATCGCCTGGGCGTTGCTCCTGCTCGCCCTTCGACGGCACTACTCAATCTGTTTTGCGGATATATCCGTGTTCCTCGAATGCGAGGAGCAGGTAAGCTGATGCCATTTCACGCTTTGACCGAATATCAAAGCATCGTGATGCCCAATTAATTAACAAGAAACGAAGTCAAGAACCAGGGAGATGAAGCGTCAAGCCCCTCCTCGATGGTACCTCAATTTTCGGAGTGCCAGGATGAGCGGGCAGGCGAAATCCATCCCGATTCTGGGAATTCAAGAAAAGTTTATCTACTGGTGGAGGGCAGGGTCTGTAATTTTCACTTGCCTTTTTAACTATCGTTGTTCACCAGAACCACAGGTGGATAAGGACGCACATTGAAATTCTAGAACGTAGGTTCTCCACGCAGATCACGTTTTTGAGCGCGGTCATGACACCCAAATTTTACCATTATTTAACCACAACGCGCACCAAAGCGTAGCACGGGACTCCTCTCTCTCCACCTTCACCTTGCCTTCTTCCAAAAGTGCGACACACTCCTAAATATATTCCTCCTCTCCACCACCTCTACTCATACCCACCCCGACACCTCCGATGATGGCCTCAGGCTTTACTTTCAGATCGCTCGCCGATGGCAACTCCGCCGCGGCCGAGTTTACCACCACGATGGCCTCTATGCGTGACATTCTAGCGCGGTGGGTGCTGCCACTGCCCTCTTCTCTCCCCAGATTTATTTATTCCGTCCCCTCAGCGCACCGTACCAAAGCGTCAACGAGTGGCAAGGACCTGCCACCCAGCCAAGCGTATGGAACTCCGTCTGCGATCCCCCGTACCAGTTTCCGCGTACGATGGATTCAGTGCTGTCATTCGACGGTGCCTGTCAATGATACTTTCCACACATCGCGAGCATCCCGTTCGTGTCTTGCCCACTGCCCCAATTACTGCCGCTCATACACTTATTTTTCAGTCCGCAGTATACCAACGCGGTGAATTCATCATCTCATACGCGAGCATCCCGTTCATCCCTTTCCCCTGCTCCGTCACTGCCACGCATACCTTTCCTTCTCAGTCCGACGTACACTGACGCGCGTGATTTCTTTCAGGCCGCTCACTACACTCCGTCGTCTAGCGAGCACATTTACTCTTCCACGCCGACCACCGAAGACCTTGTCGACGCGTCATTTGCTCTCTCGATGGTCATGGCGATGGCACTTTATACAAATGAATGGCCAGACCACGGGGAGGTGTCGCCACAGTTTTCCGCTGACTCTGAACGGTACGCTTACTGCGACATTCCTTCCATGCATTTCATTGACGCGTCGGTCGCTCAGACATATGCCAGACATGATTGCAGCTTACAGCTCGTCTACTACTGCTCCTCGTCCCGGAAACTCGGGCCCGCATGTCAGCTCGGGGAGAGAGAGCCATGCGACTTACTGATCATCTTGATGTGCCAGGTTTCCCCACAAATTCTGCCTACGCGAACTAAGCGCGAACGGGAATTTCGCCCGCATAAGTACGCGAGTGACCAGGCAACAATACTTCAATCCTCAGTGCTCACTTCTCACGCCCACGGCTCCCGTATTAGATGCGACGACCCCTGCTCAAGCATTGTAAGTTCGCGCACACTGACCAGAACGAGGGACGACCGAGGAAGCCTGCCAAGAGACTTCGACTCACCTTAGGCTGACGGTGCGGGACGTCCCGCACTGTAGAAGGATGGCAAGTATCAAGCTACGCCAAAATTGTTGACATAGACGACCGGGCATCTGTCAAGCTGATTTAATCCCCACGCGTGGAAGACCTTAGGAGTAGGTCTTCTATTCTGTTAGTCGTCGTCTATAGAATAACATTCATCCACTAGGAGATTCGCTAACAACGACGCGGAGAATAGCTAGCTTCAGACACGCGTCCTCTTTGCCATTTCATCGTCCTCTCAAATTATTCACCAAAAACAAGACCAAAAAATAATCCCAGGACGTCGATATGGACAGGTAGATGATCACGCCCTACGAATGATACAACGGCTTGTCTGCGAACTACGACTGTTCGAGCGTATCTACTATCGCCTACAGCGACCAACGAATTCTACGCCAGAATCATCAGACGCGGGGGCCACGGGCAACCCTGACAAAATTCAACGTCCAGGTGGAGGCTGAATACGGCGATAACGCGTATGGTGGCAATAGTCCGCTCTTTAGCCCCGCACCGAGTAGCGTGCTTGAGCTACAGTCCGTGTCGGTTTTCCTGCTGCATTTCTATCTAATGTTGTATTGTTCAGCAACATGGAACCTCGCCAGAATCGCAACCCCACGCTTCCCCCACCACTCCTGCGAACGATTGGGCGGCGCTATCCGAGGTACAGACCTCGTTCGACACCATTCCCAGCGGAATACCCGCATCCCGTCCCTTGCCACCCGCAGTGACCGATGAATACCTTGTCCGGGAAAATCGTCCTCATTACGCTACAATGCCACCATACATGGGGTCCCATCGCGTCTTCGGCTATGCACTCAGCGTGTATACCGCCAATCCGCAATATTCGACCAGCCCATCGATCTCAGCGAGTCCCTCGCCAGACATGCACCAGCGCCACGATCCCCACCCCCACGTTCACTGCGATATGACGCCTGTATCTGGCCTGACGCCCCCGAATCTATCGCAGTCAATTTTACACTCGTGGGCTACATCTGTCGCCGGTCCCTCGAATGCGCGCTGCACGGTCGTTTGGCGGACATCCAGCAGTGAGTCAAGCAATTGAGCCCCGTGTTGTTCCTGCTGACATCAATTTTAGGGAGAGATCTGTTGCGTGCAGGAGCAAGAGGCAGACGCGGCGTTATCCTCCTTTGTGCGTCTTCCATTTAATATCTCGCGAATATCTGGTTTAATCTCCGCAGGTCCATCCACCTCGAGACCCCTGTCCTCCCACCTACGCCCCATTGTCTTTTTGCCCGCCCCCCCTACATACCTATCACTCATGGCGATTCTACAGTGCCCGACCTGCAAGAGGAGTTATGAGCGCACCTGTTCGTTGCGACGGCATCTTCAGAAGCGTTCTTGATGTTGCATCCCGACACAAATGAGCTGTATTATCTATCTATGCGGACCATAACTAGATTACTTGCTTCTTGGGCACCACGACAGCTATGTAATTTCTTAGAATCCGAGTCTGCATTACACTGTGACACAGACGAGACCTTATGGAAAATATCGCTCAATAGTATTCCATTCATAAAGTCGGGTTCAAGTTCAATTGTGCAATGATCCGAGTCTTCCAACCCTCGAATTGAGAAACAAGGTCCATCACCGACAAACCACGCAAAACGCTGCTCCGAATCTCAAGTTCCCTGTCTCTACACCCGTGGTAGGACGACTGCTTGTATTCGTATCTCGGTATTCAAACAACACACAGGCTTCGGTTGGCGCGCAACCGGCGGCGCACCGCCGCAGCCCGCGCTGAACCACAACGAGGTGAGTGGATTTCCTATTAACCGAATCGCCGAAGATAATGATGCTGATGCGCTAGGAATAGTAGTATATTGTGTACAATCTCAACCAAGTGCGGTTGGGGTATGTAGTGATGGTGAAGAGCAAGAATAACGCATCTAGGATAAACTGGATATAATCATTTGTTTTTCCGGGTTTAAACCCCAGCCCCGGATCCGTTCAAGTCTTGTCTCATGATCATTATTATAATATTGCCCGGGCTCCAGAAAAAAGTTATGTGCATATCGCCTCCATCGCACACCACCCCCAAGTATACATATGACCGACACTCACAGTCCGGCGACATGGCAGACTTCTGCAATGATACGTACGCAATGATTGTATCGACGGCGGGTTGTCGCCCAAGCCCGGGGCCGTCAGCGCCCGAGACAGCAGGCCACAAGAACGTTCCCTTTCAAATTAGACACAGACGGACTCCGACATTCTACGCTGATGTCCGTTAATTCCGGCTTGAGATCCAGATTGCTACCTAATTACTTCCCTACCTACCGAAATTCTAAGACAGAATCTTGATATGCAGTCCGCCTAGGAGAGTTACACGAACACAGCATCCAAGTACGCGTAACCGAGCTTGATGCCCATTCAGAGAGCATGCCCCATATCGACACACAGCTCCTTCTGTCATATAATACCATCATGCGTCGAAGAATATAAAAGCCGCACCGGGCCAATTTCCGCTTCCTCCCTCATCAATGTACCGCTCCAAATTTCGACCTGTGCCTTCGAACGAGGTGGAGGCTCACGATATCGGTAGCACTTCCCTACGTGAGGGATATGATATGAAGACACGCCTGGGTCGCGCAAGACCTTTACATGGTACGCATACATATTTTGAATGCCTTTGATTTCGCTTCTGACGCGGCTAAGGCTTTCATTCATCCAAGGCTTTGCAATTTTTCTCTTTACTCCTACATTCCACGCTGGTCGCCATCCATGTGCTTCTTGTGGTGGTGTGGTATGGAGCTCTAGAGCATCGCGCGGCTTTCTCTCTGAGAAACCAGAAGATTGTGTCGTTGGTTATAACCGCAACAACGACGACCTTTGGCACAGTATATGATCTTAGAGATATCGGCATGGGATGGTTCTGATTGAAACACAATACAGATTTATTCGGCGCTCCTGGTTTTCGTGACGCAAACGCTTTCTATGCGGCGCAACCTTCAGATGGATCAAACATTGACCGCCACGCACGATAATGCCGCTGCATGGGCCGGAATTGGGTCCTCGGTTTTCTATCTCTGGTATCAGAAGGTCGTCCCTGCATCGATCCTTGGCATCTTTTCCGTGTTCTTGTATCTTGCAAACATTTTGATCCTCCACGTTACGACGCCCGCACTTTTTTCTCTAGAAACATTCAATTTGTCTCGTCCGGTCGGTGTTAAAACGAGAGGTCTTCCTGCCTATAACTGGTCAGCTAATGTCGAGAATGATTTGGGGTGAGGAAATTCACCGCAACCGTGATCAATACACTGATGTCGTACTCAACAGTCATCTTGAGTCCGACTATGCGCCATTGTCGCTACATTTTCTTCCTTTTGTTCAAGACGGGAATACGACAAGCTTGGGATTGTACCAAGGAACATTGTATGATGTCCTGGACGGGAATACCGGGTCAGACAATGTCGCCGTCAATGCGACAGGGTTCAACATCAGTTGTGGTTATTCGTCGAATGCGTCTCTGTCATACGATGATGGGTCTTGGGTGGTTCTTAACGGATCAGCGTATCCTCAATATGTTATTAAAAACACTCGTACGGTTGAATTTTATCGTATGAAACTTTACCTCTGAAATCATCACAGAACCGGGCATAATTTCCGCCCAGTCGGTGCCTAGGTATAACTCCCTCATGGTGTACAGCACGATCCCAATCCTGGATTCGAACAACAATCGAGGCCCCACTGTCAACGTCACCCCACCTATGAATTCCTCCGTTTCTTCTATTCAACTGTTTCAATGCTTTCAATCACTCGTTAGCCAAATAGCCATCGTGGACACTCAGTCCGGGCAAATACTCTCGAGTACGGTGCCAGCACCAGGAATTGAGAAAACTACCTCGGCGTGGTTGCCGTACGCTGGGCCTGCGCCTGTCCCCGACCCTCCCACCAACCCTAACACGACAACGTCCGGAAATTTGTTCATTGACGCGGTATGTGATCCGGTTGAGTCAGAATTGCTTGCCCTCAGGTGACTTTCGCAGTGGGGAACGTGGTACTCTCACATGCCCGCTTCCGATTTCCCATTGGCTTATTCAAGTGATCCTACCCCGTCATATATTTCCATTGCAGACTTGTAAGTGAATTATGCCCATCGGGGGAAATATCAACACCATTGTATTCCGTGCAGTTACTTGATCCAGAAGTTGAACTTGCGGCCAACCGGTCAGGATCATCCACCGAGTAGTGTGACACTTCATGAGCTCGAAAATACGCTGTCGACATTGGTCGCCACCATGTTCTGGACTTGTGAGCATGTTCCACTATCAATTGGTCAACCTGCTATTAACACACGACCATTCCTAAGTAGGTCACATTTCCCCGACGCACGGCGAAATAATCACCACCAACGCCTCTATCGATCCCGCATCCCAATTTGTGATGATAAAGTCAAGTCCGACACCTCCTTTCCTAATCGAAGGAACTGCCACCGTCATGGAAATAGTTACCCAAATACGTTTGGATGTAAGCAAATCTCAGCCATCCAAATTTGGTACCTGATCCTCGTATGTCAGTTGAGCATAATAGCGGTACATGGCCAAACCCTGCACCTCCTTCCATTTCAACTAATGCATCGCAGATAGCAGCTGGACTTGTGGCATCTATCTTCCTCACGTTGCTGTCTCTGCCCTCTTCACTCTTTCGTAGCACAAAATATGGTGACGATATTACCGTCAACGGAACGGGAATTCTCCACGCGATGTGGTTATATCGCAACCATCCGGAACTTGCGACCCTTCTGCCGCAAGCCGAACATGCAGACAACAGGAGTTTGCGGGAGGCGGGGATGGTGCGAACGAGGCTGGTCGGGGGACAGGCGCACACACAGAGGAGTTTCGAGTCGTTCGACGCGGAACGCCTATAGAGGCGGGGATCTGAATCGTCGCAACTGGTAGATAAAGATTCCTCTCGATCTGAGGGATAATATGGACGTTAGTTTGCAAACGGGTTCTGGACCCATCTATATATTCCAATTTCTGCTACGCAAACACCGTTGGACTTGAATGAAGGCGAATTGAGGGTATTAAATGCATGAAGTTGAACTTATCGGAATTGTTCGGCCGCCGGGCTACGGTATCCCGATTCCGATGATCGCAATCAGGATGGCGTTATTGTGGCCTGCTTGTCTGCGCCCTCTCACTGCGCTCTCACCACCT
Organism: Mycena epipterygia; assembly: GCA_029281465.1. Taxonomy (NCBI): domain Eukaryota; kingdom Fungi; phylum Basidiomycota; class Agaricomycetes; order Agaricales; family Mycenaceae; genus Mycena; species Mycena epipterygia. The sequence goes on along the minus strand of JARJCQ010000021.1, from coordinate 308,515 downwards.
CCACTTCTACCATCTCCCAGGCTCCCGAATTCACCCAACTACTTGTCCTCGCAGTTGGGAAAGCCTCCATTTCGAATGCGATTCGGAATCTTTCCGAGCCTCCTCTGGAGTGCGGTACTCTCGCTGCCCTGTGTGATCGCCACCCTCGACCAGCACATATTCGACGTCCCCCCACCGAAATCGTCTGGAATCCTGCGGCGCTTTATTCCAGAGAACTCCGACAACCTCGCGGAGGTGCTCCGAATCGCTCAGGTCACCCCCAGCATGCCCTTTGTCCCGGAAATTATGCTCACACGACCACTTTTATCCAGGCACACAACCTCGATATCTGGCAGATAAGCTCACATTCCGCTCCCCATGTCGATATATACTCCCCTCCATCCGCCCCACCTCTCCCGCACGCCCTGCTGGCCACCCCGCACTCGCTGAGCAACATCAGCGTCCCCGCCTCGCGGCCGGAGCTGCACGCGGTCGAAATTCCAGACGATTGGGATCTGGGATCGCTGGAGAACAGCACCTTCCATGCGACGTACCACCCGCAGTGGGAGGTCGATGCATTCATCCACGCCATGGCACGCATGCATCCCGAGTCGGTGTCGCTGCTCCGGCTCGGCCACAGCGGCGAGGAGCGGGAGATCATGGGCATGAAGATCTCTGCGCCGAGCAACAACACGAAGCCAAAGCTGGGCTTTGTCGTCCTAGGCCCGCAGCACGCGCGCGAGGTCCGTCGTCCCTCCCCGATATTAATAATATGCTGACTGCATCGCAGTGGGTAGCGACTTCGACGGCACTGTACGTGGCTCACGCGCTGCTCGCCAACGCCTCCGAGCCGCGCTCCCTCGCGTACCTCCTCGACGTCTACGTGAGTCTTCCCTCCGCGCTCCAGTCCCCGTCTTACGGCATCGTAGGACTTCCACATTATCCCGTCGCCGAATCCGGACGGCTACGTATACACCTGGGAGAGCGACCGCTTCTGGTGGGCCCCGCTCGCGCTCATCCTATGACCTTGCTTATACTTCCGGCACCAGGTACAAAAACCGCCAAATAGTGGGCCCGCACGCAAAGTGCATCGGAATCGACATGAACCGGTACGTTATGCTTCTGGCGCGCTATATTTGATCCTTACGTATCCCCCTCCCCAGAAACTGGGTGTGTGGGCGTTTTCTCATTGAGGCGTGCGATTTACGGGCACTAGGGCATGCACTGGAAGCCGCACGCGAAGAATCCCCTGGTGTGGGCCGATGCCGATGACGAGGAGATGACAGAGCCCGCAGACGATTCGGAATTGAAGAAGAAAAAGAAGAAAAAGAACAAGAAAAAGGAGCCGGCGGACCCGTGCTCGCACTGGTACCCGGGGCATCGCGCGTTCGAGGCGCCCGAGGTGAATAGCCTCGCGAACTACATCACCGCGGTCAACGGCGTCGGCAAGGGCGCAGGCAAGGGCGGCGGCATCGTCGCGTTTTTGGATCTGCGGAGCTATGGCCAGATGCGTACGTCCCTTCCTCCTTCTTTCCGTCCTTATTCCTTCCCCACCTTGTGATCATTTTTCGCTCCACTGCGATTGTGATGCTGATACTAATGCTGATAACGCTAATTTAGTCGCGGCGCCGTTCTCGTACAAATGCGACCGTCTGCCGAAGGACGCCGAAGACCAGATGGAGGCGCTCCTCGGCGCCGCACAGGCGGGCAAGTCCGCGTATGGGACGCCGTTTATGGTGCGTTTCCTCCCTACCCTCTTATAAATATATAAATCTACTCCTCAACATGTATGCTGACGGTGAACTATATACAGACGGGTAGCCTCTGCGAGCTCCTGTATCGGTACGCTCTGTTTTGCGCCTCACGTTTCCTGAAGTACTTCGTGTACTCATGTCTGTGATAGGGCACCGGGCAATATCCTGGACTACGTGTACAAGGAGGCGGGCATCAAGTACGCGTACGCGGCGTTTTTGCGGGATACGGGGACTGTGCGTCTTTTATGTCTGTCGCGTTTGTGCTGGGCTCATTTTTTGTTCGATATTTCTGTGCTCTGCTCTCTTATATTCTATCTCTTCTCATGCGCCTTCCCTCCCTTCCCTGCGCTTTCTCTCGTCTTTGCCTTCTGTCATTGTGGGAAACGCAGTACGGCTTCGCGCTCCCCCCGGCGTGGATCCGCCCCGTGGGCGAGGAGACGGGCGACATCGTCGAGTATATCAGCAAGTTCATCGCACGGCAGCGTGGGATTCCGTTTTGAGGGCAGTGGGTGGGTGTGTGGTGGTGGCTGCGGATGTAACGAGGACATGTCGTATGTGGACGATTGAGAGGGGATGGAGGTGTGTGGAAGAGGAGAGAGGAGGCCACACTGTACGATATGAATGTAGGCCCCGTTACCTGTACCTTCGCTGTGGAAGTTGGCTATGTATACTGTTTTCCCTTTTCTTCTCGAAATACATGTTGGAATTCGGAATTCGGGATTGATTTTGCATTACGCCAGTGGCTGTTGAGGAGTAACTAGTACACGTCGGTTGTGGTAGGATGCAGACTAGTACTGGAATAGTGAACTGGCACCGCGGCGACCGCTGGAAGGAGACAAGGTTCGTCAAAAAAAAAAATTGACGCCAAATGGGTTTTTAACTTGAACAGGATGACACTAACCCAGGGCCATTGCGTATATGTAAAGTTGACTTGCACCTTCGATTTGTATTTATGCCTAGAAAGCTTCAACATGGGTCAGTAATTTCTAGATTCACTGGAAAGGTCTGGTGCGTAAAATCGGCGGGATTGAACTGTTCTTAGTTCTAGGACGCGTGAAAAGTCTGCTTCGGGAGCCCGCTTGATGGTAAGTATGGTTCAAAAGTGCGGGTTGACTATACTCTGTGAGCAAGCCCTGAACATCACCATTGTCATCCTTAGAGGGTTTATGTATCAGTCTTTTAGTATCGACGATGGTCCTAATTTTTTTTTGTACCAGTTGCGTATGGGATCCGGAGTTTGGCATTCAACTAAAAAAAGCGACTGGACAGAGTGGAAAAATGACTGGCATGCGGTCTGAATAAAAGGCATGTTGAAAGCGAACGTGAACATAGCAAAGGTGAAATAAGAGTCGACATAAGAAAGTTATGGAGACACTGCGTTCAGGGGTACCGCAGCACCGCCTAGCCAGAGATAGCCGGAGGTGCCGTCTAGATGCTGCTAGATGCCGGCTAGCCGGTCGAGCCACGCGCGGCTAGGGCTCTAGCGTCAGTGGCGAGGTTCGGCGGGTGGGCTAGCCGCAGCAGGCGGCTATGCGGCCTCGCCATAACCTCACAAAACCCAATCAGGCGAGCCTGGCTAGGCAACCTAGCTATACATAAGTAGCCAGACATAGCCTCGGCTCGGGAAACCTAGCCGAACCCGCGGCTATCAACCCGCTGAACGCAGTGAGACCTTGGGCGCTGCAGCGTTTCCACTCTGAGGTACACCGGACCACCAGCGCTGCGGCATTTCTACTCTGAGCTCCCCTATCATCGCCTATCATCGCAAAAGTCCGCTATATTGACAATCGCTTCGCTCGGACGATTTAGTCGGTGGATTTCGTGCGTCCTTGTTCCACAATGTTGTGATGGAATAAACCTTTCTTGGCTGGGATTTCCATGGGCCGTGGAGTCGGTGATCTTCAGTGACTCGGATCCTATACGGTGAGAGCTCCAGACGACTCGGAGTCTGATACCCACATGATCGGTTTCGTCCCCTCGCTCCAGGATTTGTAGGTTTTCTTGCCGGGCTGTAAGTGTCCTACGTATACTTGGGGGTTGTGTGAGGCCTTACGCCTCGCTGATATAACCATTATCTGGAGCCGGCAATGATCATGGCACGAGACTTGAGCAGAGCTGAGGTTTAAATTCCAGAAAACAAACGATTCTATCCACCTTATCCCAGATGCGGCTTATCCCTGCTCTTCACCATCACCACATACCGCAACCGCACCTGGTTGAGATTGTACACAATATACTAGCGCAACAGCATCATCATTGTCCCGACTTGGATTCACAGCATGTATGAATCCACTCACCTCATTGTGGTTCAGCGCGGGTTGCGGGGTGCGCAGCCGTTTGTGCCCCTCGGGCATCATGCAGCCACGGAGCTCGTCGTTTGCGAGCGCCGTGCCCGCGTCGGTCCACACTGTAGGCGCGCTCCGTCCGAGACCCTTCGTCGATCTCGAGAGGTGTCAGCCATGGGGATAGGCGCCACGACGAGGAGCTGGTGGAACCTACATACCTTTTCTGAGCAACAGCACAGCCGAAGTTGGCGTCATAATTCTAGGATCCGATGCAGGTACATAAGCAGATATAATGAGGCAAAGGTGGCTGCGACTGTGCACGAACGGCGTTGATTTGCTCGTAGAACGGTGCTGCAGCAACTTCGCACAACAGGAGCAAGCCGGTGTTATCGTTCAAGCTGTCGTTTCACTCTGTCAGCAACGGGGAAGCCACGCGAGGGGCTCTTACTTTGAATGGCAATAGTTAAAAGCCTATGCCGATACGTTCAAATTTAAGTTTGGGATGGAGAGGAAGGTACTGAGCACCTTTGACACCATCTAAACACGGGGTGTAAGCGACAACGAATGATGAAGGAGATCTAAACAACCACATCGGCGAAGTACACCCCACGTCCGAACATGTAGCCGCTGGACGGAGCTGCATACGTCGGTTGGTCAATCGCACGGAAACTGAAAGTATTGAAATGTAGCACCTTCAGGGGGCGCGATGCGGAGCCCGTTTTTCAAGATACCTGGAGGCAGGTTATCATCTAGCTAGAATCGGCGCCGGCGGACCCACCGGCAAAATTCGTCGATCGTGAACCGTGCCAGAGCAAAAGCCGCTCTCCGTCGTCAAGCTGGTCGTGGCCCGCGCTCTTCCACGCGTCTGTTTCCCTGGACCTGGAGTCGCCAACGCATGAGCGTGATCCACATAATACGCAACGGAACCGAACCGTTCGACCTTGAATACATGCACGACGTCGATGTCGAAGAGGCTCTTCCGGACCTCCGTGTCGTGCACGTACTTGGCGATCCCGTGGAACTCATGGCTGTCGTTCGAGACCGGGGCGATTGCAGAGAGGCCTAAAGATAGGAAACGCTCGTCCATGGGGTGCAGACGTTTGTGGGTGGGGGAGTTCATGATCTTCGATGCGACTTCCTGCGGCGGTATTCAGTTCGCTGGTCAGCGCTTCAGAGCAGAGGGTCCCACCATATCCCAAAGGGAGTCCATAAGGTCTAATTCCTAGAAACGGTATCATCATGGATGAATGTGTGACATCTGCGTAAGGAAGAACCTCTTTCAGGGCGGTATGGTTGTAAATAACCCTCAGCGGGAATCGTCCCGAGACGTGGGGTATAATCCTGTCGCAGGGTTAGGGTGCGCGATGCGCGAGGGGTGGGGTCTCATACGAGTAATAGGCGCTGCTGAGCGCTGTAAAGGCGGCCTCGGCGCCACCGTATTCTTTTGCTACGTCACCCTGGGGATCCTCGATGACGTCCGCGAGTCGCTGCAAGGAAATTAGCGCACATTGGCAATCAGTCTTGGAGCACAACCTTCAGGGCTGAAAACCCCTTTGAAATCGTGGAGGTTCCCAGCTTGCCTGTGTAGATTCGTTGGGTTTTGTCAAAATTGGAGGCCGAAGGGACGGACCGAGAGGTATTTAGCTGCGTTGTAGTTCATGGCAGCGAGGTGGGCCTTCATGGAGCTGAAACAATGAGCGACGAGTTAACCAAGGGAAACATGGGACCTACTCTTGAGAGAAGATAATGTTGCATAGTGTCTGGTTTGCGATTCAGTTGACGTCCGAGTGCGTGTCAGACGGTCGTACCAGAACTTGGGGCGCAAGAGTTGATGGCAGAGCACTCGCGGTATCCTTCTCCGCATCACTGACATCTGCTTCATATTGACGATCTGCAGTTATCATTCGTAAGTCTGAGAGCGGACAAAATGCATATGCATACCGAGCCACATGTACTTTCCTGCGATGCCGTTCAGATAGGGGGGGGTCAAGTAAACGCGAAGACGAACCGTCCTGCGGCGTCGTGCTCTCACGCTCAGCCCATTCCACACCGGTCTTGGATTTAAACTTTTTATTGAACATCTTCTCGGCGTCAGAGACAGATTTAAATGACTCTTCGAGACGTGTCTGGCCCTCTTCTCCCACTCGCCCCCAGCGCGTGTAGAGGGAGTAGGAGTCGGGATTTTTTGCGGATTGTAGGAGTTGGATGATATAGAATCTACAATCATTCGCCTCACCGCACGAGATGGCTTGCCGGACTCACTTGTTCTTGTTCCGATTGGCATTGATGTCGGCTTGGTTCAAAATAACGTCCCAGGGTTCACTCGTAGCATAGACACGGTGAGTATCTGATCAAGACTCAGCACAGATTCAGTATTCACGGATGACTCACCCTTTCGACCAGAAAGAGGGTCAACCAGAGCCTGATTGTGTTATTTGAGTAACGAGATACGAATACGAGCAGTCGTCTCTACCGCGGGTGTGGACACATTAGAGACTCGCAGGCGGATGCTAGAGAAAAATCCACGGTTGCGGGTGGTGATTTGGCCCCATCTTGAAGGAACAGGGCGCAAGAACATGGAAGTTGTGAACAAGTTGGGAGAGTCCACGTGCCCAAACATTGCCGACGCCTGACGGGCCGCCAATCAACGATTGAATCAATGTTGGTGGTGCGCAATGCGAGTTTCCAATTCGTTCCCACGCTTTAATTGCCGGAATGCCGCTGGTTTTTGTTGACCCAAATATTAGCCGATCGTTAAACACATTTTCAGCCTGCAGCAGCGTCGGAGACCTACTCCATGAACGGTGAAAGTTGTTCTTTATATTCTAACCTGTGTTAGTGGGGGATGAATTTTCCTCAGTTTGAAAAATGCCCGAATAATCAAGGAATTGTCCGCCAGATTGTGCCGCTCGGAAGCAGATGAGCGTCTTTTGAGATTCTATCCTGCTGAAACACAGATCTGCATCCTGCGTACATTTTTGGTCAATGGAGTTTAGCCAAAACTGGCCTTTTCAGGTCGGAAAACATGTTTGACGGTGCAAAGTGTTAACATTTACACATGTTTGCATACAGCACCATTTGACTGTTCGGTGATATAGCGTGGAACAACGCAGTCCTGTGCACCAAGTAATGTGCCAAATATGATTACAGAGTATCGATAATGGCGGTAAAATATTCTTCTGCATGTTCTGAGGCCCCCTAGATTTCGTGTAAGCTGCCAGATCAGGCCAGAATTTCGTGTTCGAGATGCTCTGGTGGTCTCAATTCAAGTGGAAAATATTCCCCAGGTGGGATAATATAACTAGTGGATACCTTGCAGATTTTGAGCATTTTCGTTTGAGAACAGAGGGAGAACTGAGTACGAGAGAGGACGAGGAAGTGATGGGTCACCCAAAAGCGATCGAGGCGCTGCACGTGACAGTCGCCGATGATCAATCGGGATTGCCCACCACAATCAAGCACTGCCTTGTGATTCGTATCTCTCACTCGACCACCATGTCGCAAACAGAATATCCTGTGTTTGAGACGATGAATATGCCCTTTCGCAGGCTAGGGCCCAGTGGGCTCCGTGTCCCTCTCTTCTCTCTTGGAGGATGTATGCTCTTTGTTCGGATCTCTCTCACATTGCGTAATCTTGGCACACAGGGCTGACACTGGTAGGATCCGTTCCAGTGGATCCTGTGGTTAGCCTGAACGATTAGCTCGTTGCACAGCGAGTTGAATCCGTTCCAGGAAATCATCCGCACGGCGTTTGAAAATGGCATCAATATGTTCGATACGGCCGAAACGTACGGGAATGGGAAATCTGAGCTGGAGATGTACGTCTGGCTTGCCCTGTCAAATAATGACGTTAATTGCGTGTTCCCAGGGGTCGTGCTATCAAAGAACTCGGTTACAGGCGCTCAGACCTTATTATCGTGACAAAGATTTTCTGGGGCATTCGCGATGGACCCAACGATTCGGGGCTGTCGCGCAAGCAGTGCGTTCCTGCGTACCTAGTTGACCGGTGGACACAAGAATCAGATCACATACTAGTGTCATCGAGGGTACCCGGGAGTGTCTTAAACGCTTACAGATGACTTACGTGGACGTTATATTCGCCCACCGCTATGACCGCAATGGTGGGTTATTTTCCTTGCGTGCCTGGAAGTGGCAGTGCCTCCAACTTCGTTTACTAGTCCCTATGGAAGAAATCGTTCGCGCGTTCAACTTCGTTATCAATCAAGGGTGGGCGCTGTATTGGGGTACATCTGGGTGGAGCGCGGACCAGATCGAGGAGGCGCACCGTACGCAGAGCTCCTTCTCAAACTAATGCTTGCTCTGAACTATTATGGACAGACATTGCGACCAAACTCAACCTGATTGCGCCGATCGCTGAGCAGATGCTGCACAAGTGAGTCCATAGACAAAATCTCCGGCGAACTGAATCCGATGCACACTGTCAGCATGTTCTTCCGCGATCGTCCAGAGAAAGATTATGCGTCCGTATTCCTTTGATCCAAGGTATCTGGTAATTCAATTTCGAACGCCAGACCACTGTACAAGAATTACAACTACGGCGCAACTGTGTGGTCCGCGCTAGATTCCGGAATGCTCACGGGCAAAGTAAACATTCGCTCCCTTTGACTTCTTTCTCAAATGACGGTTCTTGACAGTATAATAATGGCATCCCGGAAGGCTCACGCTTCGCGACGGAGAGCATGTTTCAAGGCCGCGAAGCGACTCTGAAAACCGCCGAGGGCCTCGCGAAGATAGCTAAAGTCAAAGAACTGACCAAGCTCGCTGAGAGTGCGTACAAACTACACTTCCATTTTCAATTCTCATCCTCTTCAGGTCTGGACTCGACGCCCACTGCGCTCGCGCTTGCATGGCTCGCCAAGGATCCGAACACCTCGACCATCATCCTGGGCGTAACTTCTGTGGAACAGTTGCTGCAGAATCTCGAGGCATTGAAGCTTCTCCCCAAGCTTACGGACGAACACATGGCTACGATCGAGGAAATTTTGGATAACAAGCCTGACGCACTTGTGCGTGTTTTTTTCTTCTGTGCAGTCGAATGGGTTGCTCATGACAGCTCCAGCCGACCTACAGCAGGCCAGCTTTGGATGTGTATGGGAGAGCCGAGTCGTAGAGTTCATGGGCAGAATCATTTATCGTTTTGACGACGCTTCCCAGTAGTATTATGTAGAGATAATGTAACAGTAATTTTTTGCCTTTGAAAAACCGTCTAGTTTTCATATCTGATTTGTTGTCGGTGATCCTAGTCTGCATTTTGTATTCGCTGTATTAATATTGAGATTTCTTTTTCTTTTTCTTGCGCGATCAGATGTCGGAAAAAACTAAATAGCCTTATAAGCTGAGAAAATCTTATAAGGCCTTATCAGGCCTTATTACGGCTTATAAGGCAAAAATCTCAAATCCTTTTTTGCCTTATAAGCCATTTTAAGGCCTTATTATGGCTTATAGGATTGTCTCAGCTTGCAAGGCGATTTGGGTTTTTCCGACATAGTGGCATGGTGACGGCTTGAGTCACAGTCACACCTGTGCTTTGCCACTTCCCTTTCCCTATGTCCAGCTCATTATCGTCCAGGCTGCAATGTCTAGTCATCGCCCAGAACCCGCCACTTGATTCAGAGATTTATGCTGCCCGCAGAGTTCTGCTCGACGACCGAAAAGAGCTCGCAGAACTGAAGGCCCAAATCGCCGATCTTGTATCGCGGCAAAAGCAGCTCGAGGAACATCTGGCCCACCATGAACGTATCGTCTTTTCGATAAATCGCTTTCCTCCCGAGATACTATCTCTGATATTCCTCTTCACCCTCCCGTCACATGAAGATATCCTAGGAGAAGACATCCCCTGGCTTGCGGGACCTTGGCTTGTGAGCCAGGTGTGCAGCCGCTGGCGCGATGTTGCGTTATCGTTTCCGTCATTATGGGCATCCCCGTTCATTTCCGAAGGTGTCCGCCAAACTCCCCGCCGCCTTGACCTCCAACTCTTGAGATCTGCCAACGCAAGCCTCCATCCCCGTCTTGTCGGGTCGCCGCGAAGCATGGTTCTTGCCTCAAAACTGCTTGCGGCTCTGATTACGCGATCAGATCGCTGGTCCAGCCTCCTGTTGGCATTCAATTGGATTAGTCTGCAGCCCCAAATGGCCCTTTTTTTGAAGAGGCGAGTTAGTCAGTTGGAAACACTGGATATCCACGGTAGCTGGAGCGGAGCTATCGCGGCACTTCCGGAAGGCCAGAGGCTGGACGCTTTTTCGATCGCTCCGCGCCTTCGCAGGCTAAGCGTTATCGACGTATGCGAGCCCGCCGTATCACTTGTCCTTCCGTGGCATCAACTCACCCATTACTGCGCCGTCAACGGTGGCCACGAACATCTCGCTGTCCTTCGGCTCTGCCCCAGTCTCATCTCAGCCCATCTAACGTTCAGAACGGCGCTCACCGTCGTGGACAATGCACCCATAGAGCTGCAGCTGCCCCAGCTCTGCAAGCTGCACGTCGTCAACTCGCACTTCCTCCGCATTATGTCGACCCCGATGCTACAAGATATCGTTCTCGAAAGGATAACACCAGAGGATGACGCCCTTGTCCCTCTTCTCGCCATTGTCTGCCGTGAAAAACCACCCTTGCGCTCCATCTCCCTCTTCCACAGCCTGGTGACGCCCACCCTCCTTTATATCCTTGAGGAAACCCCGAGCGTTGAGACACTCCGCATCCACATCCACCGCGGCGACTCATCCATGGTGGACGCGCTCATCACGCGTCTCACGACGAGCCTCGCCCACACGAAATGCTTTGCGCCAAAGCTCGCGATGTTGGAGCTGAGCGGCCGAGGCGCCTTTGACGAGGAGCGGTTGCTGGACATGGTGCAGTCGCGGCGCCAGGCCTCCCCGCGTGCCGACTGCGCCTGCCAACGGATCCGGACCCTCTCGCTTCGGATGACGCAAAAGGCGGCTCTGTCGGCACCCACTGTACAGCGTCTCCATGCGTTGGCGCAGGAGGGACTGTACTTGTCGATCACGCCGTTTTCGTTCTTCTCCGACGAGTTGGTAGATCCGTACTAGGCGAAGGGCAATATCCACTAGGCAAATTATTTTCACGGTGTTTCTTAATACTCTGCTTGATACTTCTACGGTTCTATCTACCTGGTTCGTTGAATATTCTTGCCGAATAAAATTTTCGTGCACGCATAGCCAGCTGCTTGTATCCGTGAAATCTAGGCATCTCTTGTGGCAGTGGTTCTCTTTCCTGCATATGAACGGTTCTACCACGACGACGACGATTGACCTCACTGTGTGCACACTTCTGCTGCGTCTCGGCTTTTTTTTGTCCTTCCGCAGCGCCGTCAGCTGGAACTTGGCAGGAGCTATGGAGCGACTTTCGGATCGCCTCCCCCTCGGGAGTCGGGAGCGAATCTCACGAAAGCCGCCTCCGAGAGACTGGGGAAATTTCACTCTCACGGACACCAGGCAGCAAGCATACAGCACATGGTTCCATCTGTCACAGTGTCCAAACTAATTTTGGTGCAATACATTCAGTGCCTGTATCTACCTTTGCACCATCTCAAGGGGATCAGATCTCAGCGTACCGTTTGTATTGGGCGCATCTATTTCCGTCACAGCGCTCTCGCTTTTCCCTGCTCGGAAAGTCCTCCCAACCTCTCCACCGCTCTCTTTGTCACTTATTTTGATTGGATTGTGCTGATCAACGCTATGGAATTTCTGAGGGTATAGTTGTGATCAAGTAGAGCACATTTGCACTCTACCTGCCTAAGTGAAGGACATTCACGTATTTTAGCATCCACAAGGTGGTGCGCAAAGGGGGAGAAGTAGCGTTAATTCGACCTTTAAATTGTGACCTTCCCAATTATTATTAGTTAGAGAAATTTGAAATCCGTCAAATTGACAGCCCACTTCAAGAGAGATCTTGGTTCCTGCTAGGTCACAGATTTTCTAGAAGACCAAGAACGACTTCGATCGATTAGAATCTTGGGATCTTAACCTGTTTCAACCTTCGTCTCGTCGACTTGCTGTAGTGACCAACTTTACATCGCTCCCTCTTCCCTTTCGTCTTATTGCCTTTTTCTTTACCTATAAAATGCCAGGGATTTGTGATTCAAGTTTGTGAAGGCACCTCGCGCAATGAACACTAGACGGTGGGTATCTATAGCTGCAGTCAGCGACCCTGAAATCTATAGGGTTAATTGGGGTGAGCTCGTCGACGGGAAGGCGGCTGTGGCGGGGATCAACAACCTGCGTCACACTCATACTTACACTCGGCTAATTCCCGGCCGTCAACAACGACCCTATGGCGCACTTCAACCAGACACGACATTGTCGGTTAAATCGACCCACAGGGCGGAGACTTGAAACCTCGGTAGTAACTTGTTATTATGAATGGTATAATATGGAGTCGTTAAATGCGAAGGCCTGCAGTTCATCAATCGATTGGGTGATTTCGCTGCTAAATCCAGACAGAAATTACTGTATATATTTTCACTTCCTCTCCTCCGCCGAGGACTAGACCGTGGATCAAACAAGGACGTACCAGGGAGCGCTGCATCGGCTTCGCATCACGGTAGCATCAGATCGGCGTTCGGGCGACATGTAAAATACCGAGATTTTTGACGTAAGGCTTGACCGGACTTCAATGCGTGCCACACCGATATTTTGGGGCGTACAATGCTCCGCTAATTCACTTCAGCAACGCAATCACTGTAGCGTGCCTGAGCTGCCCAACCCTTCTCTTACTCTAAGTATCTCCACCCTAATCGCTCGAAATAACAGGCCGCGATGGAATCGTCTTGCCCAGGGACCCCTGCCAGGACCAGACCTTTGGTATACCACGCGCGATAGGGACTGGGAGCACATCGATTGAGTTCTGGGGAGCGTGAAGGCCTTCAAAAGCGTGTGGGCTTCTTCTCTTGGGCAACCGAAGTCTAATTCGGCTCGTTACCACAGCCGAATTTACTCGAATTAAGCCTGTCGTAGGCGGAGTAGGAGAGGATATATTATACTAGTAAGGTCGCACAATTGGAACACAATCCTCATCTAGACTCCTAACCAGTCTGCGGGAATTCAAAAATGCGGCGAGCACTTTTGCCCTGTAGGCAAAGACTGGTTACACATCTACTCCTCATCTGGATCATGTCTACTGTACTATTTCGACCCGTAGGTTCGCGCTATGTCACCCATAACCTAACATATTCATTCTTTTTTTCAAGGTGTTCATCTCTCGGCAATCACATCAAAATTGCCATAAATGATAATCCGGCAACTGCCGGAGGAGAAATTTTCGCATTTTTACGCCTATCTGGACCAGAAAAGTTTGCCGTCACCGTCACCGGTACTAAATTCAGACCTTCCGTCACCCGTCACCTGAACATTCGGTCGAAATAGTACAGTACTGCACCCGGTTCAAAACATCGTCTCCTCCATCAAATCTCTCCTCTTACTACATTGCTCTGCCGGCTTTCGAGTACAAAACTTCTCCACTTCTCCGTTTAGTTTTTGTTTCAGGCCATGACAACTCGACAGTGTCGAAATGGTCCGGGTATGAATACACACGGCGGTACTGACTCTGACTCGCTTCGTAGAGCTTTTTCTACGAGAACTATCCTACACACTGTTTATTCTTTATTTCCATCTCTGCATGTGCTTGGAAGCCCCGCTGCAATCAGACATTAGGAACAGAATAGCCCGGATATATAAACCAAAAGGGGGAAGATCTCGACATTGTCGTTGTTAACATATCCCCGGCTGTGTAGCAAAGTACAGCAGCTCGGCAAGTTCCGAGAGGGGACCCTGCTGAGCTATTAATTTATCCTGTTCTCTCATTCTCTACTTTAAGGCCCAGCGCTGGTGTACGCTTTTTTTTGATCAAATACAGGGACAAAGGTACCGCCGCAGAGCCGCCGTGGTAGTGCCTTAAAAACTTGAAGGTGAACTGCAGTCGGCTTTCCTTCTCTCTCTGCCCCGCAACGTTCCTGAAACCATGAATTCCGAGACGGTGTGTTCACAACGCCTTCCCGATCTGCAGATTCCAATTCTAGTGAAAGCCTCCCCGAGCGGCGCTCGCAATCGACTTTATTATTATCGGCGCAGGGATGACAGGTTTAGCCTGCGCAATTGCCCTCCGACGTGTTGGCCACCGCGTCCTCGTCGTTGAGCAGAAAGAAAACATCGATGTTGTCGCTGTGCGTATTCAATGCGGAGATGTATTCTTTGCTGACACGAGCTACATCAAGGCGACGCAAGAAGCCATTCACATGAATCCAAATGTCACCAGAGTATTTTACCAGTGGGGATTTCGAGACGCTCTGCGAGCAATGACCACGGAAACGGAGAAAGCGGCGACTTTCAGCATGCGTGATTGTAAGTCTCCTGGTTAGATACAGACGCTCGCTTACCGCTTTTCATGTTTAGTCACGACAGGGAACATCCTAGGCGTTGTACGGGAACAGGACGAAAACACCACAGATGACATCGTGGGCGAACTGTTTTGTGTCAATGTAAGGCTCCTCCAGTGCTGATCCTGGAACCGCCTCAAACGAAACTACAGCACGGCGACTTACTAAAATATCTGTACGGTATGGCCATCTCTTTGGGTGCGCGTGTACGATTTTCCGCTCAGGCCGTCGGGGTCGACGGCGAGCAGCATGTGCTAACGCTCTCATCGAGCGAGACACTCCACGCGGATGTGGTCATTGGCATGGACATGCACGATGGAGTAACGCGACCGCTATTGCTGGAGGAACAGGACGCTGAAGAGGTTATTGATCCGGAACCTACATCCACGTACTAGTGCGTATATTCAGCAACTGTGCGACGCGAGCTCACGCTTTGCAGCGCCACCATTCCTAAGGAATTGGTCTGCAATGACCCAGAATTAGAGCAGGCGTTCTACGGGAACGATGAGGTTTTCATTTAGTTCCATCGATGGAATTCGCCGACTCACCCTCATCGCTGGGCAGTTTGGCTCATTTCTGTGGTTGGGGAAAGGATTGGCAGCGCGCGTATGTCCGGTGGTACGTCTCCTCTATATGCAGCCGTCTTTTGCGACTTAAATATAACCCTTGCAGGGATTGGCACAAGCGCTTTCCGTTGAGGTGTCTCAGGCCTGGTACGAGGGGAAGGTGGGTCATTCAGCTATAGAGGGTTTGGACCGAGCCGTGCAGGACGCAGACCCCTTGTGAGTTCGCCGCCTCGGACGTCAATTCCTGCGTCCATATCGATACAGGTTGAAACGCCTTTGCGCCCTGGCCCGAGTCTCCCCGTCCCTCAAGGTCGTCCCATTCTGGCCAATGCAGCCGCTCGAGGACTGGGTATGCGAGAATGGGTACCTGCTCGCTATCGGCAACGCGGCATATCCGTTTTATGTGAGCCAGTATTAGTATGCGCCGTCCGTTGCATGGCTGACCCACTCACAGTCAGGCGGCACCGGCATATCGGGAATGGGCCTCGAGGACAGCGCCGTCCTCGCGAAGATCTTTTCCCACCTTAGCCGAAAGGACCAGATAACCGACTTCTTGAACGCGTTCCATGAGATGCGCCATCCGCGATGCGAGGCCACCGCGGAATTCTATCATCAGATGCTGGCATATATGACGGGGTCCGGCCCGTCCCCAAAAGAAACATCGTCTGCCTCGCCCGAGGAGGCTGGTTCTGCTCCAACAATCACTGAGGGAACGGATGTATGGTGGTATGATGCGGACGACCATGCGGAGGAGTGGTGGGTGGCCTGGGGTTTATTGAAAGAGAGGTCGATCGGTGCAGAGTTGGATGTATCGCCCCTTCAGGTAGAACGGACTGTGGTTTGACTTTTACTACACTACATCCCGTATTTGTACCACCCCCTAGAGGTCTGGACCACTCTAAATCTTGGGCAAAATTTTCCGTGCTCAAGTAATAAAATTTCCCGATTCTGTGAACAATCTTTGAGAAGTCAGTTCCGCTTTCAATACCGGGACTCCTAAATTTGAAACACTCCATGCGAAGAAACTTCGGTTCTTCTGACTTCGGGCTCCTGAAAAAAATGCATGGTTTGTTTCCATTGTCAAATTCCGAATCCGACCACGAACCATCGGTAAGAGATGTATGCGATTTTCGGTCGCGCTCTGAGATCTGGACATCAAGGTGTATGTTTCAAATTGATTATCTCGACGTTTTCACGATGGCTGAGGTCTGCATATATTCTGAAGGGACCCAGCAGGTCGGTGGAATTGTTCTTCTTCCGCGTCTGGTGATTTATAAAATTGTGACCAGCGACCGCGTAAGTGGCTGAAATCTCGTTTCTCCGACTTGGGTGCTGAGACCATTTGAGGTTAAATAACTGCCATGCGCCCTTGTTTCTCGAAGAAGCAGTGCTCATCAGACATCAGGAAGGGTTTGAATACATAGCACAATACGCGCCCAATATAAGCGTCCACTTTAGGTAATTATTCGGGCATGTGACCGTGTTTGATCTAGAAACAAGGACATTTTTTTCGTTAATGTCGACGCACCGCAATCGCTAGGGCCCTTGCCTGCCCTCGGGGTTTTCACTCCTGATACAGCACTCAAAGATCGTTGCTCCCTTATTTCCTTAGTGACTGTTTCTCTCGATAATGGTCACCTCAGTTCAAACCCCCTTCTAAATTCAAGGCGGACTGCAGTTGACGAGTTTGCACGACTCCGTCAATAAAATAAAAAATTGCAATTTCCATCCAATTGTGCGCCATGACTATCGAACATCTATGGTAATTATATTGATGCTATACATATTTATTTATACAAGCGTTCCGCGTCGAACGACTCTAAACTCCTCCGCTTGCGGACTTGGCCCCCTACCAGCCTCGTCCGCACCATACCCGCGTCGCGCAGATTATCATTGGTCGGATACTCGACCTGCCGCAGCAACGACTCGAGCTCCGGATGGTTGCGAAACAGCCACATCGCGTGCAGGAGCCCCATCCCGTCGATAGGAATATCCTCAGCGTCGGAATCTTTCGTGCCTTGGTGGAGAGAAGACGGCAGGGACAAGAGCGTGAGCCCGAGCGAGGCCACGAGCCCAGCAACGATCTGAGATGAGTGCGTCAGTTTAAGCGGATTAACGAGGAAATTTCTCAACAGGTACATACCGCTACTATGCTCAGCTGGCACTGAAGGGTTAGACGATGAAAACGTGAGTTCGAGATTTACGTACATCCAGACGTATTTGCGTAAAGATTTCGGTGACGGTGGCCTTTCCTTCGAGGAAAAACGGAGAGGGCGGGGCTTCTATAGGTAGACTTATGGTGACGTTGGTGGGGTCGTCGTCTTCGTCGGTCATGAATACAGATTGGACTTGCCCATGCGTCGGGGGAATGTGGCCCACTTGAGAATGGGTAGACGCGTCAGCGCGGGGTTTAACGTGTAAGAGTGGCAGCAGCTCACAGGTCCAGAACATAGACGCGGCCAGGATCGAAAGCGCGTTTTCGAGATCATGAAGCGTCACGCTGGCGGAGGGATGTTTCTTCCCGCTCGGCCGCATATTCAACCTCTGGATCAGGTAGCTGAGCAATACGCGGCAAATGAGCACGAAATATCCCGAAGGAATGTATCCCACTTACAAATCGGCAACGGACGCATAGGGTTCGACAGCGCCGGCACTTGTTGCGTTCGCAAGGGGGAAATCGGACGCCGGGATGTACTCATACCACGCTCCCCACTAGGAAAGTCGTGTAAGTCGGAGTCAGCACTTCTGATTCAAGCACATACTGCGTCAATGAACGAATTTCCGGATGATGGATCTGGGGTGTTAAAATCGACGGGGCCGGCGTACGGCGACCAAGTCGAAGCGGTTTTCTCGATTTCTGGAAATGGCACCGTACCGGGAATTATTTGCCTCGACTGTGCGTCCACCACTACCGTTTGGGAGACGAGCGACTGAAAGCATCGCAGTAGTTGGAGGGAAGTAACGGAGGTATTCATGGTGGGAATGAGCCTCACCGAGCCACCTTGATTGTTATTGGAATCGACGATTGGGATCGTGCTGTACAACATAATCGAGTTTAACGTCGGATTCTCCAATGGCATGGAAATGAGGCCCGGCTCTGAAATAATGTCAGCACGAACGCTTCATCGTAGTAGGTTTCGAACGTACGGGTGTTTGCAATGACAGAGTGGGGAAAGTCTGAACCATTGAAAACCCAATGGCTGCCGAGTGCATTAGGCAGATATGTCATGTTCATGTCTGTCAGATAACCACAACTAATGTTGAAACCTGTGGCGTTCACGGTGACATTACCCGACCCAAGATTGGGTTCCGGAACATCATACAATGTGCCTTCATACAATCCGGGGCTTGTCGAATTGGGCGCGAGAACGGACGGAAGGAAGTATAGCGACCCGAGCGCATACTGAGCCTGAAAAATACTGTCCAGCATAAGGTTAGCGTATTCGTAAGTCGGACCGCGGAGTAGCGTACGGGTAATCGTCCTCGATATTGGTGGACCAGTTGTACCCCGGGAGACCCTCGGTTTTAACGTCAGCACTGCGAGACGAGTTGAAGGTCTGCAAAGAAAACAGTGCGGGGGTCGTGATGTGGAGAACCAGGATGTTCCCGAGATACAGGAAGACGGAGAGGACGCTAATGATCGACGCAGGGACCACCTTTTGGTGCCAGAGATGAAAAATGGCGGACCCGAGTCCCGCCCATGCGGCAGCGTTGTCGTGAGTGGCCGTTAGGGTTCGATCCCTCTGGAGGTTGCGTCGCGTAGAAAGCTTTTGTGTTACAAACACGAGCAGCGCTGAATAAATCTGCATTTCTATCAAGATCTTTTCCCATGAATATGACCAGAATACGTACGGTTCCGAATGTTGTTGTAATTCCAGTGATAAGCAAAGATGCAATCTTCTGGTTCTCCAGGGTGAAAACTACTCGGTGCTCGAGTCCTCGAGCCCACACAGCCACAAGAAGCAAGTGGATGGTGACCAGCATAGAATGCAAAAATAAAGATATTAGACGCAGAGCCTCGGAGGACTGGTGGAACGATCTTTTGGGTGCTAGGTAATGTTGCATCAGGAGTAAAGTCACAGAATAGCACTGTATATAATACCTTCGCTCGACCGCAGCACAGGTGCATCGTAGCTCAAGAGAGTCTCCGTAGACATTTCTTTGCTGCCACCATCGAGGTGGAGCTCTTTGGAAGGGGCAGAGGAAGAAGGGCGAGCCCGATACATTACGAGAAAAGGGGGAGCAAAGACGATGTGTTTCTGATTAAATCGAAAAGAGACTTTATCCCGGCACTCTCACCGCGAGGCAGGCGAGGGCCCTAGCGATGGCTGTGCGTCGACAATTACAATACACGGAGATCAAAAAAGGTTTCCTTGTTCTTTTTTAGAATCTCTAGATCAAACACGGTCACATGTCGGAATTATTCCCTAAAGTGGACGCTTACATTAGGCGCTTTGTTACTATTCCTCCCGTTTCTGATGTCTGATGAATATTGTTCCTTTGAGAAACAAGGCCGGCCGGAAGTCCTTTAGCCGCAAAAGGTCTCAGCGCCCACCTTTTGCAAATCGGAGAGGCGAGGTTCCATGCACGGCGGACATTCAGCTGTCACTTGCGCTTTGTCGCGCTACAGTCACTTGAACTGTCACTTGCCGAGTCTTTGTTCTGAACAAAGGCACAAAGGAACTGTGCAAATGACAGTACCAATGACTGTAGCATGACAAACGGCAAATGACAATAGATTGTCCGCCGTGATGGTATCAGGTCCCTACGTTTACAGAAGAACAAAGAACGTACTAAGCGGGCCTCTTAGTGAACCGACAGTCTCGTCCCTTCGGATATAGACGCCACGATATTTGATCGAGTCGGAGATGCGAGGTTTCATCTACGCGCTTGCTGCCAGTTGCCACAACTTAATATTCGTAGGCGCAACGAGGTACGAGTGAAACCTGAGAATGGGGTTTATGTCCCCATTAGGCGATCGCTAAGAAAATCTTCTTCGCGGACGCACTCATCGCCCAGCTCGCGCAACTCGCCTCTCATCCGCTCATTTTCTTTGCTTTTTTTTCTTCCCACACACCCAATCACCGATGGCCGATCTTACCGAGGACCCAGGACTGCAGACATGCCCTGACTTCGCGTCAGTCGCCTTCGCTCTCATCCGGAGCCACGCCGTCGCCTCCGGGCTAGGTACGGACGTGCAGGTTGCGGATATGATGCGCGATGCATGGAAGACCGCGAACGATGCCCAGAAGCTCGTTTGGGAGCAGCAGGTCCAGCGCGACAGCGATGCGGCCGATGCTATTCGACAGGCACAGGAGCAAGATGCGGAACGGCTCCGCTCGTTGGCGCAGAAGGAGGCGGACGCTGAGAGGAAGGAGGCTGAGAAGAAGAAGCCGAAGCTGGCCGATTTTGACGAGAACGTCGGTGTCGGAGATCGCATCGCAATCCTCCCATCCCCGTTTGCCGTCAAAAAACTCGATGAGTTCTCCTACATCGAGCTATACTATTTCACTCCGGAGGGCTGTGCTGATGCCGCGGACCAGCAGCGCACGGTCGCAGAGGAGGGTTTCGCCCTCGCTCGTACAGATGACGCCCTGGCTCTTCGCCCGATTTCCTCCTTCAAATCATCGCGAAATGTCATCAAGGACGCCGACCTCACCTGGCGTCAGATGGAGATGGGGGCGAACGGCCTCCTCGAGCAGATGTCCCGCTCGGGCTGGTCCGTGAAGCACACGACATCGCTCGCTACATTCTTCTACACGCTCAGTCGTCACCCGTCTCGCGAGATCGAACACGGGGAAATCATCCTCCTCATTTATCAAGCCCGTGCGCGAAGGGAATGGCACGATGCTCTGAAAAGATCGAAAGGCTTCAACATCGCGCTGTTCAACGACAGCCTGCTTCGCTCGATCTCGGACGAGTACTGGAATAAAATTAGAGCAGAGGGAGTCAGAAGTGTGCGTATATTAATCCCCCTCCTATTCATTTTCACTAACCTTCCATCTCGCACTTCACCCAATCTCGCCATCCTCCCCCATGTCCCCTACGCATCATATCATCATCTACACCTCGCGACACCCACGTCTCATATATGCATCATATCATCCGCGTCCCGTATACGCCTTTTTATCATCCGCATCTCATATATGCAACTCATATCATCCGCATCTCATACACGCAACGCGTCCTGGCGCGTCCCATGCATCGTATCATCTGCGTCTCATATACGCTTCTTATCATCCGCATCTCATATATGCATCTATGTGGTCATCCATGTATTATCAACGCGAAATTATCATCCTCATTATCATCTCATTATCTCATCGCTCCGCGTCTCATGCACGCATTATCATCTGGCTTATCATCTCATCCGACTACCTGTCGTTCAACCGTTCCCTTGTTTATTTTGGATTCGCTTCGGTCTGATACTCGGTTCTCTCGTGTCTCCTTTCTCGTCTCGTGGCTCTCCTCTAACTCGGCTCTCATGGAAACTTGGGATCGGTGCGTCATCTTTCTCTTTTCCTAGTTTGAGGCCAGGACTGGCGGCGCTCGTGACCTGCGTGAGACTCCCCGGGGACGCAGCGGCAATGGAGGCGGCCGAATTAGATCCCAGCGGTCCTTGTCTCCACCGAGGCAGACTCAGGACAATCCTAATTCGCTGGCACTGGTGAGATATGGTGCTCGTGAACCCGTCAACCAGTCTTTTCAGTCGGGCGCAGGCCAATCTGCCCATTCGGCCTGCGCGCTCTGCTTGGGCCGTTTCTCGCACGACGTCAACTCATGCAATTCCGCCACTCTCTGGAACGGGGATCGAACTTATTGTTCCAAGGATCGCGACGGACATCTCATCACTCCGAACGGTGCGCAGCTCTGTCTCAAATGGCAATTACCCCGTCAATGCACGATCAATGCTCATCCCCAACGTCATCTCTGTTCGGGGTGCGGGGACAAAAATCATGGCGCTCAGCGCTGCCCTCGCGCAGAGAAGGCGTAATGCTGTCACCCCCCTTCGAGCGGACGCCTGGCAGCGTCTACTTTTCGAAGCCGGCCTTCTCCACCAATATCCTCATATTCCTTCTTCCATCCGGCGCGGCTTTGACATCGCTATTCGCAAAATTACCTCATCCAATACTCCTCTTAATAGCCCGACTCTTCTGGTTCATGCTGCGGCGTTTGCCGCCATTGTTGAGCACGAATTTCGTTGCCACCGTTATATCGGTCCCTTCTCTCGTTCCGAACTCGAAGCTACTATCGGTCCCTTCCAATCATCTCCACTTTCGCTCACACCTAAGCCCCATAGCCCACAAAAACTCCGTCTTGTGCAGAATTTCTCGTTCCCTCATACCCCATCCCATGCCTATTCATCCATTAATCACTCCATTGACTCCGACAGCTTCCCTTCGACATGGGGCACTTTTAACATATTCTCGCTCACATGCTCCCGCCTTCCCGCCGGCTCTCAAGGGGCTATTCGAGACGTTGCTGAGGCTTACAGAACAGTCCCAATTCACGAGTCTCAGTGGCCTGGGGCCGTTGTTCGCCTCTCTCCACATGACGAGTTTGCCGTGGATACTTGCGTCGCGTTCGGTGTTTCCTCTGGCAGCGGTGCGTACGGAAATCTCGCCGATGCAGGGGCAGACATTTTACGCTCTCGTGGTATTGGCCCCCTCGCGAAGTGGGTCGATGACCATTGTTTCATTCGCGTTCTCTGCACCCAGCTCGCTGCATATAATTTGCGCCGCCGCGAGTGGAGAGCTCGTATCATTGCCGCAGGTGGCCGTCATCATGATGGCGGGCGCATTTGGTTTGGCGGGGGTAAGCTACCGGCTGACGTTCTGGAGGAGTTCGACGATGACATGTCTTTCCCTCTGCTCGACCTCTCCAAAGCTTCCCCTCGCTCCCCATCGGATTCCTTATATTCATATGATTTCTCCGACATTGACCGCATTTCCACTGCTCTCGGGACTCCTTGGGCGTTGGACAAGGACATCCTCTTCGCTCACGAATTTCCCTTCACCGGATTCGTATGGAACCTTAATCGGAACACCGTCTCTCTGGGATCAGCGAAGAAATCAAAGTACTTGTTGGCCATTCAGGAGTGGTCGACGGCGTACTCCCACACGCTCGAGGACGTCCAGAAACTTCATGGAAAACTCCTTCATGCTTGCTCAGTCGTCCCAGAGGGCCGTGCTTACCTCACCAGCCTGGAAGCCATGCTTAGCTTCTGCCACAATCGTCCTTTCATGCCGCGTACCGCTCCCCGCTCAACTGCAGCCGATCTCGAGTGGTGGATCTCAACCCTTAGCCAATCTAACCTCTCGCGTCCCATTCCCGGCCCAGTTGAGCTCTACGACCCCGGCGCATATTCCGATGCAAGCTCCGGCGTCGGTATCGGTATTGTCATCGGGAATTTTTGGTGGGCTTGGACTCTCCTACCAGGTTGGAAATCCGACGAGCGGGACATCGGGTGGGCAGAAGCAGTCGGGTTCGAGCTCCTTCTGCGTGCCCTCGTTGCCATGGGTGCCATTCGAGGGCATACCAAGGTCTTCGGCGACAACGACGGCGTTGTTAAAGGTTGGTGGAACCACCGCAGCCGCAACCGTGAGGTCAACACCATTTTTCGGCGCCTACACATCCTACTCAAGTCCTGCGACTGCATCATACACACACGCTACATTACCAGCGCTAATAACCCCGCAGACAATCCCTCGCGCGGAAAGTTTCCGTCTCAAAATCTCCTCCTTCCCCGCATCCCTATTCCCCTTGAACTCCAGCCCTTCATCGCCGACTTTGACCGTCAACCGCTCCAGCGTACAGGGTTATATATGCCCCCCTCTTCCCGCAGCACTTTCGCCCTCGACGCCAACGCCGCCTTCGAGGGAATGGCAGTTAGCCTCGCCAACGAGCAGGACTTCTGGCGTAATTAGGCACCGCATGGATGCCGTTCTTCCGCCTCTCCATCGTTCGGGACGGCGACCGCGCCCATACCCCACCCATCTACCATTGCAGCCGTCTCCACTGCGCCCCCTCTGCCTGGCACGAGACAGGCTTCGCTCGTGGCTTCCGTTTACCCCGCGTGAGGCCGTAGACCATCTCGGAGCCCCACTTGCGGTTGACCTGCGGCGGCTTGAGGAGGTAATGTCTTTCGCATGGGCTCCGGGAACGCACGAGGTCTACGGCTCAGGCCTTTTAATGTACCACGTCTTCTGTGATGCACAGGAGATCCCAGAGCGCCAGCGATCCCCAGCCAGCTCACTCCTTATTTCATCCTTCATCGCAACCCTGGCGGGCTCATATTCGGGCAGCACCCTGGCCAACTATTACTACGCCGTTCGGGCGTGGCATTTCCTTCACAATCTCCAGTGGTCTGTTGAACAGGCCGTGATTGACGCGCTGTTGAAAGCCGCGGCTAATCTTGCCCCTGCTTCGTCCAAGCGCAAGAAACGGTTGCCATACACCGTCAAGGTGTTGTGCATCATACTCCTTCATCTGGATCTGACGTTACCTCTCGACGCGGCGGTCTGGGCCTGCTTAACCTCGACTTTTTATTCTGTCGCACGGGTCGGCGAGTTCACAGTGCGAACACTGACCTCATTTGATCCGACCGTTCATGTTACCCGTTCGAACATGCGGCAGGTTTCAGATCGAAATGGTCTCGAGCAGACCGCCTTTTCCTTGCCCTGGACAAAATCTGCGCAGAACGCCGGCGAAGATGTATTCTGGTCCCGCCAGGACGGCCCGACTGATCCAGAACAGGCTCTGAACAACCATTTCGCCGTCAACAACCCACTACCCACGGCTGCTCTTTTTTCTTATCATCATAAAAATTCGTCGCGGCCTCTTACGAAGTCGGCATTTCTCAAGCGGCTTCATGCCGTATTCACCTCCGCAGGAATTGATCCACTGCAGGGACATGGTATCCGCATCGGCGCTACTCTCGAGTACCTCCTCCGAAACGTACCCTTTGACGTGGTCAAGTCAATGGGTCGCTGGGCGAGCGAGGCGTTCACTGTTTACCTCCGGAAACACGCCCAAATCATGGCACCCTATATGCAGGCCAATTCCACGGTTGAAGCTGCCTTCTATCATCGCAGCATGCCTCCCGTCCGCTAATGTGAGTAGTCCACAACTCCTATTATCTTGGGGGGATCCGCATTCGCCTCCGCGTCGTTGCTCTCCTACCGCGTTGGGTGTCGTACTCATTTCGATCCCCTTACAGACTTCTTGATTGGCACTTTCGCCGGAAAGCTTGGTGAACTTTCGCCCAAAACCCTATCGTATTATACCTGTCAATCTTTCATTCCATCTGCGAGTAGCGCGGGGACATAAATTAATATTCGTAGGCGCAACGAGGTACGAGTGAAACCTGAGAATGGGGTTTATGTCCCCATTAGGCGATCGCTAAGAAAATCTTCTTCGCGGACGCACTCATCGCCCAGCTCGCGCAACTCGCCTCTCATCCGCTCATTTTCTTTGCTTTTCCCACCCACCCACGCCTTTTAAAATAAATAAAAAAGACTCTGCAAGGTGTCTCTCCAGGGTTTGTTTGGGTGTCGTACTCATTTCGATCCCCTTACAGACTTCTTGATTGGCACTTTCGCCGGAAAGCTTGGTGAACTTTCGCCCAAAACCCTATCGTATTATACCTGTCAATCTTTCATTCCATCTGCGAGTAGCGCGGGGACATAAATTGACCGATCAGTAGAAGCGGCACCCATAACGGGCGTCCTATGCAACTGGCGGCGTTCAGCAACTTCCAGCAACCGACCGTCTGGCAGTTGCTGCACAACTTTACGGATCAGTAAGCACGGCGTCCATAACTGAAGTAGAACAAGGACGTACCGCGGGCCTGCTATACAACGAGTGGCGAATCCAGCAACGACCGTCTGCTCCCGAACCCGAATCTAGACCGAAATTTGCGCATATTTTCTACCGATGTTGTGTGGATATATACGCGAAAACCTGCAAGGAAATTCGGCCGTGGTACGCGGAATGCAGAATGGGAATGAGCGGGGAAAGTCGGAAGGGCCGAGATTATGACCAGGTACGGGTAACGTGTTATGTGTGCCTAAAAACTGTATTTAGCAAGAATATATTCAACGAACAAAAATAGATGAAACCATATATCAAGAAACGCCGTGAAAATAAATTACCTAGTAGATAAGTATTGCCCATCGCCTGGTGTGGATCCACCAAGTCGTCGGAGAAGAAGGAAAACGGCGTGATCGACAAGTACAGTCCTTCCCGCGGGCCGCGCCAGCGCGCGGAGACGCTGTACAATGGGCGCGGACAGAGCCGCCTTCTGCGTCATCCGAAGCGCGATGGTCTGGATCCGTTGGTAGGTGCAGTCAGCAGGCGGGGAGTCGGAGTTGGCCAGGTGCCGGGACTGCACCATGTCCAGGAACCGCTCCTCGTCGAAGGCGCCTTGACTGCTCAACTCCGACGTCGCGAGCTTTGGCACAAAGCATTTCGTGTGCTGTGGATGAGGGAAATGAGCACAAGGGAGATTTTTCGCGGCAGAGGATGGCGAGAGGGGGGAGAAGGGTGACATCATTTGGTGTTATCATTTCGAGAACGATATCTTGTAGCATCGGGGTCGACATAATGCTGAGGAAGTCCGAGTTGACGACGTGCAGCTTGTGGAGCTCGGGCAGCTGCAGCTCTGTGGGTGCATTGTCCGCGAAAGTGAGCGTGGTTCTGAACTTCAGGGTGGGCTGAGATGCGACTGGGGCAGAGCCGAAGGACAGCAAGATGTTCGTGGCCACCGCTGACGGCGCGATAATGGGTGAGTTGGTGTCACGGAAGAACAAGTGATACAACGGGCTTGCATACGTCCATGACGCTTAGCGTGCGAAGGCGCGGAGCGATAGCAAAAGCGTCCAGCCTCTGGCCTTCCGGAAGTGCCGCGACAGATCTTCTCCAGCTACCGTAGATATCCAGTGTCTCCAACTAACCAACTGGCCTCTTCAGAAGGGCCGTTTGAGGCTGCAGACCAATCCAATTGTATGCCAACCGCAGGCCGGACCAGTGAGCTGATCGCGTAATCAGAGCCGCAAGCAGTTTTGAGGCAAGAACCATGGTTCGCGGTGACCCGACGAGACAGGGATGGAGGCTTGCGTTGGCGGATCTCACGAGCTGGAGCTCGAGGCGGCGGAGAGTTTGACGGACACCTTCGGAGATGAATGGGGCAAAATGGGGTGCCCATAAAGATGGAAATGATAACGCAACATCGAACTTGGCTGCACACCGGTTCACAAGCCAAGGACCCGCAAGCCAGGAGATCACCAGATCGTGGGTGGGTGATATATCATCGTCTCTAGTTAGAGACGTGCATTTTGCACCCATATTGATTCTGCTTACTTGTTTACAATCCAGCCCTGCGCTGGCACCCGGCATGGCTGTCAGGATGGTGATGTATGCGTTGCACATGTGCCTCCGTTCCACGGGCGCGGCTCCTCCGGACCCGACTCGCGCTCTCGTTCCCCGTGCCCGCCCACACTCCGCCGTTCCTTCCGACCGGAGCGCCAGTGCTGCTGTAGGCAGGACGTTCGCTGTTCGGGTTGCGCGCTGTGGGCTGCGGGCGTTCACGCGGCTCATAGACCGTACGGGGTCTCATTCTCGTGCACGCGACAATCCTCCGTACTGCTCCCGACTCGAGCGCTAGCTCAGCTCCCTCCAAGACGTTCGCTGCGCACTGCGGGCGTTTAAGTGCGGGTCATCGACCCCGCGGTCTCATTCCCCGTGCCTCCGACAATCCTCCTCTCCTCCTGATCCGCGCGCCAGTTCTGCAGCGAGGACGTTCGCTGTGCGCGCTGCGGAGGTAGATGCACGGCTCGCGCTGTGCGACGCGCGGGCACGCTCTCTACTGCCCCAGGGGATTCGACGAACTGCGGTATCGCCGACATGCACAGGTGCAGCGCGCGCACTTGATAGGGTTCAAGGAATGTACACAGTCGGCTCACTTTTGTATTCAGGGGACTTGCGGACGATCTCTTGGTTTTCAATCATGATTTATATCATTCCATATCAAGCACAAGTGTAAAACGCGACTTTACTTGGTGTCTGCCCTTCAGAACGGCGAAGGGAACGCGTGAGTGTGGTGGAATAACTGGAATCAACCGTAGCGCACCTAATTATCCCCAGAATCATAACAGGTATGCCCCAACACCCCCCAACACACCCCGAGAGAAGAACCGTCGTATTGAGTGGCGAATATGAAGATTGGGGCCTCCGGGAAGCTGGATGTAGCGCTGCCAAACGAAGACTCCTAGCGGGCCGCAGGGCTGGGGAACGAAGGAAGTTACGAGGTGGAATATACAGTGCTCAGCCGTCTGGAAGCTACACCGGAGTTTCTGGAGGGCTGGATGCGACGAGACGAGAGATGTAGCAAGAGTACAAGAGAGAGCGTCGTTAAGATGTCATTTTTGAAACAAACACATCACAATAGCCCGATCGGGCGATTGAAGAAACAGTCCTGTAGGGTGAGTATTCCATTATTTTGCTAGCAGAATGCAGATAAAATCTTATAACCTCAAACTGAGTTCATCCCTGTCCTCAGGGTATTATTCTGGGGATGTCAAGTCTTAGCAACAGCATCAAACCGTCCGTATTCCAGCGTCTGGAGCTCATTTCTAGAGGTATTTCAGTGTCCAAAATCATCATTTGACTAACGGAACTGGATTACGTCGAACGCGTTGAGATTGAACCCCTTGAATAGAAGATTTCCCGTTTCGGCAATGTAGCGAAACACCAAGTCCTATAATTGCAAACCAAATCTTTCCCTCCACTCAGAACATGATTCCAAGGGGGTCAACTTTCAGCAACAGGTAGGAGACAGTCCGTATTACACCATCCGAAACTCATTCCTGGACATATCTCAATGTAAAACGAGTGTATTTGACCAACCGAGCTCGAATAAAGCAAAAATTTCGTCCTCCTTCCGATCCCTCATTTCAGAATGTTGAATGGTTTATCCAGAGCTAGACGAGTCCTACTATTGTACTGTATGATCTTCTTTGACTAAGTAGAAGGCCTTCTCACAAACTAGATTTATACAGACCTCGGAAGGTATGTTTGTGAGGGGCCAAAATTTGGCAATATGCATTGAAACCGCCCATATTGGACCATCCAAAGATCATTGTGCGAGTATTTCACCGTACAACATGCTGATTTGACTGGCAGAACTCGAATATCCAAAAAGTTTCCAGATTGAAAACATCTTTTTTCGGAGTGCAGGTTTTGGTCAGTTCAGAACATCGCAATAGCTGGCATAACGAGTCTGAGTCCACTTTCCAAATACCTGTGGAAATCTTTGGAAGAAAGTTGTCTTTAGAGTCAAAGTAGCTAGAAATACCGGAGAATGTGACTAAGAATAACACATTCATAAGGCCCTCCGGGCATCCCTGGTACCTCCCTCTTACCGGTCCCCATATTCCACCCGCACCTCAGTAGATATCAGTGTATCAACTAACACGTTCATTCTTAATTGAGCCCGTAAGCATCTACCACTAGTTAGTGTCACAAAAGACTACGTCGAATCTGTGGTCTCAGAATCTGTGGTCTCTGTGGTCTGCACGATCAGGTTTTCAAAAATATCGTTTTTGAGAGGGGGCCTTGTGTCTCGGAACTACCCGCACGATCAGGTTTTCAGAAATATCGTTTTTGGGTTACCAGGAAAGGAAAGGTCTGGGCCATGGGTCGCGGAACTAGCCGCACGATCAGGTTTTCAGAAATATCGTTTTTGGAGAGGCCAGAAAAGGAAAGGTCTAGACCGAAGGTCCCCGACATCACCGATAGTACGTATTAGGAAATCGGATCATACGACATCGGATCGTTCCGCCGAATTGGAGATTGGAAATTTCTCCGGGTAGACCTGGTCCCTAAGTCGGTACCAGGAACGACTAGTAAGATGTAGAGGTTCACTGGATTACAGCAAGCTTCATTGTGTAGTTTCACCTGAGTAGATATTTTTGAAGATTGTGAGTACCATTACCCCTCGTGTTCGCCCAAATTCGCGACCTGTAGAGAGCGAGACATTGAGGGACAGGGCAAAAGAGGCTGGGAGTGGTGCAGTACGAGAAACAGTTGAAGCTCCACTTTCAAATAATGGTAATCACAAGGAGATGTATGCCGCAGGCACATACATAGAATGTTTGTGGATCAACCACCAGCAATATTAGATCTAACGCGCCCGCAGGGGGAGCAGGCGCGTCGACCCGGAAATTAGGTGCCGACGGGCGCTTAATCTGCTAAGCGAAATAGGCTAGTAGTGTATTCGCCGAAACTCTGAACTGGTGATCAGATAAGTTCATAGAAGATGAGATTAAATTATTCAGCGTTCTTCTCCGACGAGTTGGTAGATCCGTACTAGGCGAAGGGCAATATCCACTAGGCAAATTATCTTCACGGTATTTATTGAGACTTATATGGTTCTATCTACTTATCTTGTTCGTTGAATCTTCTTGTTGAATAAGGTTTTCGTGCATGCATAGCCAAATGCTTGTATCCGTGAAGTCTAGGCATCTCCTGTGGCAGGGGTTCTCTTTCCTGCATATGAACGATTCTACCACGACGACGAGGATTGATCTTACTGTGTGCACAAAATTCTGCCGCGTCCCGGCTCTTTTTGTCCTTCCGCAGCGCCGTCAGCTGGTCCAGATAGCTGTAGACTGTGTTAATTTTTTTGGCATTCTAGAGTCTGACATCTGGGAGACTAGTCAGCTGGAGCTTGGCTAGAGCTATGGAGCGACTTTCGGATCGCCTACCCTTTTCTTTCTTTCTTTTT
The DNA here is from genome assembly GCA_029281465.1 of Mycena epipterygia. Taxonomy (NCBI): domain Eukaryota; kingdom Fungi; phylum Basidiomycota; class Agaricomycetes; order Agaricales; family Mycenaceae; genus Mycena; species Mycena epipterygia. Next base: position 277,736 of record JARJCQ010000021.1, on the reverse strand, counting down.
CTCTTTTTTTCTGGAACTTCTCCCCCTGCATTCCCAAGTCCGCTACCTTGGGCGCAAATTTGAAAACACCTCATATCACGCGGAATACCGACCGGTGCTTCGATTCTAGGAGGATAGCAATTCTTGGAAGCTTTAACAGAAAGTACGATACACATCTGATCAAATAATTTACTTTATCCGTCATGTTGATAGTTGAAGAACGCCGTGACTTCCCGCCATACGTCAAGAAACGGAGGGGCCGCACGTCCCTCATTCATGGTCAAAGAAAACCAGTAGTTCCAGCATGAATCCCGGGTAGCTCCGTGTAATCTTTAGCTTCACCCAATGGACGAACATGCCTCGCTCGCCGTTTTGTGTCGACGAGTCTGCCAACCGTCCAAGCACGAGCGAACCCAAGATAAATAGGAAGGCGGTAAGGGGGATGGAAGGGATCTGTGTGTGCGAGTTGGTCGGTCAAACCATGCTCAGTGCTCGACTGGCTGCAAGGCGGGGATACGAGGAGCTGGAGGAACAGAGAGCGGCGACGGGGACAACGAATAGAAGCAGCGAGACGAAATAGTGGACGACGAAGGACACGAGAGCGGTGATGGAGACGGGCATGAGCGACGACGAAGGCTCAAAACAGCGACATACGAAATCTGGGGTGAAAGCGGTAGGATAAAATGTGTTAAAGGAGAATACAGGACTGTGTATAGTGGAAACAAGACATAGAAAGAGAAACATCCTCGAAGCTGTGTGCGGAGGGGCGGCATCGGACTAATACTCCGAGACAATAGGGGCTTCTGAAGAATTGGGAAGACCAGGCAGTTGGCTCAGGCATACGAACTGTCGGATGACTGAGATAATCATGCGAGCGCGTGAGCGAAGTCGAAGCAGGGGGAAGACGCGTACAATGAGCGTGTTGAGAACGCGCGTCGTCTTGCTTGCATCGGAAGGCGTCGGCTTTGATCGTCCTGATTTGGGTGATTCGGCGCTTAGCGAGGAGCGAAGCTCGTCATCTCCGTCTGGTCCCTGGAGACGGCGGCGGCGATACGAATCAACAACGACGGTGAGGGCGATTCGAAGATAAGAGGGTCGTTCAAATGCAGAATTAAATTTCATCTAGTCACTCGAACCAGACCTCGCTCGTCGCTTTGATTCACATTCTGAGGGTCGTTCAATTGCAGACTTTGAAATTCCATTTAATCACTTCAACCACAGTTTAGGGCTCCATCCGAAAGCAAGGCCGGGACTGGCGATGGCATAAAATATAATTAACCGAGTCTCTAAGTCTTGAGCAGCTCGCCGCGCTTCTTGTACTGAATTTCCCCCCGCCCTCCCTAGATCTGTGCGGGTAGTGCCTTGAAATGACAGTTTGTGCCATTTCATCTCCGGATTTGCTACTATATACGTACTTCATGAGCAAATGCGTAGGTTTTCAAGAGAAGTGACACAAATGTGGGTAATATTCAGCGGAGGACAAGACATCGCCGTGCCAACAGTGGTAACTGGTTTCCAGCACGTACAACATTCGGACTCAGCTGTACCCCTCGGGAGCGACTCCCACGAAAGCCGCCTTCGAGAGACTGGGGAGGTTCTGGGAGGTTTCACTCTCACGGACACCAGGCAACCAGCATATAGCACATGGTTTCATCTGTCACAGTGTCAGAACTAATTTTGGTGCTGTGCATCAGGTGCCTGTGTCCACCTTTTCACCACCTCAGATCTCAGCGTGCCATATATGTTGGGCGCATCTACTTTCAGTCGCAGCACTCGCTTTTCCCTCGCTCGAAAAGTCCTTCCAACCTCTCCACCGCTCTCTCTGTCAATTACTTTGTTTGAATTGTCCTGGTCAACGTTATGGATTTTCTGTTGGACTCTAACTGCCCATTCCCCTATTTTGGCATCCACAAAAAAGTGGTGCGAAAATGTGGACAAGTAGGGTGAGGTTCGACCTTTAAAATTGTGACCTCCCCAATTATTATTGGTTAGAGAAATTTGAAACCTGTCAAATTGACAGCCCACTTCAAGAGAGATCTTGGTTCCTGCCAGTCCGTAGATTTTCAAGAAGACCAAGAACGACTTCGATTAGAATCTTTGGATTTCAATCTATTTCAAACTTCGCCTCGTCGACTTACTGTAGCGCCAGTCCGACCAACTTTACATCGCCCCCTCTTCCCTTTCGTCTTATTGCCCTTTTCTTTACCTATAAATGCCAGAGATTTGTGATTCAAGTTTGTGAGGGCACCTCGTGCAATTAACACTAGACGGTGGGCATCTATAGCTGCAGTCAACGACCCTGAGATCTACAGGGTTAAATGGGGTGAGCTCGTCGACGGGAAGGCGGCTATGGCGGGGATCATCCACCTGCACCGCCACACTCACACTCGTCAACAACGACCCTATGGCGCACTTCAACCAGATACGACATTGTCGGTTAAATCTGACTCCGGAATTCAGGCGAGCAGGGATTTGAAACCTCAGTAGTAAATTGTTATTATGAACGGTATGGTATGGAGTTGGGGTTAAATGTGAATGCATGATCGATTGGGGCGATTTCGCTGCTAAAATCCAGACAGAAATTACTGTATATATTTTCACCTCCTCTCCTCCGTCCGCCGAGGACTAGACCGTGTATCAAACAAGGACGTACCAGGAGCCGGAACGCTACATCGCCTCCGCATCGCGGTAGCATCAGATCGACGCTCGGACGACATATAAAATACCGGAGAGACCCGAGATCTTTGACATAAGGCTTGAGCATCTATGGGCACCGGACTTCCATGCGCGCCGCACCACATGTTTTGCGGCGTACAATGCTCCGCTAATTCACTTCAGCAGCGCAATCATCCGACTGCAGCGCACCTGAGCTGCCTTTCATACCGCGACCCGTCTCGTCCCACTCTATATCCACCCCATTCGCTCAAAATAACACGCCGCGATGGAATCGTTCCACCCGGAGACTTCCACCGGGACTAGACCCTTAGTATAAGACGCGCGATATGGACTGGGAGCACATCAATTGAGTTCTCGGGAGCTTGAAGGCCTTCAAAAGGGTGAAGGACTTCTTCTCTTGGGCAACCGAAGCCTTTGAAGAATATTTCGGCTCGTTATCACAGCCAAATTTACTCGAATTAAGGCCTGTCGTAGGGAAGGAGGAGAAGATGTATTATACTGGTAAGGTCACACAATTGGAACACACTCCTCATCTAGATTCGTAACCAGTCTGCGAAAATTCGAAAATACTGCGAGCACTTTTACAAAAGACTAGTTACGAATCTACTCCTCATCTAGATCATGTCTACTGCACCAGGTGCAAAACATCGTCTCCTCCATCAAATCTCTCCTCTTACTACATTGCTTTGATGGCTTTCGAGTACAAAACTTCTCCGCTTTTCCGTGTATTTTTTTCTCAGGCCATGGCACCCGACAGTGTCGAGATGCTCCGGGTACTGTATTATTTCATTCAATTCGACAGGGTGGGTGACACGTGACATCTGGAACACATTCGACACTTTGACAGGGCGTTGGACCGTGACACCCCCAAAAAATTTCGACACCGTCCCAAAATGATACAGGACTACATGGAGTTGTCGGAGTTTCCTTTCGGAAGCAGGGAGAGCCAGGCAGATACTGGTTTAAATTCATTGCCTCCGGAATAGTCATGCCAGCGCTTTTGAGACACTTTATTGAGTTTTTAGGCTGATTGAAGCCAAAAATTGGAAAAACACAATTGATGTGGCCAATTTCGATGCAGAGGATTCACAATAGACTTACTGTGGCTCTGTGGCCCTTGAAACACATTTTAGAAGATTTTGTGAACCGTGGGATCTATTCAACACCTACCCCTGTGTCCCTTGACGAACAACCAAAGTTCGTCGTGGTAGTTGAGCTACAGCCAACTCTTCTGCATGTGCTGGACGCTCCCGTCTGGGGTCTCGCCGCAATCAGACATTGGGAACGGAATAGCCCGGATATGAAAACCAAAAGGGGGAAGATTTCGACATTGTCGCTGTTAACACATCGTCGGCTGTGGTGTAGCGTAGTGCAACAGCTCGGTAAGTTCCGAGAGGGGACCCTGCTGAGCTATTAATTTATCCTGAGTCTCTCATTCTCTACTCGCCTCTCAACGTTAACATCAGCCATTGTTTTGATTAAATACAGGGTCAAAGGTACCATTGCAGTAGTCTCTTATAAACAGACGCTACGACAATTCTCGCTTGAACCTCGCGTGTTGTACCACCGCAGAGCCCCAGTGGTAGTGCTTAACCTGAAGGTGACCTGCAGTCGGCTTTCCTTCTCTCTCTGTCCTGCAACCTCCCTGGAACCATGAAATCCGAGACGGTGTGTCACACAACGTCTCCCCGACCCGTAGATCCCAATCCTATTAACAGCCTCCCCGAACGGTGCTCGCGATCGACTTTATTATTATCGGCGCAGGGATGACAGGTTTATCCTGCGCAATTGCCCTCCGACGTGTTGGCCACCGCGTCCTCGTCGTTGAGCAGAAAGAAAACATCGATGTTGTCGCTGTGCGTATTCAATGCGGAGATGTATTCATTGCTGACACGAGCTACATCAAGGCGACGCAAGAAGCCATTCACATGAATCCAAATGTCACCAGAGTATTTTACCAGTGGGGATTTCGAGACGCCCTGCGAGCAATGACCACGAAAACGGAGAAAGCCGCAACTTTCAGCATGCGTGATTGTAAGTCTCCTGGTTAGATACAGACGCTCGCTGACCGCTCTTCATGTTTAGTCACGACAGGGAACATCCTAGGCGTCGTACGGGATCAGGACGAAAATACCACGGACGACATTGTGGGCGAGCTGCTTTGTGTCAATGTAAGGCTCCTCCAGTGCTGATTCTGGAACCGCCTCAAACGAAATTACAGCACGGCGACTTACTAAGATATCTGTACGGTATGGCCATCTCTCTAGGTGCGCACGTGCGATTTTCCGCTCAGGCTGTCGCGGTCGACGGTGGGCAGCGTGTGCTGACGCTGTCATCGGGTGAAACACTTTACGCGGATGTGGTCATTGGCACGGACCTGCAGGATGGAGTAACGCGGCCACTATTGTTGGAGGAACAGGACGCCGGTGAGGTTGTAAATCCGACACCGATATCCGCGTATTAGTGCGTATATCCTGCAATTGTGCGACCGCGGGCTTACGCCTTGCAGCGCCACCATTCCTAAGGAACTGGTGTGCAAGGACCCAGAATTAGAGCACGCGTTCTACGGGAACGACGAGGTTTTTATTCAGTTCCATCGATAATTCCGCGACTCAACCTCATCGCTGGGCAGTTTGGCTCATTTCTGTGGTTGGGGAAAGGATTGGCAGCGCGCATATATCCTGTGGTACGTCGCCACCCCTTAATATGCCTCCGAGTAACAGAGCCCCTCCAGGGATTGACACAAGCGCTTTCTGTTGAAGTCTATCAGGCCTGGTACGAAAGGACAGCGAGCGATTCAGCTCCCAAGAGGTTGAGCCGAGCCATCCAGAACGCAGACCCCTTGTGAGTTCATCCCTTCGGACCACGATTTTCTGTTCATATCGATACAGGTTGAAACGCATTTCAGCCCTCGCCCGAGTCTCCCCGTCCTTTAAGCTCATCCCGCTCTTCGCATTTCAGCCGCTCGAAAACTGGGTCTCCGAGGACGGGCACCTGCTCGCTATCGGCAACGCGGCGTATCCGTTTTATGTAAATCGTACTTTCACTAAGGCATCTGTTAAATGTCTCACCCATCCGTAGCCCGGCGGCAGCGCCATGACCGGGATGGGCCTCGAAGACGGCGCCGTCCTCGCGAAGCTCTTTTCGCACCTTAGCCGTAAGGACCAGATCATCGATTTCCTGAACGCATTCCATGACCTGCGCTATCCGCGCTGCGAGGCCACCGCGAAATTTTATCATCAGATGCTGGCATATGTGATGGGGTCCGGCCCGTCCCCAAAAGAAACATCGTCTGCCTCGCCCGAGGAGGCTGGGTCTGCTCCGACGATCACTGAGGGGACGGATATATGGTGGTATGATGCGGACGACCATGCGGAGGAGTGGTGGATGGCCTGGGGTTTATTGAAGGAGAGGTCGATCGGTGTGGAGTTAGAATTATCGCCCCTTCACGTAGAACGGACTGTGGGTTGACTTTACTACACTACATCCCGTATTTGTACCACCCCCTAGAGACCTGGACCACTCTCAATCTCGGGAAAAATTTCCCGCGCTCAAGTGATAAATATTCCCGATTTTGTGAACAATCTTTGAGAAGGCAGTTCCGCTTTCAATTCCGAATCCGACCACGAAACATCGGTAAGAGATATATGCGATTTTCGGTCGCGCTCTGAGATCTGGACACCAAGGTGTGTGTTTCAAATTCATTATCTCGACGCTTATACGGTGATTTGTGTGCTCGTAAACTAGTAGGGAAACTCGAAACGTTTATACCCAAACACAAAGTTCGCGGATATAAGCAAAAGCCTATGCAACCGACCAACAAAGCGCAAGATATAAGACGTAAGATTCCCAGTAGAAACCGACGAGTGTCAGTCCCTGCTTCAGAGCCTTTAAAAGGTTGAAGGGAGAGGTTTTGGGTAGGAGAAAGTGTGTAGAGTACTGTGTTGCGGAGATATTGCTTGCTTGCGCAAAACGATATATCCAAAACGGTAGATATTATAATGCTTCACAGCGACAGGGCAATAGCCCAGGCAAGGTTGAGTGTCCGGAGACGATAGGCGCAATACCCAAGAGCGTGTGGTGAGTTTACAACTCCGTGGGGTTTGTAGTGTGGGTGGATATAATCCAAAGTAGCAATTCCGACGTCCAAGGCAGTGTTCTAGTAGCAATCCGACGTCCAAGGCCGTGTTCTCGTAGCAGTTCCAACGTCCAAGGCAGTGTTCTTGTATCAATCTGACGTCCAAGGCAGTGTTCTAGTAGCAGTTCCGACGTCCAAGGCAGTGTTCTAGTATCCCATATAATTCCGATTCAAATATACATCCAATAGAGTAAGATTTCGAGATGCCACACCCTTCTATATGGTAGTGCACAACTAGAAGATCCCAGATCGCCCCGAATCACAAGCGTAAGCCTACTAGTCGTGGGGTGATGCTGTGTGCTTCTAATAGCGACGACCTACTACTTATATACAAGTCCCAGAATAAATAAGTACAAGCAGATATAAGAAAATATGAGTCAAACAGCCGCATATCCGTCGGATAGTTATCCGGTATAGTGAATCCAGTCGATGCCATTGGCTGCAAGTCTCGAGCACGCCATATTACAGTCATCCGCTAAGACAGAACCTCAGTCAGCAATCAGCTGAAAGGCCAAAAGCTCAGTCAGCACTGAGCTTATTTCCAATCCGCCCAAACCGACATCAGATACAGGATTGATTCCTATATCCTGCACTCCTCGTTCGTTTCCCTCCAACTAGCATCCCTATACCATGTAGTATAGTGTCACAGCTTTCGAACGATACCCCTCACGGCTTATATCCATAATTGGGTTCTTGGTAGAAGTCTAATCTGACTCTTTGGGAATCTCCGATCAGGCCGGCAACTACGGGTATAGTTGAGCCCGTCGGGTATAGTCAGGTATAATCCGAAACAAGGTCCGTCCGGTGTTCTAGGTCGTCATCTGATCTAATGTCCACTTCTCTGAAACCCTAATGCGTCACAACGGTATTGCAGCTCAACCCAATTCGTTACTTGGGCTTATACCCAACATAACCCAATTGAATATGAAGTTACTCATGATGTTTAGCGGACTACACAAACCCCTACACGTTTCAGGGCGAGTGCAGCCAGTCACCTCGACGTATTACCCCCTCGATGACCTGTTACTCTGTGATCTCAGCCCAACCAGCTACCTCTGAGTCTCAGTACTAGTTCTGGATATAAGATAATATACATTGCAAACACAACTGAAAGGCGCAAAAATAGCGTGTTCCACTAGTGGTTATTTGCAAGGCTTATCAACGGTGGCTGAGGTTTGCATTCTGAAGGGACTAGATGGAAGGTTGGTGGAATGCAGTCAAATAAGGCAGAGTGAAAGTGCCGCCAGTGCCGCCACATTGCCGCCAACTACCGCCAATCTGGCGTCAATTTTGTCACACTGCCGCCGTTCAACTGTCACACTGCCGCCGTCTCCAAAGATTACTGCCACCCTCCGGAAATCTTCGTTAAATTCGGGTTCATGAAGTCGCAGTGAACCTCCATTACACATCTCATACTTGTGAAATAAATTTCCAACTTTCCTTGTGAATTCAGAACTTCAACCTTTGCAGCCTTCACTTCATCCTACTTTTAACCCAGTCCCCTGATGCAGGCAGTGGGTTTCCAGTATTATGCTGTATTATGCCTGATACATCCGCTTTGCCCGACCCCTTGGTTGTTGAACAATGAGTATGAAACAAACAGAAAATGTGAATGATCAAACACGGTCACATGTCCGAATTATTCCCTCAAGTGACGCTTACATTAGGCGCTTTTCTATTGCATTCTACTCCTCCCGTTCCTCATATCTGATGAATATTGTTCCTTTGAGAAACAAGGCCGGCTGGCAGTCCTTTAGCCGCAAAAGGTCTCAGCGCCCACCTTTTGCAAGTCGGAGAGGCGAGGTTCCATGGTGTCACGACGTTTACAGAAGAACAAAGAACGTACTACGCGGGCCTCCTGCTGAATCGACCGTCTGATCCCTTCGCCCGAATACAAACGCCAGCCATGATATTTGGTCAAGTCGGAGATACGAGGTTTCATCTACGCGCTTGCTGTCAGTTGTTGGCACAACTTGACCGATCAGTATAAGCGGCGTCCACAACGGAAGAAAAAAAAAGACGTACTAAGCGAGCCTACTACGAAACTGGCGGCGTTCCAGCAACCGACGGTCTGGTAGTTGCTGCACAACTTGACCGATCAGTAGACGCGGCGTTCACAACGGAAGTATTTTAAAAAAAGGACAGCGGGCCTGCTGCATAACGGGTGGCGTTCAGCAACCGACCGTCTGCCCCCGTACCGGAATCTGAACCCCAGTGACCATATTTGGGAGAAAGACATCGAGATAATCAATTCGAAGTACATCTTGGTTATGACCGAAATTTGCATATATTTTCTACCGATGTTATGTAGATATACACTCTGCAAGGGGAATCACCGCCGGAAGTCCGTAGAAGTCGGAAGGGCCGAGATTATAACCGGGTACGGGCAACGTGTTATGTGTGCACAAAAACTGTATTCAGCAAGAATATATTCAACGAATAAGATAGATGGAGCCGTATATCAAGAAACTCCGTGAAGATAAATTGCCTAGTAGATATTGCCCGTCGCCTGGTGCAGATCCCCCAAATCGTCGGAGAAGAATGAAAACGGCGTGATCGACAAGTACAGTCCTTCCCGCGCCAACGCGTGGAGACGCTGTACAGTGGATGCCGACAAAGCCGCCTTTTGCGTCATTCGAAGCGCGATGATCTGAATCCTTTGGCAGGTGCAGTCGGCACGCGGGGAGGCCTGACGCCGCGACTGCACCATGTCCAGGAACCGCTCCTCATCAAAGGCGCCTCGGCCGCTCAACTCCAACGTCGCGAGCTTTGGCACAAAGCATTTCATGTGCGTGGCTCTCATCGTCAGGCGCCCGATGAGCTCGTTCACGGCGGAGGATTCACCGCGACGGACGTGGATGTGGAGCATCTCGATGCTCGGGGTTTCTTCCAGGATGGAAATGAGCGTGGGCGTCACCAGGGGACTGTGGAGGAGGGAAATGGAGCGCAAGAGAGGTTTGTCGCGGTGGATGAAGGCGAGAAGAGGGAGAAGGGCGTCATCCTCCGGGGTTATCCTTTCGAGGACGATATCTTGTAGCATCGGAGTCGACATGATGGGAAGGAAGTGGGAGTTCACGATGTGCAGCTTGCGGAGCTGGGGCAGCCGCAGCGATGGGGATACATTGTCCGTGAAAGTGAGCGCGGTTCTGAACGTCAGGTGTGCTGAGATGAGACTGGGGCAGAGCCGAAGGACAGCGAGATGTTCGTGAGCACCGCTGACAGCGCGGTAATGGGTGAGTTGATGCCACGGAAGGACAAGCGATACGGCGGGCTCGCATACGCTGACAACGCTTAGCCTGCGCAGGCGCGGAGCGATAACAAAAGCGTCCAGCCTCTGGCCTTCCGAAAGCGGCACCAAAGCTTCGCTCCAGCTACCCTTGATAATCAGTGCCTCCAACTGACCAACCCGCCTCTTCAAAAGAGCCATTTGGGGTTGCACGCCAGTCCAATCAAACGCCAACAGGAGACTGGACCAGCGGTCGGAGCGCCTAATGAGAGTCGCAAGGAGGTTTGAAGCACGGACCATGCTTCGCGATGACCCGAAGAGGCTCGGATGGAGGCTTGCGTTGCCAGATCGTACGAGCTGGAGGTCGAGGCGGCCGAGAGATTGACGGATGCCTCTGGTGAGGAATGGAGATGCCCATAAAGATGGAGACGTTAACGCAACATCGCGCCAACGGCTGCACACCTGGCTTACAAGCCAAGGACCCGCAAGCCAGGGCATATCCTCTCCCCCATCACGGTAGACTTGGCTGATGCGCCGGGTGATGTCTTCAGGCGACGGGAGAGTGAAGAGGAATATGAGAGAAAGTATCTCGGGAGGGAAGCGATTTATCGAAAAGACGATACGTTCATGGTGTGCCAGGTGTTCCTCGAGCTGCTTTTGCCGTGAAACAAGATCGGCGATTTGGGCCTCCAGTTCTGCGAGCTCTTTTCGGCCGCCGAGGACGATTCTGCGAGCAGCCGCAATCTCTGAATCAAGTGGCGGATTCTGGGTGATCACTAGACGTTCGAGCACGGAGGATAATGAGCTGGACATGACAGGAGGTCCGAAGAGCAAGCAGATGTGACCGTGACCCAGCCACGACCGTGACCATGCCACTGCGTTTCAAATGTTGATCGACGAGAAAAAGAATAAGAAACCGAAACAACTAATTTAAAAAATGTAACATCAGAGATAAAAAGTATACGGTCTTTCAAGGACAAGAAATTACTTACACTTTAAATGGGCGACGTTTACTGTACTGATCGCGTGAAAAAAAAAACCATTTACTACAATAAATGCCGACTCGAATGTTCAAGCTTTCAAGTCCTAAGGGATGAAAATTTTGTTCATCCTTCGGATAGCAGACAAAACAGCTCCTCCACCGCCAATTGTACGAATCACGCACGGGTCTCAGCTGAGTCTAAACTCGTATACATCGGTGTTTTTATACCTCAGACTGGGAATCCACACTAAATCACTGAACTTTGTTGTAGCCACGCGCATCGAGGCTCTATTTACAGGCCGGGTTGAGCACCATCCTGGGAGTTGGTGAATTATCTTACCACCAGGATGCCAGCGGGATAGACAAGACCCGACTTACACATTCATTTCAAGGCCGGCACATTCTCCAACATGGCACGGCACATTTCATCAGACCCGGCATATTTGCCGGGAAACTCGGCACATAGTGATGAGGTGTTGGCACGACAAATAATGCTTCGTCAGACCTAATGGTGGAGCAAGACTCATGTTATACGCATTCACATATATTTCAGAGTGCGTACTAGTAGAATTTATTCAGATCAATGAGAATCCAGGGTAATATAAGGAAACTGTGGTTTTGCGGCACTTCATTCGAACTTGATGAGCGGCACTCGAATTCACTGCGTAAAAATACTGAAGTCGAACTAAAACTGAAACCACCTGGGAATAAACTACCAAGCTGAGAAAGAAGCACTAAAATATTAATGTGGCTCACAAAACACACTCTGCTTGCATGGGTCCTTTTTTTGCCAACTGCTCCAAACCATTGTCGTCCGCATGGCTCCGACTTTACTGGGACTTCTGGGAATATCACCCCATTAGTTTTTGAGGAAAGGGCTCGCATTTGGGTGCAATGTGAGCCGAAGTATAGATCTATTATTATTTAGGCACGTCAAAGCGCTCGTGACACGATGTGGCGCGACTTACATAGTGCCGGAAGTCCATTTTGACGCGCTTCTGACGCGTTGGTGGGTGATATGAGGGCTGATAGTGGTGGTCAGAGGCAAAGGTGGGAAGGAAAAAAAGTCTGCCATATGGCTCTTCCTCAATGGGTATTTGCGAAGCCCGGCACATTTCTAAAAAGGCAAGTGCCGCCTCTGGTTCAAACCCGGCAATTTGATGCAAATGTGCCACCTCTCAGAAAAATGTGCTCGGTCTTAAATGAACGGGTAAGTCGGGTTTGTACATCCTCGGATGCCAGCGACTTCTCCGATGTTGGATCCGGAACCTGGTGCATTGCCGTCAGAACGCCGTCGACTGTGCACCGAGGCAACGATTCGCCGTGGAGGAGTGAGCTTTTACTTGTCTCATTTGGGAGCACAGTAGATGGACCCAAAGATTTGTGGAGGAATCCATGTGTGTCCTTCATGATAACGCGTACGCGACTTGAATTCGATTGCGTACTGTAATAACTCGCTTACGCAATCAGAACCCCGCGGTAAACTAGTTACTTGGATGACATCTCAGAAATGTCGCTGACAACTTCCAAGCAGCTCAATCTGTTTATGGGTTACCTCCGACTAGAATTATTTATCTCGGCAATTGATCGCCGTAATTGATTGCATCACTTCTATTCTCGGCACTAGACAGCAAACCCCCTTATGTATTTGTGGAAGCCCCGAGGAACCTCGGATGAGGTTTTCTGACTCTGGATCTGGATATTAGGTTATTAACCACCTCTACTCCAGGCGTAGTTTCGCATTTGTTTTCCGCATGATTTAAACCCAGAATTTTTACTTCAGGGTCAGTCCCATGGTTAAAATGATCATTTTCCATCGTTCAGCAACGATTTGAGCCCCTCAATATACCTCAACTTCCAAAAACCAAGCAGCTTCCCTTTTATGTATTTCGGCAGGAGATTAACATCAATGTTCTGATCATTCCCATCAATCTCGACTAAGACGAAGTCCTGGGGAACGATACCCTCGGATGCGACTGACAATGGATTGTATTCTCTGTTCAATGATTTTTTTTTTCCCACTGAGACATCTGTCATCTATTTGGCGGTTTAAGCCAATTTCGTGCTTGCATCGAAAGATGTCAACCAATAATTTTGCACACTAATATATGTGCGCCAAAGTCTCGTTTGCAAGAGTTTTTTTACAGGACATGCGAGTAGTATATACCAGAATTACAGGGTTCCATATCCGTTGTTGGATAAGCCCGTGCTAGCCTGGTTGGTAATGATCGCACCGCTCGTCCCAAGCGACTGAACACTCGCCACCACAAACGCATCCACCTGGTCGCGCGGGGACGCCCCCGCACTAGCAACAACACTCGTGAAGGCCTGCGCAGCTGTGAGCGTCGCGAGCCCCGTCGATCCAGAATTCCACGGGGCCGACAGCACGACTGCGCTGCCGACTGCGTTGGCCGCGGCGCCGTTGAGGACGCCGTCTTTGTTGCTGTCGAGGAAGTTGCCGCTGGCAAAGACTTTCTGGTTTGCGTTCATCTGGAAGTAGTCGTCGCTGGCGCTGGTGGTGCTGGGCCCTGCGATGAAGTAGTTGCCGATAAGGTCATGGCTGAAGAGCCCCCCTGTATCTGCGACCGTGTAAGCTGCCTGATAGTTGTACACGACCTCCAGAGAAAATTCAGAATTCGAATTACACAGCAACGATCCGACATACATTGTTGATATATTGCGTATTGGCCTTGGTGAGTGGCTGGCGGTTATGTGCGCTGACCCACAGGTTCCGGTACCATGTCGCCGGCCCCGTCTCCAGATGCGCACCAAACTGCTGCCCGATGGGCAGGGCGATGATGGAGTTCGATACAGTGATGTTCACGGCGCCGACCGCGTCAACCGAGTCGAACACGCCGTACTCGACCGAACAGTGGTCCAGAATAACATTCGTCGCCGTGCCCATGTTGAACGCGCTCTTCCCGGTGTCGGTGTCGAGGTTCCCCTGCCGCATCCGCATATTGCGAATAATGATGTTCGACTTTCCGCTCGCGGAAATTTCGCGGCCCATGACGCCGATCCCCGGGGAGGGCGCGGTCTGCCCGTTGATTGTTATGCTGCTCGAGAGCGACACGGGGGACGCAAGCACGATGTAGCCGCTCACGGCGAAGGTGATGTTCCGCCCCGAGGCGCTGACGGCGTCGCGGAAGGTGCCCGTCCCGGAATCAGCGAGGCTCGTTACGACGAAGGGAGTCGACCCTCCGGTAGCGATAGAACCGAAGCCGACTGCACCGGGGAATGCCAACGCAGAGACCAAGGGGAGCCCAAATGCTAGAAAGGAGAGGATGTACGCCATGAGGGGAACGGCTGATCAGTGAGCCCTTGACGATAAACCTGCTGCTTTTAACCCATGTTGAAGACAACAACTTCGCGCGAATTCCGGTGTAATATGGTGCACCACTGGACTGAGCACCAGACATGAAAATATACACGGGAGCTTAAGCTGGATCATGTGGGTATGGCAACATGCTCGAGCACGATCGTGATTGGAAGACCGTCGTGGTCTGAGTCTCGTGTGCGTGGAGAGATCGCGGCTGGCTCCGGGCCGGCCGGCTCCCATTCAATGGCTCGCAATTCCCTCGACTGTATTGGTCTGCATGCGATTTTCACTGTATTGCAGTTATTTACGTTTCATCCCCGGCGGCCGTTTCTCCGCTGGACGGGATACTACATGCGTGCTTTTCCGTGCACAGTGATGGCCGATCACAAGTTGATGTTCAAACGCCGCAGTGAAGTTGAAAATTAGATATTTCTCTGCCAGTTCTAACCCTTTTGGTCTCGACCGCAGTGCATGTGAAAGTTTTAATTATTCTACTATAGTCCGCAAAACGCTTACAGAAGTTGATGGAGACATCAATAAGTTGACGTACCGAATCGATAATTCTACCTATCGTCTTTGACCTTGTGCTTAACATTATGCCGAACCTCAACTGAGCGCTACATTACGCTTATAAACTTTCGAGATTGGAATAAAATATCACCAGGAATTGCAGCGAGTCAAGCGTATGCGCGCGATGCGGCTGTTTCGCAACCATCCGGAGCTCGAGTCGCTGCTGCGGCAGGTCGGACATCCGACCAATGATAATCCGCGCGAGGCGGGGATGGTGCGGACAAGGCTGGTCGGGGGACAAGTGCGCAAGTGGAGGAGTTTTGAGTCGTTCGACGCGGAACGCCTGTATAAATAACTAAGTATAGCATCAGTATAATTACCATAGATGTTCGATAGTCATGGCGCAGAGTTGGACGGAGAATTGGTTTTGTATGCTATTGACGGAGTGCCAGGATGTACCGTGCAAAACTCGTTAACCGCGGTCCGCCCTTGGTCCGCCCTAAATTCATAAGCGGAGTTGAACTGATGCATCCATTATCGAGAGAAACAGTCACTAAACGAAACAAGCTTAAGGGAGCAACGATCTTTTGGGTGCTGAGTAATGTTGCGTTAGGAGTGAAAACCGCGATGCCGGCGCGTCGACATTGACAAGGTAGATCAAACACGGTCACATTCCTTAAAGTGGAGGCTTACATTACGCGCGTATTTGTTCTATTGTATTCGAATCCAGCGCTCCTTCGAGAGACAAGTCTGGCTGGCAGTTCTTTAAACTCAAATCTCCTCATCGCACAAGTCAGAGATGCGAGATTTCGGCTACACGGTCGCTGGCCACAATTTGACAGATCAGCAGACGCGGAAGAACAAAGAACGTACCAAGCGGGCCTCCTACGCAACTGACTGCATTCCGCGAGCTTGCCGGGTCCTTTAAGAATGAATACAAACCTCAGGCACCGTAAAAACGTCGAGATAATCAAACTGAAACACACGCCTTGGTGTTCAAATCTCAGAGCGCGACCGACAATCACATATATCTCTTACCGATGTTTCGTGGTCGGATTCGGAATTTGACAATGGAAACAAACCATGCATTTTGTTCAGGAGCCCGAAGTCAGAAGGACCGAAGTTTCTTCGGATGAGAGTGTTTCAAAATTAAGAGTCCCGGTATTGATAGCGGAACTGCCTTCTCAAAGATTGTTCACAAAATCGGGAATATTTATCACTTGAGCGCGGGAAATTTCGCCCAAGATTGAGAGTGGTTCAGGCTTATAGGGGGTGGTACAAATACGGGATGTAGTTTAGTAAAGTCAACCCACAGTCCGTTCTACGTGAAGGGGCGATACATCCAACTCCGCACCGATCGACCTCTCCTTCAATAAACCCCAGGCCACCCACCAGTCCTCCGCATGGTCGTCCGCATCATACCACCATGCATCCGTCCCCTCAGTGAACGTTGGAGCAAACGATGTTTCTTTTGGGGACGGGCCGGACCCCGTCACGTATAACAGCATCTGATGATAGAATTTCGCGGTGGCCTCGCATCGCGGATGGCGCATCTCATGGAGCGCGTTCAGGAAGTCGGTTATCTGGTCCTTTCGTCTAAGGTGCGAAAAGAGCTTCGCGAGGACGGCGCTGTCCTCGAGGCCCATCCCCGATGTGCTGGTGCCGCCTGACTGGGAGTGGGTGAGATATTCAACGGAGGGCTTACGGGAAGAACGGCTCACATAAAACGGATATGCCGCGTTGCCGATCGCGAGGAGGTGCCCGTTCTTGCAGACCCAGTCCTCGAGCGGCTGAAATGCCCAGAGCGGGACGGCTTTGAGTGACGGGGAGGCTTGGGCCAGGGCGCAAAGGCGTTTCAACCTGTATCGATATGGACGCAGAAATTGTCGTCTGAGACGGCGAACTCACAAGGGGTCTGCGTCCTGCACGGCTCGGTTAAAATTCTCTACAGCTGAATGGCCCGCCTTCCCCTCGTACCGCGCCTGAAACACCTCAACAGAAAGCGTTTGTGCCAATCCCTGGAAGGGATATATTTAAGTCGCAAAAGAAGGCTGCATATCAAGGAGACGTACCACCGGACATATGCGCGCTGCCAATCCTTTCCCCAACCACATAAATGAACCAAACTGCCAGGCAATTAAAGTGAGGGGGGGAGTTCTATCGATGGAACTGAACAAAAACCTCATCGTTCCCGTAGAACGCCTGCTCTAATTCTGGGTCCTTGCAGACCAATTCCTTAGGAATGGTGGCACTGCAAGGCGTAAGCTCGCGTGGCACAGTTGTAGAATATACGCACAAGTACGTGGATGTATGTTCCGGATTGACAACCTCATCAGCGTCCTGCTCCTTTAGTAGTAGCGGCCGCGTTACTCCATCGTGCATGTCCGTGCCAATGACCACATCCGCGTGGAGTGTTTCGCCCGATGAGAGCGTTAGCACACGCTGCTCGCCGTCGACCCCGACAGCCTGAGCGGAAAATTGTACGCGCGCGCCCAGAGAGATGGCCATACCGTACAGATATTTTAGTAAGTCGCCGTGCTGTAGTTTCGTTTGAGGCGGTTCCAGAATCAGCACTGGAAGAGACTTACATTGACACAAAACAGCTCGCCCACGATATCGTCCGTGGTGTTTTCATCCTGTTCCCGTACGACGCCCAGGATGTTCCCTGTCGTGACTAAAGATGAAAAGCGGTTAGCGAGTGTCAGTATCTAACCCGGAGACTTACAATCACGCATGCTGAAAGTTGCGGCTTTCTCCGTTTCCTTGCTCATTGCTCGCAGGGCGTCTCGGAATCCCCAGTGGTAAAATACCCTGGTGACATTTGGATTCATACGAATGGCTTCTTGCGTCGCCTTGGTGTAGCTCGTGTCAGCAATGAATACATCCCCGCATTGAATACGCACAGCGATAACATCGATGTTTTCTTTCTGCTCAACGACGAGGACGCGGTGGCCAACACGTCGGAGGGCAATTGCGCATGCTAGACCGGTCATCCCTGCGCCGATGATCACAAAGTCGATTGCGAGCGCCGTTTGTCGGGGCAGTCGGGGAGTCTGGGAATCCCATTAGGATTTGCACGTCAGGGATGCGTCCTGGACACACTGTCTCGGTGTTCATGGTTACAGGAAGACTGCGGGACAAAGAGAGGAAGAAAGACGATTGCAAGCCGTCAAGTTCTTAAGTACTGTAACGGCGGCCCTGTGATACCTTTGACCTGGATTTAATCAAAAAAAAAATGACTCACGTCCAACACACGTTCCAGGACAACCGCTAAACGGGCGCGGACGAATAGAAGTTAGTGAGAATCGAGTCCTGAAGGGGAAAGAGCCGAGATATTTATCATTTGCGTACGGCAACGCTGGGCAGGGGGAGGCAGGGCCTGATCTCTGGATCGTGGAATTAGATTATGTCAGCTGATGATTACCCGGTGATCGCCGGTATGTCTCCAGCAGTCCATCTAGTCGTTGTTAATTCCAGCGACGACATTATTCTGTCGGTAGAATAGCTAAAAAGAGTTATTTGAGGATTTATGTGGAGTAGCTTTGTCCTGAGTCAGGGAGAAAGCACCCAAGTGAGGCTTGATGAGTTGATACCATCGGGGGGGGGGGGTCGTGGGAACAAGCTGACATCCAGCGATCAAGCACCTCGATCAACGGGGATCAACCACCGCTACACTCACACTCGGTAATTCCCGGCCATTAACAACAGATACGTGAGCCATCAATGTGAAGCCCCTATTTTTCATACCACAAGCTCCCATTCTGCCCACATGATATCTGCTCTCATTGTTGAATTTCGGCGGGGAGATAGATTGGTTTGCACCCTGAATTCGAAGGATTTCGAAAGGTATGTGCTTCCAGTCCCTATCGCACGTCTTATATTAAGGATCTGGTCCCGGCGGTAGTCTCCGAGTGGGACGACTCCATCGCAGCCTGTTATTTTGAGGGAGAATAGAGTGGGATGAACGGATCAAGACACCTCAGGTACGCTGCAGTCCGATAATTGTGTTGTTGTACGCCCCAAAACATGCGGTGTGGCACGCATTGAAGTCCGGCGCCCATGCATTCTCAAGCCTTACGTCAAAGATCTCGGGTCTCTCCGTTATTTTACATGTTGCCCGAACGTCGATCTGATGCTACCACAATGCGGACCCGATGCAGCGTTCCGGCTGCCGGTACGTCCTTATTTGATACACGGTCCAGTACCCAGCGGAGGAGGGGAGGCGAAAATATATAATTTCTGTCTGTATTTTTAGCAGCGAAGTCAGCTCATGATTGATAAACTGCATGCATTCACATCTAACCCCGACTCCGTGCCGTTCATAATAACATAATAACAAGTCAAGCACTGAGGTTGCGAATCCCCGCCCCGTGGGACTCACCTTAATTCCGAAACCGGATTTAATCGACGTGGTTGAAATTTGCCGGCCGGGAATTCCCGTGTGGGTGTGAGTGTAGTGCAGGCAGCCGCCTTCCCTTCGACGAACTCAGCCCATTTAAGACTGTAGATATCAGGAAGGAAGGAAAATGCATTACTGCAGTGGTCCCTATAAGGAACAAGCAGGTGCTGCAGTTGCATACATTACGTCAAATGTATGCTACAGCCATCAACGGCCCAGTCACTGTGAACATCTATCTACTTCTCAATGAAAGTAAAGAGGCGTCCCACGAAAAAGCTTAGAAGACGGGCGAGCGAGGAATATCCTATGCTGGTCAAGTTGTGGTCTTTTTAGTTTTTACCAGTTGCCGCAGTGTGGACAACAATTATTATCCTCGGTGTCTACCATATTTACTAACGGGGCGCTAATGCCGTCACAGTGAAGCTTACAGTTCATGTTGAACCAGAGATGAAGGTCAGGGAGTAGGATGTCATGAACACCTCGATGTACCATCGTGCGCTACGGTGTTCGATGCGTGTATTCATACTTTGCATAGCTGGAGGGAGCCCGGCAAGATATATACCCTTGGGGGATCAGGGGTTGATTAAGTAGGGGAGCCAGGTGCGGCCCGATCTGAGAGGGGCATCCAAGACAGTGCGACAGCCCGAAAACACCCGGCTCGAATTAAAATTGCGTCCGAGTCTTCGAGGCTCGCGCTATGTTTAGGGCCTGTGCGATCGCGGTTGCTGAGTTCACAGCATCAACATTGAATACAAATCAAGCATTGCTCGTGGTGAAGGTAGTCCTCTTGTGGCAGTTGTCTGTTCCTCCGCACCGAGTTCACCGCATCGACGACACATAGTAGGGAAGGCAGTCCTCTCATGGTCACGGATATTTACGGCGTGGGCATGTATGTGCACTGCCAGGTGTACATAAATTGGACTGGGGCCGAAGCTGGTGCAGCCAAATAGGGAGGTGAAGGGGCCTATGCCATCAAGGTCGGGGTCCTTGACTGCAGCTATAGATACCCACCTAGTGTCCATTGTGCGAGGTGGCTTCACAAACTTGAATCACAAATCTACGACATGCATACATAAAGAAAAAGGAAGACGAAAGGGAAGAGAGGGCTATGTTAAGTTGGTCCGACTGGCTTTACAGGTTGAGATAGGTCGAAATCTTAAGATTCCAATCGAAGTCGTTTTTGGGTCTTCCAGAAAATCTGCGGCCTGGCCGAAATTAAGATCTCTCTGCATGACGTGGGTTGTCATAGGTCGAAACCTGTTGAAACCATCACTTCTTTTACGGATTTCAAATTGCTCCAACCAGTAATAATTGGGACGGGCACAATTTAAACGCGTAACTTCACCCTACTTCACCCCCACCTTTTTGTGAGGTGAATATCCCATTTGGACAGTCAGAAAATGCGCTTCACTTAATCACAACTCTACCCTGGCAGAATCCATAGTGTCGAACACAATTCAAGCAAAGATAGAGAGAGCGTTGGAGAGGTTGAAAGGACTTTCCAAGCGGTGGAAAGGCGAGAATGCAGTGATGAAAGTGAGATGCGCCCAACCTGAGATCGGATCACCTCGAGGTAGTAACCAGCTCGGTAGGATTGCAAAACTGATGGCAATGGCGCGCCAAAATCCATGAACGCCGAGCGACACCTAATTTTGGCTCCGAGTTTTCACAGAAAGAAGGACAAATCTATGAGTCGCCTGGAGTGGGCTAAGAACATTGGGTTGGTTGAATTCGAGGATGCAATGAACACATGGTCCGATGATTAATCGATTAAGGACCACGAGGTCCAGATTTGGACACAAATGCAGGCGTAACTCGATTAAAGTCGAGCGTGAACCATTCTTGAGAACGAAGTCAACGGAGAAAATTGGGGCTGATAGAACATGAGGTGGCGAAACAACTGTGACAGCCATCGCCGATACTTGTGTGCGTCTTTAAAACCATACCGTCCTGAGGTGGAAGAAACAGAATGCAAGGAGAAACGCTCGTTTCTGCGCAGTGACGACAAAAGCAGATATACATGGAGTGCATTACTTGTATAAACACTGAGGAAAGATAATGAGCTAGAGGCGCACAGAAACAGTGTTTTGGCGGATGATTAATTACCATCCAAGAAACCAAAAGGCATGAATCAGATTGTTGAGCAAGTGAGGATGCCGGCCTCCTTGGGGCCAGAAAATTTATCGTTTATGTGCTCGAAACCAGCATCTACACAATCTTTCCCCAGGGAACAGTGAATTTCCCGCAGGCCGGGAAATCGCTTCACGAAATCGAGGGATGCGAACAGTGGGTAGGGTTCGCAGTTTTTGGGCCAGGTACGACGAGTGGTCAATAGTTTTATGGCCACCAACAAATATTCGAGGAGAGGGGGGATGGTGCGAAGATTGCGAAGCGCGGAATCGAGGGCATCCGGAAGGAGGTAGTCGATGAAAAATTCGAGCTCGAGGGATGTAAGTGCCGGAAACAGCGGGAGTTCGAATACGAAAGTACCTAGGACCAGGGGTGAGAAGGAAGGGACAGAAGAACATGGCGGTATTCTTACAATGTATGAACGACAGTTCTAGATGCTTCAGGGTGTGCTGGAAATTTGACTCCAACAGGAAGGGCATCCAGCCCTCCGGATCCTTGTCCAGAATACTGCGCACTGACAGCTTCCGGAACCCAGTCAGATGGCCGGAAATATCCATCTGAATGGCGTATTTATCGAAATGTGAGCGTGCGGGTGATAACGAGAACCTCAAGATTGCTCGAGTGGGTTGCGTGCAGCAGGAGCGGAATGAACGGGGACGTCGATGTCATGTCCTCTTCGATGAAAACATGGTAGAGTGTAAGCGCCCGGAATGACGGGACAAGGATGAGGGGATGTTTGTGATCCACCGCATGCTCATAGATCGAACAGTTGGTCGGAGAGCTATCTCTTTCAGTAACGCTGCAAAACTAGCGGGGATACTTCCCCAATGTAAGCCCTTGATGGCTGTTGTATTGCCAAAGATCCCCAGGACTGTGATCTGTGAGGCCATGTGTAATACGCTCTCCACAACGCCGAAGTCCTGAAAGTCGATTAGGCCAAGGTACACGTCTTTCGCATAGCTTTTCAGATGCGGAGAAGTCGTAAAGAGATCGAGGGCTCTCTCGAAGGATGTCACGACAGCAAGGTGGTCGAGTCCGTTGAGCAGGGTCCGGTGAATTAAAAGTCGGCCTGCAAACAAGCAAAGTGACCGAAACAGGCGCTGTTGGCTGGAAACAACGAGAGATCTGGCTGCCAGAGAGCATGTCTTCAAAGCCCCTCTCTCCTGAACCTGGTCGACAATGAAGTCCAGCAGCTCTTGTGCCAGATGGGCGGGTGGCATGGGAGTCAAGAACAGGATCTGATGTTCTGATTCGAATCACACTGTAGCTGTGCGACAGCCGCTCACTCGGAGGAAATTCAGTACAAGTTGGTATTATCATGGCTGGGATATAGAATTGGCCAAAAAACTAGCATTCTGACGACAATCTCAACCCCCTCCTCCATCGCGGTTCGAGTTAAAGCTTAGGTGTTGGTATGAAACTTGAATGAAACAAAATGGATTTGAAACAAGACAGCATGGCCCAGATAAAACAGCCAACATGAAGTGGTGGGAGGGAAATGAAACTCGAAGGAAAACAAAATGGAATTGGGACAAGACAGCTCGGGATCCAGATACATAACAGCCAACATGCTCTCTTATGTAAAGAATATACAGTTCGAATTTTGACATTCAGGTAACGACGATGACACGCCTTGAACCAAGCTCCAAATCCTATTTGAACATCCGGCACCACTAAATCTACGCAACCTGAATCAACTCGGCACCTCAGTCGTACCGGACCTTCGCGGGGACGCCCGCATTGAAGAACGTCTCGGTATATGGCGGCGGCATATACCCCGGCGCTCCCTCGGTGTGCGCAAATGCCCCGCGTACGTCGAGGGCGGGGTCGTTGATCAGCTTGCACACGACGTTCCGCACATACTTCTCAGCAATCTCAATCCGCGGGGGTCGCATCGTGCCCAGCGCGCGCGTCGTCTGCAGCAGATCATCCGTCAGCCTTCATCCCCGCGAATGAAACGAGACGCACGTGGAACAGGTGCTGTGTCGCAATTATTGGGGCGA
Source organism: Mycena epipterygia (assembly GCA_029281465.1). Classification (NCBI taxonomy): domain Eukaryota; kingdom Fungi; phylum Basidiomycota; class Agaricomycetes; order Agaricales; family Mycenaceae; genus Mycena; species Mycena epipterygia. The sequence continues at coordinate 254,374 of JARJCQ010000021.1, read as the reverse complement.
CGAGATCCTGGTTGACGAGGATGCCGAGCGGCGAGATGAAGAGGTATACAGCGAGATGGTGGTAGATAGTTGTCGCCCTCAGCTCGGCCGGAAGTTTATCGCGTGTGCGCGCTGGGAGTTTGTGGAAGTTCCTAAAGTAAAAGAAGTCGCAGGGATAAGCGTACTCAGCACGTAGATACATACGACAGGGAACTTAAAACCAAAGAGTCCGGAGGATCGTCGGGGGAGGGGAGGGAGGATTCCTGTGTTGTGAGTTATATGTATGAATTAACCGTCAATTCAGGACACCGCCTAGCGTACCTCGAGAAAACTCATGATGCCAAGCGCTGTGAGGAGGAGGTTTCGATGCGCCTGTGCGCCGCCCAATTCCGCAGTAGGATCAGGGACGCCAGAGCCCTCGCGTCCTTCATCCTTAAGGTCAATGGCGTCCGCGATGTGGTTCTGCCACTTGTACAATTTCTTCGTGAACTAAGATTATGGCAAAGATAAAAGTAAAGTGCAAGGAGGTGTAATGTGGAAACGACGTACGGGTTGCGCCGCCTTGGGAATCATGTTTCCGTCTGGGACTAATTGGGGCGCGGCCTTGTACCCCTTGCACAGGAGCAGCATATCCAAGACCAGGAAGCGCAGCACGCACCCCCATGAATACGTGGTGTTGGTATTGTTAGTATCCAGGAGGGAATCCCACGATACGGCAGGCCGCCCAATCGAGCGACGACTAGGTTGAACACCCGCTTCGTTCAATATGAGAAGTCGCTTGATGAAAGGGAAATACTCGGCGAGCGATGGGTCCGCAAATAACGAATGAAGAGGAAATGCTTTTTGGAAGAACTCGGTGGACCATGCGCATTGTTTGAAGACGGGAGCGTCAAGGAGAGGACCACTGCCATCTAGAAACCAGAGGTCACATTATATGATCGTCAACAATCTAAGAGCGGAGATACTTCGTGATGGCATCCAGGGAACTATGAAAGATATAGCCCAGTGAACAACAAGCTGCGAAAAACTCACTTCGAGACTTTGTCCTTGGAGGCAGGGTCGCAAAATCGAAAATATGTCGGTCTGTGGAGTGTCTTAGACCACAATCGGACTAAACAGTACAGAAGCACACATTCTCCTACCAGCTTCAGCTCTTGAGCTACACAAGATATATTGAATGTTTAGTATAAAAGCTGTGGACGAAACGAACCTCCCCTCGGAACCAAGGTTGCGAGGTCGAAGAGATGAATATCTACCCGTAAACTGAAAATTCAAGTCTCGGCGGAAGCGGCAGAACATACGTCGTGTTACGAGCGCAGCAGCGGCCCTCGTGGGTAAGTTTGCAAGATCGAAGAGATGTTGGTCTGCGCAGTTGTCAATACCAGAGACGTGGTCAATGGTACACAGAAACCTACGGTGATCTTTGAGTATTGGATTTAAGCGACTAGGATTGAAATCTACGTTAAGGATGATGAGATTGATCGAACGACAGAATAGGGACAGACCTGGAAGCGGAACCGCGGTCTTGGATGCGGAAGGGTCGAGGCCTATCGGTGCTTCTTCGTCATACCACCGTCAATTGTGTACCGAGAAAACGACCCACTGTGAGGAAGTGAACTTGTGCTTCCCTCATTCGGCAAGGGAGTTATAAGGCGCGCAGCAGATGGCCCCAAAGAATTCGAGGTCACAGATACCCTGGAATGAGGTCTGGTGGGTCGCTCAATGACAACCTCCACTTTGCGTGCTCCCGGTCGGAATCCTACCGCGTCTGTTTTGCTGGGCGTCAACTTGAGCATTTTGTTTCGAGGTTCCTCCGCCTTGAACTTGACATCGCCCTCCGGACGGTCGCGTTTACGGAGCGTGGCTGGCGAAGCTATGACTATTGTGTCTAAATTTCAGGGTGGAATGGAATTGAGCTTACGATCTGGACGCGAGAATTCCGATTTTACTCGGGTGACCTGTGGTTCATGTTTTACGACAATGACTCCACCAGGGCCGACTAAGAATTAAGAGTGGTCAGCGCTCTGCAGACGACTAATTTAGGCACGCACAATGTGACATCGATAAGTCTTCAGATTTAATGGAATCTAGCTGTGTTCGCTCGGCAGTCTTTTGGATATCTTTGAGCTTGATGGCGAGGGCATCCCTTTCGCGCACGATGGCGACTTTCTCCGCGCGTAGACGTCGCTCCGCTTCTTCAAATCCACTGATCGCCTTGGAATCCCGCTCTGCGCGTTCAACCGTATGTTGTATAGTTCGATGGGTATCTTCGAGCTTCTCGGAAAGCACCTCTCTATCGCGCAAGATCACGACTTGCTCCGCGTGCAGACGTTGCAGGGCTTCTTCAAATGCCGCTCTGTCCGCGCACATCACCCCTAGCTCGAATTCTCGTGCAGCGCGTTCGTTTTGGAGCAAAGACTTGAGGAGGACGCATTCACCCCGTAAAGAGTCGTATTCGGCCCTGAGCGCTCCGGAAGTGGCAGAAAGTTTAGCGAAACTTTGTGCGAAACTTTGTGCAGCGCTGTCGCGTGCTAGTAAGAAGGCATTGAGAGCGACGTCAAACGCGGGATTGGGGTCATCCGGGCGAGGGGTGTGGTTGGCACTGTCCCCCATGGCGAATGGAATGGAGGAAACGACGTGGCTGCAAGGTGACCGAGTCACCGTCACGTGGGTCCGTGCGTGGAAATCAATTTCCGAGTTTGGTATTCTGCAACTTCAATCTCCAAAACGTCTTTTGGAAAGAATTCCAGATAATTTGTGAGAAGATTAAGAATATTAAGAGCTCAAGTAGACTTCCTTTGAAACTCTGCCGTTGGAACTTCCGCAGTCGGTGCTTATTTTAGAAAATCCATCTTCAATTACAGCTGTTTGCAACTAGGATGACACTCATCAAAAAAAAATCTAAATAAGATCAAATTTGATCTGCCACTTTGCGAGCGACGCCCCCGCTGCATTTCTGGGCGGATTCACTTGATTTATGGCGCGTTCAATAGAGTTTTTTAAGGGCTTTCGAGCCATACCCAACTCAGGGTGTGATACGGAATATGAAGATTAGGCAAAATCCGCCTCGTGTATTTTCAATCGAAACTTCTAAATTTTGGGGTGAGCAAATATCACGCATTACAGCTTGAATTGGGTATGGCTCGAAAGCCCGTAAAAACCCCTACCGAACGCGCCAGAAATCAAGTGAATCGGCCCAGAAATGCGGCGGGGGCGTCGCTCGCAAAGTGCGAGATCAAATTTGATCTTATTTAGATTTTTTTTGATGAGTGTCATCCTCATTGCAAACAGCTGTAACTCGTCTCTTGAGTTTTCGATTGACGAGGAATCCACCGATGGGTTCTAAATCATATATGTAGTATTTCTTCTTGACAGGGCACGTATCCCATCACTTGATTCGACAGCGCTCAATACAACACTAATTTCAGTTGGTGGATGGATCCGTCCCAGATTTTCCAAGAATTGCAGGTGATAAATACAGGTGTACATGGAGCATAGTTAAATTACGGTTCGCAATATAGGTATAAGCCGAAATAAGAGATAACATCCTTACTTTTGTTGATGGGAAACTGCATGTCATATCGTCGAAAAGATGAGCCCCGCGCTCGACTCACTCCGCATCAACATCCACAACATCCACCACCCGCCTGCGCTTCCACGACGATCCTTCACTTGGGACGGCAGTCCCAAGATACTCCTGGCATCCCCAGAAGTGCTCTTCGTAGTCCGGTTTCCGCTCGAACATCTCGTTACAATAAAGACACCTGATCCAATCCGCCCTCAAATGGAATTTGCGGATGTGCAGCGGCATCTTATCCTGGCTGCATCGGTACTCGCACCGCTTCTCCGGGGACGGCCCACCCCACACACATGCGATCTCCGGGAACGGTCGCTTAGCCTCCTTGTATTGCTTCCTTGTCTCCAAGATGGGGAATCCGTGCTCGAGTTCGAGGTGTTTCTGGAGACGGTCCATTTTGCCGTCGATATTGTGTGTCTTGTGCGTATCGGGGACTCCGTCCGCGGACTCGCGCACCATGCAGGTGTAAACGTGGTTCTCATTGTCTGGACAGGCTGACGCGACAAGATTCGCCACAGGTAGCCTGTCCACAGGTGTCACAGGGTGCTTGGGTCTCGGGAGCAGAGTCGGGACGGCAGTGGTTCTGCAGTGGTGCTCAACGTCGAGGATTCAAAATGAAAGAATAAAGTACTAACGCGGGAATGACGGGAGCTGGTTGCTCTGTGGATGCGCGTCTCTTCCGGGGCCTCGCGCTATGCAACGATGTGAGTGTTAGCTTCCTGAGAAACTGGGGGAAACGCACCTGCTGGTCCCAGATGCAGGTACTGCAGGCGAGTCGACGGGAGGTGGCACGACAGACGTAGGATTCACCTTCTTTGCAGAGAGCTTCGCCTGCTTCGAATTCGCGGGGGGTTTAGCGTTGGCAGCAATGTATGCTTCTGATCGACGCGTGGCGGGGCCAGCCGCGAAAGCCTGAGCGAACTCGCCACCGAATGGTCCAGTGGCATTGCTGGCCTGAGTGCGAGGATTGCGTGCGCTGCTATACGGAGGACCAGAATGAGGCGATATTCTCTGTTCTGAAAGGAGCACGTACGAGCGAGGGGGCACGACGGGTTGAGGTGTCGAAGCTACTTGGAGCTCGGACGAAGGCGCAGGAGTAGGAGGAAGCTCATAAGGTGTGAACTCCCAGACATCATCGAAAGCGGGAGGTGGAGATGTGGGCCTAGAAGTGGCAATGTCAGACAAGGTCCCCAGTGGTTAAATCGACATACCGAGCGTTGGCGATCGGATACCCCCGCGTCCGACGGCGCGTATCTTCAGGGCCACCCGATGGACCGTATTGTTGTCCTCGAACGAGACTGCATGGAGCAGAATGAGTCAGACAGAAAATAATAAAACAATGGATAATAACCTCTTGGGACGCGATCTTGTGACCTGCATGGAGCGTGCTCTGTGGGATCGAATATCAAATTGAGATCGGGGATTGGGTATATAAGGTGGAGGACATACTGATGCATTCCCCCGTTCATTTGTGGTGGCGCAGGAAATTGGGCAGGTCCGGGCGGATGGTGTCTGAAGACTGTCGACTGCATGTACGGGGTGACAGAGGAAGGGTCCCAATAGGGTGTCGCGGTTTCCACCCTGGGAAAGGGAGCAAGCGCGCCACTCAGGCTGGAAGACACTGAGATGTCAGAGCGCGCGTGTGGAATCGCGTATGCCCCCATCTGCGAAGTGGGGAAATATGCCCCATTGCCGAGACCATGTCCGCCGAAAGCCTGCGTTCCAGATGCGTCGAAGGGCCGAGGTGCAGTGCGCTCTGGAACTCGGGGGAAACCACCCTGCGCTGGGGTTGGGTACGGGACCGCGGGAGGTCGCGCTCGAGCTTGCGACACACTTGTGTAAGTGGCATTGGATATGGTATACGAGGGGTGCTGCGCATGAGGGAGGTGAAGACGGGAGGCGGACGATATGTCGGTGGCAGGTACATGACTTGACGCGTCTGCTGCCAGAGGCCACCGTGGCAAAGGGGGCAGCCCTGCCGGGACGAACTCGTGGCGGTCTAACCCCTGTGGCAGCAATAATCCAGGCTCGTTCAAAGCGCATGCCAGTGCACGAGCGCTTTGGGACGCAGCCTCCAAAGCACTTCTCTCGTCCGCTGTTGGTGTCCGATCGACCTCTGGCTGAACCAAAATCCATGCTATCTCTTGTAGCGTATATTGAATGATTTCCATCTTCCGTAAGGTGACTCGTTACTCTGCAATCTTTGAGTAATGGCGACGGAAGAATTTGGAGCCAAAGCACGCGACGAAATGGGCAAGCAAGTTTGTGCAAACAAACGTGACCGCACGACTTGCCACACGTACAACCGCACCGAAACAAAGCAAACAAAGCCACTAGCATCATTTGCTTGCAGCCTCTTGCGACATTGCAGGGAATCCTTTTTCGGCAGATTATTTGACGACCTAGTGGAATACCGATTGTTTGACGCTTGGGAAAGATATTCACCTAGTAGAAGTTTGCGCTCCAGGCTGTTTCACGGCTCGACTTTGAATACGATAGTTTTCTTTTTTTGTCGCGCTTGAGATGAGCCACTAGGAAGAATCCAAGGTACACAAAATTCGGAGATCTGAAATCGGGGCTTTGGCCGCTTTGTTTGGACTTTGAATCAAAGTCAAAAATATCCTCAGGAGATCCAGATTGGATTAACACAATAACTTCTTTTTTTTTTGTGCTTGGGATGTGCTAGTAGGAAACCCAAGATGCGCAGAATTCGGGTATCTGACGTTGGGGCTTGGCTGCCATTTTGTTTTGGGCCTTGAGTCCCAGTCGAAAATATCCTCAGGAGATCCCGATTAGATGTCCCTCATATGTTACAAATGTATTCGCTCTCCCAGAAGATAGCCCTCCGAGTCGTGTCGTCCAGGCGGCCAAAATTTGGGGAATTGTGCGCTGGAGCCTCGACGCAGTTGAGCGCCGATGAGACATGCGGGGTTACCCTTCAAATTATAAGCGTCATCGAGCGCAAGTCGAGAGAGATTTTCGCGTCGTCCGCAGTGGGAGGTAAGGCGCAAAATTATGCCACGTGGAAGTCGGATCCCGGTCCGATCCCAGTAAGTTCAATTGATGTGCTGACAAAGAACTCATATTTGAACCCCGAGCTCGCACAGTTAGCAAGAACTAGCCTGTGCTTGCTCAAACCGGGGTCATCCAGAGATAAATTTTGGATGGATCAAGGAAGATCCTCTGAACCCATTTTCCACGACAACTCCGCATCAGTCCCGCTCTCAACTCGGACTCCGGACGCCATCTTCCACCTCTGACTTGTTGTGATATGAAAAAAATTCACCAGAGTCACATTGCGGATAGTCGTACTAATCTAATATTTCACTACGTTTCGACCCTGTGTAGCCGATAGGTAATTATATGCCTACATGCAGCAGGCACTGACGCGGCAATTTTTAATCTTTTACCAGGTGTTCCACAAGTTGAAAAAAGGTCAGAATATATCGTAGGTAGTATCCCTAGTGAGTAGATATCAATAACCCTGTGAATATCCTTCTAAAACTGAGGACTTCGGTGCAAAATCTTGGCAGTCGAGGGGTCTATTAAGTCCTCAAGGTCCAACTTGCTTCACAGCATATTGCCACTCATTCCGACATGTGTTGGAACCCTCAAAACACCCTGATCAATATATTCTTGCCACGTCGAAGCCGCGTCACTCTCCGCACCGATCGCGCCGCTGCCGCGTTAGTGTGCACCAGTGCTGCGTCAATGCGCGTTACTACTGCGTCAACGCTCCGTCAATGCACGCCAGTGACCCTCCCTTTGAGCCTCTGCTCATGATCTACATGAAATTGGGATCATACTGGGGTTTGAAAAAGGACATTTCCACTCTGCCCTTCAATTATTCCTCCTGACCTCAATGAGATCCTACATTTTTGTGCGCGGCATTCTGATTGAACACGCAATAATTTGCTATGACTTGAAGAGTTACTGCGCTGGGTTCCAACGACTCGAATCATAGAAGAAATTGACAGCACTCCGCAGAAAGACCACGCGTACAGTGGTGTAATTGCCTCAGTTCATGATGAGGGCCAAGGAATGAAACCGTGCCAGGAGACGAGACTCACACTATTAATTTGATTCATCTTTCGTAGCTCCAAGAATTTGCGCGCAGCGTAAAATAGTCTGGGAGACAGTGATAAGTAGTACAGATTGGAAAGGGTCTTGGGTAAAACTCAAAGATTATTTGTGAGAAGACGAATTCCGATGGTTCGAAAACTGTGATCTTAGATGGAAACCGCGCGATTCTGGAATATATATGACTTGACTTCATGGATGTATGTATGCGCTAGCGAGCACCGAGGGATGGCTATTGTTTTATGTAGTAGTGCGATGCTCGAACACTGAATGTGCAACATCTGTCAGTGTCTGAATCACAGTTGCACATCACAATCTCAGCACCTATCCCATATTTTCTTTCCTGCCACACGGCCACCAGGCATGTTTCGAGGTCCTTTGTCGCATTCTCTCTGTGTTTCCATTCCCCCATCTGTCGACATTCGACGCACCAATTACCTTGGATCATTCCACTGCATTTCTGCTGATGCCAGCATCAAATCACTTTCTGCTGTGCTTAACCTTAGCTCCATAGTTCTCTCTGCTCAGCAGTGCGAGGCTGTTGATTGTTCAGGTAGCATGATTTGACCAGATTGTTCCTGGCACTCCGAGGTCATACGGGCAGTTCAGACTGGAGTTTTCATCCCGTTCCGTACTATCAACGGCTGAGTTTCATAGACTGCATCCCACATATTGGATTTACTCCATGCTGCACGGGGCTCAACTTGAAACTCTATGATCACCGTGTTTGCATTCTCCTATGCTGTGGAGAATACCAGTACAGTGCGTGTATCCGTCTTCCCCCTGCGGTAGGTCCTGGTTTAACACATTTGTATTCACTGTGAAGGTCATGCCGTCGCATTTTCTTTTCCCCACGATAAATATCCTCATCCCGCACCACGCTACGCGCACCGTTGTATCTTAATGTTCAAGCTGACTGAACCGATCAGTCCCGCTCGAAACTCGCACTCCGAATGACTTCGGTTCGGATGTTATCTTCCAACAATCGCCCTTATCTCATGTATTGACGAGAGCTAATATTCATGAGAGCCAGATTGTACTAATATAATCTTCGCGTTCCTTACGCTACAGACACCCACGTCTCCCGAGGTTAGACTACTATAATACCACGCACAATGAGCAATGTGTGTGCAATTCAACAACACACTTTTCCGATGTCCAACACCATATCATCACTGGTGGCGTTTGGTTTTGAAAGGGTGGCAGCCTTGGACGACTCCCGAATGGAAACAAGGGGCCAGGAGAATTTCCACCATGTCGACTTCGGATCCTTCGTCCTGTACTGGAAGGCAACTATCAACCGAACGGTCAGGGAACGGCGAGGGCGAAATATTGCAGCAGAGTGCCGTGGGTGTTTGGTATTATCTCCTTGACGTTCATCCCATACACAGCCTACAAAAGATGGGTTAGAGTGTCACAGAAGATGCTGCGAGGATGCAAACGCACTGCAGCGAAATTGGCTGGCAAAAATAACATGGTAAAATAACTGATTTGCTTCATTGCTGCCAATACGCTGAGAAGTGGCAGATGAATTCAGGACGGCTATTACTCACCCGCACTGTCTCTGACCGCCACTTCCGTCAGGTCTTTCATCCTCGCACTGTCTCTGACGGCCGCTTCCGTCAGCTCTTTCATCCTCCTACTGTCCTCGAGGTTAACGCTGCTGAACCCCTACCATAGCATCAATTTCTGCAGACGCTGAATTAAGATGGCGTACTCACCAGATCTAATCCCCTCGAGACCTGTCCGGACAAAAATCCCCGGATCAAGGACTTTGGGAACCTAGCCTTCTACGGGATTGTCAGGGGTCCTTTCTATAGCTGCATTGTGATCTATTGTGATTAGCGGTTGTGAGACGACGGTTGTTCAGATAGCCGTGCTGCGGGTAGCCTCGGGTAGCCCTTGGCTAGCCCGCCCGCCGAACCCTGCCGAACCTCGCGTAGCTGACGCTAGGCGATGGGCAGCCCTAGCGGGCCGGCGGCACATAGGCTCGACCGGCTAGCAGCAGCTAGCCGGCATCTAGCCGGCACCTCCGGCTATCTCTAGATAGGCGGTGCTGTGGCTATCCGCTCCCTGAACGCAGTGTTTTGAGAGTAACGAAGAAACATTAATCCAAGGTCAGGATTCCCCTACTCAGTGTTGAATTACAATACAAATTCTATGCTAGATGAAGAATGTTTCATGTGGATTATTTCATTTTCTTTCGTGTTGGTTCATATGATTCTCCCTTTCTCCTTCTACCTAATCGCGACCCTGTAATATCGAGCAACTTCATTGCAATTCAAACTTTCAGTCCGCCGTTTGTCGTTTTTGTAGTCGGGACAGGCATGAGGTCTGTGCTTTGCTTTCACCACACTATCATCCTGGAACGCTCATCCACCTCCATAGAGGCTCATTTCAGTCTCATTTTCTGTCCCCGCAATTTCGGGCTCAAATATTCTCATCGGTTATGTCCGCACCGCGCTACATGCACCGGTAAATCTTCTATTTAATGTTCAAGCTGACTGAGTCGATTGGTCCCGCTCTTAACTCGGACTCCAAACGACTTCGCAATCGGGCGCCATCTTTCAACAATCGCCCATACCTCAGGATGTGATATGAACAATATTCACGAAAGCCACAATGTGAACAGTCGTACTAATGTAATATTTGGATTCCTTACGCTACGGACTTGCCGAGGTCAGATTACTATAATAACACGCCGAATCACCGATGGAGAAAGTGTAGCGTCGAGGTTGCAGTGACGGTGTGTGCAATCAACAACACTCTTTTCCGATGTCCTACACCATATCATTATGGGTGGCGTTTAGGTTTGAGGAGGTGACAGCCTTGAACATCTTCCGAATGGAAACAAGGGGCCAGGAGAATTTCCACCATATCGACTTCGGAGCCTTCGTCCTGTACTGGAAGGCAACTATCAACCAGACGGTCACCGCTGTCAAGGGGATGGCGAGGGCGAAATAGTGCAGCAGAGTGGGGCCATTGGTTGTTGGCGTTATCTCCTTGACGTTCATCCCATACACAGCCTGCAAGAGATGGGTTAGAGTGTCATAGAAGAAGCCGCGAGGACGCAAACGCACTGCAGCGAAATTGGCTGGCAAAAATAACATGGTGAGATAACTGATTTGCTTCATTGCTGACGATACACTGAAAAGTGGCAGACGAGTTCAGGACGGCCATTACTCACCCGCACTGTCTCTGACCGCCACTTCCGTCAGGTCTTTCATCCTCGCACTGTCTCTGAGAGCCGCTTCCGTCAGCTCTTTCATCCTCTTACTGTCCTCGAGGTTAACGCTGCTGAACCCCTACCATACCATCAATTTCTGCAGAAGCCGAATTAAGATGGCGTACTCACCAGATTCATCGCGTTCTTCAACCGTTTATCTTGCATGGTTATGTTCTTCTCCAATCGCGCGATCTCGCTGAGCAGATTCTCCGACTCCTTCCGCATCAGCTCCGTCACGGCGGCGATCGTCTCTTCCGAGTGGATATCCGACACATGCTCTAATACCGGGTTGCGCGTCTGGGCGACGAACAGGACCGTCTTGCGAAAACCTTCAAGCAGCGACGCATAGTGCAGGAGATGCGCGCGCACGAGATGCAGCTGCTGTGTCATCGTCATATCCGTTGGGGCCGTAACGCGGGCTTCCTGCGCTTCAGAGATTAGTACGACTCGGCAATGCGATGGCATGGAAGCGCGAGACCCACCAGCCAGCAGATGTGGCGGTACAGCGCCTCGAGCGCCTCGTCGAAGGCGTAGAGCGGATACCACAGAAGGGCGAGCAGGACGAAGGTCGGGTCCGACGTGATCGTCGAGGTGAAGATCTTCTTCCAGTACACTGATTGCCCAGCGGCGAGAAGACGTGTCCGAAGGACGTGTGCGGATGTCGTCGTATGGGTGTGCGGTGGATGGCAGCTGATGATTGTGCTATGTCCCGGCGACCGCACCATGTGGATGGCGAGAATGTCGGGGACGAGGATACGATTGCCTACGCAGTACATTATATATACCGACGAGGGGCGGCAGGCGACATACTGGAACTAAGGGCGAGGGGCGCCTGCGTGTCGATCACTTGGTGTGCCGATTCGATACCGCCACTCGACGGCATTGTGGTCGGGTTTTGCATCGAGCGAATGAACGTGAGCGTGAGTGTAATGTCTTCCTCCCAAAAATGGCGTTAATCGTAATATACCTTCTATAAAGGAAACTCACGGTCGCCGTTTCCCACAGCTTCTTGGTATCGAGCCGGAATCCAATTGAGTGTCGAAGAAAAAAAGAACGGCTCGACGTTATATCTGTGCGAAATATGAAAACATATTTGCCGAGAAGAAAACGGGACATGCCTGGTTCCGAGCCTTTATGCACAGCGTTAAGTGGAGGAAGAACGAAAATATCAAAGAACGCACATCTGCAACACCGGCCCAGAGAGCTGGTCAATAAACAGAGCCCGAAGGCGAACTTCATCTGGCATCTGCTCTTGCAATTTTCCCCAATATTCTGCCTTGTTGGCATCCGTGCCAGTGACGACGCGGTCTTCGCCTCGGGTGAAAGTCCCGTTCTCCCAAACGTTGACATGATAAATGGTACAGGGCTCTTGGGAGACTCGGCTGACGACCTGCTTTATCCCGCTCTTCAGCTGCTGGGCAGAGGTCCAATTGGGGAAGAGAGATTGAGGGTACTGCAAAAAATATCACGAAAGTCGATTACTGGCAAACGCCGCTGTGCTGCTACCTTGGACCAGTCCGATTCATGGGATTGTTCAAGTGCATCCGACTGTCGTGGATGTGCGAGCTGGTCGAGATCTATCTGCTCTGAATGTCAGCATGAGCCGCTGTATATACATACATACATAGGCCCGTCCAACGTACCTCGCTGTCCAAATCCAAAAATGGCCACGGACCTGACGGAGCGCCGTGGCGATGGCTTGTTTGGGGGATATGCGCAGGCGGCATCTCTGGGGCGTTTCTGGGGTAGAGCTCGATGGGAGGAGACGACATGTTGGTTGATGCCAAGGACGCGTGAAATGCAAGTAGGCTGCGAGGAGGAATGAGATAAACTGTGCCGGTGGCGCAAAGCTGTTGCATGTCAACCTCGGGTGCAATAGTAAGTGTAGTATTTCAGGCGCCCACGGCGGTCTGATCGGGGAGGGGGTGGAGCAAACGAATTAATGGGGCGGTCGTTGAACGGGACTCGTCGGTGATAGTCAACGGCACTGGACAAAACGGTTTAACGTGTGTTTTGCCTTCTACTTCCATAGGGAACTTGGAACTTAGCAAAACAAATCGAGGTTCGAGGTTCATCGACAAAACAGAATCAAGAAATACGTGTGCTGATGTGCGAATTGGCCCGATTCTCTGATCTTCTATGAGTTTTTTTTAAAAAAAAAGCTCGAGGCTGTGCGACAGCATATTACTTCCCGCTGCTAAGTATACCTCGAGCAGCGCGTTTTGTCGGTGCTTATCTGTTCTCTTAACGAAATATCTGCACAGGTTTATTTTCATGGAGTCTTTGAGTCACCCAGGCTCTCACATCGTGGCTTTTTCTCAACATCAAATGACCTTCAACCATGGCAGGCAACAATCCACAGCCTTTCCAGAAGTGACAGCCCATCCATTCATAGTGGGTGTTTCCTCACTAGTTCTCACTATGGCCGAATTTTTGGATGGTTTAGACGCACGAGGCGTCTAAAAGCATCGAGACGAACAGCCGCGTCTGTTGCTTGACTACTTTGTTTTACTCCATTCGCACTTTTCTCCGAGTCAACAAGTGAATTTCTCACTGCGCCGGTAGGTAGGTAGATAGCATTACACGGCACGGTCTGAATAACGAACACCGGTTTCTAGGGATTATCCCGGCATACAAGCAAGCTATTTCGACGCGAGTAGACTACACCTTCGCCCCTGGGCCCCCATGCACCAATTAAACTCCAGCTCCCAGACCCCATGGGTTTCGCCCCGTGCCCTGGCAGGGTAGCGCCCAACCAATAACACATAAGCAAAAATGAGAGTCACTTACCATCTGGAGCTGGAATCCCCGAATAAACGAACACGACGCGTTTGTCCGATGTCGCGCTGTGGCCACAAATACCTTTTTCAAGATTCCAATCGACAAGACATGTGCTACCCATAGCATCCGGGATGACGAAATGGAGCGCACACATAGATTTGATGTAAGGTGCATAGCCCAAATGCAAGGCAATGCACTCCGTATTCATACTGTACTATTTCGACACGGTCTGCCACCTGTAATTTTGCATGTTGGATTCATTTTCAACATGTTCATTCCTCGGCAATCACATCAAAATTCCTATAAATGGTGGTCCGGCAAGCGCCGGAGCAGAAAATTTTGCACTTTTTCGGTTAGCTGGGCCGCAAAAACTCGCTATAACTGTCACAGGGACCAAGTAGGTTCACTTCACAACCCTCATTCACCTGAACCTATGGTCGAAATACTACAGTAGCATCACTATTACAGCTCTTTGCATAAAGGATGGCAGTAGCCCCTTTTTTGAAAATAAGAACAATTTTGATCTCGTACTTTACCATCAACGGTCTGACCCATATTTGATTGATTTTAGGTGTATTCAAGAGAGATTTAACGGGGCTTTCGACCCATATCTAACTCAGCAGGTAAAATGAAAAAAAAAATCTAAGATTGTTGAAATTCACACGGTTTATTTTCCTGCAGGTCTTATTATATCCCGTTCTCCATGAGTTCTCCGCCGATTTGGCTAGTTCGGGGCATGTTTCACAGCAAATACCTTGGCAACCATCCCTGTTGCAGCCAATTGTGCCACGGAAATATTTAAAGCCTTCAGCGGGCTGTAGACTCATTTTGTTGAACAATGAATTCGAGACAGCTCATATTACATTGAAACCAAAATCTCATTCATGCATAATGTATGCCAGTCAAATACCTCTCGAATACATCTATAATCAAGTGAATTGAATAGGCTTTGAGCGAGTAAGAGGGGGCCCAAAATCACTTCAGGCTAGTTTTGACAAACTTATATATTTGGTTTTACCAGATGAATAGGGTATGGGTCGAGAGCCCATCGAATCCCTCTCTAATGCACCTAAAACCAACGAAATCTGTCAAGAAATGAGTGGGGAACACCGATTACAAGGTGTGAGATCAAATTTGCTCTTATTTCAAACAAAAAAAAAAGGGCTACTGCCATCCTTTATGCAAACAGTTGTAAAATTGTCTGAATATGTATTCCAAAAAGACAAGAGTCCAGAGCAAGAGGTGCGGGATATAAACACTCCAGTCCACATCAATGAACACGTCGGGCGGGAGGATTCGAAGGACTGTCAAAGGGAGGATGATGAGAAACAGGTAGGTGATGGGGTAGAATGGAATCGAAACAAAACCCAGAACTGAAAATATTAGTTCATGGATGTCTGGGATTTTCCCTCTCGCGACCAATAATCCCAATTCTACCCTCAATCCCATGAGCAGTAAACCTCAATGCACAGGACCACCAGAGCCACATTTCGATGGCGTCCGCATTTCAGGTTCCGCAGTGGATGGCGCCGAAAATCGTTACTGCCGACGAGAAACTGGGTGAAGCCGGCGGCATTGGTTTCATCGCGACTGGCTTCCTCCAGTCCATCGACCCTCGTTAGACCAAGGTAAGAAATATATATATATATATATTTCTCGCTGGCAGACTGACAAGCGAGCAGAAGCAGCCTTTTTTGCGCTTGGGAGGGTCGGAAATCCAATGGATCTGTAGTCTAGTTCTACTGCGTGGTTGGACGCGTGGCATTTAATCGAGCCGTTAAATGATATTATCGAACCATGTCGGTTCGGTAAACCACGATGTCACTCATAAATCTAGGGTTAAATGGCCTCATTATATTCATGTATGACCAGCGTGCCCAGACTCAGTGGTTTAACCTGTTCAAATGGTTAATAATTGTCAACCTCCCTGGCTCATGGGGAAGGCGCTGCACCTTTGGACAGCACGCCACCTTTGCTGAATAAGTATTGTCTACGAGCTGAGATGGGAAATTGACCTACCCTTTGCGAACCTCCGAGCAGCCCAAACTAAAGCCGACCATCAGCTACGGCGCAATAACGGCGCTGAGCATCATCGTCAGTGAGACATTGAGTTCCACACTGAATAAGTATTGTCTACGAGCTGAGATGAAAAATTGACCTACCTCCGAGCAGCCCAAAACTGCCTGGCCGCAAAACCCACCATCAGCTCCGGCGCAATACCAGCGATGAGCATCATCATCAGCCTGTTCCAAAAAGCGCCAGGGTGGAGTCGGATGCACCGAGACCCATGTGCAGGCGAGGCAGCCCCAGACGATGGCAGACAAATTCCGGCCATGGCTGTTGGGGCCAGTGATATCGTCGCAAGAGTCGACGGGCACTCGAGCGTCCTGCGCAAGGCTGGGGTCTACATCTCAGTACTGGAAAATTATTGGTGCTTTTTCGAATTTGGGAGAGAGAGGGGCCCGAGGAGAGATGGCAATCGACAGCCTTATTGCTTCCGTACCTCTTATTTTAAGCTCTGCAGCGCTTAAAGACGTTTTCGGCGCTTTTGCAATCAGACGAGAAGTCAGGCGGATAGTAGATCGTGGAAGCCTTCCGGCGGAGATCAGGGGTGCTGATCAGTGCCATTCTTTAACGCCGCGCAGTGGCGGTGTTTACCGGGGAAAGTCGGAACTCCAAGGACTTCTAGCGGGGTTGACGACAGCGGGATCGTAATGGAATCACGAAGAAAGAGGGAAATGCGCTGCGGAGAGTGGGCCAGAGACCTTCTGCTAATAGTGAAGGAGCACGGCGAGGACTCGGAAGATGAGGAAGGGTATTCTCCGAGATCGAGGATAAAATCCAAGAGATGATCTCTGAAAAGCGGTAGAGTTCTGGCGTGAAAGCTGAAGAATTGCGGAGTGAGAGAGATAGGCGGCTACTGGAATCCTATATGCCGTGAGCTGGTGTGAGCTGCTCGTCAACTGCTCGTCATTGTGGAGAACACGGCCAAAAGCGACGGGCGCTTAGACCGTGATCACGTGCTCTTTCCCCAACCGTCCTTGTGTAACGCCTGCGCCTCGCAGACAGACAGACGCAAGACAGACCATGGACGCAGCTCGCCCTGCCCTGCCCTAACTCCCTCCGCTTCCGCAACTACCAGCTGTGCATATACGCGCAGCATAGACTCTAATCAACCTACTACGAAGGAGGAATCACACTAGGACCAAGAAGGACTACTAGAACGAACGCGGAATGGCCCCGGGGGACAGCGCAAAGGCGGACCAAATCGCGTTCCACATCTTCACCAAGCTCTTCCACGTCCTCCACGCTGCACGCGCGTCCGACCAGGGCCCGCCCTCGGGAAAGACCGATAAGTGGGTCCGTATCTGCACCTTCTTCTTCCCCATTCCGCACGCTGATCTCCCACTCTTTGCAGTTCAATCTCGAGACCCCCATCGCCGCGCCAGGCAACACACCCACCTCCGAGCTCGACCTCTACCGCTCCTTATCCTCCTTCTCCTCCACCTCCGCCGCGCCGCGCCCGCTCACAGTCCAAATCCTCCTCGCAGTCCCACCCCCCGGCGGCGGGACCGCTCTTGTGCACACCCCCAGCCGCACGCGCGTCGAGCCGCAGCCGCGCCTCGTCCTCCTAGAGGAGTGGGTCCTTGCGTTCTCCCCACCCTCTTCCTCCGCGTCCTCTACCTCCTCTGCGTCCTCGCAATTGAGCAGCAGGAGCAGCAGCACGGACGAAGCGGACGTGCTCCCGCCGACGATCTACAAGAACGCGATCCCGCTCTTCCGCGCGCTCTATGCGCTGCTGCGCATCCTCCCCGCGTGGCGCGTCGTGCGCAAGCTTGCCGGCCGGCGCGCTGCGGGTGTCTCTCCGCCCAGCGGTGTGAATGCGGGGGGCAAGGGACGGGGTATGCGCGTCGTCGTGCGGCTGAGGCCGGAGGACGACGTCGTGGAGGGCGGCGCTGCGGGGCTGCGGGGAATGGGTATGGGTGGGGAAGGGAATGGTGGAAATGGAGAAGATACGATCCTCGCGTTCGGCGACTCGCCCGCACCGGAGACGGGCGCGGCTCCGCTACCGACGAGTACACATGTGTTCCCGGGCATTCCGCATCCTGCTGGTGAGTCGTCTTTTCGTCGTTTTTGATTCCTGCTCGTCTTTCTTTTATTTCTGCTTTATGGCCTTTTCATTTTACGGCATTTTGCCATTGGGCCCGCTTCTGCCCGGGCCTCGTTTTCTTTCTGCTCTGATTTCTTTCTTATCTGCTTTATTTCTTCCCTTCCTGAATCCCACCATCCCATCTACGCATATATCCACCTTTCCCATGCATACATTCTGCTTCTGCGCGCATATATCCTCCTTCTGCGCGCGTATACCCATCCATCATCGCATCCTCCACCCCATTCACGTTTACCCACACCTCCCTCCCTCGCTTTCCGCCCCACACCTTGCCCACTTCCCAGTTCCCGTTCCTTATCGTCTCCCCCCCCATTCCTTCCTGCACCCCACATCCTTATCGCGCGCATCTCTCCGTCTGCACGCGTACATTCCCTCTTTCCTCCCCTTGCTGTACTTACCCACACCTCCCTCTCTTTCCGCCTCTACACCCTTACCTGCTTCCCAGTTCACGTTTCTCATCGTCCCCCCCCATTCCGTCCTGCATCCCACATCCTTATCGCGCGCATCTCTCCGTCTGCACGCGTCCATGCACCCCCGCGCATATATCCCCTCTTTCCTCCCCTTGCCGTGCTGTCCGCTTCCCCCTTCATGTCCCCGTACCCGCCTGCCCGTTCCAGCCCGTTCCGCCCCAACCCTCCGCGCACTCCTCCTCTCCCGCTGTCTTTTTTATTCTCCTTCCTTCCTTCCGTCTGCACGCATATATCCACCCGTGCGCGACTTCCCTGCTCCCACTACCTCCACCCAGCGGTCCCTTTACTGTACTTCCCGTCCCACCTCATCCTCCCCCCACTGTCTTCCCTTCCTTTTCTTCTTTTCCTCCCTTATCGTCGTCCGCCCCCCTGCCCCATTCCTCCTTTCCCGAGTCGGCCCCTTCGCCCGCTGTGTTATCTCCTCGCTCCCCATTCTTATCTCCTCACTTCCCTTTCATTCCTGCACCCCCTGTACGCGTCGCATCTCCGTTTGCACGCGTCTATCCACCCGCGCATATAAGCGCTTTCGCTCCCTTTCGCTCCCTTTCACTGCGCTGCGCTCCTCTCCTTGTCTCCCACATGCCTCCCTCCCTCCCTCCCTTCCTTCATCTGTTTGCACGCATATCCACCTCCGCGCGTATCCACCTCCGCGCGCACCTCCTTCCCCTGGGTCAGAGGCTGGTATGCGCGCTGCGCCGCTCTGTCCTTTTTACGCGCATATATCCACATTCCCCTGCATATATCCTCCCGCCCCACCACATCTCCGCTCCTATCCCTTCCTCGCCATACTTCCCCGCTTCCTCCGTCCTTCCACGTACCTGCAGACGCTCGCTCGCTTCCCTCCGCTCCGCCGTCCTTCATCTCACATCTCCGCTCCTAACTCCGTTTGCACGCATATACCCTCCTCCACCCCCCATACATCCATCACGTCTACCCGCACCTCCCGCTTCATTCCTTTCCGTGTCTCCGCCCGCACCCTCCCGCTTTCCTGTCGCTCCGCTCCTTCGCTGGCGTCCTGTTATCCCTCCCTCCGTTGGCAAGGCGTCCGCTCCTGCGCTGTTTCTTTCGTCCCCCCCACCCTGATTCGTTATCATCTCCTCCCTATTCGTTCCTGCGTCCCTCCGCGCGCATCTCTCCGTTTGCACGCATACATCCACCTTCATACTCTCCTCCACCCACCCGTACCCTTGCTCGGTTCCCTTACACCCCACCCCGCTCTCCTCCCTTCCCGCCATTTCTCTGTTTGCACAGGCGTCCTACTTCTTCCCCATTCCTTTCCTTTCCGAATCCCACATCCATATTTCCCCCATTCATATCCGCTGTCGCACCCAGATATGCGTGGCCTTTGCGAGCGAGCATACATCCTCCCTCTTTGCACATATATCCCTCCACTTTCCCCATTCCGCTTCTGCCACCTCCATCGCCACAGAGCATATACTCCCTCTCTTTTCTCCCCTGCCGTCCTCCCGCTTCCTTCCATGCCCCGCTACCCTCGCTCGTTCCGTTCCACCTTAATCTCTCCGCTCCGTTCCGTTCCTCTCCTTCCCGCCGTATCCTTCCTTCCTCCGTCCGTCCTTTGCGCAGACGCCCGCTAGCCTCGTGTCTCTCCACCTTTGACGCTCGTTTACCTCACCCCTTCGTCTCTTCACACCTTCGTATCCTTCACATCATTTCATCTTATTGTCTGCATTGCATTGCATTTCTTCCTCCCTTCCTCCACTCCTATTCAATTCCTCCCTTCTCCTTATCATCTGCTTTCATTCATCGCGCCCTCCCCGCCCGATTGCGTTTCGCAACGATCGTGCCCCGCGTTATCATCGCCGTGGTCGTCATTGGCGCCCATTTCATTCTGTGTCGTTGACACCCCTGTCTCATCTAAGGGAGGCGCCGATCACCTGCCTGCGCTTGTTTTGCGGGCCTTCTCTTCTTGTCTTCTTGTCTTCTCGTCTTCCATTCTCGCGTAGCACCGCGCCAGTGCCACTTGACTTGTGCGGTCCCACTTGACTTGTGCGGTCCCACTGTGCGGGTCCGCCTCTGCATCTTCTCCTTCGTGCTTTTGCGTCTACTATAACTACTCTCCATTTCTTCATCCACTCCCGTCTTCGTGTCGTTCCTCATCGGACTGACAACCCTGGCTCTTACTCTAGGCACGCTCTCCCTCTCCGCGACGTACCTCACCACGCCGACCTTCACGCTCGAGTCGCTCGAGGCGCTGCTCTCCTCGCGATTTGCAGTGCTCGATGCGAGGCCCGATAACGGCCACTCCAGCACGAATACGAGCAAGCCGCCGTCCTTCTCCGCCACCACGCGCGACCGGCCCAGCTTCACCACCCGCCCGCGCCAAGCCGCCCAAGACGACGACGACAGCGACGAAGCCTTCCTCCCCACCCTCGCGCGCCGCTCCATCACCGCGTCCTCCAGCGCCAGCATCGGCGTGGGCGCGGGCGCATCGGGCTCGCCGGGGCGATACGCGACGCCGCTCCCCCCGTCACCCGGGCGCTACACCACGCCCCTCCCCCCGTCGCCGGGGCGCTACACGACGCCGCTCCCCGGCTCCTCCTACACGGCGTCGGGCAGCCCCGGCCGGTACGCGTCCGCGCTGCACGCGCGCCAGCGCTCGGACTCGCAGCACTCGCGCACCGACTCGCCGTCACAGTACTCGCAGTTCTCCCCGTCGCAGTTCGCGCCGCGCCCGGGCACGGACTCGCCCGCGCCCTCGTACCGCATGGGCGTGCGCGTCTCCACGGGGACGGGGACGGGGTATCGGCGGGACGTGGGGGGCGGCGGGGGGGACGTGCTCGACCGCTTCGTGCTCCCGCGGAGCGGGGACTCGTCTGTGTCTGTGCCGTCGTCGCTCGGCGTGCGGGGGTCGCCTGCGCCAGGGATAGCGGCGGGGGCGGGGGCGGGGCCTGGAGGGGAGGGGGAGTCCAGCGCGTATGGGCCGTACGGGCGGCCGCAGAGCGAGAGGGAGCGCGAGAGGGAGCGGGAGCAGGGGGTGCCGATTGGGGGTGGGGTGGGCGGGGGCATTGCAGCAAATGCAGGGGTGGGCGGGGGAGGGATAAGCGGGAGCGGGCCAAGTGGGATCGCGATCAACCCGTTCAAGAGCAATACCCTCTCGCGGAGCTCGCTGAGCGGGTCGTTGTTAAGGGGCGTGGCGGGGAGCCCGGGGCGCGCGTCGCCCATCGTGACGGGGAGCCCCGGGCGCGCGACGTCGCCGATCGCTGCTGGGGCGGGGGCGGCGGCGTCCCCTATAGCAATGGGGGCGGGGGCGGGGGTGGTGTTCCCGCAGCCGGCTGGGGGCGAGGGGAGCGGCGGTGGGGCGGGGAGCGGAGGCATCCCGATGCCGGTGCGCAAGCGCTACTCGAGCAGCTTCCCGCACCGATACGGGAGCGTCGGCTCCGGCGGGAGCGGGGAGAGCGCGAGCGCTAGTGCTAGCGCCAGTGGGAGTGTGGCTGCGGGCGTGGGGGCGAGGGAGCGGACGGCGAGCGGGGCCGGGAGCCGGAGTCGGAGTGGGAGTTTTGTGAGTCTCATTTCCCGTCTTATTGTACGATGCTGACGAGATGCGGCAGCTGAAGACCTCGCAGGCGGTAGACGAGGCGCACGACGATATCTCGTCCTTCGTTAAGGATATCGATGCCGCAAGACCGTTGTTGGGAAGGTATCGGCTGGAGCAGCAGCAGCGGGAGCGCAGCCAGAGCCAGGACCGGGACGACGACCGACGCGTCGACAGCAGCTCGAGCTCGAGCTCGCCCGGGACGAGTCGCGGCGGGACCCTACGCGGGAGCGGCAGTACCGCGCTTGGGGCACGCACGATTACGCCTGCGGCGTTCGATGCGCCGCCCGCGTCCAGTGCGGCCGCTTCAAGTGCGATGCGAGACACTTCGAGTGCGGGCGCGATGCTGACGAGCGAGTCCGATGTGGACGAGCGGCTGCGGCGCATGAACGAGGAGTTTATGCGCAGTCTTGTTGGGCTGGGGGGCCGGCGCGCGTCTGCGTCTGCGTCTGCGATGACGCAGTCGCCTGTGAGTGCGGGTGGTGGGAGTGGGAGCGGGAGTGGGGTAGGGGACGGGCAGGGCTCGGAGGAGGTTATTGGGCGGCTTGAGTTCGACTTTGATTCGGGGCATAAGCGGTAGTTCCTGCGTTGTCTCCCTCCACCCGCCCTGTTTGTTGCCTCCGTCCTGTTGTTGTCTCCGCTCGACTGCCTGTCTGATACGTATCTATGCACGCACCTACTATTATACTCACTATACGCCATATCCCATATCCGATATCCCATACCGCCGCATGTGTATTTCTACGACTTGTTCCTCACGCACTTTGTCTCCACTCGAATCCCACCCCTCACGCACTATATTGACATGTCTTTTTGCCCCATTCGCACTTTGCATTTACTTGGTTTGTTAGTTATATATCTGCCTGGCTTATTGTATGTTTCTGTCTAGATGCATGTATGTCTATACTTTCATGATTTGTTGTTTTGAGAGCTGCGATGCGAGGCTCCTGGTCAATTAAATGGGTCAACTACGCACACACTCCCTGTAGCTCCTTGTCCACTCTCCAGCTGAATTCTCTCGCCGGTCAAAAACGATTCGCAGCTCCTTTGCTTGCGCAACCGCTCCCGCGAGACCAGTCCGGCATTATTTTATTCCGATGCTCGACTTGCTCGAGAAGCATCTCAAACTCCGGATGCTTACGGAACAGCCATACTATAACCAGTGCGCACGTCTACCATAAATCATCTAAAATATCATCTGCGTTCGTCAACTTTCGTCAATCAGCTGTTGGATTTTTATCCTGGATCTCCTCCGCAGTGGGAGAATAATAACCCTCGTCATCGTCGCTCTCAGCCTCCGAGTCGTCGTCGCGGCGCTCCTCCCACTTCTTTATAGTTCTCTCGCCGATTCTTCCTGCATCTGTCTAATCCCTCTTTTCGTGATTCCAGGGACGATACCACTATCGTCAATCTCGTCATCGCTTGAAGCCGACTCTCCTGGAGTTTCGCCTGGTGTAGGCTATTAGCAAATGCGACTTCTGGAGCTCGAGCTCAGGAACCTGCGCAATGATGACGTTGATGGTCAGGAAGCAAAGGGAACAGGTTTACTGAATCCTGTAACATCAGTAAAACTACACGTTTGGCTTTGGCATCTTTGGCATCTTGGGCAAGACGCCAAAGACGCCAAAGACGTGTTTTCCCCAAGACGGACGTCTTAGCCTAAGCAGGTCCACTTGTCTTAGATAAGACATTCATCTTGGCAAAGCCGTCAAAGACACACGACGTCTTTCCTAAAGCTCCTGCCAAAGATGTTTCAGATCACTCAAGACACCATAAAAAATACCATAAAATCATATATTAAATGTGTGCAACTACAAGTACAAGATAGTAGTTAAATTTACAGCCTTGCAACATTGTTCTCGAGTACATCCCAAAGTTATGTACCATTAGCCTGAGAGTACGCACGAGTGAGAGGCGGATGGGACATGGCTGCCACCACGTCGTTCAAACACACTAGTGAATGATTAATGAAACAATCTAATTTAAACTGGAGGTACGTACCATCGCGATGGCATCCGAGTGGACCTCCCCGTCCCCACCAGTGCAAGCGGTATGTGGTGATAGCGAAGGTAATTTGAATTTGAGCACTAGCAAGCCGTTAGTATGTTTCCAACACCAGATGGGTTGCCTACCTTCAAAAATGCATTGCATGCCAACACGTCAAACGCGGATTGGTGAGTAAGGATCAAAAGATGGGTTGATGGAACTCACCAGAGCAGACACGGCAAGTTGGTCACAGAAAGTAGACTGAGGTATGAAGAAGGGGTCAGCATCAACAGAAAAAGCGAGCCACATGCGGCAGAAGTGCAAGACAGTGCACTAAAATGCCACAGACGGCAGATTGCGACGCAGCGCAGATGTGAAGATTAGCCACAGACGGCCGAAAGTGCGACACAGCGCGGGGGTAAGACAGAATAGGGACGGGGTGGGGATGTGGAGGAAGGGAAATGGCGACGAGGTGGTGGGAGGAAAGAAAGAGGCGAGACCAATAAGCGAGGGTTGCGGCCGCAACCATAAAAATCACGCCATCCGGCCATCCGAGAACGTCGGATCAGGCGGAGTTTGAATGACTTGAAAAAAGAGATAAATTTGTGGTCTTTGTAAAGGATAATTGAAGTCTGCTTCGGGTTTGCCCAAGGTTTGGCTCTGGATTTCTTCATTTCCATGTTCCGGAAGTACGCCAACTCAAGTGCTACTGTTTTATCCAACTTAGAAATGTGTTGTGAAATTATGCTGGGAGGACGTCGTGCCAAAGGCACAGACATCTGATCAAAGACGAAAGACATCCTAAGGTGTTGTGCCCAAGACGAAAGACACCTTCCCCAAGACAAAGACGGCAAAAGATGGCCATCAAAGACAAAAGATGCCAAAGCCAAACATGTAGTTTTACTGATGTAATATCATCCACACCATATAATGTAATCTGCCCGTGAGTCATGAAGCAACAGAGGCAGAGGTGCCAGTCAGAAGTCGTCCTATCCGTTGTTAGGTCCGTGTTTTGCGAAGGGAACTAGCATCACGGGAATTGGTCCGGAGCGGCGGACGACGCGGTGTTCTACAATCAAAGCCGTGTCCTTCGCAGCAAGAGTATAGCATGGCTGGAGATAATAACAGTCAACGTGCCATGCAATGAAACAGCGAAGGCAATGTTGTTTGTGTAACTAGCTCTAGAGGCTTTAATATAAAATTGAGGAGGGAAATGTTGGGCACAGTTGAGCGACCAGATACCCATGTATCTGAGTCCACTGTCAGGTTCTGACTCGTTAGAACTTGAGGTTGCGGAGCCGCAGGACATGCAAGATATGAATATCATCTGCGCTGAATGCACGAGCTGAGCGTCATGGAGACCTTGCGAAATTCATTATTCCACCACTTGAAAAGTTCGGGTCCCGCCCTCTCCCGCATTTTATGGACCAGAGACGGGAGCGGCCTGCTTTAAGAAGCTCATCGGAGTCGGAGCTATCCATATTGGTAGAAGCCTCCAGATCCGTGCCGGCAGGTGCATGTGGAGCGGGAGTTACGATGCAGACACCGAGATTGGTGTATTCCATCTGTTTCCAGTGGCAAGAAGCGTTGGAGAGCAGAGCCCAAGCGAGAGGCTAACGCACGTCGCGCCGGATGGAGGCAAAAAGTTTGACAGCTCTGGTGGGAACCTCCGCTTGATGTGCGTGTCCCCTCCGATCCCGCTCCGATATCCCCGCTAGTGTGGAACATAGGGGAAGGGGCAGTTCCGAGAGGACGGCGTTGCTCAACGTCTGATACAGCCCGAAGCCAGCCCTTTACATCTATAAAAGTGGAATTCCGGGCTCGCACCAGCATGGGGATCATCCGAGGATGGGCATCTCACATGCAGTTTTTCATTTCGGGCGCTGTGCGCTGTGAAATCATTCATGTTAATATAACGTACATGTCTGGCAATAGTTGTGCACAGTTTAGACAATTTGTATATAATGATACACGCACGGTCGAGGAATATCTCTCGCTGTGGTGCCAATGCCTTACCATGCCGTCACTTATCGAGAGTTTGTGTCTCGTGTGCGACATGGTGGTTTTTTAAAAAGATGGTTTTCTTAAATGCGCTGGTCAAGTTCCTACCCCCACTTTTTCCGAGTCGGGTTTGAGGTATGGTAGTCTACCTAGTGTTGCCGCCGGCTCAACGCCGGCTACGTTCAATTTCAAAAAATTAAAATATCACTTCGAATAAAATAGGGATAATTCTAAAGATATTGTGTAGCAAGATTACCCTAAGCACCGAGCAATCCACTTGTTCATTGTACAGATATTTGATCGGCTTCTAAACAGCTAAATTGGAGCCATTTAGAAGCCGATCAAATAGCAGGGCACCGGCTGCACCAATCTCTTGGGTCCAAAGGTATGCCCTACGGCTTTTTGAGGGATGCATCTCTCCAAATATCCTCAGAATTATCACGATTTTATTGTGAGCTAGATATTGATTTTCTGAAATTGATCGGCTGAGCCGGCGACACTAACCATTATGGTAGTCACGCAGTCATGGTCACGCGCGCATTTTCTGATGGCCGTTGACTTTCTGTCTGGCTATCAACAGCGAGTCGCCCATTGAAGCCCCCCCCTGCTTCTTTTGCTCCACCACTTGCCGTGAAGTACGTACTCATTGCGCCCCAGGTTGACATACAGCTTTCCACCACTGCCGTGGCAGTTCAGGTGGAGACAAGGTGGAGACTGTGTTCGTCATTCCTCGTCAGTCGGAATCGCAACTAGTAAAATTCAGCGCGTTCTCGCTGATTCCTCGGCCATCCATAGGCATGGCTTTTACCATCGAGCTCTACATACACCAGAAATGCACGAGATATAATGGTTCACCGTCGCTCCGTCGTGTCTAGTCGAAGAGCGACCTCGAAAGCCGTAATGAACAAACACCACAAGTCCGATTTATGCGGCAAGTGTATCCGGCCAGTGGCCACCGTGGTTGCGCGAGCTGGTCAGGATATATGCTCTGAACGTCCACAGGAACCCGTGTATACACATAAGCTCCAACATACCTCGCTGTCCAAATCCAAAATAACTCATTTGCAGCACCTTCTCTCTCTTCCCCAAAAGCAGTTAAACAACGGAATAACGAAGGTTGTCAATTCGTTCAATAATATCATTCGCTATCAACAACTCCCGCCCAACCGCCACCCCCTTGATCTGCTCCACCACCGCCCGGCGACCGATTGGAGCCCGACCGGCGCCTGTACTGTACTTCTTACGTCCAGGTTGACACGGAAGAGCTTTGCACCACAGTTTATTGTGTTATATTGTGTTAGCTCATTCCTCGTCAGTCGGACTCGCAGCAGTTACTTGAAATTCCACCCGCCCCTTGGCATCAACCAACATGGCTTTTCCCATCGAGCACTACACCAGAAATGCATGGGAGATGCCTCCGCATATCCCCCAACCAAGCCATCGTCATGGCGCTCCGTCGGGGCCCTGGCCATTCTTGGATTTGGACAGCGAGGTACGTGGAAGGGGCTTATGTATGCTCATGCTGACATTCAGAGTAGATAGATCCTGACCAGCTCGCGCATCCACGGCACCCGGATGCACTCAAACAACCCCATGAATTCGACTGGTTTAAGGTAGAAATACACAGTTGAGCGGCGTTTGTCTGACCGACTTATATTTTTGCAGTACCCTCAATCTCTCTTCCCCAATTGGACCCCTGCCCAGCAGCTGAAGAGCGGAATAACGAAGGTTGTCAAGCGGGTTTTCCGAGAGCCCTGTACCATTTATTATGCCAACGTCGGGGAGAACGGGACTTTCACTCCGGGCGAAGACCGTGTCGTCACGGATGCCAACAAGGCGGAATATTGGGAAAGGTTGCAGGAGCAGATGCCAGATAAAGTCCGCCTTCGGGCTCTGTTCATTGACCAGCTATCTGGACCGGTGTTGCAGATGTGCGTTCGTCGATACTTTTGTTTTTCCTCCACCTGACGCTGTGCATGAAGGCTCGGAACCAGGTATGTCCCGTTTTCTTCTAGACAACATGTCTTCATATTTTCGCACAGATATAACGTCGAGCCGTTCTTTTTCTCGTCAACACTCAACTGGATCCCAACTCGATACCAAGAAGCTGTGGGACCAGGATGCGGCGACCGTGAGTTTCTTTTGTGGAAAGTGTATTTGGATTGACGCCATTTTTTGTGTGGAAGACATTACACTCACGCTCACGTTCATTCGCTCAATGTAAAACCCGAACACAATGTCGTCCAGTGCCAGTATCCAATCGGTGGACCAGGTGATCGACACGCAGGCGCCCCTCGTCCTTAGCTCCAGTAAGTCGCTTGCCGCCCCTCCTCGGTACATATAATTTATTGCGTAGGCAATCGTATCCTCGTCCCCGACATCCTCGCCGTCCACATGGTACGGTCTCCAAAACATAGCACAATCATCAGCTGCCATCCGCCACACATCCACCGAACGACGTCGGCACGTGTACTTCGGGCACGTCTACTCGCCGCTGGGCAATCGGTATACTGGAACAAGATCTTCGAAGCGACGATCGCGTCGGACCCGACCTTCGTCTTGCTAGCCCTCCTGTGGTACCCGCTATACGCCTTTGACGAGTCCCTCGACGCGCTGTATCTTCATATCTGCTGGCTGGTGGGTCTCGCGCATTCATGTCACATTTCCGAGTGTACTAATCTCTAATGCTCAGGAAGCCCGCGTCACGGCCCCAACGGATGATATGACGATGACACAGCAGCTGCATCTCGTGCGCGCGCATCTCCTGCACTATGCATCGCTGCTGGAGAGCTTTCGCAAGACGGTCACTTTCATCGCCGAGACACGCAACCCTGTATTAGACTGCGCTTCCGATACCCACTCGGAGGAGACGATCGCCGATGTGACGAAGCTGATGCGGAATGAGTCGACGAATCTACTCAACGAAATCGGGCGATTGGAGCAGAACATAAACATGCAAGATAGTCGGTTGAAGAATGCGATGAATCTGGTATGTCATCTTGATTCAGCGTCCGAAAAAATTGACTTGGTGTGGTAGGGGTTTAGCAATGTTAACCTCGAAGACAGTAGGAGGATGCAAAAGATGACGGAAGCGACCCTCAGAGACAGTGCGGGTGAGTGATAGTCGCCCTGAATTCCGCTGCCCCTTCTCAGCGTATCTGCAGCAATGAAGCAAATCAGTTATCTCACCATGTTATTTTTGCCAGCTAATTTCGCTGCAGTACGTTTGCGTCCTCGCGGTATCTTCTTTGGCGCTCTAACCCATTTCTTGCAGGCTGTGTATGGGATGAACGTCAAGGAGATAACACCGACAACTAACGGCACTCTGCCGCGTTATTTCGCCCTCGCCATCCCCCTGACGGCGGTGACCATCTGGTTAATAGTTGCATTCCAGTACAGGAAGAGGGACCCGCAGAACCTCATTCACGATGACGAACAGTCGACGTGGTTGAAATTCTCCTGGCCCCTTGTGGCCATTCGGAAGATGTTCCGGAGCACTACCTACAGGGCTGCCAGATCTCCGAGACCCAATGCCACCCGTATGTCCAGGAGGACTATATAGGGCATCACAAAAGAGTGTTGTCGAAGACCGCCACTCCAGCCCCGACGCTCTAGGTCGTGAGCTGTACTTTCTCCCTCGGTGATTCACCGTGGTGTTATATTTGTCCGGCTGGTTGTCCGTAGCGTAAGGAATGTAAATATTAAACTAGTACGACTATCCGCAATGTGACTCTGGTGAATTTAATTCATTCAGAACAAGGCACCCAAATACGAAGTTCGGAGTCCGAGTTGAGAGCGGAAGTGATGTAGAGGTTGCAGTGGAAAATGGTTTCAGAGGATCTTCCTTGATCTATCCAAGATTTATCTCTGCATGATCACCGATTTTGAAGGTAGTGGTCGAGGCGTTTTGAGTAAGCACAGGCTAGTTCTTGCTAACTGTGCGAGCTCGGGGGTTCAAATATGAGTACTTTGTCAGCACATCAATTGAACTTACTCGCTGCTCTTCCCAATTGGGCTTACGGGCCGCATTCTGTATATCCTCCTTTCATTCCATGCTTTGGTTCTAGCCTCGCCTGAATTCTGATGGTCCTGTATTTATTGTCACTTGCGCACTGGCCGCTGCACCTTTCGTATTTTGTATAATCGAATGAGAATTTGGTCTCGTTCTCGCCATTACTTATTTGTCAAAACTCTGATGTAGTGCGAGGCTCGGAGCTCAAGAGTTGTGGCGGTCTTAGATCCAAGAATGTGGCGACGATCCATGAGCCACGACCTCGCGTCCCCCGAGACGAAGTGGCGAATTAGGGCGGGAGCAACGAACCCTTCCGCTTGCGTCGTATTCTCCAGCATGTTGTGCGACAGGAGATCAGTGTGATCAATAGGAAGGTGGGCGGAGAACCAGACATGGCCATCCTTCTCAATGAGGTCCTGCGTTGCGAATTTTCTTGGGCATTTCGCCGGGTTGGTTAATTGTTGTATCACAGTATATATGTAGTTCTGGGAGGCAACTATTTATCAAGTACAGGTTTGTAGTCTTGTAAAGTTCAGAGGACTAGTTCTGGTACGTCTCGCGCATGATCTGATTCAAGGCGGACACCCTCCTGCCATCTATCGACTGATCAGCGGGCCATGTGAGCAGCAGCAGACATGAATCGCCCACCGAAAAAGGGGTCGATGCCGGGTGGTTCCAGGGACCTGCCCTCCTCGATGCTGGGATAATCATTTCAGACTTGCACACTCAGTGCAGGAGACAACTCGGACGTACAGGAGATTCAGCGACGAGGTGACATGCTTCTCGGCGGGAGCGTCCAGAACCATAATTTTCTCGAAGATGGTAGCGGTATAGAACAGGCCCGCTACCCCTGTCTGTCAGCCGAGATTTGAGTCTTGAATTAGGTGGTTGAATAAAATGAGGTTTGTCCCACCTGGACGGATCTTTTTTCCGCAGGAACCTCGACTACATCGCGAAACTGGATCGTTCCGCCTGTGCTGGCCTCGTCGAGCACCTCGCCCTGGAGCCTCTTTTTCTACTCCTCGCGCGATAGATGCTTCCCGTTGATGTGACAGTCGCATCCATGGACAAGAATTCATCAAACGCTTCGTTGAAATGCGTTCTGCGTGGTAGCCTTGATGATCGAGGACAGATGGCGTTCTGCCCAGGTCTTCAACGGCGGAAGGACAATGTTGGCGGTCATTGTGAGAATTTTATTTGTTTGGGTTATGGTGCCCGGTCGCGTCGACGCCTTTTATATCTAAGGGTGCACCCAAATTGGCTTGTCCGCCGATGGTGGAGGCCGATATACGCCAAGTTATGCTTGCAGTGATTGAAATGGCGGGAGCGCAGTTTATTGTCTTCCCGCGCTCCCCACGGTTCATTATTGAGTTTGCATCCCATGGCAGTGTCTTGCCGCGGGACGTTCGATATTTCTGTTCAAAAATCTTGAAAATAAAGCATGGAGAAATTCCACACACCGAACGAATATGTGTGCAATTAGAACTTAGAATGGTCGTCAGTGTGGCTAAATTACGATATTGACAATGGCGCCCTGGTGACTTCTGCGAGACCCACGAGGAATCCAAAATGGCAAGGCCATTCTGGAGGGTGATGGCCCTCGCCTTTCTGTTCCACATCTTGTTGATGAAGGGTGGATCCATGGTCGGTGATCAACGTCCTCCGACCGTTTGATGCATTTCAGGATTGTCACTTGTTACTCCAACTCCATTTCTGACTGTCATCTACTCCACCCTTCCGCCTGAATCGTCGGAATCATTCACTGGCGACTCCTGCATGATTTTCCACTCCCGCAGGATGACAGGAGCAGAGGTGATTGATAATCTAATCCGATTTATGATTCAGTGAGTGGTGAAGACTTCTGCAACCCAGAAAGGCTGCAAAAATGGATCGTGAACCCTCTTCAATCGTCATGCCCGTCCTGACCCACCAAGGCTACATTCGTAAACATTTGTGAAGCCATCAACTCAAGCCGTCGAATCATCTCGGGCCATTCCTCTTTCGGCCCTCATCCAAATCCAAGGGGAGGATGCGAAGTGGGCTGCCATCATGTTGTCGTCAAAGAGTGCCCGAAGGGCGGCATTGACTAAGGCACGAGAATGCATGGGGTTTTAATAAGTTTTTCTGGATTTCTGTGGCATGTATGTGGAGCCGATGAAAAGGCACAGATCGCCTATTGGCCCTGTGCTGGCGTTGGGTAATCAATTGATTAATTCGATGTTCCATATATTTTCGCAGCATGTCAATCTATGAATGAACAGGAGTTCTCGAACCAGTCGGGATGTTTGTAGATGTTAGGCTTCCCGTGGAATGATCTCCCGTGCATTGTTTGTTTTCCCGTGGATGCATTCAATTGATCCCAGATGTTTCAGACCACCACATTATCGCTGAGACGCACTTGTGAACCCCAAATTCCAGCCGATCACCTCGCGAGAGTACTGTACTTACGATGGGCCCAAAGATGGATTTCACTACATCTACTCACATGCACTTCTGCAAAACGGGCGACCAGCATAGTGGTGTTTCTCTCACTGACTTGACAGTGAAAAGAGTCACTTCAGTCCCGCGCAAACACTCGGTTGGTCACAGACTGAGGAGAGGTCTGATTTCCTTGGTTCAAAAGACGAGCGTGGTACTCGTTCCTGCAAAGATAGAACAGGCCTTGGAGTATCAGGAATATTGGCCTGTGCACTTGTCCCGGATTCCGCATGCTGTAATATGCCGCTCCAAAGAAACTCTTTAAATTCGTTTCGAATCCAAATTTGCCCAATCCCGTGGACCAATGTTCTCACCCCACACTCCACACTTGTGTTCTTTCTGACTCTTCTCCCGCATGATCAGGACACAGGACTGGACTATTGAAGTGGGAGCAATCCAGGGTACCGTGAAACTGACAGTACTTGAGAACTTGACGATGGCTTCAAGTGCAGTCGTCTTTCCTTCTCTCTTGCTCCCGCAGTCTCCCTGTAACCATGAACTCCGAGACGGTGTGTCCAGGACGCATCCCTGACGTGCAAATCCTAATAGGATTGCCAGAGTGCCCGACTTCCCCGACAAACGGCGCTCGCGATCGACTTTGTGATCATCGGCGCAGGGATGACCGGTCTGGCATGCGCAATTGCTCTCCGACGTGTTGGCCACCGTGTCTTCGTCATTGAGCAGAAAGGAAATATCGATGTTGTCGCTGTGCGCGTTGAAGGCGTAGATGTATTCATTGCTGACACCGCCGACATACAGGCGACGCAGGAAACCGTCCATATGTATCCGAATATCACGCGGATATTCTACCATTGGGGATTCCGAGACGCCCTGCGGGCAATGACGAAGGAGGCAGAGAAAGCAGCGACTTTCAGTATGCGCGATTGTAAGTCTGGTGGTTACAGATTGAAACTTCGTCGCGGCTTTCCTGTCTTTAGTCGCGACTGGGAATATTATGGGCGTTGTACGGGAGCAGGATGAGAACACCGCGGACGACATCGTTGGCGAGCTTCTTTGCGTCAATGTAAGTCTCTTCCAGCGCTAATTCTGGAACCGCCTCAAACGAAACTACAGCACGGCGACTTACTAAAATATCTGTACGGTATAGCCATCTCTCTGGGTGCGCACGTGCGATTTTCCGCTCAGGCTGTCGCGGTCGACGGTGGGCAGCGTGTGCTGACGCTGTCATCGGGTGAAACACTTTACGCGGATGTGGTCATTGGCACGGACCTGCACGATGGAGTAACGCGGTCGCTATTGTTGAAGGAACAGGACGCTGATGAAGTTGTAAATCCGACACCGATATCCGTGTACTAGTGCGTATATCCTGCAATTGTGCGACCGCGAGCTTACGTCTTGCAGCGCCACCATTCCTAAGGAACTGGTCCGCAAGGACTCAGAATTAGAGCAGGCGTTCTACGGGAACGACGTGGTTTTTATTCAGTTCCATCGATAGAATTCGCCGACTCAACCTCATCGCTGGGCAGTTTGGCTCATTTCTGTGGTTGGGAAAAGGATTGGCAGCGCGTATGTGTCCGGCAGTACGTCTCCCTAATATGCAGCCTCCTTTTGCGAGTCCAATAAAGTTCTTGCAGGGACTGACACAGGCACTTTCAGTTGAGGTCTTTCAGCCCTGGTACGAGGGGAAGGCGAGCCATTCAGCTGTCGAGAGTTTGGACCGAGCCGTGCAGGACGCAGATCCCTTGTGAGTCCGCCGCCTCAGATGACAATTCGCCCGTCCATATCGATACAGGTTGAAACGCATTTGCGCCCTCGCCCGAGTCTCCCCGTCCCTCAAGGTCGTCCCGTTCGGGGAATTTCAGCCGCTTGACGACTGGGTCTGCGAGAACGGCCACCTGCTCGCTATCGGCAACGCGGCATATCCGTTTTATGTGAGCCAAATTCCCATAGGCCGTCCCTTGAATGTCTCACCCACTCACAGTCAGGCGCCGCCACCGGCATATCTGGGACGGGGCCCGAGGACAGTGCCGTCCTCGCGAAGCTCTTTTCGCACCTTAGCCGAAAGAACCAGATAACTGACTTCCTGAACGCGTTCCATGACCTGCGCCATCCGCGATGCGAGGCCACCGCGCAACTCTATCGCCAGGTAATGGCATACTTCATGGGGTCCGGCCCGCCCCCAAAAGAGACAGCACCTGATGCACCCGAGGAGGCGGGGTCTGGTCCGACGATTTCTGAGGGAACAGATGTATGGTGGTATGATGCGGAGGACCATGCGGAGGAGTGGTGGGTGGCCTGGGGTTTATTGAAGGAGAGGTCGATCGGTGCGGAGTTGGATGTATCACCCCTTCACGTAGAACGGACTGTGAGTTGAATTTACTACACTACATCCTGTATTTGTACCACCCCCGAGAGGCCTGGACCACTCTCAATCTTGGGCAAAATTTCCCGCGCTCAAGTGATAAATATTCCCGATTTTGTGAACAATCTTTAAAAAGGCAGTTCTGCTTTCAATACCGGGACCCTCCTAAATTTGAAACACTTTCATTCGAAAAAACTTCGGTCCTTCCGACGTCGGACTCCTGAACAAAATGCGTGATTTGTTTTCATTGTCAACTTCCGAATCCGAACACAAAACAACAGTAAGAGATATACGCGATTTCGGTCGCGCTCTGATCACCGAGGCGTATGTTTCAGATTGACTAGCATGAACCCGTGCTCCGCTGCGGAAAGCTGATGCCCAGGAAACAAAGAAATTGATGTGCCATTGAAAAGGTGGAGCTTACAGAACAATATTGAAATTGAATGTTACATAATTCCCCTTGCCATCGGCAAGGCTTCCTCTGTCAGATGCAAAATATGAGAGAATTGGTTCGTACCCGTAGACATGCCAATAAAGTGTTGCTGGGGGGAATTATCAACAGAACTCAGACCTTGGACTCAATCTGACCTCCCCATTTCAAGTTTTAGTTTGCACCCGTAGGTGCTATCGAAGGCGATATATAATTTAACAAACTATCAACAGTGATGTTCAGGAGATATGAAAAACCAAGTTTCGGGCTGTGCTCGTAGGTGGAACCTGGATATCGACAGACATGGAAACACTACTAAAGTTAAATGGCGCTCGTATGAGACATCAGCTACAGACACATTTAAATTCCAGCTAGGGGTTTCTTTTAAGCCCCCGCAAATATTGTATCATCGTTATCATTATATACCCTTTAGTTCCATCCACGGGGATTCCTATATCATCTGTTGAGAGATTGAGAATGGGGTCGGACCTGTAGGCAGTGCTCAGGATTTCTGACGTAGGAACAATGGATAGAATTCTAGGTTTCAACCCGCATCCGTACGGGGGTGCTGTCTAAGTCGTCACAAAACTCAACAGGATTGATGGGACCGAGAGGTAGTCTGCACTCGTAGAACTTTTCATAATAGACCACACCCGTAGGATCATAGGATGTGTGCCACATTCAAGCTTTTTTTTTTTTTTTGATTCAATTTTATTTTCCCTTTGTCGCGTGTGATATGGTAGGAATCTCTCTTGTACTGTATGGTCCGTGAGATGTAAGTAAGTCTACTCGGTAAGATGTGTAAATTCGGCATAACTGGGAGGCGAGCCCTGAGGACGCTCTCCTAGCGGGGTTTCCGCCACAATACGGTGATAAGTAATGTAAGTAATATAAAGAATATAAAATAAAAGGGGAAAGGGGACTAGAACCATTCATGGAGGCGGCGGCGACGGAAGCGGGGTGGGGCCCAGTCAGGGCTGCGGTTGCGGGGGAATACAAGGCGGGTGGAAGGAGCGGGAGTGGGGATGGGCTTGGGCGGGGGGGCATCGGGACGGGCTGGAGCGTCGAGCGACAGGAGAGCCGGAATCTCCCCGAAAATGGTACGAAACCGTCCGGTGCGCGCGATGAATTGGAAGAGGGCGGGCAAAAGCTTGGTCTTGGTGAGAACTTTCTCAAGGACGCGTCCACCGACGCGGTGAAGCTCCGCTCAGGCGTTGGCGTGCACGGGGCAGTGAAGCAGGTAATGTATGACGGTTTTGTCCTCTTGGTGGCAGCACGGGCAAACCGGAGAATCGGCGCGGTTGATATGATGGAGATGTTTGTTGAGAATGGTATGGCCGACACGGAGCTGAAGGAGGATGACGGCGTGCTTGCGAGGTAAACAACCAGTGAGGGTGATGAATTTGGCGGAGGGGAGAGAGGGGTCGTATCGCTTGATGCAATGGTAGCGGGGCGATTTTCGCCACTCGGCTGCCACGACGCTCTTCTGTTTGGCGTTAAAGCGTTGCTGGTGTGCCGAGCGACTCCAGGGGAGCGTTTTGCGGAAAGTGGTGGGGATGGAAGTGTCCACGGAGGAGCCTTCCTGTGCAGCCCGCTTTGCCTCTTCGTCTGCCCTCTCATTCCTTGCAATTCCACGATGGCCCGGGCACCACCTGACAGTGATACGTATCTTCAGATGCTTGCGTAACACCATCCTTGTGTGCCTGTGCCACAAGTCCCAAATCCAGTGGGAGGGATTTGAGCAGGTGTTTGTCGTTGCGTTGATCGCCAGGGTACTGTCCACCGCCACCGTTACGTCGCCTTCTATCTTCGGTTGCGCCCAGATGAGCCCCATGCCCAGGTTGCCGCCTACTCCCTCCCCTTCGTACACCGTGTGGTTCCTGCTGAGCCCCAGCCTCTTCCTCATAGCCCGTACCTCGACGCCATCTCGGAAGAGAACTGCTGAGGTCCCGATCTTGCCGTCTATGCCTGATCCGTCAGTGTAGACTTTCCACTTTGCTTTATCTTCGACATCTGCCCTCTCCGCATCCTCCTTTGTCATCTCCTTGCTCACCCTCATCCTCGACTCCCAATTCGCCTCAAACCTCACTGCCGCTATCTTTTCCATCCTACCGGGGTCTATCTCAAACTCGTCCATCAGGTTGTGCAGCGGCGTGCAGTGGCGGTGGACATATCGCAATGCCGTGTTGAGAACGGGCTTGTGCAGCGGCAATAGTAGCTGTAGGTTTTAGGCTAACTACATAGACACAGCCAGGCCGTCCTTTGCCTAAATCCCTGGACACAGCCAGAGGGTGGCTAGGGCTTCTCACTGCACTAAATTACATGAAAATAATAAAGTGGCAACATCGAGGTTTGAACCAAAAGCAACACCATCACATAAGCATCAAGCCTAAGCAATATAATAACCAACTAAGCCAAGAAGAAGATAAGAGCTGTTCCCACAATAGGGATATCATGTGTATTGTACACTGCTAATTACCATGGTCCCCACCTTCTATGGCCCTGGTTAGTGGTTAGTAGTTAATGGTTAGTCCCCAGGGATATAGTATATTGTTGTTGCAGGTGAGTATTGATGGTTAGGGGTTAGGGTTGGTTAGGGTTAGAAACATCATTAAATCAGAGAATACACATGCCAATACACTTTCAAAGACCTAGGGCAGCTTGCCTGCCCTAGGTCTGGGTCTTAGCAGGTTAAGGTTAGTCCCAAGTAGCTTACCCTAGCTGGGAAGGGAAATTATACCAATTTGGCCTCAATAGCCTAGTTGGATACTGTGCTGCTATATATAGTAGTCTGTACCTAAAAGGTCTTGGGTTCAATTCTGCCCAGCAGTATATATTTTGCGTCCAGGCATTTAGGCTAACGACCACCTGGCTGTGTCCAGGGACATTAGGCTAAATATTACAGCCAGGGCTCGCAGCAGGTGCGTGTCTGGAAGTGTGGCGAGACAGAGGGCCGTGCCATGGCACACTTTGTCGACCAAGTGTTTTATCGGCAGGAGATTGGCGTAGGCGTTCAGCACATCACCAGGAGTAGACAAGAGAGCCCCTGTAATCGCCAGCGCAGCGCGGCATTGTATTGACCCGAGTTTGGCAAAAATGCCGCGTTTGTGGGATCTGCGAGCTCTGTGGGTGGGCGCGTTGAGAAAGATATCAGCACCGTCCAGCATACGAGGTACGCATGTGGCCAGGTACAGTCTGCGCATCGGCCCTGCCTTGATTCCCCTGGAGGAGCGAGCAAGATGTGTCACCTGCGAAAGCCACACTTGAGCCCAGGAGCTTGACGGACGAGGCGGAAGCGATGATATGCTCACCTAGCTTCATGCTGAAGCGGGGTGTGGGGATTTTCTTGCCTGGGCGGAACGGCTCGGGAACAGGTGTGCGGGCCATATCGCGCAGCTGATACTTAGCTGGCCCGAACAGCGCGTTGTGGTCAGCAGCCCAAGTGTCGATGCCCTTGGGCCACTGAATCATGTCCTTGATTTTAGTGTGTGTGATGCGGAAGGTTTTGCCGGTGGCAACGAGGGTATTGTTGTCGACGAAGATAACTCCGTGTTCCCCCATGTGGGGGCGTGAGATGCTTGCGAGGTCTGAGTTGTAGATCAAGAAGAAGTTCCCCGAGGGGGAGTTGCCCTGGTCGAGGCCGCCCTCAACCAGGATGGGTTCCGACGTGTAATCGTCAAAGACGATGCGGGTGGTGCAGCCGTCATATTGTCTCCCCATCCAATCCGTGAATTCAACGGGGACGCCCTGCATCCGCATGTCATGCCGCAGGCGGTCGAAGTCCACAGTAAGAATGCTCACCACCTCCTTGTGACGCCATGCATCTTTGACAATCTTTGTCACCATGTGCAGCGCGTCAGTGGTGGAACGCCCGGGGCGTGCACCGTAATGGTTGCTGGGGAGTATGCCTGCGCGTTCAGCCCCCGCGGTGATCTGCTTGTTGACCGCTTTGTTATAGAGGTGCACATGACCAACAGAGAGGACAATGGGGCGGAATGATGATGGGTCGGCGTAGTTAGTGTTGCCCGGCTTGCGCAAGACCAGCGTGTCAATGAGGTTCCAGCCGGGAGGGTAGTACTTGATCGCGTCGAGGGAGCGATAGATGGGAGCTAGGTAAGGAATGAGGAGCTGAGCATTGTAAAGATACACGCAATTAGGAAAAGGTCCTGCACGAGTGCCTTTGTAAGGCTTCATCCGGGCGATGACGCGATGGAGTAGTGTGTTGGACAACAGGGCCCAATCAAAGGCAGGGGGGGGGGGATATACTGCATCTGGGGGGACAGAGGTCACCACCATCTTCTTAGGGAAGAAGATGGTGCCGAAGGCAGCGCTCTTCGCTTCATTTGTCACCAGGTCCGTTTCCTTCTTCGTAACCAGGTCGGTGATGCGCAGCGTCGGAACACGGGCTCATCCACCATCCATTGTGGGCCCCATCACCATCTTTCCTGCCACAAAAACGTCCGTGGGGCCGAGGCTCTCCAGCCACCCGACCCAGTGGGATATCTTCACTGCGACTACAGCCTCTGAGTAGATGTTCCGGCGCACCCTGGCCTCCTCATGCACAGGGTGCTCTGTTGTCCACCGATGGCGATATGAGTCATGCAGGGCGCGCTGACTGTTGCGCTTCAACTTTTCCAGCACTGCCGTCCACCAGCGCTTCTGGTACAGAGATGGCTTGGACATCGGCACGTGCTCGTCCACACAAGCCTGAATGGCCCTGTCCAGCGCAGCGATTGCTTCGTCAATTTCTGCCCGCGTGGTGTACGCGTCTCTGCAGGGGATGCCCTGAAGCACCCGATGCAGAGACCCGCGAAACTCGTCCCACTCAGTTTGGCGCCAAAGCGGGCGAGACACAGGCTCCACTGTCTTCGCCTGGATACCGAGTTCATAGAGTATTGGCATGTGGTCAGCCTTGGTGGGACAGAGGTGAGGGGCGGTGTCACATGAGACGAAGGAGCTGAGGAGGGGTGTTGAGCAGAATACATTGTCCGGGCGTGTATAATTGCCCGAGCTAGCCTGCAGCGTAGGAATGTCGCGTGGGAGTGCCATTTCCATCTCAAATCGCGCGAGCATATCAAGCAGCGGCTGCGCCAGCGCAAGGTTCTTGTGGGTAAAGAGATGGTGGTTGTGGAATTCGTCCCACATGGGATGGTGACGATTAAAGTCCCCACCCCATATGTACTGGATGAGCTGACCGGGGCGTGGAACATTCATTGGGTCCCTGAGATATCGCAAGAGGACATCGAGGGTGTCATTGTGATTGCAGTCATTGTACAGGTTGAAGACTCGGACGGTGCCGAAGTCACCTCTGAGCTCTATTGCCGTCATTTCGGAGGAGTCGATGGGAATCTGTGTCCAGGAGGAGGATGATAAGTGTGAGTTAACCAATATGAGGGAACGTGACCGCTCGTGGGATGTCTTGTGTGGGGTGGGATAGACGGAGATGAACCTGGGGTTTGTGCGGGATTCGTTGAGGTGGTCGATGTATGGCTCCTGTAAAAGCGCGAGATGGTACTTGTTCGGCCTGAGCGATCCTAACAAATCTGACTGTGCGATCAGCGACTTATTATTAAGGTTTTGCTGCCAGACGCGCAAACGAAGTGTGTCCAGCGGCGTGGGTGGGGGAGCGGGACGGGTGCTCATGAGCGCTCACCCACAGGATCCCCTGGGGTAGGCCTGTGTTGCGTGATGTCCTCGGGCAAGTCTTCATCTTTGCCCAGGGGCGTTATGTCCGCCGGCGCTTGGTAGGTGCTCGTGGGTGGGCCCTCGTTATCCCCAGACAGCACCAGCGGTGGAGCCGCCACGTGTGCGCTCCTCCCTCTCACGGATCCTCTTGGCCTGCCTCGCTCTCCTCTCCAACTCCTCCTGCGTCGGTGGTTCGTCGTCATCGTCGGATCCTCCGTCCCCGGTCTCTGCTGGCCTCGACTGCCCATCCACCACCTCAATTGTCCTTTCCAGTGAGCAAGTCCGCGATCTCGTCTGCGCCCTCGGCGACGGAAAAGATGGCGGTGGAGCTGCTCCGCCTACAGGGGGTCCTCCCACTCCTGCATCCGCGGCCGCCACTATCATCGCGCTAATCTGCTGCACCCTTTGCCTCGCCGTGTTGAGGGCCTCCTGAATACTGGGCTGTCTCAAGCCGTCATACTTCCCTTTCCAGCCATTACCCATGGCCCCCTGTTGCGCGGCTGCAGCCTGCGGCATCAGCCCTGGCTGCGCTCCCCGAGGCGGCCTCCCATCCGACTGGGCATAGCCCCCTCCCCACGCGTTTCCATTCTGCCAAGTGGCCGACTGGTTATTAATCTCCGCCGCCCCCCTCTCGTTGAGCTCCCAGGACTCCAGGTCATCAGTAGGGAAATAACGATACTTCGTGTTGGGATTCTCTCCAACGCGAACTGAAGCTTGTCGGCAAATACCGGGCAGTTCCTATCGGCTGCCCCATGCCCCAAGTGCGAACGTTTCGCCATGCGACAATTGGCGCATGCGCGCCCTGCGTCGTTGACCTGACACACATCAGTACGATGTGCGTCACCGCACCTCGCACAGACGTCCTGCTGTGAGGGGCATGTTGCTGCGCTATGGTTTGTGCCCACCACATGGCACTTCAAACAACGTATTGGCTCAGAAATGAGCTTGCGCACGGGTACACGCTTCCCATCCACAAACAAGCTGTGGTGAATTGCATGATTCGCCGCTGCTGCATTCTCGAAGCTGAAGATCGCATGGGCCGACCTCTGCCCCGGGTTCCTGCGCACCACAGGCTTGATGAAGCGCACTTGCATCAACGACCCCCTCTCCAGACCATTCGCTACCTCGACGGTCTCGAAGGCCTGCCCGAGCTCGGGGTCGAATGTCACGGGGACGAACTCGACGACAACAGAATAAGAACGAGGACAATAAATGGACATACCACCCATCCCCATCAAGAACGCGGCTATGCACCAGGGAACGCGCACCCACTGTGCCGCCTGCATCGTGTTCAGGTGAAGGACGATTGCACCCGTCCGCAGCTTCTTTGCTCCAACAAATATCGTCGGGGAGGGAGCGGTGTTGTCACCCATGTCTTTCATCACTATCTCGAGCACGAGTTTAGCCTTCTGCACTATCTCCTTTTCTGATAGCTTTGATACACTGTAAATATCAATGTTGGGTGAGCGGTCTATCATAATCTGAGTTTCTTTTGCGTGCACATTGGCTATCACCACAGAGTGAGCTGGGGGGGGTCTCGGCGTAGCCGCAACGGCCCCCACGTACGAAGCTCTCTCGGGAACCGCCGCCGCCTCTGTGCGCTGCGGCTCCACCCTCTCTTCTCTTTCCACTTGCGCCGTCTGCGCACTTGTAACAAATGCTTGAATTGTCTCCGTGACCTTCTCCTCCATGCGTGTGGTGAGATTCCACATATCCTCGCATTGCTCCTCCACTGTCGTGGTGAGCATCTCCGCCGCCGCACGCATGCTGCTGAACACCTGCTCGCTTTCCTCCGCCGGTCCAGCAGCGCGTGTGTGAATGTCCTCCACGAGCTCTAGCAGCCTGCGCAAGTCCGCCGACGCCTGCCTCTCATCCCGTTCCTCCTCGCGACACTCGAGCGCATGCGCGACCGCATGCAGCGCGTCCGTGACAACCACAGACATGCCATTTGTCGCCGCTGCCCTCAGCAACACAAGCGCCAATTCTCCTAGTGATAGCTCCGGGTCACAGTCCCCGGAGATGAAGGCTTTCTGGACAAGATACCCCCGCGCGTGCGCGGAGGTGCATGCTTCATCCGAAAGCCAGTCCACGTCACTTATTCTGTACAGGTCCTCCCTGGTCTTCTCTGCGTGCGTGTTCATCGTAGTGTCGGGCGTAGAACGCGTCGACGGTCGCATAGATGGCGACTGTTGCCTCTGAGCTCCCAGCGCGCCTTGTGGGTCCGTTTTCGCAAAAATTTTCCCGGAATGTCCGGGGCCGATTGGATTCATGCCTGTTACAGCAAAACAGAAGGTCTAAAGCAAAGCTTAGGACCGCTACAAGCAACGGCGCGGGCCTCGAAAAGTTTTCGTGGCTCCGGCTGTTTTGACTTGTTGTGGTTTGTTGCCAAGAAGAGTCCCCCACATTCAAGCTTCAACACCAACCCGTAGGAGTTTTGAGCCTGTAAAAATTTGCAGGGCAGAATCTTGGTATCAGAAATGTCCCCGTAGACGATGTCAAAGATGTCGGTCAAGTTGAGAGCTGAACGCGTAGCGCCCAACTCAAACCCAAATGTACTTGTAGCATCTCGTCCGAGTGAGTGAAAAAACTTTGACAAACTCCTAGGGAGAGGCAAGTAATTCATAGATTGCAGAATAGGTCCAGTGGCAGCTGAAGCTGAAGACTCGGAAGCGATCAAGAATGCGGTTGCTTGATGGTTGCCGTTGGGTTGCTGTCGGCGTTGCTGTATTTTTTCATTCAATTCGACAGGGGGTGTGACGCGTGACTTCTGGGACATACTCGACACTTCGACATGGCCCAGGTTGGACCGTGACCCCCCCCAAAATTTTGACACCGTCCCAAATGGATACAGGGCATCATGGAATGGTCTGAGATTTTTTGTGGAAGGAGGGAGAGTCAGGGAGATGCTGGTTTAATTTTATTGTTTCGGGATGTTTGTGGGACTTGATTGAGTTTTCGTGTATATGAAGCTAGAAATTGACGCCACGGCTGCGACACAGACGAAGCCAAACACGGTGAAACCTAGGACCAGTGTCGTGCCACCGCCCGTCGAGTCGCTTGCAGCACCGGCATCTGGGACCAGCAGGTGCGTTTCCCCCCCGTTTCTCAGGGAGTTGACACTCACATCATTCCACAGCGCGAAGTCGAAGAAGGGACGCGCACCCACGGAGCAACCAGCTCCCGTCATTCCCGCGTGAGTACTTTATTCCTTCATCTTGAATCCTCGATGCTGAGCACCATTACAGAACCACTGCCGTCCCGACTCCGCTCCCGAGACCCAAGTACCCGGTGACACCTGCGGACAAGCCACCTGTGGCGAATCTTGTCTCGTCAGCCTGCTCTGACCACGAGAACCAATTTTACACCTGCATGGTGCGAGAGTCCGCGGACGGAGTCCCCGATACGCACAAGACACACAATATCGACGGCAAAATGGACCGTCTCCAGAAACACCTCGAACGAGCACGGATTCCCCATCTTGGAGACAAGGAAGCAATACAAGGAGGCTAAACGACCGTTCCCGGAGATCGCATGTGTGTGGGATGGGCCGTCCCCGGAGAAGCGGTGCGAGTACCGATGCAGCCAGGATAAGATGCCGCTGCACATCCGCAAATTCCATTTGAGGGCGGATTGGATCAGGTGTCTTTATTGTAACGAGATGTTCGAGCGGAAACCGCACTTCTGGGGATGCCAGGAGTATCTTGGGATTGCCGTCCCAAGTGAAGGATCGTCGTGGAAGCGCAGGCGGGTGTGGTGGATGTTGATGCGGAGTGAGTCGAGCGCGGGGCTCATCTTTTCGACGATATGACATGCAGTTTCCCATCAACAAAAGTAAGGATGTTATCTCTTATTTCGGCTTATACCATATTGCGGACCGTAATTTAACTATGCTCCATGTACACCTGTATTTATTACATGCAGTTCTTGGAAAAATCTGGGACGGAACCATCCACCAACTGAAAGTCTCATATTTAGCGCTGTCGAATTAAGTGATAAAGTTGCGGTAGAGACGAAGATGGCCCTCACCGATGCACAACTGCATTCAGAGAATCCGTGGATCACCAGCGCGTGCTCGAGTAAGTCTGTTTGCTGCCAAGTAATGCGTACAAGATGCTAACTGCACTTAACATAAATATTCAAGCTGGGCAAAACCTTTGCGTCTAGCCGGAGTGTTGAAGTTGGATGAATATATTAGAGGCAGTCAGAGTGGATGATTCTGGGTGGTTCTGAGGCAGTTCTGATAGTC
This sequence comes from Mycena epipterygia, assembly GCA_029281465.1. NCBI lineage: Eukaryota > Fungi > Basidiomycota > Agaricomycetes > Agaricales > Mycenaceae > Mycena > Mycena epipterygia. The sequence continues at coordinate 209,376 of JARJCQ010000021.1, read as the reverse complement.
GATTCTCAAAACGATTCTCATTTGTTTAATCGTGGGAAAATGGATTAAAACCCAGAACCGTCTGAATTGCGGCGGTTCTGGATTCGGTTTTGCAAGGTTTCCGATTCCGATTTGTGTTATCACCAAAACATTTAAAAAGACTACGAGAATCGGAATCAGCGTCGTCTTTTAGCAGAACCACTCCGGAGGCGGTTCTGCACGGCGATTCCGATTCCGATTCCGGTTCTGATACCATTGAAACATGAGAATCGCATCGAGAATCGCTTTTCAAAGTGAGCGCGGTTCTCACACGGTTTTGATCCTGATCCCTCTGGTGGGACAGACTACTGGACCGTCAGATTAGTGGACCTTTCAGCTCAGTTTAATGGATGTGTTTGAACCCAAATTTCTTCAGCCAGCCATTACCGTTTGAATGCTCCGTGCCAGGAGCGAACTCATTGCTTCTCTTATCTGCAATTCTTGATGCGCTGACTGATATTCCGCGTCTCCCAGGATGGGCCTATTTATATGAACATCTTTCTATCAATATCCGTTTTGTATCATGTGTAGACTCTATCCCACGACCTTCTTGACCTTCTCTGAATCCGCTGAAATATATTCTAGAGAAGGAAGGTGCGGTGCAAGTCTTGTATTTGTTTGATTTTAAGCGTGATATAGACGTGTTGCGTTCCACGAGTTTCTATAACAATTTAAATGGACGGGATGTCTATTCGTGGCACCGTGGTGACACGAAGCAGGCAGAGTTTACCCGTGGCCCCGTGGCACCCACGCAATCGCTACCTGGGGTTCCACCATCAGTCTTGCTCCGCCCTCCATGTCTTATCTGCAGTTGCCAGTCGTAGGCACGGGCTGGCCTCTATTGCTTGGTGCAGTAGCTCTATGCATCTACCGCATTCGCAAACCCAGAGGACCGCCGTTGCCACCTGGACCGCGAGGACTGCCTCTGGTGGGTAATATGTTGGACATCCCATCCAGCGACCACTGGCTCAAGTTCTCGGAACTTGGAGATGTTTGGGGTACGCCAACGGTCTCATACTGTTGTAGAATATTCCCACGGATTCAACAGGGGATATCTCGTCCTTGACTGTGTTTGGGCAAACCATGGTCATCGTCAATTCTTTGAAAGTCGCAGAAGACCTCCTCGACGTGCGGGGGGCCAACTTTTCTGACCGACCGGTGATTCCGATGGGCGGGGAGCTGATCGGGTTCAAAAATGTCCTCCCCATGGCTCAGCATGGGGACCGCGTACGGAAAGAGCGCAAGCTTTTCCACCAACTCTTTGGTACCCAGACGACGATAAAGCAGTTCGTTCCGATGCTCTCGTCGGAGATATGCAAATTTTTGCAAAACATCCTTCAGAAGCCGGTCCCTTGCGAGGTAGCGCCCGAAATCGAACGGTCCGTCTAACTTTTCACCATTGTTTATTTATCATGAAACATTGCACCACAGCACGACGGGGGCGATTTCCCTGCGAATAGCATATGGATATCACACACTTGACGGGCCAGAAAAAGATCCCCAATTGTCAATGTTTGAAACCGCAGCAAATAATTTCTCCAATTCAACCAAACCCGCGGCCTTTTTAGTAGACATCATCCCTGCTCGTGAGTCCCTTAACCTTCTGAAATTGCGAGAATATCAATGGCTTCTCCAGTACGCTATTGGCCTGAGTGGCTACCCGGCGGAGGATTTCACACCAAGGCTAAAATATGGGCAAAACAGCTCAACGACACCGTTGACGGTGCCTTTAGTCTTGTCAAGAACCAGATGGTGATTGTTTATCTGCGCATGTTGAAACGATATGAAATTCATACGTTGTAGGCCACGGGGACTGCTGAAAGGTCCTTCACGTCGACATTACTGGAAGAGCAGATTTACGACGATTATTTGATCAAGTGGGCCGCTTCCGCTATTCAAGCAGGCGGTAGCGACACGGTAGGTTGACAACTGGCGGTTTGACCCATCTTATTTAACATTGCAGACTGCGTCCCAACTGGAGGCATTTTTCCTGGCAATGAGCCTGTATCCGGACGTTCAAGCGGCCGCACAGAAAGAACTCAATTCAGTCATTGGCTCCGACCGCCTGCCGGATATAGCTGACCGTGCTCAGCTTCCTTACATAAATGCACTGTGCAAAGAGGTCTTTCGATGGCATGTCGCTGGCCCCACGGGTAAATAACGTCGGTTTGTCTTCAGGGTTTCTGTTGTGATGGAGTTGATAGGCATACCCCACCGAACCCGTGAAGATTTCGTTTACGACAGAGATGGCGATTCTAAGCCAATACTTATCCCAAAGAATTCTTTGATCATTACGAATATATGGTTGGTCTTCTGGTCAACTTGAACACGAAATTGATTTCACCACCCAGGAAAATGACGCATGACCCGGAACGATACGCGAATCCCATGGTTTTCGACCCAAGCAGGTTCATTGAGACAGACACCAAGAAAGCCGAGCAAGATCCATCCCGGATTTGTTTCGGATACGGCCGTCGGTGAGGACCATTGCGCATCAGTCGCATTTATCTTTAGCTCATTTGTCTCCATAGTATTTGCCCAGGTCTTCTCTTGTAATTGCCTAATATCGCAGCTCCAACTGATATTTAAATTGTAGGAAGGCTCCTAGCAGACACGATGGTGTTCATGGCATGTAGTGCGATTCTTGCAGTATTCAAGATCTCCAAGGCACAGGTGAATGGGGCGTGCATTGAGCCGCGTCTCGGCCAATCCACGGGCACTATTAGGTGCGTTCCTTAGTTTCGATTTGTCGGGAGTTTATCCTGAGGAAACTGTCAGTCATCCGTTGCCCTTCAAATGCTCCGTAGAACCTAGGAGCGGACGGGCACTGGAACTTATTTGGAGTGGTTCAGTTTGATTTCCAGCAATTTAATTTCATTTCAGACTGTAAGATAAAGTAGTGTATGGTTAAACTCGGTTCAAGTTTTAGACGCGAGCCAGGCAGCGTAATAAGTCTCCAGTCCTTCAGTGAGGCCTGGCTTTTTTACCGACCAACCCAGCAGCGCATTGGCAAGATAGGGCCGAACGAGTGCACTCAATGCAAGCGCGTCTCCATAGACTGGATTAATCTACATCAGAACAGCAACGTGAAATAAATGAGCCACGCATGATTTGTCGGCTTTGTGTATTCATAAGGGCCGTTTGCTCCGGAAACCTCTACGAACTTCTGCAGCACCTCATCGATAGACTCGGTGCTGGGGTTCGAGGCATCGAATCTCGGCAAAAGATTTAGGGCTGTACTATTGGATGACGGTGATGAAATCAATTAGAAGAAAATGCTCGAGTCAGCGACTGTTCAAACCTGATTCCCACCCACCCTCTTTTTTGTTCCCGTCCCTAAACAGCGTGGTATAGAAGTCAAATATGAACCAACTGGTGATGATCTGGGTAGCACTCAGGTAAATCACGACCCGCCTCGTTTCCACCACAACTCGGAAACCGCGGCTGGTGTATTTTAAGTTCAACCTGGCAGTTGGCTGAACTTGGGACTGATCCAACTAATTTCACTATCTTGTGTGAATGCCAAATTACTTCATTGGTGGTGGTGTCGCACGAAGTCTTGGAAACGACAGCAGGATAACTACTGGTCAATGGAGGCGAAAGGGGCATACTTCAAAAGTGTCTTCTGCTGGTGGGAATGGTGGGGGCGTGTTGATAGAATTTAATCTTCCCTCACATAGCGAGCTGCCCGAGACCGATATCATTGAGCTCATGGCGGGGATCGAAAGTCGCACCTCTTCGTTGCATGGAGATAGCGTACTGACATTGAATTCAAGTCCTCACAGACAGTAATATACCGTGGATCCGGTGGATTTGATTTTCTTTCCGATAGGCCTCACATCCAAAAACGATCATTCCAATGGCATAGATACTGATCAACATTTGTTGGAATCTATATACTTTCCGTGGTTGCCCCGACCCGATCTCTCCGTTCGCTTGGAGAACCTTCTATATCAGCGATGTGCTCTATCCTCAGTTCGAATTTGTAAACACCCCCAGTGAATGATGGTTCATCTAAATCTCTTTCCAAATGGGCGATATTTCGGATATCGAGAACAGCCTCTGCCATCATGAGTGTTCCAAGTAAGTTCATCGTGGGACTGATTCCAATGATACTTGAATGAACTGGTTTGGAACCAGATGTTCTGAACCCCCACCGAAAAGCATTCAACGGGATGGATCCTATTTCGGCTGCCCCCCCCGTTTCCAGATCGTAGAATTGTTAGTGCCGTTTGTCTTTTTCGTTTTCTATAAGTTGACAATCCATAGCTCTGGACCACTGGTACCTTCAGTTTGAATCTTGTTCTATACCCAACATGACGCTTGTGCCCAACGTCGTGCATTGGGTTTGGCACTCTGTCTGTTCAACTCTGTAAGCCTCCTTCCGGATAATTGATACTATGTACTGAAAAGTTGCCTCAGATCTGTATTATCAGGCCTTCCCGAACGACAGGCTGTTCAAGTGCCTCGTTTATGGTATCTACATTATCGAACTGGCGGAAACAATTTTGGTAACTCACAACGCCTTCGCCACATTCGGGTATGGTTTCGGTGATCTTGCAGCCCTCACGAAGGCAGGTTTATATTGCCCGTCAATGAGTGCACTGGATGATTTCTATTCCATGCCAACTTGCTCGATATTGATGTTGGCTCCAACTATAGTTTCGTTCATGGGCCAATCTTTCTATGCTTACCGTCTTCATGTGTGATCCAAATCCTGGATCCTTCCTAGTTTGACAGTGATCGTAAGCAACCCCCCACCTGTATCTTGTTGGATATTTACAGTGACACTCAGGTTTCCCAGATGATGTGCTCCGCATCGGGCCCGCGGCGCGTGAAGAAGTTCCGCATGTTGGGGCGGGCTGTCATGCCCTCCGCAATTATCGTACGGGCTTCGGAGTTGATGTTAACCTTCCAGTTAACGGGGCCGAAGATGAGCTCGCGGGCAGGGTCATTGCGACGATCGCGCTCACGAGCGGCCGGGGCATCAGGGACCTCGCGAGCGGCTGGGGCGTTAGGGACCGCGGTAGCAGCGGAGGTGGAGGCAACGCCAGTGGTGCAGGAAGTGGGGGCATCGACGACCCCGGTGGGGTGGTGGCGCACGTTGCGTGCGCCGCTGTCGATGTCGTCATCCTCGCGAGCGCGTTTGGTGCCGAGAGCAGCGCTCACGGCGGCGGCGATTATCGCCTGCATGTCAGTCATCCCTATCGCCGACGTGGCGATGGGTGCTACAGCGACTGGCGCGGCGGGTGCGGCGGGGACGGGAGCGATGAACCCGCATCAGCAGAAGTTTTGCCTTTGCCCGCCTTGCTTGCGACAGCGATCGGTGCCGCGGGAGCTGCAGGAGGGCTGGGGGCCCGGCGGGGGGGAGGAGCCAAATCGGACGCATCTGCGTCGTACCGGCGAGAAATGGAAGGGCCTAGGCCCATGGTCGCGGAACTAGCCGCACGATCAGAACTCAGATTTTAGGCAGCCGGAAAGGGAAGGGCCTAGGTCCAGAGTCCATAAGGGGTTTCGGAACTTTCCGCAGTTTCAGATCTTCTGGGTAGACCTGGTCCCTAAGTCGGTACCAGGAATTTGCTATCGGATGCCCCTTTCATCGGCTGGCGCCAATCTTCCGCAAAACCGCCCCATGACGGCGTTTAATTCCAGGGACAGCATTCGGGTATGTGCCGCGTATCGCCGCTCAACACTGCTCAATAGCCGTTCATATTGAAGTGGGCCTGCCAAGGCGAGCCTTATCGCCCGCCCCAGGCCTTAAATTCAAGCTGACCGTATAACCTCGTCTGTGATCCCACCTTGATCCCACCCCATGTCAGCTTCCTCCACAGCTGCGCTGCCTATAGGCTGCTCGAACTACCATTTCCCCGGTTTCAACTTCACCACAAGCAATAATTTCTCTGACCCCATCCACTTTGCCGGTACGTACCAGGAAATTGTATTGTTTAATCAACAACCACTTGACGGAAGCACCGCACATCCAGGTTGCATAACGGGTCAGCCAAGCGTCTTGCTTACTTGTTGCGCCAAGGTCGGGAGCACGCCGGTGTTTGCCAACAACACGTGCGGATGTCCGTTTAACGCGGCTTTCAACCTTACGACGGGGGAGGACATTTTTGGGACGTGTGCTATTGACAACAATGGCAGTGCTACGTGCGGCCCGCAGACTGTCGAGACAAGTGCCGCGGAGCTGAAAGCTCTCTTTCGATGGAATAGTGCCATTGTAGTTTTGGGTTTTGCGTTGCTGTTGGGCGCAGTAGGAGTGTAATTGGCGGACGAACATCTTCACGTTCTTAATGATGATCCGCGTCTCTCCTAGCACCGCTGCGATGCTCTTTCCGAGCGATTTTAATCTGGTCCCGATGTGAGAGTTGCTTGGAGGCTCGGAAGCATACAACAAACAATCTGCGTCTGTAATACGCGGGTTCGGCTAGGTGTTGCGAGCTTAGGCTAGGTCTGGCTATGTTTAGCCTAGATGTTGATAGTCGCCTAGCCAGGGTCGTATAGCCACGGTCTGATTATGTAGCCCACCTGCCGAACCTCGCCAAGCCCCGCTACCTGACGCTAGACGATGGGCAAGCCCTAGCCGCACGTGGCTAGACCGGCTAGCGGCATCTAGACGGCACCTCCGGCTATCTCTGGCTAGGCGCCCTGAACGCAGTGACGTCTTCCAGATGATTTTCAATCCGAAGCAAGTGACCACAATGCCATGCCCTGCTGCTCCAGTCCAGTTCTTATTCTTACGATCTTTGCACTTTGTTTCGTTGCAATTGCTGAGCTTCGGGACTGTGCGTTGGATTTTGTGTCCGCCAGTCCTCTTGGACATTTACAAACATGTGAACTACGACTTCGGCAATTCAGGGCTATCAAGGAGCACCCGCGTCATAATGGCGGCGCTGTACCTAGTGCCGGGAATATCACTAGCACTTTTTTCCGCAAGCTGGCGCACGGCTGTTATTTCCTGCGCGCTGAGTTTGACTGCCGATGCCCCGAGATTCTCTTCCAAGTACTGGGCACCCGTGATGAGTATGTTGCAAGTCAAATATAGGAGGGCGAGCCTTACTTTGATCTTCTTGGTCCCCGGAATGACAACAAACTCGGGGCCCTGCGCCAAAATCCACGCAAGCGTTACCTGGCCTGGAGTGGCCTTATGCTTTTCGCCAATCTTTGTCAACTCGTCGGCAATGGCGAGGATCGCTGGGAAGTTCTCCTTGCAAAATCTTTTTTGAAGGATCAGTGAACGCCAGAAATAATGATCGAGATCAAGAAAGAAGTACTTGGGAATGGTGAGCCTGAAATCATCCCTTTCAAAGTCGTCCGGTGATTTCTGTGAGGATAATGAATACTCGAATTGACACAACGAACAAAATGAAAACCACATACATATCGTCCAGTCAGTAGACCGCGTCCAAGGGGCGAGTATGCAACAATCGTAACACCCAGCTCTCTCACGGTCTCGAGCAAAGCAATCTTGGGGTCTTCGATATCCAGCACAAAGGGTGAATACTCGATCTGCAGAGCAGAGATGGGGTGGATTGCGTGGGCGCGTCGAAGAGCCTTCGCAGAGCATTCAGAGAGACCGAGATACTTGACCTTCCCTTCTCTGGTGAGGAATAATCATTTGAGATCAAGAAAGATGGAGAAAGAAAGATACACACTTGACCAGCTCGGCCATTGCACCTACGGTCACCTATTTACCATATCCATCAACACAGCAAGCCAGTGTAACTTTGAAGAACATGCCTCAATCGGGACGTTAGGATCGACTCTACGTGGAATTAAAATTAGTGCGCTGATATACAAAGCCTCCTGCACACCCGTGTTGGTAGTACAAGTCAATACACTCCACCCCCAATCTGGAGAGCGAAAGCGCTGCTTGTTCTGTCACCGCCTCGGGATCCCCGCGAACAAATTTAGTTGCCAGAAATATGTCGCTCCGCTTTCCGGTGCGTTTGAACCTGGATGCATGTTCAGAAGGGAACAATGAACGAGCCGTCGGTAGCGCACCATTTCCCAAGAAGCACCTCTGAATCTTCATATATGGCAGCAGTATCCCAGTGTGTGCACCCTCCCGCATACGCAGCATCTAGAACCTGGAAGCCCATTAAACTTGCAGGTTTCGCTTCGCCGAAGTGTGCCTACTTTGAACCGCTCTTCGTCGGATTCGATGGCTCCATAGAACGCTGAGATGCCCATGGCGCCGAAACCGATTTCAGGCACAAGAGCGTTCCCAATTTTCCTTGTCGGAATAGCCATGGCCAAGAGTTGGAAGAGAAGAATATTGGAAAGATTTGATGGATGTTCGCGCTTTTATCTTGCGTCCAAGGACTCCAAGTTCTGCCGAAACAGGACGCGTGTTCGACGGCGACGTAGCAGCTGACACGAACCATAAATAATCGCTCCTCTTTTGGCTCATCGGGACCAAACCCTTGGAACATCAGCTCGGAAAGAGGGTCCCGGACCGCCAACCGGTTCTAAGCCACCAGTCCTGGTAGTACTCCGTTGCTCACCCGCGGTGGGTTATAATTAAGACAGTCCTTCCGGGTGGTATGATATTGCAATGGGAGGGTGTTTAGCATCGGCCAGATCCAAATGCTTACCAACACACTTCACATTGTGGTTTTTGGTTCTGACCCTTCCGGCTCTGGTGCTGCCTTTTGAAGCATCCAATTTGAAAATTTCGAGACCCACCATATCTTGCGGCATCGAAATGTGTACGATTCTGGGTCGCCCGCATGTCATCTTTTTGTAGACGTTTGGTTAGATTATCCTCTGGGTTGCAACTTTCCTGATTAGCAAGACTTGGAGGTGTCGGAAAAATCCAAAATGTATAACCAGAGCTGATTTGGCCATATCATGCTGAATCAGGCCATCAGGTTTTCGGGTGGGTAATAAGGGTCGAAAAATGTATTATAATGTTTGACCAGCCCTGACCGACCTGATCAGCCTGACGGAGCCTGATCAGCCTGACGCTGTCTGATCAGACTAGGCTCGGAAAAGGGTGAAAAAAAAACTTACCTGTTGATAGGATTTCGACCTATCTCAACCTGTAGAACCAGTCGGACAACTTTACGTCGCCCTCTCTTCCCTTTCTCGTCTTACTTCCTTTTCCTTATATATAAATGTCGTAAATTTGCGGTGAAGCCATCTCGCACAATGGACTCTAGGTGGGTATCTATAGCTGCAGTCAACGACCCTGAGATCTACGTCTTAAATGGGCTGAGCTCGTCGAGGGGAAGGCGGCTGCCTGCGCTACACTCACATCCACACTCGGTAATTCCCGGCCGGCAAACAACGACCCTGTGGCGTATTTTAACCAGGTCAATTAAATCCGACTCCGGAATTAAGGCGAGTCTCACGGGGCGGGGATTCGCAACCTCAGTGCTCGACTTGTTGTTATGAACGGCACGGAGTCGGGGTTAGATATGAATGCATACAATTTATCAATTGATTAAGGTGGCTTTGCTGCTAAAAATAGACAGAAATTATATATTTTCACCTCCCCTCTTCCGCCGAGCACTAGACCATGTATCAAATCAGGACGTACCAGGAGCCGGAACGCTGCGTCGCCCCAACATCGCCTCCGCATCGTGGTAGCATCAGATCGAAGCTCGGGCGACATGTAAAATCACGGAGACCCGAGATCTTTGATGTAAGGCTTGACCGGACTTCAATGCGTGCCACACCGCATGTTTTGGGGCGTACGATGCTCCGCTAATTCACTTCAACAACACAATTATCGGACTGTAGCGTACTACCTGAGCTACCTTGCCAGTGACCCGTTCATCCCACTCTATTCTCCACGCGATTCGCATTGAATTCTCCCTCGAAATAACAGGCCGCGATGGAGTCGTCCCACTCGGAGGCTACCGCCGGGAGTATCTGGTTGAAATGCGCCACAGTATCGTTGTTGACGGCCGGGAATTACCGAGTGAGAGTGCGAGTGTCGCACAGGTGTTGATCCCCGTTGATCCCAGCGCTGTCGTACGCATTTGTTTCCCGAATGATAATCTCTCGGCTCTTTCCCCTTCAGGACTCGATTCTCACCCCTAGCTTTTATTCGTCGGCGCCCGTTCAGCGGTTGTTCGGGAACGTGTGTTGTAAGGTGTTGGAGGTGAGTCATTTTTTTTTTGATTGAATCTAGGGTCAAGGTACCAGGGTCAAAGGTACCACAGGGCCGCCGTGACACTAACAATACTTAAGAACTTGTCGATGGCTTGCAGTCGTCTTTCCTTCTCTCTGTGTCCCGCAGTCTCCCTGTAACCATGAACTCCGAGACGGTGTGTCCAGAACGCAACCCTGACGTGTAAATCATGATGGGATTGCCAGACTCCCCGACTTGCCCGACAAACGGCGCTCGCGATCGACTTTGTGATTATCGGCGCAGGGATGACCGGGCTAGCATGCGCAATTGCCCTCCGACGTGTTGGCCACCGTGTCCTCGTCATTGAGCAGAAAGGAAATATCAATATTGTCGCTGTGCGTGTTGAAGGCGTAGATGTATTCATCACTGACACCGCCGACATACAGGCGACGCAGGAAACCGTCCACATGTATCCGAATATCACGCGGGTATTCTACCATTGGGGATTCCGAGACGCCCTGCGGGCAATGACAAAGGAGGCGGAGAAAGCGGCGACTTTCAGTATGCGCGATTGTAAGTCTCTTGGTTACAGATTGAAATTTCGTCGCGGCTTTTCTGTCTTTAGTCGCGACTGGGAATGTTATGGGCGTTGTACGGGAGCAGGACGAGAACACCACGGACGACATCTTGGGCGAGGTTCTTTGCGTCAATGTAAGTCTCCTCCGGTGCTGATTCTGGAACCGCCTCAAACGAAGCTACAGCACGGCGACTTACTAAAATATCTGTACGGTATAGCCATCTCTCTGGGTGCACACGTGCGATTTTCCGCTCAGGCTGTCGCGGTTGACGGTGGGCAGCGTTCGCTGACGCTGTCATCGGGCGAAACACTCTACTCGGATGTGGTCATTGGCACGGACTTGCACGATGGAGTAACGCGGCCGCTGTTGTTGGAAGAACAGGACGCTGATGAAGTTGTAAATCCGACACCGATATCCGCGTACTAGTGCGTATATCCTGCAATTGTGCGACCACGAGCTTACGCCTTGCAGTGCAACCATTCCTAAGGAATTGGTCTGCAAGGACCCAGAATTAGAGCAGGCGTTCTACGGGAACGACGAGGTTTTTATTCAGTTTCATCGATAGAATTCGCCGACTCAACCTCATCGCTGGGCAGTTTGGCTCATTTATGTGGTCGGGAAAAGGATTGGCAGCACGCATATGTCCGGCAGTACGTCTCCCTGATATGCAGCCTCCTTTTGCGAGTCCAATATAGTTCTTGCAGGGACTGACACAGGCGCTTTCAGTTGAGGTCCTTCAGGCCTGGTACGAGGGGAAGGCGAGCCATTCAGCTGTCGAGAGTTTGGACCGAGCCGTGCAGGACGCAGATCCCTTGTGAGTCCGCCGCTTCAGAAGACGATTTGCCCGTCCATATCGATACAGGTTGAAACGCATTTGCGCCCTCGCCCGAATCTCCCCGTCCCTCAAGGTCGTCCCGTTCGGGGAATTTCAGCCGCTCGACGACTGGGTCTGCGAGAACGGCCATCTGCTCGCCATCGGCAACGCGGCATATCCGTTTTATGTGAACCAAATTCCCATAGGTCGTCCCCCTTGAATGGAATGTCTCACCTACTCACAGTCAGGCGCCGCCACCAGCATATCGGGGACGGGCCCTGAAGACAGTGCCGTCCTCGCGAAGCTCTTTTCGCACCTTAGCCGAAAGAACCAGATAACTGACTTCCTGAACGCGTTCCATGACCTGCGCCATCCGCGATGCGAGGCCACCGCGCAACTCTATCGCCAGGTAATGGCATACTTCATGGGGTCCGGCCCACCCCCAAAAGAGACAGCGCCTGATGCGCCCGAGGAGGCGGGGTCTGGTCCGACGATTTCTGAGGGAACAGATATATGGTGGTATGATGCGGACGACCATGCGGAGGAGTGGTGGGTCGGCTGGGGTTTATTGAAGGAGAGGTCGCTCCATGCGGAGTTGGATGTACCGCTTACCCCTCATGTCCGAGTGGGGTTAGACACTAGTCCTGTGTTTACTGCGGGGGTCTAATCGCGTAAGCGAGTTATTCCGCACCACCATCATCCAGAAAATCTAAACTTGCGAAACTTTACTACGACTGGCCTCCCTCCCGCATCGCACACCTCTGAGTGGCCAAGGGTGTATGGGAGTTGTCTCGAGTAACAGCTAGCTCCTAGATATTGCTGAGACAAATCTAAAAAAACTTGTCATCCGCTTTGGATGCTCTACATCCTCATTCTTTCTCGCAACATGTGATATATTATTGTGTGCACCCATTTTTCTTCCTCAATCACTGTCCTCGCAGCTCGCTGCAGCAATGTCGCGCCAGGCCCCCGGTCATTACTTTTTCTGGCTGTCCGCGATAGAGTAAATCAGCCCTCGAAAATCACCCTTATCCCCAGCCCCCCAGATAGAGTAAAACAGCTGGAGAATGGGCGAAGCCCGTCATACATAGAGTAAATCGCACGCAACACAGGTTTGTTTTGGGTGTCTTCGAACCATGGGATGGGGAAATTATGTTCCAAGTCAGCATTATGAGCCGAAATTTGTTGGCACTTTCTCGAAATTGATGTGTGACCCCACAGATAGGCCACAGAAGAGTGCAGATGTCTCTGGAGAAGAAAATTTTGATTATTTTGGCCAAAACTCCGTCCAAAATAGAGTAAAACAGGCCTTGAAAGTGACAATTCATAGAGTAAATCAATGATTTTCTTGGCTGAAAAGCGGACAGCCAGAGATCTACACATGAAACTCACAAAGATTCACATCAACTTCATTTGCTGCATGCTGAATCTCCACCGTTCCATCAGCGAACCGTTATTCAAGGAAACTGGTTTACAGCTCTTTGCAGAACTTAGGGCGCGACTCATTTTTTTTTTTTTTTTTCCTTTTTAGGTACTTTTTGATGGTTTAGACGAGGACAGTTGCCCTGGCCTCAGTTTTCATTTGTTTCCCTTGTCCATAGGCTCAATTGATTGGCATTCTAAATACGCAGTTAACCCCCTCCTCAGAATTTTTATACCACCCTGAGGACTGCTTCCTGAGCACAGAAATGAATATTATCTGGACATTTTTGAGCAGGACAGCTGCCCTGCCCTCAATTCTGAACCCTTTTCTTTGGGAAAAGGCTCATTCTGTTCGCCTTGAGAATTCGCAGTTTACTGCTACCTCAGAATCCTGACCTCGCCCTTACATCCTTTCCTGGAAATCCGATAGCGCAACATGTGATCATTCATCGGTGGAACAGCTGTGGTGACCTCATCCCTTGGCCAGTTTCCCTGTGTATGTGCTCATACTCTTCGCGCTTCCACTGTGCAGTCGCCTGCCGACTCAGATTTTTCAACATCACCTTTATCACAATTTCACATTTTTCACCTTCTCCCGCTGAAAACACACAGTGAATGTGCTATGGAGTGTATTATGCCTATCTAACTAAGCAGTTCGCTAGTCAATAGATCAAATTGCAACATTGCACAAGAACAATGACTTGTGGGAACCCCAAAAGAATGTCACAGCTGTCCTGCATGAAAATGTGCTCATAAATGAATGTCTGTCCTCAGACTGCACAGTACTCAACCAGTCGCAAATGTAAAGCCGCCATGCTCTGCGCAGCCATTAGGCGAAGAGATTGAGCCTATAAAGACAGCAATTGATAAGGATTTGAGGCTGCAGCAGCTGTTCTGCTGATCAATAATCAAAAGTGATGATCTACCGTGGATCTCTTCCACCAGGAAACCATATTAGGGGCCATGTCAAGATTCTGAGGTGGCGATAAACTGCGAATTCTCAAGGCAAACAGACTGAGCCTATTCCCAAAGAAAAGGGTTCAGAATTGAGGGCAGGGCAGCTGTCCTGCTCAAAAATGTCCAGATAATATTCATTTCTGTGCTCAGGAAGCAGTCCTCAGGGTGGTATAAAAATTCTGAGGAGGGGGTTAACTGCGTATTTAGAATGCCAATTGATTGAGTCTATGGACAAGGGAAACAAATGAAAACTGAGGCCAGGGCAACTGTCCTCCTCTAAACCATCAAAAAAGTACCTAAAAAGGAAAAAAAAAAAAGAGTTCCGCCCTAAGTTCTGCAAAGAGCTGTAATTCCTCTTCGAATTCAAGGTCTCCCTATTGTTGAAGCACCTGGTTTATTTCCTTGGGAAACGGGACTGCACTTATCCTGCTCTGGACAGTTCGCTTGAATTGCACAATGGGGAAAATATCCCAGACCAACAATTTAATCATGACTGCATAATGACTACCATTCTACTATTCTGAGCTAGTTCTGATGGAGCCTGCATCAATTTTAGACATGAGAACTCCAAACTTGGACAAAAGCTCATGCTAGAATGGTCGCGGGATTCAACAACCATAATACAAGCTGTGCTTTACGGACCATGACGGCTCGAACCCCGGAAGGACAAACCACAGGTTACTTCAAAATACAGCTAACAATGACTAATACTTGGACGCACCTCGAGGCCTTGACCTCGTGATTGCTCTTGCCTCATTGATGGACTGTTGAAGCCCAGTGAAAATCCCTTATGCTGTAACCTGCCGACATCTGCCGACATCTGCCTGATCTTGGATCATATCTCAGATTCTTCCGTCCTCTGTCGGCAGGCTGAAAATAAGTAAAATCTGAAACAAATTTGGAAACCATGGACAATTTCATCCACAGAACTAGGTTTGACTTCAGAATATCCAAAGTCCGCATCATGGACGCCTTGCACGCACGGACCACTTCGAGTGGGGAATCAGCGGAGTTTAAAACACTCCTTGCTTCCTACCTGCACACCATCCGCCGCCTCCTCTCCCCTCCGCCCGCCCCTGCCCTTTACCTTCGCATTTGGCTAACTCCATATGCTTCCTGTAAACCTTCTTTACGATTACACACGGCGCTCAAGATAATATGGCAACGAATCAACAACAGACGCGGCCACGCTGTAACCATTCGGTTTTTTTGACGCGTATTCTGTTCTGATTTCTCTCTGTCTGCTCGTTGACTATCACTTTCGGCATTCTATAGCTCTTGCTCTCCTCTCAAAACCTCCAAAAGTCTTCTGCGCATCGCGATCTGGTGTGTACGGTCTTTGATTCCCGACGTCTGCGAAGCGCTCATTATGCTCGCGCTGGAATATTCTGTGCACATTAGAATGATTGCCCACCTCGCAATTGGATGATGATCGCAGCTCGCGCCGGCTGTGGCGGCATAGGCGCTGTGTCGGCACGGCATTCGACGTTGTTGTGCGTCGTTGCTTTTCCTCTTTCCCTGGTATTTTCTAAATTCTTCTGGAGCATTTTACAGTGTCATTGCGACCATCAACTCCAGTCCTTCATATTCGCGTTCCCGCCGTTGTAGCCGACACAGGGAAAAATGGCAGCCGCAGCAACAGACACAGCCAGCAACACCAAGTGCGTGCTTGCTCGTTTTATTTTTAGGAGTGCGCTGACACCTCCTTACCAGCTGTGCGTCGATACGGTGAGCATCGTGGAGTTATTGCATGTCTGGTGAGTTTCTTTCCTCGAATCAAACATGCATATAGTTACTATTCCACCAGACAACTGCCTTTATACGCCTACATATGCAACACAATCTGTACTTCCGACCGCTGCACGCCGCCGCCGCCGAATGGAGATGGTGGCCAGCTAGGCTGAGCTGGAGGGCGACTATTTATGCACAGCATTTCGTAGTTACTAAATAAATATGGATTTCCAAGTAATATGAAGCAAAAGAAGCAGAGAAATACCCGGGGCATATGAGCAGCCTATGGCAGTTTTGAGCATAGATCGGGCAGAGCGAGGCAGATGACGGCAGGTTGAGCTTAAATGCTCATATGCCATAGGCTCATTTCTCTGCCTAGATCTGACCTTGTCTGCCATACTTTGGGTGGGCAGATCAGAGCGGATGTGGGCAGACCCCGGTATAAGGGATATTCGCGGGGGCTGAAGTCCTACGCTATGTGGCCCATATGCAATAAATGCCCAGGTTTTGCGTATAATGTCCTTCTGGTTCAAAGTTGTCATGCTTGAAAGTTGTCAGCCAGGAATTCAAGTTGTGCTTATTTCAAAGTTGCAAGTTTCCCAAGTTGTCTCAAATTTGGACCTCAAAATGAAAGCTGTCTTGGGTTTCCAGTGCTGAACATGTAAATACTTTTTGCAGAGTATGTTCGCCATAACTACACTCCAGGCTCCACGTGGTTCCGGACAAGCCTCTTTTGTTCGATGACACGCTGCTTTGGCTGATCGCCATTTGCAGAGTCTTACATGCATGCCATCATTCTAAGGGGATTTTTAGCCTGGATCTTTACCATGTATTCTGTCGCGTAAGTAATCGCGGATCGCATTCTTGGAATGCCGGGCCAATAATGGGATTCGCTGAAGGAGAGGGTCAAGGAGGTGGAGGCGTCATCGTCCTTAGATCAACGAAGCGTAAAATAATTCCATCGTTCCACCGATCAAACGATATCCCGTACATAGATAGCCTTGTTTTATTTTGTACCAGCCGAAATGCAGGGAAATATTTGGATACCTCGGAATCGGAAATGCTTAACTGGGAAACGCAAAGGGACTGGGATTCGAAAGGAGTTAACTTCGTCCGCACATCAACTGAACGGCGCATTCGGACCGAGATCCGACTTTCACGTGGCGCTTCGCACCTTTACCTCCACCGTACACAACGCGGGAAGCTCTCTCGACTTGCGCTCGACGGTGCTTATGCAAGCTCGGAATTGAAGGGTATGCGCCCACAATAGTTCATCGACGTTCATCTTCTTCAAGGCGCCGTGCGATAATTCCCTACATCTCGGCCGCTTGGACGACACGAGAGATCTATCCTCTGGGACAGCGAATGCACTTGTAACACAGGAGGGACATCCGATGGAATCTTGTGCGAGCATTTTCAACTGGTACTCAACGCCCAAACAAAGGGCCAAAGCCCCAACGTCAGATACCCGAATTTTGCGCATCTTGCTTTTCCTACTAGCTCATCCCAAGCAAAAAAAAAAAAGCTATCGTGTTAAAGGATCCGCCCGCATTAATTACTGGCCTGGTATTAAACTTGTACCTGGTGAATATCTTGAAGGATCCTCAAACAATCGGTATTCCACTAAGTCGTCAAATAATCTGCCAAAAAAAGATTCCCTGCAATATCGCAAGAGGCCGCAAGCAAATGATGCTGGTGGCTTTTTTTTCTTTGTTTCGGCCCGGTTGTACGTGTGGCAAGTCGTGCGGTCACGTTTGTTTGCACAAACTTGCTTGCACATTTCGTCGCGTGCTTTGGCTCCAAACTCTTCCTCCGTCGCCATTACTCAAAGATTGCAGAGCAACGAGTCACCTTACGGAAGATGGAAATCATTCAATATACGCTACAAGAGATAGCATGGATTTTGGTTCAGCCAGACGTCGATCGGACACCAACAGCGGACGAGAGAAGTGCTTTGGAGGCTGCGTCCCAAAGCGCTCATGCACTGGCATGCGCTTTGAACGAGCCTGGATTATTGCTGCCACAGGGGATAGACCACCAAGAGTTCGCCCCGGCAGGACTGCCCCCCTTGCCACGGTGGCCTCTGGCAACAGACGCGTCAAGTCATGTACCTGCCACCGACATATCGTCCGCCTCCCGTGTCCGCCTCCCTCATGCTCAGTACCCCCCATACACCATATCCTGTGGCACTCACACAAATGTGTCGCAAGCTCGAGCACGACCTCCCGCGGTCCCGTACCCTGGCCCGGCGCAGGGTGGTTTCCACCGAGTTCCAGAGCGCGGTGCACCTTCGCTCTTCAACGCGTTTCCAGCACAGGCTTTCGGCGGACATGGTCCCGGCAATGGGGCATATTTCCCCACTTCGCAGATGGCGATTCCACAGTGGCACTCTGACATCTCAGCGTCTTCCAGCCTGAGTGGCGCGCTTGCTCCCTTTCCCAGGGTGGAAACCGCGACACCCTATTGGGACCCTTCCTCTGTCACCCCGTACATGGAGTCGACAGTCTTCAGACACCATCCGCCCGGACCTGCCCTATTTCCTGCGCCACCACAAATTAACGGGGGAATGCATCAGTATGTCCTCCACCTTATATACCCCACCCGCGATCTCCATTTGATATTCGATCCCACAGAGCGCGCTCCACGCAGGTCACAGGATCGCGTCCCAAGAGGTTATTATCCATTGTTTTATTGTCTTGTGTCTGATTCATTTCTCTCCGTGCAGTCTCATTCGAGGACAACAATACCGCCCGGGTGGCTCTGGAGATGCGCGTCGTCGGGCGCCGGGGTATCCGAGCGCGAACTCCGGGTATGTCGATTTAACCACTCGGGGTCTTGTCTGACATTGCCATTGTCTGATCGTCCAGGGCCACTTCTACGCCCACATCTCCACCTCCCGCTTTCAATGATGTCTGGGAGTTTATACCTTATGAGCTCCCTCCTACTCCTGCGCCTTCGTCCGAGCTCCAAGTAGCTTCGGCATTTCAGCCCGTTCTGCCCCCTCGCTCGTACGTGTTCCTCCTTTCAGAACAAAGAATGTCGCCTCATTTATGCTCCTCCGTATAGCAGCTCACGCACTCCTCATACCCTGACCAGCAATGCCACTGGACCCGCTCAGGCTTTCGCGGCTGGCCCCCAAACACGTCCATCAAAAGCACGCAGTGCTTCCAAAGCTAAATTCGCCGCGGCTGCGACACAGACGAAGCCAAACACGGTGAAAGCTAGGACCAGTGTCGTGCCACCGCCCGTCGAGTCGCTTGCAGCACCAGCATCTGGGACCAGCAGGTGCGTTCCACCCCGTTTCTCAGGGAGTTATCACTCACATCATTCCATAGCGCGAAGTCGAAGAAGAGACGCGCACCCACGGAGCAACCAGTTCCCGTCATTCCCGCGTTATTACTCCATTCTTTCATTTGAATCCTCGACGTTGAGCACCATTACAGAACCACTGCCGTCCCGAGACCCAAGCACCCTGTGGCACCTGCGGGCAAGCCACCTGTCGCGAATCTTGTCGCGTCAGCCTGGCCCGACCACGAGAACCATTTCTACGCCTGCATGGTGCGCGAGTCCGCCGACGGCGTCCCCGATACGCACGGGCCACACGATATCGACGGCAAAGTGGACCCTCTCCGGAAACACCTCGAACTCGTGCACGGATTCCCCCCCTTGGAGACAAGGAATCAATACAAGGCGGCTAGGCGACCGTTCCCGGAGATCGCATGTGTGTGGGGTGAGCCGTCCCCGAAGAAGCGGTGCGAGTTTAGATGCAGCCAGGATAAGATGGCGCTGCACATCCGCAAATTCCATTTGAGGGCGGATTGGATCAGGTGTCTTTATTGTAACGAGATGTTCGAGCGGAAAGCGGACTACGAAGAGCACTTCTGGGAATGTCAGGAGTATCTTGGGACTGCCGTCCCAAGTGAAGGATCGTCGTGGAAGCGCAGGCGGGTGGAGGATGTTGATGCGGAGTGAATCGAGCGCGGGACTCATCTTTTCGACGATATGACATGCAGTTTCCTAGCGACAAAAGTAAGTATGTTATCTCTTATTTCGGCTTATACCTACCTATCTTGCGGACCGTAATTTAACTATGCTTCATGTACACCTATATTTATTACATGCAATTCTTGGAAAAATCTGGGACGGATCCATCCACCAACTGAAATTAGTGTTGTATTGAACGCCGTCGAATCAAGTGGTAGGATACGTGCCGTGTCGAGAAAAAATCCTATATTCCTGGTACCGACTTAGCCTTCAAAAATCTCGTCTGAATTCTTCAGTGATCTATCTAGTAAAATTTCTAGGAAAGCCAGGGCTACCAGCCTTAATATTATGTACAATCTTGAATCATGAACTGCTCGCCGTGCTGCGAGGTGGGACCAAAGGATTGGGACCTCCTGGGATGGCAACCATGGTACCCATTCCTGGTCTAGAGGTCCTATTTTCCCCCGTGTTCTAAGAGTCAAAATTCGCCCATGTTTGGCTTGAACACTCCTTGTGCCAAAGATTTGCCGAAAAGTCTGCCAAAATTGATGAAATAAATCCGAGAAAAAACCAAGAGCGCCCTTCAGTGCATTCAGTGCCCCTTTTATTATTGTACACCCACTTCTCTGGATGTACTCCACGTATATTGCTTATTTTCAAGTGCGTACGGCGATGCTGCGGCATTATGTACATTCTTCTTCGAGGTTTATTTTCGGAGAATGTCTGATCTCAAATCCGCGCCCAGCAATAATTGTCGCACCGAAACCGAATCCGCACCGCCCAACATAAACGCCATCGGACAGGCCCTAGAATGCAGCATTTACCCATGAATCATAATCTGAAAGAAGAAGCTTGAAGAAGCACAAATTGAGATGTCGGTGATCCCCGGCGGAGTTCGAAATCGGCACGACGAGAATACCGACGTCGTCCAACTGCCGCGCCCGTCTTCACCGACACGAACGCGACGCTCTCGCCGCCGCCGCCGCCGTCATTCCCGCCAACTTCATCCGCCACTGCCTGCGCACCAAGTCCGCCCAAATGCTCGCGTACTACGGTAGCTACCCTCCCGCGGTCGCACCTCCCGCAACACCTCACCATCCCCTGCGCGCGCCCCGCCGGCCCGCCCTCCTACCCCACGCACGCGATCTTCAAGTTCCCCGTTCACGCCGTCGTCCTCGCACTGCGCTGCCATCCCGCGCGCAGGAGGGCAGCGAGGGTGGACGCGAGGCGGTGGGTGTACATGAAGCCGTGGAGGATGGCGAATGCCTGCGGGGAGGGGAGTGCAAGTGGTAGGACCGGCAGAAGCACCGAGAAGTGCGAGTGGGCGCGGGCGGGGCGCGATGCCTCCCGCCCGCGTTTCTTGCCTCCCTCGAGCGGCCCTAACCACCTCCCGCTCCAACTCCCACTCCCACCGCAAGATGCCGCGATCCTCGCCGCCCTCGCCTCTGGCACCGCGCGCCACATGCTCGCTGCCCACCTCCACGCCGCTTCCGGCGGTAGCCTCACCGCGCTCATAGGCCATGCCGGGCAGGTGAAGGGGCTGTGGCAGGATATGGTCGCGCTGGAGCTGTATGACGCGCCGTTGTGGGATGCACTCGATTTGGCGTGGGAGGTGGTGTTGGGGACTTTGAATTTGGCTGCGGCGCAGAGAGCCGTCGTGTCTTCCACTCGAGCTCGAGCTCTTCCTGAGCTCTCTATCTTGTTGCGCTCTCCCACCATAGACCCACACCTCAAACCGCATGTATCCTTACCCCACCCCCGACTACATTATTTTCCCCGCCCTCATCTCATCTCCTCTCTCTCATCGCACCTACACCGCGTCCAGTTGGATCCCATACCCCGCACGCCTCATCCACTCACCCATGTAGCACCTGTTAAACGAAGTGGGGGAAGATGATGGATGAGACCGCTAGTGGCGGCTCGACTCGGACACAGATAGACACGGACACAGATGGACTAAGGCTCCAACCGTTTCCGTTTTAAAACGGTTTCAAACGGTTTAAACCGTTTTTATTTTCGTTTTGTTTGAAGACCGGTCCAAACCGTTTATAAACCGTTTGAAAATGATTTAAAGGGTTACATGTTGTGCTTCAGGAATGGCACATTAAAGTCCTTGCTAGACAATGTATTTATGGATGATGTTGCCAATGTGGAACTTGAAACTGTACCGGGGGAGCTGGAACAATTTTTAGATGAACACATATGGGTGTTGGGCCTTGGTGGAGCCTGTTGACTCCATGGTGGAAGTCGCTGGTCAGTACCAGAGAAATGGTGTGGAGACTCGGGTCAACTCTTTCCCTCATAGGAATTTGAAAACCAACATGGTTTCCCGATCGTCTCAACGATGGCTCGGCTCGTCCTGGCCATTTCTGGGAGCAGGGTCTCTGTCGAGGATCTATTTTTAGAATTACATCATATTTGCCATGAAGCGCGACGATCATTGAAAGCGGAGATTATAATGGAGGCGATGTTTACCAAGGTGTAGATAACGAACGGGTTCTTCAAGTGTGCATCCCTAGAGTGCGGCAGCGGCCGCTAATTAATTACTTCATTCGTGTTTCGATGGCCTGCAAAAAAATACCATTTAAAACGGTTTTAAACGGTTTTAAACAGTTTAAATACCGTTTTCGTTTGATTTGCCCACATCTTCAAACGAAAACTAAATGGTTGGAGCCTTAAGATGGACGCAGAAGGCAAGATCGACAATCAATTAGGTAACTACGTCAGTGCCGTAGCACGCCGAAACAAACAAGTATTCTAACAGCACCTATCTGCCTCTCTCGTTCTCGTGTTCCTTTTTTACCTATATTTTTACTACTACCACTGTTTTGTCCAACTCCCGGGTTTTTTTCTCCGAGGTCGGGTAGAGGTTTGGTTTAGGAGTTGACCGTGAGTGAATGAGGAGGAATGGGGTTCAATGCGGTTTTCGCCGTTCATCGAGTAACGTCTATTCGCCTTCGCAGACTCGGAAACAGGATGGGCGCGGAATTCCCCGCGCTAATCTTCATAATCTTCATGTAGGAGTACGGACGGCATTTTCGCGATCTGGGAACGATGCTCCCGCAGCCTGAAGCATGTGGAGGTTGACAGTTCCCTGCAATCCACGGAGGGGTTCCATTTCAGAATCTCTTCCGCCTGTCCTACTGGAATCGCTAAATCTACGCAGCATCCACGACGTTGCGCTTAATCACTGGCTGACTCATGCACCCTCTTTGCCCGTTCGTTGTTCACGTTCATAGCACAAAATTACTCTCTTCCCAAAACCTTGCCCCAGCCCTTCGAATGATCGAAACCCTTGATTAATTCCTGTTGTATGTACACTTCTCATAACTGCATCAATACCACGCCTGACCTTTCCCAGTTGGCCAACCCAAGACTCGACTTCTCTGCCTTTCCCAGGCCTAAGTTCCTCCGCATTTTCGTAACCACGGAGGCATGCCCATGCGTATTGGCCACCCTCTCTACTATCAGGCACTCCAGTCGTATCCTCAAGATATCAATCGTCGGCGAGTTCAACTGGTTGTCCTCCGATCAGCTTGAATCCCACTGTGGAGCCCCCCCTACCCCGCCTACGCTCGAGCTCGGGGTGACCCCTACCGAATATGCCCGTCTGATGCCATACTTTCTTGAATTTGAAAAACATGGTGCAATGCATTGTCTAAGTCTGTTGTTCTTTACCTTGTGCAACGACGGCGATAGTTATGCCGCTCTAACTACACTCCGGGCTCCACGCGGTTCCGGACAAGCGTCTTTTGTTCGACGACCCGCTGCCTTGGCTGATCGCCATTTGCAGAGTATTACTACATGCATGCCATCATTCTAAGGGGATTTTTTTGACCTAGATCTTTATCATGTATTCTGTCCCGTAAGTAAGCGCGGATCACATTTTTCGGAGGCCGGCCTGATCATGAGATGTGTTGAAGGAGAGGCTCTAGTAGGTGGAAATGGACGCCCCATCCGTCCTTAGATCAGCGAAGCGTAAAATAATTCCATCGTTCCACCGAGCAAACGATATCTTGTACATAGATAGCCTTGTTTTATTTTGTACCAGCCGAAATGCAGGGAAATATTTGGATACCTCGTAATCGGAAATGCTTAACTGGGAAACGCAAAGGGACTGGGATTCGAAAGGAGTTAACTTCGTCCGCACATCAACTGAACGGCGCATTCGGACCGAGATCCGACTTTCACGTGGCGCTTCGCACCTTTACCTCCACCGTACACAACGCGGGAAGCTCTCTCGACTTGCGCTCGACGGGGCTTATGCAAGCTCGGAATTGAAGGGTATGCGCCCACGATATTTCATCGACGTTCATCTTCTTCAAGGCGCCGTGCAATAATTCCCTACATCTCGGTAGTCTTGTTATTACGGCGGGGGTCTGATCGTAGTGCGCCGTTATTATGTAATTGCGGAGTTTGAATTTTGAGTCGCGAGATGAGCTTCATCCAGGACGCGTTATTTCATACGACTTTTGCGTAGGCTAGGTTGTCTAATGTGTGTAAGAGGTTCTGTCTCTTCAGAATGTCAAAATATGTCCTTGAATCCGCTGCACAGAACCGTCGAGATTTTCATGTGATATTTTCGTCGCTCCTTCTCAAAAGCAACGAGAGATGCCTAAAAATCAAAGAAAAAATTCTGGAGGACTCTAAGGGCCTATAAATGTGTGTATAGAGGACCTCAGCTTATTTGAAGCTCTATAAGGGAAAATACAATGGTGTCGAGCATGTGAACAGTGAGATTCAAACTCCGCAATTACATAATAAGAGTGCACTACGATCGGACCCCCGTGGTAATCAACAGACTTTAACACGCGAGGTACGAGCGTCGTATGTTAAAGCGTCTGTCTACGAGAGACTAACATCTCGGCCGCTTGGACGACACGAGAGATCTATCCTCTGGGACAGCGAATGCAATTGTAACACAGGAGGGACATCCGATGGGATCTTCTGCGAGCGTTTTAATCTGGTACTCAACGCCCAAACAAAGGGCCAAAGCCCCAACGTCAGATACCCGAATTTTGCGCATCTTGGCTTTTCCTACGGGGGCAAAAAAAAAAAGCTATCGCGTTAAAAGATCCACCCGCATTGATTACAGGCCGGGAATTAAACTTGTACCTGGTGAATATCTTGAAGGATCCTCAAACAATCGGTATTCCACTAAGTCATCAAATAATGTGCCAAAAAAGGATTCCCTGCAATATCGCAAGAGGCCGCAAGGAAATGATGCTGGTGGTATTTTTTTCTTTGTTTCGGCCCGATTGTACGTGTGGCAAGTCGTGCGGTCACGTTTGTTTGCACAAACTTGCTTGCACATTTCGTCGCGTGCTTTGGCTCCAAACTCTTCCCCCGTCACCATTACTCAAAGATTGCAGAGCAACGAGTCACCTTACGGAAGATGGAAATCATTCAATATACGCTAGAAGAGATTGCATGGATGTTGGTTCAGCCAGACGTCGATCGGACACCAACAGCAGACGAGAGAAGTGCTTTGGAGGCTGCGTCCCAAAGCGCTCATGCACTGGCATGCGCTTTGAACGAGCCTGGATTATTGCTGCCACAGGGGATAGACCCCCACGAGTTCGCCCCGGCAGGACTGCCCTCCCTCCCACGGTGGCCTCTGGCAACAGACGCGTCAAGTCATGTACCTGCCACCGACATATCGTCCGCCTCTCGTGTCCGCCTCCCTCATGCTCAGTACCCCCCATCCACCATATCCTGTGGCACTCACACAAATGTGTCGCAAGCTCGAGCACGACCTCCCGCGGTCCCGTACCCTGGCCCGGCGCAGGGTGGTTTCCACCGAGTTCCAGAGCGCGGTGCACCGTCGCTCTTCAACGCGTTTCCAGCACAGGCTTTCGGCGGACATGATCTCGGCAATGGGACATATTTCCCCACTTCGCAGATGGCGATTCCACAGTGGCACTCTGACATCTCAGCGTCTTCCAGCCTGGGTGGCGCGCTTGCTCCCTTTCCCAGGGTGGAAACCGCGACACCCTATTGGGACCCTTCCTCTGTCACCTCGTACATGCCTTCGACAGTCTTCAGACACCATCCGCCCGGACCTGCCCTATTTCCTGCGCCACCACAAATTAACGGGGGAATGCATCAGTATGTCCTCCACCTTATATACCCCACCCGCGATCTCCATTTGATATTCGATCCCACAGAGCGCGCTCCACGCAGGTCACAGGATCGCGTCCCAAGAGGTTATTATCCATTGTTTTATTGTCTTGTGTCTGACTCATTTCTCTCTGTAGTTCCGTTCGAGGACAACAATACGGTTCGACGGGTGGCTCTGGAGATGCGCGTCGTCGGGCGCCAGGGTATCCGATCGGGAATTCCGGGTACGTCGATCTAACCATTCGGGGTCTTGTCTGACATTGCCATTGTCTGATCGTCACGGGCCAATTCTAGGCCCACATCTCCGCCTCCCGCTTTCGATGGTGTCTGGGAGTTCATACCTTATGAGCTCCCTCCTACTTCGTCCGAGCTCCAAGTAGCTTCGGCATCTCAGCCCATTGCGGACCCTCGCTCGTACGTGATCTTTCTTTCAAAACAGAGGCTTTCGCCTTATTTCCTCCTCCGTATAGCAGCGCACGCAGCTCTCGTACCCCGACCAGCAATGCCACCGGACCCGCTCAGGTTTTCGCGGCTGGCCCCCGAACACGTCCATCAAATGTACGCAGTGCTTCCAAAGCTAAACCCGCCGCGGCTGCGACACAGACGAAGCCAAACCCGGTGAAAGCTAGAACCAGTGTCGTGCCACCGCCCGTCGAGTCGCTTGCAGCACCGGCATCTGGGACCAGCAGGTGCGTTCCCCCCCGTTTCTCAGGGAGTTATCACTCACATCATTCCATAGCGCGAGGTCGAAGAAGAGACGCGCACCCACGGAGCAACCAGTTCCCGTCATTCCCGCGTTAGTACTCCATTCTTTCATTTTGAATCCTCGACGTTGAGCACCATTACAGAACCACTGCCGTCCCGAGACCCAAGCACCCTGTGACACCTGCGGGCAAGCCACCTGTCGCGAATCTTGTCGCGTCAGCCTGGCCCGACCACAAGAACCATTTCTACGCCTGCATGGTGCGCGAGTCCGCCGACGGCGTCCCCGAGACGCACAATCCACACGATACCGACGGCAAAGTGGACCCTCTCCGGAAACACCTCGAACTCGTGCACGGATTCCCCACCTTGGAGACAAGGAATGAATACAAGGCGGCTAGGCGACCGTTCCCGGAGATCGCATGTGTGTGGGGTGAGCCGTCCACGGAAGAGCGGTGCGAGTCGTCCCCGAAGAAGCGGTGCGAGTTTAGATGCAGCCAGGATAAGATGGCGCTGCACATCCGCAAATTCCATCTGAGGGCGGATTGGATCAGGTGTCTTTATTGTAACGAGATGTTCGAGCGGAAAGCGGACTACGAAGAGCACTTCTGGGAATGTCAGGAGTATCTTGGGACTGCCGTCCCAAGTGAAGGATCGTCGTGGAAGCGCAGGCGGGTGGATGATGATGCGGAGTGAGTCGAGCGCGGGGCTCATCTTTTCGACGATATGACATGCAGTTTCCTAGCGACAAAAGTAAGTATGTTATCTCTTATTTCGGCTTATACCTATCTTGCGGACCGTAATTCAACTATGCTCCATGTACACCTATATTTATTACATGCAATTCTTGGAAAAATCTGGGACGGATCCATCCACCAACTGAAATTAGTGTTGATTGAACGCCGTCGAGATAGGATACGCGCCGTGTCGAGAAAAAATCCTATATTCCTGGTACCGACTTAGCCTTCAGAAATCTCGTCTGTATTCTTCAGTGATCTACCTAGTAAAATTCCTAGGAAAGCCAGGGCTACCAGCCTTAATATATGTACAATCTTGAATCATGAACTGCTCGCCTGTGCTGCGAAGGACCAAAGGATTGGGACCATAAAGTACTCCTGGGATGGCAACCATGGTACCCATTCCTGGTTTAGAGGTCCTATTTTCCCCCGTCTTCTAAGAGTCCAAAATCGCACATGTTTGCCTTGAACGCTCCTTGTGCCAAAGATTTGCCGAAAAGTCTGCGAAGATTGATGGAATAAATCCGGGAAAAAACCAAGAGCGTCCTTCAGTGCATTCAGTGTCCATTTACTATTGTACACCCGTATCTTGCTTATTTTCAAGTGCGTACGGCGATGCTGCGGCATTATCTAAATTCTTCTTCGAGGTTTATTTTCGGAGAATGTCTGATCTCAAATCCGCGCCCAGCTGAACCCCATAATTGTCGCACCGAAACCGAGTCCGCACCGCCCCACATAAACGCCATCGGACAGGCCCTAGAACGCAGCATTTGCCCACCAATCATAATCTGAAAGAAGAAGCTTGGAAGAAGCACAAATTGAGATGTCGGTGATCCCCGGCGGAGTTCGAAATCGGCACGAGAATACCGCCTTCACCGACGTCGTCCAACTGCCGCGTCCGCCTTCACCGACGCGAACGCGACGCTCTCGCCGCCGCCGCCGCCGCCGCCGTTCCCGCCAACTTCATCCGCCACGGCCTGCGCACCAAGTCCGCCCAAATGCTCGCCTACTACGGTAGCTACCCTCCCGCGGTCGCACCTCCTGCATAGTGTTATCAAAGTTCGGTTCGGTTCAGGTTCGGGCATTTTTTCTGCAAACGCCGAACCTGAACTTCCGTTCGGTTCAGGTTCGGGGTGTTCGGTTCAGTGTTCGAGGGCGTTCGAACCCCAAACTGAACTTCAGTTGAATCTCAACTTGTAAAAAACACTGTAAACGGGTTCAATATATATATTACAGCTGAATGCAAAACTCTAGGCCACCGCAAATCCGGAGGATGTGGAGCCGGAGAGTTCCGGTTGCACAGCAGACGTCACCAACGTCATATATATCCCGCTGTAACCTCAACACGGTCACGACTCACACTTAACATCTTGCCCACAATGGTTTATCGATACATTCACCCACAGCAGAAGGAGCTACTTCCGACAATCAAGCAGACTGTTCCCAAGAACTGCGGACATTGCAAACATGACCAAGATAAGCGGGCGGGCCGTGCGTCGAACATTGAAGAACTATTATGACTACGGCGAAATAGTTATAAGGAACTTGATTCTGAGGCGGGTCTCGATGGTATTGCTCAGACATGGTTGATACTCAAGCCAACGCTTCTCATGTACGTTGTGGTTAGAAGAAAAGCAGAGGGCGAGTTCGTGGAAACAAGCGTGACCATTTGAATGACGTCGATGACGCCTGCTGTGTAACCGGAACTCTCCGGCTCCACATCCTCGGGATTTGCGGTGGCCTAAAGTTTTGCATTCAGCTGTAAAGGGAAATATATATTGCGGGAGGTCATTTCAGTCCCAAGGAATACTGTAGTAGCCGTGCCGCAGAATCAGGAGCCATGTATGACGAGTCGGAGGTGAAGCAAAGGGTTGACCGGGGGAGAAGGGATAGAGTCCCTTACTATATATAACCAGCTTCCAAGAATTATGGTTGTGAGGGTTCGGGGCTGGGATTGAAGTGGAATATTGGCGGCGGTAGGTCTGACCAGAATTTTAGCATACATTTATCTTGTATGGACAAGAGAGACTTGGTGATTGAACCAGAAATAAGGATGATTGAGTGGCATAGGCGCCAGGGACGATTTGCAGTGTACATACTTCAAGTTTGACGGTGAGAAGACTAGAATTATAATCCGATGCCCGCTCGGCACTGCTCGGCACGCATGTGTCAGATATTTTTGGACTGAAGTCTGATGGACGGGTTCGGCGTTCGAACACGGTTCGAACGCGTTGAGCAGAATTCCTCTTCCTTCGAACGCCGAACTGAACTTCCAGTTCAGGTTCAGCAAATTGTCGAACCTGAACCTGAACTTCGCGTTCAGTTCGGTTCGGTTCGAGTTCGAACTGATTTCCAGAACCGAACTTTGACATCACTACGGAGTCCCGCAACACCTCACCATCCCCTGTGCGCGCCCCGCCGG
This sequence comes from Mycena epipterygia, assembly GCA_029281465.1. Classification (NCBI taxonomy): domain Eukaryota; kingdom Fungi; phylum Basidiomycota; class Agaricomycetes; order Agaricales; family Mycenaceae; genus Mycena; species Mycena epipterygia. Next base: position 179,807 of record JARJCQ010000021.1, on the reverse strand, counting down.
CCCGCCCTCCTACCCCACGCACGCGATCTTCCCCGTTCACGCCGTCGTCCTCGCACTGCACTGCCATCCCGCGTGTAGGAGGGCAGCGAGGGCGGACACGAGGCGGTGGGTGTACATGAAGCCGTGGAGGATGGTGAATGCCTGCGGAGAGGGGAGTGCAAGTGGTAGGACCGGCAGCAACACTGAGGAGTGCGAGTGGGCGCGGGCGGGGCGCGATGCCTCCCGCCCGCGTTTCTTGCCTCCCTCGAGCGGCCCTAACCACCTCCCGCTCCAACTCCCACTCCCACTCCCACTCGCAAGATGCCGCGATCCTTGCCGTCCTCACCTCCGGCACCGCGCGCCAGATGCTTGCCGCCTCTGGCGGCAGCCTCACCGTGCTCATGGGCCATGCCAGGCATGTGAAGGAGCTGTGGCAGGATATGGTCGCGCTGGGGCTGTATGACGCGCCGTTGTGAATGCGCTCGATTGGCGTGGGAGGTGGTGTTGAGTGCTTTGAATTTGGCTGTGGCCCAGTGAGCGGTCGTGTCTTTCACTCGAGCTCAAGCTCTTCCTGAACTCTTTCTATCTTGTTGCGGTCGATGCGCCCCCCTCTTTCTCCATAGACCCACACCCCAAACCGCATGTATTATTGCCCCACCCCCGACTACATTACTTTCCCCGCCCTCATCTCATCTCCTCTCTCTTTCATTCACATGTCTCTCACCGCACGTACACCGTTACGTGTACTTATGTAATAAGTAATTGTTCATTTACAGCTGTTGGCAGTACCGAAGGCGTGGTCGAAAAATTTCCAGTTTGGGACATTTTCAAAGAATTCCCCGTAACTCGGTCAGTTCTTCATGGATTTGGATGAGACTATGCTAGATAACTCGGACTAATTCATACGGAATTAGTGATAGAAAGGACCTTGTGGAAATATGACATATTGGATGATCTGGCATTTTGAGGCATTTTGCCGATGAATCTGATCTGGCATGCCCAATTCAGGTCCTACTGGTCTGAATTTTAGCTAGGGAAGGCCTTTTAACATTCTAAAACATGTGATGGAGTCAAAACTACATAACATCTCGTGTTTGATTCAATCCCCATAATATTTCAAATCCCACTAGGTTGCCTGTTATCCCGACCTGACTGCAAACATCACAGACTGAATTATTCACAGTTTTGACTCTATCACATGTTTTTAAATCTACACAGCCTGTCTGTTGCAAAACACCACATTGTTTGAACATGCCTGGACCTTGCTAGACCGCATTTACATCGAAAGTGGCCCAAAGTACTACATCATCCAATATGAAATATTTTCGCAGGTTTATCTCTATCACTAATTCCGTATGAATCAGCCCGAATTATCTAGCATGGTCTCATCCAAATCCATGAAGAATTGACCGAGTTATGGGGAATACTTTGAAAATGTCCCACACTGGAAATTTTTCGACCACGCCTTCGGTACTGCCAACGGCTGTAACAACTCATATGAGGAATTTGAGGACCTCTGTTTTTACTTGTCCCGGAATCACATATATGACATGGATTAGGCTTCTCTGAGGCGCGTGCTGAACCTTTAGGTTGGGTGCTCTACTCTTCGCTTTGCTCCTGTGACTCTGGGATTAATTGAATAGTTCTATTGCGCGACTTCTAAATAGCTGACAAGTTAGAATACTTAATAATGGTATAGTACATATGGACGGGGAGGAGAGCACAGATTTATGCTCCGATAAGTCTTCCGCTCTGTCTGTGCGGAGAATTTCTCGAGGCCGATGGATGGGGACGAGGCGGACACTTGTAATGGATGGGGAATATGTGTGGGTGGGTGGTGACACCTGGGGCTGCACGAAGGGACAGGCCACCGGGACGGCAAGCGGGAAGAGTCTGTTACTAACCACCCAAAGGTCAATAGGTCAATTGGTAAATTAATTTGCACAAACAACATACCTGTCAATTGACCATGAGTTCGTTGAGATGGAGCTCGATAGCTTCGGACCTCAATACAAGGCAAGCTTCTGTACATCGATGAACGAGAAATTCCGAGCGTAAGATATCAGCACTTTTTTCCATCGTTTGCCGGACATTCTAGCAGAGATTTGTTGGTGATACTCAGTCATCTTTCTCAGACAGCGAGAGGAATTTGTTGATCAACAATGAGGGACTGTACAACAGCAATTTCTTCTTGCACAGAATGGATCGTGTTTATTCATAATCAAATCGTCATTCAAATTCGAGTTTGTGCCCCGCATACAGGGCGCTGCTAGTGGACTAGCAGTTTGAACATCCTGATCGAGAAAGCAGAGATGCGTGATGCGTGTGCGCTGGCAACAAAATCAGGAGTCTCGGATATAGCGCTTGCGCCTAAGTTTCACGTCAACAGAGACTGGCTCGAACATCAAGCACAAATGACTAACAGTCAAAATTGAACTGCAGGAATATCTTTGCCGTCTCTGTGCCCTCTGTGAGTGAAACGGCTGGAATAATTAGTAAAGAGCTTGAAGAAATATATCCGCATATTTGATTCCTTATTTTCGCTCTTTCCTCGCTTGCTTTGCCAGTTTTCCATGTGATGACAAATTTGTATGACGAGAGACTATTTGTACTTGTAGCAGAAAAGAGAACGAAATCGATCTTCCCCAGGGCAGCCAAACCTAAAGGTTCAGCAGTTACTCATTTAGTGGCTGTGTTGAAGCCTTTTTACATTTCTTCAATACAATTTTTGTGAGGTATTAGAGGCTGTGCAATCTTATGTCATCCTAAGGTCTCCCGTTCGAACCCCCATTTCAGTGTTCCATTTTTTTTCTGGGATGTAATTCTGTCTTGCCCATCCACCTGACCCTATTCCGTTAAATCAGTTGAATATCCCCCTTTATCCCATTTATTGATTCTGTCCCATCCGAGGCCCCATTCGCACCTATTCCTTCCACCCCTCTATATATACTCCAAGCCTTCCTCATCCTGCCTATCGATGTTTTCCCTCAGCGCGCCTGGGCGGCCTTTAATATATGACACCTCTATTTATTCTCGGTCTTCCTGGCCGAAATTGATAACTCCTATCTCAAGCCAGGTCTCCGTATTCTAGCATGCTATTACCTCTCATTCTTCCCTATTGCCTCTCATCCGACCTGCTTGATATCTACTATGTCCAATATGATGCACTTGTCTATCCTAGGTTCTAAGTGGAATAGCAGCTTGCTGGGAATTACAAGCAGCTAAGTTCAACTTGAATTTGTAATAGTAAGTGGAGTAATAAGTAGAGGGACATAAGTACGAAGTTTCTGCCGGGCACCGCCACGGCCCTACACCCCAAGTATCTAGTTGGATCCCATACCCCGCACGCCTCATTGACTCACCCATGTAGCACTTATCTGCCTCTCTCGTTCCCGTGTTCCTTTTTTACCTATATTTTTACTTTAGCCAATACGCGATGCGTCAATATATTTGGATTGTACTGATTCTTCCGAGTCCTGTGTTAGTCCGGGTTTTGTCCAAGTCTCGGGTTTCGTTTCTCCGAGGTTGGGTAGAGGTTTGATTTAGGAGTTGACCGTGAGTGAATGAGGAGGAATGGGGTTCGATGCGGTGTTCGCCGTTCATCGAGTAACGTCTATTCGCCTTCGCAGACTCGGAAACAGGATGGGCGCGGAATTCCCCGCGGCTAATCTTCATAATCTCCATGTAGGAGTACGGATGCGTCGAATAAGTATCGTCTCGTGGCGGGTGCTGTCGATGGATTCCCAAGCAAATTTTGATACACATCATCAGGGCAAGTCGACGCCGGGAACTAGTCTCGGAACGAGGTCGCGATATTGGAACCTGGAAGCGGAGCTGGGATGAAGTCCATTTCATTATACCGAGGTCTCTATATGTACTAAGTCGAGGACGAGGCTCAGATCTTCGTATGGAGGGCGTATCCGGAAACGCGGTTGGAGGAGCGCGGACACAGGCGTGAGTGATACAAAGGCGATTGGAGAAATTTAGGTAGGTACGGGCTTGGATGAGTTCGGACGGGGCGCCAATTTAAAAGAATGCGGATGTTCGGGATAGATGAGAAAGTCCGGGAGTAAATTTTGAGAAGGGCTTGAAGGAATTCAGTCAAGGCACCAAACGTTTCAGGGCGAAGGAAATCGAGCGCGTAAGCTTGATATTTGAATGATTGCGAATGAAGACTCCGCGGGCCGGAGGAATGCGGCTTGGAGGAATGAATTTGCACACAAGCGCGGGCGAGGCATGGTAGAAGTTGGACGCGCAGACATGGACGATTGATCCGCCGATCGCGATAGACGTGGGCTAGTTCGGAACCGGGAGCAGGAAGCAAAATAATGAGGCGTAGCCTTCGTTTGAGCTGGATGGAAGTGGAAAGTGAAACAAACCAGGGAAAATACTCACCGTACGTTCCTGGGCCCCAGACCACGCCTCTAGTATTGACAACTGCACAGACCAATATCTCGATCTCGCAAACTCACCCACCGGGGCCGCTGCTAACGCTAGGGCGGTGTCCTGAATTGACGGTTAATTCATTATACTGTATGATTTCGACCGAATTTTCACACTATGTCACCCGTTACCTCAAATGTTCATTTTTCTGGGTGTTCATTTCTCGGCATTCACCCCAACATTGCCATATACAACCGTTCACCGGGAAGCGCAACGGCCTGATGAGTATCACACCCAAAATAGGTCCGAATTCTGTGTTATAAGTTGTCAACTAGATTGTCTTAGTGTACTCTCTATGCTGCAATTCACTCCAGGCAGATAGACCTGACGGGTATTGAGAACGAGTCCAATACTTTCAGGGAGTCCAAATATACCCAAACACGTGAAAGCGCAACACTAGACCGCCATCAATTGTAGTCCCGGCATGAGGGATTTTAGGTGTGGTACTTGCATATCTGTAATGAGGGACACAAAAAACACTAGTACACCCACACTGGCCAAATTTTGGATGGTTCATGGCATGCAGAACTGAGGCCGTACCAATGGCCATCAAAGTCGGTTGATCATGGCTACAAACAAATTGTTATTTTGCTGGTCTGACCGGGTTGTTTTCCACAACTCTTTCTCTAGCAACATCATATGATGCCCTAGTGTAGCCCTACTGAGTTTCGAGACCATAGAAAGTTGCTGGGTAATAGAAATACCGGTGTTGCTCTTTCTTCTACATGATGCTGCGCTTCCCGGTAAGCGGCTGCATGTCTACAATAATGGTGAAATACTATCAGTGCTAGTTATTAAGAATATACGGTGCGGTCTCAATGCATAATACACAAGATAGGTGGTTCTCCGGAATGGAATCGTCAAATAAAACTCTTCAGTCCACCCAGTCGGGCTCGCAATGGAACTGCGCGCGATTTACGTAACACCGACCTTCGGCATCACGCGCCGCCAGCCTTGTTTTTACACTTCGATGAACCTTGCAGTTCACCATCGGATCCGCGTCATGCCGCTTGTGGGGGATTTTTCTGGGACGCCCGAGATTCGGGCTGAGGAAGATAAGATAAATAATTCTAATCTTCAATCCCGGATAATGGACGTACCGCAAGTTCGTGATCCACGGGATGAGCTCGAGGATCCACCAGACAGGCTTGAGCTCCAGCGAGTCGTATATCGGGCACAGCGCGTCCCTCAGGTCCTCCTCTTCCTCCCTTCCACGTGGCGGCTTGTCTGGATCCGTGGGGACGTCCTCCGACTTTGGTGACGTAGGGAAGTCAGGTGCCCGTTCGCGCAAGAGGAGCTTGCTCAGCCACGACGTGCGCGGCGGGATGCTCTCGAGCTTGGCGGTGCCCACAGGCAGGGGCGGTGGGCGCGGAGCAACAATAGGGCAAAGTGTTGCAGGATCGAGACCGAGCTCGTGCAGACGCTGGGCGTCGAAGATCATGCCTGTGTCGGCCTTGAAGCACTCGCGGATCATCCAGCGTAAGGGAATTCGCGCGAGACAGTGGCGCGTGTCATTTTTGACAGAGCCTCCTCCGACATCTGGCAGTAGGTTATTGGTATTGTTTTTGCGATTCTGACACGAAAAAGCGTACCACAGTGACAGCCCTGAAGGCGAAGAAAACCCATCGCTTAGAGAGAGCCATGCCGAAAAAAAAACGCACGTACCGCGAACCAGACTTCGGAAATGTCCGTCGGCCGGGTTGTGCGATGTGGATCAGCGGAGGTGGTCTCAATGGTGTTAGCCTTCGTTTTATCGACAATACCATCCGGTTCCGTCGACATCTGGGATGCTAGCGTCGACCGGTGCCCCGGGATCTTGGGCGAGGTCCGCAAGGTCCGCCTCGCTGGTGGTGTGTGTATCCCGAGTTTCTTCGGCTGATGCCATAGATTTGGCTTGAATTTGACGCGGTGCTCGTCCAGAGACACGGCGTGGCGGAAAGTGCGAATAATGGTGTTGGAACGAGTGAATGGCAGGCGCCTCGGGATGAAGCCGCCCACGGAGTCGACGGTGTCCCTGAAGTGCGGCGTGAGATTCTGGGACGACTGAGATTTCAACGAATATTGAAACTTACCAAACGCCGATGAACTCGATGGGCACATCGTTACTGAAGGCTTTTTTGAATGCGTTCGACTGTTATGACAAAGTGACCCTTGCGCGTCGTCGGAGAATCGTCAAAATTTACCTGCCTCTCTTCGGCACGGGCGTAGATGCGGTAAGCGAAGGGGACTATGGGAAGGTAAATATTTGAATAGAGTCAGAAATAGGAAGGTACACACTTTGTTGGTGGTTATCCACAGGCAGCAGCCCCACAGCGTGAATCATCCCCGCAAGACTTATTATTGTGTACGTAACGTCAGTAGGCGCGCGTATCTATACAAAGGTGCTCACACACCTGCGGGCAATGTAAGCACCTCGAGAGAAGCCAAAAATACAAATCCGGTCGTTGGCGGTGTCTATTCAAATCAATCGTCCATCAAAGAGGGCAGGCAGGTACGCAAGTCGGGCTAGAAACTGACAGTTTTGCATGAGAAATTCGTAACCGGCTGAAAATAAAAATACAGGTTAAAATGAAGTTCAGCGGGAGGGGCGGATGGTGTACCCATGACATGAGAGTTAAGATTCCAGGCGACCATGGAATCCAGGATCTGACGATCAAGGATTAGTGTTGGTCGCTGACAGGTGGGCTCGTACGCACGAGGGAGATTTTTGTCGTGAGGAGCGAACCAAACTTTGGGGCCGTGTATGTGCCGATTCCAGACTATGGGACCAGATTCAGCAATGCACTGACGTCCAAACAGGAATGGGACGAACTTGGTAATAAACCATCTGCTTCGTGTGGTCGTCCTTTTTCAGCGCCGACACAAGCTGGACAATATTCGAGTTGTCCGCATCGAACTGGTCATTTGTGCCGTCGAAGCAAAGGATGAGACACCGATGCTCATTGGTCGGCGGCACGAATGTACGTGGTACGCGCTGGTCCTTTCCGTCAGGGTGCGCACCCACTGCAGTTGTGTCGCTTCGGTACGATGGGCGTCCTGGGAATTCAGTCTGTTCGACGTTCGTTTCCGCTCTGGAAAAGATAGTGGATTCCACTGGCAGTGTATGGGCTTTGGCGGAAATCGACATTACAAGGATTAGGGAATTTGGAGCGAACCTCACGTTAGTCTTCTCTTATTATAAGGAGCAGAAACTTACCTCACACGAGGGTACAATTCTACCTCCGTGTTTACGGCGTACGCGCTGTCATTAGTATCCATTGGACAGCTTTTCGTGAATAGGCGACACTGACCGCAAACACTGCCAAGCGCGGGTCAAACACTGTTTTGGAGTGCTGCGCTCCACGGGAGTGTTTGGGTGTGGTGATGGAGAAACTAACTCCATTAAGTTCCGGTTGAATCGAGAGTGTTAAATGAGAGCACCACTTGGCCACGTCGAAATCTCGTAAGGCTCCAACTATTTCCATTTTTAAATGTTTTATTGTAAACGGTAAAAGCCGTGTAAGTTTTTTAGTTTTGCGCCAGAGGTCTGGATAGACAACTGGCAGACCTATAAATGGTAACCGATGGAAAACAAACAGTTCAAAGACTTGCAAAATATTCACCCTATTTATAAAATTACGTCTCCGAAGCCTTTTCAATCCCCGCTGTCAAATTTCAGTTTCCGCCATCAGCTTCGTGATCTTACTTTTTTTGTCGACCTCAGGCCTCCTTTCATTGTCAACGTTTCCACGGTAGCTCCATCACTCAGGCAAGTAACGCAGATAAATTCAAAGTAACTCAAACACATTCCGCTTGGCTCCCATTAGAACAAGATAGTTGCTGTTTTCCAGCCACCGAGGTAGCCGATCCGGCTCTTCGGCTTTCGGCGCTCTCTCACAATCACCATCATCACTTCTCCTTCAAAAATGCTTGGGTCATGGGTTCATCCTTCACTATGGCAAGATGTACACAGCTAACAGAAGAGGATTACCACGTACCATAGCTCGAGACCGTCCGTTGCCGAACAGATACAGATATACTTCCTTCCTTGATAGTTCTCGGCCATCTCGGAGGAATCACCATGTGGTGGGCTCGAAGGTCGAGATGCCTGCTTTTAGCCTGTCTTCCCGTAGCCACCTATGCGCACCTGAATGCATCCAGAAGGCTTTTGTGGACTATTCGCTTACTACTAGTCCCAAATCTGCGCATGCATCACAAGCCAGTTGACATTGAATGGCTCCAATGGCTCTTGCTCAACCAGGATATTTTACACCGTGGTTTACATAACGATGCTGAAATGAACGGCAGAAGAGATTTCTCGAATGGTGTCCAAGTTCGCTCGGGAAGGTGTTTGATGCCGTGAGAGCCTTGCCTTTGCCGAGCCCACACGCCATCTTTTCTTCCGACCATTACCTCGATTCTCAAGTTAATTTAAGACCCCACCAGTTACGTTTTTATTTATGGAAACCAAACGGAACCGGTTCAAAACCATTTACATAAACAATTTAAAAATGGTATTTTTATCTCAAAATTTACTTATATCATTGTCGTCATATTTTGGCTGTGGAGCCATCCGTTTGCGCGCCACAAGCCATTCAATAGCTCCAATTGCTTCCGCCCGGCATGACAGGTATCTCTCCACCTCGATAATTATAACAGCAAATCATCCGGATCGCAGCTCAGAACAAAACGAGCGAGAATCCTGTCCGAAGACTAAGATACCATCCCGCCTGGCGGTAAACTCCAATTCCCTCGCGCCGCCCCCATAATCAGACTGGCATCCACCCATGACGCCATTTCCCCCGCCGGGATCAGCGGATTCTGCATAATCGGCGGCGTTCCGCAGAACCACCCAAGCGCCCAGACTTACCCGAGCGCCCTGCTGACGCAGGAGAAACTCGGGGCGTCACGCCTGCGCGCCAGGAAAGCGCTGCGATGGACGTCTCGAGCGCGATTGCCGCGGGCTGGATCCCGAAGAAAATGAGCAAGCCGCTGCGCTCGGCGGGCCCCAGTGCGACCGACTCCGCGAGGTAGTGGACGACGCCCGATAGCGCGAACGCGGTGCAGATATGCACCCACAACGCTGCTACGGACCCCGGGAAGCCCTAGGAGGTCCCGCGCGATGTAGTCCCCGTGCGCACCGAGTGACTAGATAAACACTCAGTATACCTAATTCGACGCAGGTTCCATATAACATGCCATGCGACTGATACAAGAATGGCAAACAGTCTACCTTTTTCTGGCAGGATCAACCCTTTCTCAGATTTAAATTTCACCAAGTTACAACCTAAAATCAAGCCCCAGTTCAATATTGGCCATTGAGCATATTTCTTCAACCGGAGTTGTTGAGTTAGATCCCAAATTAATTTTTGGCCAGGTGCCTGACATTCTAAAGCAATGTGCTCTAAGGTTTCAGAACCACCACAGATGTGACATTGTCCTCGTATCTCTAATGTGTTGATGTGAGACCAGAAGTCCCCTACCCTGAATGTATTGTGTATGCACTTCCATGAAATCTCGAGTCAAGCGTTGCAGTGTCGCCGACCGTATTGATCTCCAGATATTCTCATCGGATGGAGTATATTTCGAAATTTCCTGAACAGAGCATCGGATACGGTCGAGATTCACAAATGTGGATTGTCGTTTCAGCTTGGGCTGTAAGTTGCGTATAATCTTGGTAAATAGTCTCTGCGAGCCATGGGATAAAAGGATTCCCGGGCACTCAAACATAAGGTCAATCTCAGTATCAATTTCGACATTTCGGGTGTGGATATTTGACAAGAATTTAGCATGGTTGTTTGACACTTTTTTGAATTGGATCCGGGCTACCCTCTCATTCAGCCGAGCAGGGACAGCCCTCAATAGATGGAATGATGGGTTCAATATGTTATTCTCAAATGTCTGCCGTTCTTTGACTAGCGCTCTGGATAGTGTTAGAAGCTCAGGTCACGTCAGATGTCGAGCCACAGAGGCGGAATTGGGGCAGGCGTTGAGAGTACAAAAGTGCGGCATAGATAGTAAGATAGGGAATATAAGTACGCAGATGCGGAACGAAGCGGAACGATGGGCGGAAGTAAGTGGATAGATAAAGGTCCGGACGGAATGATGCAGCGGACGGCGCGTGACACTCACCATCTTCCAACAGATAGAAAATCCGAAGACGAACAAATCATGAGTGGTATATTCTTTTGGGTATTATGAAATATAATAAGCAGACCTCCCAACAGAGCTGATTCACCACAACGTTTGTGAAGAGGACACGTACGCCCAGGACGTGAGTATACTCGCCGTATCGGCCCAGCCCCCGAACAGTTGAGGCCAGTCCATTCGAGAGGGGAAGCGTGTCGGTGGGTACTTTCCTTATCTTTCTTCCCCATTCCGCATCCGCACCCTGTTTACATGCTTTTGTCTCCCTCCGTTCCCTCTCCAGCATCCAGGGCTTACAAGGTTGGTCTGGCCATCCACCGGCTACGCAGCCCATTTTAACGTCTACCTCCCAAATTCGTCGCTTATCGTAGGCCGCGAAAACAAACTCCGTACCTCAAATGTCATTAATTTTTGTATTAAACTGGGACTAGTGCTCATGTGCTCAGCCTTGCGGTCGGGTGCGCGTGTTGCGGACCTTGGATTGGTGGGTGAATCTCAGTCATTGGTCCGGTTCCATTCAATAAATAAGCACGATATTCAGGACAACAGCAAGTATCCATACGCATCGTCTCAGTGACTTCTGGACTGCCCGAGCTAGTGCTGGACGCCTGCCTTGTTCTCGTACCAACCCGAATTTCTGGTCGGCATCCTCGCTTTTCGAAATAAGATTCAACTCTGTCACAGAGCAATGGCGTTCAAAATTTTACAACGATTTCAGTAAAAAAGTACAGGATCGAGCAGTATACACGCATCGGCAGCCAAGCCTAACCTACGGTCTGCGTTGAGACGGCTACGGATTGGTCTACTGATAAATTTCAATCAGAGTGAGCCAGAATGGAAAACCAGAAATCGGGGTCAAGATAACGATCCGTGGTTTCAAAGTGCAAGCCATGGAGTTTTACTCGTCGTACTCCGAGGCCGGAATATAATGGACGTGGAGCTTCCACTGTCGAGGATCGAAGGTGAGCCTGCGCCGATCAAGACGAGAGTAAGACCTACGTTCATGCCCCTCGAACTCTCCGACTTCACCTCAACTTTGGCCTGCTTTGTGCCAAGAGAAAGCCCCGTGTCAATGCACCAAAGGCCGTCCGTACCGTCCTTCCAGACACTCTCGATGGTTAATCCCACTACATATCCGTCGATTCCTGTAGTGCCCGGGAACTCAATCGAGCCGACCTGCTGGTGAAATAGCGACCCGCTGACATCGACCTCTGCAACGTCGCGCTTTTCCACCACCGCATACTTCGTCATCTCTTCGTTGCTGAAACCGGTGCGCCCGAGGACGAAGTACTGGGAGCCCTTATAGGAACTGACCCAAGCACCGAGCGAATTCTCGTGGTTGACGGTAAACTTCCTGCAGGGATTACAAGGCGGTTGGTTAAACAGATCTATTAGAGATTTATATGCGACACGCACTTTTTCATATCTTCGTACGTGATGGAATGCATCTCCATGATGAGATCTTGTCGCTGAAGACGGAGCCTTAGCACCTCGTGCAGGGCGGTAAGCTTTTCGAGGGACGGCTTCAAAGCATCAGGGTTGGCCTCGTACGCCAGGCGCTTGGCGTATATCTCTGAGAAAATCTTGGAAATTTTGTCCCGACGTTCCATGCGCACAGTACGGGAGCCGGGGGCGACACCGATGAGGAAGAACACCAAACGAGCGAGCATGAAAACCTCGCACACACGCCCGTAGACGTCCGGGTCCATGTCGATGGTCCTCGAGACGTCACTATTGATTGCACTGTAGTGACGCAGGAACGCTTGGTATGGCACGGGCTTGGCAGCCTCGCGGAAGCTGTTGAATGTTTTCACGATATCGCCTTTGTCGTACTGGGTGTTGCCGGCGTTGCCAACGACGTTGTCTGCAGATGAGGAATAATATGTAAGCGGACCACTCGCGAGTTGAGTAGTATTAAGACTCAGCGACGCACATTGGACTTCGACTGAGACCTTATTTTTGTCGGCAGCAGAGCTGAGCTTGGCGGTGAATGAACCCTCGGCCGAAACCTCGCTGGCGGACAGAGATCCAGAAATCTCTTGCTCGAAGGACTTCATATTCGAAGTATTCTCAGAGGTGCATTTCCTAAAAGAAAGCCGATAAGAAAAAGATTTTAGGAGTCTGAGCAAATTCATACCACACCGCCGTGAACTTGACATAGGAAGAAATTTGGTAAACGAAAAAGTCGCCGTACTTGCTACGGAAAGTCCCGTTGGATATATCGGTCTTAGCGTCGCTGCTGAGTTTGGCATCAGAGGCAACACGCTTCGCAGCGCCCTGCCGCTCCCAGCTGAGCATGATGAGTAACAGCGAAGTCGAAGACTTGCTGGACTTGCTGAAGTCGAACGTGCGTTGCACGCCGCCCTTGACTCCGTCGGCGGGGAAGGTCACCGAGCCAGAAAAGCCGATGGCCTGAGAACTTTGGAGGTCGGTCATGTCGGTCATGCTGCGGAAGGAGAACGAGTCCGAGGCATCGCCCGAGCTGACCTCCTCGGTGGGGAACGTGGAGTCGAGCGCACTCTTGGTGATTTCGCCGTTGATGGCATCGATGCCCTGGCCGAGGACCATGCCATCGAGAAAGTAGCAGGCAGGGGGGTTGTTGGAGAGGGTGGTGGTCATTGCTGAAGGCGACAACGAAGAGCAGAATTGTTAGAGAATCACTGCGTTCCGGCCCGTTATAGCCGAACTCGGCTACAGGTGTCTACGTCTTCTTACGTGACGTAGACGTGATGCATGTAGACACATAACCATATACCAGATACCACAAGGTACCACAAGGTACCACATATGTCTACGTCACATAAGAGGATAACTGTAGCCGACGTTCGGCTACAGGGAGCCGGAACGCAATGAATCTACTGATATTAAGATATCTGAGATTGGCGGTCGGAATTGGCGGTCGGCTAAGAAACGTGTCTAAAATCTCAATCTCAATGCGCCTCACGGCGTTGACGCGCGCCTGCGCGCTGAGCCCGTGGGCCAGCAAGTTGAACCATCAGCTTAGTCAGCATCATTCAAACACTGTCCAAACTCGTTCCTCTCCCCGATTCACTTACGGCGGTCTTGAACAGCGGCAGAACGGCCACGGCTAGAGGGAACAACGGTAAAACGGAAATAAACTAAATTATCGGGCGAGGAACTCGCCGACCAGGACATGAATGCAGGACGCTCAGCTCGACAGTGTTCCTGAAGTTATGTACCTTTTTTTATTATTGTCTTCTCCTTTCATTTATCCATAATCTACTTCCCCTTTCCACTCACATCGTATAAATACAGTAGTGTTTTGCGAATACGACTCACTTTGGATTTCCCCTGTAGTCACTGGCACACTATAAGTTACACACCCTTCTCGCACTCACTCGTCGCTCACCACCTATGCCTACGATCCGTCTACGCCTCCGCTTCGCCTCCACTTCGCCTCCGTCTCGATCGGCCACCGTTCCCAGTACCGTATACGCGTTGTATTATTCGGCCGCCAGTTGTCAGTCACGGTATCAGATCTATTTTGGAACACCCGCACAATTTGTTCCTTCCCTCCCTCCTTGTGCCGCTCACCCATATTCAGGGTTAGCTCGCGCTTAGACGGTCGGTTGGCGCGTCAGCGTCTTCTCATAGTTGGGAATCTTTTGATTGAACAAATGCAACAACTTCCGACAGGGACTGCTAACGCCGCACCCTTGAATTGCAGGGGCGGATCCGTATCAATGTACAATACCTATTTTGGGATAGGTTCTTCGAACGATGACTGCATTTTCAAAGGTCGACATGCCTTCCCTTCGCTCCGACACGACCATTATCGATTTGGTATCAAATCTCGACAAAATTACGCGTGTCTGGAGCCTTGAAACTCTGTCTATGCACATTTAACCCAAGACTTTGGTGCAGTGGCCGGGGACAATAATTGGGTTCCGTCTTTCTTTAGCTCATGTTCGTGGCCTTGTTAAGCTATCAAACGGTGGGACCTCGTTGGAGTAAAACACATGTATTCAAATAGTTGCAGGTAATGAACATGAAGGTTCGATAGAAAACAGCGAGTCCCGGCGAGTTGCTGTTGGAATCAAGAGAGCAATCCAATATTAGCAGTGAACCCGTTGCAAACGCGCGGGGAATTCATTCAACACTACAAGGTAATTATACAAAACTCGCGAGAAACTAATTAAGCTCCGGCGAATTAAATGAAGTGAAAGCATATTTTACCAAAGGGAGAAAAAGCGATGCAGAACAAGGTAAATGAAAGGGGAGAGGGCAAGGCACAGTACCTGTTGCCTTGATATGCAAATTAACGGCGTCGGAGATAGCAAGCGATGGACTCGGAATTCCAACAGTTGCGCCACTGTCAGATCTAGTCACACGTGCATGTTATGGGAATCAACCAACTGTGACTCACACTCATCTACTAATCTGTGTCGAGTTGCGACACTGTGGCGTGGCTGTCGGCGAGTCGCGCCACTCTCGGCGATCGACTTGTTTGTTGGTTTAGAAGGGTACTGAGTCAGTCGTACGCAGTTGGTAGGTAGTGAAATGAAATGATATGAAATGATGTATCGAGTTCGCGGCCAAATTACATGCAGTAATCAGTACCTGAAGAAGCTCCCGACGGCGATCATTTTTGCGGAGTATGATGAAATGATATGAAATGATACCAATCGACGATCGCCGTCCGGAGCTTCTTCAGGTACTGCGTTTTTTTTTTTTGAATCTTTGTTTTATATCCTTTGTGTCTAAGACATATGGAAGATATAATTCTAACTAGTGTATCGTAAATGTAGCAAATCAGGTCCAAGAAATGGATATCAGGTTTATCGTTCAGGCTCGAAACTTTGCAAGACCGCGACGAGACGGCTGCGAAGCGGAAAAATCCGCATGGTATAAGGGTATGTGGCCGAAGCCCCTAGAGAAACTAGTCGTCGTGGTGGTGGGGTAGGGAGGAGAGATAGAGAAAGGAAAGATATAGGTACAGACACTAAGTGAAATCTACTCATCGGGGCGTTCGAGAGGCTTGAAGTCGCCAAAGACGGAGCGGAATCGGCCGGTGTTCTGGACGAACATGAAGAGGTCGGGCAGGATCGAGGGATCGGTGAGAAGGTGTTTGGAGTAGCGGGCTAAGGGGCAGGATTCGTCGGGCGTTGTCGTGGGCGTGGCAGAAATGCAAATAATGGTCGACTGTTTCATCGTGCAGTCCGCAGCAGGGACAAAATGGAGAGGGGGATTTTTTAATGCGGTGAAGGTGACGGGCAAGAGGAACGTGGTGGGAGCGGAGCTGGAATAAGGTACTGCGTTCCGACCCAACGTCGGCTACATGTGTGACAATGTCTACGTATTCTTACGTGGGGTGTCTACATGCGTCTGCATCATGTGCTACCCGTCGGCTACCCACGTAAGAATACGTAGACACATGTAGCCGACGTTCGGCTATACAGGGTCGGAACGCAGTGATTGAGAGAGATGGGGAGCAGCCCAAAGGAACGTGTTTGAGAAAAAACTGCCCAATCTGTATGCACGCAAACAGATGCAATGTGCATGAATGCACCTCTCTCTGACTCTGAATCTTTCCTCCTCAAGAATTTGCTCCACGAGGAACGTGTTGCGCGAGCGGTCGATCAGGCAGTGATGCATGTTGGCTGTTCTCTGGACCCCGAGCTATCCTGGTCTCAATTCCATTTTGTTTCATACAAGTTTCATTTTCCATCCCGCTTTTACTTCAAAGAAATGCACACCATAATCAAGTTTTTTTCCATCTCTTCCAAAAAAAAAGACCTCATTTGATTCATGGTCTGACTAGGGAGACAACTGCACGACGGTTCGGCGGCAATTATTACCTTCGCATTCACTTTTTAATAAAAGAGACTGTTGTTCTGTGCCCATGCTCATCATTCAGCCTTGCCCCCTCAGATTTTGCACTTTCGGACTAATCTTTCTGTTTCGACCATCTGCGAGGAATCCTCTACTAGGACTATTTGCTAACCTGGTTTCAGTCCGCTGCTTCTGGTCAATTTATATTGATAACTTTCAACATTTCACCTGCCACCCAAACATAACCTAATGCCAAGCAATGGGGTTCTCAGTATTCATTATACTGCTGCTCAAAAGCAGACAGAAACTACAATACCTAAGCTTTAACATGAGCCGTGATGGCAGAACCACGAAGGCATCGAGATTCCCGTCACAATGCTAGTTTTTTTTTGGCCAGTTTTATATCCCAGCCGTGATAGCGAGTACCAGAAGTCAACTTGTATCCGAATGAAGCGGCTGTTGCACAGCCACAGTGCGATTCGGATCAGAAGATCAATTTTCGGCCGAATCTGCTCTTGACTCTCATGCCGCCCGCCCATCTGGCACAAGAACTGCTTGACTGCATCGTCGGGGAGGTTCGAGATAGACCAACGCTGAAGGCATGCTCTTTGGTCGCCAGATCCCTCACTAGCTCTAGCCAACGCCGCCTCTTTCGCTCGCTCTGCTTGTTTGCAGGCAAATTTGAAGCTCACGCGACCCTGTTCGACGGAATCGACCACCTTACTGCCTTGACGTCTTTCGAGAGAGTCCTCGAGCTCTTTGCGATTTCTCCCCATCTGGGAAGCTATGTGAAAGGCATGCATCTTGGCCTAATCAATTCTCAGGACTGCGCCGTTGTGGAGAGCGTACTACGCATGGCCTCACAGATCACGGTCCTGGGGATCTTCAGCAATGAAATAGTCAGCGACAGCTTGCATTGGGGAAATATCCCCGTCAGTCTTACAGCGTTACTGAAAGAGATAGCCCTCCGACCAACTGTTCGATCCATGAGCATGCGGTGGATCACAGGCGTCCCCTCATCCCTCATCCTTGTCCCGTCATTCCAGGCGCTTACACTTTATTATGTTCTCATCCAAGAGGACATCACATCGACGTCCCCGTTCATTCCGCCCCTGCTGCATGCAACCAACTCGAGCGATCTTGAGCTTCTCGTTATCACACCCGCACGCTCACAGGTCCATAAATCCGCAATTCAGATGGATATGTCCGGCCATCTGACTGGGCTCCGGAAGCTCTCAGTGCCTGGCATCCTGTGCGACGATCCGGAGGGCTGGATGCCCTTCATGTTGAAGTCAGATTTCCGGCAGACCCTGAAGCATCTGGAACTCTCGTTCTTATTCACAGCGAGTAAGAACACCGTCATGTTCTGTCCATTCCTTCTCACACCTGGTCCTAGGTACTCTCGTACAACTCCCGCCGTTTCCGGCCCTTACATCCCTCGAGCTCGAATTTGACATCTACCCGATCCTTCCGGATACCCTCGATTCCGCGCTTAGCAATCTTCACACCGTCGCCCCTCTCCTCGAATATCTTTCGGTGGCCATAAAAGGATGGATCATTGATGGTATACATGGTACCTGGCCCAAAAACTGCGAACCCTACCCAATGTTCGCATCCCTCGATTTCATGAAGCGATTTCCCGGCCTGCGGGAAGTTCACTGTTCCCTGGGGAAAGATTGTGCAGATGCTGGTTTCGAACAGCACATAGGAGATAAATTTCCTGGCCCCAAGGAGGCCGGGATCCTCACTTGCTCGACAATCTGATTCGCGCTTTTTGGCCCTTGTTTCTAGGACGGTGAGTAATCATCAACCCGAGTGCTATTTCCATGTATCTCTGGCTCATTAATTCTCCCTCAGTGTTCATATAAATAATACAATCCATCTATGTCTCCTTTTCGTTGTTGCTATCTAGTACGTACTGTTCGAATTTCAAGATCGAAACCTGTCCGGAACCGGTGAGCATGGCGGCATACCGTGGGTTTTCCGTTCCCCGGTACTCTCCCGTACTACTGCGCCGACGGACAGAACGACCACCGACGGAGAAAACGATCACCGAGTTCAATTTGGAACGAGATTGAACTCTGTTCTCGAAATATCGCATGACAAGCTCGCCAAAAATCAAACCAACTAGGATAGTCCGTGGCACCCGATTGTTTGCGCTTCTGCGGATATTTTTCCTCATTACAATACACATGGCTACTCTATCCTGTCTCGAACACGGAGGCCTAAAGCTTCGTTCGATAAGTCGTGGGTTTAGCTGCAGTCTCGCGCTCCACTCTGAAACTTAAATATCCAGCAGACCTTTCCGGTCCTGATTTTATGGTCCTTCAACTGGGCAGAGTACTTATTCACAACGCCTAAATACTCCCGGAGACAACGCATGGGCAGGGATGCTGGAGAAAGATCCGTGCGAGGCGCTTGTAGCGTCCCAACATCTGGTTCATGTCGGCACTGATTGGGATCCTGAAGAGGATGAAACCAAACGATAATCCGGACAGTTACAGGCTGATAGCGCTCGAGAGTTGCATCTTGAAAGCGTTACCGATGCTGATTCACTGGAGGATACACGACTGGGCGGAAGCACGAGGCTTAATCCCACCATGGCAGAATGGGTTTAGACCGGGTTACCTAACGAATAATAAGCCGTTCATCCTTCAAAGAATGGGCCAGAGCTAACGGGCACACCCTGTACGTGGCGGCGGTTGATGCAAGCAATGCATTTCCCTCTCGGATAAACCGACCATGTGGTTGAAATTGTTCCGTCTAGGAATGGGCGGCGCCATCTTCGACTGACTCCGAATGCTATACCGGCGGATGGCGTACTATGTGCGGCGTGGCGATCAAGAGTCCGAGGAGTTCAAAGCTCTTATTGGACTCCTCACCGGCGACCCTGTCTCACCATCCTCTGGAACCTGTTCCTGGCTGATCTTGTTATGATGCTGGACATGGACGATGTATTTCTCGCTGCGGTCCGCATCTCACTACTTGCTCAGGCCGACGATATTCTCCTGCTCTCCCTCTCTGCTCGTGGTCTTCAAATTAAACTGGCTTCTCTGGAGAACTGGTGTGCTCGCAACTTCATCCTCATCAACTTGATCAAAACCATTATTTTGATCTGGGGGAAAGTCTTGCTCCCGCTCCCGCTTTTCATGCTCGGAACCACACTTCTCAAGGTCAAAACGGAGGAGAAATATGTCGGTGTGAACTTCAGAACGGACACACAGAATATGTTAGCAGCCCACTATAAAGCCAAGGCATGCACGGCTCACTATTGTGAACATCGTATAATGGCAGTTGAAGACATGACTGGCAGACTGACACCGAAAGAACTTAAAGAGTTGTGCATGGCTAGGGTAGACTGTCACCTCATCCATGGGTGCAAAATTACTCCGGATAGCGAGGACGTGTATGTCAAGCAACTGAGCAAGGTTCAAATCAGCTTTATTCACCACATGTTGAATCTCCATCCCCGTTCCTCCATTGCGCGGTTGTTCACGGAAACTGGCTTAATGCCTCTTCGAGTTCGGCGTCTCCTGATCATCTTGAAACACCTGGTTTATTTCCTTGGGCTCCCCAAAGGTCACTATGCTCGTGCAGCTCTAGACAGTTCTCTCGAACTCTGTGCGCGGGATAAAACCTCCTGGGCCAAAGACTTAATTAACGGTGCATCAAGATTGCCATTCCACTGTCCTGTGCTAGTTCTGACAGATGCTACATCAGCTGTAGACATTGTTAACTATGCCAAACTTGTGGAGAAGTGTCATGATTCGGCTTAGTTGCCCGGATTAACCCATGGTAAACCCGGTCACATGACACTCCATCAACTATCACAAACCCGATCAAGAGGTGTGATCGTGGTAGTTCCGATGCGCGTCGCAACTACCCCTCTATGTTCTTGGCGCGTCACTACGCCCCTGCGTTCCTTAATTTCCCCTCAGTGTCGCATTTATCACATAGATACGCTCCTGACTATAAATATTATATAAGTAGAGTAGAATCTCCCTGTACAGTAGATTCTATCTCGTCTATTCTCCGGCCTTACTTTGGCCTGTTACTCTGGACTTGTACTTGCTTGAAGGTTCCTTCACTTCAGCTATCTCGTTGACTCGGGTTCTCCCTCGCTCGCTCATCATAACCCTTGTCTCCTATTCTTGGCCCCTATTCTGAACTCCTACTCGGACTCCTGTCTTCAGTCTCAGTACGGGCTCAGTCTACGACGTCCTCGGTGGTGGTTATCTGGTTGCACCCAGGCCTCTAGCAGACCCTTGCAGAGTACCATTGTCGGGTCCGACTCTGCGGGCTTGATGCACGCTAGTCCTGGATGGTTCGGGTTCTTGTTACGAGACAACCACCACCCTTCACCACCCATCTCTCCTACGTCTCTCAATCTATGGAGCGTAGAGTTCGAAGGAACATCTGTCGAACATCTGGAGATCCATCATTCACTCGCCTGGCAATAATCCGCTCCTGTTCAACTCGCTATGCCCCTTCGGTAAACCCGGGTTAATCCCGTTGGGCCACTCGGAACTCTCACGGTTACTTGCCATGCCCCTATCCGGACTAGTTGAACCACATTACATGTGCTTGGTTCCACTATCGCTAGATGGATCTTCAGTCGCCGGCCACTCGCTGTGGCCATTCCTCTCAACACCTGGGCTAGGGCTTGCTGTGATGGTCACAATCAGGCTGACCTAAGCGCCGTTGCTGACAAGAAGCTCATGGCCGAATGGCTCCAGGATTCGATCAACTCATCAGACAAACTGTACTTACTACACGGATGACTCGAACCTCAGAAGGACAAACCACCGAAGTGGGTTACTTCAACAATGCAGCATTATCTAACAATGGTTAATACTCAGACGCATCGTGAGGCCCTGACCTCTCTACTGCTCTTGACCCATCAACTTGCCGTTGAAGTCCTCCGCTACGTGGATCATGAGCACCAGCCGGTGCCTCGGTCAGATAGGCTCTGTAGATTCTGCAAAGAGATGATAGAAACTCCGGAACATGCGCTCATTACCTGCAAGTCGTCAGACGCACTGGTTGAACTGCGCTCTGCATTCCTGACAAAGTTATTCTCCAACTCACCAGATCTACAACGCCGCATGGCAAATCTCTCCGACACAGAGTTCCTGAAAGCCGTGTTATACTCTCGACCCAATATCGCGCTATTGGCTAAGCTTGCTCATGATGTCCTTCAGGTTTTCTACAGCCTCCCCATGCTTGTTTGCGAAATGTATGATTGGAGGTCGCTAATTCTCGTGCTAATTTACTTCTCTATATTCCTTTTAGTTCTACCGCGATGGGTCGAAAGATTGAGATCGTGAGCTCGGCTATGAGGGTGTGGAGGAGTCCAGGGACAATAGTATACAAAGTGCCTGTATACTTCAATATTTCCTGGGCCTCAGCATTCCTAAGCGGGACCGGCCGTGTAATCCTACCTACCTACCTACCTACCTACCTCCTCCCTTGGTGGCTCGGCGTTTATTTATAGGACTTCATTGCCATCAGTGTGTTGCGATCAAGCCATCATTATTTAATAAGCAATAGTTAGTGCTGTCCAAATACGAATATGATACGCCAAATGGCGTATCATATTTATATCCATATTGTATTCACCCATGCAACCCCATATCGTATCTGTAGCGTATCGTATCCATATTCAGGTGGCCAAATACGAATACGATATGAATATATTCAAATATATTCTACTTGTGATGAATTTTGATGAACTCCGTCCAGTTCAAGCCCTCAGCAAGCCCGGCCTTCAACCATTCCTTGGTAATGATGTCCACTGACGCGGTTTCAGCGGTCATAGATGACCGAGTGTCGGATAGAGTGTGTTTCAAGCTAGAAAAAAGCCGCTCAACGGAGCTGCTTACACCTGGAATGGCGAGGATATCCCGCGCAACGCGCGCCATATATTTCAAAGTACCCGCATTCTCCTGACATCGTGGCTCAATGACTGGTATCCCGAAGAGAAGAAAAACTAACCTTCCACCACGCGAGAGGATCATCGAAGCTCGGCGCGACAGGAGAGATGTTCCCGCAATACAAATCAACTTCGTCCTTGCCATCAACGGCCGGTGCGACTGTCTTCGAAGCCGGTGTTGCTTCCAGGGCCATGGCCATCGCAAAGATCGATGTGGACGGAGCGGAATTTACAGCGGACTCTGTTTGAACGTGTGTAGGAGAGGTGGCTTGATCTGCTCGAGCATATCGATTCACAATGTTGAGAAGCAGCTGGCGCGCGCGGGGGGCGACGCTGGGGTCCCATTGGCCTGTCTGAAAAAAAGCAATGCGCGCTGCAGGATGGAGGACTGAGTTTATGTCAGGCCGAGTCATCCAAAGAACAAGAAAAGATCATACCCGCTTCGAGTAGAACGTAGTCGCCCAGCAGCGCATTGGAAATATATTTGGTAGCCACTGCTGCGCCCTCAAGGAGCGCGGCGCTCAGAGCAGGCTCGTCGAATCTGTGCTCCGTGCCTAGCTCAGTAAGAGTTACCTCCATGAGCTTGTATAATGGCAACACTTTAGTGATCGTAGGAACGGTCTTCTTGGAGAACTCAAGCGTGCATTTTTTGAGTGCCTGGCAAATATCCAGCATGTCGCGGATTGGAGAAAAAAAAGTTTACATACCTCGAGCACCTTGGTGAGCTTGGCGACGAACTCCCAATCCCCCGACGACATCTCCCACTTTTTCTTTCGGGATTGCGCCACCTTCTCGGGCTTTCCGGTGAGGCCGTTTGGCAGCTCGCTCACAAACGCGTCAAAAGCCTAAACGCATGAGTACAAATGGATCAACCGAGAGAGAGAGAGAAAAGCGAACCGGTTGCAACAACTGCGCTCGCTCGATCTCCGCCAGTGTCGTGTTCCAACGGACCTTCATGCCGCGAATGAAGACAAGGTGACGATGCTTCTTATCGACTTTGCAACGAATAAGTCGCCGCGCCGCTTTCCGGCGGATCTCCGAGCGCAAAATATGCACGGCGACAGCATGAATCTGTGAACAGAATTAAATCAAGGTCTGCGTGGCGGCAAAAGTTATACCTTGTCGACCGGGGTGAAGACCTTCGGCGTTTTTACTTTCTTCTTCTTTCCTTTGCTGGTTTTCGGCGCCTCGTCCTCGTCCTCGTCCACGTCCTCCCATTCCTCTCCGCCGCTATGTAGTAGCCTGATCCGCTGGGAAGTTACCGTAAATATCACGGTCCGTGATGGCCGAAGTCGCACACCGTATCCAAATATATTTGAATACGCGAGCCCCCATATCGTATTATATTCATATCGTATCGTATTCATATTCTGCCATATTCATATTCAATGGGACCTCCCAGGGCCGTATCGTATTCATGCGTATTTGAATATATTCAAAATTAAATTTCCCGTATCGTATTTTTGGCCAGCACTAGCAATAGTAGGCCCACTGGCGGCATTCCGAGGGAGGAGGAGGTATATTATACTGGCGCGGTGATGGAAAATTGGTCGCGAGACCTATTAAAACCGAGCGGGGCGGGGAAACCCTCAGCAATCTGAGGAGCGAAATGAAACCCTTGGAATGACCAATTTTTCCTGGCAGGAGTTTGAACAGGTTTCATCCAAATGTCATTGCTTGACAGCTCACATGACGGGCGTGTGTGGCCTCGAGGCAAGCATGATGTATAAGTAGCTCAGCGAAGCTATGGTCCAGCCGTGTCTCTTGTCATGTCCACAAACCCCTCTCTTTCAGCTATCTCTGGCCAGGCTCAGGAAGATGGTGCTGAAGACATTGAGATGGTCACAACCCTCTGGCGTCTACTTCCTACGCTGGCACCATTAGTACTGGTTGGATCGCACGAGTCGGTGGGTTCTGCTGTCATCGAGCCGGAAGTCGTCGAGGAATGTGCGAGGTCTATCAAAGCGGGCTCCGGGCCTACCCTAATTACTGCCGCAACCCCAAGGTGTGTATCTGCGCGTTATTACTCGTTGGATTGCGTGATATTCACTTTCTAGCGAGGACGAAAGGTCTGATATCCTCAAAGTCGTCGAGGATTGTGCCAGGTCTGAGGAGGCTATTGAAGTGCTGTCATATGGTGCGTTTATGGCCGCAATTCCCAGGTATGCGCGTACTGGCACCATTACTCGTTGGATCGCGTCAGATTTATCTTCTAGCGAGCACGAGGAGTCTGATGTCCTCAAAGTCATCGAAGACTGCGCCAAGTCTGAGGGAGCTGCTGAAGCGCTGTCATCTGCAACGATGGAGCCCACAATCCCCATGTATGTTGTGCACTAGAACCATTCCTCTTTGAATTACATGAAATTTGTTATCTAGCAATCACAAGGGGTCCGGTGTCACTGAGGTCCTCGAGTCCTCCTCTAGGTGCATTCCGCGCGTGCTCTGATGTCTTAAACTATTAAAGCTATGTCATTAAGAGACGGCCGCCTTGCTCCCTTTTCAATGTTCAAACCACAGAAGAAGGTTGGCGCTGCCCCTAGTATTTTATCGAGTTTGCGAATCCTCCTTCTCGCAAGCCGTATGCAAATCCCTTCCTAATCACTTCATTGTTAACGACATTACAGCGCTCAATGTTCTTCTCGTCTTTATCCCGATCATGGTATGCTAGTGTTATTTTCCGCATGCAAGGGACGCTCACCAACGTCTTCCCCGAGTTTTGTGTCCGTTTTATCCAGGGAAACACGGGAAGCGAGGTCTTCGCATGTGCGGTGCATGCATTCTTCTCTCGTACTCCCCTTTTGATCGTATAAACAGTTGCCTTTCTGGCGTTGCTACCTACTGCCAAAATCTTCGGACCTGCAATGGAGGATTTGACATTGCGCGTCGATCCCCACTCGGGAAGGTTCATCCGAGTCCTCGCCGGAAATACCATTGAACTCATATCCGGAGTCTGTACCCGGTCTCCTATTCCTATTTCCCAGCGCGCTAACATCCCACAGATCATTGCGATAATTCAGTGTCAGTTGGGGCTCCTTCAGGCGTCACGTACGTCAGCCCGTTTATGCCTTTGTCTTCAAGTAATAATCATGTACGGCAGTCGTTGGGTCCATTCTAATCAACATCCTCTTGGTCCTCGGAGTTGCATGTAGGGGTTCCCTAGATGTTGATCTTAATCGGTTGATTCTAAACGAATTCAAGTCTTCTCAGGTGGTATAGTCTACTCGGAAAACGGATTCGCCGCAAGCCCCACCAACTTGACGAGTTCCCTCCTGATGTTAGGAGCAATCGCGACTCTCCTTCCCAGTATTTGCAACCCTACCGCGTTGTTGAATGCATGTCCTGATTCAAATTGGATTCAGGTATTTTCACTGCGTTACTTGGTGATGCCACCGGGGTGGATGTCGAACATGCCCGGATTTCAATTTTACGGATCAGCCGCGGGGTATGCTTTTACCGCTTAGTAACTTGGTATCTAACCAACATGGCACTAGATTTCCCTAATCCTGCTCTTCTGGTCAGGATCTCGCTCCAGTGCATTCGCATTGACTAAATTGCCGGCGGCTGCAGTTACATTATGTTCCTGTTATTTATGTTTTGGTGCGTCCAATCTGGAGCCCTTCACACTTTCCTCTTTTTTCCTCCATCTGACGGTTCTGGCAAGGTCGCATCTCTCGCTGTTTGTCGAGGAATCGGGTGGCCTGTTGAGAAGCACTAAATACAGCCCTCGTGAAAAGAACTCAAAGGGGGACATTGCAACATCGACGTCGCTTTGGCAAGATATCGAAGCTGGAGCTAGCCACAGTGACACCGACGAGGAGCATTCAGACCCCAAGATGAGTCTTCCGCTACTGGTGTTGGTAGCCGTCGTGGCATGTGTGGTACGTGGATTCTTTCCCTGAAACGTGACACCGTCTCACGATAGGAAGCTCATAACTGTCGTCTCTGAATATCTCATCTCGTCGCTGTCAAACCTCACCTTCAAAACCTCCCTCACCCCGCAATGGGTGGGATTGATTCTCATTCCGCTTGCCGGAACTTTTGCCCGTGGGTTCGCTGGTCGTTTCATATAATGATAGATTCACGGAGATTGGTTTAGGACATGATCTGATAGAGGCTCTAACATACGGCCGCAAGGTGCAATCAATAATCGTGTTTGGCCTCGGGCTCCGCCGCTGATTTCGCTCAAGGACAAAATGACAGATTCGTTAGCGTGCGGTGTCCTCTTTGAATATTACATGTTTGCACTGATCATTTTGGACGTCCGCAATAGTCTTTCAACGGGCTCAAGCTTAGTAAGCTCTTTGGCCCTGATCTCAAGCAACGATTAATATCACCATTAGAATCTCTCGCTGTGTGTCCAACCGTATGCTCAATGACTCTGGCTCGACCATCTGGTTGACGTGTTCTTAGGTTCCTGGTCCTCCTGGGATGGGCAATGCACAAGGTTGGTTGTACAGTGCCTCTCATCACTTCTCCAACACGTGCCGTGGGCACGGAAGAAAAAATTTGTGATTTTTTTGTGATTTTCCTAGCCACGAAACCGGCCAAAAGAATGCGTTTGACACTAAAACCTCATTTTTTCCCACGGTGTTTCACTTTTTTCGAGGTCCGAAAAAAATAAAATTGTCTCCTGGTGGGTTTCCTGGCCATGATCAAGTTCAACACATCTAGAACACTTCTAGATGTGTTCACCCTTGCATTTGGAGATGCCCTTGGGTCCCTGTAAGTGAACCCTGGTCAGGCGCTCGGCCGTCTCCGAAATGCACGTGACGGCTAACCCTACCCGATATGGGAATTTGATGCCATCATTAGGGTTTGTTTCACTTTTCTGAGGGTGAAAAAGTCAAATCTTTATTGAGCAACTAACCAAGCACAAGCTGGGTTCCTTACTGTTACTTTAAGTGTTTCCAGGTGTTTTCAGACCAACCCAAGATGAGGGCATAATGTTATAGCGACTTCAAAGTTTTGACTTGTTTACTGCCAAAAGCGGAACCGTGATGTGATGAGAGGCACTGTATCGTGTTTGCAGAACAGCGCTGGAACACCTTATAGAACCTGACCCTCTCGTATGACCCCTTCGAGAGTTTTGTAAGTGACCCCTTCTGCAGGTGGTCTTCTGACGAAATATGTTATCTTTGTCTTTCAAAAAGACACTCTTCTTATCTGGTATGCCACCTTCTCTATATCAGTCATTTATATAACACCTCTAGAAGTCTACCTTGTCAACCATTCCCTGCAAACCGGGAAGAGTGCCTGGATTTACGGCATGATATTGATCGGTACGTCCGTTTTCTGTCCGCTCCTCTCAAGTTAACCAACCTTTAATATTCCCTTGTAGCTTTATACTTCCTCATCGTACGTTTTCCACCTTCAGAGTCCACGATGAACTCTAAACCCTTTAGGCAATATCATTCTGGTTTTATGTGAGTTTTCTGCGCTGGCTACATCCGGTGATTACAAAATACAACGGAATGTTCAGAAGGGCCCCAAGATCGCCAACGGCTTAATCTCGGCCTGCTGAATTTCACACATCTTGTTTAGTGGTCGTTCAACTGCAATGGTGCTACGTCGTATACATGCTTTTTTCTGTAAATGCATCAATGAAAGGACCCGTCCGAGACTAAATATCGTCGCAAATTTTGAGCTGGGTAACACAAGAACTACCTTGAGAGAGTGCCGGGACCAAATGCCAAGGAAGCAAAGGTCGTCGCGGCCAGCCGGACAATACACAGGGAGGAGGAAGACGCGAAGATATAGACTTAGCGAAAATTCGAACTTCGGGAAATCACTGTGGGGAGGGAATACAGTCGGACTGAGTGTATGGGAACAGTCGCCCTGCTCGATCCTGCGCTTAGCAATCTTCACACCATCGCCCCTCTCCTCGAATATCATAAAACTATTGACCACTCGTGGTACCTGGCCCATAAACTGCGAACCCTACCCGCTGTTCGCATCCCTTGATTTCATGAAGCGATTACCTGGCCTGCGGGAAGTTCACTGTTACCTGGGGAAAGATTGTGTAGATGCTGGTTTCGAACAGCACATAGGAGTTAAATTTCCTGGCCCCAAGGAAGCCGGGATCCTCACTTGCTCGACAATCTGATTCGCGCTTTTTAGCCCTTGTTTCTAGGACGGTGAGTAGTCATTAACCCGAATGCTATCTGTATGCGCCTCTGGCTCATTAATTCTCCCTCAGTGTTCATACAAATAATGCAATCCATCAGTGTTGTGCAAGTCACTGACTAGTCAGTGACTAGTCTGCAAGTCGCTATAGGAAGGTCAGTCAGGTCACCGAAGCGACCTGACTTTCCGACCTGTCAACTGCGAGCGATGGGAAAAAGCCACGCACAGCCAGCCGAGCTAGCCGAGACGTGGGAGTCCCCAGCTCCCTAGCAACGCGCTGGCAACAGCTGGTTGAAAGGTCAGGTCGGTTGCCCGACCTAACGACTAGTCACTGACTAGTCAGTGACTTGCAAAAATGACTAGTCAGTTCAGGCCACTGACCCGACAACACTGCAATCCATCCATGTCTTCTTTTCGTTGTTGCAATCTAGTACGTACTGTTCGAATTTCAAGATCGAAACCTGTCCGGAACCGGTGAGCATAGCGGCATAACGTGGGCTTTCCGTTCCCCGGTACTCTCATACTATTGTGCCGATGGACAGAACGACCACCGACGGAGAAAACGATCACCGAGTTCAATTTGGAACGAGATTGAACTCTATTCTCGAAATATCGCATGACAAGCTCGCCAAAAATCAAATCAACTAGGATAGTCCGTGGCACCCGCTTCTGCGGATATTTTTAGCCTGCTTCATCCAATGGCAAAGTAGTGGGATGTGGTCGAATGTATGTAGTGGGAACCCAATCAGATGGATATAAGTAGCGGGAATTTTTCCCTTCTCCCGCTAGATTCATTCATCTTCTCGAAGTACAAGTAGCGAGATTGAGCAAATTTTACGATAAAAGTAGTGAAAATGTCCAAAACATGAAAATAAGTAGCGGACACCATACCAAACTTGCCCCGGACCACTGGCGCAAAATCGTCGATGCGGTAGCAAAATCAAGTCACAGGGTATGCGGGCGGTGATCGACGGACGACGCTATGACTCGGATTACAGGTAGCGGAACCGCCATCAACACGGCCATCAATGCGGCGAAAAATGCCCTATGATAGGCTCTCTGAGGCTCTCTCCTTCACTCGTACCTTGATACCCCGAGAATGGGACTCTACTCCTATGTCTTCTTGCACCAACTGGGGTATGCGCGCCTAGCGCACGCGTCACCTTCTGTTTCCTCAGCGCTTTCCTGGGACACGACTGGCCTTCTCAAACCGCTAGGATCTCTCCAGCACTCTAACTTGATCACCGCTGCGTTTCTCGTAGCCCTCATCGCACTTGTATCGCGTATCTTCGCCAACCGGAAGATTTCAAAATGTCTTCCGAACCGCCCAGACATCCTCGTAGCCTTCAAGACTTTGTTTGGCGTCGTCTACATTGCGGGCACCATAACCATGCTCGTTTACGCTCAGAAGGAGGATCGATCTGAGTGGGTGTTGTTGAGCGCGGGAGTTGCATCGGCGGTGAGCTATAGATTCAATGTATTTGGAAATAGCTCATGTCTGTGCTAGATCGCCTTTGCCGCGGCCTCGATATCCGAGCATTATCATTCTGTCGCGCCGAGTGCTGTCACTAGCCTTTACGCTGTCATTGGTTCTGCGTTCTACACGTATTTACTTCGAGGTCTTTACAAGATACGCGGTTCCTCGGTGTACATCTACGCCGACGCCGCCGCCGCCGTGTCCCTGTTCGCACTCATCTTCCTCGAGAGCACGAGCAAGCGCAGCCTTCTTATACCGACAGATCCTGTACGTATCTTCGTCTTTCTGTAATTCGCTTTCTGACCTCTTCCAGCCCCCCGCATACGAATCGACGCTCTCGTTCCTCGTCAAGCCTTTCTTTCCGCATATCGTTCCACTTCTCTACACCGGATACCGCCGCCGCATCACTCTCCCCGAGCTCAGTGAAATACCCCTCCACCTCACGTCAGACCCCGCGACAGCCAAGCTTCTCGCTGCCCTCGCGATCGAGGACAAGACCAGCACTCGGTATCTCGCCAAGGTATGTAAAACCAACTTGCTCGCGGTACGGTATCTGATCTGATCTTGTTGTTTGCTGTAGAGCACCTTTACGGCGTTTGGCAGGCACTTCTTAAGCCCCATCTTCCCGCGCTTGCTGGTCGTGGCTGCAACGTTCGGTACGTTTATAGAGGTGGTTCGCGAACCCTCAATACTGCTAACTCTCCTGAAGCTCAAGTGACTCTCGTGGAGCAATTGATATTGTACGTGTCAGACAGGTCCATCCCTAAGGAACGCGGGATCTGGCTCGTTGTGGGATATTTTGTGGTGTATGGTAAAGTGTCGAGTTTCACCGAGTCAGGTATTCGTGCATATTCTGATCTGATCTTGATTCCAGTCTCACTGGCGATCTCGAACTACGTCTACACCGAAAAGGTGATGATCTTTTTTTATATATCTCATGCACCTTTTAAACTTTGCAAGGTCAACGCCTTTATCGTCCTGTATCGCTCGGCGTTCACGGGCGCCGTGTACGCGAAAACACTTCGCTTGACGTCTGGGGCTGCGCGCGAACTCGGCCAAGTGCGTATTTATTTGCTGTCTGGAACTGACGAGCCATACATACTGATCAACGATGCAGGGAGCCGCTACGACTTACATGTCGGTCGACGTCGAAAACGTCGCCGCGGGATTCTTAACATTCCAAGAACTCTGGGCGGCCGTGGTCACCATTATCGTTGCGTGCACGATGCTGTGGCTCAAAGCGGGCTACGTCATGTTCGCTCCGCTGCTCTTCATCATTACCTTCATTTCCTTGACGGGTATTTCTTTCCCAATGCCATCCTCGTAGATATGAGTGCTGACGATGAGTGGGGCAGGCTCGATCAGCCGCTTTGTGGGCGCTACCCAGAGAAAATGGCTTGAGGCTGTCGATACGCGGATCAAGCTCCTCGTGCGTCGATGGACGACATTTTGTGCAGCGAGGAGCCACTAACGGTGATTCCAGACATCTGTCCTCGGTCAACTGCTTCCCATCAAACTGGGAGCGTACGAGGACTCCCTCGAAGCAAAGATCAATGCCCTGCGCAAGCGCGAGATAAAAGCGCTGGCATCCTTCCTGTACTACATTTGCCTCGCAGGAAGCTTATCAATGTTCGGGAGCAGCACGTCGTTCCTCGTCACACTTGCGGCCTACGCAGTCATGCTCGCAAATGGATGGGGAAACCTTCCGCCCCTCGATGTCAGCCAGCTCTTCACGTCAGTTCACTTCTGGTTATAATTAAAAACACATCGAGCAACAGCGGATTGACTAACTGGCTTGTACAGATTGTACACCATCGTTACCTTGCTCGATGGTACGTCCAATGATTTGATTACTGCAGCGCACGCGACCGACCATTGAACCAGCCCCGCTCAAGTCCATCGGCCAGATGCTCCCACAGCTGTTCGCGTCGTTCGCCTCTCTCGGGCGCATCCAGGGCTTCCTGCAGCTTCCCGAGAAGCCCGCCGACTCAGTGGACGCCATAGAGGAGGCCGACCTCGTCGACGTCGGCGTCGACGGCGTTAAGGAGTCCACCGTGGAGGTTTCGTTGAAGGGATGCACGTTTGCGTGGGATGATAAGACGCACATCTTGAAGGACATTTCGCTCGAGCTGGCGCCGAGGGAGCTGCATATGGTCGTTGGATCGGTGGCTAGTGTAAGAGAGATTCCCTTCCGATTGTGATAAATGCACGGGGGATACTAATTGATTCGCGCAGGGTAAATCGAGCCTACTGATGTCGATACTGGAGGAGACGACGCTGGTGGAGGGTACAGTGAAGGTCAAAGCGCACAAGGTGAGCTGTAATCACGCTTCATTCTTCTTCTGATTTTCTCATGATCTCATTGCACGCCAACCAGATCGCGCTTGCGAGCCAGACACCGTTTATCTTTCCAGGAACTCTTCGTGCCAGTGAGTCGTCAAGTTTCATTTAGTGTCAATTCTCAAGGACGTCTTCGATAGATATTCTCCTCGACAGCGCGTACGACGAGGTCTTCTACGACCAGGTGATTCACGCGTGCGGCCTGCGCCAGGACATCGAAACGCTGCCGCGCCGGGACATGACCAAACTTGGGGACAAAGGTACGGAAATAAATTCAATATCGATTGACTTCACTGAAATATGATTAGGAACCACGCTTTCGGGCGGACAGCGGCAGAGGCTGGTACGTCCTTTATATATGGTTAGTTGCGGCTCTCGTTCATGACATTTAGGCAATCGCTCGTGCAGTGTACGCGCGTGCAGATCTTGTCTTGCTCGACGATGTGTTTAGCGCTCTGGATGGCGAGACCGAGGCACACGGTAAGAAGACTCATTACGCTCGATACAAGGGACTTACCTTGTCCAAAGTCTTTGCATCTTTGTTCGGCACGAATGGAATGCTCAAAGGAAAGGTCGGTACTGTCGCTGAGATGTAAAATCGTCACTGACAGTCTTTTCAAGACTACGGTCCTCGTTACTCACGGAATCCACCATCTTCCCAACGCCGACAAGGTAATTGTCATGGACGCGGGAACTATCAGCCACTTTGGCTCGTTCGAGGAAGTGCGCGATGCCGGCGCGACGTTCGCGTTGCTTTCCATTGCAGAAGCGGACGCCGGAAAAGGTCAGATGGCGGTCAGCGAAAGCGCAACGGCAGCCGACGTCGTTGATGAGGAGGAGGATGAGGAGCTCATTTGGACTAAGGAGCAGGCTTCCAGAACGGGTGCGTACGCATTCTACGTGAAGTGCACAGGCGGTTTTCGGGCATTCGGCATGTTCGCCCTCATCTTCGTGTGGGTCGGGATCCGCCTCTTCACAGTTGGTTACTTGTCGTGTGTGTGGCTTCCTCATTATTTTCGCTGTCATCATTTCATATCATGTAGTGGTCGCGTCTGCCTCGGGTAAACACCTTGCGGTCTGGGTCGCCGGATATGCGGCTTGCATCGCCGCCAGGTAGGTCAGCCGACTTATGAGGTGCCGTTGACTAACCTTCTTTGCAGTGTTTTGCTTATGGCACTGTACCTCTTTTACTTTGTATACATCCTCACAAATTTTACAGCCCCTCACATCCATGGCGTGCGTCTGCCATGCTTACTCTCTGTGACCCAGTGCCGAGAACCTTTCTTTCTAGGCTGAACTCGCAGGCATAATGGGGTCTCCAATTTCGTGGATCACCCAAAATTCTGCTGGGAAAATCCTGAATCGGTATGCTGTATCTGTCGGTTGTCGATAATACTGAAGTATCTCTCAAGATTCTCCCAAGACATTCGAGCCGCCGATGACGAGTTTCCTTGGGGCTTCCTCAATTTATCCACCAGCATGCTCGGCGTGTTGGGTACCTGCGTATTCATCACGATGGCGACTCCATTGCTCGTTTTCGCACTCCCTTTTCTCGCCGTCTTTGGTGCATACTTTTTGAAATTTTATCTGGCAACAAGCAAGGTACATGTCTTGGGCTCGAGTGCATGGTTTCTCACGCAAATTTCCAGCAATTCCGCAGACTCGAATCGGCATCAAAATCTCCTGTTCGTCTGTCCAGAGTAGTTCCATGCACTTCGCTGATATGTCGCCCAGATTTACACGCTATTCGGGACTACGGTGTCCGGTCTCATCACCGTGAGGGCCTATCGTGCCCAGGGCTTTTTCCGGTCCCAGAACGCCGCGTTTGTCAACGCATCCCAAGGCGCCCTTCATCACCGACTCAACAGTCAGCTTTTCCTTCGCGTCTTTTTGTTGTGGTTCCAAACCTTCCTCGCATGTGGCGTCGCACTGTTCAGTGTATGGCTCAGAGACACTACGTCTGCGCCGTTGTTGGGTGTTGCTCTTACAACGTCTGCCCCATTTGTTATTCATTCGTCCCCGTCCCTGAACACATTTCAGACTGGTCTTTTTGGGAGCAACGTTGACCGTTATGCTGACCTCTTATGCCGCACTGGAGAATGGTAGTATTGCTATTGACAGGATTGAGGAGTTCGCGAAGTTACCCAAAGAGGAGAAGATCGCTACCTCTGCTGAAATTGAGATTAATGACCATTTTTGCTGGCCGTCAGCAGGAAGCCTGACCTTCTCCGACTTCTCTATGAGATATCGGTACATTTTGACCCTTCTCACTCCTCATGATCTAATCTGTACCTCTTTCAGCGACGATCTTCCGCTTGCGCTTAAAAACCTCTCTTTCGACCTACAAGGCGGACTCAAAATTGGCATCTGCGGCCGGTAAGCGTCTCGGAATTTTAATTACGCAACCCTTGCTAATTCGGCGACTGGGAAATACAGCACTGGCTCCGGAAAGTCATCGACTGTACTCGCTCTGTTCCGAGGCATTGATCAGCACCTCGTCACTGGCAAGATTCTCATCGACGGCATCGATATATCGACCGTCTCTCTAAAACGCCTTCGCGAATCGATGAGGTGCGCCATTCCTGCTTCAACGTCCGCGATCCGAATTGAATTTCGTCTAGCATCGTCACCCAAGACCCATTCATGTGGCATGGGTCTATTCGCGAGAACCTCGACGTCACCAACGCATGCAGCGACTCCGAGATTTGGGAAACTCTTAAACTCGTCGAGATGTATGACGCGGTGTCTGCTCTGGTATGTAACATCCCCAATCTTGATCGCAACTTACAAAAAATCTATCATACAGGACGATAAACTCGACCATCTAGTTGTCGATGAAGAGAGCTTCTCGAAAGGTCAAAGACAGCTGCTTTGCCTCGCCAGGGCCCTGTTGCGAAAGAAGAAAATTATCGTCCTCGATGAGTCGACTTCAAGGTAGGTCAACGACATTTCTTTCGGCACCAGACCCTGATGTAACTTCTGAACCTTAGCATGGACCATATCACAGATGAAAAAATACGCCACGTCGTCGATACCCAAATGCAAGGTCTCACTGTCCTGGCCATTGCTCATCGGATATGTGTGTTCTCGATCCCAAATTATGTGCGCTTCTGACCACTTTTATCTCCCAGCGACCATCGTCAATTGTGACAAGGTATGTCTACTCCTAGTCATCAAGTCACGTCGCTTATATTTTCACCCAGATCCTCGTCTTGGACAGCGGTTCCGTGGCCGAGTTTGACGACCCCAAAGTGTTGCTTTCTAACCCCCAGTCCCGCTTTGCTCGACTTGCTGCAACTCAGGGCATTTACCATCCCGACCATGTGCCCAACGGCACTGCAGTCAAGGAACTTGGCGACGGAACGGTCATGGTCGCAGAGGATTTGGTAGACGTTTAGATAAGACTTTCATGTATCGTTCTGCGTTGTGATTCCTGTTAGAATCGCGTTAAATTCTTTTTCGTTCCTGACGAAACGAAGAAAAGAGAATCGCCCAACAATTGGATTGAAGCGCAGAGCAGCTCCAAAAACGACTTGAAAAAAGACACGGGAAGCGCTGCCCGCAAGTCAAAGGCAGTTCATAACAGAGGCTCGGATTGTTCGAACGACGCGTAACACAGGCATTGCCTAACTTGTCATCCATACTGAACTCGACTGAAATCCGCTCTCGTAGCCGACTATGCCCGATATAAATATTCGGTCCCGTCATTCCGTCAGTCGGATCCCGTTAATGCTCAGATTCACCGTCAAGAATCGGACTATTTGCTAGTTACTTTTCAAAACGAGTCCAGGTTTTTTTAGAATGTCACCAATTAGCGGGGACACCCTTCAAAAGGCACAGTACAAAGGTGACGCAGGATGCACAGCGCTCGCGGACGGCAAGGAAAACCGATCGGATCCATTCCACCCAAACACCCCACTACATCTGGCCACCCATACAAAAGCGACGTCCTCGTCGCATCCTCATACAGCCCCTCCCCCTTCTCTCCCCCATCCCATCGAATGTAGAGCACGGCTTAGCTTAACTGGCTACGATTAGATGCATAACCACCTGGGGCCAGCAGCTGGCGACCGTTTCGGGGAGGTTTCTCGCGAAACCCGGGTTCTCAATAACACTTCCTATTGGGGAGGGGTTTCTCTGAGAACCCGGGTTTCTCATTAGAATTATCCGTCCTCAATCGATTGATAAACTGCATGCATTCATATCCCAGACTTCGTGCCGTTCATAACAACAAGTCAAGCACTGAGGTTGCGAATCCCCGCCCCGTGGGACTCAAGTGGGACTCGCCTTAATTCCGGAGTCGGATTTAATCGACCTGGTTGAAATGCGCCACAGGGTCGTTATTTGCCGGCCGGGAATTACCGAGTCACTGCATTCAGTAGCCACAGTGCAGCCTCGGCAGATATAGCCGGACATGCGGCTAACCGGCTTAATCACACCTCCATCAACCTCCACAGCCCTGGGAAGCCCTCAGGGTCTGGCGAGGTCTGGCGAGGGCGTGCGGCGGCAGTCTGCCGAGCTTTGAATACCCGAGTACCCACGCTATGGCTACGCGAGCTAGCCATTAGCTCGCATCAGAGAGGGGGCTTCTCTGAGAAACCGGGTTTCTCATTAGAATTATCCATGAACACAGACAGAAATTATATATTTTCGCCTCCCCTCCTCCGCCGAGGACTAGACCATGTATCAAATAAGGACGTACTAGGAGCCGGAACGCTGCATCGCCTCAATATCGC
Organism: Mycena epipterygia; assembly: GCA_029281465.1. Lineage (NCBI taxonomy): Eukaryota > Fungi > Basidiomycota > Agaricomycetes > Agaricales > Mycenaceae > Mycena > Mycena epipterygia. Next base: position 142,858 of record JARJCQ010000021.1, on the reverse strand, counting down.
CTTCGCATCGTGGTAGCATCAGATTAGAATCTAATCTGATCATTAGATCGACGCTCAAGCGACATGTAAAATCACGGAGAGACCCGAGATCTTTAAGATCGGACTTCAACGCGTGCCACACCGCATGTTTTGGGGCGTACGACAAGAGGTGAGCGATCTCTGGATCTTTGAATATGATCTGGCGACGCGAATCACCGATGGTATACGTCGGATCGTCGGCATTACACAGCCACATCACTTCGTCCTGAGTGTTGAGTTGGGAGCAAGTTGGGAATAGAAGTATACAAAAGAGTGTAAAGGTGCAGGCAGAGGTAAATAGAAGTGGATATATGATCGGTTGCGAAATATCTTTGTGCTGGGCGAGAGAGCAAGCATTCAAGTGAGGTTTGACGAGTTGATGCCATCTGATGAAATTGCCTTTTCCAGGGGGGGGGGGGGTCGTGGGAAGTATTCAAAGATCCAGAGATCGCTCACCTCTTGGCGTACGATGCTCCGCTTGTTAGAAGGTCGGCTGTCACACAAAGATGGCGCTAAGCAGGATATATAGCAGCAAGGATTCGACAGAAGATACAGGTGCGATGGGAGGGATAAAGCTATAGCGACCAGGAAACACAGGTAAGATATAGTGCAGCGGTAACGAGGAACATGCCAAGGGAACGATGGACAGAAAGGGGTGCGGATACCAAGGGACTACCATGATAAGGAATTTCCTAATTAGGAGGAGGGGGGGGGGTCCCTCTGGGTGCTGAAAAATGTATTTCATACCTGTTTTCAAAACTCGTTGAAATGCACAGAAAAACACCTAGAAAAAAAAATGGAAATATTTACCAGCAAACTTGATCAACACTAGTTGAAGGAAAGTTTTCAGCATGCTCCTTGTGAGCTCAGACCTTGTTCAGTGAATATATGAGCCCTTTTTTGCCAAATCAGCTTCACTGAGTTGAATCATGTCACATCATATCATTCACGTGATTATCTCAGCCATCCTAGCGAGTTCACCTAAATGTGCCCTGAAGAGTCTGGAAGTGTTTGGAATTAATCTGAAATATGTTCGGTATAGTATATGCAACTCCCTGTGGTGTCTGGATGTCCTGGGAGCGGTTTCTGAAAATTTTCGATCTCCCAGAAAGGCAATTTGATGGCACGTGTCTGCTTACGTAGGGGGGAGGGTCTACCAAACCTCTGAAAAACGTATTCCTACCTTGGGTGTTTTTTTCGGGGATCGGTAGCCCCTTGGCGGATACCGTAACGGGGTAGAAGGCGTGACTGGCCATATTTCAACACCGCTAATTCACTTCAACAACACAATTATCGGACTGTAGCGTACTACCTGAGCTACCTTGCCAGTGACCCGTTCATCCCACTCTATTCTCCACCCGATTCCCACTGAATTTTCCCTCGAAATAACAGGCTGCGATGGAGTCGTCCCACTCGGAGGCTACCGCCGGGAGTATCAGGACCCCGGAATGTACTGTCGAAGGCTAGGTTCCCAAAATCGTGGATCCGGTGATTTTTGTCCGGACAGGTTTCGAGAGGATCTGGGTGTTTTTTGTCCGTCCTGGACCTAGCCGAGGCTGATGGGATCACCCAAAAAGGGTAATTTTCGCTCCCAGGACCGAGAAAATGCTAATTTTTTTCTTCTTGCCCTCTTTTTGGTGTTATTTTCGTCAAATTGGAGCGATTGAGCGAGGTTGCACACCAAATCAGGCCGAAGTAGGTGATTTCTCCAAAAAAAGTTCAACCAACCTCTCAAATTTTGTCCGGACAGGACCTAGCATTTTTACCTTCGACCCCCATTTTTGTCCGTCCGGGACCTAGGTTTGGAGGCCGAATTGTCAAATTTTTGTCCGGCGCCGGACCTGGCCTCCCAGGGTATATTCCGGGGTCCTGGAGTATCTGGTTGAAATGCGCCACAGTATCGTTGTTGACGGCCGGGTATTACCGAGTGTGAGTGTGAGTGCCGCACAGGTGTTGATCCCCGTTGATCCCCCAGCCCCAGCGCTGCCGTACGCATTTGTTTCCCGAATGTTAATCTCTCGGCTCTTTCCCCTTCAGGACTCGATTCTCACCATTAGCTTCTATTTGTCGGCGCCAGTATACCGGTTGTTCAGGAACATGTGTTGGAAGGTGTTGGATGTGAGTCATTTTATATATATTAAATCCAGGGTCAAAGGTACTACAGGGCCGCCGTGACACTGACAGTACTTAAAAACTTGACGATGGCTTGCAGTCGTCTTTCCTTCTCTCTTTGTCCCGCAGTCTCCCTGTAACCATGAACTCCGAGACGGTGTGTCCAGGACGCATCCCCGACGTGCAAATCCTAATGGGATTGCCAGAGTCCCCGACTTCCCCGACAAACGGCGCTCGCAATCGACTTTGTGATCATCGGTGCAGGGATGACCGGTCTAGCATGCGCAATTGCCCTCCGACGTGTTGGCCACCGTGTCCTCGTCATTGAGCAGAAAGAAAACATCGATGTTGTCGCTGTGCGTGTTGAAGGCGTAGATGCATTCATGGCTGACACCACCAACATAAAGGCGACGCAGGAAACGGTCCATATGTATCCGAATATCACGCGGGTATTCTACCATTGGGGATTCCGAGACGCCCTGCGGGCAATGACGAAGGAGGCGGAGAAAGCGGCGACTTTTAGTATGCGCGATTGTAAGTCTCATGTTACAGATTGAAACTTCGTCACGGATTTTCTGTCTTTAGTCGCGACTGGGAATATTATGGGCGTTGTACGGGAGCAGGATGAGAACACCGCGGAGGACATCGTGGGCGAGCTTCTTTGCGTCAATGTAAATCTCCTCCAGTGCTAATTCTGGAACCGCCTCAAACGAAACTACAGCACGGCGACCTACTAAAATATCTGTACGGTATGGCCATCTCTCTAGGTGCGCACGTGCGATTTTCCGCTCAGGCTGTCGCGGTCGACGGTGGGCAGCGTGTGCTGACGCTGTCATCGGGTGAAACACTTTACGCGGATGTGGTCATTGGCACGGACCTGCACGATGGAGTAACGCGGCCGCTATTGTTGGAGGAACAGGACGCTGGTGAAGTTGTAAATCCGACACCGATATCCGCGTACTAGTGCGTATATCCTGCAATTGTGCGACCGCGAGCTTACGCCTTGCAGTGCCACCATTCCTAAGGAACTGGTCTGCAAGGACCCAGAATTAGAGCAGGCGTTCTACGGGAACGACGAGGTTTTTATTCAGTTCCATCGATAGAATTCGCCGACTCAACCTCATCGCTGGGCAGTTTGGCTCATTTCTGTGGTTGGGGAAAGGATTGGCAGCGCGCATATGTCCGGCGGTACGTCTCCCTGATATGCAGCTTCCTTTTGCGAGTCCAATAAAGTTCTTGCAGGGACTGACACAGGCACTTTCAGTTGAGGTCTTTCAGGCCTGGTACGAGGGGAAGGCGAGCCATTCAGCTGTCGAGAGTTTGGACCGAGCCGTGCAGGACGCAGATCCCTTGTGAGTCCGCCGCCTCAGATGAAAATTCGCCCGTCTATATCGATACAGGTTGAAACGCATTTGCGCCCTCGCCCGAGTCTTCCCGTCCCTCAAGGTCGTCCCGTTCGGGGAATTTCAGCCGCTCGACGACTGGGTCTGCGAGAATGGCCACCTGCTCGCCATCGGCAACGCGGCATATCCGTTTTATGTGAGCCAAATTCCCATTGGCCGTCCCTTGAATGTCTCACCCACCCACTCACAGTCAGGCGCCGCCACCGGCATATCGGGGACGGGCTCCGAGGACAGTGCCGTCCTCGCGAAGCTCTTTTCGCACCTTAGCCGAAAGAACCAGATAACCGACTTCCTGCATGCGTTCCATGACCTGCGCCATCCGCGATGCGAGGCCACCGCGCAACTCTATCGCCAGGTAATAGCATACATCATGGGGTCCGGCCCGCCCCCAAAAGAGACAGCGCCTGACGCGCCCGAGGGGACGGGGTCTGGTCCGTCGATTTCTGAGGGAACAGATGTATGGTGGTATGATGCAGACGACCATGCAGAGGAGTGGTGGGTCGGCTGGGGTTTATTGAAGGAGAGGTCGATCGGTGCGGAGTTGGATATACCACCCCTTCACGTACAACGGGCTGTGGTTTGACTTTACTGCACTACAGGAGCTTGAATTCAAGTCGTATGCGTTTTTATGTAAAGATAAACGGACCCATCAACTATCTCTCGCCAGAGCTAGCAGACCACATAATCAGTTTTCTTCCCCGACTCTCTGGGTGATTGGCCGGCGTGCGCCATAGTTTCCCGCTCTTGGGTGTACGCCGCCGAATCTCATATTTTCAGGCGTATTTCTGTTACCTCACTACAGTTTGCAAGTGAGCGCAAGTGGAATCACTTCTTCGAGACATCGGATACTTCACCCCACCTCATTCGACACGTACGCCAACTTGACGTTAACGAGTCCTCTTCGCCATCTACAATTTTCCATTCACACATTTGTACGGAGTGTGCATCTATTTCATCTCCCCCAGACCCTCTTCCACACTTACTCCTCGAAAGCTGCTCAGCTTGCCCACTATTCGCCGCGTGCAGATCAATGGTACAACACCTTCCGCATTTTCGAAATCTGGGAACGATGCTCCCGCAGCCTGAAGCATGTGGAGGTTGACAGCTACCTGCAATCCACGGAGGCGTTTCATCCCAAATCTTCCCCGCCTGTTCTACTGGAATCGCTAACTCTACGCACCATCCACGACGTTGCGCTTACTCACTTCGATTTATCTGGCATAAGGAGTTTGTTCACGTTCATAACACAGAATAACTCTCCTCCCAGAACTTTGGCCCAGCCCTTCGAAAGCCTTGATTAATTCCTGCTGTATGTACGCTTCTCCTAACTGCATCAATACCACGCCTGACCTTTCCCAGTTGGCCCACCCAAGGCTCGACCTCTCTGCCTTCCCTAGGCCTAAGTTCTCCCGCATCTTCGTAACTACGAAGGCATGGCAGTACGTATTGGCCTCCTTCTTCACTATCAGGCCTTCCAGTCGTATTCTCAAGACATCAATCGTCGGCGAGTTCAACTGGTTGTCCTCCGATCAGCTTGACTCTCACCTGTGGAGCCTCCCTACCCCGCCTACGCTCGAGCTCGGGGTGACCCTCACCGAATATGCCCGTCTGATGCCATACTTTCCTCGATTTAATTTGAAAAACATGGCGCAATGCATTGCTTAAGTCTGTTGTTCTTTACCTTGTGCAACTATGGCGATAGTTATGCCGTTCTGACTACACCCGGGCTCCACGTGGTTCCAGGCAAGCCTCTTTTGTTCGACGACCCGCTGACCTTGGCTAATCGTCATTTGCAGAGTATTAAATGCATGCCATCATTCTAAGGGGATTTTTTCATGTATTCTGTCGCGTAAGTAATCGCGGATCGCATTCTTTGGAGGCCAGGCTGATTATGAGATGTGCTGAAGGAGAGGCTCCAGTAGGTGGAGATGGACGCGCCATCCGTCCTTAGATCAGCGAAGCGTAAAATAATTCCATCGTTCCACCGATCAAACGACATCCCATACATAGGTAGCCTTGTTTTATTAATGCTTAACCGGGAAACGCGAAGGGACTCGGATTCGAAAGGAGTTGACTTCGTCCGCACATCAACTGAACGGCGCATTCGGACCGAGATCCGACTTTCACGTGGCCCTTCGCAACTTTACCTCCGAGTCCTCCGTACACACGCGGGAAGCTCTCTCGACTTGTGCTCGACGGCGCTTATTCAAGCTTGGAACTGGAGGGTATGCGTCCACAACATTTCATCGACGTTCATCTTCTTCAAGGTGCCGTGCAATTCCCTACATCTCGGCCGTTTGGACGACACGAGAGCCCTACAGTGCCTCTCATCACATCACGGTTCCGCTTTTGGCAGTAAACAAGTCAAAACTTTGAAGTCGCTATAACATTATGCCCTCATCTTGGGTTGGTCTGAAAACACCTGGAAACACTTAAAGTAACAGTAAGGAACCCAGCTTGTGCTTGGTTAGTTGCTCAATAAAGATTTGACTTTTTCACCCTCAGAAAAGTGAAACAAACCCTAATGATGGCATCAAATTCCCATATCGGGTAGGGTTAGCCGTCACGTGCATTTCGGAGACGGCCGAGCGCCTGACCAGGGTTCACTTACAGGGACCCAAGGGCATCTCCAAATGCAAGGGTGAACACATCTAGAAGTGTTCTAGATGTGTTGAACTTGATCATGGCCAGGAAACCCACCAGGAGACAATTTTATTTTTTTCGGACCTCGAAAAAAGTGAAACACCGTGGGAAAAAATGAGGTTTTAGTGTCAAACGCATTCTTTTGGCCGGTTTCGTGGCTAGGAAAATCACAAAAAAATCACAATTTTTTTCTTCCGTGCCCACGGCACGTGTTGGAGAAGTGATGAGAGGCACTGTATCCTCTGGGACAGCGAATGCACTTGCAACACATGAGGGACATCCGATGGGATCTTCTGCGGGAATCTTCGACTGGTACTCAACGCCCAAACAAAGGGACCAAAGCCTCAACGTCAGATACCCGAATTTTGCGCATCTTGCTTTTCCTACTGGCTCATCCCAAGCGCAAAAAAAAAAAGCTATGTGTTAAAAGATCCGCCCGCATTAATTACCGGCCGGGAATTAAACTTGTACCTGGTGAATATCTTGAAGGATCCTCAAACAATCGGTATTCCACTAAGTCGTCAAATAATCTGCCAAAAAAGGATTCCCTGCAATATCGCAAGAGGCCGCAAGCAAATGATGCTGGTGGCTCTGTTTTCTTTGTTTCGGCTCGGTTGTAAGTGTGGCAAGTCGTGCGGTCACGTTTGTTTGCACAAACTTGCTTGCACATTTCGTCGCGTGCTTTGGCTCCAAACTCTTCCCCCGTCGCCATTACTCAAAGATTGCAGAGCAACGAGTCACCTTACGGAAGATGGAAATCATTCAATATACGCTAGAAGAGATAGCATGGATTTTGGTTCAGCCAGACGTCGATCGGACACCAACAGCGGACGAGAGAAGTGCTTTGGAGGCTGCGTCCCAAAGCGCTCATGCACTGGAATGCGCTTTGAACGAGCCTGGATTATTGCTGCCACAGGGGATAGACCACCATGAGTTCGCCCCGGCAGGACTGCCCCCCTTGCCACGGTGGCCTCTGGCAACAGACGCGTCAAGTCATGTACCTGCCACCGACATATCGTCCGCCTCCCGTGTCCGCCTCCCTCATGCTCAGTACCCCCCATACATCATATCCTGTGACACTCACACAAATGTGTCGCAAGCTCGAGCACGACCTCCCGCGGTCCCGTACCCTAGCCCGGCGCAGGGTGGTTTCCACCGAGTTCCAGAGCGCGCTGCACCTCCGCTCTTCAACGCGTTTCCAGCACAGGCTTTCGGCGGACATGGTCTCGGCAATGGGGCATATTTCCCCACTTCGCAGATGGCGATTCCACAGTGGCACTCTGAAATCTCAGCGTCTTCCAGCCTGAGTGGCGCGCTTGCTCCCTTTCCCAGGGTGGAAACCGCGACACCCTATTGGGACCCTTCCTCTGTCATGCCGTACATGCAGTCGACAGTATTCAGACACCACCCTCCCGGACCTGACCAATTTCCTTGCGCCACCAAAAATTAACGGGGGAATGAATCGGTATGTCCTCCACCTTATATACCCCACCCGCGATCTCAATTTGCTATTCGATCCCACAGAGCACGCTCCACGCAGGTCACAAGGTCGCGTCCCAAGAGGTTATTATCCATTGTTTTATTGTCTTGCATCTCACTCATTTCTCTCCGTGCAGTCCCATTAGAGGACAACAATACGGCCCGGGTAGCTCTGGAGATGCGCGTCGTCGGGCGCCGGGGTATCCGATCGCGAACTCCGGGTATGTTGATTTAACCACTCGGGGTCTTGTCTGACATTGCCATTGTCTGATCATCCCGGGCCACTTCTAGGCCCACATCTCCACCTCCCGCTTCCGATGCTGTCTGGGAGTTCATACCTTATGAGCTCCCTCCTAATCCTGCGCCTTCGTCCGAGCTCCAAGTAGCTTCAGCATCTCAGCCCGTTGTGGCCCCTCGCTCGTACGTGCTCCTTCTTTCAGAACAGAGGATTTCGCGGCTGGCCCCGGGACACGCCGTCCATCAAAAGCACGCAGTGCTTCCAAAGCTAAACCCGCCGCGGCTGCGACACAGACGAAGCCAAACATGGTGAAACCTAAGACCAGTGTCATGCCACCGCTCGTCGAGTCGCTTGCAGCATCGGCATCTGGGATCAGCAGGTGCGTTTCCCCCCCGTTTCTCAGGGAGTTAACACTCACATCATTCCATAGCGCGAGGTCGAAGAAGAGACGCGCACCCACGGAGCAACCAGCTCCCGTCATTCCTGCGTTAGTACTTTATTCCTTGATCCTAAGTCCTCGACGCTGAGCACCATTACAGAACCACTGCCGTCCCAACACCGCTCTCGAGACCCAAGCACCCTGTGACACCTGCGGACAAACTACCTGTCGCGAATCTTGTCGCGTCAGCCTGGCCCGACCACGAGAACCATTTTTACACCTGCATGGTGCGCGAGTCCACCGACGGCGTCCCCGATACGCACAAGACACACGATATCGACGGCAAAATGGACCATCTCCGGAAACACCTCGAACTCGAGCACGGATTCCCCATCTTGGAGACAAGGAAGCAATACAAGGAGGCTAAGCGACCTTCCCGGAGATCGCATGTGTGTGGGGTGGGCCGTCCCCGAAGCAGCGGTGCGAGTATAGATGCAGCCAGGATAAGATGCCGCTGCACATCTGCAAATTCCATTTGAGGGCGGATTGGATCAGATGTCTTTATTGTAACGAGATGTTCGAGCGGAAACCGGACTACGAAGAGCACTTCTGGGGATGCTAGGATTATCTTGGGACTGCCGTCCCAAGTGAAGGATCGTCGTGGAAGCGCAGGCGGGTGGTGGATGTTGATGCGGAATGAGTCGAGCGCGGGGCTCATCTTTTCGACGATATGACATACAGCTTCCTATCAACAAAAGTAAGTATGTTATATCATATTTCGGCTTATACCTATCTTGCGGAACGTAATTTTACCATGCTCCATGTACACCTGTATTTATTAAATGCAGTTCTTGGAAAAATCTGGGACGGAACCATCCACCAACTGAAAGTTTTTGTATTGAGTGCTGTCGAATCAAGTGATAGAATGTCGTTCCCGCCGAGAGAAAAACCTATATATGAGGATTCAGACTCCACCAGTGGACTTCTCGGCAGCTAAGAACTAGATAGAACCAGTGCAAGTCAATTGAACCAAGAATTGAACATGGTTTTTCTGAAATAAGCACCAACTTGCTACTGAAGCTCGGATGGCAAAGTTTTACAATTTAACACCGAAGCCACTCAACAATTGCATACTGAATTTCTTTGGAATTTTTCCAGATAACGGTGTGGAAATTGAAGAGCCAGACCAAACTCGGACATTCATTCCCACCCACGGACCCGTGTGACGACTGTGACCTGCCGTCTCTCGGCGACGATCTTTTTGTCCTCCGTGAGCAATGGGGGATAGTCGGCAGGGATTCTTCAAACCGTTTAACGCGGCCCTCGATGCCGACGCCGCCAACAGAATGTTGCCGAACTGTCCGCAGCTTCTGAAGTCCTCAAGTCTGAATGCGCCTCTCTCCGAACCGAGGGCATTCTCTTCAAGAATTGTCCACGAGGAACGTGTCGCGCGAGCGGCCGAGCAGGGGGTGATGCGTGCGGAAAGAGTGACATTCGAAGAACGCGAGCAATGTCTGTGCGCAGAGCAAGCTGTGATCGTGCGCGACAGAGAAGCGCTCACCATCAAGCTTGAAGATATCCAACAGACGGCCCAGCGAAAACATCGAGAATCCATTAAATCTGAGGACCTACCGAAGTAATATTGTGCGTCTCAATCTCCTACGGAGCCCTGAGCACTAATCGATTTTCAGTCGGCCCTGGTGGAATCATCGTCGTCAAACGTGAACCAAAGGTCACCCAAGTAAAATCCGAGTTCTCGCGTCCAGATCGTAAGTTCGGTTCCATTTTCCACTATGAATTGACATGTAATGATAGTCATAGCTACGCCATTCACACCACGTAAACGTGAACGTCCGAAGGATGACATCAAGTTTAAAGCGGAGGAACCTAGAAGCAAAGTCCCCAAACCCCAGCAAAGCGAGCCTAGGCCGACCGGGAGCGCGCAAGGTGGAGGCTGTCATTACGCGAGCCCCCAGGGTATCTGTGGCTTCGAATTCTTTGGGGCCATCCGCTGCGTGTCTTGTAGTTCCTGTGTCGAATGTAGTACAAGTTCACTTCCTCACGGTCGGTCGTTTTCTCGGCACACAATCGACGGTGGTGTTGCGGAGGGATACACTGGTGGGCCTCGAGCCTTCCGCACCCACAAACACCGTGGTTTCGCATCCAGGTCTATTCCAATACTCACAACTCATCGTAGGTGTCTGTGCACCATTGAGCACGCCTCTGTTAATGACCTGTTATGAATGGGCCCAGAATGGACGTCTACACAGTCGAACCTGTGGTCAAATCAAGTGTATGAGACAACACTCGGCCAGTTTTTGCTCTGCAACACGTTAATTGATGAGAGCTGACCGAAGTTAAGCTCAGAGAATGTTCAAATTACCTAATGAGCCAACTATATCTTATTTTTTGAGTACTTTATCTGCTGAACATACGTTGATCACCCTCCGTTTGAATCTCCCCTTTCACATGAGCTGGGGGCAAGTTTTGGGTGCAACTTGAGGCCTCAATACATGAACCTTATGAAAAGTGATATTCAGTCATTTCCAGGTCCACTTTAGACTAAAAATTCCATAAACACCCTCTGCAATGATTTTGGGAGGTTCCGTGGGCTGCTCGTTGAACCTGCGGCATCTTCCGGGGGGCACCCACGTGGAATATTACCCGATTTTGACATCACGTGGTAAGTAGGTCGGTATTTTTTCCAAAAACAGCATAGGGTGTGATAATTTTTTTTCAAAACCCCCTTGCGTGCAGCTATCCACCCTAGCAAGCCATTCCGCCCGTCTGCACTATCAAATAAGGACTTACCACGAGCCGGAACGCTGCATCGGCTCCGCATCGTGGTAGCATGATCAGATCGACGTTCGGGACATGTAAATTAACGGAGAGACCCGAGTTCTTTGACGTAACTTGAGAATGCATGGGCGCCGGACTTCAATGCGTGCCATGTACACCGCGTTTTGGGGCGTACAATGCTCTGCTAATTTACTTCAGCAACACAATTATCGGATTGCAGCGTACCTGAGTTGCCTTGACCCATTCATCCCACTCTACTCTCCCTCGAAATAACAGGCCGCGATGGAGCCGTCCCACTCGGAGACTACCGCCGGGACCAGACCCTTAATATAAGACGTGCCATAGGAACTGGGAGCACATACCTTTCCTCCAAAATCCTTCGAATCCTGGGTCCAAACGAATCTATCTCCCCGCCGAAACAATAATGAGAGCAGATTTCATGTGGGCAGAATGGGAGCTCGTGGTATGACAACTAGTAGCTTCACATTGAATCAGGGTTTAACAATGCCTCTCAGTCACTTGCCCAGTCCGCATGCGGTTTCGATGACGTGTGCGCTGTCGTGGATGGCTCACGTATCTGTTGTTGACGGCCGGGAATTACCGAGTGTGAGCAGTTGATCCCCGTTGATTCCCCAGCCAGCGCTGCCGTAAGCGCATTTGTTTCCCAAATGATACATCTCTCGGCTCTCGCCCCTTCAGGACTCGATTCTCACCGTTAGCTTCTACTGTACCATTCCGACCAAAGGTTCAGTGACGGGTGACATCGACACTTTTTTTGATGTGTGCAAAAATCGCCTTGAATCGAAATAAAATTTATCGGTCGTCTCGGCTGAATTTCTTCTAAAAATAGTGAAACTTTGGTCGAAATAGTACAGTATTCGTGTTGGACGTCAGTTATTTTAGTTGATTAGATCCAGGGTCAAAGGTGCCACAGGGCCGCCGTGACAGGATCATACTTAAAAACTTGAGGGTGACTTGCAGTCGTCTTTCCTTCTCTCTTTGTCCTGCAACCTCCCTGTAACCATGAACTCCGAGACGGTGTGTCCAGGACGCATCCCCGAGGGGCAAATCCTGATGGGATTACCAGACTCCCCGACTTCCCCAGCAAACGGCGCTCGCAATCGACTTTGTGATTATCGGCGCAGGGATGACCGGTCTAGCATGCGCAATTGCCCTCCGACGTGTTGGCCACCGTGTCGTCGTCATTGAGCAGAAAGGAAATATCGATGTTGTTGCTGTGCGTGTCGAGGCGTAGATGTATTCATTGCTGACACCGCCGACATACAGGCGACGCAGGAAACCGTCCATATGTATCCGAATATCACGCGGGTATTCTACCATTGGGGATTCCGAGACGCCCTGCGGGCAATGACGAAGGAGGCGGAGAAAGCGGCGACTTTCAGTATGCGCGATCGTAAGTCTCCGGGTTACAGATTGAAACTTCGTCACGGATTTTCTGTCTTTAGTCGCGACTGGGATTATTATGGGCGTTGTACGGGAGCAGGACGAGAACACCACGGAGGACATCGTGGGCGAGGTCCTTTGTGTCAACGTAAGTCTCCTCCAGTGCTGATTCTGGAACCGCCTCAAACGAAACTACAGCACGGCGACCTACTAAAATATCTGTACGGTATGGCCATCTCTCTGGGTGCGCACGTGCAATTTTCCGCTCAGGCTGTCGCGGTCGACGGTGGGCAGCGTTCACTGACGCTGTCATCGGGTGAAACACTTGACGCGGATGTGGTCATTGGCACGGACATGCACGATGGAGTAACGCGGCCGCTATTGTTGGAGGAACACGACGCCGATGAGGTTGTAAATCAGACACCGATATCCGCGTACTAGTGCGTATATGCTGCAATTGTGCGACCACTAGCTTACGCCTTGCAGCGCCACCATTCCTAAGGAGCTGGTCTGCAAGGACCCAGAATTAGAGCAGGCGTTCTATGGGAACGATGAGGTCTATTATTTGTTCCATCCATCGAATTTTCCCCCTCATTTTAATTGCCTGGCAGTTTGGCTCAATTATGTGGTTGGGGAAAGGAGTGGCAGCGCGCATATGTCCGGTGGTATGTCTCCTTGATATGCAGCCTTCTTTTGCGACTCAAATACAACCCTTCCAGGGATTGGCACAAGCGCTTTCTGTTGAGGTCTTGTATGAGGGGAAGGCGCGCCATTCAGCTATAGAGGGTTTGGACCGAGCTGTACAGGATGCAGACCCCTTGTGAGTTCGCTGCCTCGCATGACCATTCCCCCGTCCATATCGATACAGGTTGAAACGCCTTTGCGCCCTCGCCCGAGTCTCCCCGTCACTCAAAGTCGTCCCGCTCTGGGCATTTCAGCCGCTCGAGAACTGGGTCTCCGAGAACGGGCACCTGCTCGCTATTGGCAACGCGGCATATCCGTTTTTCGTGAGCCGTTCTTCCCATAAGCCCTCCGCTGAGTGTCTCAACCACTCGCAGCCGGGCTACACCACCATGTCCGGGATGGGCCTCGAGGACAGTGCTGTCCTCGGGAAGCTGTTCTCGTACCTTAGCCGCAAGAATCAAATAACCGACTTCCTGAACGCGTTCTATGAGATGCGTCATCCGCGATGCGAGGCCACCGCAAAATTCCATCAGCAGATATTCGCATACGTGATGGGGTCTGGCCCGTCCCCAAAAGAAACATTGTCTGCCTCGCCTGAGGAGGCGGGGTCTGGTCCGTCGATTGCTGAGGGAACAGATATATACTGGTACGATGCGGACGACCACGCGGAAGAGTGGTGGGTCGTCTGGGGTTTGTTGAAGGAGAGGTCGCTCCATGCGGAGTTGGGTGCCACTCACACCTCTTGAGGAAAGAGATTTCGTTTAACTTGACCGGCACGAACAACGCCGCTCCGTATCTGATTGTCATTTTGGTTTGTCAACCTCAACGAATGGCGGAATCGAGGCTTCTCCAAGTTATATGTTCCGTTGGTCGCCTTCGATTGCTCAATTTTCAAACTCTATACAGGGAGAAAAACCCTCTACATCCATTTAGTTAGTCTCTTATAAACAGATGCTACAAACTATGATCGTACCTCGCATGTTTGTACTGTTATATGGCGATGTATTTGATACAATATAAATCAAAGCAGGGTTATTCCTGCGCACTAAAGTCTGGCCTCAAACTCCTAGCCCCTACTTCAACTAGTCAATTTCAGGTGCAAGAGGATGCCCAAGAGTCCCACTAAACAAATCAGCCTACATATAGAACTTGAACCAGGAGCCGATTAATTCCTGGGACCTGGTCTTAGCTTGCCCGAACTTCGCATCTCGAAATTATAGGCTTTATTTTTTCTTGGTGCGCAGACGGAAATAGGGGTCACACAGCCACAGCCTGATCCGGATCAGAAGATCAATTCTCGGGACCGAATCTTCTCGACTGTCATGCCCGCTTATTTGGCACAAGAACTGCTTGACTGCATCGTCGGGGAGGTTCAAGACAGAAAGACGTTGAAGGCATGGTCATTGGTAGCCAGATCCTTCACTGGCTCCAGCCAACGCCGCCTCTTTCGCTCGCTCTGCTTGTTTACAGGCAGACTTGAAATTCACCCGACCCTGCTAGGAATCGACCACCTTACTGCCTTGACATCCTTCGAGAGGGCCCTCGAGCTCTTTACGATAACGTGGGTAAGGCCGACAAGCGGCAGAGCCCGCTACCTCAAGTCTGTACATTTCTGTAAGGAAAATATCATTCATGAACTGGGAAGCATAAGCATAAGTGGAAAATAATGAGTGTACCTATGGTACTAACGACTTGCAGTGTTCTTTTTTGGCAGGAAAAATCAATAACACTGTCGGTGTTTTTAGCCGGGAAAATCGATCCACGGTGTCGATTCTCGAAGGTGTCGTCGATGGAACAGTGCGGATATATTGAAGATTTACAGCAGATCACCGGGGCCACATACTGAGGCATTTAAAGATGAATTTTCTCACCATTGGCATCAAGGATAATGTGTATAGAACAGCTTGTGATAAATCAGCGGAAGAAGAAGAAAAGTAAGCGAGAGGTAAAACGGTCAGGGCGCGGAGGAGACGAATCATCCACGAATCAGTGCGTGCACGGGTCAAATATGCTTCAAAGAGGTCATCTGCTTTGAATCAAGTCAGATCACGATGAGCTATGGGATGGAGCGCAATTCATTGTCCACAGTTCGAATACAGATATACAAGAGTGGTGACAGAAAAGAATTTCGCCGACTCTCCACAAATTTGGTGACTCTGTGCTGCGCGGCAGGAGGACGCGGATAAAGGAGCAAAATGTAGAGCCACTGTTGCAGATACACGAGAAACTCGGAGCATCTGTGATATACGGTGGGTCCTTTTAAACAGAACAGCAGGAAGAAGCAAACCAGAAATAAACATGTCATATCGGGAGAGCCCATCTGACAAGTACGGCTTTGAGGGTGGGATATGCGGCCAGGCAGAGCATTGATGTCAGCTTCCATAAGAGAGCCTCTTCCTTATTAATTATCATGGTGCTCCTGAACAGAAGAACCTAGAATAAATTGGGTTGAAATGTGATACTGTAACAGAAATACAGGTCGGCGACCAGACGAGAGTGAAGGGTACATCAATTTGCATGCCATTCGGACTGAAAAGAAACTAATGATACAGAGGGAAGCGAGGTTCCGCGAGACAGCTGCATGTCCACGGTGCAACAGGTGTCGCCATAGGGGAGATAAAGAACACCCCAAGCACTGGCAGAGTCAGTTCAAGACCCAATCGAGAGCACAGAGTTTGCGAGATGAGAATCAAACAATGTCGCGAGAGGTAAGTTTCAGAAGGTAGCACCAGCAGGCATGATGGAACACGAAGGAGAGCTAGGGGGCCCAGGGGAGAGAAGGAAGAGCGAAGACGCCGGCTGCCACAGCGGTTTTCAGCGGCAGCAATTTGACAGTAGTCGGCTTCACATCCGAGGTTTACGCAAAAGAGATGAGCAAATCGTGATTTACTGCAGGGCCTAAAATTAGGGCGCTCATAAGACCCTTACCTAAAGGTAGCGGGAATTTCTCCCCATCTGGGAAGCTATGCGAAAGGCATGCATCTTGGTCTAATCAACTCTCAGGACTTCGGCGTTGTGGAGAGTGTACTACGCATGGCTCCACAGATCACGGTCTTGGGGATCTTCGGCAATAGAGCAACCAGCGGCAGATTGCATTGGGGAAGTTTCCCCGTCAGTCTTGCAGCATTAATGAAAGAGATAGCCCTCCGACCAACTGTTCGATCCATGATCTTGCGGTGGATCGCAGGCGTCCCGTCATCCCTCATCCTTGTCCCGTCATTCCGGGCGCTTACACTTCACGATGTTTCCATCGAGGAGGATATTACATCGACGTCCCCGTTCATTTCACCCCTGCTACACCCAGCCCAATCGAGCGATCTTGAGGTTCTCGTTATCACACCCGCATGCTCACAGGTCCATAAATCTGCAATTCAGATGGATACGTCCGGTCATCTGACTGGGCTCCGGAAGCTCTCATTGCCTGGCATCCTGAGCGACGATCCGGCGGGCTGGATGCCCTTCATGTTGAAGTCAGATTTCCGGCACACCCTGAAGCATCTAGAACTCTTGTTCGTATTCACAGCGAGTAAGAATACCGTCATGTTCTGTCCATTCCTTCTCACACCTGGTCCTAGGTAATCTCGTACGCGAACTCCCGCCGTTTCCGGCACTTACATCCCTCGAGCTCGTATTTGTCATCTACGACCCGATCCTTCCGGATACCCTCGATGCCGCACTTAGCAATCTCCACACTGTCGCCCCTCTTCTCGAATATCTTTCGGTGGCCTTAAAAGGATGGATCGCTCATGGTACTTGGGCCAAAAACTGCGAACCCTACCCACTGTTTGCATCCCTCGATTTCATGAAGCGATTGCCCGCTCTGCGGGAGGTTCACTGTTCTCTGGCCATCAAAGATTGTGTAGATACTGGTTTCGAACAGCACATGGGAGACAAATTTTCTGGCCCCATGGAGGCTGGCATCCTCACTTGCTCGATACTCTGAGTCGCGCCTTTTGGTTTCTTGGGTGGTGAGTAATCATCTGCCAAAACACTGTTTTTGTGCGCCTCTGGCTCGTTCATTTTTCCTCAGTGTTTATACAAGTAATGCAATCCATGTATATCTACTTTTTGTCGCTACTGCGTAGAAACGAACATTTCTCCTTGCATTCTGCTTCTTCTACCCTAAGACGGCATGGTTTTAAAGACGCACCCAAGTATTGACGATGGCTGTCGCACCTATCTCAACACCTCACATGTTCTATCAGTCCCAACTTTCTCCGTTTGCTTCGCTCTCAATTAGCTTGCTTTCTCTCTTTGACGCCCCGGAAGTTTCTGTATCGTCGCAGCCGCTTTTGCGTCGCCGATGGCGCCGTGATATCCCAGCTCCTTCTTTTTCAAATCGAGTTGGAAACCTAGAACGTCTGGGGCATTTACACACGAGTGACTCGAAGCTGTTGAAATAATTAAAGAACCTCACTTCCCCCACGCGTGTATGTTCAACGTCCCTTCCAAGAAATTGGTTCACGCTCGACTTTAAACATCTTACGCTTACACTTGCGTCCAAATATGAACCATGATTAATCATCAGACCATGTGTTTATTGGATCCTCAAATTCAACCAACTCCTCGCGAAATTAGACTAGCTCATACTTTTTTACTTTTCTCCTCTCTTTCCGTCAAAACTCGCAGTTTGCATTAGGATTGTTTTGCACATTTGACATCGGTGTTGCAATCAATCGAGCTGGTTACTCGCGATCTCAGTTGGGTGCAACCAGATCTCACTTCTACTGCGTTCTCGCCTTTCTACCGCTCGGAAAGCTCCTTCCAACCTCTCGCTCTATGCATCACTTGTACTGCTTGAGTTTTGCCGGTCGACGTTATGGATTTTTCCCGATGGCAAAGTTGTGATTACGTACTCAAGGAGAGCTGACTCCGACATTCACGTATTTTGGCATCCACAAAAAGGTGGGGCGAAAATGGGGACCAGCTCTCTCAGGACTCGTTAGGGTAAATCAGCGCCAAGGTTCAGATAAAATTCGACCGCCCTCACAAGTAGTGACCGGGGGCCTAGAGTTGTCGTTTGTCTCAGCAGGTTGCGTGAGGGTGAAAATAATAAACCACTGCTTTGGAAAACGCTCAGCGGCCCTTGCGTAGGAACTTCTTTACTTTGAATGTTTATACGACGCTTATTCATGCCCACCAGAGGTTGAACAGAAAAAATAAATTTCAGCAACCTCAAAAGACCGTCGTAGAGCTGCCAAGGCGCAAGGCCGCGTGGATCACAAAAGCAGTGCAAAATTTCCCTGTGTTTATATTTACGACATTTTTCATTCTCTTCTCCTCCTTTTCCTTTCCATCAGATCTGCCACACTCACTAGCATTACAAATCTACTGGCGTTCTCGCTGCGGCTGCCGGATCTGCGACGCCCTTCGACCCGGGGTTCAACATCTCCGCCGTGGCCATACTCGCGCGCTTTCTCCCCAGCCACTCCTGGAAATACGGCACCGCCGCCCAAACGCTCCTCGAGCTGCACAACCCGGCGTACTTCATCTTCGGGCAGTCGCCCTTCCCTGTGCCCGCGCTCTCTCCAGCCCACATCCCCTCTCTCGCATACACCATGGAGAAGATCATCCTGGGGACAGGTGCGAGACGGAGCCGGCGCGGTGGGCGATCCCGCAAGTCTGGACGTGGCGGCGGTTATGCTGGGGAAGACGAACGCGAGTTTTGCCATCCACTTGCTTCTTGTGGCTGTGTGGGCTCGAGCACCGCGTGTCTTTTTCCGCTGAGAACCAGAAGATTGCATCTTTGCTTATCACTGGAATTACAACATTTGGAACCGTACGTCTTTCTGATCATATTCATGGGAAAAATCCTGAAATGCAGATTTATTAAGTGCTGCTCGTGTTCGTAACACAAACGCTTTTTACGCGAAGCAACCCCCAGAGGGATCGACCCCTAACGGCCACTCCCGACAACGCTGTCGCATGGGCGGGACTCGGGTTCGCCATTGTTCATCTCTGGCACCAAAAGGTGATCCCTGCGTCGATCATTAGCATCTTATCCGTCTTTATGGGGGGTAGTACAAATACGGGATGTGGTGTAGCAAAGTCAACCCATAGCCCGTTCTACGTGAAGGGGGGGTAAAGTCAACTCCGCACCGATCGACCTCTCCTTCAATAAACCCCAGGCCACCCACCACTCCTCCGCATGGTCGTCTGCGTCATACCACCATACATCCGTCCCATCAGTGATCGTTGGAGCAAACCCCGCCTCCTTGGGCGAGGCGGACGATGTTTCTTTTGGGGACGGGCCGGACCCCATCACGTACGTCAGCACCTGGCGATGCAGTTGCGCGGTGGCCTCGCATCGCGGATGGCGCATTTCATGGAACGCGTTCAGGAAGTCAGTTATCTGGTCCTTTCGGCTAAGGTGCGAGAACAGCTTCGCGAGGACGGCACTGTCCTCGAGGCCCATCCCGGACATGGCGGTGCCGCCTGGCTGCGAGTGGTTGAGACATTCAACAGAGTGCTTATGGGAAGAACGACTCACATAAAACGGATATGCCGCGTTGCCAATAGCTAGCAGGTGCCCGTTCTCGGAGTCCCAGTCGTCCAGGGGCTGCAACACGAATAGTGGGATGAGCTTGAAGGACGGGGCGAGGGCACAAACGCGTTTCAACCTGTATCGGTATGAACAGCAAATTGTGGTCCAAGGTGGGCGAACTCACAAGGGGTCTGCGTTTTGGATGGCTCGGTTCAAACCCTCGGCAACTGAATCGCTCGCGCTCCCCTCGTACCAGACCTGAAAGACTTCAACGGAAAGCGCTTTTGTCAATCCCTGGAAGGACTCTGATTTACTCGCAAACGGAGGCTGCATGGTAGGGACGTACCACCGGACATAACCGCCCCGACAATCCTTTTCCCATCCACATGATTGAGCCAGACTGCCCGGAGATCAAGATGAGTGAGCGAATTCGATGGATGCACGGACCTCATCGTTCCCGTAAAACGCCTTTTCTAGTTCTGGGTCTTTGCACACTAATTCCTTAGGAATGGTGGCGCTGTATGTCGTCAACTCTCAGTCGCACAGTTGGAGGATAGGCGTACTAATAGCCGGATACCGGTTTCGGATTCTCGACCTCATCGGCGTCCTGTTCCTCCAGCAATATTGGCCTCGTCACTCCATCGTGCAGGTCGGTGCCAAAGATCACATCCGTGGGGAGTGTTTCACCCGATGAGAGCGTTAGCACACGCTGCTCGCCGTCGGCCCCGACAGCCTGAGCGGAAAATCGTACGCGCGCACCCAGAGAGATGGCCATACCGTACAGATATTTCAGTAAGTCACCGTGCTGTAGTTTCGTTTGAGATGGTTTCAGAATCAGCACTGGAGGAGCCTTACATTGACACAAAGCAGCTCGCCCACGATGTCGTCCGTGGTGTTTTCGTCCTGTTCCCGTACGATGCCCAGAATATTCCCGGTCGTGACTAAACATGAAAAGCGGTCAGCGAGTTTCAATATCTCATCTGGAGATTTACAATCGCGCATGCTGAAAGTCGCCGCTTTCTCCCTTTCCGTGGTCATTGCTCGCAGGGCCTCTCAAATCCCCAATGGTAAAATACCCTGGTGACATTTGGATACATGTGAACGGCTTCTTGCGTCGCCTTGATGTAGCTCGTGTTAGCAATGAATACATCTCCGCATTGAATACGCACAGCGACAACATCGATGTTTTCTTCCTGCTCAACGATGAGGACGCGGTGACCAACACGTCGGAGGGCAATCGCACAGGCTAAACCTGTCATCCCTGCGCCGATAATAATAAAGTCGATCGCGAGCGCCGTTTGTCGGGGCAGTCGGGGAGGCTGTCAATGGCATTGGGATCTGCGGGTCGAGGAGGCGTTTTAGACACACCGTCTCGGAGTTCATGGTTCCAGGGAGGTTGCGGGACAGAGAGAGAAGGAAAACCGACTGCAGGTCACCTTCAAGTTGTTAAGCACTACCACTGGGGCTCTGCAGCGGTACAGCACGCGAGGTTCGAGCGAGAATTCTCGTAGCGTCTGTTTATAAGAGACTACTGCAACGGTATCTTTGACCCTGTATTTAATCAAAAGAATGGCTGATGTTGACGTTGAGAGGCGAGTAGAGAGTGAGAGACTGAAGATAAATTAAGAGCTCAACAGGGTCTCCTCTCGGAACTCGCCGAGCTATTGTACTCCGCTATACCACAACCGTGGATATGTTAACAGCGACAATGCCGAAATCTTCCCCTTTTGGTTTTCATATCCGGATCCGTTCCTAATGGTCTGACTGCGGGGCTTTAAACGGGAGTGCCCAGCACATGCAGAAGTAAAGAGTTGGCTGTAGCTCAGCTGCCATGTATTCAGATTGCCCACACAGTCAGGAAAACATGAAAACCTTGAGATTCTTGTAATAATGGGACAGAGATGGAAATAAAGGATAAATAGTGTGTAGACAGTTCTCGTAGAAAAAACTCTAGGAGGCGAATCAGAGTCAGTGCCGTCCTGTGTATTCATGCCCGAACCATCTCGACACCTTCGAGTTGCCATGGCCTGAAACAAAAAATACACGGAGAAGTGGAGAGGTTTTGTGCTCGAAAACCGTCAGAGCAATGTAGTAAGAGGAGAGATAGAGGAGACGATGTTTTGAACCTGGTTCATTTCGACCGTAAGCTCAGGTGACAGACGGAGGGTCATGAACTGAAACTATTTGGTACCGGTGACGGCAAACTTTTGTGGCGAACATTTCACCCCCACACTTGCCGGATTACTATTTATGGCAATTTTCATGTGATTGCCGAGGAATAAACACCTTGAAAAGGGAACGTTAGGTGATGGGTGACATGGCCTACGGTCGAAATAGTACAGTAGAAATAATCCATATGAGAAATAAATTTGTAGCCAGTTTTTACCTACGGCAAAGTGTTCGCCGCATTTTTTGAATTCCCGCAGACTGGTTACGGGTCTGTGTTCGAATTGTGTGACCTTACCAGTATAGTAAATCCTACCCCAGAATTGAGGCGAGTCCCACAGGGCAGGTATTTGAAGCCTCAGTAGTAACTTGTTATTATGAATGGTATAATATGGAGTCATTACAGCCATTTGCAGTACCGAAGGCGCGGTCGAAAATTTTCTGATTTGGGACATTTTCAAAGAATTATCTGTAACTCAGTCAGTTCTTCATGGATTTGGATGAAACCATGCTAGATAATTCGGGCCAATTCATACGGAATTAGTGATAGAAAGGATTTTGTGAAAATATGTCATATTGGATGATGTAGGATTTTGGGCCACTTTTGGGATAAATGCGTTCTAGTGAGGTCCAGGCATGTTCAAACAATGTGGTGTTTTGCAACAGGCAGCCTGCATAGATTTAGAAACATGTGATAGAGTCAGAACTGTGAATAATTCAGTCTGTGATGCTTGCAGTCAGGTCAGGATAACAGGCAACCCAGCAGGATCTGAAATATTATGGGGATTGAATCAAACACAAGATGTTATGTACTTTTGACTCTATGACATGTTTTAGAATGCTAAAAAGTCTTTCCTAGCTAAAATTCAGCCCAGTGGGACATGAATTGGACATGCCAGATCAGATTTATCGCCAAAACACCTCAAAATATCAGATCATCCAATATGACATATTTTCACAAAATCCTTTCTATCACTAATTCTGTACGAATTAGCGCGAATTATCTAGCATTGTTCTATTCAAATCCATGAGGAACTGACCGAGTTACGGGTAATTCTTTGAAAATTTCCCAAATCAGAAAATTTTCGACCGCGCCTTCGGTACTGCAAAGGGCTGTAAGAAGATGTTTGCCCGGCCGAAATTCTTCCCCGCGCTCTTCCAATTCATCGCACGCACTGGCCGATTCCGCACCGTATTCGGGGAACTCCCCGTCCTGTTACCCCTCGACACCCCCACTTGATCAGAACGCATTGCGGAGTTAAACGTAGTGAAGATTGCCGCGGCACTTTTCGGGCCTCACATTTCACGGAACATTGGGATTGGGCCCCGCCCGTGTAGACCTCTCTTTATAACCTTACTTACAGCTCATATTTTGCAGGACATCCATACTAAGGGCGTGCTCCGCGCACCCTTAGAGATTCCGAATTCACATGTTATAAATAGTACATAGGGATCCTTAACATATCGTACGCGACATAGAGGAAATAAAGTAGATTTAAAAAAATAAAGTAAAAAAGGCACTACTGCACAGGTCTAGGGAGGGCGGAGGGGAAATTCAGTATAAGAAGCGTAGCAAACCGTTCAAGGACCAAGAGACCTGAGTCAATTGAGTATATTCTGTGCCATCAGCAGGCTCGGCCTTGCTTTTGAGGTAATTAGATGGATAATTAGATGGAATTCCAAGTTTGCCATTGAACGACTCTCACAGTGTAAATCAAAGCGACGAGCGAGCTTTGTGGTTCAAGCGAAATTTAATTCCGCATTTGAACGACCCTCATAACTCGCACAAAGCGGCGAGCGAGGCAGCTTCGTCCATCGGGTGAAGCTGAAGATTCCACCGAGCTACCCAGAATTCATGCAGGTGCTGATGGCTTTCTTTGACCAGGAATGAGGGACGCGTGGCCCCTCGGTTTCCTTACGTATCGCGGGAAGTCACGGCGTTCTTGAACTACCAACATGATGGATAGAGTAAATTATTGACCAGATGTGTATCGTACTTTCTGTTAAAGCTTCCGAGAATTGCTATCCTCCTCAGGCTGTCTAGAATTGAGGCACGGGTCGGTATTTCGGATGATACGAGTGTTTTCAAATTTGCAGCTGAAGGCGCATCGGTATCACTGCGTCTCTAGGCTGGTTGAGATGCCGGCCGCAGCTAATCGACGAACGCGGGCCTGCAGGACTGGCTGTAGAGGCCGGGGACGTAAATATGATGGAAGCGGCACATCAGAGCGTTTGAGGGAAAGGAGCAAGAGGCGAGTAAGGCGGCACCGGTACGTCCTGTGAGACCTAGCCCGCCAGCTGCGAGGGTCTCTGGGGACGCGCTGGCTGTTGCACGACATTGTGCAGGATGGAGACTAGAAGACGCGCCGTCCTCGGCCCCGGCTCCCATGCGCAGCGGAAGCGTGCGTATACATAGCCGAGTCGGAGTGAATCGTCACAGTCAAAGGTATCGCGGAAGAGCTGAGCACGGCGCGGAGAAACCCCCCATCTAGGAAAGGGAGCTGGCTGTACTGCGTTGGAGCTCGAAGCATTGCGACGCTCGTGATGGGTCTGAGCGAATGGCGGAGATGATAGTCCAGCTCCGTTTGCGGGACCTGCTGGGGAGCGTGGGGACGAAGAATAGACGCGCAGATAATGGGGGTCTTCACTACGATGATGGGCATCTAAGATTCAGGCGTGTCCGGATCTGCGCGCTGCCGTCCGTGGATACGCAGACTTCGAATAGCGACGCTCGCCTCCCGTGCACGCCGATAACGATCCACGCTCAGCGAGGACGCCCGCGTCGATGCACGCGTTGGTAGGATCCCGCGCGGGCGGTCATCGCAGCGCATCACCTCTGGCTTCGCGACGGAGAGCGGGCAATGTATACACACGAGAGGCTGAGTAAATGTAGAGCAATTACGTAGGCAAGCGATGACTGCGAGAGACGGTGACGCGCAGGCCTAACCCGACTCGGAAACGGGCGCAATCGAGATCGGCGTTGTCCTCCATATGCTTCGTCCTACCAATGCGGAAAGGGCCAGAAACCACGCGATCCTGCGCCGCCAGAGTTGGTGGTTGTGTCTTACGACCACGCAATAGGCGGCTGGTGGGACACCGCACTCTAGAAGGTGCTGCATCGCGGCGGAGACGCAAGGAGACTGCGCGTCGCCACAGAGCAGCACGAGAGGAAGCAGCGGGACGAGGAGGGCAGCGAGCCTCCGCTTCCAAGGAATGTAGATCTAGAGCCGATAGTTGTATTACGCACGGGAACGGATGGACCTGGGTAGAGCAGCCGCAGCCGCGAGGAACGTCGATGCGTTGAGGCGAGGTGTGGGTTGGAGAAACATGCGGAGCGGAGGCGTGCATTGGAAGCGCGCAATAGGCCGTTGGTGGGACACCGCACGCACGAGGGGAGAGCTCGGGTCCAAGAGCGGAACGGAATAGGGAGATCGGGCATTAGTGGTGCACTTTGGCTGGCGCGCGAGGGAACGGGGGCAAAAGACGCCCGGAGCGTGGCGCGCGGGCAGTTGGGTGTTGGAGGGACGGCAGCGGAGCAGGCAAGTATTGCGAGGGCGGCGGATCCCTGTGGGCGCGAGCGTGAACACAGGAGATGTCTAGTTCCACGCCGCGAAACCGCTCACGCATAAAGATCTGCCACACACATGCTGCGCCGCAACACGCGTTCATCGCAGCATAGACCGGAAGCCGAGTGCTAGAGATACAGGGAAATCACGCTCTCCAGCAGGCGCATTTCAGGGTCTCCATGAGCTTCTCGTTATCACTGCCGGCAGCCTTCAAGGCTTCCAACGCTGCGTAGAGTTTCTGTGGACGCCGTACTCAGTTTCGGTGGAAGTAAATTGAAAGCATTACATACCTCCCTGAGCTCGCCAACACTGACACGTTGCTGCTCGTACGTGGCCGTTCTTGGTATCCGCAGCAGTGCTAACGAAGACGAGGGCAGGCTATGTCCGCACCTCCGTCAGGCGTGTTTGCATCAAGCTCCGACCCATTGAGCGCAAAGAAGGCGAGTGAGGGGGGGGCGGGGCATCCGCGGAGGGAAGGGGCGCAGTGAACGCAGCCGTCGGCGGCAGGGCGGGGAGGGAATAAGATTGATATCGCTCGGGACCACGTCTGGGTCTGTGGTGTACGCGCAAAGAGGCGGGGATTGCGCTGCAGTTTCACGTCGAGTCAGCGCAGCTCTGGTTACTACGCGGCGGCGCTGCGGGCACTGGTTAGATAGATCTGTGGGATCCAAATGGAAAAGGACTGGAAGGTAAATGAAAAACGCGATGCAGGGACGAGGCATGGGGTGAGAGACGGAATAACCACGCAATGGGATAATGCGGACGAATTCGGTGGGAGAGTAAGAAAAATGAACAGGAAATGTGGGAAAGAGAGCGAGGGACTGCGACGGAGAGAAAACAGTGGGACAGGTGGGACATACCGGTACCCCAACATCGTTCATCTGCTCCATCGCAAGCACCCCGGGAATTCCTGCCGTTATTTCGCTTCCATTTCCCAGATTTGTGGGTGGGTCAGCGCCGCCGTCGTGCCGCGCGCGGTGCAAGAGCTTCAAAATAGAAACAGGGAATCCTTGAGGAGGGAATGTTTTGAGCTCAAATCCGAAAATAGACACAAGATAGACGTATCAAATCGTTGGAGTAGTACGAGATGGCTGAGATAGTAGTAGACAGACTATCTCCACGAGCCTGACATGATTCTGTGTCGATGCGGCGTCAGTGCGGATCATGTAGCGTTCCAACATAAGCCACGGACCTGGAGGTAGTCTACAGATTCGTCTCGACTTCAGATTCGACTCGAAATCGGATGCATAAGCTGCCGGCTGTGCGCGATGGCGGCGTAGAGGAAAGTCGCAGGAGGTGGAAAGCCATGGTGCAGTAGTTGGTAACCGGGTGAGAGCCGAGGAATTCACTGTAGCATTTCAGGAATTCTGCGATGGCGGGAGAAAAGAGACCAACATCCATCGGCCGATGTTCCGACGGACTTAATCGGTCGTGCCGCTGTAACAGTGGCACGTGGCACTGTTGCTCTCAACGTCCATCCCTCGATTTCCCTATGCTCCTGCTGCGTGTGTCAACATTCCCGGACATTTTGCTCTTGCAGTTTCAAACCCTTGCCATGTCGCTGTGCTTGCGAATCGTTAACAGGCAGCCAGTTCTCGCAAAGCATTGCCCGCAAATTTCTGCTGCCAAATAGTGACTGGTTGGCCGCGGGTCTACAAAGGGTTGGAAAAAACAACATTGAACTACACTGGTCTTGCATTGCCTAAATAACCCGACCAGGATGATTTTGAGGCTAATCAATCTCCGGGCGGGGGGAGGAGGATATATTATACTCGTGTGGTCCACGTCAAGACACAACTCATGCCCTGCAACTGTGTCGAAAACACTTATGACCCAGACATTTTGGAAATGAAAGGTCAAAAATGGAAAATAACTACTGGCCTTCCACTCGACAGTAGCGCTGATCAGATTCTATGTCGTCGATCTCCTTCCACTTTGACTCGATTTTCAACTGTACCGTTGCGTGTAGTCATCTCAGCACGGGTCTGGCTCACTGATCTCCACAAACACCGCGGTACTCGATGTGAAAAATATAACCAAGTCAGTCAACGACTCAATGTGTGCTGTCCTAATTGTCCAAGCCCCTAATTTCCAATCGCCCCGAATCGCCCCGTGACAAGTGACAAGTGACGTACCCAGGACGTACCTCCTCTCTTGCAAGTGAAGCGCCATGCCAGGTCCTGCAAATCTCCAAGCCAGAAAACAGACGGAGCATTTCCAAGGTCGATCCTATTAGCATGCAGCGAAACGAGGTGACGCGCCAGATGATAGCCAAATTGGTTAAAAGGTCGACCTCTTGCGGCAGTATGGTGCATATAACTGCATCTCCGATGAAGAGATTTGCATGCCTTTCTCATTTGTGCATGTCTCACTACCTTCTGCAGGGCAATATCATCGACGTCGCCTCGGCGGAGGAGTAGTTTGATCAGTTTGCGCTGAATAGGCATTCGATCAACTCTTATGGTATGCAGGATCGACGGAGACCTTTCCAATCCTCATCTGTTGCAAACGCAGACACGCCCCGCTATATGATGACCGCGCCCGCGCTCCAACGTCTCGCCAAGTGTGAGCGGGCCTTTTATACGACGCAGGCACGCCAGCTGCGCGCCGACCGCGAGAGCAAGTCGAATTTGCCGCGCAGCACCGCCCGGAGCTCGCCTAGACGAACACGGGCACGCGCAACTGACGTCGCGCAGCAGCCGCGCTTCATCATCAACACGCTCATACATCGACAGTGGGCCGTGATCGCGGCGCTGGATGAGACGAAGGGGCGGCTCGGCACGCCGCGGCAGCGCGCGGAACTCATGGCTTGTGTCAGTTGTGCGTTGGCTCGGGCGATCAAGACCGTCGAGCATCAGGTGACCCATGGGATTGCGGTGAACTCGCACCTGAGGTGTCGAATAAAGGTATGCCTTTCGCCACGTGAAGATGAAGGCGTTGCTGCTGATACCGGAAATGATACATACAGGATCATAAAGACTGAGAGGGCGCAAAACTGGCCGTTTTCAATAACTATGCGAGTACGAGCCGTATCTCAGAGCTGCATCGTTGGTCGGGGCCCTGGTCAGGTTCACGTCGGCCGGTATCATGTACAACGCCAATTAAACACGGCGTGATTTGTGCCAGAGCCTGTTGAAGGCGTTCTTCGACGCATCCGAGGAGCAAATCGGGGAGTTGGACGAATATCTCGTTGAAAATATCAGTCAACTGGGTCGACTAGAGGTTCGGTCGTTCTATCTCGTTCTAAATTCCCCCGACTCACCCACCACGTAGGATCTCTTGGAGCTGATCGACCACACCAACGAGCGCAGAACGCCGATGGATGAACGGTACAAAGTTCATAAACGCAACAGAGGTTTCTCAAAAGATACTCGAGAAAATATGCCCGGAGAAATATATCAAGACCTCTGCGTCTCTCGAAAGTCCTGCGGTTTTTGCAAAAATCTGGACGGACATCGACTGGGCTGCCATGAAAATTGCAATGAGCAAAATTGAGGATGAATATGCATGCCTCCGTTGTACGCAGCGGCGAGCATTGACTCCCCCGCGTTAGGTCCTGGGATTCGCTGCGGTAGCACCAGATGGAGCGTCTCAACCATCACCACTCCCGACAAGTTCGACCGAAGCCTCAACCCATAGCACCTCCTGAGACCAAAGAAATTCGGAAAGTCGACTTGATCATGTCCGAGTCAAATCTGAACATTTTCCAGACGCAGGGATTGCTCTGGTATGCCAAAGGTACGCCCTCCGGGTATGACCCCATGCATCTGAAGCTGATTTCCTTGCGCCTGCAGGTGGTGCACATCGACCCCGAGCCCGCCCATATCGGACGCAAATTGAGCTGCCTCCCGTTGCTGAGCCCGGCCCCAAGGCGAAAACCAAAGGTGTTGCCTCTAACTCAACCGACGCCGTAACGGTGCCTGCCCCTGACATAAAGCGCCCAAGCGTGCCGTACCCCTCTTCCCCGTTGGGAAGCGCGCGTACAACGTATTCGAGCGGCTCTTATCCGGCGGGCGCGAGAAGGGCCAGCTCAAATTTAGCGAGTTCCGATATGTGTGTGCCTTTCTCTCACTTCGGTATCTCGCTTGCTTGACGCGGGGATTCAAGGCAATGACGAGCATCTGATTCTCGTTCGTTCCTGCCAGCGCGGGCGGGTCCATTGACACGTTCACTCCACGTACGTCGATGCATACGTGTGTCTATTTTCTATTAACCGTATGGTGCTAGCTTGGTGCTAGCTCCCTCTAATATTCCATTCACCTGTCATAAACGCGCAAGTTCGTTTGTTCCAACTTCCAACAGGTGCTAATCGGTTCCCGCAGACCCCACGGGGACAAAACCACGATAGGCCCCGTTCTTCTGCGGGAGCATGAGACGGGATTAAATTCCTCGTATGGATGGACTCTGGACTGGTTCGCACGCAAGTCTAAGACTGGCAGGAGTGATCTTGTGGAAGGAGAATGAGGTGCATTACGCGGGAACAATTCATTCAACGACAGAGATGTTGAGTCGAGAACCAGTGCGCGAGTAAATTATTTAACACTCTTATGATATTGGTATGCCTTCAAATCGTTCAGCGTTCGTTGGTACTATCCCCCCGGGGAGTTCGGACACTTAAGCAGAATCAATGAATATCACTATTTATAGGGGGTTTCGAAGGAATCTGAATAAACAGATCGCCTGTAACCAGTCTTTTACATCTATATAAGAAAAGACGTGGGTCTCTCAGGATAAACCTGATTGGCTGTCGAGGCTCCAATACTGTCATCCAGTTCACAGCTCTGTGTGGCTGGAATCTCCACCGATATGTTCAGTTTCTATTTATAATTGTTCAGATGACAACTTATGCCGTTGTTGAACTGGTATGACAGAATGGATGGAGTTCTATAACGCAGGTGAAGGTGGTTAATTGCTTGGTGCCGTCATAGACGTAGCCTTGGTTTATCCAACTGAAGTTGTTGAGATCATTTCACACCACAATTCTCATGAAGGCTGGAGTGGTGGAGATTCATCCAAAATCCATACCTTTGACTTTTTTTAAAAGGGGAGAATGGTCCTAAGGGAGTTTCAATTGTACCCGCATAGTAAGTAGCTTCACAGACCACGGAAGGACTAAGCCTATTGACAAAAAAACAACAGAACAATGCTCGCATGTTGACCATCAGATCCATCTTGGACCTTCGCAGACTTCCGTGTAGTTTCAATGTGACCTTAGAAGTTAAGGTAACTTAGATTCCTAATTCCGTTATGTGGGAAATATTACCCGTAGGAGCCGAACTCAGCAGGATGTTTACAAAAGCTAAAAAAGTCTCCGCAACCGGAGTTTCTCAATAGAATTATCCAAAAAGTGGCAAGAATATTTGCATTTCTAGCCACTCTATTGAAATGTAATGGAATTAATGCAGTCTGCTATCAGTATACCAACCAAAGTATGAGATCAGATAAGTGTAATTGCTCACGAGGCCGCGAGGAGTCAACCGAAGGTTGACGACGAGCGGCGTCTTCAATCTGATGTGCCAAGAAATTGAGATTATAGCCTAGGGTTAAGTGGTCTGTGAATAGAATCAGTTTGTCCCATAGTGCAGCATGGGTAATGCTAGT
This sequence comes from Mycena epipterygia, assembly GCA_029281465.1. NCBI lineage: Eukaryota > Fungi > Basidiomycota > Agaricomycetes > Agaricales > Mycenaceae > Mycena > Mycena epipterygia. The sequence continues at coordinate 111,882 of JARJCQ010000021.1, read as the reverse complement.
AGGGTACATATAAAGTTTTGACCCGAACCGCCCATTTCCCGTCGAACGACGCTGAATGTTATGTTGAGTCGTGTTGTCCGAGAAATAGGTAAACATCAAAATTTGATTCCCACAGGCATGGTTCCCTGAATCCTCCCCAAATTTCACACGGAGGCCTAATGTATATGCACCCTATCTAATTTTTGTCGAAGAAGCATAACCTATTAAAATAGGCAATTTTGGCAGAGAAAACTGACATTTTCAACTATTGCGAGAGCTGTAGGGAGCCTAAAGTCCTGAAATTTTGCACGAACATAAGCATATGGCAGGGGCATGATTTGAACACATGCTGGCATGTTTATCTTTATCTCATGGGTACGAGTTCAGGGAAAACAGGGCAAATTCCCCGACTTCTTAATTATTAAACAAATAGCTACGGCACATAATGGCCAGATTTTTGACACATATATCATAGACCACATCGTAAGGAATGCATGAAGACAAAAATTTCGGAAATCGGCCCAGTAATGACGGAGATATCCTTGTTTGTCTGAAGTAGGTAAGTCTGAACCGACGTCGCAGTATCTTCGTCCTCTCATCGCACGTCGTATCCGAATGCTCCAACCCCCCATCGCCTCGCCTATTATCCCACACTAGCACTGGTTGAGCATTTCAAATTTTTCAGTGAAAGAATTGGTGAAAAATGTTGTTTATTTTTCAGACATTTTTTACTGAAGAAGAAAGTGAAAATTTTAAAACTTTTTCAGCACTTTCTCGATTCAAGGTGAGAAATTTGAAATAAAATAAGAAAGTGCTGAAAATGTTTTAAATTTTTCACATTCTTTTTTAGTGAAAAATGTCTGAAAAATAAATGACATTTTTCACCAATTTTTTCACTGAAAAATTCGAAATTCTCAACCAGTGTAGCATTTTTTTTCTTGTCCGGGGTTTCTATTCCGTATACAAATGACAAATCAATTTAGCGCCTTGCAACCACTGTTCCTTCGTTCGGCAGACGGCACATTGATGGACAATCTAGCAGCACAATGTGATGTGTTCCCGGCTCGGGCTGCCATTTTTCGTTCCTTTTGCCAATTGCAGACTCGAATTACGATTGAATTGGATTGAAATGCATCCAAGTCACTTTTGTAGGTTGGAATTTCATTTGGACTGCATGCCCGCATTCAGGATCCAGGATTCCGGCATCCTGCATTCACGCACGGCTAACATACGGATACCACATCTGATTCCTTGTTTTCAATATATCACAAGAAGGTCATCATACATTCGACATTGTGAATTCTTCATCTGGGCTGATTTTTTGTTTCATACCTCCTATCTTATCTCTGACATGTGATTGATAGGCATCATGTTATCACCAACCCCTGTCAGGTTTGACAGCTCGCGCCGCAACACTATATAAACCCCTCGGTTCACATCAACAGTTTCCTTCCGCCCAAATGTCCGCCCACCCTGTGAGAGCTCCTTTTCAATTGTCAAAAAAAAAATAGCCACTGATAATGTGGTAGAATTCTGTAGGGATCCCCACCGTATCCGTATTTACGGTTTACGGTTACGGTTTTACGGTCACCGTGACCGTACCGTAAGGCTCTGGGGAGGAAGTTTTACGGTTACGGATACTACGGGGTGCGTACAGTTTACGACCGTATTCTTACGGCCGTATACGGCCTCTTACGGACCGTAATCCAACCCAAAGTGGTTCGATTCTGTCTTATTTTGGGCACGCCGGCTGAGGAGAAGCCGGTAATGACGCGGCGCCAAGCCCTGCTTCACCATCACTTGACCTTCGCCCCACCGTGAGTTGTGGCGCACTGGCATGGCGCGTCAAATCCCTGGGCCGCCATCAAGTTGGATGTACACCTGATAGACTCCTCAGCTCAAGAAATGGCCAAGTAGTTGTAAACTGGCAGCGAAGGATCTGGACTCAGTAGGTATCCACAATCGGCCGCACTCGCGCATTCCCATCAGCAATTTGAAATATTTAACGCATATAGATAGTTGTCGGTCGAGAATTCTGTCGCTAATGGCCAGCCGGTGCAGTATAAAAGAGGCGAGCAAGGCCGTTGCGCTATCCTCCAGGTACCTGATCGCCAACTGTGATGATACTTTTCCTTGCAAACACCGGTATATAGCAGCTCCTGGAGGTCATCGGGGCCGTAGAGAACTTGCCAAAAAAGAATGCTCGGGCCTCCGCATATCAGGAAATCGTCACCGTCCCACCGGATACCGAGGAACTTGACAAGTCGGGGGGAGCCGTCGCCGTCGACGATGAGGACGAGGGCGAGGATTCGGACGCTCCGATGCCTTTGGGTATCAAGGCCTCGGTAGTACGAAAGGTCAGTATTCTTGACGGTCCGCCCATAATAACACTCCTGACTTTTGATCACTTATGTTGCTACAGTTCTTGACCCGCGTTTCAACTACAAGAAGCTTCGAAAAGACTATGCTCAAGATCCTGAACTCTCGCAATATCTCGAGGCGCAGAAGGCGACGCTCCGCGCATACTTCAATGAGCATTATCCAGCTGCTCCGACGTCGAAGCCGTCTGCTGCGACCACCGCCACCAGTAATAGCTCAAACCAGCCCAAGGTGATTAACTTTGCTGCCTTCGACCAGGGCTCGGACGTCGAGGATGAACGCGATGAACTGGACACCTATTTCGATGCCCCTCGTGTACCTCGTGATGCCGACCCGGTTCAGTGGTGGTACGCCCGAAAGGCGGAGTATCCCCGCCTGTATCGGCTGGCACGCGGCATTTTGTCGATCCCCGGTATGATTCCTCACCCATGTGTCCTCGCATCGGTATTGACGAAATCATCGGGCTCTGCGGTTGCGGTGAAACGAGTGTTTTCGGGTGGAAGAGACACTATTTCTCTTCGGCGTTCACGTCTGAAACCGGAGACGATTCGTACCTTGATGCTGCTCAAGCATCACCTTCGTCTGAGGCGCAAGTCTCTCGAGGATGTGCTCCTTGACTCCCAAGACTAGTACATCCTTCTTCTGTTGTTGTCTTGTTTTTGAAAATTTTACCGTTTCATTCCCTTTTTACGGCCGTAATGACCGTAAAATACCGTAAATACACTGTACCGTACCGTAAGGCCCTCTGAGACCATGTTTACGGTTACGGTTACGGCTGGTTTGTGACCGTAATTACCGTAATTTTTACGGTCGTAACCGTATACAGTACGGTGGGGATCCCTAGAATTCTGCTGAGAGCATTTCTGCATATGAAACTGCATCAAATGAAAAACTGTCAGATGTCACAAGTCCTGTGAGTGCATAAAGTGGACCATTCGGTGTGGAGCTGAAATCATCTGAGGTCGTCCAGAATCTGGAAATACCGGAATTGGAACAATTGATCAATCAGATGCCACCAGAACACCCGGATCTCCCTGTATATAAACACATACTAGGAACAGCTCTGCAGAGACAATATCGGGAGCTGGGAAAACTAACAGACCTTCAAGCTGCAGTGCATAATTTCCAAGAAGCTGTGAACCTCAGCTCAAAAGGGCACATGGATCGTGCAGGCTGCTTGCACAGTCTTGCAAAATCTTTCACTGACAGATACCAGAGATTGGGAGACCTAAATGATCTTGAGGCTGCATTGCGAACCAACCAAGAAGCAGTAGAGCTCACTATACAAGAGCACCCTGATAGGGCAGGTTATCTGCAAGGCCTTGCATTCTCCTTCAGAGATCGTTATAAGAGGCTAGGAGACTTGAAGGATCTTCAAGCTGCATTCCAGAAATTTCAAGAAGCAGTAAAACTCACCCCTGATGGACACCCTGATAGGGCAAGCCGGTTGAAAAGTCTTGCTGTATCTTTCACAGACCGATACGAGAGGTTGGGAAATCTGGATGACCTTGAGGCTGCAGTGGGGACAGATCAAGAAGCACTGGACCTTACACCACAAGGGCACCCAGATAGGCCAGCCTATCTACGAAACCTTGCAGTGTCTTTCACAGATCGATACAAGAGGCTTGGAGACCTGAAAGATCTTGAGGCTGCAATGCAGAAATTCCAAGAAGCAGTAATCCTCACCCCAGAATGCCATCCGCTCAGAGCTGGCCGTCTGGAGAGTCTTGGTGTTTCCTTTGCAAATCGGTACAAGAGGCTAGGAGATCTTAATGATCTTGAAATGGCATTGCAGAAATTCCAAGATGCAGTAAAGCTCACCCCTGAAAACCATCCCAATAGGGCAGAGTATCTGTATAATCTTGCTGAATGTTTCAGAGATCGATACCAGATGCTGGGAGATCTGAACGATCTTGAGGCTGCAGTGCAGACAGATCAGCAAGCACTCAACCTTACACCAGAAGGACACACAGCCAGAGCAGGCCGCCTGCAAAATCTTGCTGTGTCTTTAATCAATCGATACCAGAGGCTGTGGGAACTGAATGATCTTGAGATTGCAATATCAAAATTCCAAGATACACTAAAACTTACTCCAGAAGGGCATCCAAGTAAGGCTGGCTATCTGAAAAACCTTGCTGTGTCTTTTGGACTTAGATACCACACACTGGGAAATCTGAATGACCTTGAGGCTGCTCTGCTCCTCAAGCAGGAAACAGTGGAGCTCACCCCGGAAGGCCACCCAGATCGAGCAGGTCACCTGGCAAGCCTTGCTTTAGCTTTCAGAGATCGATACCAGAGGCTGGGAGACTTGGATGATCTTGAGGCTGCAATACAGAAAACACAAGAAGCAGTGAATCTCACTCCAGATGGTCACCCTCATAGGGCTGCTCATCTGCACTATCTTGCTGTATCTTACAGAGATCGATATCAGAGACTGGGAAATTTGACTGATCTCGAATTCACAGTACAGAGAATACAACAAGCAGTAGGACTCATGCCAGTAGGGCATCCTGACAGGCCAGGCTGTCTCCAAAGCCTCTCTGTGTCATTCAGGGATCGATACCAGCGGGTGGGAGACCTGAATGATCTTCATGCTGCCTTGCAGATTGACCAAGAAGCAGTGGACCTGACACCATCCAGACACCCTGAAAGGGCAGCCCGTCTACACAACCTTGCTATATCTTTCAGTGATCGATACAGAAAGCTCAGACACACAGAAGATCTTGAGGCTGCATTACAGCAATTTAGTGAAGCAGTAGTCCTCACCCCTGAAGGACAACCTATCAGACCAAAGCGTCTGCAACGTCTTGCTCTTTCTTGCATGGAAAAATATAAGAAATTGGGCAGGCAGGAAGATTTGGCAGCTGTCCATGCTCATTACACTGCTTCCTTTCAAATCCCTACTTCAACTCCAGAGGACTCTTGGAGGGCAGCTCTTGACTGGGCATCATTTACAGAGGAGCTCAAGTTACCAGAATGCATAACTGCCTACTCTCATGCCTTCAATTTACTCCCTGAGATCCTCTGGATTGGCAATGTTTTGCCTGTACGACATGAAGCCATGCACCGACTTGATATTGGGAAAGTCACTTCAGCTGCTGCCAAGACTTGTATAGATTTCTCCAACCTTGTTTCTGCAGTGGAGATTATGGAACAAGGATTGGGTATCACTTTTCAGCAGATGCTTGAATTGAAGCCAGAGTTGGATGCACTTCCCTCTCATCAAGCAAATAAATTGCAATTGCTTTCTTTAGAGCTCTACAGTGGCACGTCACCTAATCCAAGGGATCTTGCCATCAAAAGACAAGACCTCCTGAAAGAAATTCGCCAGCAGCCTGGTCTGGAATACTTCCTTCTTGCAAAGCCATACAGTGTTCTTTGTCATGTGGCAAAAGGAGGACCTGTTGTTATCCTCAACAGTCATACAGATCGTTGTGATGGGATTATCATTCTGAATCCAGCTTCAGAGCCAGTCCACATTCCACTCCCAACTGTGACACAAGATATGCTAAAATCACAGCAAGATGCACTCATACAGTTCTTTGGTTGGAGTGCCATCAGAACCCGGGGGGAATCAGTATCTACAAGACTTTTTGGCCAACAGGAGGGATTTGTATCTAAGCCACTGTCCTGTTCAGATCTATTGACCTGGCTGTGGACAAATATTGTCACACCTGTGTACAAAGTTCTAGAATCAGTTAGTTTTGTTCTCCATTTTTGACCAACATTTACTGAATTTTGTATAGAATGGAATCTACAATGGCAGGCTGTGGTGGCTTCCAACTGGGGTATTTACAGGACTACCTCTGCATGCATGCCCTCCAACAAACGAATTTATCCACTCGTATACAGCAACATTGGGATCTTTACTGGATGCTTATGCTAAGAAACCATCTCCCATGCCTAAAGTTGGGGTTGTTGGAGTCACACACACTGGTGCTGGATCAAATTATCTCCAAGGAGTTGAATCGGAAGTGAAGAAAATTATTTCTATCATCAAAAACACTCCAGTGGAGTGTCTTGAAGGAGAGCAAGCCACGGTGGATGCTGTAAAGCTCCAATTTACAGCACTGTTCTTGGGTTCATTTGGCATGTCATGGCACACAGGATTTAATTGAACCAATCAAAAGCCATCTCCTGCTTTACCAAGGGAACTTGGAGTTGGAAGCAATTCTTCAAATGCCCTTGTCAAATGCAGAATTTGTGTTTCTTGCTGCATGTCAGACAGCCAAGGGGGACACTCAGTTGGTAAATGAATCCTTTCATCTCAGTGGAGGATTTATTGCTGCTGGGTTCCGCAGTGCCATTGGGACAATGTGGTCCATAAACGATGAGGATGGACCTCTTGTTGCAGAAATTGTCTACTCTCACTTGTTTCAGAATGACCAGCAACCTCAGGCAAGCGAAGCTGCAGTGGCACTCCAGCTAGCAGTGAATGAACTAAAGAAGATGAAGGTTCCTTATGAACGCTGGGTACCATTTATTCATATGGGAGTCTGAAAAACACCATTATTTCTCAGGAGATCTGTCTTCTGAAATTGTGATTGGTTTCAACATATTTGTGGTACTATACATCCTGTCTGCTCTATTATGCAATAACTAGCACCTCAGAAACAAGACATTGTTCATTTCCATTGACCTATGCATATTTCTATAAGACATGAATCGATAACTGGATATTTCATTATGTTGGGACATATACTTAACAGCATTAAGCAGGTAATAGTGTTGTTCAACTGGATTTGCGATCGTCGAAGGGTGGGCGGGGAGGCTGGGAGGCTGAGCAGCACACACATCATGGAAGCGAGTGTTTATCTTCTTTGGGAGAGATGAAACCTATTGGCTTACATTTTTAGGCTTGATGCACACATGTCAGGAAAACTCTTGGTTCCCAAGTTCAGCTCACAGACTATTTGGTTTATTGTGAAAAGACTACAGTCGAACTTGTGATAACCCATACCCCTCTGTGGATGGTCAAAAGTATGGGTTATCACAATTCATGGGTTTCGACAGAGCCCGGCGTAAAATACCGAAGTAAATTCGAATAAATTCAAGAAAAATCAGTAAATATTTATAGCTCAAGTGCGCACAAGTAGTCAGTAGTAGAGGCTGGAACAAGGTTTTTAGAGCGTTCCAGCTCAGTTTCACGTCCAAATGTAGCGAGTCCCAGCTCCAGCTTGCGAGCGAATGCACCATCAACATCCGAAATGTACTTACGCAACGTGGAAACGGCTTGGAGAGCTTCCTTCCTTGTCGGCTTTAGGTCATCAGCTGGATTTTCATCCCCACTGTTGATCTCCTCAGCATGCATGACAGCTTCGAAAATCTCTTCATCAGTTGCATCCTCGATGAGCTGTTCCTCGGGAATGACAAGAAGGGCGGAAATATCCATCTGATTCCCCTTCTGGAGAACTCCAACAGACTGCAGGCGGTCTAAGACCTCGGACAGGCCCTCCTCGCCCTCGTCTCCAAGCTGTGTAAGCACATTGGTGGCTGTTTGAGCTCCGGGGAGAATGCCGGATTTCACCCAGCAATTTTCGATGGCGTGGGAGGAAACATCGCGCCAGGCGAGGTCCGCCACTCGCATAGCCTCGAGTTGATTGAGATCATAAAGCTTGGCAGGTGGAATATCCTCGTCATAGCGGTCAAGGGCACGCTGCATAAAAAAGCGGCGATAATGGGCCTTGAAACAACGGATGATCCCAGCGTCCATCGGCTGAACATGGGCCATGAGATTTGGACTGAAGTTTTCGACACGAATGTTGGTCAGATCTGATGGTACGGCGTGCCCTTTGAAATTGTCCTGCAACAGAAGAATGTGGTGATTTTCTTTGAACATTTTCTTGTCAAAGTCGCGCAGCCATTCCTGATAGAGGACTGTTGTCATCCAGGCCTTGGCGTTGTTACGATAAAGAAATCCGAGCTGGGCACCGCTTTTTTTTTGGAAAGCCCGCGGACACTTGGCTTTACCGATGATGAATGGGTGTAATTTTTCGGAGCCGTCTGCATTTGTTGTGAGCGCATAGGTGATGCGTTTTTTCACACCCTTGACACCAGACATCTGTCGGTCCATGAGCCCACGGTCCGGGGGCATCCTGGTAAAAATAAGCATTGATATTCAGACAAACAGAGCGGCCCACTCACACCCAGAACAGGCCAGCTTCATCCATGTTAAAAATGTCGCACAGTGCATAGCCCTCGTGAAAGATGATTTCCTGGATGCGCTTCCGGTCGGCATCAACATCAACGAGGTTGGCACTGTCTGCTTCTCCATGACGCCGAAACTCCTTCAATCCACACCGAAGTTTGAGGGAATCAAGCCATCCATTGCTCAATGCCAGCCGTTCGTCCTTGGGGATGCCCGCTAAATCAGCGAAGCGCTTCCACTTCTCGCGAATGAGCTCCCCAGTTATATGGACACGATCGTGCATCAGCTGTGAAATCCAGAGTTCGAGCATGGCATCCACATCAGGATGCTCCACCTGCTTGATGCGCTTGGCATTTCCGGGTTTACCCTGCTCCTGCGCCTCGGCCCACTGAGCCCGCCACTTCTGCTCATCCTTCAGCCATTCGGATAAGAGAGGTTGCTTAATGCGGAGGTTGGGATAAATGGCATCAAAATGTTTTGCAGTATTTGTTTGGCTTTTCTTCGGCTGCGCGTGATGCCAGTCGAGAATCTCGATTCGCTGGGCTAAGGTCGCATTCTCCTTCTTGGTAAAAACTGGGATGCTTGGTCTCTTCTTTCCACTCCTCACAAACTCCTTTCGCTCCTCTGGCCCTGGTCATAAATTATTGAGACCAAGTGAACACTGAAAGAAATCAAAAACACACTTTTGCGCTTGTTTGAGGCTTTCACCACCGACTCTTCAACCACTAGGCCGTGTAATCCTACCTACCTACCTACCAGCATGTCCCTGTAGCTTCTCGAGCACTCTGGTCTCCTTCGAATCGAGGCGTGAGAGCGTGGCCTCGTAGTCCGACGCCTTCTCAAGCTTGTCAATCAGACCATCTTCGTCCACATGATTTGCCTCAAGCATCTTCGGACGGTGATAGGATCTCGCCCTTTCTAAGCCGTTCCATGAGGGCATCTTGACATGTTTTGATGCTTTCCTTGAGGACAGAAAGTCCCTTTTTGAGGACCGCGAGCGACGGATGAGCTGGCATGAGGATGGCGTCCAAAACCTTGCCAAAGAAACATGTGCAAATACAAAACATAGGGGTAAATTATGGGGTTTTACTGTCAAAAAAGTATGGACTATGGGGTTTGAGAGAGCTATGGGTTTTGGGGTGTTTTATAGTGGGAACCAACTTGGTGGACGTGAAAATATATGGGATTTAACAGGTTATGGGTTAGGGCAAGTATGGCTTAAGACAAGTTCGACTGTATTTGACCAATGTCATATACAACGTTGTATATATATATACATCGTTGTCCGTTTTATTTCTCCACCTCGCACCGACGAAAGAAAAAATTGAGCAAGGAATTCGGCGCCTGAAAGCCGGGATAATTTTGCACGCCGGCGCGGCCGCCCGACTCGCGCGTTCTCAGACAGCAGCAGAACGCGAATGACGCGCCTCTGGCTACCTCTCCCCGCGCAGGAAAAGAGAGTGACAAGTTAGATCAAGGAGTACATATGTATCTCTTCCGCGCGCCCCCAAGTCCGTGCGCGCGTCCCGTCAAGAATCCCTTTCAGCGCACTGGGACAACGTCCATGCGTATCACCAGGGAGCCGCTCGCGCTGAACAGATCTAGAGTCGTAGAAGGAACACATGCGTACGGTCGTTCCCGCCATCCTTTTTTCCCCCTGCCACGTCCCGTCCATCCCGACCCCCTCATCACAAGCCCTCCATCCCCACACGTCGCGGCGATATCCCGCCCCGTTTTCCTCGCCCCCAAACCCCCCTCCATCCCATCCGCCGGCCGTTCGCCATTCTCCTTCCCCTTCTCATTCCCCTTCTTCTGTGTGCGCTCCTAACGCCCCGAGCCGATCGACGCGCTCGCCTTCCAGGCGCCCGAGCGACTCCGCGGTCGCGCTCCCGCAGTCTCGCGCTCCCGCAATCCGGCGCCGCACAAGGGCGAATGAAGAGGCAACGGACGCATGTGCGCGTACGAGGACACGCAGTCGGATGAGCGCCACATCGCGTTTGGGTTTGGCGGCGGTGGGTGAGCGCGCAAGGGAGGCGGTCCGCGCCGTCTTCGTGCACTTGAACGCGGCGCGCTGGCGCGTAGCACCGCGTTGAGGAAGCGCGATGTTCCCGTCTAGGGCGGCTGGGAGGGCGCGCGGACCTGACGCCGGAAGCATAAGCATATTGCGCCGACGACGGTCTTCCCGCGCAGGAAGGAGCTGAGATGGCGCCGCCGCGTGTACGCCTGGATGCGCAAGTGCTGGATCGTCGCGCGCGTTTGGGGCTGGCGCATCTACGGGTCCCCATAGTCGGATAAGGCGCGCGGCGCATGGGTATCGCGCGCAGGGGCCAGCGATGAGACGCCGTGGGGCGGTGTCGTGGGATCGAGGGTATGCGGGTGACGGGGCGCGGGGAACGCTGGACCGCGGCGCAGGGGGCTTGAATGTGAATGCGCCAGATACATAGCAGCCTTGATGTGCCCTCGCGCCTTGCCAAAGAATCGATGCTCTGATAACGTCCGTTCCTCGGTAAGGCAGCCAGGCCCGCGATGAAAGCGTCGAGGCTGCAGGCACTCGCGGTGTCGATCCTGTTTGTCCGGCTCGGAGCGGATTCGGGATGAAATCAGTCTCCGAGATGCAGGAAGGGGGAGGGAGGGGCCGCGGGATCGAGACGTGGCGGGCGGGAGCATGGAGGTAGAGGGGGATAGAGGGATAGAGGAGGTGGGAATCACGAGCGGAGAAAGCAGGGTGCAGGCAGACGAATGAAAGGCAGGCACATACATGTACCACATCGTCCGCGCCTTCCAAATCCGAGCTACGATTTCTGCGATGTCGTGTGGTAAGTATCTGGGAAGAGCTGGAGACTGCGTTGTGTGAAGTGACGACGATAAAGAAAGGACACGCGTACCTCTTCCGGTTTCGAGGTCTCGCTGCGCGCACTCCACGCACTCGCCTAAAGCCCTCCGTCACCGCGGTCTGGGCATCGCATCAGGGCAGCACAGGTATCGGCGTTCGCGCCTCTGTAGCGCATGTCGGAGGAAGCGCGGCCTGCACATCAGCGGGCTGAACGCGGACTTGATGTTGGCGGTAGCGGCATGCATGCGCGATGCGCACCGGTGGCGAGACTGGTTTTTTTGTCTTGGTCCAGCACTGCATGCAGTTACTCCATGCTCCCGCGCACACTCCCACTTTCGCGATCCCAATTTGCGCAACCTGATTTTTCTAGGACCCCTTCTAGCTCGCAAGCTCAGCAGTTTTGTGAGGTCCAATGTACAATATAAGCATCTGGAATACATCATTTGGAACCCATGTACATTATGGTCAACGGTGCGCGCCCCCATTGGCCGGCAGCAATGGGTTTTTTACGGTGGCCAGGTACCCCGACATTACCCTTTCGGGAAATCCAACAAAAATAAATTCGTTGGGCACTCAAAATGCCACCAAAATTATCCCAAGTATGCTCAATCTCTTCAAAAGATGCACGCCTATCGCCTAGGGCCCACAGACCTGGGAAAGTCCCTGTGGAATACCGGAATTGGGCCAAAACCCCTAAGGTGGCCAGGTTCCCAGCGCGATATAGTAACCCACACTGGTTTGCTTTTTTATTATCATTCACAGTCCTAATGGTTAACGGTGTTTCCTTCTCTTTTGTCACTGTGCAGCATCCTGCCAACTTTTTGAGTCGCACGGCCTTGAGGCACAATATCGATTCTTTGGATTAGTCCTTGTGCATCTGCCTCATGAGTCATGGTGAGCCTTCATGTCTGGATCTTCAAATAATCGATGAAAACTAGCTATGGCTTACTATTTCGCCGGTTCTGGGCCGCCATCGTGCTTTGATTTCGGTCTCCTCCCGGCGTGCGTGTGCTTCAGTGGCGTCGTCCCAGCGTCTTGGTTGAGTTTGAGGCAAGAGTCTACTCTTGCGCTCGTCGGATGCAGAACTTCGGATACAAAACAGCGATCGCAAATGCGACGGCGGCGACCGCCGCTGGTCGTGGCAGGGAGAATCGCGAGGGCCGCTAGAACCATATCTGCACATCTTCTTACGCGAATTAATTAATCCGAAAGGCGTAACTAGCGTGAAGCATAGGACGGGGATAGCGGGCGGTATTCCACGGGAAGCAAGCGAGGAATGGTTAGGAGCGTGAAGCATCAGACGGCGTTGCACGGGAAGCACGCGAGCAGCGGTTACGAGCGGTGAGAAAATGTTCAGAATGGGGACTTCACGCTGCCAAATTGAATTGACATTTCTCAGCTCGCAGTTTCGTTTATGGGCGGCACATCAGACTCAAAATCCGTGCGCGGGAATCAAGTGCGAATTAGGTATATTATAAATTCACTTATGTAATTGAACTATTTTCGTCGAGCAGCAATAGCAAGGATACTCCAGACAATGGTAACACCGCAATGTGCGCCGTCAGTGTTGCCGAGGTAAATATTCCCCTTCGAAGGGACGGCGGTTTGACAGAGATGATCCCAGCGGAACCTGAGTGCCACGAGTCGTCGCGTTTCTTGTGGGCGGAATACAGTAACACTGGCTGCGGAGAGTCACGCCAATTTAATTTTCAGTCACGAACACTCACAAAAGAATGGGGTTCAAATGACTCGGCCCTTGAACCATTCATACCTCAAATGCATAACAAGCGAGCTAAACATACATAGGTTTCTGTCGCACGTATAGACACACAGGTCATGGCGTTCTGAACGACCAACGTAGTCGCATTTTCCGCGATTTCTGACCCGTTGGGAGGCACATTCTCGGGGCGACCGCGTTTGGTTGGGTTTCAGACATTTAATGTGCTGATCGCGCGCCACATTATAAAACCTGAATTAGGTTGTCGATTAGGCTGTGTTCCCCCAATGAGACGATGCCATGAGAGATGGAGCTTGTCTGGTCTAACGTGATACCTTGAACATAAGTAGATCCGTGCCTAGAGGGGTCCGCCCCGCCAACCGGAATAGCAGGCCTGGGTTATTGCGAAGCACTATCGGCTGTCTTGGTACTCGTTTTCTTTTCAAAATCCTCCATGGATTGGGACGCACGGTCGAAAAATTCTGCATGACGATCATAAAGTCCATACAATATTACAATATTAATATCGCACCCATCGGAGGAGGTTTGAGCCTGACCGACCCTCCTTCCTCCGGGGTGCCCGCGGCCCAGCATGTCTATATGTACGCACGAGAGCCCACCACCAGATTTCAGATTCCCTTCCTCATTCCGTCCCCAAACCACCTCGTACCACCTCCCCTCCATCCCATCCGCCGGCCGTTCGCCATTCTCCTTCTTCTTCCCGCCATTCTCCTTCTGTTTACGCTCCCTAACGCTGCCGCTGCCCGAGCTGATCAACGCGCGACGTCTTCCAGGCGCCCGAGCACAAGGCCGGCGACTCCGCGGTCTCTCGCTACTGTAGTGCGGTGCGGGCGCGAATGAAAATAGGCTGCGGGCGCGTCTTGGCCGGCGCGCATGGGCGCGTACGAGGGCACGCAGTCGGATAAGCGCCACATCGGAGCGCGCCTTCCAGGCGCCCGAGCACGAGGGCGGCGCTCCCGCAGTCCGGCATGAGCACGAACGCAACACACAAGGGCGGATGAAGAGGCACAGGCCGCGTACGAGGGCACGCACTCGGATAAGCGCCACATCGCGCGGGACAGACATGACATAGACATGGAGACGCGGCAGTGGGCGCACGCGTGCATCGGCGATTCCCGCGCTGAGGGCTTGATGGAACTTGGCGGCCGCGGGCACGAGGGAGGCGGTCCGCGCCGTCTTCGTGCACTTGAACGCGGCGCGCTGGCTCGGGCAACGGGAGCGTCGGGGACGCGTGGCTGGCTGGGAGGGCGCGGCGCGGGCGACGAACGCGGACCTGACGCCGGAAGCATAAGCATAGTGCGCCGACGACGGGCTTCCCGCGCAGGAAGGAGCTACGATGGCGCCACAGACGTGTACGCCTGGATCCGCAAGTGCTGGACCTGGATCTGGACCTGGATCGTCGCATCTACGGGCGGAGGCTGGGTCCCCCCATAGTCGCATAAGGCGCGTGGCGCGTGGGTATCGCGTGCGCAGGGTCGCCGTGGGGAGGATCCGTGGCATCGAGGGGTATGCGGGCGACGGGGCGCAGGGGGCTTGGATGTGGTGTGCGCCAGATATATAATACATAGCAATAGCAGCCTTGATGTGCCCTCGCGCCTTGCCAAGGCATCGATGCTCTGATAGCGTCCGTCCCGCGGTGAAAGCGTCTCGGCTGCAGGCACTCGCGGTGTCGGTCCTGTTTGTCCGGCTCGGAGCGAATTCGGGAGGAATCAGTCTCCGAGATGCAGGAAGGGAGAGGGAGGGGCCGCGGGATCGAGACGTGGCGGGCGGGAGCGTGGAGGTAGGGGGGATAGAGGGATAGAGGAGGTGGGAATCACGAGCGGAGAAGGCGGAAGGTGGGGTGCAGGCAGACGAACGAAAGGAGGACACATACATGTACCACATCGTCCGCGCCTTCCAAATCCGAGCTACGATTTCTGCGATGTCGTGTGGTAAGTTTCTGGGAGGAGCTGGAGACTGTGATGTGAGCAAGTGACGACGATAGGGAAAGGACACGCGTACTTCTCCGATTTCGCCCGCACTCCACACACTCGCCTACAGCGCTCTGTCACCGCGGTCTGGGCATCGCATCAGGGCAGCGCAGGTATCGGTGTTCACGCATCTGCAGCGCACGTCGGAGGAAGCGCGGCCTGTCATGTCAGCGGGCTGAACACGGAGTTGATGTTGGCGGTAGCGGGCACGCATGCGCGATGCGCGCCGGCGGCGAGAGGGCATCGATGTGGACTACAGGTCGGGGAGGCGAATCGGAGTCAGGCTGATTGGACTATGCGCGCAGTTCTGAAACGGGCAGGTAGCGGGCGCGGGCTTGAAGGATTGAGGTGTGCATGGTGGCGGGCGTGATCGCGATGTGCACTGTCGCACGCGATCGCGGTGATGCGGCGCTCGTTCGGGGCTTGGAGCTGAAGTGAAAGCGGCAGATGGACGAGGGGAGGGCGGGAAGGAAGGGTGCAATCCATGGGACATGAGTATGGAACGAGATGGCGGAGATGAACGGAGTAAAGATCGCCATACAGGGGGAGGGAGAAGGCGCGTCACAAACATAATCAACGCAAGCCAGGAAACTAATGCAAGGCGTACGCACCGACACGTTTAACAGCTGGAAATGTGACTTGGAGCGATACACAAGAGCAAGAGTGTTGACGCCTGTTGACGGTCGGGCGCTGATCCGACGGACCCGATCGGCCGTCCAAACCAACTTGCTCTCAACTACATCGCCTGGGGGAGACTCTTTCTGTGCTGCTGTCACTGGTCCGGAGTTTCAATCACGCAAACCTCCGAATACGAGACGATCGCGCGGAGGAATTTATCACCTGCCTTGAAGCTGAAGTGCATGCGGCACACACCACAGAACGCGACTTGCACGATCAGACGAAAATTCCGAGGAGATAATCGGGCACAATGCACGTATGTGCACGTGCATCTAGTCCGAGAACCAACTCGTTGATTTATCTCGGGGACAACTCCTCAGTGTAGTCAGCTTTTTTTGTGAAGCGGCGCGCAAAATATATTAAGAATCGCGGCCCGCCTGAACAACCTGCGAACTGCGGCTCCTCCCGATGTCAATTTCCCTGGAAGGCCTTCTTCTCCTTCTCTCCGCTGCCCGCAGTAAAATGCCCACCCACACCGCATTGCCATCGCCGACCTCCCAGGCAAACACAAACGCGTCATTGCCAAGGAGCGCATCCCTCGATCTCGGAAAAGCCACTCATGATTCCGCACGCCGCCAACGACCTGGAAAACCAGGGGGTGTCCCACGCGGACGATATCTTATTCTCCTTCACGTCCTTTCCCTGCCGACCCGCCGAGGACCCGATTATCGGACGCCGCCAGCACTTCGCGCCCTGCGTCCTGCGTCGGACTCTTCCCGACAATCTGCCGCGAATCACACCTGTTACTCCCCAACGCCGTCTACTTTCGAGAAAAATTCGGCTTCAGCTGCGCTTGCACCGGATGTGCCCGCCCCGCCGCGGGTCTGCAGCGCATCCTTGCCTACAAAAAAATCGCCGATCGTCTCCCTCTCTGCTTCGCATTGTTGGCCCAGATCCTGGACGATATCGACGCGCAGATCCTCATCATCTGCGCGGAAGGGTACGTGGGCGAACTTTTCCAACGCACGCACGATGCGTTCCAGCTGTGTGTGTATTGCGGCGACGAGGCCAATGCGCGTTTAAGTGGGCGGAGATCTTTCCCGACACCTATACACTGTATCAAGGTCCAACATCGGAGACGGTGCGTCATTTTCTGTGTGCTGATGATCGCGTGTAACCCCAACGACACCTTGAAGAGCAGGCAAGTCCTGGAATACTGTTATCCCAAAGCCGAAACAGTGCAGGCTGAGGCTCTCGAAAGAAAGGCGAAAAATGAAGCGAATAAGCGGAGACGGATGACGTGCCTTGGTATGTATTATATATATCCCGGAATAATGGTCTCCGCACTGTCAATGACTCAGTGAAGTTAGCGTGGCTGCGCTCCGAGAACAACCTGCCTTGGGCTTTCACGGAGCTACTGGACCAGACCATCTTCTTCTTGCATCTCACTTGGTTTTCTCCTCTACGACACCGCAGAAGACTGACGACATCTCGAAGTCCGCCTGCGTCCGAATACAATTAAATATCCATGTCAACTTTAATCTGCAAGCTCCATAACGATCCCGGCCTGCCCACCGCCGGCGCCCAGCGAACCCTGGGACTCGGAATTCTGCAACTCGCCGTCTCGTTCGTGCTGGTTGCAGCCGTCTCGTTGCGTGCTGCTATTACATTCTCAAGCACTCTTGTTGTTGCCTAGATTATCCACTATATACCTGCTAAATGTGCTCATGTGTCCTCTGCCATTGTTCTCGATAGCTCGGTCTCACCCATTCAGCGTGTTTTCCAGGGCATCAAGTTCCCGTCAAGTAATGCTAGTCTATTCTGAACGGCGAATATCCCCCGTTTTCAACTTGCACTGGTCTTGCAGCTCCCCGCGATATCTCAGATCAGTCGATACCGAAGAATTAATGAAAAGACAATCCGGAAAGCACCTGGTATGTCGATCCCCCTTCTCCTGCATTTAAATTTCGCCCCATTGATTGATTAAATGGATTCCTCGAGGCCGATTTTATCTTTAATTGATTCCCAAGTCGAGTCCGTCTCCGCTTTATTGGCACCTGACCGCTCGTGCTCTGTATTCGCTCATCAGGTGTCTCTGTGTGGTCCTTCTGAGGCCCCATCTCGCTGGACTATGTTAACGTCTTTGCCAGGCATCGACCTCGCTGGTATTAATCCTATTTTAAACCTCACCGTGTTCAACTTACACTGCCCCGAAGTCCGACTCGCACTCTACAACTCAGCCAGTGGATGGGGCAGGTGCGGGGTGAGAAAATGTCCCATTGGATGCTTGTGTAATGGGATCCCATTGATTAGAAGAAAAAATATCCAAGCTCGTATAAATCCACATCGAACTTGAAGCAAAGTGGCAAAAGCATCAGCACAGTTACGGCGCCGCAGTCGAGCCTCAGCTTAGAGCGGCCGAAAAGATGGCAAAGGCAGGATTGTTGATCCGCATCGAGATCGAGGATCCGAAGAAATGGAGGCGTCCCTGTGAGGTCCATCGCGCTCATGGCCTATGATGTCTGTGGATGGCGGACAGAATTCAGAGAGGTTTTCACGGAACGAGTGCGGGACGGGTCGAACCGTCTACCCTACCCGACCGTGGTCTACGGCTCAATGTCAAATCTGGGATGAAACTGGGTCCAAAAGCAACCGGCAACGGCTCGGGAGTGTCCGGTGAGGTTAAGCTACCCAGTTTGGGGATGAAACCCGCGGAAATCATTGTTTTCTCGCTGATATACTGGCTCGGCAACAATCGGCATTCTCCGAGATATTGATGGCTGCCAGAATCCACAGGGAGGAGAACATCTAATTACCGGAATTAATTTCTGGAGTTTAACTAAGCGGACCAGTGCCCACTGTGTCCTATTCCCCATGTTCCACCGTCCCTGCTTGATCAACTAATATATTGTCACACCCTATTGTTTTATTAAGCTAGTTCTCTTTCAGCCTTTTCCGGTTGAACGATTATGGGTGATTCTCATGGTTCAAACAACCGACCACGGCACCGAACTGCTGTTTTTTCTTGGGGTCTTACGCCTAAGATACAAAG
Organism: Mycena epipterygia; assembly: GCA_029281465.1. Taxonomy (NCBI): domain Eukaryota; kingdom Fungi; phylum Basidiomycota; class Agaricomycetes; order Agaricales; family Mycenaceae; genus Mycena; species Mycena epipterygia. The sequence continues at coordinate 93,165 of JARJCQ010000021.1, read as the reverse complement.
AGTGAGCCCAGTTCCCTCACTTCAGTCTGTGAGTTTGAGACACTATGTGGACGCGCCATAATTCTGTCCACCAACATCTAGGCTGCTTGATTGGCAATAGTACCAAACGTACGAAGTCGGCGCTGGTGCGAAACCTTAGATCGAGGCACTGGTTGAGAATTTCGAATTTTTCAGTGAAAAAATTAATGAAAAATGTTTTGGATTTTACACAAGTTTTTCAGTGAAAATGCTTGTGAAAAAGTTGAAACTTTTTCATGAATTTTTCGAACTTCAAGACTGTTTCAGCACTTTTTTCAGCACATTTTCACAACATTCAAAAAAATCAGGAAACGGTTTCAAGTTTTTCACCTAATTCTTTGCTCAAAAACTACTGTAAAACTCAAAACATTATTCACCAAATTTTTCACCAAAAAACTCGAAATGTTCAAGCAGTGAGGTTAAACTTACCCCACGTATTTCATGAACGGAAAATGGGGTCGAATCTTCAGTCCATGATACATTTGGGCCGCGATTGAACTGCTCCAATGGTAGTCGACGAACATAATGCAACTCCGAACAGTTGAGGTTAAGTCGTACCGCTCAGATTTCTGCACTGGGTCGAATATATATATGAATGAGTTATTAGAACGAAGTCGAAGGGCTTGTCTGTACATCTGAACAATTGCAACGTTAACAAAGAGGGCAACACTATGTAGTTGCGGAAGCACAAAGACTTGAGGTTGAGAAAGGTAACAGTGTCCCAAGCAATGGACCAGGTGGGATTTTAGTGCAATGGCCACTGACTCGGCCCATACAATTATTAAAAGGCAGATGAAGATGAAATGAAAACCGACGTACCGTACCGATCTCAACACAGCCGGGCGCAGTAATGTTTTTTGATGCCCAGCTCGTAATGCGAGGATCCTGCAAGGATGATCAAAGTAGAACCATGGCCGAGTTACTACTAACCTAGTAATTCACAGTGGTTTTAACCGGCACAAGCAGGGAAAATTAGATTCAAATATATACCCTGGTGAATGTGTTCGCAAATCTCGCGGTAGGCTTTTGCGATGCGCTCGGACATCGTATCAAGCTTGAGGGTATCGAAGCGTGGAGCCGTTTATGAAATCAAAACTTACAGAGACCTCCAATACGGGCCATCGACTTGTTGACTTCCGAGCGACGGACCTTATATTATGGTTTATCGAGGACCTACCAAGTTGGACAGGGTTCATTACTATCTGCAAGGATACCACATCTTTATATTTTTCCGGGGCATCCGAAGGGCACATATGCGATGGATCAGGGGCAGGGATGCAATGAGCTCGGCAGACGCTCAAAACGTAAATTCAACCTGAATGGAGGGCAAGTCCGAATAAGCCCGAACACGGTCAGTGTTTTGGGCAAAAGTCCTCTTCTGAAACGTGAAACCCGAAAAGGTCGCTGGAGTTTCGCACCAGAGAAGCACAGAGCTCCTTCTATCCCATCATGCAGATCTAGGAGAGTATCGCCTTGGTGTCGCCTGTTTCAGCATGTTACATGAGTGTGAAAATAATAGATTATTGCTTTAAAAAACGCTCAACGGTCCTTCCGTCGGTTCTTTGCTTAGGGGTATTTATCCCAACGCTTCTCAGTGTTCACCAGAAGTGATCAGAAGAAACAAACTTCAACGAGCTCAAAATGCCGCCGTGGAGCTGCCAAGGCGGAAGGCCGCGTTGATCAAAAAAGCGGTGCAGTTTCAGTTCCCGTGTGTATATTTACGAGAACGTAAGTATTTTTTCATTCTCTTCTCCTGCTCCTCTTCCTTTGTCCATCATATCCCACACACTCACTAAAATTACAAGTTTATTACTCTGGTGTTCTCGCTACGGCTGCCGGATCTGCAACGTCCTTCGACCCGGGGTTCAACATCTCCACCGTGGCCACACTCGCGCGCTCTCTCCCCAGCCACCGCCGCGCAAACGCTCCTCGAGCTGCACAACCCGGCGTACTCCGTCCTCGGACACTCGCCCTTCCCTGTGTCCGCGCTCTCTCCGACCGACATCCCCTCCCTCTGGAGAAGATCGTCCAAGGGACAGGTGCGAACGGGCTGTCGGACGGAGCCGACGCGGTGGGCGATCCCGCAAGTCTAGGCGTGGCGGCGGTTATGCTGTGGAAGAAGAACACGAGTTTGGCCATCCACTTACTTCTTGTGGCTGTGTGGGCTCGAGCACCGCGTGCTTTTCCATTGAGAACCAGAAGATTGCATCTTTGCTTGTCAATGGAATTACAACAACATTTGGAACCGTACATCTTCCTGATCATATTCATGGGAAAAAATCCTAATGGAAAGGCAGATTTATTAAGCGCTGCTCGTGTTCGTAACACATACGCTTTTACGCGACGCAACCTCTAGAGGGATCGAACCCTAACGGCCGCTCACTACAGCGCTGCCGCATGGGCGGGACTCGGGTCCGCCATTTTTCGTCTCTGGCACCAAAAGCTGTCCCTGCATCTATCATTAGCATCCTACCCGTCTTTATAGGGGGTGGTACAAATATGGAATGTAGTGAAGTAAAGTCAACCCATAGTCCGTTCTACCTGAAGGGGCGGTACATTTAACTCCGCACCGATCGACCTTTCTTTCAATAAGCCCCAGGCCACCCACCACTCCTCCGCATGGTCGTCCGCATCATACCACCATACATCCGTCCCCTCAGTAATCGTTGGAGCAGACCCCACCTCCTTGGGCGAGGCAGACGATGTTTCTTTTGGGGACGGGCCGGACCCCATCACGTACGCCAGCACCTGGCGGTGCAGCTGCGCGGTGGCCTCGCATCGCGGATGGCGCATCTCATGGAACGCGTTCAGGAAGCCAGTTATCTGGTCCTTTCGGCTAAGGTGAGAAAACAGCTTCGCGAGGACGGCGCTGTCCTCGAGGCCCATCCCGGACATGGCGGTGCCGCCCGGCTGCGAGTGGTTGAGACATTCAACAGAAGACTTATGGGAAGAACGACTCACATAAAACGGATATGCCGCGTTGCCAATAGCCAACAGGTGCCCGTTCTCGGAGACCCAGTCGTCCAGGGGCTGCGACACGAATAGCGGGATGAGCTTGAAGGATGGGGCGAGGGCGCAAACGCGTTTCAACCTGTATCGGTATGAACAGGAAATTGTGGTCCGAGGTGGGCGAACTCACAAGGGATCTGCGTTTTGGATAGCTCGGTTCAAACCCTCGGCAACTGAATCGCTCGCGCTCCCCTCGTACCAGACTTGAAAGACTTCAACGGAAAGTGCTTGTGTCAATCCCTGGAAGGTCTCTGTTTTACTCGCAAACGGAGGCTGCATGGTAGGGACGTACCATCGGACATAACCGCCCTGACAATCCTTTTCCCATCCACATGATTGAGCCAGACTACCCGGAGATCAAGATGAGTGAGCGAATTCGATGGATGCACGGACCTCATCGTTCCCGTAAAACGCCTGCTCCAGTTCTGCGTCTTTGCACACCAATTCCTTAGGAATGGTGGCACTGTATGTCGTCAACTCTCAGTCGCACAGTTGAAGGATAGGCGTACTAGTAGCCGGATACCGGTTTCGGATTCTCGACCTCATCGGCGTCCTGTTCCTCCAACAATATTGGCCTCGTCACTCCATCGTGCAGGTCGGTGCCAATGACCACATCCGCGGGGAGTGTTTCGCCCGATGAGAGCGTTAGCACACGCTGCTCGCCGTCGACCCCGACAGCCTGAGCGGAAAATCGTACGCGCGCACCCAGAGAGATGGCCATACCGTACAGATATTTCAGTAAGTCACCGTGCTGTAGTTTCGTTTGAGGTGGTTTCAGAATCAGCACTGGAGGAGCCTTACATTGACACAAAGCAGCTCGCCCACGATGTCGTCCGTGGTGTTTTCGTCCTGTTCTCGTACGACGCCCAGGATATTCCCGGTCGCGACTAAACATGAAAAGCGGTCAGCGAGTTTCAATATCTAATCTGGAGATTTACAATCGCGCATGCTGAAAGTCGCCGCTTTCTCCCTTTCTGTGGTCATTGCTCGCAGGGCCTCTCGAAATCCCCAATGGTAAAACACCCTGGTTACATTTGGATACATGTGAACGGCTTCTTGCGTCGCCTTGATGTAGCTCGTGTTAGCAATGAATACATCTCCGCAGTGAATACGCACAGTGACAACATTGATGTTTTCTTTCTGCTCAACGACGAGGACGCGGTGGCCAACACGTCGGAGGGCAATTGCGCAGGCTAAACCTGTCATCCCTGCGCCGATAATAATAAAGTCGATTGCGAGCGCCGTTTGTCGGGGCAGTCGGGGAGGCTGTCAATGGCATTGGGATCTGCGGGTCGCGGAGGCGTTGTAGACACACCGTCTCGGAGTTCATGGTTCCAGGGAGGTTGCGGGACAGAGAGAGAAGGAAAACCGACTGCCGTTCACCTTCAAGCTGTTAAGCACTACCACTGGGGCTCTGCAGCGGTACAGCACGCGAGGTTCGAGCGAGAATTGTCGTAGCGCCTGTTTATAAGAGACTGCTGCAACGGTACCTTTGACCCTGTATTTAATCAAAAGAATGGCTGATGTTAACGTTGAGAGGCGAGTAGAGAATGAGAGACTCGGGATAAATTAATAGCTCAGCAGGGTCCCCTCTCGGAACTCACCGAGCTATTGTACTACGCTACACCACAACCGTGGATCTGTTAACAGCGACAATGTCGAAATCTTCCCCTTTTGGATTTCATATCCGGGTTATTCCGGCTCCGTTCCCAATGGTCTGACTGCGGCGGGACTTTAAACGGGAGATGCAGAAGTAAGGAGTTGGCTGTAGCTCAGCTAACATGTCTTCCGATTGCCCACACAGTCTGGAAAACATGAAAACCTTGAGATTATTGTAATAATGGGACAGAGATGGAAATAAAAAATAAATAGTGTGTAGACAGTTCTCGTAGAAAAATTTCTACTAGGCGATTCAGAGTCAGTACCGCCCTGTGTATTTATACCCGGACCATCTCGACACAGTCGAGTTGCCATGGCCTAAAACAAAAAATAAACAGAGAAGTGGAGAAGTTTTGTACTCGAAAGCCGTCAGAGCAATGTAGTAAGAGGAGGAGACGATGTTTTGAACCTGGTGCATTTCGACCATAAGTTCAGGTGACAGACGGAGGGTCATGAACTGAAACTATTTGGTACCGGTGACGGCAAACTTTTGTGGCAACATTTCACCCCCACACTTGCCGGATTACTATTTAGGGCAACTTTGATGTGATTGCCGGAGAATAAACACCTTGAAAAGGGAACGTTAGGTGATGGGTGACATGGCCAACTGTCGAAATAGTACAGTAGAAATAATCCAGATGAGGAATAAATTCATAGCCAGCTTCTACCTACGGCAAAAGTGCTCGCCGCATTTTTGAATTCCCGCAGACTAGTTACGAGTCTGTGGTCGAATTGTGTGACCTTACCAGTATAGTACATCCTCTCCTACTCCCCCTACGACAGGCTTAATTCGAGTAAATTCCGCTGTGGTACCGAGCCGAATTAGTCTTCGGTTGCCCAAGAGAAGCCCTTCACCCTTTTAAAGGCCTTCAAGCTCCCGGAAACTTTATTGATGTGGTATCAGTCCCTATCGCGCGTCTGTTCCGGCGGAAGTCCCCGGGTGGGAAGATTCCATCACGGCCTGTTATTTCGAGCGATTCGGGTGGAGATACTCAGAATGGTTGGAGAAGGGTCGGGGTATGAAAGACAGCTCAGGTACGATACAGTCGGTCGATTGCGTTGCTGAAGGGAATTGGCGGAACATGGTACGCCCCAAAATATCGGTGTAGCACGCATTGAAGTCCGGGCAAGCCTTGTGTCAAAAATCTCGGGTCTCTCCGGTATTTTACATGTCGCCCGAACGTCGATCTGATGCTACCACGATGCGGAGTCGAAGCAGCGTTCCGGCTCCTGGTACGTCCTTGGTTGATACACGGTCTAGTCCCCGACGGAGGAGATGAGGTGAAAATATCTACAGTAATAATTCTGTCTGGATCTTAGCAGCGAAATCACCCAATAAATTGATAAATTGCACGCATTCACAAAAGTTATTACTGAGGTTTCAAATCCCCGCCCCGTCACCTCAATTCCGGGGTCGTGTTTAACCGACAATGTCATATTTGGTTAAAGTGCGCCATAGGGTCGTTGTTGACGGCCGGGAATTAGCCGAGTGCGAGTGTGGCGCAGGTGGTTGATCCCCGCCACAGCTGCCTTCCCGTCGACGAGCTCACCCAATTTCACCCTGTAGATCTCAGGGTCGTTGACTGCAGCTATAGATACCCACCACATGGTGTTCGTTGTGCAAGGTATCTTCACCACAGCATTTATAGGTAATGCAAAAGGCAATAAGACGAAAAGCAAGAAGGGACGATGTAAAGTTGGTCCGACTGGCACTACAGCAACTCGACGAGACGAAGGTTGAAATAGGGTGAAATCCCAAGATTCTAATCGAAGTCGTTCTTGGTCTTCTAGAATATCTGTGACATGGCAGGAACTAAGATCTCTCTCTTGAAGTGAGCCAATTTGACGGATTTCAAATTTCTCTAACTAAAAATAATTGGGGGGGTCACAATTTAAACGTCGAACTTCACCCTACTTCTCCCCATTTTCGCACCACCTTTTTGTGAATGCCAAAATGGTTGAATGTACCATTTGGCAATTAGAGTGCAAATGCGCTCTACTTCATCACAGCTCCAGAAAATTCGTAGTGTTGACCAGGACAATTCATGCAGAGAGAGCGGTGGAGAGGTTAGAAGGACTTTCCAAGCGGGGGGAAGTGAGAGCGGTGTTTTTTTTTTTTTTTTTTTTTTTTAAATCAACTTTATTTGACCCAGGACCGCGTACGGTATGATAGACATCATCTAGCTATTTGTAGCGTGTGTATGTAATTATAGAAGATCTTTTGAACATATCTGCGAAATCATGTCCGGTCGGGCGACAATTAGCCACGATTGGACGAGAATATGTAATCCGAGGATTAAGGGTATGTATGTTAGGGAGAGAAGGGTAAAGGCCAGATAGGGGGCGCTAGTATAGTACGATATGTAGGTGATAGGTACAAAAGAGGAGAAGAAAAAAGAGGGACGACGCGAAGGTGAGGGAAAACTTACACCGACTTACTGGGCTGGGACGAACATACGGGGAGGGACGCGCGGAGGGGCTGGGAGAGAGCGGGGAGGTTAAGGTATGGGGCGTTGCCAGAGGCAGCGCTTGCGTGAGGCTTTACGCTCGGCGTCATCACGGTCGAGCCATTCCTGCGGGACCTTCGTTGCATTGAGCATTGCTATAATCTCTTTTCGGGTTTTTTGTTCAGCAATGGGGGGTGTGGGGAGTTCCCCGTGGACGGTGTGGAAGCGGCCTGTGCGGGCGAGGTAGCGGAAGAGATGGGGGTAGAGTGAAGGCACTCCTAGAAGCTTCGGCAGGGCACGTGTCAGCAGACCGCCAGCTCTTACGAGCTCGCGGCGTGCGTCAGCATGTGCACTGCAGTGCAAAAGGTAGTGCGCCACTGTTTCATCGGCTTGCCGGCAACAGGGGCAGATCGGCGAGTCAGCTTTGTTGATACGAAAGAGGTGCTTCGCGAGGGGGATGTGGCCAGTGCGTAACTGGAGTAGAAGGACGGCGAGGCTACGTGGGAAGCGATCCGCAATGGCGAGATATGAGCCCTTGAGGAGTCGCCGGTCATACTGAATGGTGCGTGCATAGCGTGGGGATGCCTCCCATTCGCGTAAGACTTTTGCTTTGAGTTCGGCGTTGTAATCCTGCTTTATGGCAGATTTGCTGTAAGGTAATCTCCCTCGGAACACCGTCGGGATATCCTTGATGGGGGAGGAGCCGTCCTGGGCCGCCCGTTTTGCCTCTTGGTCCGCGCGTTCGTTCCCCGTTATGTCCTTGTGTCCTGGTGCCCAGCGGATCGTCAGTATAATATTCGCGTGTTTTGATATCAGATCTTTGTAAAAACCGTGCCATGCGTCCCATATCCAATGGGACGGCGTCGAGAGTGCATTGGATGTCGCGCGAGCTGCAGGCTGGCTGTCGATGATGTGGGTAACCTTCCCATGTACTTCCGGTTGCCTCGTGAGGAGCGCAAGGCCCAGGCCGCCTCCCACGCCCTCTCCTTCGAAGACGGTGTGAGTGGACATGCGGCCGAGGTCCAGTCGTATCGCGGACACCTCGACACCTCGCCTGTACAAGACAGCCGATGCTCCGATGCGCCCGCCAATCCCTGATCCATCGGTGTAGATCTTCCACTCGGCGTCGTCGGCGGCTTCCGCCTTCAACGCCTCCTCTTTCGAGCTCGGTATGCTCACCGCCATACTCGATTTCCACGCTGATTTCTCCCTTACTGCTGCTATCTTCTCCAACGTCTCCGGATTCCATCCCAGCTCTGGCAGGAGCTCATTCAGTGTCGACTTGAATGTCTTTTGGTGTTTGTCATTTGCGATGACATCATGTAGCGGGTGCGAGGGTGGCAGGGTCGCCAGTCGCAGAGCTGCTCCGAATCGTGTCTTGTCGACCAAGTGCACGACCGGGAGGAGATCCGCGTATTTGTCCAATATTTCGGTGGGGGTGGATGATAATGCACCGGTGATGGCAAGAGCTGCGCGCCGCTGAATAGTGCGTAGCTTTCCTATAACTGCGCGTTCCCGTGGTTTGGCGCCGAGGAGCCGCTTGACGATGCCGTGACTTGGGGCCCTCAAAAAAATGTCAGCTCCGTACAGCATTCTTGGGACACATATGGCCAGATAAAGGCGGCGCATGTTACTGGCACCGATACCGCGGGAAGGGCGTGCAAGGCGCTCGAATTGGGATAGCCAAGCGTGACCCTTCGCAACAGCAGATGCACACTGCTCATGCCAGCGCAGCTCGCGGTCGAGGTGGATGCCCAGGAGTTTGACGGATCGGCTAGATTTAATTACGTGGTTTCCGAGTTTGAGCGAGGGTCGTGGCTCTGGGACTCGTTTGCGCAGGAGGAAAGGATGAGGTATTTTGCGCCGCGATGCATCCAAAAGTTGATACTTCGCGGGGCCAAAAAGGGCATTGTGATTTCCTGCCCAAACGTCAACACCGTCATGCCGTTCAATGACGTTGCGGAGCTTCTCGTGAGTGATCTTGAAGGTCTTCCCCACAGTGATCACCGTGTTGTCGTCGACAAATATAACTGCTGCCTCGCCTTTGTCTGCCTTGGGAATTTCTGCTAGGCTGGAGTTGTAAACCAAATAAGCAAAGCCCGAATGGGGGTCGCCCTGGTCAAGGCCGCTGTCAACTACAAACCGCTCGGAGGTGAAATCTCCGAAGCTCAGGCGGCTCGTACGCCCAGCATAACGCCGCCGAAGCCACTCGGTGTGCTGCACCGGTACTCCTCTCTCCCGCATATTGTGGATGAGCCGATCAAGGTCAACGCTCGGAAAAGCGCCCTTGACGTCCATGCACAACACACTCGCCACCTCTCCATTCCTCCATGCTTTGTTCACAATCTCTGTTACCATATGAATTGCGTCTGTCGTCGCCCTCCCTGGCCGTGCCCCGTAGTGATTGTTGGGGAAAATCCCTGCTCGCTCCGCTTCAATTGTACACTGCAGGTTCTTCGCAACATTCCATAGTCTCGGGAGACCTTTTGATAGGACGATGGGCCGGTGTGCGGAGGGGTCGGCGTAGTTGGGCTTGCCCGGTTTGCGCAACACTAGGGTGAGGACATCGGCCCATCCCTCAGGATAATGCTCCAATTCATCTAACGAACGATATATGGGACCTAAATATGGTATCAGAAGGTTAGCATTCTCGCGAAGGGTGCAATTCGCAATGGAGTCGGGATAAGTGGCCTTGTGAGGCTTCATGCGCGCTACCGCGCGATGCAAGAGTGCATCAGACAGCAGTTCCCATTGCCATGCTGGCTCTGGGTACTCTGCGTCTGCTGGGACAGACGACGTGGCCATCTTTGCTGGGAAAAACTCCTTGCAAAGCATGGCTGTCTTCTCCTCGTTCGTCTCTGCTGACTCGATCAGCCTTTTTGTCACTGGGTTCCGCCGCTCGAGCGTCGGGATACGCGCAGCTCCACCGTCCGTGGCTTCAGCGCCGACGAAACGGCTCACGGTCCAAAGGCCGTTGGGTGACACGTCGGTGAGCTGTGTGAGCCATGTTACCCAGTGCTCCTTCTTTGCCTTCTCAACTGCTGCACAAAAGACTTCGCGAGCGAGTCGTGCCTCCTCGTGGCTGGGATGGTCAGGTGCATGCCGCCAATGATATGATACGCGCTCGAGGCGCGCGCTGTCGCGGCGTATGTTGTCGAGCTCGCCGGTGTACCACCGTTTCCAGTACGGCGAAGGCTCGGACATCTCGACATTCTCGCGTATGACACGTTGTACGAGCTCCTCGAGCCGACGTATCGCGGTCATGACAGACTCCACAGATGTATACCGCTCGGGGCATGGAAGCTCTCGCAAAGCTGCCTGCATCTCGCCGCGGATAAGTTTCCAATCCGCCTTGCGATACATGGGCTGCGGTACATGCGAGACCACCACAGCGTCAATGTCGAGTATCTGGATGATGGGTATATGGTCAGTTTTCACTGGGCGCAGCTCCGGTGCGGTTTCACAACGGATAAAGAGGGGAAGGAGGTCGGGCGAGCAAAAGACGTTGTCAGGCCTGGTGTAATTTCCAGTGCCGAAAGCCTTCAAGGTCGGCGTGTCTTTTGGGAGCGGCATGCGCATGTGATACCTCGCTAGGAGATCCAGCAGAGGCTGCGTGAGCATGTTGTTTCGGGGCGTGAAGAGGTGGAGGTTTCTCTCCTCGTCCCAAAACGGGTGATGGCGGTTGAAATCGCCTGCCCAGATGTATCGGAGCGGGTATACTGGGCACCGAGTAGCCTCAGGACTGCGCAGGTATGCACGTAGCACATCCAGCGTGTCATTGTGCGCACCGTCATTATAAATATTGATGATACGGATCGTACCAAAATCGCCAAAAATTTGCATGGCGGTGATATCTGGCGAGGGGAGCGGGATCGCGGTCCAAGTCACGGAGGGGAGTCGCGTGTTGATGAGAATGAGCGACCTCGTCAGGCGTTGGTGAGGGGTGTGCGAGGGCGGAACTATTGACACCCAGTGTCGATTCGCACGACTTTTCCCTCCTTGGTCAAAGTATGGTTCTTGTATCAGCGCGATGTCGTAGCGCTTCGGTTTGAGGCGATGAAGAAGGTCGAGTTGCCCTTTCAGGGACTTGTTGATGTTCTGCTGCCAAATAGTAAGTTTACGACCTTTAAATTGTGGGAGAGCTTTGTGCGACATTAATGTCGTGCACCGCTCGGGGCCTCAGGTATGTCGTCGTCATCATCAGACTGCAGCGGGGGAAGTTCCGCCCGCGGCACCGCAGGGGTGGGTGGTGGGAGGGACGAGAGGCGTAAAGGCCCCGCCAGTCTCCTCGCCTCCTCTTCGCGTTTTTTGTCCTGCGTGTGCCTATCGCGCCGCTCGGCAAGTCTCTGGCGCTGCTCCACGTCGGCCTCGTCCTCCGAGACCTCCATTTCCTCGGAGTGATCATCCCCAGCAGGGGCCGCCACCTCCGCATCTTTTGGTGCATCGTCCGCACCAGTCTCCCCGTCGGGCTCCTGCACAACAGCAGGAACCCGTATCGCTTCGCTGCTCATTAGCGCTGCCCGACCCGGATCCATCCTCGCATCGGGAGGAGGAGGGCGCGGGCGTGCTAGCATCTCTGCAATGGTTAGTTGGGGAAGCCCCCACTCGTTGTTCTTGTCCGTAGCGCCCTTCGCCATGTGAACTGAGGCCCCCCCTCCAAACATGGGGCCATCAGCTGCCTGGGTCATGGGCCTACGTAGCTTCGCCGCCGTCCCCGCCGATGGGCCCGGTCCGCGCTTCCTCGCGTTGGCCATCGCCTGCCACTCTGGCCGTCCTCCCCTCGATTGAGCTGCTCCGTTCGCTATCTCTTCGTGCGTTACCCAAGAGCTGGGATCCCCCACCACCGGGAAATACGGATAGCGCGCCGTTGGATTGCGCTCCATCCAAGCCTGTAATTTGTCCACAAAGACGGGACACGCGCGATCCGCCGCGCCGTGGCCATGGTGAGGCCTCTTCACATTCTTGCAGTTCGCGCATGCTCTCTGCTCGTCTGTCGCTGAACAATCCTCCGTGCGGTGCGCATCACCGCACCGCGCACACGCATCCGCGCTGGCCTTACACGCCGCCGCTACGTGACCGAAGCCCTGGCACTTCATGCACCGAACAGGCTCCGAGAGGTGCTTACGTCCCCAGACCTTTTTCCCCTCGACCCAAAGGCCGTAGCGGAGGAAGTGGTTCGCCGCCGTCGCGTTCGCAAATCCGAAGATCGCGTGCGCGACGCGCTGCCCCTCCTTCCGCCGATGGACTCGCTTCACCCAATTGGATGCAGCGAGGTCGCCCTCGTTGAGGCCACCGTTCTCCTCAACCGTGCGGTGTGCCTCACTCTTTCCGGGCTCGAAAGTTACAGGCACGAACTCGACGAAAACATCGAGGTGCCGTTGTTTAAAGATGGACGTACCTCCCATCGCTGCCAGGAACTCTTCGATGTTTTCTTTCAGCCAATCGGCCGCCTGCACGGAGTCCATGTGCAGGAGTATCGCTCCACTGCGCTGCACGACTGCGCCGACGAATTTGGCACCCGGCGGACAGGGCGAGACGTCGCCCTGACACATGAGGCCGATGGCCAAGAGGGCCTTCTCAACGACTTCTTTGGGGGAGAGTCCAACTAGCCACTCTTGCGTGTTGGGGGCCCGCTCGATGACGATCTGTCGTGTGCGCGCCGCCGCGGCCGCAACGGCCGCCGCATGTTCGGGCGGCGGCAGCGCAGCCGCCGCCGTCGCATACGTCTTCGTTGTCGGCTGATCGTCGGTGGCGCGGGTGTGTTCCATCTGCTCGGGGACTTCCTGAGCGCGTTCAATGAGCCCTGTAAAGCCCTCCCCCAGGCGCTCCGTTAGCGTCTCCAATTCTCCGCACTGTTCATGAACGGTCCTCGTAAGGACATTCGCCGCGTCGCGCAGGGACTCTGCGACTGGGGCGTCTGCCTCGTCGTCTGCATGCCGGCGCTCATCTGCCTCGTTTGTCGTGTATAGTAGCGCTCGGACGTCGCGCGCGATATCGTCTATGTTGTTCTCGAGTTTTCTCTTTTCAATTATGACGGCAAGCGCCCTGCAGGCGTCGGCCGTGACCACGGAGTTCGCGCTCGCCGCGATGCGCAGGAGGATGAGGGAAATACCTGTAAAATCTACTCCACTGGCGACTCCCTCCGGCACGAAGCCCTTCGCATACAGGTGCTCCAACGCGTCCAACTCCTTGAATTTTTCCCAGTCAAGATCGCTCTCGGCGTAGAGCTCCGCCCTCGTTTTACGCGCGTGTATCTCGCCTGGGGCGTCCGTCTTCGCGCGTGTCGTTCTCGTCGTTAATTTTGCCGTTCCGGACGTGTTCGGGGCTGAATTCGACGGGGTTCTGTCCCGGGCGTTACCCGGGTTTCGTTTGTTGAGGTTCATTGGTAGTTAGAGTAGTTACAAGTAAAGCTAGGACCACTACGAGCAGTAATGCGTGCCCCGAAAAGTTTTCGCGGCGCCGATCACTAGCTTGTTGTGGTTTGTTGCCAAGAGTCGAGAGCGGTGTCACGGAAGTAGATGCACCTAAACACATATGGCACGCTGAGATCTGGGGTGGTGTAAAGGTGGAGAGAGGCACCGGATGTATAGCACCAAAATTAGTTCTGACACTGTGACAGATGGAACCATGTGCTGTGTGCCGTTGCCTGGTGTTCGTGAGAGTGAAACCTCGCCAGTCTCTCGAAGACGGCTTTCGTGGGAATCGCTCCCGAGGGATACGCCTGGCTCTAAATTTCGTACGTGCTGGAAGCCACTTACCGCTATTGGCACGGCGATGTCTTATCCTCCGTCGAGTATTACTCACATTTGCGTCAATTCTCCTGAAAAACCTACGCACTTGCTCATTTGGCTCCAATCCGGAGATGAAATGGCACAAACTGTCATTTTAAGACCCGCCCGCGCCCCAACCCCTCACACTATATTTTTGGACAACCTTCACAGGCACGCCGTGGCTGTCAAACGGAAGCACCCCACCATCCGCATCGCCATTAGGTGGGTGCCCGGGCACCGAGAAATCGGTGGGAATGAGCATGCAGACGTCGAGGCGAAACGGCTCCTCCTCGGCCGCCTCGATCCTTTTGACTTACCGTAACGTCGTCCTTCCCCGGAGTCGTTCAGCGCGCAGACAGAAATACAATGCACGTGTAAAATCGCGGGTGGAAGCGGCGTGGCAGAAGTCCCCGCGGCACCACCGAGTTAAACATTTCGATCCCTCGTTCCCCTCCGACAAATACCTTCACCTCGCAGCCCGGATGCCCTGCTCCTGGCCATCATCCTTCTCCAGCTTCGCGTCGGTCACACCTTCCTCAACAAACACCTCCACCGCGTCAAACGCGCCGAGTCCCCCAGCTGTGCCTGTTGTCATCGCGAAAACGAAACCATTGTCCACTACTTGCTCTACTGCCCCGTCCACGCCAATGCACGCGCCGAATTTAATCGCGTTGGCGGCCGTGACAGCGGCAACATCAAGAAGATGCTTATCAGGCCGAAACTCCTCCCCGCACTCTTCCAAGTTATCGTGCGCACTGGCCGATTTCGCACCGTATTCGGGGAACTCCCCGTCCTGTTACCCCTCGACACCCCCACTCGACTAGAACACATTGCGGAGTTAAACGCAGTGAAGGTCCCTGCGATACTTTTTGGGCCCCGCGTTCCGCGGAATATTGGGCCCGACTGGGTCCCGCCAGTGTAGACCTCTCTTTATACCATTCTTTATAGTTTACCTTACAGTTCTTATTCTGTGGGACATCACCGCTAACGCGCCCTTAGAAATACCGAATTCACTTACGTTCTTAGTTACAAATACTGCATAGGGATCCTTAACATATTGTACGCGCCATAGAAGAAATAAAGTTGATTTTAAAAAATAAAATAAAAAAGGCACTACCCGCACAGATCTAGGGATGGCGTAGGGGAAATTCAGTACAGGAAGCGCAGTGAACCGCTCAAGGACCAAAGAGACCTGAGTCAATTGAGTATATTCTGTGCCATCAGCAGGCTCGGCCTTGCTTTTGAAGTAATTAGATGGACTTCCAAGTCTGCAATTGAGCGCCACTCGCAGTGTGAATCAAAGCGACGATCGAGGTCTGTGGTTCAAGTGAAATTTAATTCCGCATTTGAATGACCCTCATAACTTACACAAAGCGGCGAGCGAGGCAGCTTCGTCCATCGGGTGAAGCTGAAGATTCCACCGAGCTACCCGGAACTCATGCAGGTGCTGATGGTTTTCTTTGACCGGGAATGAGGGACGCGTGGCCCCTCGGTTTCTTGACGTACCGCGGGAAGTCACGGCGTTCTTGAACTATCAACATGACGGATAGAGTAAATTATTGACCAGATGCATATCGTACTTTCTGTTAAAGCTTCCGAGAATTGCTATCTTCCTCAGACTGTCTAGAATAGTGTTGGGAAAGTTCGGTTCGGTTCAGGTTCGGGGTACTTTGCCCCGAACGCCGAACCTGAACGCCGCCTGCGGTTCAGGCATCTGCTGAACCGTGAACCTGAACGCCAGGTTCAGTTCAGTTCGGCGTTCGAACGCGTTCGAACCCGAACAATTTTCCCAGGCCTAAAAACACCTTTTTAGAGTCAGAAAAAATTATAAATGGCAAGCGGTACTCATTTCCTCATAGCAGGAGCAATACTATAGCCTGTTGAAGACTACAAGGTGTCTAACTGAGAAAATGTGTCCTGAACGTTGGTTGAATAGATCACGTGAGGATCAGTGCCTCGCATCGAACCAGTTGAAAAAGATGATGAAGCGCCCTTGGAATTACTCGAAAGAGATGTATTAAAAGAAGGGCTGTATACGCCGTAATCCGCCCTCGAAACTGGTGTAAGACTCCCTGAAATGGGCCAATATGGTCACATGGCGGTTCGGGGTTCGAACGCGTTCGGAAAATTTGCCGCTAGCCCGAACGCCGAACCTAAATTTTGGTTCAGGTTCAGCAATTTGCTGAATCTTGAACCTGAACCTCGCGTTCAGTTCAGTTCGGTTCAGGTTCGAACCTATTTTTGAACCGAACTTTCCCATCACTAGTCTAGAAATGAGGTACCAGTCGGTATTTCGGACGATAGGAGGATGATACGAGTGCTTTCAAATTTGCGCCTAAAGTAGCGGACTCGAGAATGCAGGGGGAGAAATTCCAGGAAAAAAGAGAGAGAGAAACGAAGAAAGGGGAGGGGATCCGAAAGTCGCTCCATAGCTCCAGCTGATGGCGCTGTGAAAGGACAAAAAAGAGCAGGGACGCAACAGAAGTGTGCACACAGTGAAATCAATCATCATCGTCGTGGTAGAATCGTTCATATGCAGGAAAGAGGACCACTATCACAGGAGATGCCTCGACTTCACGGATACAAGCCAAGCAGTTGGCTATGCGTGCACGAAAACTTTATTCAGTAAGAATAGTCAACGAACATCGCTTCGGAGTACATACAACTCTAGTAGCATAGGCATCGGCCTGCTGCCCGAAAGCCTCGCAAATTGATCAGCCATCAATCCTGAGATTTGAACAAGTCTCCTTGAACAGCATTAAATATCCCTAAGCCCTAACGATAACTGCTAACATAAAATAGCTAACCTATAACGCCCAGTGAAAATCGGTCATGCTGGCATATGCCCAAACATGCTGCGAACGATCTCAGTCCGGATTATATGCTGAGAACTGCTCTCCGCTTCGGCAGATCTTGAAAACACTCGAATTTGACCCGAATGACATCAAAAAATTCAAAACGCAGTCCGGAAAAGATGCTGGGATATGCCAGGATGCGCTCAGAACTTCTGAGATCTGCTGGCTGATTTTTGGACTGTCTCAGCAGATCCCAGCATAATCAATTTTCGCTGGGTATATATATATATATATATATAACCATTAAGCTCTGACCAAAACCTCTAACCACACAACCCCTAACCTGGCAACATCGGCACAGATGATGGCCTTGCATTGATCGATAGGCGTTCGGACGCCGGTCCGAACGCCCATGCTACTAAAGTTGTCGTGCCTCGTCGCTGACACCACCGACATCAAGGCGACGCAAGAAGCTATTCACATGTGTCACCAGCGTATTTTACTACTGGGGATTCCGAGACGCACTGCCCGCAATGAGTAAGGGCGCGAAGAAAGCGGTGGCTTTCAAGTTTCAGCGTGCGCGAGTGTAATCTCCTGGTTAAAGATTGAAACTCGCTCACGTATTTAGCCACGACGGGGAATATCATGGGCGTGGTATGGGAGCAGGACGAGAACACCATGAAGGACATTGGGGGCGAACTTCTGTACGTCTCCTCTCCGGAGCCCGGCTCAGATTCAGACCAAATTGCATGCAGAATGCGTACTTGCTGAAATACCTCTACGGTATGGTCGTCTCTCTGGGTGCGCACGTGTGGTTTTACGCTCGGGCTGTCGGAGTAGACGGCGAGCAGCGTGTAGGAATGCTCGCATCGGGAAAAACACTTTGTGCGGATGTGGTCGTTGGCACGAACCCGCAGGATGGAGCAACGCGGCCAATATTGCTGCAGGAACAGGACGCCGATGAGGTTGAGAGTCCGAAACTGGTATCCAGCTACTAGTACGCTGTTCTTGCAATTGTGTGAGCCGTTCTTCCCATAAGCCGTGTCTCGCATGTTTCTGCTGTTACATATGTATTTGACATGATTTAAACCAAGGCGGGGTTATTCCTGCGCTCTGAAGTCTGGCCTTCACCTCCCAACCCCTACTTCAACTAGTTAACTTCAGGTGCAAGAAGATGCCCAAGGGTCCCACTAAACAAATCGGCCTACGCGTAGAACCACGAGTCGATTAATTCCTGCCAGTGGGACCTGGTCCCAGTTGTAATGCCCAAACCTTGCGTCCCGAAGTTCTTAGGCTTTATTTTTTCTTGCAGACGGAAATAGGGTCACACAGCCACAGCCTGATCCGGATCAGAAGATCAATTCTCGGGGCCGAAATTCGAAGCTTGCTCTCGACTGTCATGCCACCTGCCCATCTGGCACAAGAACTGCTTGACTGCATCGTCGGGGAGGTTCGAGACAGACGAACGCTGAAGGCATGCTCTTTGGTCGCCAGATCCTTCACTGGCTCCAGTCAACGCCGCCTCTTTCGCTCGCTCTGCTTGTTTGCAGGCAGACTTGAATCTCACCCGACCGTGCTAGGAATCGACCACCTTACTGCCTTGACATCCTTCGAGAGGGCCCTCGAGCTCTTTACTATTTCTCCCCATCTGGGAAGCTATGCGAAATGCATGCACCTTGGCCTAATTGATTCTCAGGACTTCGGCGTTGTGGAGAGTGTACTACGCATGGCCCCACAGATCACGGTGTTGGGGATCTTCAGCAATGAAACAGTCAGCGAAGGCTTGCATTGGGGAAATATCCCCGTCAGTCTTGCAACGTTACTGAAAGAGATAGCTCTCCGACCAATTGTTCGATCCATGAGCATGCGGTGGATGACAGGCGTCCCCTCATCCCTCATCCTTGTCCCGTCATTCCGGGCGCTTACACTTTATCATGTTCTCATCGAAGAGGATATCATATCGACGTCCCCGTTCATTCCGCCCCTGCCACACGCAACCCACTCGAGCGATCTTGAGGTTCTTGTTATCACACCCGCACGCTCACAGGTCCATAAATCCGCAATTCAGATGGTTATTTCCGGCCATCTGACTGGGCTCCGGAAGCTCTCCGTGACTGGCATCCTGAGCGACGATCCGGAGGGCTGGATTCCCTTCATGTTGAAGTCAGATTTCCGGCAGACCCTGAAGCATCTAGAACTCTCGTTCTTATTAACGAGTACGAACACCGTCATGTTCTGTCCATTCCTTCTCACACCTGGTCCTAGGGACTCTCATACAACTCCCGCCGTTTCCAGCACTTACATCCCTCGAGCTCGAATTTAACGCCTCGGTCCTTCCGGATACCCTCGATTCCGCGCTTAGCAATCTTCATACCGTCGCCCCTCTCCTCGAATATCTTTCGGTGGCCTTAAAGGGATCGATGGCTCCCTGGGCCAAAAACTGCGAACCCTATCCACTGTTTGCATCCCTCGATTTCATGAAGCGATTGCCTGCCCTGCGGGATCTTCCTTGTTCCCTCCGCACCAAAGATTGTGTAGATACTCGTCTCGAACTGTACATGGGAGATAAATTTCCTGGCCCTAAGGAGGCCGGCATCCTTACTTGCTCGATAATCTGATTCTGGCCTTTTGGTTCCTTGGACGGTGAGTAATCATCTCCCAAACACTGTTTCTGTGCTCCTCTGGCTCATTCATTTTTCCTCAGTGTTCATATCAGTAATGCAATCCACGTACATCTGCTTTTTGTCGCGGCTACGCAGAAACGAACATTTCTCTTTACCCTCTGTTTCTTCCGCCCCAGGACGGCATAGTTTTAAAGCCACACACAAGTATTAGCGATGGCGGCAACTATTTCGATATCTCACATGTTTTATCAGTTCCAATTTTCTCCGTTGGCTTCGCTCTCAATCAGCTTGATTTTTTTTTCTCTTGACGCTTTGGAGGATTTGTCTTCTCTGTCGTCACAGCCGCGTTTGGGTCGCCGATGACGCCGTGATATCTCAGCTCGTTCCTTGGCTGGGCTTAAGAATTGGAAATCTAGAACTTCTAGGGCATCTACAACAGCCCTCGTTTCCTGGAAACTTCGACGAGAGTGGAAATTTTGGGTGTATTGGTGAGTTCCTCTGTGATTCAGAGTACGATTTGCGCGCGCTGATCGTCCATGGGTCTGGTTTTCAGACTGGCCTGTTTCAAAGGTTTTCAGGTCTCCTAGTGGGGACCTCGGTACTCTGAAACGATACCTCCCTATTACTTCTTGAGGTGAATCTGTCATCCCCTTCAAATCCCATCCGTGTCAGCCATATTCGCTCTGTAAACCCGAATATGGACTTCATGTATGTTTATGGATTACGCGTTCGCACCAGTTAGAGGCGAGAATTTAAAGATAAAAAAACTCGAGGTATAGTGCATGCCAGATAGCAGTTGCGCAATGCAGATACATCCTTCATCTCAGGGCGGATGGCCGACCCTGGATGTACTCCTGTTCGCGGCGCTGATGTTACCTTTACTTTATTTCGCAAAAGTCGCTCACCCTCGCGGACCTATTCCACATCCCTTACGCCCCCCTGCTGGCGCAGGGCGGGAGCGACATCATGACCCAGAAACCCAACGTCGCGAGGTACGTCGTCGCATCCCGTGCTGGCCGACATCATGCTGATTCGTTTCGGGCGAAGGTGGTACAATGAACTCCTTGCGCGTCCGTCGTGGCTGGCGTACCCGGGCGGCGTGGAGAGTACCACCGCGTACTGAGGCGTGGAGGGTACCACCGCGTACTGAGACGCATCAAGCGAGTTGACTTCGGCGGGGAGTTGGTTGAATCGATGGAAAACATCAGATTCATGCACACTGTTCTGGAATTAAATGCAAACATCCTCCTGTTGTTCTCGATATATGGACGAGCACAAATAGAATTTGCGTTTAGAGACCGTTTCTTTGATTAATGTTCGTTGGGAAATTTGATTTTATGGGTGAGCGTCTGCGGGAAGTAGCAGGAGGTGATCCGAGTACTGAGCTGGGTGCGCACTGGGGTTATTGAAGAGAGCCAATTTTCAGTCGAAATTTGCCAAGACGATTATGGACAAACGCACCGCATGAAAAATCTCGCAGGACGGACGATCGAGATGTCGCTGGAAGTGCCGAACTCGTGGCGTGAAGCGTGAAGCGCGAGTGATGTCGGACTGTGTCCCTGCAAGTAAATGAAGTGTATGCCAGGAGAGGGCATAACAAAGAGATGCGTCGGGCGAAGGAGAGCTGGCGCTATGGAGATAGTTTTGCCTTGACGCTGAGCATCTCGCGAGTAACCAGTGCCATTCGTGCAGCGAGGGGAACGATGATACGATGTACGGTTCCGAATTCCGAGCAGCGGATGGAGTCGCCCCAGCAAACACGACATCGCGCGCAGCGTGAAATGCGAGTGGTCGAGTCGATGTCGTCGAGGTTGGTTCCCAGGAACATAGATTGAACTCTCCGAATGCAAGGTGTCACCAGCTAGCCAAAGGAAGTTTGCAAAGCACGAGATGATGATGGTAGGAAGGTAGGGAGGTACACCGCCACCGACACCTGAGCCGGTCCGTCTTCCTGGTCGAGGATTAGGGGCAGTGGCAGTGCCGGTGCGGCGGTGCCGGGTTCCATACATCGTCTTGCCGGATTTTTCAGAACAACGGTAGAATGTGCATTTGACGAATCTGACTCGGCTTAATTTTTGAGTCAAACCCGAGGCCGTGAGGAAGTTACCCAGACATTACTATCACACCATATACTCCTACTTGGCGCTGTACTGAGCATGTCTACTTATAATAAATAGCTCGGCTCGTGGTTCTTGGTAGTGTAGTTCAAGTTGAAGTTCAAACGCCCAGGAATCAGACATACCGCCATTCTGTTCGAATGATGTAGTTCTACCAGGCGATACAGGGAGGTCCGTGCTTAGTTCCATCCATCGAATTCACTCGCTCATCTTAATTGGCGCATAGTTTGGCTCATTTCTGTGGTTGGGGAAAGGACTGGCAGCGGGCATATGTTCGATGGTCTGTCAGCCTAAACGCAAGCGCTTTCCGTTGAGGTCTTCCAGGTCTGGTACGAGGGGAGCGCGAGCGATTCAGCTGCCGAGGGTTTTAATCGAGCTATCCAAAACGCAGACCCCTTGTGAGTTCGCCCACCTCGGACCGCGATTTGCTGCTCATGCCGACACAGGGTGAAACGCGTTTGCGCCCTCGCCCTGTCATTCAAGCTCATCTCGCTCTCCGTGTTGCAGCCCTTGGACGATTGGGTCTCCGAGAACGGGCACCTGCGGCTATTGGCAACGCGTCATATCCGTTTTATGTGAGCCGTTCTTCCCATAAGCCGTACCTATTTGGCATGATCTAAACCAAGGTGGAGTTATTCCTGCGCTCTGAAGTCTGGCCTCCAACTCCCAACCCCTACTTCAACCAGTCAACTTCAGATGCAAGAGGATATGTTGAACTTGAACCACGAGTTAGTTAGTTCCTGGGACCTGGCAGCTTGGAATTCCCAAACATCGCGTCCCGAAATTCTTGACTTTTGTTTTTCTTGGACTGTAAAAGGAAATAGGGGTCACACAGCCACAGCCTAATCCGGATCAGAAGATCAATTCTCGGCCGAATCTTGCTCTCGCCCGTCATGCCACTAATCCTTTTGGCACAAAAGCTGCTTGACTGCATCGTCGAGGAGGTTCAAGAAAGAAGGGAACTGAAGGCATGGTCTTTGGTAGCCAGATCCTTCACTGGCTCCAGCCAACGCCGCCTCTTTCGCTCGCTCTGCTTGTTTGCAGGCAGACTTGAATCTCACCCGACCGTGCTAGGAATCGACCACCTTACTGCCTTGACATCCTTCGAGAGGGCCCTCGAGCTCTTTACTATTTCTCCCCATCTGGGAAGCTATGCGAAAGGCATGCACCTTGGCCCAATTGATTCTCAGGACTTCGGCGTTGTGGAGAGTGTACTACGCATGGCCCCACAGATCACGGTGTTGGGGATCTTCAGCAACGAAACAGTCAGCGAAGGCTTGCATTGGGGAAATATCCCCGTCAGTCTTGCAACGTTACTGAAAGAGATAGCTCTCCGACCAATTGTTCGATCCATGAGCATGCGGTGGATGACAGGCGTCCCCTCATCCCTCATCCTTGTCCCGTCATTCCGGGCGCTTACACTTTATCATGTTCTCATCGAAGAGGATATCATATCGACGTCCCCGTTTATTCCGCCCCTGCTACACCCAACCCACTCGAGCGATCTTGAGGTTCTCGTTATCACACCCGCACGCTCACAGGTCCACAAATCTGCAATTCAGATGGACATGGCCGGCCATCTGACTAGGCTCCGGAAGCTCTCAGTGCCTGGCATTCTGAGCAACGATCCGGCGGGCTGGATGCCCTTCATGTTGAAGTCAGATTTCCGGCACACCCTGAAACATCTAGAACTCTCGTTCATATACACAGCGAGTAAGAACACCGTCATGTTTTGTCGATTCCTTCTCACACCTGGTCCTAGGTAATCTCGTACGCGAACTCCCGCCGTTTCCGGCACTTACATCCCTCGAGCTCGTATTTGTCATCTACGACCCGTTCCTTCCGGATACCCTCTATGCCGCGCTGAGCAATCTCCACACTGGTGCCCCTCTCCTCGAATATCTTTCGGTGGCCTTAAAAGGATGGATCGCTCATGGTACCTGGGCCAAAAACTGCGAACCCTACCCACTGTTTGCATCCCTCGTTTCCATGAAGCGATTGCCCGCCCTGCGGGAGGCCCCAAGAAGGCCGGCATCCTTACGTGCTCGATAATCTGATCTGTGCCTTTGGTTTTTTGGACGGTGAGTACTATCAACCGCCGGGAACCTGGCCACCTTAGGAGTTTTCGACCATTACTAACCCCTTTGAGGTCTTTCGGAGGGTCCGAGGGCCTGAGATGGTAGGCGTTAATCCAGTGAACAAGTGAAGCCCATTTATGCCAATTTTGGTGATGTTTTGACTGTGTGGTGAATTTATTTCGGTCAAAACTCCCAGATAGGCAATTGACACGGTACCTGGCCACCTGCCCAAATCCATTGTTGCCGGCTCAATTAATAACTTCAAAGTGTATAATAATGTTCAGGTGATGTAGATGATATAATGTAGCCCTTAAAATGTTACACTGGACCCATAAAAAGGGTAGCACTGGGTGCCTCTGATGAGAAGGATGAGCGACAGGATCCATATTGCTAATCAAATGAGGGCCGCGCGGCAGTGATAGGGCGCGCTTGGCCAAAATAAGCTGTAAGTGACTTTATCTACTTGTTATGAACGCACCTGGACCATCTGGTCCATATTTGAGTCGCACTTCTGAGAACCCGACATTTAAACTTTGTTACCACGGAAAACCGGGGTATTAGCGTATCGGACGAGATTGAGAGAGGTATTAAATAAATAGAATTAAGGCATACATGTACAAATGAAATCTTAATCATCACCATGGCCCATGTAAAGTGCTAGACACGTAGTGTGGAAGAATCTTTTGCTATGTGGGTCGCCGTGTTGGGGTACTCACAGTCGTATCGCAATCATATGTCCGAGTTTAATATAGAAATCGTGCAGCTCTGGAGGTCTTTTCATTCTCAAGAGAAAGCCTGAGATCAGCCGAGAAGAACGAGCCCCCGACGTCGTGGATTGACGAAGAATTGGTGGAGATATGAGCAGATATAAACGAGATGGCCACTCGGAGTTAAGGAAATGATTTTCTCACCCTTCGGCCCGCAATCAAACGCGCCACAATTTTCGATCAACTCATCATTTTGCGTCCAAATTTAGCATACATGGGCGTCAGAGGTCCTACTCCCTCCCCCGAGTCCGAGCCTTCAATATTCAGTAGCAGTCGTCCTTATATTTGGCAAGTGGCCAGCTTCCCCATGTGGCCAGCTTCCCAGCGCGTGATAGTAATCATCCGTCAAAACACTGTTTCTGTGTGCCTCTGGTTCATCAAATTTTCCTCAGTGTTGATACAAGTAATGCAATCCATGTATATCTGCTTTTTGTCGCGGCTACGCAGAAACGAACATGTCTCTTTACATTCTGTTTTCCGCCCAAGGACAGCATGGTTCTAAAGCCACCCACAAGTATTAGCGATGGCGGCAACTATTTCGAGAACCTCACATGTTTTATCAGTCCCAACTTCCTCCCCTGCCTTCGCTCTCAATCAACTTGATTTTTTCCCTCTCTCTCTTTGACGCTTTGGAAGTTTTGTTTTCTGTGTTGTGGCAACCGCTTTTGCGTCGCCGGTGGCACCATGACATGCCAGCTCGTTCCGTGGCTGGGCTTTAACCTCGAATTGGAAACCTTTAGAACGTCTGGGGCACTTAATCCGACGAGACTGGAACATTAATGAAATGGACAAACGGTCCGTTGTTCAACCCTCCACGCATTGTTCGGCTTGGAC
This sequence comes from Mycena epipterygia, assembly GCA_029281465.1. Lineage (NCBI taxonomy): Eukaryota > Fungi > Basidiomycota > Agaricomycetes > Agaricales > Mycenaceae > Mycena > Mycena epipterygia. The sequence goes on along the minus strand of JARJCQ010000021.1, from coordinate 68,047 downwards.
TGCTCACTGTTCAAATATCGAAGTATGCAGATGGAGTGAACGGGACGCGTTTAAATCACGAGTTTACACAATAGTTGAATTCTCCGAATGCAAGGTGTCACCAGCTAGCCAGAAAGGAAGTTTGCAAAGCTCGAGATGATGGTAGGAAGCAAGCAGGGAGGTACACCGCCACCGCCACCTAAGCCGGTCCTCGAAGATTAGGGGCAGTGCCAGTGCCAGGTTCCATACATTGTCTTGCAGGATTTTTCAGAACGGTAGGATGTGCATTGACGAGTCTGACTCGGCTTAATTTTTGAGTCAAAGCCGAGGCCGTGAGAAAGTTACCCAGAGATTACTATCACACCATACTGTATACTCCTACTTGGCGCTGTACTGCGCATGTTACTTATAATAAATAGCTGGGCTTCAAATTGAAGTTCAAACGCACAGGAATCAGATATACCGCCATGTCGAATGATGTAGTTCTACCAGGCGATACACGAAGAGGTCCGTGCTTAGCTCCATCCATCGAATTCGCTCGCTGATCTTGATCTCCGGGTAGTCTGACTCAATGGCGGTTATTTCTGGTCAGACCCGTTGTGAGTGCGCCCATCTCGGACCACGATTTGCTGTTCATACCAATACAGGTTGAAACGCGTCTGCGCCCTTGCCCCGTCATTCAAGCTCATCTCGCTCGAGCTCTTCGTGTTGCAGCCCCTGGACGACTGGGTCTCCGAGAACGGGCACCTGCGGCTATTGGCAACGCGGCATATCCGCTTTATGTGAGCCGTTCTTCCCATAAACCGTACCTCGCATGTTTGTACTGTTACATGGGGATGTGTTTGGTATGATCTAAACCAAGGGGGGTTATTCCTGCGTTCTGAAGTCTGGCCTCCAACTCCCAACTCCTACTTTAATCAGTCAACTTCAGATGCAAGAGGATATGTAGAACTTGAACCACGAGTCAATTAATTCGTGGGAGCTGGTATCAACTTGGAACTCCCAAACTTCGCATTCCGAAATTCTTAGCTTTTGTTTTTCTTGGACTGTTAAAGGAAATGGGGGCCACACAGCCATAGCCTGATCTGGATCAGAAGATCAATTCTCGGGGCCGAAATTCGAATCTTGCTCTCGACTGTCATGCCACCCGCCCATCTGGCACAAGAACTACTTGACTGCATCGTCGGGGAGGTTCAAGACAGACGAACGCTGAAGGCATGCTCTTTGGTAGCCAGATCCCTCACTGGCTCCAGTCAACGCCGCCTCTTTCGCTCGCTCTGCTTGTTTGCAGGCAGACTTGAATCTCACCCGACCGTGCTAGGAATCGACCACCTTACTGCCTTGACATCCTTCGAGAGGGCCCTCGAACTCCTTACGATTTCTCCCCATCTGGGAAGCTATGCGACAGGCATGCATCTCGGCCTAACCGATTCTCAGGACTTCGGCGTTGTGGAGAGTGTACTACGCATGGCCCCACAGATCATGGTGTTGGGGATCTTCAGCAATGAAACAGCCAGCGAAGGTTTGCATTGGGGAAATATCCCCGTCAGTCTTGCAACGTTACTGAAAGAGATAGCTCTCCGACCAATTGTTCGATCCATGAGCATGCGGTGGATGACAGGCGTCCCCTCATCCCTCATCCTTGTCCCGTCATTCCGGGCGCTTACACTCTATCATGTTCTCATCGAAGAGGATATCACATCGACGTCCCCATTCATTCCGCCCCTGCTACACCCAACCCACTCGAGCGATCTTGAGGTTCTCATTATCACCCCCGCAAGCTCACAGGTCCATAAATCTGCAATTCAGATGGATATGTCCGGTCGTCTGACTGGGCTCCGGAAGCTCTCAGTGCCTGGCATCCTGAGCGACGATCCGGAGGGCTGGATGCCCTTCATGTTGAAGTCAGATTTCCGGCACACCCTGAAACATCTAGAACTCTCGTTCATACACACAGCGAGTAAGAGTACCGTCATGTTCTGTCGATTCCTTCTCACACCTGGTCCTAGGTAATCTCGTACGCGAACTCCCGCCGTTTCCGGCACTTACATCCCTCGAGCTCATATTTGTCATCTACGACCCGTTCCTTCCGGATACCCTCGATGCCGCGCTGAGCAATCTCCACACTGGTGCCCCTCTCCTCGAATATCTTTCGGTGGCCTTAAAAGGATGGATCGCTCATGGTACCTGGGCCAAAAACTGCGAACCTTACCCGCTGTTTGCATCCCTCGATTTCATGAAGCGATTGCCCGCCCTGCGGGAGGTTCACTGTTCTCTGACCATCAGAAATTGTGTAGATACTGGTTTCGAACAGCACATAGGAGATAAATTTCCTGGCCCCAAGGAGGCCGGCATCCTCACTTGTTCGATAATCTGATTTGTGCCTTTTGATTTCTTGGACGGTGAGTAATCATCTGCCAAATCGCTGTTTCTGTGCATCTCTGGCTCATTAATCTTTACTCAGTGTTTATACAAGTAATGCAATCCATGTATACCTGCTTTTTGTCGCGGCTACGCAGAAACGAACATTTCTCTTCACATTCTGTTTCTTCCGCCCCAGGACGGCATGGTTTTAAAGCCACACACAAGCATTGGCGATGGCGGCAACTATTTCGACACCTGATATGTTTTATCAGTTCCAATTTTCTCCGTTGGCTTCGCTCTCAATCAGCTTGATTTTTTCTCTCTTTGACGGTTTGGAAGATTTGTCTTCTCTGTCGTCACAGCCGCGTTTCGGTCGCCGATGACGACGTGATATCTCAGCTCGTTCCTTGGCTGGGCTTAAGAATTGGAAACCTAGGACTTCTGGGGCGTCTACAACAGCCTTCGTTTCCAGAAAACTTCGACGAGAGTGGAAATTTTAGAGGTCGTGTAATGGTGAGTTCCTCTGTGATTCAGAGTACGATTTGCGCGCGTTGATCGTCCATGAGTCTGGTTTGCGGACTGGCCTAGTTCAAAGGTTTTCAGGTTTCCTAGTGGGGACCTCGGTACTCTGAAACGATACCTCCCTATTACTTTTTGAGGTGAATCTGTCATCCCCTTCAAATCCCATCCGCGTCAGCCATATTCGCACTGCAACCCGAGTGCGGATGCGGATTTATGTGTTCGCGCCTGTTAGAGGCGAGAATTAAATGCCCAAAATCTCGAGGTATAGTGCATGCCAGATAACTGTTGTGCAATGAACATACATCCTTCATCTCAGTAAGGTATGACCGACCCTAGATGCAAAATTAAATAAATGAGGCAAGTAAGCACGAGCGAGTCGAAGGTGTTGAAATCATTAAAGAACCCCACCTCCGTTACCGTGCACGTTCGACGTCCCTTCAAATAAAATGGTTCACGCTCGGCTTTAAACGTCTTACGCTTGCATTTGCGTCCGAATGTGAACCACGATTGGACCTCATGTAACGAGCGAGGCACGAGCGTTCTGTTAGTACAGCGTCTGTCAAGAGAGACAAGCAAGAACCAGAGAACCCACTTCCTTCATGCGCTCCATGAGATGCGCCATCCGCGATCATTGCGACTCGGAGGCCACGGCGCAGCTCTATCGCCAGGTGCTGGGATACTTGATGCCCCTCTCAAAGGGACACATCAGTTGACGCGCCCGAGATGGGGTCAGCTCCGACGATTTCTGAGGGAACAGATGTATGGTGGTACGATGCGGACGACCATGCGGAGGAGTGGTGGGTCGGCTGGGGGCGGAAGTGAATGTACCACTCACCTCAGATGGACTTGACCGATTCAGCTGCTGAACCCACTAGCCCGTGGTTCAACCGGAAAATACTGGCGCGAGATACTGGCGCGAGGGTGTTTATTTTGGAGCTTCCCGACATGAAACCAGGCTTAATTCGCGTTTAGATTAGTTCACTCGCAGGGATATATGCCCGAACTACAAGCACACATACATAACACAGAGGCTGCAGAGAAGACAAAATTTGGCCCCAACTCGCCTTGAAGCACCGAAAAATGAAAATGGACAAATGGTCCGTTATTCAACCCTCCACGCATTGTTCGGCTTGGACTGTTCACTGTTCAAACATCGAAGTATGCAGATGGAGTGAACGGGACGCGTTTAAATCACGCGTTTACGTGTCGATCACAATATTAATGTAGGAGATGCGACCACGACGCAGTCAGCAGACTGGTATTGCGGCAAATGCGGAGGAGGCCGTACAAACGAAAACAAAATCGCCTGCATCAAAACATGCGGTGCCCTGTTCTTTTCTAGCGGGTACCGGGCCCTCTAACCTTAGCGTAAATCCAGCCAACCCAACCCGCAGTCCTTAGATGACGCCGACAGGCTCCCACGTGTTCAACTCGCCGTTTCAAATTCCAATATTAATCCCTTCCGGCTGAGCGTATTTGCAATCCCTGACATGCCTGACAGTTTGCTTCCGGTCCTTCAACAGCCTTCAACCCTGTTCAACCTGCCGCAAACCTCCGAGCACGTTCACGATATTATATTCAGAACCCTCGCGATATTATTGCCTACCAGACATTATCTGCTAACGTCTGCCAATGTCCTTTATGTGGTATGTGCATAGTAACAGTAGTACGGGGTACGTACCCGCCATCAGCCGGAGTTGCGCATCAGAGAAGCACAGAATCGCATCTATCCCATCATGCAGATCCAGGAGACTCGTGTTGCCTGTCTCAGCACGTTACGTGAGTGCGAAAATAATAAATTACTGCTTGGAAAAAGCTCAGTGGTCCTTGCGGAAGGAATTCTTTGTATCCCCAACACTTATCAGTGTCCACTGGAAGTTCACCGGAAGAAATAAACTTCAACGAGGCTCAAAATGCCGCGCCAAGAACTGCCAAGGCGGAAGGTCGCGTTGATCAAAAAAGCGGTGCAGTTTCAGTCTCCGTGTTTATATTTACGAGAACGTCAGTATTTTTTTTTCAGTCCCTTCTCCTCCTTCTCTATCCCATCATGGCCCCCACACTCACGACACTAAGTCTACTACTCTCTGGCGTTCTCGCTGCGACTGCCGGATTTGCGACGCCCTTCGATCCAGGGTTCAACATCTCCGCCGTGGCCACACTCGCGCGCGCTCTCCCCAGCCACTCCTGGGAATACGGCACCGCCGCCCAGACGCTCCTCGAGCTGTACAACCCGGCCTTCTCCGTCTTCGGCCACTCGCCCTTCCCCGTGCCCACGCTCTCACCGGCCGACATCCCCTCGCTCGCATACGCCATGGAGAAGATCGTCCTGGGCACAGGCGCGAACGGGCTGTCGGACGGCGCGGGCGCGGTGGGCGATCCCGCGAGCTTGGGCGTCGCGGCGGTCATGCTGGGGAAGACGAACGCGACTTACGCGGCGGCGGCGCAGAGCGAGGTGGACTATATCATGGGCGCCGCCCCGCGCTGGCCGAACGGCGCCATATCCCAGCGCGTGGATGTCGCCGAGCTCTGGTGCGTGCCTTGCAATTCATTTTACCCCTCCGTTGTCTGATGAAGAAATGTCGCTTGCAGGGCAGACTGGATGTACATGGCGCCCCCCTTCCTCGCGTACTTCGCCGTCGCCTCCAACAACGCCTCCCTCCTCGAGACCGTCTACCGCCAATGCGGGCTCTACCGCGAAGTCCTGCTCTTCTCCTCCAACGCCTCCGTGCCCTCGCCCGTCGGCACCTCCGCCACCGACGGGCGCTGGCACCACATCGTCGGCCCGCAGTCCGCGGAGCCCGGCCTGTGGAGCACGGGCAATGGCTGGGCCGCCGCGGGCATGGCGCGCGTCCTCGCCACCATCCTCCACGCCCCCCTTCCCCTCACCGCGCCCTTCCGCGCAGCCGCCACACAGGACCTCACCGCGTGGATCCGCGAGATCGTCGATGGCGCGCGCGGCTCACCCCTTGACTCCGGCTTGCTGCGCAACTATCTGAACGACACGACGACGGGGCACGGGTTCGGCGAGATCTCGGGCAGCGCAATGCTCGCGGCCGTGGCGTACCGCATGGCGGTGATGGCGCCCGCAGCGTTCCCCGCCAGCACGTATGTGGCGTGGGCGGATACTATCCGTGTGGTGCTGGGGGGCGTGGACGCCGCTGGGAACCCGCATGTTACGAGTGGCGGCATTGTGACGCCTGCGGTGAACCCGCTGGGGTGGAGTGATACGGCGCCGTGGACGGCGGGCAGGTACGTTGTGTTTTGTTTTTCGTGCTCGTTCCTGGCTGATTTGGTTGGTTGCAGCCCGGAGGGAAACAACTTTGTGGTGCTGATGTACGCGGCGTGGAGGGACTGTATTTTTGCAGGGGTGTGTCGGGAGTGAGCTCGCCCGGTATGATTTGCGGTATTTTGGCGCGCTGTTTCTTCCTACCTTATCCCTCTTCGACCTTCCCCACCACCGCACCTTTTACGCCTCGCACCACACATACATACACACTCCTACCGGCCGCACCACGCGTCGCACATCCCACGCACTCCCCTCGCTCGTACATACTCCTACCCATCACCGTTAATCACAACCCGCTATATACGCCCACCTACCCGTCGTTCACCCACTCGGTTTTGCATTCGTTCGGATTCCACACACGGAATAGATCCTCAAATTCGCTTTACCGTGAATATACTGTAAGGTTGTGGATTCAATATAACTTGCTGGAGAGTCCGAATGATAATCGTGGAATTGGGATGTTGTACCGTCTGGCTGGACTCCATCATTGGACAAAAATGGCGGTATGTCCGATTCGCCGTTATTCCTGCGCGTTTGGACTTCAACGCTGCTACCAAAAGAAAACACGGTCCTACTTACGCATTATAAGTATAGATGCACAGTACAGCGCCAATTGGCGCCAAGTAGGAATGTCTCGGCATCTTCCTCACCTCACGCCCTCGGCTTCGCCTCTAAAATTAAGCCCAGTCGCCCTCTTCAAATGCACATCCAACCGTTGTTGTGAAAAGCCGATAAAGTTTCATGCCATACGTTCAACATTGGACTGCCTTTAATCTTCGACCGGGAAGTCGGACCGGCTCAGGTGGCGGTGTACCTCCGAGTCAGCTCTCAGCTGGATATCACGGTGCCACCGGCGACGCAAAAGCGGCCGCCACTACGCAGAAAACCAAACTTCCAAAGCGTCAAAGAGAGAGAGGAAAAAAATCAAGCCGATTGAGAGCGAAGCCAACGGAGAAAATTGGGACTGATAAAACATATGAGGTGTCGAAATAGTTGCCACCATCGCTAATACTTTTATGTGGCTTTGAAACCATGCCGTCCTGGGGCGGAAGAAACAGAATGTAAAGAGAAATGTTCGTTTCTGCGTCGCCGCGACAAAAAGCAGATATACATGGATTGCATTACTTGTATAAACGCTGAGGAAAAATGAATGAGTCAGAGGCGCACAGAAACAGTGTTTTGGCAGATGATTACTCTTTCAGAACGACGGTAGGAATCCGTAGGATGTGTATTTGACGAATCCGAGTCGGCTTAATTTTAGCGTCAAAGCCGAGGCCGTGAGGTGAGGAAGCTGCCGAGCACACCGTATACTAGTCCTCCTTGGCGCTGTACTGCGCATTTCTACTCATGATGGGCAGGTGGGCTCGTGGGTTCTTCTGGTAGTGTCGTTGAAGTCCAAACAACGCCTTTTTTTTGAATGATGTACTTAGTTCTGCCAGGTACGATGTACAATCGACCCAAATAGCATTTGAACTCTCCGAGTGAGGCGAATTTTATTAAGTATCTATTCCGTGTATGGAATTCAAATGGACACAAAACGGCGGTGGGCGTATGTGCGGGTTATGATCAACGGTGACGCGTAGGAGTATGTATATGTAGAACAGTGATATGTAGGAGTATGTAGAACATGTTTGGAAAGTGAGCAGAAGTAGAAGGGCCGCGTAAAATATGTGCGTCGAATGCTTGCTAAATTTGGACCCACTACTGTACTATTTCGACCGTAGGCTCACACTATGTCACCCGTAACCTTACATGTTCACTGGGTCAGATGTTCATTCTTCGGCAATCACATCAAAATTGCCATAAGTGGTAATCCGGCAAATGCCGGAGGGCGGAATTTTTTGCATTTTTACGCCTATCTGGGCCACAAAAGTTCGCCGTCACCGTCACCGGTACCAAATAGGTTCAGTTCAAGACCCTCCGTCACCCGTCACCTGAACCTACGGTCGAAATAGTACAGTAGCTTACGATGTGGGTTTCATTTAAAGGATGAGTCAGCATGGGAAAAACGCGGAAGACCGCCTTGTTTCATTTCGGAACACCGCCTGTAGGCTGTCAGTGAGGGTGACAGTAAACATGCCTCGAAAATATACTTCTCCCTCCTGCTCCTACGTTAAAACTGCACGCTTCAAGCGGTTCTGAATTGGTCAGAAGGATATTGCGGTCGTAATTACGCCATAATAAATCTGAGTGGGTGGCAGATAAGAAGCCCTCTGTAGAGAACGACAATGCGATTTTTCGTGAGGGATGAATCAGGGTCATGAGAAGAACGCGCCGCCGATTGATATTTACGACAATGCTATTTTTTTCGTGAAGGATGAATCAGCATGATGGGAAGAACGCGTCGTCAATTGATATTCAGGACACTCCGTGCCATTGTGACAGCGAAGGTGCGCGGTTATCATCCTGGGTTGGTAAGGCAAGGTTATAGTCCTCCGGTGATGCCGGGATTTCTGAGGGCGCAGTGTGCATATAAGAACCCTCGCGCTGAGGAGGAAGGCTACAGTACTCCCCAGCCCAAAGCAAAAATCCACCCCCAATACTTGACAGCAATGGCCATCCTAAAACTCTACGGCCACACACAGGCGACCTGCACGCGCCGCGTCGCGACGGTCCTCCACGAGCTGAAGGTCCCCTTCGAGCTCATCGCGGTTGATGTCGCGAACAGCGAGCACAAGAGCCCCGCCTACCTCGAGAAACAGCCGTTTGGACAGATTCCCTACATCGTGCGCATTTTTTCTCCTTTGCTCTGCCCCCGTAGGTCCCTGATTCGAAGCCCAGGACGACGATGGCTTCATCCTGTACGAGACGCGCGCGACTTGTCGCTACATCGCCGCGAAGCACCCCGAGTCCGGCCTCATCCCGACAGAGGCCAAGGCGCACGCGCTGTTCGAGCAGGCCGCGGCCGTGGAGCTGTGCAACTTCGAACCCAGCGCAGGCAAGATCGTGGCGGAGACCGTCATCAAGCCGTGCGTCGCACCTCCTGTTTCCTCTTTTCTTCTCTTTTCTTCTCTTTTCTTTTCGCCGAGATTCATTGGGGATTGATTAACGCGGGAACAGGATGATGGGCGTCCCACCGAACACCGAGATCGTGGCTTCTCTGCTCGAAGTGCTCGACAAGAAGCTCGACGCGTACAATGCGATCCTGGGCAAGCAGCGTTACCTCGCGGGCGATGTGCGTCTTACTCCTACGCCTACTCCTACTCCTGTCCGCGGCGGCTGATTTTACCTTTACTTTATTTCGCAAAAGTTCCTCACCCTCGCCGACTTATTCCACATCCCCTACGCCCCCCTGCTGGTGAAGGGCGGGAGCGACATCATGACGCAGAAACCCAACGTCGCGAGGTACGTCGTCGCATCCCATGCTTACCGACATCATACTGATTTGTTTGGGGCGAAGGTGGTACAATGAACTCCTTGCGCGTCCGTCGTGGTTGGCGTACCTGGATGGTGTGGTGACCACCACTGCGTACTAATACGCACAAGGTAGTTGAATTTGGTGGGGAGTTGGTTGAATGGAGGGCATTAAATGCATACATACTGTTCTGGAATTGAATGCAAACATCCCCCTTGTGTTCTAAATATATGGACGAGCGCAAGTAGAAGCGTTGAGAGACTTGGGTTTCTTTGATTAATATTCGGTGGGAAATTTGATTTTATGGGTGAGCGTCTGCGAGAAGTAGCAGGAGGTGATCCGAGTACCGAGCTGGGTACGTACCGGGGGTTATTGAGGAGAGAGGACGGTGGGTGGAGAGGCGATCCCCGCAAGGCTCGGGCGCCGCAGGCAATCCCTTGCTAGCTACCGGCGAGCCGAAAGAACTGTGCATGCAGCTAGTTGAACTCGGAGACTCAAGCCGTCCAAGTTCGCGACTGACACCATCCCCGATCTCCAGTGCCGGTAATATATGAATATCAATGCGCGACCAGGGGGATACCAAGATATTTTGCCTTCACTGGTGCGTAGTAGTAACTAGCGCCATTTTGCGCGCGATAACAGAATGTGCGGTTCCGAATTCCCAACCACATTCCGAATGTCCTGCTACTCGGAGTGGGGTTCATCTTACTAGTCTCTCGTAGACAGACACTTTAACATACGACGCTCGTACCTCGCCTCGTACCTGGCAGAACTAAGTAAATCATTCCAAAAAAAGGTGCTGTTTGAACCTCAGCTACACTGCTAAAGGAAGCCAAGATCTCACTTACACATTATAAGTAGAAATGCACAGTATAGCGCCAAGTAGGAGTGATGTCTCGGCAACTTCCTCACCTCACGGCCTAGACTTTGCCTCAAAATTAAGCGGACTCAGATCCGTCAAATCCATACCCTTTAAAGCGCCAAAGTTCGATGGGCAAGACGGGCGCGCGTCTGGAACCCGGCAGCGTTTCATGTCATGCGTTGCCGGCACTGCCACTGCCCCTAATCCTCAATCGGGAAGTCGGACCGGCTCAGGTGATGGTGTACCTCCGAATCAAGGAACGAACTCTCAGCTGGGATATCACGGTGCCACCGGCGACGCAAAAGCGGCCGCCACGACGTAGAAGACAAAACTTTCAAAATCAAAAAAAAGAGAGAAAGAAATCAAGCTGATTGAGAGCGAAGCCAACATATAGCTACCTCGTCGTGCTCACCAGGGTACCAGAGAGCCTTTGAAATAGGTGCCTGCGCCAACCAGACGCATGAACGATCAGCGCGCGCAAACCGTACTCTGAATCACAGAGGAACTCACCAGAGTAATAAACAAGGTCCTAATTTTACAATCGTCGGATTAAGTGCTCCAGACGTTTTAAAGGTTTCTAATTCGAGTTTAAAGCCCAGCCACGGAACGAGCTGGCATATCGTGGTGCCACCGGCGACGCAAAAGCGGTTGCCACAACACAAAAAACAAAACTTCCAAAGCGTCAAAGAGAGAGGAAAAGAATCAAGCTGATTGAGAGCGAAGCCAACGGAGAAAATTGGGACTAATAAAACATGTGAGGTGTCGAAATAGTTGCCGTCATCGCTAATACTTGTGTGTGGCTTTAGAACCATGCCGTCCTGGGGCGGAAGAAACAGAATTAAAGAGAAATGTTCGTTTCTGCGTAGCCGCGACAAAAAGCAGATATACATGGATTGCGTTACTTGTATAAACGCTGAATGAGTCAGAGGCGCACAGAAACAGTGTTTTGGCGGATGATTACTCACCATCCAAGGAAGCAAAGACATAGATCAGATGATCGAACAAGTGAGGATGCCGGCCTCCTTGGGGCCAGAAAATTTGTCTCCCATGTGCTGTTCGAAACCAGTATCATCACAATGTTGGACGGCCAGGGAACAGTGAACCTCCCGCAGGGCGGGCAATCGCCTCATGAAATCGAGGGATGCAAACAGTGGATAGGGTTCGCAGTTTTTGACCCAGGTACCACGAGCGATCCATCCTTTTAAGGTCACGGAAAGATATTCGAGGAGAGGGGCGACAGTGTGAAGATTGCTAAGCGCAGAATCGAGGGTATCCGGAAGGACCGGGTAATCGATGTCAAATTCGAGCTCGAGAGATGTAAGTACCGGAAACGGCGGGAGTTCGAGTACGAGAGTACCTAGAGCCAGGTGTGAGAAGGAATGGACAGAACATGGTGGTGTTCTTACTGGCTGTGAATGCGAACGAGAGTTCTAGATGCTTCAGGGTGTGCCGGAAATCTGACTTCAACATGAAGGGCATCCAGCCCGCCGGATCGTTGCTCAGAATGCCAGGCACTGAGAGCTTCCGGAGCCCAGTCAGATGGCCAGCCATATTCATCTGAATTGCAGATTTATGGACCTGTGAGCGTGCGGGTGTGATAACGAGAACCTCAAGATCGCTCGAGTGGGTTGGGTGTAGCGGGGGCGGAATGAATGGGGACGTCGATGTGATATCCTCCTCGATGGAAACATCGTAGAGTGTAAGCGTCCGGAATGACGGGACAAGGATGAGGGATGAGGGGATGTCTGCGATCCACCGCAAGCTCATGGATCGAACAGTTGGTCGGAGGGCTATCTCTTTCAGTAACGCTGTGAGACTGACGGGGATACTTCCCCAATGCAATCTACCGCTGGTTGCTCTATCGCCGAAGATCCCCAGCACCGTGATCTGTGAGGCCATGCGTAGTACGCTCTCCACAACGCCGAAGTCTTGAGAATTGATTAGGCCAAGGTGCATGCCTTTTGCATAGCTTCCCAGATGGGGACAAATAGTAAAGAGCTCTAGGGCTCTGTCAAAGGACATGAAGGCAGTAAGGCGGTTGATTCTTAGCAGGTTCGGGTGAAATTCAAGTCTGTCTGCAAACAAGCAGAGCGAGCGAAAGAGGCGGGGTTGGCTGGAGCCAGTGAAGGATCTGGCTACCAACGACCATGCCTTCAGCGTCGGTCTGTCTTGAACCTCCCCGACGATGCAGTCAAGCAGTTCTTGTGCCAGATGGGTGGGTGGCATGACGGTCAAGAGCAAGATTCGAATTTCGGCCCCGAGAATTGATCTTCTGATCTAGATCAGGCTGTGGCTGTGTGACCCCTATTTCCTTTTACAGTCCAAGAAAAACAAAAACCAAGAATTTCGGGACGCGATGTTTGAGAATTCCAAGGTGATACCAGATCATAGGAATTAATCTCGTGGTTCAAGTTACACTTCATTTACTTGCAGGGACACAGTCCGACATCACTCGCGCTTCACGCTTCACGCCACGAATTCGGCACTTCCAGCGACATCTCGATCGTCCGTCCTGTGAGATTTTTCATGCGGTGCGTTTGTCCATAATCGTCTTGGCAAATTTCGACTGAAAATTGGCTCTCTTCAATAACCCCCAGTGCGCACCCAGCTCAGTACTCGGATCACCTCCTGCTACTTCCCGCAGACGCTCACCCATAAAATCAAATTTCCCAACGAACATTAAGCAAAGAAACGGTCTCTAAACGCAACTTATATTTGCGCTCGTCCATATATCGAGAACACCAGGAGGATGTTTGCATTTACATAATTCCAGAACAATATGCATGTATTTGATGTCTTCCATCGATTCAACCAACTCCCCGCCAAATTCAACTCACTTGATGCGTCTCAGTACGCGGTGGTACTCTCCACGCCGCCCGGGTACGCCAGCCACGACGGACGCGCAAGGAGTTCATTGTACCACCTTCGCCCCAAACAAATCAGCATGATGTCGGTAAGAACGAGATCTGAAGACGTACCGCGCGACGTTGGGTTTCTGGGTCATGATGTCGCTCCCGCCCTGCGCCAGCAGGGGGGCGTAGGGGATGTGGAATAAGTCGGCGAGGGTGAGCGACTTTTTCGATAAAAAATAAGTTAACATCAGCAGGAGTAGAAGGAGGACGCACATCGCCCGCGAGGTAGCGCTGCTTTCCCAGGATCGCGTCGTACGCGTCGAGCTTCTTATCGAGCACCTCGAGCAGAGGGGCCACGGCCTCGGTGTTCGGGGGGACACCCATCATCATCCTACCATCCACATTCCCTAATTAGTCTCGGTGAAAAAAAAAGAAAAGAAAGAGGAGGAAGGTGCGGAAAAGAGGAAAAAAAGGAAGGTGCGACGCACGGCTTGATGACGGTCTCCGCAACGATCTTGCTTGCGCTGGGGTCAAAGTTGCACAGCTCCACAGCCGCGGCCTGTTCAAACAGCGCGTGCGCCTTGGCCTCCGCCGGGATGAGGCCCGACTCGGGGTGCTTCGCGGCGATGTAGCGGCAGATCGCGCGCGTCTCGTACAAGATGAAGCCGTCGTCATCCTAAAGCAAAACTCGAATTAGGGATTTGCGGGGCAGAGCAAAGGAGAATTTGAAAGAAGGAGGAGCGCACGATGTAGGGGATCTGGCCGAACGGCTGCTTCTCGAGGTACGCGGGGGATTTGTGCTCGCCGTTCCTGAGATCGACCGGGATGAGCTCGAAGGGGACTTTGAGCTCGTGCAGGACGGTCGCGACGCGGCGCGTGCAGGTCGCGTGTGTGAAGCCGTAGAGTTTCAGGATGGCCATTGCTGTCGAGTATTGGGCGGGTGGATTTTGTTGTTTTAGGCTGGGAGTACTGTGCTCCTTTTCAGCGAGGGTTCTTATACCGTCTCAAGCGAGGCTCATTACGGCGGGACTATGACCATGGTAACCTTATCATCTTACCAACCCAAAACGATAACCGCCGTCTTGACTGTCACAATGGCGCGGAGTCTCTTGAATGACATTCGGCTGGGTATTCTTCCCATGATGCTGATTCATCCTTTCACGAATTACCGCATCGTAAGTTCAGAAGATTACCCGCTACCGGTACAGTCAGTATAGTATAAATTCCACGTGGCCCTTGTATTATTTTTCTATTGGGTCGGTATTACTCCGCATGCCAGTAACTGTGGCTACAACCCACCACGTTACGAAATGGGAATATATGCTTTGTAGCTTGTGTACCTAAAACCTATGACCATTTCTTGTCGCGCTGATAAATCACACAACACCCTATAGTACAATCGTAATCCGCCTTATGTACAAGTTTCAACCTGACGAAGCAGCGACTTGCTGGCGTTATCAGGTGCTTATCACTGGCGCTTGGTAGACTCGCAACCAGTCTGCCTACGATTAGCAGCAATGTGGCGAGCACGTTGCCGTAGGCAGGTACTTCTCGTTTGATGGCATTAGGCTGAATGCGGAGTTTGAAATGAAGTCATTTTATCGCATCTAAATTCAGATTTGAAGCGTCCTTTTCGGTTGAAGCTCCAGTAAAAAGCAAGAATACTATGCCCTCATTTATATCTCCTCAGATTTTCCTTCTCTGGCTCAGAGAGGCCATACATTTGGGTCGAAATTACACGAAAAATTGATCGCGATGATCGAGATCGAACTTGTTTCATCAGCCACAGTCAAAAATCACTTATATTTTCAAAGCTAACTGAGATCAAACGAGAAGTACCAGTCTGCCAACAGTGCTCGCCACATTTGTTGCATTCCGTATGCCAGACTGGTGACGAGTCTAGGCGCTTGGCCCGGCCGGTTGGCAACTTACAACCACGGACCTATGTGCACGGATTCCCGTTCATTCTAACCACAAATAGCCATGACCCGGCAACTTACAATCACCGACCTATGTGCACGGATTCCCGTTCATTCCAACCGTAAATAGCCATGACACAGACAGGTGATTGCGATTCCCAAAATTTCCTTCGAGCCTGCGTGAAGAGTGTCCAGCAAGGGGATATGTGGTGGTGCTCTCCACGGTGCCCGGATACGCCAGCCATGACGAACGCGCAATGAGCTCGTTGTATCATCTTTCCCCCAAAAAAATCAGCATGATGTCCGTCAGCATGGGACGCGACGACTTACCTCGTGACGTTAGGTTTCTGGGTCATGATGTCGCTCCCGCCCTTCTCCAGCAGGGGGGCGTAGGGGATGTGGAATAGCTCCGCGAGGATGAGGGACTTGTGCGAAATAAAGTTAACACCAGCAGCCGTCGACAGGAGTAGGAGTAGGACACACATCGCCCGCGAGGTAGCGCTGCTTCCCCAGAATCGCGTCATCCGCGTTGAGCAGCAGCTTCCGGGTGAGATGGCTATCTGAACTGAACAATATCGTTGGCAATTGTCGGAAAAATCCTATTCGGCTTTAATCGGCGTTTAACCGGTTGCAAGCCGTTCGATTGCCTAATGCCTCGGGCTGGCTTCGAACGCACAGTTCAGAATCTCTCATGTGGTTCAAAGCCATGCCGTGAGTTCCAAGCCATGGTTCGAGGTCTTCTCTGAACCTTTAAACCGCTTCTGTCCTTCCCAAACCCACCCTCGACGCGCAGCAAATTGCCGCCGAACAATACCACAAATGTCGCACAAAAAAAAGGACAGTTCAAAATATTGATATTGTTAGACTACAATACAGGGTGTAATGAGAGCGAGGTGTGGGTATATGGTATGGGGTAAGGTTGGGGATCTGGAAATAAATGAGCACGGCAGATTCGGATTGAATGGAAGGAAACCCACGGGGGATTCACAAGGCTAAAGGAAACTGAAAGAATCCAGGTCAGTGAAAGGACTGTCCAAGACATGTAGGAAACGCACCGAGGTTTATACCAAAAAGTTCTGTGAGTGCTCTCGTGAGGGATCGCCATTCGGGAGGAAAATATAGCATACGTACAAGATAAGCTGACTCGCAGACGCCCGCATGTGATACCTGTGTGCAAGGATACCTCGAAAGGAGGGGAGAGGTGGTCGACGGTGGTGGCAGGAGGGAAGGAAGAGAGGTGGAGTCACAGCGTCGTTCATCTATCTGTTTCATCCATCCACTTTGAATTGATCTTATTTAAACCCTCCTGTTCAATTGTGCTCAATGAATTAATGAACTGCCTATCCATCTTAAACTTTGCTCAATTGATGCTCATCATCCTGAACTGTTGTGAACTTGATTTAATCCAGATGAATTGTGCTCAATTGATCATTGATTAAGCACCTCCGACATAGGGGTTTACCGTACAATTGTCCAGGCAGAAGGATGGTAGAGGATATGATGTACACCTGGACTCTATAGTACATACATCTTACATTGGTTAAATGGCCTACTTGGAATCTCCTTCTACCCTACCATTTCTATAAAGTCCGGAGATCCTATGTTCGAAACTGGTGGGGAGTACTTTTTGAGCGGAGGCCACGATCAGTTGACCGGATTAAACACAAACTCTGTTCAAACACCTCATTAATCCGGATTCAATAATCCTTGCTTTCATCCTGGATTAACGTTCCAACGCCCAATGATTAAGCAAAGCTCCTAGGGTTGCTGCAGCTTGGAACTCACATCACAGCTTTAAACGGCTTGGAACTGGTTCAAACTCTCTCTACCACGCGTTCGAAGCAGTTCGAAGCCGTCCCAAGTTCCCATGCCGCACCATGCCGTTGCATGCTGACTAGGATTTTTCCGACACACTGCCTTATGGAGCGGAATCATTGAAAGTGATATTGCCGAGGATGGCCGAAAAGCGATAACGTACGCGATCGACCAGAATGGGGCGGCCATAACGCTCATACAGACGTGGAGATATTCGCTTGTTTAGAAGAAAAAGCCCTTGGGAAGAAGGGAGGATCTGTTTTTGTCGATGACCCACCTGGCCAGCCTCCCAATGGTTTTTTTTAACCATCCCGTCCCAATCGAAGTTTGAGATTGTGAGCATGTTGAACCGAAAGAATTCAACTTGCTCGACGAATAAGCCAATAAGCAGACAGGTAGACCTCAGGTAAATTATTGATTATCGAGCTCTCTAACACTCGTTGTCCTTTCTAGATCTGTGGGGTCATCGAATCAGCTACCTTCCCCAGGTGAATGCCATCCAAAGCTATCCGTCGTCTGTGTCAGGTCCACGGGCCATAATCAGGACAGTTGGTTTACATACAGCCAGTACTTGAATAGATGGATATTTTCCTATGGCAGACCGGCTGAGGTTGCAGTGTGACGACAGTGTTTGAGTCCTTGCCCGAGACCGCCGGCTCGAGTGGCGAAATTGGCTCGAAGCTTCAACGCTAAGGAAACGGAGATTCAGACAGAAGCACTTTGCGGGCCGCAATAAAGATTCGCGGTCATGAACGGTCACAGTGAGTCGTCGTCGACTCATGCCGGTGTAACTTCCCATCAAATATCACTGGCTATCGTACTGCCACTCAGCCACGTGTCCCTCTTATCTCCTCACATCCACCAGTGGACCCGTCCAGTTGCCGTCCAGTGTACTTACAGACGCTTGAAATACGCCCAAGATAAGCCCACAAATACCGGCCTGCGGAAGGGGGAAACCAAGAGACTTGTGTGACCCGACTCAAACCGAAGGATTGTCCCGGGCGAAAAAAAAACTCCGAAAATCCCGAAGGGCCAAGGTTTACAAGTTCACAAAATTGATATCTATCTACGTCTAGAAGACTGAGGATGTAAACATCCCCGATGGTCTATTCTCAGGCGAAACTGGACTCCCGATTGATTCAATCTCGATTTGACTGCGGATTCGTTTGTGGAGTGAAAGCAGTGCGCGAGCATATCGATTTTTTTTTGACGAGTCACTCTTATCGGTCACTTTTCCAGTCCACCGTTTCTCCTTCTTTCTTTTTTTCTCTTCTTTTTGATTTTACAGGAACTTTAGCCCAATTCCTACGACGCTCCAAGTTTCTGTTTCGACGTCTTCTCAAGCCCATTTGGTTCGTACTGCCATTGCGAAGGGCAATCAACTCAATCACTTTACAGCAATTAACCCCTTTCATTCACCCCACAACACGACCCTGCGTTCCGAAATAACCGGAATTGGCGAAGACGACATATATAAGGCATTGGACTCGACGACAAATGGGCAAATACTTCACTCTCCTCATCTCACTGTGATGCGAGTCTTCATCTATACCATCGCCCTTGCTACAGTCGTACATGGTACGCCGGCGCTTCCCTCTCTCCAAGTCAATACAGGTAGCGGCACCCTCCAAGGTTTCATCAACTCTTCTGCGCCTGCAGTGCGCCAATTTCTTGGGGTGCCCTTCGCGCTCCCTCCCACTGGGCCTCGCAGATGGCTTCCGCCTGCAGCGATCACCCTCCCTACACCAACCGTCAACGCGACTAGCTTCAGTCCCTCCTGCCCCCAGATCGCGTTGAGCGCGACAGCCACACCCAATGTCTTCACGGCCAGTGGCGGTGACCAGACGGAGTTCTTCCCGCTCGAGGTGTTCAGCGAAGATTGTCTAACCCTCAATGTGTGGGCGCCAGCACGCCCGCAAGCCGGGATGCTTCCCGTCATCGTCTGGTTTTACGGGGGCGCCTTCGAGCAGGGCGGCGCCGACTCACTATACTACAACGCGGCTCCCTGGGTCCAGCGCACGCAGGCGCACATCGTCGTCAGCGTCAACTTCCGGAGTAACATATTCGGCTTCCCGAATGCCGCAGGTCTGAGGGACCAGAATCTGGGCCTGCTGGACCAGCGTGCCGCGCTCGAATGGGTGCGCGACAATATTGCCGCGTTCGGGGGAGACGCCTCGCGGATCGTCGACTGGGGCGAGTCCGCCGGTGCCATCGCGGTCGACTACCTCAATTTCGCCTTCCACACCGACCCCATTGTGACCGGGTTCATCATGGACAGCGGCACGGCGCTCTTCAATCAGAGCATAGTCCAAACCAACGACACGGCGCACAAGAATTTCGCGGAGGTCGCCGCACAGCTGGGCTGCGGCAGTGCCACATCGCAAATTGACTGCCTACGCGGCGTGTCGTGGCAATCCATCGTGGCGCTGCTGACCAGCAGCGGCCTGTCGTTCGTCACCGTACCCGACGAACGCGTCGTCTTCGCCAACTACACTGCGCGTTACGCCGCCGGCGCTTTCTCGCACGTGCCTGCCCTCATCGGCACGAATCAGCATGAACTGAACGCTCTATTGCGGCACTTCCCCGGCGGGCCGTTCAACGATAACTCCATCTCGGACCTGCAGAGTAACAAGTCGTTCCTCTGCTTTTCTGCGGTCGCGACCACGCAGCTGCGCGAGGCCAACGGGCTCACGACGTATCGCTACCGCTACGACGGGAACTTTACGAACATCTCGCCGCCGGACTTCCCCGGTGCTTACCACGCCGCAGAGCTGCCCATCATTTTCGGGACGGCTGGACAGTACCACGGCGCGTCGACGTCGTATGAGGATGAAGTGAGCATGAAGCTGCAGGATTTGTGGTTCGCGTTTGTTCAGGATCCGGAGAAAGGGCTGCAGAGCGCCGGGTGGGAGCCGTATGCCGCGGGTCAGGCGGTTCTCCTTGGAGGAGATGATATGCCTCTGAAGGAGATAGATGTGCAGGACCTAGATGGTGTGTGTAGCACTCTTTAGAAAGTCCTTGAATCCATCGGTGGGCGACGGTTCTTTAATTTGTTTGCTCCAAATACTTTAGCACATTCATAGATTTACACACGCTGTTCGAATAAAAATCTAGTACATGAATTGAACATTGTACTGGAAATCGAAAGCCTTAGAGGCAGCCCAACAGCGCGAGAGCGAATAAAATAAAATTTCTTATAGAGCGCGCGTGATGCAGAGTGGGGCGCTTTTCTCCCCATTGGCTACCGTGGGCCGAAGCGTGTTTGCAAGAGTCATGCGGACTGGATCCGCTGTCAAAGCAAATGAGAATTTCTCGACTAATTCACAGACAAGGACTTGTGTCTCCGGTATCCTGCGCAACATTATGGAGAAAATCAAATCAAAATCAAAATTTAATGAACCACTCACGAGAAACGCCATCTGTGGAGGCACCGTCAGTCCCACGGATTGTGTTGTTTCATTTCATATGCGCTTACCCGAGACAGACGTGCGGACCACCTAAAAATGTGAGGCTGCGAAATGATAGGTTAATGGCGGATACTCGAAAGGGACATGGGAGTCGACTGTCAGACCCGCGTATGGACCAACCGCTTCTCCGTGGTAAGGCGGCCCTCCAGTCCATTGTGAGGGCTTGAACTCATGTGCGTCGGCACCCCATCATGATTCCAGTCTATATAGGCAAATCGATACGTGAACTAAGCAGGCCCGCCGGATTAAACGAACCGGTGGGAGGCAATCGCCAGTGTCACAAGCTGGCCTTTCTGAATGGGTATGCGGCTCATACGTTCTCCAGTCGAGGTCATTTTTACTTTCACTGAGGGAAATGACAGTGTCCCGGATGGCAATGCGGTCTACGGGCTCCGCCGGGAAAAGCCGGAGAGTTTCCTGTGTAGCGAAATAATGTTTCCAGACAGCTTTCGTCGTAGCATATACACTCTCATGCTCACCTTTATGAAAGCGTTTAGCAGGGGCATACTATCGTAGGGAACATTCTCGTTGCCAGCGCCGAGGGTGGAATGAATCTCGGAGCGGAATTGTTCCTGGAACTCCGGACACCTGCCGAGTTCAAGCAGCCTTAGCATCAAGGTAGTGGCCTGAGATAAGTGTCGAGTTTCGGGAACAAATCAGCATCTTGATCGCAGCCAAGAGAAGAAGAAGAAGAGGTGTATTGCATTCAGTTGTATGACGACTAGAACCAAATTAATCAGCTCAATGCAGCGTCCTTGGCCGATGGTTACTCCATCCAAGAAACAAGGGCCGAAACGCACGAGTTAGAATATCGACTCAGTGAGGATACCGGTCTCCGTGGGGGGGGGTAGGAAATTCATTTCCTAGGTACCGTTTGAAATTAGCTTTGGGCTCGCCGCTCTTTTCCAGGGAGCAGTGAATTTCCCGGAGGGCGGGGGGGATGGTGGGTGGGGGAGGCGGTGAGGGCGAACCTTGGTGGGCGTTGGGGATCGCTTCGCTTCCTTGCGAGCTCATTGAACTGTCGTCGCAGGCTCATGGTGCCCTGGGCCATGGTAGGAGGTGAGGAGCTTGTATTGTCCGAGGAGGGCTATGAATACAGCAGTGGCTTGTGCTCCTGGATTCCGGCGGTCGAGTATAGTGCTCAACGGTGTGAGGCTGCCACTGTGAGCCTTAGAATTGGTTTTTACCAGGACGGGTAGTAAAGCGGTGCGTTCAGTTTGACGCTGTTGTGTCCCTGATCTTCTGATCTCCGTTATTTCTTGTTTCGACCACCACGAGCTCCTCAAGCCCCACCAATTAAACCCTAATGGTCTTAGAATCTCCCGATAATACCGTCCTCCCCGATC
Source organism: Mycena epipterygia (assembly GCA_029281465.1). Lineage (NCBI taxonomy): Eukaryota > Fungi > Basidiomycota > Agaricomycetes > Agaricales > Mycenaceae > Mycena > Mycena epipterygia. Next base: position 46,280 of record JARJCQ010000021.1, on the reverse strand, counting down.
ACCCCGTTCTCCCTCCGGAGCTGGAATTCCAGATATTCGAGATCTGCGCGTGCTCGCGACCTGTATTGATTCCCAAGCTCATGTTGGTCGCCTGGCGCGTCAAGGAGTGGTGCGTCGTAGTCCTTTCTTGCGGATCACCATTTAAATAGTACCGAGGGTCGAACCACTTCTATATCGAACAATCGCACTCACTCACTCTCGGCCGATCGAAGGCTATCCCACATTTACGACCGACATTGTGTTATCCGCCATACGAACTAAAGGAGGGGACTTCTTCCGTGACTCAGTCCGTAATCTGTTCCTCTTTTCAATCCCCGAATACGCCATGAAGAAAATCCTGTCCGTCTGCATTCGCGTGGAAAATCTTTGGGCGGTCGCGGAGGACGCCGACGTGTCGTCAATTATGTCACTGTGTTTGAAACAACTTTACGTCGACCTCTTCCCGCTGTTCTCCGCTATCCAGTCGGGCCACCCTCTTTTCGCTGAAATAACCCATCTTGAGCTCATGGGGCCAGATGAACCGCTGGACACAGAAATTTGGTGTTCAACACTCTCGCTTCTTCCGCGGCTTACGCATCTCTCATTCAACAACGTCGACTTCATCTCCGTGTGCCTGCCTCTCCTGCAGAAGTGCAAGCATCTGTCTGTTTTGGTTTCCCTCGACGTGAGACGGCGAGCCATAGAGCCACTCCAGGATGGGGATGCTCTAACTCAAGATGTGCGGTTCGTCGTCATCCGCGCTAGGTGGTTTTTGAAGGACTGGCAAATGGGAATACACGCGGGGAGGGATTATTGGAGCCGAGCGGAAAGTTTTATTGCGAAGCGCCGGTCCGGGGAGATAGATGGTCAGTGCTTCTGCCATTCGCCCATTTTTTTAGTGCTTGACATAGTTTCGCCTCCAGCTCGGCAATACAAGATGCTTGAAGACGAAACCGTATACATCAAGTAACATACGCGAACCCTAGCCCCCACATACCCGCATTTGTAAGCCGCATTGATGTATTGTACCTAGGTCTGACTTTTTTTCTATGAATACTAGGAAACGGACGTGTCCATTAGCAGACGGAGGGATGAACGACGGGCATCTATTTTGGATTATACACCCCGCAGCCAGGACTCCGCAGAAGAAGGGACTTCTAGGAAATGGATTTGCAAAGGGCGAGAGTCAACGACTAGATGAATAGGCCCTACGTAGTGAAGTTTCTCACGTCGCGACGACTCAACGTCTCTCAACCTCGCTTGCTCCCGGACAATCTCTCGTACATCGACTCTGCAAACCCAGATTGAAGGAGCGCGACTCGTTCTCCCCCTGCTGCGAATTGAGTGATCCCACATGCCAGCCGTACAGCGGAGTGCATTCCTCCTGGCCCGCGACTGGTCGACTTGCCACCACTAACCCGAATGAGTAGTAAGCTATCCCGAAACGCTGAGGCTCTCAACGATGTGTGTCGAGCGTGAAATTGATAACTACTGGCAGTCATGAAGGCCGCAGCGACGGTCGCTCCGAGTACTCTCCGGACTCGGGAAAGAAATTGTGTGCAAAGTGAAATATATATATGCGCGAATGTACAAGAACCACTACATGACATTTCCGCGCATGTGCAGGAGCTGTATCTGACTGAGGTCGCATATAAGCATGTGAGGTTTGATACGAACCTAACTTAGCATATATAGAGATAGAAATAATTTTTAGAAAGGGATAAAAACAAAGGGTAGGCCGGATGTGTCCCCTGGCTTGCTGCCCCGCAAGCATTGGAAGGAAGGAAGAAAGATAATGTCCACTGATAATGAAATGATGTCGAGTTGATGATTCATCAACTGACAGGGTTAGGTAGTTTGAAAGCGATCAGGGGCCGGCTAAAAAAACGGTGAATCGAGAATAAAACAAAATCCGAGAGAGGTCATGCGCGAGAGTGTTCTATACGGACCCAGTAAGTTCAACCTTCGTTCCAGGAGGCGATATAGAGATGGAAGTACTCACAGTCGCGGCAGAAACCTTCCCGACATCTATGTGGGTTTGGGCTTGCTGAGTTGCGAGTTGTGTTTGCTGTACGGCGAGCTGCGTTTGCTGCACTTCCAGTCGCAGCGCCGAGGCAGCCTGAAATTAAAATGCTATTGAGAACCACTATCAAATACGAGAACGCGAAAAGCGCACCAAAAAATCGCGGTACGCGTCGTCGAGCTGGGCCTTGATGTCCTGCAGTACGCGCTCGTTGCGGTTAAGGTGTACGACGCGCGAAACGCCACCGGTTAGCGCGATTGTTTCCATACGGCATCGGATCTCGTCGAGTAACCTGACGCAGGATGAATATCTGCAACGTCGAACCTAGGGAAAAACTGAACGCACACAGTGAAGCGCTCGATACTCTGAAGCATCGGCGGGGAAATCACTGAGGCATCGGGGACTGCATCCGCGATGAGGTCTAGAATCTCCTTCGTCCGCAAGGCTATCGCGCGGGCGTCGGACTTGGAATGCTTTGCGCGCTAGATTTGCCCATGTTAGCTTCGCTTCCCTACGCGCAGCGGGCGGAGAGCTCAGCCAACCTTTGCGATCTCCCAGATCACGCAGACACCTCCAGCGACGTCCTTCAGCGGCGGAAACGGGTCGGCGGATTCCTTGAGTGCGAGAATGGATGTCCAAAGTACGTCGGGGAGGGCGCTAGTCGTGGCTGAGTGCGGCTTTATGCTGGCGGGTGAGGGCCTCCGCTTCGCCCGTGAGGGGAAGGCGAACCGCATGGCCGCTTGGGGTCTCGTAGCGGATCGGCTGCGCTTATAAGGCGTGAGTCGGGCTGTGCATACAGTAGACGTCGAGCTCTCTCTCACGTACAGCTCTCCGATAGATATCAATCAATGGCAACAGGTCTGGTGATGTGATATAGAGAATTAATGGGGAGGGCGTGCGGTCGAACAGTCTGAACGTGGGAGGTCGGCGAGCGAGATCCGGCATGTGTAACGCACGGCCCGCGGCATTGCAATTGAAGCCGCGTGACTTTCGAGGGTCGGTTATGTTGATGCCAGCACACGCAAGTTCGAAGATGGATCGCTGGATGCCTTGGGAGATGATTTGCAATGCGGGAGAAATGTGCATACAGTTTAAGTGATTCTCGGGTGCCATGAGTTCACTGGAAAGGAAGTTGGCAAGCTTGAGATGGTGGTAAGTTAGGAGGCGTACCGCCACCTGAGCCGGTCTGACTTCCGGGTTCAGTAGGGGCAACGTATGGCATGAAACTTTAGCGGGTTCCATACGCACGGATATTTTGCCCATTGAGCTTCGGCTTCTTCAGAAAAACGGTGTAGGGTGTAACTTTGAACCTAGTAGTACGAGAGGCAACATGAGTCGATTATTCCTGCACGTTGAACTTCAACTGCACTATACAGTACATAAAGAGGCTACCAGCTCACTGCGTAAATATAAATACGCGGCACATAAACAAAGTGAGCCAACTTGAGTGTTTCTGGGACATGTTGCCAGTTCGGAAGTACCTTTTAATGTGGTATGTTTTTTTTGGGCGGGAGATCATGTTAGATGAGGCATTGCTGACTTTCAGCGGTCAAAAGCTTCAGAAGACGCGCACAAGCCTACACTAAAGTCATTGGATACCTGCTTGAAATAAAGGCTGATGGACTCCGGGGCGTCCACAACGCAATGTCGAAGAACGGAGGCAGCCCAGTGAAAAATAGGGTCGTACAGCCACACTGTGATTAGCATCCGAAGATCAATTTTCGGGGCCGAATCTTGCATCATGCCACCAGTCCATCTGGCACAGGAACTGCTTGACTGCATCGTCGATCAGGTCCAGGACAGGAGAACATTGAAGGCATGCTCTGTGGTGGCGAGATCCCTCGTTGGCTCCAGCCAGCGCCGTCTTTTTCGAATACTCTGCTTATTCACAGACCAACTCAGGTTTTACCCGGCCCCGCTCGGAATCGACCACCCTACTGCACTCTTTATGTCCTTCGAGAAAGCTCTCGATCTCTTCACGATTTCTCCGCATCTGGGGAGCTATGCGACAGATGTGTACCTTGGCCTACTCGACCCTCAGGACTCGCCGGGCGTTGTGGAGAGTGTACTACGCATGGTCTCCCAGCTCACGGTCTTGGGAATCTTTCACAATAACTCCGGCTTCTATCGCTGGAGCAATATCCCCCCTAGCCTTGCGGATTTACTGAAAGACACAGTCCTGCGACTCACCGTCCACTCGATGAGATTGGAGCGGATCGTGCGCGTACCCTCGTGCTTCATCCTTTTCCCGTCATTCCGGGCGCTTTCACTCCTCTACGTCACTGTCAAAAACGACATTACATCTACGGCCCCGGCCAACGCAGCTTACTTGAGGACCCTCGAGCATCTCACTATCACACTGATGAGTGTAGACCATAGTAAATCCGTGATCGAGATGGGTATGCAAGGCCATCTCATAAGGCTCCGGACACTATCGTTGCGTGGCATCGAGGATGGCTGGATGCGCTTCCTGTTGAAGTCAGATTTTCGACAGTCCTTGGAGCATCTGGAACTGTCGTTCAACACCAGTAAGAAGACCGCTACGATGTGCCCGCTCCTGCTCACACCTGTCTTTAGACATTCGGGCCGTGCTCGAACTCCCGCCGTTCCTGGCCCTCAAATCCCTCGCGATCGAATTTAACGTCTATACCCCGGTCTTTCCGCCTACCCTCGAGTCGGCACTTGACAATATTCACACCATTGCCCCTCTCCTCCAATATCTGTCGTTGGCCGTAACGCAATGGCGCATCGTTGATCCCTGGCCCGAAGAGTGTGAGCCCTACACACTCTTCGCCTCCCTCGATTTCTTGCAGCGATTGCCCGCCCTCCGGGAAATTCACTGCTCCCTGGAAAAGAACGACGAGCCCGAAGCCAACTTCGAACGGTACATCGGCAATAAATTCCCTGGTCCTAAGGAGGCTGGCATCCTCACTTGCTCGACAAAATCCGATTCGCCTTTTTTGCCCCTGGATGGTGAGCAATCATCTGTCACCATTCGGCCAAGGACGCTGATCAATTCTTTTCTAGTTGCATACGACTGAATGCAATCCATTCATCTTTCCTCTTCTCTTTGCTGCGACGGAGAATGAGGTGTATGAATGTCGTTTCTTCCGAGTCCCTATGTATACCCCCCCCCCCTTTTTTTTGTGGACACTTTTTCAATTAAAATCACCTGTCGTGTCATGACTCTTTGCGGTCGGAGTGAACGAGTAAATCCTTGCAAAAGATTCTACGAATATAGGTAGGTAACTAGGATTGCACGGCCGGTCCCGCTTAGGAACGCAGGGGTCCAGGAATTATCGGCACTTCGTACACCATTGTCCCTGAATTCCTCCTGGTCCACGCCCTCGTAGACGAGCTCACAATCTCCATCTTTCGCCCCACCACAGTAGAACTAAAAGGAATATAGAAAAGTAAATTAGTATGGGAATTAGTAACCTCAATCAAGCATTTCCCAGACGAAATACGGGGAGGCTGTTGAACACCTGGAGAACATCGTGAGCAAACTTAGCCACTAGTGCGCTATTAGGTCGATAATATATCACGGATTTTAGGAATTCCGTGTCAGAGAGTCCTGCCATGCGGCGTTGGAGATCTGGTAAGTTGGAGAATATTTTTTCCAGGGAGTTCAGTGCGTTTGATGACTTGCAGGGAATTAACACGTGTTCCGGGGTTTCTACCATTTCTTTGCAGAGTCTACAGAGCCTACCAGACCCCGATACCGGCTGATGTTCATGATCTACGGCAAGTGGATGGGTCGAGAGCATTAGGGATGTCAAGGCCTCGCAATGCGCTGAGAGATCACCATCGTTACTTAAGTAGGGGTATGACTATTAATACTATTAGGACAGTCACATAAATGAGGCAGATTGCCGTACGACGCTGACTGGGTTTATGTGGGCGGCAATTGCCTCGCCGGGCAAGATTCAGGATGATATTAGCCCATGGACCCGTTTCAGCGCGTGCAGATTTTAGCTGCACGCGAGGTGCGAGTACGAACTGTTTGGAGACTGGGCAGAAGTAGAAGGTTACTTGGAATATGTGCGTCGATAGCGAGGAGGAGTGGAGTGCTTATTAAATTTGGACCGACTAGCTTACTACGATGTGGGCTTCATGATTTAAAGCATGAATCAGCATGGGAAAAAACGCAGAAGACCCCCTTGTTTCATTTCGTAACACCGCCTGCGTCAGTGAGGCGACAGTGAATAGTATACCTCGAAAATATACCTCCTGCTCCTAGGTTAGAACCGCACGCTTCAGCGGTTCTGATTTGGTCAGAAGGATATTACGGGCATAGGCGTGCCATAATAAGCCTGTGTGGGTGGCAGATAAGAAGCCCCCTGTTGAGAACGACGAAGCGATGCTTCGTGAAGGATGCATCAGCGTCGGGGGCACATTGTGATAGCTAAAATGCGCGGTTGCCATCTTGGGTTGGTAAGCTGGGTTGGTAAGCTGGGTTGGTAAGGCAAGGTCATAGTCCTCCGGTGATGCCGGAATTTCTGAGGGCGCAGTGTGCATATAAGAACCTTCGCGCTGAGAAGGAAGGCTATGGTAGTACTCCCAGCCTAAAGCAAAAATCCACCCGCGCAATACTCAACAGCAATGGCCATCCTAAAACTCTACGGCCACACACACGCGACCTGCACGCGTCGCGTCGCGACCGTCCTCCACGAGCTGAAGGTCCCCTTCGAGCTCATCCCGGTCGATATCGCGAATGGCGAGCACAAGAGCCCCGCCTACCTCGAGAAACAGCCGTTTGGACAGATTCCCTACATCGTGCGCATTTTTTCTCCTTTACTTTGCCCCCGGAGGTCCCTGATTCGAAGCCCAGGACGACGATGGCTTCATCCTGTACGAGACGCGCGCGATTTGCCGCTACATCGCCGCGAAGCACCTCGAGTCGGGCCTCATCCCGGCAGAGGCCAAGGCGCACGCGCTGTTCGAGCAGGCCGCGGCCGTGGAGCTGTGCAACTTCGACCCCAGCGCAAGCAAGATCGTGGGGGAGACCGTGATGAAGCCGTGCGTCCTCCCTGCTTCGCCGCCCACGCACGATATTAACTGCTACGCAGCATGTTCGGCATGCCAAACGACCTCGAGTCGGTGCCGCCGCAGGTCGAGATCCTCGACCAGAAGCTCGACGCGTACAACGTCATTCTGGGCAAGCAACGCTACCTTGCGGGCGATGTGCGCCTTTTCTATTCTTATTAAATTCTGTCCGCTGCTGCTGCTGATATAACCCAATAGTCCCTCACCCTGGCCGACCTCTTCCACGTCCCCTACGCACTCCTGCTGGCGAAGGGTGGGATCGATATCATGACCAAGAAATCCAACGTCGCTAGGTAAGTTTTGAATATCATGCTCAGAACAGCTGATGGATTGAATGGTTGCGGCAAAAGATGGTACAATGAACTCCTTGCGCGTCCGTCGTGGTTGGCTTACCTAGATGGTGTCGTGACAACCACTGCGTACTGATACGCACCAAGGTAGTTGAATTTGGCGGGGGGCTGGTTGAATCGATGGAAGGGAATAAATGCATACATACTGGTGTTTTGGATATATGCACGAGGCTTGCGCTTCTTTAATGAGTATTCGTGCAGTAAATTCAGTGATCCAAGCACCGCGCTGGACTATTGAAGAGAGCGTCAACGCCAGGCTGACTTTGAAGCGGAAGACGATTACGGAGAAACGCGCCGCATGAAACCTCTCGCAGGACAGACGATCGAGATGTCGCTGGAAGTGAGGGGCTCGTGTAGCGTGGAGCGCGAGTGATGTCGGAGCACGAGTAAAGGAAGTATATGTCAGCATAGGGCAGAACGAAAAGGTGGCAGACTCGAGAAAAACAAGGCATTCAAGTCTGCCACAACGACAACATTCTGGTGCAGGTAATATTAATGAGAGCTGGCGCTATGGGGATAGCTCTGTCCTGAGCGTCTCGTGAGTACTATTAACCAGTGCCATTACACACGGCGAGGGGAACGATAATAGGATGTGCGGTTCCGAATTCCGAATTCCGAGTGTCCTGCGACTCGCGAGTGAGGTTCATCTGCGAAGCGAACAAAGAACGATATCAAGACTTACACGTAACGGCCCACAGGACCGGAGGGGAAAGAGGGACAACTCCTGGTTAATCGCAAGATCCAGGGGAGCACCACAGAACCCAGAAGACGTCTGAATTGACTTCAAGTGAAATGCCAGTGGTCGAGATGAGACGACGACTCGTCGAGGCTGATTTGCTCAGGAATCTTCAAGACTTGAGATCGAAATTTCGTTTTCAATGATTCTCGGTGCCATGGGCTAGCTGGGGTACAGTTGGTAATCTTGGGATGATGGTAGGAGATACACCGCCACCTGATCAGCCGCCAACCTGGGCAGTGGCAGTGCCGGCAACGTATGGGACCAAACCTTGTCAGGTTCCATGCGCGCATGTCTTGCCCATTGAGCTTCGGCTGGTTTTAGGACAACTTTGTAGGATGTGCATTTGAAGAGTGCGAGTTGGCTTAATCTTTTAGTCAACACTGCGGCCGTGAGGAAGTTGCCAAGACATTATTACCACACGCCATAAATGGCAGCACATCATCATGATCATTGATCATGCATGATAGAAGATGAGCGTAGGTAGGTAGAATACTAGAATTACACGGCCGGTCCCACTTAGGAACGCCGGGGCCCAGGAATGATCGAAAATGGAAACTTCCAACTGACGCCGTGGCCGGCAACTGACTTTACCTGACCGCAGGCCTGGACCACGATTCGCCATGCATGCGCAAGTGGAATGCAGGACAGCTTCAAGGATGCGACAGCTATTCACAACACCTGTGCATGCATGAATAGATTTCCAACTAGAAAGATGTCCCTGAAACATGTTCATCAAGCTATACAGCAACAAGAGCACCATCCAGAAACGCGGGAGAATTCCGTCAACCTCGGAGATATATGGGCCCGAACGCGGGCTGGATCGCAGGACAGCTTGCAGCAACACCCAATTCTCAAATGCGCAACAAAGGGTTATCCTGTGAATCCGTTGAATAGAGTAAGGTCTAACTAGAAACAAAGGCTGAGGCACATGCGAGAAAATACTGTACATCATCAGAGAAACGGGAGCATATACAGAAACGCGGGAGAATCCCGTCAACCAAGACTGTGCTCTATAGTGTACCAACTTGAACACGGACGAGGGAAGGTGAGTTTCTATTTAGGTTCATACAAACCCCCCACTCTGAACGCGTGGACGTTCTTGATTGAGGACTAAGTTTAGAGGTTGATTGTCCCACTAATATCATCCGATAATCGCGACATGTTGGTCTCCATTCTATCCTCCCGTGATTAGTGGGATCAATCTCCGAGTATGCACTATATAAAGGGTTGCGCTGGACAGCTGGCCCCGCTCCACGTCATTATCATGGCCGCCTACTCTCCTGCACTTGACGGAACACTTGGGGCATTCGAGATTGGGACGGCCGTCGGGACATTTCTGTTCGGGATTTTAACGCTGCAAACCTTCAATTATTACCGCCAATTTCCAGGAGATTCAATGCCTTTCAAGATCATAGTCCGTCCTTTTGCTATACTAGTTCTTCCTTGCTAACCTCCACTTCCTTGTGGGTAGATCGCTATACTATGGTCATCTGTTGTCATCCATGTTTAGGCCATATTCCTGATCAGTACGTAGGTTTCTCGAACTTGGTCATACAATTTGTTGTCAACAAGCGGTGTGTAATTTTCATGATCCCATGTTACGTTCTGACCCAGGCAAGACTTACATTATGACTGTCACATTTTACGGCGCACCACCAAGCGAACACATCCTGCAACCGTCGCAATCGCAGATTGTGATGCTTCTATTTTCTGGGGTAATAGACACCATGGTCCAGGTACATATTGGTACAGATACGGTGACCTGAGAGGACTGATCATACGCAGATCTTTTTCGGGCACCGCATTCGAGTGCTGTCCGGGCGCCCTCACTTTTTCCTTCTTTCAATAGTGTTGGCGATTACGCGACTGACTTGCGACATAGTCGTCACGAGCAGTTATTGGATAGAGCTTAATTTAAGCGTTGAGGCCCAGATTCTCAAAGAGCACTGGTTAGTGGTAACTGCGACGGCGCTCAGCCCTTTTTGCGACATTTTTATCGCTCTGCCAATGTGTTATTGCCTGTGGAAAGTGCGGAACTCGGAATTCACTCGGTGGGTCCCTCGCGACAATATTTAGTGGTTGACGTTCTCAAGCCAGTTAAGCATGCGAAGCATCGTGGATACACTCATGATCTGGACCGTTGGTGAGAGCCCCCAAGCTGAAGCACCACAAAAACTGATCCAGTTGTTCAGAAACAGCACTTGTCACCAGGTACATTTACGGCTGATTAAATATATCTCAAGCGCTTCAATTTTCATAATAGTTTCGGGGGCATCGCGGAGATCATTCTGGTCGGTTTTAGCTCCTACTTTCAACTTGAGTACACTTACCTCTTTAACAGCTCCTAACTCGCAAGGATTGTAAGTTCATTTGTCTCCCGTCCCGTCTTCAACCAGCTTCAACTCGTCAACTTGGACAGTGAGTTTCCGGGCCTTTTTCCTTATTCAACCGAAATGTGAGCCACCCACCGATGGAGACATTCGATGACACTGACTGTACTTGCAGTGTTCTCGAACTCGATGCTGGCAGTGTATATTTTCCCCGTTTGTATGTCGTCGAATGAGTCTGATTTTTTATGTTAGTCTCAATGGGCGAAGTCGATTCCGCTCGTCTGAAACAACCATTCCATCCCTGCCCCTTGATTTTGGATCGACAAAGAACCACGGAGAAGGAAATCATATCCTAACGGACAGAGTCTCCGGAGTTCGCATTGTCCGCAGTGTGACTGTGGATATTTCGCCTATCCCTGAAGCACACAATGATAGAGATGAAATATCTTCTAAGGTGCTGCTCTGGGTCGCTATAATTTGGGATTTTCTAACTCTTGGAAGCAGGCCATGATATACCCACCAGCCTTAGATAGTAACGGGTCCTGAAGAGCGCTAATTGTCCTGAGCGTAAGCAATACACGAACCAACGTGACCAGGAGATGATCCAAAGAAATCAGCATTCGTCTTTTCAACATATCCTGCTGGTCATACTCATTATCTACCTATAAACGATGTCTAGAGCTAGTTGTAAACAGCACACAGTTTTGAATTGACGTCTGTGGCGCACATATAGGCGATATAGTGTGCAAAAATTCATCAGATTTCACAGGGTTTTGGAAACAGATTACAATGGAATTTAGTTACTATCTGCGACTGCCTAGTGGGCCACACTAGGTAGCGGGCCACTTCGCCTCTAGATGGGTATGGATACATATTTCTTGTCCAAGCTTGTTTGCATGTTGGAAGACATGTAGAGGCGCCCCTAAAAACAAAGTTCGACGCTGGTTGATGGGGTTGACGTGATGCCGTGCCGGTTTTGCCGGCGGGGTGGGTTGCCGAACACGTGTTTGCTTATTTTTGGCATGGCATCGCTTGTGAGAAACCGCCTCGTTCTCCACGACCTCTTCATCCTTCCACGACGTCCGGGGCTCGTTCTGCTCGGCGGATACCTGGCTACGCCCCGGAACCTTGTCCAACCCACTAGATGCTCTATCCGTCCTGCTATCATGCCGAAGATTCGTGCAAGATACCAAAATTCATCTCCCAGGCCATGCACTCGCCACCGCTGTATTGGATTCCATCGTGGTGCTATGACTGTAAAACTTGGCATGGACAGTGAGCATGGTTAATGCATTCCTTTGATGGTGTCAATATGATTTTATCGATTTTATTCTTCCCTCATTGCAGCGCACAGTCGAAAACCACCATTTACACATATCCGCCACTTGGGTTTTTTTTTGGGAGTTCGACGAACCCGGTCCTCGAGCGGGCGATTTATGTACGTTCATATAGCTCCTCTGCGGCTGATCCTCGCTCACTTTGGATATGCACCTTATTTTTGCCGCCGTACCGGTGCTCGCTATCGGAGGCTATCGGCCGGTTTTTTCGTCATATCGTTGACCGATATTCATGTTGATTCACCCATCTCTGCATGTCGATTACCACTTCAATATGATGCTTTCCATCCCTCAATGTCAATTTAAGGAGCCTTGGGCACTCTGTCGTTGCATATAGCCGGCTTGCGGGCCTCATCTTCACTCGCATTTCTGCCAAATTTTCACCTCACTCCCCACACAATTTGGTATGCACACCGCGTGAGACTTCGTTTGAATGAACCTGACCCGCAGGATGAGCCGACACTTGTCACCGCCGCTCCTGAAGAGGACCACACTCGCTCTGACAACACCGAGGAGGACATCACAGATCTCCCTTGGGAGAAACATATGCAGCTTGCTGTCACCGCTACTCAAGCGAACCAAGCCGGGCTGAGGGCCATGAACGAGTAGTTTTGGATGTCCTATAGGCCTTTTGTATCCCTTGAACTATTTTATAGCATTTATGGTGGTGTGAGGAAAGCAGAGCGACGAGAAGCGTCGCCGATTGAAAAAGTTCCCACGATCGGCCCACTACCGCGTTTTTTCCGATTTTGGACTTGCCCCGGCAAAATATTCGCCGAGCCATCAATGCATCAATCCGTGACCAAATCCCGCGCCGCTGCCCACAACTCACTCATATGATGCCAGACTACGTTTTGGCGTGCTACAATACCTGGTAGCTCAACATGTTGTGTTTTGGGCAACAAAAAACCCTCAAGGTGGCCCAGTACCCAGTCGCTGATAGTACGGGTAACATTTCAGAATTCTGGAGGACAACTTCCGCGCAGCTTACATCTGTTTATTAGTTACATCTAGATGATCGCTCACATCGCGGCAATTGATCGCCAGTGTTGATCCCATCATTTCAACTCCCGGCATCCGGCGGCAAACCTATGAACTTGTACTCATGAATTTCTGCAAGTCCTGAACCACTTCGGATGGTCTTTTCCGACTTCGAATCGCAACATGATTTCATCCGACCGATATCTTCACAAACAGGCCCGGAAATGGCTCTACGCCAGGGTGTGCTTTTGTATTTACCTTCTGCATGGTTTAAATCCACAGGTTGGAGTACAGAGTCGGAATATTTAATAAAATGACCGTTTTCCGTGCTTTGGGATCAAGTCATGGATTACACTCACAAAACCCCGTCCACTTGAGCGGCCGCGTACTCGCTATCTTCTGTATCTCGGATGTGCGGCTCTCATGAGCCCGTTCGGGTTGAGAGTATGTGTACCATCCAAAACCCTCCAAGAAGGAAGGTAGATGATGTCAAATCGAATGTAATGACTCTAGGTATCTGCTTAATACACGAAGCATGTGTTTAGATCAACGGTCTTTGCTGGCGTTCGACAAAGCTTCGGAAATGTCTTGGATTCACGGCAAATTACAACATTACATTTTTTGCTTCAGTTACAGATAAAGCTCAAGAAAACAAACGTCAAGAAAGTAGTGCGGCGCATTACGACTCTCTTGGCAGACTATGATGTTTGGCATCAACGTCGTACATGCGGGCGAAATTTGAACATGCATACTTTCAAGAAGTATCGGAAACTGGCTCACGTTCCTTCTGTTAGAATTCACGCTACCGGCGGTATCTTATCGGACTTATCACGTTCCTTTATATCTGTTTATACCTGACCGTTTATCACTCGCTTAGAGAACAAAGGGCGCCTCAGTTTCTACCACGAACTGAGGTGTACGTCGATCCGTATATACCATTACTATCTACTGACATTCTTTTAGTCATTCCACTATAGGTACATATTAATATATAAGAGTTTCTACCACGAACTGAGGCTCATTCCACTATAGTACGATCCCGCTTACCTTTAGTGCGCCGAACTTTAACAGGTTATGGCCCCCTGAGAAGACTCAGACGAGAATGCAAAGAAGCCCACATTACCTATCCTGCTAGATGACTCCTCAAACTGGGTACAATACTCAGAGAGGGTTACGACTCACGCGAAGGCAAAAGGGCTCCATCGACATCTCGCTGGAACGGCACGTAAACCCGCCGAAATCATAGAAGACGCCATTGGGGACTGGTATATCACCGGCACCACCATCGCGTTGACTGAGGACGAGGTTGAAAAGCACGAGAAGAAGCAGGATGACTACGAGATGAAGGAGTCGAAGCTGCGAGATATAATCTACCAGACAGTCAGTCCCACACGGTTCTCCCAAATTAAGGACGAGAGCCCGGCTCACCGGGTATGGGAGAAGCTTGTTGACCTCAATCAGAATCGAGGCGACATGGCACAGCTCAATATCCTGAACCGGCTACAACAAATGCGATGCGGCGACGATGACGACCTGCAGAAACATCTCACAGACATGAAGGACCTCCGTGACACCCTGTCGAACATGGGGAATCCACTCACCGACCTTCAATTCGGCGCCTACATCCGCGCGTCGATCCCAGACCACTACCGCACCCTCATTACCACCATCTCCGCTGCTGCCCGAATGTCCGTCCCACCACGCCCGGTCGACTCCGATCTCTTGATCATCGAACTGTCGAATGAGTACATCAGTCGCTCGGTTGACAAGAAGCTCGACAGCAACAATGCGGCGATGTCGGCGGCCAAAAAGGGCACGAGTGGGGGTAAATCTGGCGAAAAGCCGAAGTGTGGGAACTGTAAAAAGAAGGGGCATACAAAGTCGGACTGTTTTGCGCCGGGCGGAGGAAGAGAACACGACAAACCTGATTGGTATATCAAACAGCAGGATGCATCGAAGAAGGCCAAGGAGAAGCCGAAGACGGCGGCCGCAGCCAATACCAGCAACGACGATGTCGCGCTGTTAATAGGCGCGCTCGGCGACGACGATGACAACAATGTCGCCTTCACCGTGACATCCGACTTCTCCGAGGACGAGGCTCACGCCACGTCCACGTCCGCCAGCGTTGACATGATTGTCGACAGCGGCGCGACGCGCCACTTCTCCCCTGACCGCGCTGGTTTCGTCACCTTCCAGGAGATCGCCCCCGTCCCGATACGCGCCGCAGACGGCCGCACCTTCAGCGCGACCGCGAAAGGGGACTACCGGACTTACTTCCCTATGGGACCCGGTCAGAAACCGACGCTAGCGACGCTAAGGAGCACCTATTACTCACCTAACATGGCCTACACCCTTGTCTCAGTCAGCTCCCTTGACCGTGCCGGCTACGCAGTCCATACCGAAGACGGTAAATGTGTGGTAAAATCACCCCACCCATCGCGCAAGACTGTCGCGGTCTTCCCCATCGTACGAGGACTGTATCGAGCCGCCAACTCAGCTACTGCTGTGATCGCACACCCAGAAATAGCCACGTACCTAGCGTCCCGTCAGATGTCCATCTCGGAGCTACACCGAAGGATGGGGCACGTCAACCACGATGATCTGCGAAACGCCGTAAAGGTGGGCACCATCACAGGCGTGAATCTTGATCTCACGTCGAAGGCGCAGTGGTGCGAGGTGTGTGTGCAGGCTAAAGCAAAGCATCAGCCCATCCCGAAGGTAGCGAAGGACGCGCGACTGACTGAGTATGGCGGAAAGGTTGTCACCGACCTGAAAGGGAAGATGTCAGTGCCATCGATCAGTGGTGCACAATACGCCATGGACTTCACGGACCTCTCGAGCCACGAGGAGCGTGCATATTTCCTAAAAAGAAAGTCCGACGCCTTCCCGAAGTACTTGAAGTACGAGGCCTGGGCAAAAGTCCACCGCAATGTCATAATAAAGATCCTGGGCACGGACGGTGGGGGAGAATTCACTTCGGCTGAATTTGAGACGTACCTCGAGAAGGCCGGGACACTCCACCAGCTTACGGTCCATGACACGCCCAGCGAGAATGGAATCGCCGAGCGCGGGCAACGCACCCACATCGAACAGGTGCGGGCGATGCTGATCCAGTCAGGGCTCCCAAAGTACTTGTGGGCGGAGGCTTGGATGCATTCGGTATGGCTCCGTAACCGTTCACCAACCTCCGCACTGCCGAACTACATGACACCGATGGAGAAAGCAACCCACAAGAAGCCCAATCTCTCCAAATTGTTGGAATGGGGTACGCCGGTATGGGTCAAGGTCAAAAACGCCGGCGACCTCGAGAGGCGCGCGAAGAAAGTTCATTTCGTCGGTTACGACCTGCGGGCGAAAGGCTTGAGACTATGGCCGGGTACGCGAAGGGTGATGGTGGAGAGGGACGTCTATTTCAATGAGAAGGACGCACTGACTCCCGGTACCGCCTCGATCGAGGGGGAGTGGGATGATGATGATATCATCGATCAATCGGTGCCTTCCAACTCGTCGAAGACGTCCTCGAGCGCGAGCGCGGGGGGGAACGAACAAAACAGGGGACTCACCGATGCAGTAGACCCCCCAATCCCTGAGAATCTCCGCGCAACGCCGCCGCCGCCGCCAGAGCCCAACCCCGAGCCAACTCGAGTCTCAACGCCCGAGGCACAATCCGACCCAACGCCGCCTCCACCTCCTCCCCACGCCCGCAAGCGCCCAACGGAAGTCGAAAAGTTAGGCCAGCCCGAGCCGAATACGGGGCGAGGCCAGCGCGAGCGCAAACAGCCAGGGTTTTACCATAACCTCATTGCTGAGGCTCGCAATACGGAATCGGCAACCGAGGATGTGGCGGCGATGTTCGCGATCATCGAAGACGAGCCGGACGATGATTCGGAGTTGTTCTTGGAGGATGAAGATGAGGAAGACAGGACATTTGTGGTCGAGTATGCGATGGTTACGGAGAATGTTCCCATGACCTTGCGCCAGGCTATTACCGGCCCGGACACTCGGCTCTGGATTCCCGCCGCCCAAGCTGAATTTGCTCAACTCGATAAGCTTAATACCTGGGACGTCGTAGAGGCCCCAGTAGGCGCCAATGTGATCCGAAACCACTGTGTACTCACCATCAAGAGGGACGCACATAACAACGTCAATAAATACAAGGTGCGGCTTGTTGCGAACGGCCGAACACAAGTCCACGGCATCCATTACACCGACACGTTCGCCCCCGTTGTTCGGCACGCAACCTTACGCGTCCTCTTGGCCTTTGGCGCCGTTTGGAACTGGGAAATCCATCAGGCGGATGTCAAAAACGCCTACCTCAATGCTCCAATTGATGAAACAATCTACATGGAAATTCCCCAGTTTTACGAGCGCTTCTCATCCAAACCCCTTCCCTCCGCTTCCCCCGGGCGTCGCCTCGTCTGTAAGCTAAACAAGGGACTGTACGGCACCAAACAAGGCGGCCGGACTTGGTACCTCAAGCTTCGCAAGACGTTCATCTCGCTGGGCTATACTGTCCTCCAAGCCGACAATGCCGTGTTTATCAGTCCCGATAAGCTCACTATCGTCGCGGTGGCGACCGACGACTTCACCATAGTCGGCAAAACTCCCGCGCATGTCAGCCGAATTAAATCCCAGCTAAATGACCATTTCGAGCTTGTCGACCTCGGGAATATTAACTGGCTTCTCGGTATTCACATTACGTGTGACCGCAGAGCCAGGACTATCTCCCTGGGTCAGACTGCCTATATTGAGCAAGTTCTTGCTCAAATGGGTCTGTCCGAAGCGGCTCCAAACCTAACGCCGATGGAGCAAGGTGTCGACCTTAGTATTGGTGCACCTGGTGTCTCATCGCAGGTCCTTTCTGCTGATGAAACGGCTGTATACTGCAAGGGCGTTGGATTCTTGATGTACGCCACTATCACTCATCCGGAGATTACTTATCACGTCTCGAGCCTTTCTCAATTTATGCAAGAACCACGTTCGACGCATATGAAAGCCCTCACTCGTGTACTCAAGTATCTTTCGGGTGTGCGTCATCACCGACTCGTCCTCGGCGGAACAAATCTCACACTTACCGGTTATTCCGATGCGAGCTGGTCGTCTGACCTTGACCGTCGTTCTATATCCGGTTACGCGTTCTACCTGGGAAACAGTCTCGTCGATTGGAGCTCCAAGAAACAGCCCCTGGTCACTCTTTCGTCTACGGAATCGGAATATGTCGCTCTCACTCACGCTTCCAAAAATCTGCTTTGGCTACGGAAACTTCTCGCCGAAATTTCCCTTCCTATTACCAAATTGACGACTCTATTCTGCGATAATCAGTCCGCTATCGTGTTGACCAAGGACGGGGCTTTTCACGCTCGCACAAAGCATATCGACAACCGTTTTCATTTCATCCCCCAGACGGTGAATGACGGCCATGCAAATATTGTCTATTGTTCTACAAATGACATGATTGCCGACGTCCTTCACAAAGTCCCTCGCTCGCCCAAAGTTCACTTACTTCCGAGACCTTCTTGGTGTAGAAGAGAGTCCCGCCTAGGCGTGAGGGGGAGTGTTAGAATTCACGCTACCGGCGGTATCTTATCGGACTTATCACGTTCCTTTATATCTGTTTATACCTGACCGTTTATCACTCGCTTAGAGAACAAAGGGCGCCTCAGTTTCTACCACGAACTGAGGCGTACGTCGATCCTTATATACCATTACTATCTACTGACATTCTTTTAGTCATTCCACTATAGGTACATATTAATATATAAGAGTTTCTACCATGAACTGAGGCTCATTCCACTATAGTACGATCCCGCTTACCTTTAGTGCGCCGAACTTTAACACCTTCTTCTCGCCTCCAGATCGAGAGACATTTTTAATCTTGCGGCAGATCTGTACAACAACTTCAGAAGGACCCCAGGAACAAAAGGCGACGAGGCGTACCGTCTTGTGTCTCGCCCAGTCCTCCGTCTGGCAGGCGACGCTAGCAACGCAGCTGTCAGTCAATATGCGCACAGCCGAAAGCCGCGTACGGTACCTGCAGTACCTGCGGGAATATCGCCGGTAAGAATTGAGAATTGTACTGCAAAGCAAACGGGCGGACGCACCTGACCAACTTGCATTTCGCGCAACGCGACATTGTAAACTCCGGCGCCGCCGTCTGCTCTTTGCGGCAGGTGAGACACGCGCCAGAGAGTCCGCCACTGAGCCCATCGGGCCGGGGGATTGTACCAAAGACAGTCGAGTATTTACCGGTGTTTTTGGCGTTGTGCTCCGCTGTGAACTTTAGCGACGCTCTTTGCATCTTGCGCGCGCATTTTTTGCATGCTGCACTGATCTAGTGATGTCTGGGTGTTCGTGAGACGTATATGCGAGGGAGAGAGAACTGACAAGGATCTTGCAGCGTTTGTAGATCATCTCTGCGTGAGTATACGTCGATAACCACTCGATGTCGGTTGCTACGCCACCTGGATCGATATCGACCTAAACAACTATCTTTCGGGAAAAGATACGGACACGCACCACACTCCAGACACGCCCACGTCTCCGAATTGTGTGTTAGCTCGGGACCAATACGCTTGATGAGTTCACGGCACAGCGTCTCGATCTCCGTGTTCTCGTAGATCTCATACCATCCAATCGCCACGACGTCAAACAAGATCTCCACGCTCTGGTTCTTTCTGCGAGAGTGTCACATGTAGTACATCAAGGGAAAGCACCGGAGGAAGGTGATGACTGACCCGAAGATCTGGACGTCCATGCTGAATGTTATGCTGACTCCTGGGTCCTCTCCTGGCTGAGTCGGTATCCCGGCCATGGCTGTGATTCCACCGCGCACGACCGAATCCATCAAGCGCATCAAAGGCGGCACCGTTCGTCTTCCCGTGTTCATGTTGTGTTCTTAAAGATGCGGAGCAGGGACAATTGAGAGGGATGGGGAGTGAAAAGAGCAAAGAAAAGAAGTTGTCGGGTTGGACGTAAGTACTGTCCCACGATCAGGTGTATCACTGCTAAGGTCAGTGCCCAATCAGTGCCACAACGCCACCTTCATGTTGCGCGGAGCTATTTGACATTCTCGTGGAGTTAGCTGAATTTTTAGAAATACAACAACATTCACTAGAAGGGATTGAATATATCCTGATGTTGCGATACCTGTTTGTGGCGATGGTGATTGATTTCCGACTGCTAATTTTTTCTTTTACATTCAACGGAAGGAATTTTGATACATACATACTGACGGTGCAGTATCGAAGTCCAATCGTGTTCTTCTTTTCAGCCGGGACTGTTATTTGGAAAGAGTAGGACATACGAACCCTAAATGCGGTTCCAGATTCTGAAAGACTGGGTATCAACCAGACGTGAACGGTGATGATGAACTTGAAAAGATGAAAATAAATGCGTAACAACCACCGGCGAGGTGATGGTCCAAGAACCAGAGTGTGGACGGTAGTGGAAGACTGGAAGCTGATACGCAAACATAATTAAATTACACCCGAAGGACTGACGACGATTGTTGAATCCCGCGGGAATTGAGGCTTGGAGTTCGTCCGCAACCATCATAACAACTTTTGGTCGCCAGTTCCTCGCCCTCAAACCTGACTGGTAATGCTTGGAGAAACGACTGCTGTCACTCAAACTGCAGCCTGCAGGGGAGGATGAGTTATTATTAATAAGACGGTAATTTACTGCTTCTGGAATTCTGATGGCAGATCAGGGCGTGTCCGTCCTTCTTTCGCGCTCTTCCTTTTTTCTCTCCATTCCCATCGTCAGGTTCACTACCACAGAAATCACTCCGTGCAAAAAATCAACCGAGCTGGTTTCCAAAAGACATAAATGTCCACCCCTGCACAAGCCGTATGCATCTGCACGAAGCCTGCAGCAAATCGCTGCTCGACGTGCAAGAGCGGTGAGTCGGTAGCCCATACATGCTGGATACTGAAATTCATTCGATGCAGTGAGCTATTGTTCCCAGGAATGCCAACTTCGTTCGTCACGGTTTTCCATGACATTCACTTGGGGTGTGGGGCCGCGGCGGTGCCCGGCAGGAACTTCGTACTTATGAGTTTTTTATGTTGTATGTAGCAACCGCCGATTAAGTCTGATCGGATCAATAGTACGATAAGTGGGTCTTGCTGTGCTGTCCTCTTCAGCTTCAATCACCATTGCCTTTCTATTCCTCCTTTCGTCGTCATGCTAGTCTTTGCTTTATCCACCTCCACTTCGGTCCGCCGTTAGGCCCGCAAGCGACGACGTGGGAAAGGATATATCCGATGTCATACCAAAATTAGATAGAAGTCAAGGATTCCTCGTATCGCCATAGAGTTGGCTAAAAATAAAAACGACAAAGAAGACAATGAATATGGGAGATGCGGAGAAAGGGAAAACAGAGTATTTAAAATAAATGCGGATTTTGGGGGTCGAACAGGCGACCTCCAGATTTCGTTGGGGGGGTACAGCCACTAATATATCACAAAAATCGTAGTGAATGTTTTTAAAAAGGCTTCAACACAGCCACTATTTTACCAGGCACGAAAAATGGAACAAGGATTGAGAGAGGTCGTGAAATCCTCATATCGGTTTGTTAAATGGACGATCACTTACTTACATAAGTACTCGTAACACCGTAAGTACCCCGCTCATGGATCAATCGACAGGCGACTGGAAAACGCACAAAACCCAGTGCCGAGGCGCCCCACAAGTCCAATCCCCACACCATTTGAAACAGCTTCTGCGGATGGCCGCGAAGAATACAATTCACGAGGACAGCGTGGCTCTAGGTCTTGATCCTGCCTTGATCTCCGGTACCAAGTGCGCGCCTTCCTGCAGTAATGTGTGAGCACTGACCGTTACAATTTTACCCGTTCAGAGGGGCAGAATTATACGCACGAAAAGATGGCTCGGAATCCTTTTGGCGGCTGGATGTGTCGGTGAGGGAGATATGGGAGGTGAAAGCGCGGAAGCACAATAGCGAGTGCCGGAGCTTTTGGGTGGACACATTCGCCCCAATAAGGTGGGTTCAATTATCTGGCTAAGTCACCGTTCCGTTCATGGTCTTTGGTACTTACAGTATTGACCCACAATGGGTTGATGTGGTTCTCGACGCGGTTTTGAATCTTAGAGTTCCGTGTGGAAATGATCCCAAGCGGCAAGATGAGGTGCGTCGAAATCGGCCATCTTCATCCGCTTTCCTAATGTTCATGATGTTCGATTGGGTTAAGATCTACACGCTCATCCTGGCAGCACTCTTTCCCCACCTCGCGCGATTCACGCCGGCGCAAAACACCGCTCTGCTCGACATCCTCACCAGCAGCGTCTGGTGCCCCGACGGCGTCTTCCGTCTCGGGAATGCCACCGAGATTCTGTTTGGACATGGGCAACCGAGCGAGGACCTCATTACGCAGCTTCTCGCCCGCTGCATCGGTTCGGTCCCGCCACCGTATATGCAGGTCAACATGCTGCTCGAGTATGTTGCCCTCCCGATTCAGACGTACTGGCCCACCATCGCGGGGACGCGCATCCTCGACACGGCGCTCAGCATGTTCCACTTTCCGGACGAGCCCCCGGTCCCAGTCGACAAGATTTATCTGGTGCGTTCGACTGATGCCCAGATAGAAAAACAGTCGTCGACGATAATCAACCGTTTTCGCAGATCGCAAATACCTCGCCCGAAGCGTGCAAGCACCTCCTTCCCGCCGTGACAACAATCTGCATGCATGGGTTGATCGAGGACGCGGGGACGGCGCTCCTTGATCTGTTTGAGGCGTTTGGGGTGACGTTTGCCGAGGGCGGCCGGCAGGAGGTGTTCTTGTGGCTGTTCCTCGAGTGCACAGTGCACGACAGCACGAATAAGGAGGGGCTGGAGAAATTCCTTGCGCGACGCGGTAAGGGTGCGCCGCTCGTGATTGAGGCGAAGGAGTACTCGACGGAGGAGTATCGGGAGCTCGTACGCGCGGCGCAGGGGAGGTTGGGGAATCCTGACTTGTGATTTTTTTGAAGAAGTGGGCGGCCCATTGCCTTGATTAAAATTGGGTTTGGTTAACTTCAAATATGTCTGGTGTCTTGGTTGAAGAGCTGTGGAAGAGCTAGCAGATTTATTAATCAAAGTTTTTTTGCGAGGTTCGCTACAACACCTGTCCCAAGTTGATGCGTGTATTTCTGGATATATTCAGCCCCATCCTGGGCAGTATTACAAACTGATTTGACCCGGGTAAGGGCCTCGCGGTGTCCAAGACAGCCAGATAGCTTTATTTTACTGATTGACGGTCCGCCGTAATCTCCGCTCCGTTACCCATCCCGCCCTTCACTTGCTCTTCTCCAAGGTGGGTTCCTAACCACCATTTCGTGAACTAAAAAAAGACAAATATTGAGTAATCCCGGTCGTCCCTTGATTCCCCAGGCGAGGCGGCTAAGAATTGGCTAAGAAGTTAAATTTTGGTTGAATTTGGCCACATCAATATTGTGTACAATTGAGCCATTCACGAACAGTCTTGAACCGCTTCTGTCTAGGCTTCCGTCCTTCTCTACAAATAGAGCTAAATTTCGCTGAAGAAAGTCGAAGAAAGAAAACTGGTCAGGTGATTGGTTTCCGATCCTAACAGATGACAACATCATCCGGCCCGGCCTGCCCTTTTCAGCACACGACCATCATGCCCTTCGCCTTCCTCCCGTTCCCATACCTCAACTCGTTCTCTTTAACGACGCAATTCCTCATCCTACTTACTCTCATCGCTGTCTCCTACTTCTATCGCGGCTTCCGGCTGGTTCTGCTCTCTTTTATCGGCCTCTACACAACCTACAAAATCGCCGTGCCACTCGTTCGGTAATGGCGTTTGTGACCTGGAAAGAGTCTCTCTGACACATGCACTCAGATGGGGCTACGCTGCGTTCAAGGCCATCGCGATGTTCGGGTTCTACATCAATTTTTTCATCGTAGGCGTCGGTTATATTGCGACAGCCGCAGCTGCCTTGTGGAACTTCCCCGAGCTGCTGAAGGGCCTTGCAGAGACGCTGGAAGGAAAATAATCACAGGTTAATGGCGTGTATTTTGCTTGGACCCGGATCGTGATCATGTCTGACGCGCCTCACAGATTAGATCCCAGAAGAAAAATGACCCTGAATCGTGCCTGCGTTTTTTGCCTTTGCCACCATACACGCGTTCGCAGATCCGCGTCCCGAACTCACGCTCGAATGTAAACACTCTTACTTGCGGCCGGATATAAATCACCATAGAACCTCCCCCTCCGTCATGTATCGCAGCATTCGTATGTATTCAATTGCTCCGCATTTTCTTATATATCCATGAATTTACTGACTCTACGCGAAATGGATGCGGCTCAGTATGCTGTGGTGGTTACCACGCCGTCCTGGTACGCCAACCACGACGGGCGTGCAATGAGCTCGTTGTGCCACCTTCAAAGAAATCAGCGTCGATGTCGGTCAGCATGGATCCAGCGACTTACCTCGCGACGTTGGGTTTCTGCGTCATGATATCGTGCCCGCCGGTCGCCAGCATGGCAGAGTACAGAAAGTGGAAGAAGTCCGCGAGTGTTAGGGTCTGCGTCGCGCAAGCACATCAATATCAGCAGCTCGGCAGGCACATGAAGACTACGAGACGCACATCGCCCCCGATGTAGCGTTGCTTGCCTAGAATCACTTCGTACGCGTCGAGTTTCTGGTCGAGCGCCTTCAGATTCGCGGGTACCGTCGAAAGGTCGCTCGGGTATCCCAATCGTCTGTGGGCCTGTCAGTCATCGCAGCTGAAAGAATTCAGAACAAGGTGCGACGCACGGCTTTGTCACGGTCTCCATTGTAATTCTGGTGGCGGTGGGGCCGAACGCCGTCACCTCGACGGCCGCGGCCTGCTCGAAGATCGCGTTCGCCTTGAGGTCTGTCGGAATGAGACCCGACTCGGGGTGCTTCTTGGCGATGTAGCGGCAGATCACGCGCGTCTCGTACAAGATGAAGCCGTCATCGTCCTGGGGCTCGAGTTGGGGATGTGGGAGCAAAGCAGAAAGGTGCTCACGGTGTAGGGGATTATCCCGAACGGCTGCTTTCGAGGTAAGCGGGAAGTTTGTGCTCGCCCTTCCCTAGATCGACGTGGATGAGCTCGAAGGGACCTTCAGCTCGTGGAGTACCGTCGCAACGCGGCGCGTGCAGGTCGCGTCCGTCATGCCGTAGAGTTTCAGGATGGCCATTGCTGTCGAAAACTTCCGGTATCGGGATTGGTGGGATTTGCGTTGCTGGTGAGTTGATCATTTTACTAGCATGGGAGGTCCTTATATCCCCTGCAGAGGCCGATACCCCATGATCGTCGCGAGAGCGGAGCCGCGAGTAAATGACTCCAAGTTAATTCTAAGTTGGCTCCGCTAAGGTTTACCTTCCCAGCCGCTGCAGTGTAGCGAGTTACTGCATGTTTTATCATGCTTATGAATTCAGGACATCCCGCCGGATCACAGGATGCTGTGCTGGTACTTATCGGGTCGATGAGCATTCGGGGTCGGCGCACGCATGCGAAAATCAAAGGATATTATTCAAGACGGCCAATACGGGTTGACTGATCTGTCTTTTACCTCCAGGCTCTGTATCTGGTGTCTACCTACTTCCACGTTTTCCACTGGTCCTCAAGTACACAGAGATATTTCATGATGTCCCCGTTGGAATTACGAGCACCACCCGATCCTGTCAAATCAATATTCCCGGCGCCGCCCAGTGTCACGGCCACTTACTCATCAATCTTCAGAATCATTACTTATCTACCTTCCTCCACCCGATCTAGCTCGTGATCTAGTGCGTCGTACTGTTGAACGAATGCCTTGCGCGTTTCCAGGATCTTCTTCCCACCTTAGCGTGGTTGAAGCCGACATTTTAATACTCGCTCGAAGGGCCACCATACCACCTTTTTTATTTGGTTGCCACTGCACCACTTTCCGTGCCCTGCAAGACTGAAAATCCTAGAACTTCTCACGAACGTGCTTAGCGGAACGGGATCCGCTGCGATATTTCACCAACTTGGTGTTGGTTGCGAAAGTGGGACAAAATCCCACGTCGAAATCAACGGGATGAGAAGAAGCTCCGCAGGTGCGCCGTACACCATGTCCGCTTAATTCTACATGAAGTGAACTTGGGTTTGAGGGGCGATTTTGAGAGGGAAGAAGGTTCGGCGGTGTGGTGGTTGAGGGTACTTGGATGTGCACAGCTACCCAAAAAAATAAAATTGCCTGTTTAAGAGCCTGAGGTCTAGCTTGTGTGTGTGGACGAGGTGAGCGTAGAACAAATCAAATCCTTACATTAAAAATGCTGATCTTAATGCGTCGAAACAAAAGACGTATGTATAATCATGAAAGAAGAACAAATCATGCTCACCCCACATGCGGACACCGGGAGTCGAACCCGGACCTGCGGTCTGCCGAGACATATTTCCAGCATAGCTGGCCGCGGTGCGCCGTACACCATCTCCGCTCCTTCCTCAAAGATGCGAAGTTCAAGTTAGGTTTGAGAGGTGGCTTTGTAGAGTGGCGCGTGTTGCTTACATGATGTTGTATTCAGCCTACTCACACAGGGGGGAAAACCCAGGGCATGTCAATGTGAAGTGCTGTGGAAGCACTTGGCAGGCATCGAATTGAGCCCCAATTTCTTGGACTGAGGCGCGCCACTGGTACATACTGTGAACAAGCTGAAAAAACATGGGACGTACTGGTTTGAAGTTTCTGGTTGCAGTGGAGTCTGTCTTCGAGCCCAGTGCGGTCCGGTCGGCGTGGCCGCGTGGCATATCGACATGTGGAATGCTGGATAATGGATTCCGGGGGCAATTTCACAGTCGAACCGATGTACGATTATTAAACAAAATTTCCGTCTCCTTTCCGAACGATTCCGTTTGCTTTCCGAATGGTTCCGTGTGGTTTCCGAGATTTGATGGTATGCCAAAGGCCACCCTTCTGGGGTCCTCTTCCCTATTGGGTGATCTTGCTGTGGGAAAGTGAGGTCGAGTTGCTGGCGAGTTGCAAAAGAAGGAGCAGCGGGCTCGGGAAAATCATCTCGGGAAAGGCCAGTGAAGATAACGACAGTGTCCTCTTGCTTCGTCAGACAATGCAGGTTGGTCCGGAAATTAAGATCACACGCAGCGCCCTTCAGAGCCCATGAGCGAAGAATGGCGATTAAATTCCAACCGCTTATGGCGCGGGTTTACGGCGCCAATGCAAAATTATGAATCAGCATGGGAAGAACGTGAAAAACGCGCCGCTGAATAACCTCTAGGAGTGACTGCCTGCCATTGTCTCAGTGGCGATGTCTATTAAACCCTCGCATATTTCAGCGATTATGAATTGTCGTGCATTGGTAAGTAATAAGAGCATGAGTATAAAAGCCCCTTGTTTTGAACGACTTCAACATCGCATTCCCCAAAGCAGCTTCTGCAACAACGCCACCCCCCTCGACAGCAATGGTCATCTTGAAACTCTACGGTCTAAGCCACGCGACCTGCACACGGCGCGTCGCGACAGTTCTCCACGAGCTGAAGGTCCCCTTCGAACTTATCGAGGTCAATCTTATGAAAGGCGAGCACAAGATTCCCGCCTTCCTCGAGAAGCAGCCGTTCGGGCAAATCCCCTACATCGTACGTTCCCTCCTGTTTTTGCCCACACACAGGCCCTGACTCGCTCCCAGGATGACAATGGATACATCTTGTACGAGGCCCGCGCGATCTGCCGCTACATCGCCGCGAAGCACCCCGCGTCGGGCCTCATCCCAACGGACCCCAAGGCGAACGGACTCTTCGAGCAGGCCGCGGCGGTGGAGCTGACGAACTTCAACACGCCCGCGGTGACGATCGTGGCAGAGACGGTCATCAAGCCGTGCGTCGCAGATTTCTCCGATTTTTTTTGATATG
Organism: Mycena epipterygia; assembly: GCA_029281465.1. NCBI lineage: Eukaryota > Fungi > Basidiomycota > Agaricomycetes > Agaricales > Mycenaceae > Mycena > Mycena epipterygia. Next base: position 18,617 of record JARJCQ010000021.1, on the reverse strand, counting down.
GTAGATAACTGGCGCGCAGCATGCTGGGCATGCCCAATGACCTCGCGGCGGTTCCCCCGGCGTTGGAGCTCCTCGAAAAGAAGCTCGACGTGTATGATGTGATTCTGGGCAAACACCGCTACCTCGCGGGTGATGTGCGTTTTCCTATATATACCGCTCAAGCGTGCTTGCTGAAGATACGATGTTCAAGTCCCTCACGCTCGCGGACCTCTTCCACCTCCCCTACAGCGCGTTGTTAGCGGATGCAAAATGCGACCTTAGGACGCGTAAACCTAATGTCGCGAGGTAAGTCTTGGATCTGCTGTTGGGACTGTTTGGAGCTGAATTTTGCCGGGGAAGGTGGCACAACGAGCGCATTACACGCCCGTCGTGGTTGGCATATTTGGGCGGCGTGGAAAGCACCGCAGCGTACTAAGAATCACAGGACGAGTTCAGTTTACATACTAAGTTCATTTGTTAAAAGAAATTAAATGCATACATGGATGCGTGCCACGTTTAGGGTTTGGTCAGTTGGGATTAGGCCTGCACAGAATCACAGGAGGACTATGGATTAATTGGGTCGGGCCCAATTAATTCATTGGCACACCGGACGTCGTCAATCTGACCGTCCATGATATATTGTAAAATCCTGATCGACTATCGCGGGTGGCAAGTAGTATACAAGAACCTTGACTTCGTTGAAAAAATGGGTAACATACGTAGACTGACATTCACACGTGTATGTAATGACTTGTCCTTATTTCCACTTTCAATTACTCACTGTCCAAGGCCGCGTCATCGCATAGGATAACACTGAACAACGGGATGGACTCACAGCGAAATACATGATATCCTTGAGCGCATCGTGCGGCGGCTGGTACACACTTTTGCTGCTGCCCTCCGTGGCGGTTGGCTGCGCGGGCGCCTTGGGATTGCAGTGATTCATCACGCGGGCGCACACTTGATCGGCGTCTGAAAACAGGTCACTGACAGCATTCAGAACGCGGAAGATGACTGGGCGCACAGTGAACTGGGGCTGGGATCGATACCGCCCGGTTAGAGCGCGTGTATATATGGCAGAGGGCGAAGGAGAGGGCTTGCAACGTGTCGGCCCTACATGATCATTAGAGCGAGAAGGAGGACGACCGTGCGCTCACGTTAGATTATTCTCCTACAAGTAGATACGAATGAAAATGAAATATAATAGCGGAAAAGCATGCAACGCACGTCATACAGCACCTTGGACTGGTTAATGATGGAGCATTTCAAACAAGCGGTGCGACGCACTGAATAATGCGCAGGCCGTGCTGTCCCGCGCGGTACATTATGGCTCTGCAAGTAGAAGTCAAAGTCCGTCGGATGCACGACCTCGCGGTCGACAACGGTGCCGGGACGGCAGTTGCGCTCTGTGTCAGAGTTCAAATCTTTGTCGAAAAATCTGCGAACCGGAGATCAGAGCTAGAAATGAGCCGCCGAGTCGCATACCGCATATGGTGTTTCTTCACCACGATCAAGAAGGTCATTTTCGGATTGATGTTTAGCAATTCGCATGCCTCTAACGGGTTGTCAGCGTTTATACCGGAAATCATCGAGATGAGAAAGAGAACTCTTCATTAGAGGCAGTTCTACAGAGAGAGGTTAGCGCAACAGCGTTCGGTGAGCATGTGTCGCACCTTCATTCAGGACTGTCTTGAACTGTCCTTCGGACAGGCCATCTGGGGGAAAATTGGTGTGAGATTTAACTGAAGTGTATCATGGCATCCTACCCCGATAGCAAATAATCCGTTTTGGCACCTGCTGGCGGTGCGAAATATACCTCGTGAGTAGGTACTGGATCTGTATCAGCGCGAACTAGCGTTTTCAGTCCATCCAAGCACGCACCATTGTCATTTCTTGCAAGTCCGAAATCATCTCTTGTCCTGCCTCTTTTTGGACACGGAACGTTGTTATATAGTGCGATGCGTGCACATCGACACTGGCCACAACAGCGGCGATCGACTCTGCCAGATGCACCACATCGGCGCCTTCGAAAGAGTCAAAAACGGCGAAAACGATAGACGTCTCTTACCCATCACCATCGTTTCGCCTAGAAGCGGTACGTTGCCGGGAACGGTGAATGCGGCGGGGTCGATGATCACGTTGATGCCACCGAGCTTGGCGTTGATTCTGCCGACATTTTAGTGAAGCGTACATAACGAGCCGAGAAGGAAGAGATGACGCACTTGTGCGCAATATTCGACCAGAGCTGCAAGCTAGGCTTAGGGTTAAACCAAGTAGACTGTTTCATGCATTGGGTGGGAATCCCTCTCTGGTGAAATCTAGTAGTGGGCCTGGTACCGCGCCGTCCGATAATTAGCACATACCTGCACATCACCCCAGCTGTAACAATGGTTAGCAACGTGTCTTTTCAGAAGTTCCAGACCATAATGCACGCACTATTTAACGGTCTTGTAGCTTTCCAGTTCGCGGCCGCTGGGTAGAACCACGAAGAGTAGAGAGGGAGCCTTTCCACTCCGGTTCACGCACTGCTGCTCGATCTCGTTCAAATCCTGGGGGAGGATATGACGAAATGAAATCAATGTTACTGTAAACCAGTGGGAACAAGGGCCATCGCACCCGCAGAATATCCGCATGATTATTGAAGAATTTTGTCACAGTTGGGTTTTGCTCAACCACCTCGATGCCTGCAGTTAAATAGAGATTAGCCAGTCACGCGACGTTAAATAACAGTCCAACATAATAATAAAAAAACTCGCCTGCATCCCGACATCCCTCCACAAACCGCCTTATTAAATCCGGCGCACTGAACCTTTGGTCGCATTCATAGCAGACGAGCGCCCAACTCTCGATTTTCGCGGGTCGATAGAAGTGTTTTTCCTTCCTGTAACGGTACGCCATCAGTAGTGATCCAGATTCTGGGTGGGCACCCACATATTCAAGTTTCCATTTATCGGAGTCTGCGCACAAAAGTGAGGACGGCATAGGCGTTGAAGGCAAAGCTATACACACAACAGCCACCCCTTCTTCTTGGCTCCCCGCCGCAGGCTGATACCGTAGTACCGGTGGCTCCAGCACCCGCGCACCAACGGAGATTGTGTTTTGGTCCACCGTGATTCCGAACTCGCGCACATAATCCGATTCTCCATGGGACAGGACCTGTTCGGATCCAACGCAAATACGCTGAATTCACGGAACACCAGATAATTCAGGTAGCGTACCTGCAGCCCTTTCTTTACAAGGCTAAGGCGCTCTGCGGGCCCCTTAACACCGAAACTCATGCGGTTCTGGTTGAGTTTATCTACTAGTTCGGGGGCCGAACTTGGGCGGAGGGGCTGGCCGCCCGGCACGGTGCACAGCTCCATGGGAATCCACGCGCCTTTGCCCACCTCGGGCTTCCCTACCTGAATCAACATTCGGCATCAGCACATCCAATCCAAACACAAATAAGCGGTTCGAACCTGGACACACGGCAAGCCCGGATAGAGCAAGCGCGTATTCGTGGTCTCGTAAAAATACTCCGTGATGGTCGTCTTCCTCCCATCGCGGCGCGTGAAGGTCTGCTGATCTGCGCTGGTATCCCCTAGTCCCTTGACGGCACGCACCATAGTGTCGTGCGAGCCGATGCGCGTCCACTGCACGCGCACGCCGGTGATGAACTGCGCCAAGTTCTCCCTGTGCTTTGCTTGATTGAGCATGCCCGCGAGTGTGATGATATTTCTCTCGCCGAGAAACTGCCGCGCGAGGTCGGTGAGGCGCCCATGCTGGTACATCGCAGTGCTGGAGATGTCGATGTTCACAAGGAGCCGGGACATGGCGGGGCGCAGGGACTGGAAGTACCCTCGCCACAGGATAACGCCTGAGCCAGCTGCGTATACCTCGTTCGGCGTGTAGAAGATGCGTCGTTCCTTGTCGGTGGGGAGGTATGAGAGCGGCTTCATCCGGAGGGCAGCGTCCAGCGCCTGGAAGACGTCAGTGGTGAATGGGTACGAGCTGCTTCAAAGAGGCGACACCGTTTACCTGGCGCGCATCGTTGATAGAGTTCTCTTGCGTTGGGTCACCCTTAATGAAGCGATGGAGAATGCTGTACTTGGTCTGAGATTGATGCTTGAGAGCACCTTACCGGCCACGCACCCTGTGTCGATTGGGCCCCCGACGCGTGTCAGGCGGATCCTGTATCTCATTCCTTCAAAAGTGACCACCCACTGCCAAAATGACGGACCATAAGCGAAAAATGACATATATACGAAGGAAAAGGACCTCGGATTCGGTTTCCTCTACGGGCAATTCAACAAGGGAGTATAGCTTCTTCTGTCCATCGTACACCGGGGGGGTACTGAACATATTTGGTCTAGTGCGCTGGAGTGCCCTGATGAGCTCCATGTTGAGCACCACAGGAGGTTTGGGGAAATTCTCCGCCGTAGATATCGCTGTTTGCGTGCGGTTCGAATGTCGCTGTGTCAGTGCACGCATATGCGGGAAGAATCCGATCGGACTCACAGACTGTGTCAAATTGAGAAAGAGCTTGGATGATCAACTTGCAGGAACTCACCGTCATACTGAAAAACCTTCTTTGCTTCAACCTGCGCCCGAAACGCGTTCACGATGATTTTGCGGCGGCGTCCCGCATTTCCAAAGTCGCGTCTTCGCATGATGGGGATCTCCTCGCGCCCACGAGAGCTGCCGCGCGCGGACAGGGAGCTCCCCCCGCTCCCGCGGGAGCCGCGTCCCCGTGCTGGTGGCGGGCCCCCTGCCTGCATCCCCTCCCCTCGCCCCCCGCGTCCAGGACGAGAGCTGCCGCCCGCGGACCGCGAGCTCCCCTCGCTCCCGCCCGAGCGCCCTCGAGGGCCGCGTGCCTGAGCTGGCGGGCCCTCTGCCGGCATCCCCTCTCCTCGCCCTCCGCGTGCGGGTGATCGCCCCCGTGCGCCCGTGGCACGACCCTGCGTGGGGGTGGGATGCACTGGGCCCCGCGGTGGCTGAGCACGCCCGCTTCCGTGTCCTCGAGGACGCATATCGCCGTGCTGACAATGGGGAAGGTTGTTGTCACTGGTGGGTAGGTTTTTCGCGCAGATGGACAGCAGAGAGGGAAGGAGTAGCTCAAGAGAGCACAGATAAGAGCGCAAATGAAGCCAGTCAGATGATGGGCTTTGAGACGTTATTCTTCGCGAAGTGCACCACGGCCGAAGGCAAACCAGAAGGCTGGCGGGAACTGGCGTCACTGGAGGGTCATGCACCACAAGTATGACGAGAAGGTTTGGTAACTTTAGGACATGGCAAGCACACAGTGAGAGTCCGAAAGGAGAGGCTGAGAAAAGGGGGTTTCACAAAGGTGTCCGTCCATACTCGCCGTCAATAGGCAATGCTAATCCAGGTGGTGGTTTTGTCAATCGGACCGGGAAAGAGTCGGAACGTGTTCGGAACAAATGAGCACAGCCACTGGCATGGTAATCAGAAATTTAAAACGAAAGGCACTCGTGCATATTCAGGACCGGGGAGCATTCCAAGCTCGCCTGGGTCCCAAAGCATTTAACATAACCGAAAAACTTCAATCAACTCTATGAAGGATTGTTCAGCATGTTATGAACTCACATATTTTTGATGCAGACATGCGCTCACTCGGCGGGCTGGGGCTCAGGCCTGGAGAATCTGAAGCCCAAGCCCGCTTAAGCTTAAGCCGGGTCCTGGACATCACGACGGGCTGTAGAGGAAATTGGGCACCAGGTTTTCAAACTATCCCGTTGAACAGTCGAGTTAGGAGCAATTTAAATAATGCTCACGAAGACATGGTTCGATTCTGAAACCTAAATCACGGACTCCGACGGGACCATCTAGACTATCGATTTATTATCATGCTTCGTATTCGACGCTTGATTTGTGGAGGTATTCTCTAGGTCGCTTCCCAGGGGTGTCACCCGCTCCATTCTGACTTCCAGCTCGGTCCTGTCAGTGCCGCGGTTGTGGCTGCGACTGAATTCCAAAGTCTGGTGATCGGTCGGTTCCGTCCTGGTGGCCTCATTACCCGTGTTGTCACCGTAAGTGGTGCCTCGGCTCACGCGAATTATAATGTACGAGAACTAACGATGTTTGCACCGTGAGCTGTTAAAATTGCAAGAGACATCCGGAACACTCACGACGAGGCCCTGTAAGTTAGGGATGATGAAACTGAAACAATTGCGAGGAATAGTAGGAGATACACACAATTGTAGGAGGCGTCTAAAGGACCAATTAATTCCGAACCCTCACCAAATCAAGTCTGGATAACTCACGCAATCGAAGAGGATGTAGGTAGTGTAGCTGTTAGAACCCAAGGAGATGATTATTCCTATCAGCAAGAATGTATATATTGACGCTATTCAAGTGTTGCAAGATCAGCACATATGCACAATTTGAAGTTCAATCGAAGTGCACACCCGACTCCACGATGATGGGGATGACTTTCATGCTGTCGAGCTGACTTGGACGGGAGGTGCAGAGCTTCAGGACGCGGCGTTGGATGTGAAAAATGCGGAAAGAGATGAGAGCTGGTGACAAATGTGAAACGGACAACCGGCCGAGAAGAAAAACATGCTCACCGGTACACACGATATTGATACAGAGTGTGAGTGAAATGAAGGCAATTGTGGATTTGAAGACTGTGTTTTGAGAGAGGGACTCGTCCTCGGTGTTAAATGTTATCAGTCCAACAACGCTCCAACTAGAAACTCCTGTGTGGTGTTATTTCTTCAACAATCAAAGAAGAGGAGAAAGCAGACCTAAGTTGGCGAGGAAGAGCATTGATGGAACAGCGATAACAACCCAGCTTCTATACCAGACAATAAAAGTTCGGAAGATCTGAAATTTTATCAGGTAAGGAAAGCATCCAGCTCTGACCCACGGATATGGATGAAGCACGCACAATGAAGGCATCGGCAACGGCAGTTAATAAGAGCCAGCAAATGTTGGTGAAAACATCAATGGTGGTATTTGGCGGTCCGAACTCCAGGCCAGGGTTGTCTATGTGACTGCTCGGTTATCCTCGGCCCCGTTACTAAAATGCGACTCACCTAAAGCATTGATGCAGCGGACGGTGTCAATCACGCAACGCTGTGAACATGGTTCGTATAGCACCAGATGCAGGAGTCCATTTCGACGAACCGTGGTGATGAGAATGGCCATTAGGACCGTCGTTACCGTCAAATATTTCCTCACATTCAACGTCTGCAGCTGCTTCCTCCTCAAAATCGCACAACATTCAACAAGCATGGATAGGTAGAAGCCTTGGAACAATATCAATGTTGCATCCCAACTTGCAAACCGGGATATATACCGTAGATGATGTTTTCAAGGAAAGCGCTAGGTTGTGTTATTCAGTGTCGGGCTACCAGGGTCATGAGGCATGGCAAGTACCCGATGTACGATTCTTTCGTTCCTAGAGCTACTTCCATGTGGGAGGGGGTAAGGGGAATATCGTGTGGAGAGTGGAGGAAGAGAGGTCCTGCAACTTAGAACAAGCTACTACTTTTAAAGTAAATGGCATCGAAACCGCCACTGTCACCGATGTTCACCGTGTCTATTGTAGTAACCCGTCGCTGAATGATATAGTAAGCGCTTCTGCGCGATCTTTCAATTCATCACTGCTTGGCAAGCTTCCGAAGGCACTGCTCAGTGATAGAAACACCGCTAGTCCCCGCAGGAGCACACGAGAAGTACGGGCACTATGCCGGCATGTCCACCTAGCTCACGTAGTGGTTTCACGGACATCTAACGAGGGTGTGTGCGAGTGATGGAGGGAGTGTGCATCCAATTGGGCCCAGGTAGTAGGCCGGGGTAAAAATGACGCTGTCAATTTGATATGTCATGTCGGCGCTGCACATGTAGATGCATGTAACGACTCCATGTACGCGACAGCACTCCACATCAGCAAGCACGGGAAGAAGCCCGCTAGTCGAGACAACCCAGGATCAGATTCGAAAGAGAGTTTTAGATGAGAATACCACTAGCGTTTTACTATTGTAGAGCGATTAGAGTTTAAAAAGAAAGAACTCCGATCAAACTACAGGGTGCCGCTCGGTGTAAAAAGGATGTTCATGTCTATTGGTTAAATGAACTGCGCAGGAATAAATCGGCATTCGGTGAAGCTGCGCAAAGTAGAGGAAGGGCTACAATTTATATTTTTGAACGCGCAGGATTACACGTGACCAAGATGCGTGCCTAAAAGGACGACAACACGAGTAAACATTGAAGGCGCGTGTTATGTCCTCATATTGATCCTGCCTTATATCATAGCTGAGTCAGTCGTGTCTACGTGTAGCTAAGTATATCTACTCACTAGTTTTGCCACGGTTCAGCAAAACGTCGGGGGTGTGGTCACTGTCTGCAACGTCGGAAATTTGGGTTGATGTGTCTTCCTGTATGGCCGATGCGTCGACATCGCTGCTTTGAGGCAAATAATCCTCGGGCTTGGGGTCGGGTTGAGGCAGTACAGCGAGAATTTGGTTGATTCTCCTGATAATTCGCCCGGATATCTTGATCCCATCCTGGGCCGTTGACACGTATGTGGTCAACGCTGCGTGTAACGTCTGCCGCGCAAGGTGATCGTCCAAGGATTCCAGAAGAACTCTGTTCTGATAGGAGAGGATCGCGTCGATCAGATACATATGCGAGGCCAACGAGGGACTATTGATGGTTTTAAGGAACCAAGTGGAATATCGGCGCTGCAGTGGCTCAGAGAGCTGTTCACATGGAAGGCAATCGACTAGGAATTCGAAGGTTCTGGGACCCCAACCTTTATTGTAATCGTCCGACATGGATACCGGAGGACATTGTTCCAGAAATTCCACCAACACCACGAATAGTGCCTCCCCCTTCCACCGTTCTGTCGTTTTTTCCGATGTGAGGTCATCAGAGCAAGAATCAAGGAGCTGCAATCTGCACAGGAGGGCGTCTAGATGATCTTGTGGGAGATCGGCCGCAGTCGTCAAGATGCGAGTTTTGAGAACTGCAACGACGGAAGAGGAGCACAAGAAGCGGGGCGCAGCGGAAACAGCAGCGAGCGTTTCCTCGTCGAAGTATGCCAATGACGGCGGAGTCCAACTGAGCCTCAAGATCGCCAGCAAAGTGGCCTCCGGGTAATCTGGTGCGCGATGGGCAAGAGATTTTGTAAGCAGGGACCCTACAAATTTTGGATTGCAGCGTCCCAATGCTACGCTCACTGCTTCACTCGGGACGGACCGGAACGACAGATAGAGAACGAATATTTGCGCAAATTCATGGTCGAAGTACTCCGGGCTGGGTTGAAGGACGTGCAATATCACGTCGACGATGCGATCAATATGATGGAGTGCTCTATGAGACTCCAATATTTCCAAGTGCTGGCGGACGACGAAGATAAATGTGTCCGTGAGCTTCGTTTGAACCTGGGTATTTAGCGGCACCGAAGCTCGGTGGTCTATTATCAGCCGGCAGGTAGCCTCAAATTCGTAGGGTTCGGCTTGAAGACCCGCACAGTTGCGCAAGTATTCCGTCAGAATGTCGTATGCGACGTCCTGCAACGAGATTAACGCGTCACGGACGCGTTCAATCACGACCGGCGGCATAGGGAGGAGATGGGGATCCATTTGAAAACTTGCTAGAACGGCACTCAAGTCTGTATAACCCTGGTTGTGCGCTTCACATTGAATCGTTCTAAGAAGCGCCCAGGGATCGGGGGTAGAAGTGGTGTTGCCTTGGTTGTCCAGCACGTATATGGCCTCCTGGATAAGCGACGAGAGCGAACAAAATCCACTCCATCGCACAAGCGAGTAGGCGGAGGTCAAATGCGACTCCACCGCATCCACCTTCATTCCTGAATTTAACTGCGATTGCAGGAATTCGGGATCAAACACAGGGAATGCCTGCGGTGTGGAGACATATGATACTGAAAAGTAGGCAAGTGCCCACAGTGCCTTGAGGCAGGAAATACGGCGACGAGTTTCATGCTCGTTAGGAAGGATGCCAGTATCGCAGCTGTGGAGGAGGCCCTCGATTCGGGATACCAGTCTAAGTTTGCGTGTGTCGAGCAGCAGCTCGATCATATCGTCGTGCCTTGTTCGCCTTCCAGTAGGTCCCCACATAAGATCTGGAAGAGCTTCCACGAATGGTTCAAGCTCGTTATCGTCCGTCAGAGACTGGACTGTCCAGACGATTGCCCGTGCATCACGTTCGTCTCGTTGCCTTGATTTTTCAATCGCGTCGCGCGTCATGGTCTCGACCATCGTGGGTATTGTTTTATTGCGAATGCAAGATCGCTCATGCACGATCGCGGTTTCTTCGTCTAAAGAAGATGTTCGGCGCTGCTGAAGCAGGGCGGTAACGCGCCGAAATATTCCCCAGATGACGTTCGAAAGTGCCGTTCGATACGGTGAGTCGGACGAGAATATCGGGAGCACCGTCAAGTAGATGTATGCGGCGGAGATCACGCCGAGCAATGCGGCCGTCATGATCATAAGCCCTGTGTTGACCGGGTGAAGGAAAGCCACGAGGCCAGCGAAGAAGAAGAGGAGCGACATGTGAAGGAGGAGCGGGATAAACTCGACCACTTTGTGCATGCCGAATCGGCGGAGGCCGAAATAAAGATAGGAGAAGATGCGGGCGCGAACGATGGGGGAGGGCCGCATTTCCGTCCTCTGGATGAAATCCCTCGCCCACTGTTGCACCAGTGTCGCTATGAGAGCGCAGGAGAGGCTCGCCCAGAGACTGAGAAACCACAGGGTGTTACAGGCTAGGGAGGAGGCAGCAGGTGTGAATACCTCCAACGCCGAGACATCTGCTGCGGATGCATTGAAACGGACGTCGAGCTGGGGAGAAATCTGGGCTAAGACTGAGATGGTGATCGTTCCCTGATCCGGGGTCAAGGTCTTGTAGCTCTCCACGAGGAAGGCGGTCAAGCTCGCTGAGAAAAGACCTGCCTGCGTTGGTCTAAGATGCGTTGACTCCCACATCTGAGTTTGTTGGCACGCACAAAGATGAGGAGTCCCTCCATGTCGGACTTCCAGCTATCCACCAGGGCCTTGTCGTAATTCTCTGCCTCGGAAATGTATACTGCCCACAGTTTAGCGCCGACGAATTCATCGTGGTCTAGGAGAAAGAGTGTCAAGAAGTGTGCGCGAAACGAAAGGGATAAAAAACAACTGACCTGTGGGTTCCTCAGCTTGAGAGGTGGCTGTCTCTGAGGTGCTCATGGTGGTCGTGGCTAAGAAGCAAAGCTGTAGAGCGTGCGATGCAATGGCTAATTTAAGTATCACCCGGCTCGAGTAAAAGGCGATGCGCGCCAACGTTTAGCGCCTGCTTTTTGACAGCAGTGCGTACAGCATTCAGTAATGTCAACAGAGTCTCGTCGAAAGTTTCACTCCAACAGGGAATCGGGATGCACTGCAATTCTGCCTTGGAAAATGTTATCCCGGGTATCCGTATTCGAAACTTCGCCGACGAATTCATCGTCTTCTAAGAGAAAAAACGTCAAGAAGTGTGCGTGAAACGAAAGGGACCAAAAACAACTGACCTGTGGGTTCCTCAGTTTGAGAGGTGGTTGTGGTTGTCTTTGAGGCACTCATGGTGGCCGTGGCCAAGAAGCAAAGCTGTAGAGCGTGCCACGACACATGAGCTAATTTAAGCTTGAGCAAAGCGATGCATACCAAGTTTAGCCAAAGTTTGGTGCCTGCTTTTTAACAGCAGTGTGTACAGGATTGTGGCTGATCTGACCCTACCCCCATAGAAAATCTTCTCCCGAGTCTTCCTAGTCGAGACATCCATATCAATCGAAGCTGTCGCAGAATTTTGCGTAGGGATCTTCCCAGTCAAAAGCGGATTTTTGCGGAGTGCCTTGGGGCAGCCACAAGGCATATACCAGTCATGTCCCGCGCAAAGAAACTTCACAAGAACTAAATGAAAACAATAAATAGTGACGGACGATTCAGGAAAGCCACGTGCTGGCGTTCCTCTGAGCATCTGAGTGTCATAACGCCCTCAGAATTAGACCAGGCACCAGTCCGTGAGCATGGAGCCCAAAATTTTGCGTTCTGGAGTGCAGATGTGCGCCCAGGATGAGGGCTGTAAAACTAGTCAGTGCCAGACCAAGAATGCTGAGTCGCCAGGGCTGCAAACTGGGCCCAGAGGTTTTTCGGGAAGTTTCGAGCCTCGGAACCTTTTATCGCGCGCAGTCGCGAGACTCGGGTAAATAACTGGGTGAGGTGTAAGCGCAAAAGCTGTGTCTCCCGTTTGGCGCTGTTGTGTCACTAGTCTCGTGACCTCTTCCACCTCTCGCTTCGCCACCAACCATTTTGGGCGTCTGAAGATCTGAATCATCTCAAAATTGCCATACAATCAGTTCCCCATGGAATCTCCTACCCCAGTATTCCCCCCTAAGCTGGAACGGCACCCACATATTCGAGATTTGCGCGCGCTCGCGAGTCGCGACCTGTATTGATTCCCAAGCTCGATCATGCTGTTCTCATGGCGCGTCAAGGAATGGTGCGTGGCAGCCCTTTCTCCTGGATCACTTTCTCATCTCCATCGCTCTTACGGTAGAACCACTTCCGTATCGCAGAATCGCAATAAGTCGCACTCGGTCCCCAGCTTTACCGCCGTCATTATGTTATCCGTGATAAGATCTAGCAGCAAACCCGCGGATTTCTTCCGCGATTCTGTCCGCAACCGGCTCCTCCTGGTCTATGCGTTCCCCGAAGATGCCGTGAAGCAAATCCTTTCCAAATGCACTCGCGTGGAAAATTTCTGTCGATAACCATGTCCCTGCCTTTGAAACAGCTTTACTTGCTCTTCCTCCTCGCTCTCATCTTCCATTGAAGGCAACCTGCTCACGATTCGCAGTCTCCGCCTGCATACAGGGCGCCAATCAACGACAATGCGACTGTCGCTGTGAGTAGTCCTGCTTACCGGCCCTGTTGGAATCTCGTCTGAACTTCAATGCAGACTTGACGCAGAATGTGCAAGATGTCGCGTTCTGCTAATCTTTTTGAGAGATCGCCCGCCATGCGCAGTTCCATTGGCTCGCGGGAGCTCGCAAGGGAGAGATTACCTGCGGCGCCCGAGGGAAATCCATCGGCTAGCCGGCAGCTTGCAAAGAAGGCATTTCCTGCGGCGCCCGAACACGATCCCCCCAATGCTCGCTAAGGCTCGCGCCCACAGCCTCCCCACCCACCATCTCCTTTGCATTGGGTGAGTCGCGCATCTATTTTATTCGTTTCGTTTTACGCTTTGACTTGATGCCATAGAACTGGATGGAGTCGTCTGGGACGACAGTGCTGTCTTCTATAATACGTCCTCATTGCGTTCCTCGACCGAATTCAACTTCCACAGGTCGGACATCCTCATTTCAACGATACCTTCTGGATACTTTCGTCCCACTGGCAGCATTGATATATTTTATGTTTTTCATGCCTCGGAAGTCAATTCTCCTGCGCGGGCTCGTTCTGGATCTGCAACGTACTATATAGCTCTGCACCCTAGAAGTCTTGAATAGGAGCTGCTCACAAATAGGCATCATGTCTGCCGGGACGGTCAACAAGGCGTCAATTCGGGAAGAACATCTCCCATTCGTTCATGCGATAATTACATCGACCGGCAAGCGGTGAGTGGCTAAGATAGAATACATGCGCCTATTTAACTAGGGCTAACTATTTAACTATAGAACTAACTATTCAACTATTTAAACATGATTGGTAAGTATGTACTCATTAAATCGATATTAGGTGTGGTTAGGTACGTGGACGGTAAGATAATATAACAGCGCATGTGCTCACTGCTCACGCAAAGAGAGCGTCAACAAGGAAAGCACGCTCACTTGTGCTTCAACTCCCTTAGGCCCTTGGCGACGGCCTCCTCCTCCTGGTTCCACTCCCCCGTCCAGCCCGCGCCGCGGCGCTGAACATGAGCCTCCACCTGCCGGCGCTGCACCGGGGCCTGCACCGTCGGGCCCGTCGAGCGGCGCTTGATGTGCGGGATCCACGTGCGGTCCGAGGCGCCGGTGGACGCGTGCTCGGAGGACGTAGAGAGCCGCGTGCGCGATGGAGGCTCGCCGGGGAGCGTGAACGAGGATGGTGCGCTTGGGAGCGCGAACGCGGAGGGCGGGAGCGCCTTCTCGAGCGAGGGCTTCGACAACGCACCCTTCTCCTCGATTGATGCGCGATCCGAGTCGAGCGAGTCCCGCAGGCGCACGTCCAAGGAGACCTGGTGGGCGGGCTTCTCCGGGAGCGGCGGGAAGACGAGCGCAAGGGGGACGTTCTCGCCGAGCGTGCGGGCGAGGCGTGCCATCTTCTTGCGCCGCGCGGCGAGGACTACGTCGTCGGATACGGACTCGGCGTCGGAGAGTGGGGACGGGGGGCTCGTGGTCATGGACGCGGGACGGCCCCAGGCCTGCGAGTTGGAGCGCCCGCGGAGGGTGCGCGGGGGGATGGTGTTGATGCGCAGGAGGAGGGTGGGCCGGCCGGCGGACGTGGGGCCCTCTGCGGGGGCGGGGAGGAGGGCGGCGGGGGCGCCAGTGGGGGTAGAACATGCGGAGTCGAAGGAGAGGGCAGATGCGATTGAGCCGCGGTCAGAGACGGGGACGGGCTCGAGGAGGGGCAGGGCGGGCATGGGCTCGCGCGGGTCGATGAGGAGTGGGGTGGTACCCAGCAGGGCGCTGAGCTTGCGGGTGGAGCGCATGAGGCGCAGTCGTTGCGGTTTGGGGAGCGTGTGGGTGGTGGGCGGGAGGGTGGCGATCATCGTGATACTCGTGGCGGGGCTGAAGAGAGCGTGGAGGAGGTCGTGGACGCAAGCAGAAGAAGAAGGAAAAAAACAAAACAAGAATGAAATGAAACCTTTACGGCGATCGGTGAGTCGGCTATCAGTGGCCGTGTTTGAAATTCATGTTTCGAGACGACTGTAACCGTTTCTATTGCTCGCGATCGTTGTCACAATCCTCCGAATTATTGTCCTATTCACAGATGAGAATAATTGTCGTCTTTCCTCAGGATTCAACATTCTCCTGCTTCGCAGGTGTCGGGAGTCCCATGTCTCACCTGAAACAGCTAACGTCGACGCTAAGGTGCGCAACGTGGCCCCGGCGTACCCGAGCTAACCTCTGCATTTCCTTTCCGTTTTTAAAGTTCCGTTTCGCATTTATTATTGTCACGGGTGTTTCGGCATCACAGTTCTTCCTACTTTTCCCGGCGTTCCTAAGCGGGACTGGCCGTGTAATCCTACCTACCTACCAACGACGCTTGGACCGTCTGTCTCAATTCCCCGCAGTCAGGGTGGATACTCGCGTGCATGTCCAATATTGATACTCATCTAGAATCGGCTGTGTTGCTACGGCCAAGCTACGGCGTTCAAACTTCAAACAAACGGCTACACTGCCTCCCGGCGACTTAATTCCGCTTTGTCGACGCTGCAGGTAATCGCAGGGCACTTCAAATTCGTGCCGAAGCCGTCTGAGGCACCCGTGGTAGATGTACCTGATCCTCCAAAACATCCTGCAACCACTGCGTTCAGGGAGTGGATAGCTACAGCACCAACTGTACTATTAAAACCTAGTGCTCAGGTGGCGCATGACGGCCAATTTTTTCTGAGGTTTTTAAAAATCGCTATAAATCCACAGAAAATCTATCGGCCATCTCGGTGAGCGACAATTGCGGAATTAACAAATTAATGAACACTTGGTCGTAATAATGCAGTAGCCGGAGGTGCCGACTAGGGCTGCCCGTCTAGCGTCAGGTAGCGGGGTCTAGGCCTGGCTAGGCCAGGTTCGGCAGGGTTCGGCGGGCGGGCTAGAGCCTAGCCAAGGGCTACCCGAGGCTACCCGCAGCACGGCTATTTGAACCGTGACCTCACAACCGCTAATCACAATACAACCCTGGTTTAAAACCCTGGTTAGACGACAATCAACAGCTGAACTATAGATAGCCACAGCATTCATCGGTTAATTTCAGTCCCGGCATCTTCCGGCCCTCAGCTGCACCCTGAACCCCTCTCTAACGAACCCGGGTAGTATGATATATCTCGCCACTACGCTTTCGTCCCCGGGCTGGTCATCCACTTTAAATCGTTGTTCTGGGCTCCCCGAGCAAGGTTCGCAATACACACGACGCAGCACAATACAAACGACGCACACATGAACGCTTCGTCTCGTCCGAATTAGCCCCGCCAATACACGCACCAAGTATGCATCTCCTTCGATCCACGCGCTTCTCGGAAACTCACCATCAGAACAAAATCATTCAGGATATTTGAGCTGGTGGTCAATGTACAGTACTTATGCCGGGAATAAATAAGACATTGGCGAATACCTGGAATATAATTGTATCTCCAGCCATGGTTCCAGCCTGCATTATGTACGACTCGAGTTCCCCTTCCACTGTGTAGAAATACGACCAAGTGGCGAATGGCTCGCACCCGCACCCTATACTTGATTCCATTGAAATCGTTACCGCAGGAGCCCCTGGTTCGAATCCAGGCTGGTTCATGAGTGATTCATGAGTTTGTCGTCTCTTTTTTTCTTCTCTCCTGCTGTGACTTGTGAATCCAAAAGGTAAATGTCAGTCGCATGAGAGGGAAGCAGACGGAATTGAATGATTCAGGGGATGTCCAACTCTACCCACTACGGAACTACATCTGGAGTTCTAGTTCGACTCTGCAGTAGGACTCGAATTCTCGTTCCACTCTACAGGATTACGACCCAGTGGCGGATGGTTCGCACCCGCACCCCATATTCGGTTAGTTGAGTCGTTACCGCGGGCGATCCTGGTTCGAGTCCAGGCTGGTTCATGAGGTTATCGTTTCTTTTTTTTTCCCCCCCTGCTGTGACTTTTAAATCCAAAAGGTAAATGTCTGTCAAATGAGAGGGAAGTAGATGGAACGGAGTTGCGATTGGATGATTCTGGGAATGTGCTTTACTCCAACATGCTCCCTACCGAGCAGCACATATCAACTGCAGAATTATGTCTGGAGTTCTAGTTCGACTCTGCAGTAGGACTCGAATTCTCTCTCCACTCTTCAGGATTACGACCCAGTGGCGGATGGTCCGCACCCGCACCCCATATTCGGTTAAGTTTAGTTGTTACCGCGGGCGATCCTGGTTCGACTCCAGGCTGGTTCATGAGCTCGTCGTCTCTTCCCCCCCCCTCCCCCCCCTTGCTGTGACTTTTAAATCCAACACGTAAATGTCGGTCGGATGAGAGGGAAGCAGACGGAATGGAGTTGCGATTGAATGATTCAGGAAATGTCCAACTCTACCCGCTGCGGAACTACATCTGGAGTTCTAGTTCGACTCTGCAGTAGGACTCGAATTCTGGTTCCACTCTACAAGATCACGACCCAGTGGCGGATGTTCGCACCCCATATTGTGTCATGTTGTTACCGCGGGCGATCCTGGTTCGATTCCAGGTTGGGTCATGGCACTGTCCTGTTCGCGTTTTTCTCTCTCCTGGTGTGTGTTTTAAATCTGCAATAGCCTATTAGCCCTTCAGGATGTGATCGCATCGCGACTTCTGAAATGCGACTTCCTCGCGCCTGAGGAAGAGGTGATTCATTCACTATCCCTATGGGTGGGTAGCTATATAAAAAGCTTTGAGCGTCGCCCTATGTCAATAAAAGCCAATCCTTCCACGCGCGTATGGCGAAGAAGATTTTATATTTTATTGCACGCTGAGCGGCGAACAAAGACCATCTGAATACAACTACAAGCAACATACAGCTCGAATTCTGTTACGCGGTAGACACGTTCTACGGAAGAAAATTGGTGCATATCTGGAGGGTCTTCGATCCTCGATAACAGCCCGTGTGGACCATGTTGGGTCGCTCCGTAACAAAAAATCAATTGAACAGCCATGTAATCGGGGAGGTTGGGGTTCAACTCCCCATGCGGACGTAGGTGAAGAAAGTGAAGCTTTTTTCTACCTGATCCTCCCTATTCGGATCATACTGGGCTTCGGGACGACCGAAATGCGTCATCTTATGAAGTCCTTGTTTTGTTCTCTCACTTTAAACTTGTGCATCGCGCGGCCTGCGGTGCTAGCGGTGCGGAATAAGTTGGAGCGAATAATTGAGGATTAAAGTTTTACGTACCAAAACAGTACATATTCCGGGACCTGGACGAAAGAAACGCGCCAATCAGAATTTTAGGCACCTGGGTTTTATTTGCTCATGTTGTTGATCTTTCAGACGCAGGAGATCGGCAAACTCCATGACACGTCCGATATTTGTGCGGACGGATTTGGCCCAAAAATGGGGTCAATGTCTGATACGAATGCGGACGCTTCGGGCCTCAACGGAGCACCATGTCCGATATATACCGCTGACGGAAGTGGCCGGTCGGGTACCATGTCCGATCCGCTTATCAGGCGCAGGGAGCTCAGGGCGGCGGTTCGTGGGGCGCGTGGGGCTCCATCCCCGTCCGTTGTCTCCGGAATATATTTGTTGTCTTGCTCCTTTTGCGTATACCTTCTCTCCTTTCCTGTCTAAGTTTCTCAAGACAATGCTTCAATTAATTCACACTTTGATGTCATTTTACATTTTACAATCTCAGTTCGTGCATGGCCTTCAGTTCCGTTCTTCTCAATTCCTCTGTCTATTTTCATATGGCGTACCGGTGCTATGCGCGCAATGAGGGAGAAAAAACAAATTGACTAGCA